>JASWHV010000010.1:22005988-23250873 GCA_030760725.1 Neostapfia colusana
AAAGTAAACTTAATTAGCTCTACATCTACAGCATACATGGTTTCCAAAACCTTAAGATATCATCACAGCATATTATCATTCAACTGGCTTTCTTCACTTCTTACTACGTCACGAAACAGTGAACAAGCGGTACTCAAATAACCGCGAGGGACGGTGATTGCAATCAGGAGACACCCGGACAACACGCTGCATACACCCACTTTCAGAAGCGTGATTCCACACCCCTTCCTACTCTGTTGTATGCTAACACCTTTCATAGGCAACCCAAACACCGAACCGGTCCATCCGTAACGGGTAGGAGGTCCCCGCGTGGAGCGTGACTGTGCCCACCGGCAGATTTACACCTTGCTACCCTCAACCCACTCCTGTTTACGGTTGGGTAAGCCTCGGCACCCAGGTTAACCATTTACATCGGTTTCCTGCTTATGTCAGTATGCCATCCGGTACTGTTCGATACTTGTTCAGCAGGCCCGCACACGACTCGGTCCTCAATCGACACCAACAGGGCTACGCACGTGAGACCTCCGCTCACTGCTTCCTATCCCCCCTGCTGGGTCTCATTTTTACCACTCTTAAGCCATTTTCTATTCTGACCAAACCGTGTGATAAACCTTACCTCGCGAGTAGATTCCAACTACTCGACTTCTATCGAGGTCCTAAGCATATTAGCGGGGCCTTGTCTACTCGTCGGCTTTGTAATCTACCCAACCCTTCATAGGATTTAAGAGGTTATGCAAGTGGGGTTTCAAACACCTTAACTCTAATGCAACCATTCACCCTAGACATAAGTGGTACAAATAAAGAATTTTATAAAAGGTACTTAAGTGCAAACCGGGGCTTGCCTGGTTGCGAGTTAAAGGGGAAGTCAACTTCAGGTGGCAGGACGTCCAAAGGCTTCGGTGCGTCCTCAACTTCGGTCACTATGATGAAATGTAATAAAATACATGTGTAAGTATTAAAGGTTTATAGAAATTGAACTTCTATTCATAGCTACTGCTATTTAGGATCCTTAATTGGCTTTGGGAATTTTTCAGTGGATACTAGACTCTCTAAGGATGACTTGAGCCAAATTTGGAGACATGTCATTGCATAATGTAGTCTTTAAAATTCCTACAAGTACAATGCTTATCTGAATTTTGAGACCAATTCAGGAGCTTTGACATAGCTAATAGTGGAAGATCTTATTAGGGTAAGTCTCCATGGTTCTAACAAAATTTGTTTCACCATTTTTGGAGCTACCCTCAGAGAGATATGAATTTTTGAAGTTGGACAGGAGTTCTGAAAAGTTTCTGTTTAAATTTGAATTTCCAAATAAAGGCTGGACTTTGGAAGGTAATTGGACCTAGCAAATGAACTCCAATGAAGCTAAAATTTTTACTGGAGATCAGTAATGTCATGAGGAACTTCTGGCCAAATTTGAAAAAATTCCATAACAGAGACATTCTGGACTAAATTCCCGAAGATTTAACTTTGATGAATCTTGGAGAAATATCCAGAGATCTTCAGATCAATTTCTTTGCATTTCTGAAAAGTACTGACTGAGAGAAATCCAACAAAATTTGTTTCACAAATTTTGGACATCCCTACAGAAAGTTATGGAGCTATGAAGGTTGAAACATTTTTCTGGAAATCAATTTTATGATTTTTAGCTAATTTATTTAATCCTGAGATAACCTACTAATTAAGCCCTCCAAATAAGCTCCAAAAATCCTAAAATTTTTACTGGAGATTACGCAATATGAAAAGGACTAGCTGCCCAAATTTGGGAATATTTCATAAAGAATTGCTCCTGTAATAAATCCCAAAATATTTAATAAAAACAATTCTACAGAAATTCCTGGGCATTTTCATAGCATGAAATTTGTTCCTCTGTAAAGTACTTATCCTAATGATTCAGACAAAATTTTTCTCACCCTTTTTGGAGCTGTATACACAAAGTTATGATTTTTTCAAACTGTGATAGCTCTCTGTTTAAAATCTACACAGAGACTTAACAGGGGGGCCCACTGGTCAGGTCCTTCTTCAACCTCCCGCCAGAGGCTCGCGTGCACACCAGTTCAAATCGTGGCATGGCTCGTTCTCCCTCATTTCTCAACCAAATTAGCTCCGGTTTCGCCCTACATGCTCCTGGAAACATGGCGCAGCTGCCGGGCAAGGTTTCCACGCATGAAAACGGCCAAAAACAGGCCGGCACCGGTGGGGTGGCTCGGGAGCTCGGCATCAACGCGTTCCGGCGCGTCCGAAGCTTCTCCCGGCGAGCTACCTTGCCCTAAAGCATCACCAATGATCGGGGAACATGGAACGCAGGCTAAAACTTGCAGCAAATGGCCGGAACATAGGGTTCACCGGAGGACCGACCCGTTTTTGCCGCCGCCGGCGATTTCTCGTCGCCCGGGGCCTGTGGTGGACGGTTTGATGTGTGCTTTGGCGTGGGAGCGCGCTAGGGTCACTAGTTTCTGTGGCTTGAATTGTAGAACCGATGATCAACCACGTTGGACGAATTTCCAGTTTTGGTGTGGGTCGGTTCTTCACGTGTACCGGCACCAAAACCTAAATTCCGGCGAGACAGTGATGGGGAAGGGCAAGGGGACTGTGGTAGCATGATCTACACACCTTGGCGCACCTTAGGGAGGTGCTGGACGTGCAGTAGAGGCGTTGGAGCGGCTGGAACTCGAGGAGCAGTGAGGGCGACGGTGCTCTGCTTTCTTCCGGCGAAGAACGGCTCGGGCACAGCGAGGGGAGGCCGGGGACGAGCTGAGGAAGGGTGGATGACGTCCAGTGGATGCAGGCGCACCTCCTAGTCGGCTCAGCTGGGCGCCACAGTGGCTGTAGGCTGATCGGGATGAGGAGCAGAGACACACGGGGTGGCCACGAGGTGTGTTGCTCGTGAGCGCTGAGAGGGAGCGGTACTCAGGGATTTGCTCGTGCAAGGAAGAGGAAGAACCACGGTTGAGTTAGGCAGCTGCTGATCTTTACCATGTAGCAATCCACACCAGCAATTGCTACTTCGGGTGCAAGTTTTCCAAGCAGCTCGGTGGAGAGAAAATACAGCACGGTGGCAGCTCGAGAAGGACTCGAACAGAAGCAAATTGCCCCTGTTATTTCATGTGTCACTGCCATGTGGGTCCCACCTCACCTAATAGCTCTGATATTTTTCTCCAAATTAAATCCTTTGCTTCCTCCCAAAGTCATGGTTTGAATTTGCAGAATTCAAATGGTTTGAATTCTGGTGTAGAATTTGAATGTGGTTTGATCATTTGAATTTGAAAATGAGTTTGAATTCTCCACTTTGTATTGCCTCAAAAATATAGCAACCCAGTTTCAAAAATTCCAATTTTTGGCATGGCTGCTCATTCAAAGGTGGAGAACACATTTGTGAAACCCAATTTTCAAATTGAGGGAATTGGAATTTGAAACTGAATTTGAAATTCAGATTGGAAGGCTCCTCCTTTTAAATCCCAAACAAATATTAAAACTCCTCCAAATGAGATGAAATTTGGAAGGTTGAAATTTGGACTATGAAGATCCAAGTTGTGAATCTAGATATCCATGTTTGGAATCTTTTGGGAGATTTGAATCCTTACTTTGAACTTACACCGTTAAAATTCAAAGTTTTAATTCTCATCATTTTTCATATGTGCACATGAGCAGAATTTTCTTGCTACCACTTTTGGGGATTTTACAATATGCCTCCGAATTTTAAATGCATGGGATACAAACAGTTTGAATCTGAATATGGTTTCAAACTGCATTCTTTCTAACTATACCCAAAATGACCTCAAAAAGGTTTTGAATTTGGGTGAAACTTGGCATGGACATCCTTAGCAATGTGTAGGAGTTTTTCATATGTCCAGCCCACCTATATCACATGTGGAAAATACCACTTTTGCAATATGTGAGTTTGTTCTCTAATGAGCATGTTGATGGTGGTTACTTGCTCTTCATTTGTGTTCATCATCTTTCCTCAAATGAGGTGTGTGGTGTGGTGATGAACACTTCAATTATGTGTCAAAAACTAAGGCCCTTACAATTTGCGCGCCAGCACACCAGATCCTGGCCGCAGCCCGATCCCGATTTAAAATATCTCCCGCTGACAGCTGGGGTCCACCCCTTCGTCAACCTCCCGACGCCCGCGCTCTGCCGCCGAGGAGCCTCGCCAGAGAGCTTGCCGCCGGCTTCTGTAAAGCTCCAAACTTCACGATTCTGGCCGCCCCTGCCTATTTCCACTCGGGGAACAGGATTCTGGGGTCAGCTCTTCATGACAACGGCCGCCACCTGGTCGGCGACGAGCCGCAACCTCGGAAGAACTTCGGTCGCGTTGTCCACCCTCCCTAGCACCTCCCCCAATCAAGCTAAGGATCGTCGAGCATCAGTGGACCATAGGAAAGGTCGACATGAGCTCTACGGAGCTCGGGAAGGGCTGTGTTGGGCTGCACCGTGTGACCTAGGCCGGAAATCGGGATTTCTACTAAAACTCGAAGAACAGCGGTTTCCCTCCATGGTTCTTCGTGGTTCTTGATCCTATGGATCCGCATGGGCTACTAGAAGTGATCCTCTCCATGAGAGGATGAGTGATGCAGTGTGGTTAACGAATTTCTCGGATCAGTACCGACCTCACTTTTGCACACCGTCGCGAAAATATGAAATTCCGGCCGGAGCAGTGCTTGTCAAGCCGCCGGAGCTTGCGGAAAAGAAAGAGGGGTTGAAGGCGAACCTGTTTGCTGTTTATAGCTCCGTGAACGGTGGGCTGTGGTGGCTGGAAAGGCGGTTCCCGCAGCGGCGGCTCGAGCTGAACTGGCAGGGCAAAGATCGCCGCGGTGGAGCTCGGGGAAGGCTGCGCAGGGTCTGGAACCGATGCGAAGGTGTCGAAGATGGCTTGGCGCACCCGGTGCTAGTCTCAGATCGCCAAGAGGGTCACTGGATCGGCCGGGCGATGAGGAACCGAAGTTTCACTCGGGTGGCGAGGTGTTTCGGCGTTTTTGGTGGAAGTGCGACAAGGCAGCGATGGAAGGCGCCGGTGACAGCTCGGGCGGGTAGATAAAGACCCAGGGAGTCGGTTCCGCGGCTGAGATTGGCAAGCAGCTGGTGGCTTCGCCGTTTCTTCGCCGTGGCGGCAGCTGCAGCGCGCGCAGTTAACCGAGCTGAGTCCTCAGTTGGTTTCTTTTGTTTCAGTGGCTGACATGTGGGTCCCACCCAGGGTTTTAACCTCTAAAATTCACTCCTAATCACTGTTGTAAACAGTGAGCCCCAAACTACCCATGGTGATTCAAATTATTCACCCATGAGCCATTTGAATTGAGTAGAATTCAAATTGGGTTTGGTTTGAATGAATTTCATCACAAGTTCAGTTTTGAATTCAAATAAAGTTTGAATTTCCCCCACTTAGCTTATGTCAAGATCAACTCCAAATGGAGTGAAAATTGGTGTGTGAGCTCACAAAAATGTGCTGAGTAAGAATATGCCTCCCACTTTTAAATTCATGGGATAAAAACAGTTTGAATTTGAATATGGTTTCAAACTGCCCTCTTTCTAGCTATACCCAAAATGACCTCAAAAAGGTTTTGAATTTGGGTGAAACTTGGCATGGACATCTTTAGCAATGTATAGGAGTTTTCATATGTCCAGCCCCTCTATATCACATGTGGGAAATACCCCTTTTGCAATATGTGAGTTCTCTAATGAGCATGTTGATGGTGGTTACTTGCTCTTCATTTGTGTTCATCATCTTTCCTCAAATGAGGTGTGTGGTGTGGTGATGAACACTTCAAATGTGTGTCAAAAACTGAGGCCCTTACATTCCTCCCCCCTTAAAAGAATCTCGTCCCGAGATTATAAGGTGAAAATGAGAGAGAGGACGGTGGAAAATTACCGGATATGCGACGTGTAAAAGTCGCGGTAGTTAGTGCGAAGGAATTCTTCGCTCTCCCATGTCGCTTCGTCCATGGAGTGATTACAAAATAGAATCTTGTAGAACCACAACGTACGGTTGCGTGTGGTTCGGGCCTTTTCATCAATAATCTGCACCGGTTCCTCCCGATAGGTGAGATCCGGTTGCAGTTCTTTGATATCTTCCAGCTGAACGGTAGTTGATAGCTTAAGACACTTCCTTAGCTGGGCAATGTGAGAGACGTCATGCACACCGGAAAGTGCTTCTGGTAATTTCAGCCGGTATGCCACTGATCCACATCTTTCGGTAATCTGAAATGGACCGATGAATCGGGGTGCCAACTTTCCTCTCACCCCAAATCTGTTTACGCCCTTCATTGGAGACGCGTAGATATACGTGATCTCCAACTTCGAATTGTAATGGGCGCCTTCTCCGGTCTGCATACTGTTTCTGACGTGATTGGGCGGCTTTTAGGTTCGCTTGAATCAGTCGAACCTTCTTTTCCGCGTTGTTGACAAGGTCAATCCCGAAGGTAACCCTTTCGCCAGACTCACACCAATTCAATGGTGTGCGGCACTTCCTGCCGTATAGCGCCTCGTAAGGTGCCATCTTGATGCTGGCTTGGTACCCATTATTGTACGAGAACTCGGCTAACGGCAAGTGATCATCCCAATTCTTGCCGTGGTTGATAGCGCAAGCTCATAGCATGTCTTCTAGGATCTGATTTACCCGCTCCGTTTGCCCATCCGTCTGCGGGTGGTATGCTGAACTACGGATCAGTTTTGTCCCCAAGGCAGCGTGCAGCTGCTCCCAAAAAAGGGACACAAATAAAGTGCCCCGATCCGATATGATGGTACGGGGTACGCCGTACAAGCATAGGATCCGTGAGATGTACAGTTCAGCGTACTTCTTGGCGTTGTAGTTGTTGTTGACCGGGATGAAATGGGCAACTTTGGTGAGCCGATCGATGATCACCCACACAGAATCATGTTTCTGCAAGGTGGTGGGTAAACCGACGACGAAGTCCATGCTCACATCCTCCCACTTTCAGACAGGAATGCCCAGTGGTTGCAGCAGTCACGGTTTCCGCATATGGTCTGCCTTCACCCTTCGACATGTATCACACTCGGACACGTATTTTGCAGTCTCTCGCTTCATCCGTGTCCACCAAAACTTGCTTCTGAGTTCTTGATACATTTTGTTGCTGCCGGGGTGAATAGAAAACTTTGACAAGTGAGCCTCATCAAAGATTTTCTTCCGTAACTCTGGGTTACGTGGTACGACGATCCGGTCCTTGAACCATAGGACGCCGTCTCCGTCCTTCCGGAGACATTTCAGCTCCCCACTGTCTACACGTCTCTGCAAATGTGACATGCCCTTGTCATTCTTCTGGGCTGCCGCTATCTCTTCACGGATGGTGGGGATCAAAGCTAGGTTGTGGAGAGCTCCATGTGGAATCACATGTAGTGGTGGTTCGCTCTCTTTCAACGGTGTGATGGTCAGATTGTTGACGTGTGACCTGCGGCTCAGCGCATCTTCCACTACGTTTTCCTTGCCCGGATGATAATGGATCTCTATTTCGTAATCCTTTATCAGTTCTAACCATCTCCTTTACCTCATGTTCAGCTCCTTTTGAGTGAATATGTACTTGAGGCTTTTGTGGTCGGTATACAGATGTACGAGGTTACCGAGTAGGTAGTGCCTCCACATTTTCAGTGCAAGTACCACGGCAGCGAGCTCCAAGTCGTTGGTTGGATAATTCTGCTCATGGTTTCTAAGCTGCCGTGATCCATACGCAATCACTCTTCGGTCTTGCATCAGCACACATCCGAGCCCAATGCCGGATGCATCGCAGTACACATCGAACGGTTTTGTTGTGTCTGGCTGCGCCAAAACCGGTGCTGACGTCAGGTGCTTGACTAAAGCCTTGAATGCTGCTTCACATGTTGGACTCCAAACATATTTGGTAGCCTTCTTCAGCAGCTCTGTCATTGGATTGGCAATCTTCGAGAAGTTCGGAATGAACCTCCGATAATATCCCATGATCCCGAGGAAACTCCGTACCTCGTGAACCGTTCTCGGTGATTTCCAATTCAGCACTTGAGTGATTTTGCTCGGGTCTACAGCGATACCCTCCGCTGAGATGATATGCATGAGGAAAGGCACTTGTGATATCCAGAACTCGCATTTGCTGAATTTCGCGTATAACTTGTGGTCCCGCAGCCGTTTCAAGACTATACGCAGATGCTTCTTGTGATCTTCCTCTGACTTGGAATATACCAGGATGTCGTCGATGAAGACCACGACAAACTTGTCCAGCTCCGGCATGAATACCGAGTTCATCAAATACATGAAGTGAGCTGGAGCATTGGTGAGGCAGAAGGACATGAATCAGGTACTCATAAAGTCTGTACCTCGTCGAGAAAGCCCTCTTCGGAATGTCCTCCGCCCTTATCTTAATCTGATGGTACCCGGATCTTAAGTCCATTTTGGAAAAGATCTTTGCTTCGATCAACTGATCAAACAACATGTCGATCCGTGGCAACGGGTACTTGTTCTTGATGGTTACGGCATTTAATGGACGATAGTCCACGCAAAGCCGTAACGTCTCATCCTTCTTCTTGACAAATAATGCCGAACAGCCCCATGGCGAGGAGCTCGGCCTAATAAAACCCTTCTCCAGAAGGTCCGTGAGCTGAGTCTTTAGTTCAGCCAATTCCTTGGGCGCCATCTTGTACGGCCTTCGGGATATTGGCATGGTTCCCGGTGCAAGTTCAATCTTGAACTCCACCTCTCTATCGGGTGGCATTCCCGGTAAATCATCCGGGAACACATCAGGGAACTCTCGGACTACTGGAATATCTTCCAATCTGATAGTTGTGGATTGATAGACACTTGGAAGTTTTATTTCTGGACTGTCCAGAAATAATGAGTGAGACCCGTGCACTTCTGAGTTTAAGTGCACGACTCGAAGGACGGTGTCTAAAACAGCGCCGTGGCGTGTTAACCACGACATCCCTAGGATGACATCGACCTTCTGTCCCTCTAAGATAATGAGAGACGTGGTGTACACTCTACCCGCTAAGCATAATGGTGCTTTGGAAACCATTACGCTTGCTGAAATCTTCCCACCCGGTGAACAAATTAAATATGGACTATCGGATGGTAGTATTGGCAAGCTGTGTTTAGCAATGAAAGCTTGGCTAATAAAATTATGCGTGGCGCCTGAATCAAACAGTACTATAGCGGGATGCTGGTGGAGTTGGAACATACCTGCAAGGATTGGCTCGCCCTCCGGCACGTCCTCAATGGCAAGCTGGTGGACGGTGCCAGGCCTAGGGTTTGCCCACCGCGCATTAGTAGGGTTCCTGGATTGATTCCTCCCCGGAAATGGTGGTGCCACTCCACCGCCTTGCCTCTCCGGGCAACTGCTCGCAAAGTGTCCTGGACGACCACACTTGTAACATGTGGCCGCTGCTGGTGTAGTGCTCGGGGGACGAAAGCCCGGCATGCGTTGCTGAGGTGCATACGCACGCGGCATCGCCCGCTGCTGCTGTTGTTGTTACGGTGGTGGTACTGGCAGTGCCGGCCTGAATGCCGGTGAGGAATACGGCCGACTGCGGAACGGCATCGACCGCTGTGGTGGCTGCCAGCGTGGACCTGATGGTGGGCGATTCACCATCCGAAACTTCTGAGAAGGATCGCTTCCTTCTCCGCTGCTTTGCGGCGCGCTTCGCTTTCGCTCTGCCGCCGCCAACTCCTTGCCGGAGTCCTCCTGAACAATCGCAGCATCAATGATGTCGTTGAGGCTGCCGCGATTGAACATCGCCAACTTGTCCTTCAGGAGCGGGTTAAGCCCCTGGTAAAAGTGGTCCCGCCGCTTCTCGTCCGTATCTGCGTGATACGATGCGTAGAGCGCGAGATCGTTGAACGCCCTGGAGTATTCCAGTGCGTTGCGGCTCCCTTGCTGCAGGTGTAGGAATTCCTGCGTCTTCCTCTTCATCAAACCTGGCGGTATATGATAGGCCCTGAAGGCCGTCCGGAACTCCGTCCAGGTCATCACTCAGTCGGTGGGCTGTGAAGCACAGAAGTTGGCCCACCACGTGCTCGCGGATCCTTGGAGCTGCTGGACCGCGAACTGAGTCTTGCGCTGCTCGCTTATCTGGAGCAGCCCGAACTTCATCTCTATGGCACGGAGCCAGTTGTCCGCGTCAAGAGGTTCATCCGCCCTTAAGAATACAGGGGGATGAGTCACCAGGAAGTCGGAGTAGGAGCTCTGTTGACGCTCCTCACGGTCTTGACGTCTCTCTGGGCGAGACGTATTCGCAATGAGAGTTTGCAGCAACTCCGTGTGCTGCTGGTGTGAACCCACCATTGCCGCGACGATGTCGGCCAATGTAACCGTTGGCAGTGGCGGTGGCGGTGTTTGCTGTTGCTGCTGCTGTCCCGAGGAGTCCTCGGGAGGTGGTTGGTAGGTCTCTCCCCCTTGACTGGTACCCCCAACGTCACGGTTGGCACGAGTACGCGTCATTCTGATATTTAAAACAGCAGCGATTAGCACATGTCTTACTTAAAATTCCATATGCAACAGTAGGTATTGAAGTGACACGTGATTAATTTGCACAATATTCACATATATTGATAAAGCATAAACTTTATACAAGATACATTATTCTCGGGTCTCCGAGAAGTCGTGCTCATGTCGTCACTACCCATACATATGCTACTGTCTACACGACATGTCACCGATTACAAAATTTGGGCTACACTACCCTGGCTGCCCTACATGGCAACTTTAACCCCCTACTCGGAGTAGAACTCGACCTCCTGCGGGTCGTCCTCCTCCGGTACCTCTGCTGGTGGCTCTGGATCTACCACCTCTTTTCCCATCCCGGGTTCTCCCATTGCTGGAAGACCCAAGACCACCGGTACGCCTAACACCGGAGGTACGAGGTCCTGCAATGCATGCACCTCGTCCATGGCTTGGTTGTAATCTTCTTCCCATCCTTGCCCTTCCTCAATAGCGTCATCCCGCTCTTGAGTAAGTTCCTCGTTCTGCTGGGTCAGATTCTGTACCAGTTCTTGCAACGCCGCGATGTCAACACGGCTTTTCCTCTTCGCCTTCTTCAGACGATGCAACTGATTGTGTTGTTCATTCAGTCGCTTGATCGTTGGAAGGAGCACATTGCGGAGTGCGCTGTGAGCACTCTCGAAATGGTCTCCACAGCTCGTGCACTCCTTGAGCTTCGTGGCGAGATGCTCCGTATGAACAGCTTGGCTGTCCATCACGGCATTTCCCGCCTCATCTAGAGGCTGAGATTTGCCTCTGCGGGGTTGTACCTTGGGCAACTCGGGTCCGTTGCCCCCAGGTACCTCTCTTCCCACACATGCTGAGCCCGTCCCTCCACCGGAACGAGCGCGTATGGAGTTCCTTCCATAGCCTGCACGTGTAATTGGCAGAAACGTGACATGGTGTCACGGGCTGCCACTTGCCACATCCCTTCCGGTTGTCTTCCTCTCACCGTGACGGTGAACGGCACCCAACCGGGTGGCGTAGGTCCTGCAGGGACCTCGACATGGACTGTCCACGTCTTGTTCCCCTCTTCGCCTTCTTCCTTGGCGAAGTACTGCGGCATCTGGTTATATCCGAAATATTGAAGCATCTGCCTCAGTGTTTCCGGATAACCGCTGTGGTGAGAACAGTGGGATACCACCCACCCGTTCCCCAACTGCTTATCTGCTGTCATCTGTAAAAATATATTTGAGAAATGTCAAATATTTATTTAAACAGTAACCTATGGGGTTATAACATAAGACATGCCATTGAACCCATAAACTTGGAAACATAGTTCAAATTTTAAACAAATTTGACCGCTGATCTGTTGTTCCCATGACAGCCCTGACCAGTTTCCATTTCAACCTGATTTAGGCCATGTTAAAGCAAAACAAATTCTGGAGCTCAACATCAAAGTTAAAGCTAACTTCAATAGCTTTCCAGAAAGTATTTGCTTGGCCTAAGATCTGTCCTGGTTCAAGAGTTATGAGACGTCAAAGTTAGCAGAATTTCTGGAAACAATTGGACAGCACCTCCCTGCTTTAGGTACTGATTTGCTCCAAGAATTCCAGTTAATTCTGTTCCTAATATGACAAGACTTTCTGTTACAAAGTTGTAACCTATCTCATAAGCATTCCAGAACTACCTCATTTTCTATTTTTGGATTTTTAAGCAGGAAGTTATGCTTAATTTACAGAGAGTTTACAGAGAGTCTTTACTCTGTCCTGTTTTCTGGACAGCTTCAACTCTACTGCAGTTTTCGAGTGGTTAAGGGATGAAACACCTCTGGACCTCAACAGAAGAGTTGTAAAGTTCTTCCAAATCTTTCTAGAAATGTATCATATAACCCCAACCTCGAAAGAACTCAACCTCTAACCTCTGATTAACTTCAGCCTTGATTCAGCTGAAAACAGAGTGCTCTGTCCTTAACAACCTATAAGTTGAAAACTTGTTAAATTTGAATATCTTGTTCAAGAGAAGGAGTTACATCAAGTTTTACTACTTTAGGTCATAACTTTCAAGTTTTAAATTAAGTTGTTCTTTTAGTTGGGTGTGACGTTGATGCGTCACCAGATTATGTCGGTACTACGTCCTCACAAAGAAAAACCTATACCGGACTTAGCCGGCTTCGTTATTTCAGTGGCACTAAACGTCACTCGCACACGGATGCTACATGTCTACCGTTTCATGGTCAGGCTACCTGCAGAAACTCAAGCAATCGTCAGACTCAGCTGCACACCGAGCCCGGAATCCATACAGTTAGTACAACAGGCCGTCATCACTCGCCCGGATGTTCTCAAGCCAAACACGCCTTGAGTTACGTGTTCATGTTTCAGACCACGTGACGGGGTCTCTCAAGTTGCACCACGCACGCCAGGGATAGACGTTTCTCGAATACCCCAAACGACATGAAGAGTCGTAGAGGATATCAAAGCGGGTCGGGTTACCTGCCACCCGTGGGGCTCCACCCTTCAGCTTGTGCGCACTGGTGGACAGCGCTTACGTGCACCCCCCAAGACATGAACGTCCCGAGACGCACGATTTTCCGACATAATCAAATAGGTTAATACGCCACTTTCTATACACTAATAACATCCTTATACGGGCTACTAACTCGTTCCTTACTGGATTTTTGAAAAAGATGACCTTCGTAGTGCGTTAAACCTCAAGCGAGCTCTGATACCAGCGCTGACACGACCCCAACGGTCTTGTTGAGCCAGGATCACGCTGAGGGGTGCTGCGTTGCACAGCACCGGATAACACACGTCAAAGGTACAAAGCGGAAGCGAAATTTTATATTACATAAACAGGTTTATGAACATGTTTACATCAAAATAGTTCAGTCTACACTCACGGGCGTAGACTAAGCATCAAGTGCACGTTCAGCCCTTGAACGTGTCCTTGCTAGCACACACGCACACTAACTCTGCGGCGTGCATGACTCCCACTCGACGGGGTTCCCCTCCTGGGGTTCCGTCTCCTCTTCGGGAGTCCCTTCCTCATAGAACCCTGCAAAAGCTTCAAACACAAGCAGTGAGCACGAAGGCTCAGCAAGTCTGACCCGTGTCACCTATACATGGAACTTCTACATGAGGGGTGATGGGTACATGAGGCAAAAATCATTTGCAAAGGACTCACCTAATTAGTGGAACCTTACTTTCATGTTTTAGCAGCAGGTGGTGTAGAACCTTACGCTAAGGCACATGAGAGAGCCGCAATCAAACAAGAAACGCATTTCTCTCATGTACTTTGCCTAAAGTTTGAAAAGAACTTTAGTTAGCTCTAAGCTACAGCATATCATTAACAATCAATGTCCATCATTCAATCAGCAACATTTTAACATGTGACTAGCCTGTTCTTTCTATGTCACGGTACAGTGAACAAGTGGTACTCACTGACCGCGAGGGACGGCGATTATAATCGATTTACACTTGCAGGGTTACCCGAACAACCCGTCACGTACGCCCGTACTCGATGTTGCCTACAACAACCATCACGGACACCGTACACAACCACCTTTAACCCGTCAGCCAAATATTGAACCGGTCCCATCGTCCCGAGCAAGAGGTCTCTGCACGCGCATCTCGTGCCGCCAGCCGATTTACACCTCAAGCTCTCAACCTACCCTCTGAACGACGGGCAATGCCTTAATACCCAGCTACCCGAGTTACATCAGTTTCCCGGTTCCCATATAGCCGGTAGGTCTTCGGTACTGTTCTAGCTTGTTCAATAGGCCAGCACACGGCTCGGTCCTCAATCGACACAAGCGGAGCTACAGCAAACAGGCCGCAAAGTCCTGCTGCCCTTACCCTCCGCTTAGTCTCATTTTCTTGCCATGTGTTTCATGTGCTATCACTACCCAAGTCGAGTGCTTCTAGCCTATGCTCGCGAGTAGTTCCAACTACTCGACTTGTACCGAATCCTACTCTATCTTAGCATTGCAATAACTAACGGGGTTTTGCAATCCTAAACCCAACCCATGGTTTTCTTGGCTATGCAGTTGGGTTTCCAATCAAGACTCTAATGCGAAGAATCATAATAATCAAGTGAGTGCTCAAAACAATAAAAATTTGTAAAACGGTTAATGCAAACCGGAGCTTGCCTTGCTGCTCTTGGTCGTAGGCTAGCTGTTCCTCTGGAGTAACGAAGTGTAGGACTTCGGGTTCCTCCTCGACCTTAGCGACTACATGATAAGAGAGGTACATGTATTAATTTGAATGCATTTGTATTAAGTTTGAACTTGTGAAGCTTATAAGTCCCACTAGACAGACTCAATGACTGTGAAACTTATACTGTGGCTTGGTTACAACCTAAATAGAGACTTGGTCAAGTTTTAGTTGCAGCAAAGCTCATTTGAGCCCTCCACAATTAATCATGTCCTTGACCTTAATTGGAACTCTTAGGGTGCTCTAAGGATTTTCATGAAACAAATTATGACTTTATGAAAACTAGATTTTCAGAGGGTTCTAATGGAGTTGGTCTCACTTAATTTGAAGGTTCCTAGCTAGATATATGAGCTAAACAATTTCAGAGAAAATTCTGAAAATGTTTCTGAACATTTTCTATTTTCTCTGCAACAGTTTCACTAATCACACCATTAGGTGTATTAAATGAGCTCAAATGGGTCTGAAATTTTTATGGTAGTACAAGGATATTTTGGTGAACATCCCAGCAAAATTTCATGATCTTCCTCCAAAGGATTCTCCAGTTAAAATTCCAAACATTTTAAAATTTGAGGAATTAATTCTGGAGAATTAAGGATTTTCATGAAGTGAAACTTGATTTGCTGAAAAGTGCTCAGAGAGCTAAATCCAACAAAATTTGGTTCACTCGATTTGGAGCTTTCTGGCCAAAGTTATGAGGATTTGAAGTTTGGAAGAATTCTGAAATTCGGGGAAAAGTTTAAATCTCGCGGGGGCCCGCGAGGACACGTGTTGAGCGCGGCGGTGTCCGGCACACCGGGGCTCACAGGGTATTTGCGCGCCAGCACACCAGATCCTGGCCGCAGCCCGATCCCGATTTAAAATATCTCCCGCTGACAGCTGGGGTCCACCCCTTCGTCAACCTCCCGACGCCCGCGCTCTGCCGCCGAGGAGCCTCGCCGGAGAGCTCGCCGCCGGCTTCTGTAAAGCTCCAAACTTCACGATTCTGGCTGCCCCTGCCTATTTCCACTCGGGGAACAGGATTCTGGGGTCATCTCTTCATGACAACGGCCGCCACCTAGTCGGCGACGAGCCGCAACCTCGGAAGAACTTCGGTCGTGTTGTCCACCCTCCCTAGCACCTCCCTCGATCAAGCTAAGGGACGTCGAGCATCAGTGGACCATAGGAAAGGTCGACATGAGCTCTACGGAGCTCGGGAAGGGCTGTGTTGGGCTGTCACCGTGCGACCTAGGCCGGAAATCGGGATTTCTACTAAAACTCGAAGAACAGCGGTTTCCCTCCACGGTTCTTCGTGGTTCTTGATCCTATGGATCCGCACGGGCTAATAGAAGTGATCCTCTTCATGAGAGGATGAGTGATGCAGTGTGGTTAACGAATTTCTCGGATCAGTACCGACCTCACTTTTGCACACCGTCGCGAAAATATGAAATTCCGGCCGGAGCAGTGCTTGTCACGCCGCCGGAGCTTGCGGAAAAGAAAGAGGGGTTGAAGGCAAACCTCTTTGATGTTTATAGCTCCGTGAACGGTGGAATATGGTGGCCGGAAAGGCGGTTCCCGCAGCGGCGGCTCGAGCTGAACAGGCAGGGCAAAGATCGCCACGGTGGAGCTCGGGGAAGGCTGCGCAGGGTCTGGAACCGATGCGAAGGTGTCGAAGATGGCTTGGCGCACCCGGTGCTGGTCTCAGATCGCCGAGAGGGTCACTGGATCGGCCGGGCAATGAGGAACCGAAGTTTCACTCGGGCGGCGAGGTGTTTCGGCGTTTTGGGTGGAAGTGCGACGAGGCAGCGATGGAAGGCGCCGGTGACCGCTCGGGCGGGTAGATAAAGACCCAGGTAGTCGGTTCCGCGGCTGAGATCGGCAAGCAGCTGGTGGCTTCGCCGTTTCTTCGCCATGGCGGCAGCTGCAGCACGCGCGGTTAACCGAGCTGAGTCCTCAGTCGGTTTCTTTTGCTTCAGTGGCTGACATGTGGGTCCCACCCGGGGTTTTAACCTCTGAAATTCACTCCTAATCACTGTTGTAAACAGTGAGCCCCAAAATACCCATGGTGATTCAAATTATTCACCCATGAGCCATTTTAATTGAGTAGAATTCAAATTGGGTTTGGTTTGAATGAATTTCAGCACAAGTTCAGTTTTGAATTCAAATAAAGTTTGAATTTCCCCCACTTAGCTTATGTCAAGATCAACTCCAAATGGAGTGAAAATTGGTGTGTGAGCTCACAAAAATGTGCTGAGTAAGAATATGCCTCCCACTTTTAAATTCATGGGATAAAAACAGTTTGAATTTGAATATGGTTTCAAACTGCCCTCTTTCTAGCTATACCCAAAATGACCTCAAAAAGGTTTTGAATTTGGGTGAAACTTGGCATGGACATCCTTAGCAATGTGTAGGAGTTTTCATATGTCCAGCCCCTCTATATCACATGTGGGAAATATCCCTTTTGCAATATGTGAGTTTGTTCTCTAATGAGCATGTTGATGGTGGTTACTTGCTCTTCATTTGTGTTCATCATCTTTCCTCAAATGAGGTGTGTGGTGTGGTGATGAACACTTCAAATGTGTGTCAAAAACTGAGGCCCTTACAGAAACACATCTGGATATTCACATACCACTGGAATATCCTGAAGTTAAGGAGCTTCAATCTGATGCACTGTTGCAACTTGTTGTGATGGATCCACAAGATTCAATATGTTGCAACCATGTATTGGGGAATTCAGTTGGACAGTCCGAGAGCTGATGTCAAAGATAGCCCATAATGTGTCAGCCATGACATTCCCAAGATAATATCAATCCTTTGGCCTTTGAGTATGATAAGGCTCGCAGGATAGATGTTTCCACCCAAACATAAAGGTGCCTGAGAGACCATTTCATCAGTTGATATCTTGCCTCCAGGTGAGCTGATATGAAATGGATGCTTAACTGTGCTAAATGGAAGATTATTCTTCAGCACATAGTCTCTGCTAATAAAATTGTGGGTGGCTCCGGAATCAAACAACACGAAAGTGGGCTGTTCATATAACGTGAACATGCCCGCTAAAACTGCTTTGCCTTTTGCAATGTCCTCAATAGCAGTGTAATTAACCCTGTCAGCTTTCGAAAGGTTCTTCTTTGAATGTTCATGATACTGATCTGAGCATCGATGAGACAACACACGAGTGTGACTCTGCTCAGCTCCACGACGGTTTCGTGTCGTAGAAATCCTCAGCTCTCTACTAACACGAGGTGGAGATAATTCGTGCGTAGCTGGTTGCGGTAGGGTTGCACGAATAATTTATGTCCGCTGCTGTTGAGGTGGAGGCTCATAAGTGATCAACTCCAGCCGTGGTTGTGAGAGTTGCACCACAGGCTGAATTTGTTTCCTAACTGGCGAGTAATATCGCACTCGATAGTTCGGACGAACCTCAATATCACTTTCTGGCAGTATACTCCTTTTCAGCTCCGCTTCACAACGGAGATGCATGTCTTCTTTAATGATAGCGGCATTTACCAACTCATTGTAAATACCGTTATTGAACAAGGTCACTTGTTCCTTAAGTTCGATATTCAAACCTCAGAAGAAATACTCGCACTTCAACGCTTCCGAGTCTACCATATGAGTTGCGTATTGCATCAAGTCTTCAAACTCTTTGAAGTACTCTTACGCACTCCTTTCCCCTTGCTTTAGCTCCAGAAAATCTTGATACTTTGTTCGAAGAATTCCCGAACAAACGTGACGTGCCCGGAAAACATTCCGGAATTCATCCCACGTCACTCGATGACCTTCAGGAAGAGTAGCGATGTACTCTGCCCACCAAGCTCCAGCGGCTCCGTGCAGTCGTTGAGCGGCAAATAGAGTCTTCTGATATTCGTCGCACTCAAGCATATCAAACTTGGCTTTGATACATTGGAGCCAATGAGCCGACTCCAACGGTTCTTTCGCTTCCGAGAAAACCGGTGGTTTGCTTGCTAAGAAATCCAGGTAAGTGTTTGGCGGGGGATTTTTCTGTAGTGTCTCCTGTCGTATGCTTTGTCGCACCAACAGATCCAGAGATTCAGCCATCTTTGCCAAGATTTCCGCCAATCCGGTTGATGATGTCGGAACTTCTTCTCGTGGTGAATTACTTTCGCCGTGACTCGACTCACCAACCTCACTCCTGGAATGAGCATGATCCATGCTGCAAGAGTGAGCAATTTATGGTTAAAATTCAAAGTTTGAACTCAACTTGAATTCAAAAACATTAACCATAAAAACATCACATATATATTGCAGCACTACACAATCTAACCAGGGTTTAGACAATTCTGATATCTATCAAACTCGAGCAAGTTTGTCCAAACCCTAAATTCCAATAGTAGACAAAACTGAAAAATAACTCAAGAACATGTTACGGAACTTAGAGAAGTCTAAAACAGCCCTGTCCACAACAAGTCTCAAGCTAAATGACGATAAGCACTACTTTGTTCAGAATGACCGATTGGTCTTAATCCCAGAATTTGAATATGAAAATGACAATTTCATGTCTCAAGTTGAATATCAAAGTTATAGTTAACTTCAATATCTTTCCAATGAGTATTCATTTGCCTTCATATCAGTCATGGATCAAAAGTTGTGATATTTCAAAGTTGACAGAAATCTGGAACAATTTTGACAGCACCTCCTTTGAAAGTGGCTGTTTTGTCCGCAAGATTTCATACAATTAAACTCCAAATCTGGAGAAACTTTGAATAACGAAGTCATAGCATATATCACAAGCTTCCCAACGGTGTATTACTTGACCCTTAGAAAATTTTCTACATAAAGTCACGGTCGAAATACAGAAATTTCCAGAGAGCAATTTGTGCCTGCCCTGTTTTTGGGCAGTTCACACTCCTATGAGAATTTCATCCATTTGGAGGGTGATTCTGATCTGCAGTTCTACAGAAAAGTTGTAGAAGACTTCAATAGATTTCCAGAAATATATCACTCACCTCCATTGGTTCAACCAAACAAAAATTATGCCCTGTTCAACTTCAGCAAAAATTCTGCCGAAAACAGGGGAGGTTTAGTCCTAAGTCTTTGTGAATAAATCTATACTCCCAATTAACTCTTAGTTCAATATAGGAGTTCATGACCCCTAATAGAATCCTATATTCCAAATTTACTCTTTTCCTTTTCAAACCTTCTTTTTCATGCGGTTCAAAACATGTCACGGTACTACGTTTCCTCACCAAATTAAAATCCTAACCGGCTTTATACCGGCATATACGTTTCAAATGGTGGCACTAAAACGATCACTCAAAAACGTTGTCTACATGACATGTACTAACGTGGTTAAGGTACCTGCAGAAAACCACTCAATAATGATGCACATATTGGTTTATCATTTCAGGCAGGTCCATATCATAGTAAAAACATACGCAGCGTATCATTGCCATACGGGCCATCCTTGAGTCAAGCCACGTCTCAAGGTACATGATCGGGTTATTCACCACCCGACGGGGGCTCCACACCTTT
Source organism: Neostapfia colusana (assembly GCA_030760725.1). Classification (NCBI taxonomy): domain Eukaryota; kingdom Viridiplantae; phylum Streptophyta; class Magnoliopsida; order Poales; family Poaceae; genus Neostapfia; species Neostapfia colusana. The sequence goes on from JASWHV010000010.1 coordinate 22,026,066, forward strand.
GCAATAAAGCACACTGGTGGAACAGCGCCTTCATATGCCTCATAGGACATGAAGAGTCCTAGAGAACATACTTCGTGTTACAAACCACACTATGGGGTCTCCTCCTCTTGCCCCTGGGTTTGCGCACTGGAGGCTAGTGCCATTCATATGTCTCTAAGACATGAAGAGTCTTAGAAAACATATTCACTTCCCGTCCATTGCTGAACGGGACATACTACACTACTTTCCTCGTATGGGTGAGCTAACCGAAATTGATCCGCTTTCGGTGGCGTTCCTTACCATTCTTACCTCGACGTAGATTCGTCGTTACAGAATTAAAATGCTGAATGATTAACACACTGTTAGCTCGCCACCTTAAGTAACTATGCTAATAATACTCCTTATGTGGGCATACTATACGTTCCTCACTCGTATACCTCTAATTTTTGGAAATATGCTCTTTTCATGCGTGCTATTCCCAATGCGGCTCTGATACCACGCTGTGACGCCCGGTAATCGCAGTGGGTGGCGCCGTGCGATGCGGCACCCAACAGCATGCACGAAAAGACGATAAGAACATAACGGAACCATTTTGTTACTAAAGATAATTTCTTTTACAACATAATGTACACACGCAGCGGAAATTAAAATTTGCTGGACAAAGTACTCACTCTCGACCCTAACTACGCCAAAGAGGTCGTTCAGCCCGTGAACGCTTCCTACTAGCTTCACCAAAGAAAGGCAGCGGCTAGGTTTCCGATGAGTTGAACAAACCGTGAGGTTCATCGTCTCACCGAACAACCCTCTTCATAGCAGGCATCTTGCTACCTGCAAAAACAACTCAGAAGCAACCGTGAGCACTAAGGCTCAGCAAGACTTAACCGTCACTCCTAAACATGTAACTCTAAATGCAGGGGTAGTAAGATAGTAGGAACAGGAATTTGCATAACGCAGCTTGACTAAACTTGATCCTTATATTCAGATTCTTATAGCCGTCATTTTAGTGGTCCTCACGCCTCAGAACATCAGAAGTCCACAATCAAACAAAAATGCTTATCCCGATGTTGCTAGCCTAAGGTGGAAGTGAAATATAGTTGGCTCTATATCTACTTCAGTCAAGGTTCCAATACAGTAATTAATCCACAAACAGCAAGTTAAGAGACTTAGTTCCTCTTCCTACTAAGTCACGGCGCAGTGGGCAAGTATGCTCAATCATCTTCCGCGAGCGACGGTGATTCGAATCAATAACAACCCGGAATACACGACACATACACCCGCCTCGAAAGACTCTCTCAAGAGCTCTTTCTTACGTTGTATGCATCAACCTTTCACACGACACCCCGACATAGAAAAACGCTTCGCGCCGAGCAGGATGGTCCTCTATGCGGATACGTCGAAGTTGCCCGCTAAAGGATTTACACCTCCCGCCTTCTCAACGCCATTCCCACGCGAAGTATGAGTTTCTATATCACGGTCCATCGAGTTACATCGGTTTTGTGGGTCCCATACCCCACTATATATCCGGTAAAGCTCAATCTTGTCCAGCAGGGCCGCATACATACGGTCCTTAACCGACACGGACGGGGCTACAACCAACCACCACATTTGCCTTACCATCCCGTTCCAGGCCAAACGTGGTCTCAAGCATTGTCACAGCCATCGCAGGTCGAGACCAACCTTGAGCACTCCATCCTACAGGAACATCCCCATCCCCATCTCATTTTTATGAGGGTGCTCTTATCATCAAACATCTCGCGAGTAACTCCATTACTCGACCTTTCTCGAGAGTAGCTTTTTACTACTTGACTTCTACCGAGCTAGATACAACATTAGCCTAGCATCTACAACGAGGCAAAGCCTACCCTAAACCTTCTAATCAGGGATGTAATAGCCATGCAAGTGGGTTTCAATCATCCTAGACATAATGCACAATATCAAGTCTAATAAACATGATGTGAAGTAAAGCAAAATTTAAAACGGTAACGATATGCAAACCGGGGCTTGCCTTGCTCAACGATTTTGTTAGAAGCTAGGAGTTAGTCTTCCTCCGGAGAATCCGCCAAACTCGTCACGAGATGGAGATCCTCGCTGCAGAGTCGAGTCCTCGTCGAACGTCGACATCACGTGCTATTAAGATGATTTATGCACATGTATTCAAAAGCAATTTAGAAAATGATTAAAAACTGCTGTACCAGTTAACTCACACCTAAAAGGGACAAACAACAGCAAGGTTTCTGTTGTTGGATCTACGACCTTAGAGATGATGAAAGCTAGGGTGAAAAGAGATACTAGTAATCACCATGTGATTAAGTCCATTATATGAACACTTAAATCTAAAAGATGGTAGCTCAAGTTCCAGAGGTCCAATGAAGCTGAGAATTTGACCACAGCCTCTATGGAAGGTATTTAGGAAGTGCGCAAAAATTGAGCTCATGAAATGGCTTCATGTGAGCACAACAAATCCTTACGTGGTTTTCACTAATCTGCCTTTACCACCTAGATATTAAGCTTTCCTATGCTGCAAAGTAGACTTTTTGTGAAGTACAAAATGTCCTGAGTCCATAGGAATTGGTTTTACCATTTTTGTAGTTTCCTACATGGAGATATGGATTTTACAAAGAATGGGGAAAAGCTGAAATTGTCTCTGTTCATTTTCCCATTTTTCAGAGACATAAGGAATGAACACATCATTTGACCAAGCAAATGAGGTCCAATGCCTCTGAAATTGTTACTGGAGTCCAAGGAATTTTGGAAGAATGTCCTGTCCAATATTGGGAATTTTCCAATAAACAGAACTCCTGTAAAAATTCATACATGATTTTACTTAAATGAATTAATGAGCTAAAATCCAGGAATTTTCATAAACATTGGGCTGCATCCCTGGATAGTACTCTTTGAGCGGAATCCAACAAAATTTGTTTCACAATTTTTGGACACTCCTACCCAAAGTTATGGCTCTCCAAAGTTTGAACTAAAGTGGGAAAATCTGGAAAATGTTTAAATGCCGACAGTGGGTCCCACCTGTCATCCCTAACCTCCAGACTCGCGCCAAACAGGGCAGTGGCGGCCCCCTCCGGCAAGGTCGCCGGAAAAGCACTTCCCAGCCACCTCCAGACCCCCTGCTGGCCGCCCCCCCCTATTTCCCCACGTTGAACACGTTGGTGAGGTCGCCGGCGGCTGAAACTCGCCGGAAACCAGGGCGCACCGGTCACAGCAAACCCTAGGGTTCCGGTGAGGTCGTGCACGGTGAGTTCTCCACCAAGTGGTCGGTTCTTGGGCTCTACAGCACCAGGGGATCATGTAGAAGACCGACATGAGGTCTAAACAAGCTGGAGAGGGCTCTAAACCTATCGGCACCGTGCGCCCGATAGGGTCCAGCGGCATACCCTCTAAAAGATCTCGGATTGCTCACTCTACACTCAATTTCTTGGTCTAAAATCGATGGAGGAGGTGTGCTAGGCAGTTAAAATCCTGTGTGTGAAGTTTGAGACCCAACAAACGTGATTTGAGGACGAATTTTACAATTCCTTACCTCAAGGTCCGTTTCTGCCGCCTGGGAGAAAAACTTGAAATTCTCCCTCTGTGATCAATGGCTAGGGCTGAGCTTTGGGGGTGAGCAACTAGGCTTGTAGGTGCACAGATGTGGTGGCTTGCTTGGGCGTGATACCTCCTGGTTTGGGCTGTCCACGGTGATCAGTTCCGGTTCCTTCAGTTTGAGCTCGGGAGCAGAGGAAACCTCGCTGTTTCTAGGCGCCAGCAAGCATGGAACAGCGGAGGAAGGGTGCTAGCCGGCCAGAGCACTCATGGGCGAAGGTCTTTGATGTGGGAAGCTCGGGAAAAGGTTGCTGGATGGCTCTGGTGTGGTCAGTTGAACAGAGCACAGCGGCTGTTCGTGTTTCACGGGACCAGAAACAGAGAACGGGTACGAGCGAGAGAGAAACAAAGTTCGGTTGCTCTTCGTGCATAGAGGATAAGGGCCGGAGGACTGTCGACCGAGCACACAGGAGGTGGCGCCGGGAGCTCATCGGGAACAGTTTCTGCAGAGAGCTGGCGCGCGCTCAGCCGTCGCTGGAGTCAGTTTGCACTTTTGTAAGACTGACTGGTGGGGTCCACAGCCACAATTCTCCCTCTTATCCCCCGTTTCGATTTAAAATAGCAAATGAGCTCCGAATTTGATCAAACTTGAAGTATAGGTCAAAAGAATTATGAGGAACTCAAATCTGAAATCAGATTTTGAAATTGAGTTTGTTTGGTTCAAAATTCAAATTTAAGTTTGAATTTAAACGTGCCCTCATTTAATCCACGGAATAAATAGTATATGCAACCTAAAATTCTCCAAATTTGAATATTAGGCTCTTGAATACATGAGAAATGCATCTCTATCTCACATATAGGCCTTTGGACAATCTGAATAGGAATACTTTCAAAAGATTCAAAATGGTGTTTAAATTTCCTCAACTCTCCTCATAGAGAAGGTGCACACGAGTTAGAGTTTTTGGGAGTCTAATTCTTTCCCCTAGGTTAACATGTGTTGAGCATGGGCTAGAGAAAAATATTAACTCCCTCACATGTCCATATTTGTGTTTATCATTTCATGTGACACAACTATAGCCTTTTATCGCCTTAACTTTGTTTCATAAGTTGAAATCAAGCTTTACAAAAGTTAGGGCTGTTACACTAAGCCGCACCCATACTTGGCCTTGTGGTGGCACTGTTATCCTGGCATGTGCTTGCATGAACCGGTCCTTAGATCTACGGCAAGTAACCACCATCTCAGGCGACCTCATTCACAAACCCAGGCTTGCCTAGATCTCCCTCCGATCCATGTTCATTGACAACATCAGTTTCTTATTATCATTACGAGTGCAGTTAGCTAGATACATCTATCTCACTTCCCAATCCCATGGACTCAGTGAAGCATAAAAGCAAAAATCATACCCGACTCATAAACTTCCCCGGCGACAAGGGTGGTTTAACCAAAACTAGTAAACTCCTATAAAATGGTTTCCCATCATGTTTGACTCTGCACACACACCTTTTCACAAAACAAAATAGTTTCCCAAAACATAGGATCAATATGGTCAAGGGGCACTTGCCTTGTTCTGGCGGTTCCGGTTGCTCAAAATCTTTTTTGTTGTAGTCCGTCGTAGGTAGCTCCCTGAGTTTGTCCTTCTATTCTCGGTCATGATGCATATGCATGTTAATCCTATGGTGCAGTTTTGGTTTGTGCGTGTTCTTGCATGTTTGTATGGGGTTTTTATGTAAAACAGAGGTGTATAGATCAAATGTGGACGTGGCGATGATCTGGACTTAAGATCTAGATCAAACCGATCAACACGTGATCTGTCCATGAAAAATCTTCTGTTTTGAAGGAATTGAAGAAACAAATGCGAATAAAAACCGTGATGATATCGTAAGATGATAATAGAGACCTACCTTACGGTCTTCTTGGTCGGGGTCCTTCTCGTAGCAAGACAGATCGTTGGGGCTCTCTTCCGGCGATCTCCGGCGATCTCTGGCGACTGAACTCCGGTGAAGGGGTTTACTCGGCGAGTTTGGGGCTAAGGTTCTAAGTTGTTTGCTCAGGAGGTGTTGTGTGATGTCAATGGAGAGGTGGATACACGTGCTGCGCAGAATGTACATCTACGTCAACGCCTTCGTCAAAACACTCATGGTATGGCAGGAAACAACATGCGTGGTAACAATAACCGCCCTCTTGATGACCCTTTTGCTAAAGTTAAATTTTCCATACCTTCATTTTCTGGTGCTTATGATGCTGAGGCATATCTTGATTGGGAAATGACGGTTGAGCAGAAATTTAATTCCCACCTTGTTCCTGAACAACATAGAGTTCGACAAGCCACTAGTGAGTTTAAGGATTTTGCAATAAGATGGTGGAATGAACTAGGTACCACACGCTTACAACCTGATACGTGGGAACATTTAAAAGAAGCTATGTGTAATCGTTTTGTTCCTCCATCCTACCAATGTGATTTACGAAAGAAATTGCAGCGCTTAGAGCAGGGAAATAATTCTGTCCAAGATTATTATGCGGAGCTTCAAAAGGGTATGATACGATGTGGGGTAGTAGAGGACACTGAAGATAAAATTTGTCGTTTCTATGGGGGTTGAGACGTGACATACAAGATATCGTTGATTATAAGGAATTTAATACTGTCAACCAGTTGTTCCAGCTTGCTATGCTTGCAGAAAAGGAGTTACAGGGTCATCAACAAAAGAACAAGAGCAGCAGCGGTGCCTCCTACACTCCACGCACGACAACATCTTCGGGGGCGTCCAAGTCATTCTGTTTTGATGCCCTTTCACCAAAACCAGCAGCCAAGCTTCCTTGTGGCAGCAACAATGTTTCAGCAGCACCGAAACCACCACCTGCACGACCTACGAATCGGGTACAAATTCCATGCAGGTACCCGCCAAAAGTGCTTCATCCGTTGCTTCAACATGACGCACTTCCAGCATTCAGTGCCACCGCTGCCATGGTCTTGGTCATGTGCAAAAAGATTGTCCTAGTCAGCGGGCATATGTGTCTACAGAAGAGGGAGGATACATCAGCACCTCCGATGTCGAAGACAACAATGATGATGAAGCTGCCACGGACAATGATGAGGGACATGTTTTTGGGAGTGAAGACACATCAGCCTACATGAACATCATTGTGCAGCGGGTGCTGAACACACAGGTACAACAACTTGATAGATTACAACGCCATAATTTGTTTCAGATTTTCTTTGTCATCAAGAACCGGCGAGCACGTGTCATCATTGATGGAGGAAGCTGCAACAACTTGGTGAGTTCTGAATTGGTCAAGAAGCTTAGCTTGAATACACGACCACACCCACATCCGTTCTATATTCAATGGTTGAATGATTCTGGAAGAGGTAAGGTAACACAAACTTGCAGAATTCCGTTTTCCATTGGTACATATGTTGATTCCGTTGATTGTGATGTGGTACCCATGCAAGCTTGTTCACTTTTATTGGGTCGACCTTGGGAACATGATAAGGATGCTTTGCACCATGGTAGAAGTAATAAATATACTTTTATGCATAAAGGAAAGAAAATTACTTTGCTACCTTTGACTCCTGCTGAAATTGTACAAGCTGATAGGGAGAGAGCTGAAATTTCTAGTAGTTCTAAATCAAAAAATGAACAAGTCATTAATTCTGTGTTACCACCGAATAATGAGAGATCTACACCTAGTTCTAAGACTGAGGGAATTAAATTGAAGGGTCGTGTAATGCTTGCCACAAAATCAGACCTTGCTGAAATTTCTGATCATGATATTTGCTGTGCATTGGTGTGCAAATAAGTTTCGTTCTCCATTGATGATATTGCTATGTCTTTGCCTCCAGCAGTTACTAACTTGTTGCAAGAGTATGAAGATATTTTTCCAGCTGAGATACCCCCGGGACTTCCACCTTTGAGAGGGATTGAACATCAAATTGATTTGATTCCAGGTGCAATTTTGCCAAACCGTGCTGCATATAGGACCAACCCCGAGGAGACTAAGGAAATTCAGCGGCAAGTCGAAGACCTTTTGGACCGTGGGTATGTACGTGAAAGCCTTAGTCCTTGTGCTGTTCCTGTACTTTTGGTTTCTAAGAAAGATGGTACTTGGCGTATGTGTGTTGATTGTAGAGCCATTAACAATATTACTATAAGCATCCTATTCCTAGGCTAGACGACATGCTTGATGAGTTGTGTGGTTCTATAATTTTTACTAAGATTGACTTGTGTCGTGGTTACCACCAAATAAGAATGAAATTGGGAGATGAATGGAAAACAGCTTTCAAAACCAAATTTGGGTTGTATGAGTGGTTAGTAATGCCATTTGGTTTAACTAATGCACCAAGTACATTCATGCGTTTGATGAATGAGGTTTTGAGAGCTTTTATTGGAAAATTTGTGGTGGTTTACTTTGATGATATCTTGATTTATAGCAAGTCATTGGATGAACATATGGATCATTTAAGTGCTGTTTTTAATGCTTTGATATATGCACGTTTATTTGGTAACCTTGAGAAGTGCATCTTTTGTACGAATCGAGTTTCCTTTCTTGGCTATGTTGTGACTCCACAGGGAATTGAGGTGGATGAGATGAAAATTCAAGCGATCCAGAGCTGGCCAATACCTCAAGCCATCACACAGGTAAGGAGTTTTCTTGGTCTTGCAGGTTTATACCGACGTTTCGTCTAGGATTTTAGCACTATTGCTGCCCCATTGCATGAGTTGACTAAGAAAGGTGTGGTGTTCCATTGGGGGAAAGCACAAGAGGAGTCCTTTGACACCTTGAAGGACAAGCTTACACACGCACCATTGCTGCAACTTCCTGATTTTAGTAAGACTTTTGAACTTGAATGTAATGCTAGTGGAGTTGGAATTGGTGCTGTCTTACTGCAAGGTGGTAAACCTGTTGCATACTTTAGTGAAAAACTTAATGGTCCTGTCCTGAATTACTCCACATATGATAATGAATTTTATGCTCTCGTACGATGCTTAGAGACATGGCGTCATTATTTATGGCCTAAAGAATTTGTTATTCATTCTGATCATGAATCGCTAAAGCATATTCGTTCTCAAAATAATCTGAATCGTAGACATGCAAAATGGATTGAATTTATTAGTCTTTTCCTTATTTCATTGAACATAAGAAAGGGAAGGATAACTTGATCGCTGATGCATTGTCTAGACGATATTATATGCTGTCCCAACTTGATTGTCGAATTTTTGGACTTGAATCAATTAAAGAACAATATGCTCTTGATGCTGATTTTAAAGATGTGTTGCTGCATTGTAGAAAAGGTCATACCTGGAATAAATTTGTACTGGATGATGGATTCTTGTTTAGAGCTAACCGCCTATGCATTCCAGTTGGTTCCATTCGTCTTTTGTTATTACAGGAGGCACATGGTGGAGGTTTGATGGGCCATTTTGGCGCAAAGAAGATGGAGGATGTTCTGGCCACACATTTCTTTTGGCCAAAGCTGAGGAGAGATGTAGAGCGGTTTGTGGCTCGCTGCACCACATGTCAGAAAGCTAAGTCCCGTTTGAATCCACATGGTTTATACATGCCTCTTCCCACTCCTTCCATTCCTTGTGCGGATATCTCTATGGACTTTGGTTTGGGATTGCCTAGGACTAAGAGGGGGAGGGACAGCATTTTTGTTGTGGTGGATCGTTTTTCTAAGATGGCACATTTTATACCGTGTCAGAAAGTGATGATGCTGTACATATTGCCGACCACTTTTTCAAAGAGATTGTTCGCTTGCATGGTATGCCTTCTACTATTGTTTCAGATGGTGATGCTAAATTTTTGAGTCACTTTTGGCACACCCTATGGAACAAGTTGGGTACAAAACTGTTGTTCTCTACAACATGTCACCCACAAACTGATGGGCAAACAGAAGTAGTGAACCGCACTTTGGGCACCATGTTGAGAGCTGTTTTGAAGAAAGTTTTAAAGATGTGGGAAGAATGTTTTCCACATGTGGAGTTTGCATATAATCGGGCAACACATTCTACCACCAAGGTAAGTCCTTTTTGGGTAGTGTACGGATTTAATCCTCATGCTCCTATTGATATCTTGCCTTTACCTACTAGTGAGAGAACTCATAATGATGCAAAGGAACATGCTGATTTTATTTTGAAAATTCATGAGACCACTAAACACAATATTGAAAGGATGAATGAAAAATATAGAATTGTTGGTAGTAAAGGTAGGCAGGAAGTTAGACTTGAACCGGGTGATTTAGTTTGGTTACACTTGAGAAAGGATAGATTTCCAGAACTAAGAAAGTCTAAATTGATGCCTAGAGCTTATGGTCCTTTTAAAATACTTGAGAAGAATAATGATAATGCATATAAACTTGAGTTGCCTCCCGAGTTTGAGGTTAGTCCCACATTTAACATTTCATATTTGAGGCCATATTTGGGAGAAGAAGATGAGATTAAGTCGAGGACTACTACAATGCAAGAGGGGGAGGATGATGTGGACATCACTCCTGCAGATATACACAACACTCACATGGTAGACATGCAAGGTCCAATTACTAGAGCTCGAGCACGACAATTGAATTTAGAGGTGAGCTCGTTGCTGAACAATTCTTTATATGTGAATTTTGAGAGTATGTTGCAACCTAATGGATTAATTATGATTAGGAACCATGGAGAGGACATGGAGATACATGGAGAGGGGTTTGGAGGCGTGGAGGACCAGAAAATACGCCAACAAGAAGTTAGAGACCGAGCCCAACTCAAACTCGAGTCCAACTCGGGCCCAGCAGCAGTTCACCTTAAAATGGATGCACAGGAGGCATACGGACTCCGTTTTTTGACGTTCTACATATGCACGGAAATCTGAGAGGATAAACTTTCCAATGGAACTGGCCCCACGTCAAAATTCCCTCGGAGTCGACGGGAAACTTCAAAATAATATAAAGTTTAGAGTCTGTCAGGGTGTTGCATCAGCTAGTTGGGCCATTGGGCCTTGTATCGAGTCCAAGTCCATTATGTATGTGTCTTAGGGTTAGGTCACGACCCCAGCACCCCCCTGGTCGTCCTCCACCTCCTTTATAGCCCCTAGCCGCCATCACAAACAGCTGGGTTTTGCTTAGATTATTCTGTCAAGAAATGTTTTGCCGTTCATCGGTTTGTGAGACCCCAACTTGAGTGCTTCATATCTTTCAGCAATTTGGTTGCATTCTTTCTTGTTCTTGCTTGTGTTCTTCGATTCGCAGGCAAGGATTAGCCTTCTTGGCGAGGTCAACCGCGCAATATCGGTTGATAACCTGAGGAGACGTGGTGCTGCGATTGCAGGGTTCAGAACGTGTTGTTCGGAAGCCAGATCAATTTGTGTCAAGTCAACACCAAATCGAGAGTCATCAGAACCTTTCGGAAGATCGGGACCCCTGTACACATCAACGTGTCCCATGGGGGTCGGACCTCTCCTCCTTTTGTGGGGATGAGCCCCGAGCCTGCCACGTAGTCAATTTAGTGGTGGACCTCTCCCCATTTGCGGGGATGAGCTCCGGACACGCCACGTGGCCAGCGGCCCACGGAAAATGTCTACGGCGCTATAGGCGAACTGGAATTGGCTCCTTTTGGCTATCTTTCGATTCTTCTCTGTTTCAATCTTATAAAAATGTTTATGAAACATGAATATATGCAGAAATCGAAAATGAGGGTGTAACAAAAATCTTCAAATTCTCGATTTCTATTTGCTTAGAGCCCACCAAATTGCACTCACAGGAGCTCGACTCGACGGCGCACAAGTTTGCTTCGCAACCCTAGCTTGATAACGGTTGTAGCCGGCGTATTTGATAGTTTTCCAACAGCGACCGTAGAGGAAGCCGTCGGGTGCACCGTGCAACCATGGTTAGAGTCTTCCCCGAGCTTTTGTATGGCCATGTCGACTCCCCCTAGCATCCACCGGTGCTGTAGAGCCCTTCGACCGAAGCTTTGGCGGGCTAGAAGAGCCGGTCGACGTCGCCGAAATTGTGCCGAGACGCCGCACCGTCGCCGTCTGTGTTGGAGCCACCGCCGGTCGGGGAAAATTACTCCATCGTTTTCAGCGCACGGTTTTAGGTCCTATCGGCGAGGGAGAGCTCGGGAGATGGCCGGACGTCGGAGTTCAGTGCCTCTCCGGCGAGCCCGGCGGCGCGGGGCGTGGGAGCGAGAGGTAGACGATGACGGGACCGGGCCCGCCTGTCAGCCGCTCGGTAAATAATAGTGGGATTTTCTGTTGCACGGGATCGGGTTGTGACAGCGCCGGAGAGACCCTGTGGCCCCGTGTGGTTTAGCCGAGGGGGTGACACGTGGTAGCCGTTCCCGCTGTCAGAGATTTGAACTTTTCCCTGTTAATTTGAATTCCAGAATTTCCCCAAACTTTATAACCCCATTACTTTTGCAAGGAAGCTCCAAATTTAGTGATTTCAATTGGGTTGGATTCAAGTTGGAAAACTCCATACAAATATGCAACCCAATTTGTATGAAACTCATTATTTAATTCTGGAAAATTCATTAAAGCTTTTCAGCAAAAGAATTTTAGAGGGAGTTTGGTTTATCCAAAAATCCTCAAATTTTGTCAGAATATCCCTTAGGATGTTAGTGAACTCTGTAAAAGTTTCAGCTAATTTGGAGTTGATTTAGTTAGGTGACACGACCCCACTGGTCCTGTCGAGCCAGGATCACGCTGAGGGGTGCTGCGTTGCACAGCACCGTATAACACACGTCAAAGGTACAAAGCGGAAGCGGAAGCTTTATTACATAAACAAGTTTATTAACATGTTTACATCAAAATAAGTTTAGTCCACACTCGCGGGCGTAGACTAAGCATCAAGTGCACGTTCAGCCCTTGAACGTGTCCTTGCTAGCACACACGCACACTAACTCTGCGGCGTGCACGACTCCCACTCGACGGGGTTCCCCTCCTGGGGTTCCGTCTCCTCTTCGGGAGTCCCTTCCTCATAGAACCCTGCAAAAGCTTCAAACACAAGCAGTGAGCACGAAGGCTCAGCAAGTCTGACCCGTCTCACCTAAACATGGAACTTCTACATGGGGGTAATGGGTTGCATGAGGTAAAAATCATTTGCAAGGACTCGCCTAATTAGTAGAACCTTACTTTCAAGTTTTAGCAGCAGGTTGTGGAGAACCTTACGCTAAGGCACATGAGAGAGCCGCAATCAAACAAGAAACGCATTTCTCTCATGTACTTTGCCCAAAGTTGAAAAGAACTTTAGTTAGCACTAAGCTACAGCATATCATTAACAATCAATGTCCATCTTTCAATCAGCAACATTTTAACATATAACTAGCCTGTTCATTCTACGTCACGGTACAGTGAACAAGTGGTACTCACTGACCGCGAGGGACGGCGATTATAATCGATTTACACCTGCAGGGTTACCCGAACAACCCGTCACGTACGCCCGTACTCGACGTTGCCTACAACAACCATCACAGACGCCGTACGCGACTACCTTTCACCCGTTAGCCAAATATTGAACCGGTCCCATCGTCCCGAGCAAGAGGTCCCTGCACGCGCATCTCTATGCCGCCAGCTGATTTACACCTCGAGCTCTCAACCTGCCCTCTGAACGACGGGCAATGCCTCAACACCCAGCTACCCGAGTTACATCAGTTTCCCGGTTCCCATATAGCCGGTAGGTCTTCGGTACTGTTCTAGCTTGTTCAACAGGCCCGCACACGGCTCGGTCCTCAATCGACACAAGCGGAGCTATCGCACACAGGCCCCAAAGTCCTGCTGCCCTTACTCTCCGCTCGGTCTCATTTTCTTGCCATGTGTTTCATGTGCTATCTCTACCCGAGCAATGTGCCTCTAGCCTATTCTCGCGAGTAGTTCCAACTACTCGACTTGTACCGAATCCTACTCTATCCTAGCAATGCAGTAGCTAACGGGGTTTGTAATCCTAAACCCAACCCATGGTTTTCTTGGCTGTGCAGTTGGGTTTCCAATCAAGACTCTAATGCAAAGAACAATATTCAAAGATGTGCTCAAAACAATAAAAATTTGTAAAAAGGTTAATGCAAACCGGGGCTTGCCTTGCTGCTCTTGGTCGTAGGCTAGCTGTTCCTCCGGAGTAACGAAGTCTAGGACTTCGGGTTCCTCCTCGACCTTAGCGACTACATGATAAGAACAATGTATGTATTAATTTAAATGTATTTGTATTAACTTTGAAGTTGTGAAGTCCATAACCCTTGCTAGACAGACCTAATGACTGTGAAACTTTTACTGTGGCTTGGTTACAACCTAAACAAAGAATTGGTCAAGTTTTAGTTGCAGCAAAGCTCATTTGAGCCCTCCACAAATAATTATGTCCTTGACCTTAATTGGAAGTCTTAGGGTGTTCTAGGAATTTTCATGAGACAAACTATGACTTTCCGAAAACTAGATTTTCAGAGGGTTCTAATGGAGTTGGTCTCACTTAATTTGGAGGTCTCTAACTAAAGATATGAGCTAAACAATTTCAGAGAAAATTCTGAAAATGTTTTTGAACATTTTCTATTTTCTCTGGAACAGTTTTACTAATCACACCATTAGGTGGACTAAATGAGCTCAAATGGATCTGAAACTTTTGTGGTAGTTCAAGGATATTTTGGTGAACATCCCAGCAAAATTTCAGGATTTTCCTCCACAGGATTCTCCAGTTAAAATTCCTAACAGTTTAAACTTTAAGGAATTAATTCTGGAGAATTAAGGAATTTCATGAAGTGAAACTTGATTTTCTGGAAAGTACTCAGAGAGCTGAATCCAGCAAAATTTGGCTCACTCAATTTGGAGCTTCCTAGCCAAAGTTATAAGGATTTGAAGTTTGAAGGAAATCTGAAAATCGGGGAAAAGTTTAAACTCGCGCGTGGGCCCAGGAGACACGCGTCGCACGCCTAGGCGATGGCACACCGCGGCCCACAAGGCTTTTGCGCGCCAGCACACCCGATCCCGGCCGCAGCCGGATCCCGATTCAAAATATCGGCCGCTGACAGCTGGGGTCCACCCCCTTCTTCAACCTCGCGACACCCGCGCTCCGCCGCCGAGGGACCTCGCCGGAGAGCTCGCCGCTGGCTGCTGTACAGCTCCAAACTTCTTGATTCTGGCCGCCCCTGCCTACTTTTACTTGGGGAACATGATCCGAGGGTCAGCTGCTCATGACAACGGCCGGAGCATGGTCGGCGACGAGCCGCCATATCGGAACGACTTCGGCCATGTCGGCTGACTCTCCTAGTACCTCAGCTACTTGGGAAATCGGTCGGGGAGCATCAGTGGACCTCAGAGAAGGTCGACATGAACTCGGGGCAGCTCGGGGAAGGCCCGAAATAGGTCCTCACCGTGCGCCCGATACTCCCCGTTCGTTCCGCCATTAGTAGACCTTGAATTACGCCGGGCACAGAGGTTCTCCGGCCCAGAGTTGTGAAGGCAACTTGTGCGTCACCGTGTCTAGCTCGTGTGGGAGTGGCCTGAGGCCCTCTAATCCTTTCTAGAGCATGAATTAAACAGAATCGTACCCGAAGGTCGTTCTGCACACAGAAAGGGGAAAAGTGGAAATTCGCCGCCGGTGAGCAACCACTCGAGCTGTGGCTCGGGGGTGAGCAGCACCGGTCACCTGCGCGTCCAAGGGTGCCTTGGCTCGGGCGTGACAACGCCCAGGTTGGGCTGTCCACGAGAGCCCGAGGTGCGGCGGTTTCCAGTTCCGAGTTTGATCTTTCGGCACGGCCGATAGCACTCGGTTTCAATCGACTTCTAGCAAAAGGAGGATGGAGGAAGGTCTCTAGTACCTTGCTGGGACCCTAGAGTGGAAAGAGGGAGCTGCGATCGGCTTGATCAAGCAGGAGCTCGAGCGCCGGCGATGGCAGTGGAAAAGCAGTCGTGCACGTCGGTAGCTCGGGGAAATGGTGACTGAAGCACGCCGGGGAGGGAATAAATAGGCCGGCGGCTGGCCTCCGGCTTGGGGCGCGCAGCAGGAGCTGGCGCCGGCTGCCCCCTTCGGTGGCGCGCGCTCACAGCAGCCGGGAACCGACTGAACTGTGGTTCAGTCGGTTTGTTTTGAGGCAGAGGCTGACATGTGGGTCCCACTCCTCTTTTAACCTCTGAAATTTACTCCTAACAGCTGTGGTAAACAGTGAACCCTATTCTACCCTTGGCAATTCAAATTATTCACCCAAGAGCCATTTGAATTGATCAAAGTTCAAATGAGGTTTGGTTTGAATAAATTTCAGCACAAGTTCAGTTTGAAATTCAAATAAAGTTTGAATTTCTCCCCCTTAGCTCATGTCAAGATCAACTCCAAATGGAGTGAAAATTGGTGTGTGAGCTCACAAAAATGTGCTGAGTGAGAATATGCCTTCCACTTTTAAATTCAGTGGGTGAAAACAGTTTGAATTTGAATATGGTTTCAAACTGCCCTCTTACTAACTATACCCAAAATGACCTCAAAAAGGTTTTGAATTTGGGTGAAACTTGGCATGGACATCCTTAGCAAAGTGTAGGAGTTTTCATATGTCCAGCCCATCTATATCACATGTGGGAAATACCACTTTTGCAATGTGTGAGTTTGTCCTCTAATGAGCATGTTGATAGTTGTTACTTGCTCTTCATTTGTGTTCATCATTCTTCCTCAAATGAGGTGTGTGGTGTGGTGATGAACACTGCAAATGAGTGTCAAAAACTGAGGCCCTTACATTCCTCCCCCCTTAAAAGAATCTCGTCCCGAGATTATAAGGTGAAAATGAGAGAGAGGACGGTGGAAAATTACCGGATATGCGACGTGAAAAAGTCGGGGTAGTTAGTGCGAAGGAATTCTTCGCTCTCCCATGTCGCTTCGTCCATGGAGTGATTACTCCACAGAAACTTGTAGAACCACAACGTACGGTTGCGTGTGGTTCGGGCCTTTTCATCAATAACCTGCACCGGTTCCTCCCGATAGGTGAGATCCGGTTGCAGTTCTTCAATGTCTTCCAGCTGAACGGTAGTTGATAGCTTGAGACACTTCCTCAGCTGGGAAACGTGAAAGACGTCGTGCACACCGGAAAGTGCTTCTGGTAATTTCAGACGGTATGCTACCGATCCACATCTTTCGGTAATCTGGAATGGACCGATGAATCGGGGTGCCAACTTTCCTCTCACCCCAAATCTGTTTACGCCCTTCATTGGAGACACCCGTAGATATACGTGGTCCCCAACTTCGAATTGTAATGGGCGCCTTCTCCGGTCCGCATACTGTTTCTGACGGGATTGAGCGGCTTTTAGGTTCGCTTGAATTAGTCGAACCTTTTCTTCCGCGTTGTTGACAAGGTCAATCCCGAAGGTAACCCTCTCGCCAGACTCACACCAGTTCAGTGGTGTGCGGCATTTCCTGCCGTATAGCGCCTCGTAGGGCGCCATCTTGATGCTGGCTTGGTACCCATTGTTGTACGAGAACTCAGCTAATGGCAAGTGATCATCCCAATTCTTGCCGTGGTCGATAGCGCAAGCTCGTAGCATGTCTTCTAGAATCTGATTTACCCGCTCGGTTTGTCCATCCGTCTGCGGGTGGTAGGCTGAACTACGGATCAGCTTCGTCCCCAAGGCAGCGTGTAGCTGCTCCCAAAAACGGGACACAAATAAAGTGCCCCGGTCCGATATGATGGTACGGGGTACGCCGTATAAGCACAGGATCCGTGAGATGTACAGTTCAGCGTACTTCTTGGCGTTGTAGTTGGTGTTGACCGGGATGAAATGGGCAACTTTGGTGAGCCGATCGACGATCACCCACACAGAATCATGTTTCTGCAAAGTGGTGGGTAAACCGACGATGAAATCCATGCTCACGTCCTCCCACTTCCAGGCAGGAATGCCCAGTGGTTGCAGCAGTCCCGGTTTCCGCATGTGGTCTGCCTTCACCCGTCGACATGTATCACACTCGGACACGTATTTTGCCGTCTCTCGCTTCATACGTGTCCACCAAAACTTGCTTCTGAGTTCTTGATACATCTTTTTGCTGCCGGGGTGAATAGAAAACTTTGATAAGTGAGCCTCATCAAAGATTCTCTTCCTTAACTCCGGGTTTCGGGGTACGACGATCCGGTCCTTGAACCATAGGACGCCGTCTCCGTCCTTCCGGAAACATTTCAACTCCCCACTGTCTACACGTCTCCGCAAATGGGACATGCCCTTGTCATTCTTCTGGGCTGCCGCTATCTCTTCACGGATGGTGGGGATCAAAGCTAGGTTGTAGAGAGCTCCGTGTGGAATCACATGTAGTGGTGGTTCGCTCTCTTCCAACGGTGTGATGGTCAGATTATTGACGTGTGACTTGCGGCTCAGCGCATCTGCTACAACGTTTGCCTTGCCCGGATGATAATGGATCTCTATCTCGTAATCCTTTATCAGTTCTAACCATCTTCGTTGCCTCATGTTCAGCTCCTTCTGAGTGAATATGTACTTGAGGCTTTTGTGGTCGGTATATAAATGTACGAGGTTACCGAGTAGGTAGTGCCTCCACATCTTCAGTGCAAGTACCACAGCAGCGAGCTCCAAGTCGTGAGTTGGATAATTTTGCTCATGATTCCTAAGCTGCCTTGATCCATACGCGACCACTCTTCGGTCTTGCATCAGCACACATCCGAGCCCAATGCCGGATGCATCGCAGTACACATCGAACGGTTTTGTTGTGTCTGGCTGCGCCAAAACCGGTGCTGATGTCAGGTGCTTGACTAAAGCCTTGAATGCTGCTTCACATGCTGGACTCCAAACATATTTGGTAGCCTTCTTCAGCAGCTCTGTCATTGGCTTGGCAATCTTTGAGAAGTTCGGAATGAACCTCCGATAATATCCCGCGAGTCCGAGGAAACTCCGTACCTCGTGAACAGTTCTCGGGGATTTCCAATTCAGCACTTGCGTGATCTTGCTCAGGTCCACAGCGATACCCTCCGCTGAGATGATATGCCCGAGGAAAGGCACTTGCGATATCCAAAACTCGCATTTGCTGAACTTTGCGTATAACTTGTGATCCCGCAGCCGTTGCAAGACTATACGCAGATGTTTCTTGTGATCTTCCTCCGACTTGGAATATACCAGGATGTCGTCGATGAAGACCACGACAAACTTGTCCAGCTCCGGCATGAACACCGAGTTCATTAAATACATGAAGTGAGCTGGAGCATTGGTGAGGCCGAAGGACATGACCAGGTACTCATAAAGTCCGTACCTTGTCGAGAAAGCTGTCTTTGGAATGTCCTCCGCCCTTATCTTAATCTGATGGTACCCGGATCTTAAATCCATCTTGGAAAAGATCTTTGCTTCGACCAACTGATCAAACAACATGTCGATCCGTGGTAACGGGTACTTGTTCTTGATGGTTACGGCATTTAATGGACGGTAGTCCACGCAAAGCCGCAGCGTCTCATCCTTCTTCTTGACAAATAATGCCGAACAGCCCCATGGCGAGGAGCTCGGCCTAATAAAACCCTTCTCCAGAAGGTCCGTGAGTTGAGTCTTCAGTTCAGCCAACTCCTTGGGCGCCATCTTGTACGGCCTTCGGGATATTGGCATGGTCCCCGGTGCAAGTTCAATCTTGAACTCCACCTCTCTATCGGGTGGCATCCCCGGCAAATCGTCCGGGAATACATCCGGGAACTCTCGGACCACTGGAATGTCTTCCAATCTGATGGTGGTGGCTTGATAGACACTTGGAAGTTTTATTTCTGGACTGTCCAGAAATAATGAGTGAGAACCGTGCACCTCTGAGTTTAAGTGCACGACTCGAAGGACGGTGTCTAAAACAGCGCCGTGGCGGGTTAACCACGACATCCCTAGGATGACATCGACCTTCTGTCCCTCTAAGATAATGAGAGACGTGGGGTATACTCTACCCGCTAAGCATAATGGTGCTTTGGAGACCATTACGCTTGCTGAAATCTTCCCACCCGGTGAACAAATTAAATATGGACTATCGGTGGGTAGTATTGGCAAGCTGTGTTTAGCAATGAAAGTCTGGCTAATAAAATTATGCGTGGCGCCTGAATCAAATAGTACTATAGCGGGATGCTGGTGGAGTTGGAACATACCCGCAAGGATTGGCTCGCCCTCCGGCACGTCCTCAATGGCAAGCTGGTGGACAGTGCCGGGCCTAGGGTTTGCCCGCCGCGCATTAGTAGGGTTCCGGGGTTGATTCCTCCCCGGAAACTGGGGTGCCACTCCGCCGCCTTGCCTCTCTGGGCAACTGCTCGCGAAGTGTCCTGGACGACCACACTTGTAACATGTGGCCGCTGCTGGTGGAGTACTCGGGGGACGAAAGCCCGGCATGCGTTGCGGAGGTGCAAACGCACGCGGCATCGCCCGCGGCTGCTGTTGTTGTTGCGATGGTGCTGGCAGTGCCGGCCGGAATGCCGGTGAAGAATACGGCCGACCGCGGAACGGCATCGACCGCTGTGGTGGTTGCCAGCGCGGACCTGATGGTGGGCGATTCACCATCCGAAACTTCTGAGAAGGACCGCCGCCTTCTCCGCTGCTCTGCGGCGCGCTTCCCTTTCGCTCTGCCGCCGCCAACTCCTTGCCGGAGTCCTCCTGAACAATCGCAGCATTAATTATGTCGTTGAGGCTGCCGCGATTGAACATCGCCAGCTTGTCCTTCAAGAGCGGGTTAAGCCCCTGGTAAAAGTGGCCCCGCCGCTTCTCGTCCGTATCTGCGTGATACGACGCGTAGAGCGCGAGATCGTTGAACGCCCTGGAATATTCCAGCGCGTTTCGGCTCCCTTGTTGCAGGTGTAGGAATTCCTGCGTCTTCCTCTTCATCAAACCGGGCGGTATATGATAGGCCCTGAAGGCCGTCCGGAACTCCGCGCAGGTCATCACTCGGTCGGTGGGCTGTGAAGCACAGAAGTTGGCCCACCACGCGCTCGCGGATCCTTGGAGCTGCTGGACCGCGAACTGAGTCTTGCGCTGCTCGCTAATTTGGAGCAGCCCGAACTTCATCTCTATGGCGCGGAGCCAGTTGTCCGCGTCAAGTGGTTCATCCGCCCTTGAGAATACAGGGGGATGAGTCGCCAGGAAGTCGGAGTAGGAGCTCTGTTGGCGCTCCTCACGATCTTGACGTCTCTCTGGGCGAGACGTATTCGCAATTAATGTTTGCAGCAGCTCTGTGTGCTGCTGATGTGAACCCGCCATTGCTGCGACAATGTCGGCCAATGTAACCGTTGGCAGCGGCGGTGGCGGTGTTTGCTGTTGCTGTTGCTGCTGCTGTCCCGAGGAGTCCTCGGGAGGTGGTTGGGAGGTTTCTCCCCCTTGGCTAGTACCTCCAACATCAGGGTTGGCACGAGTACGCGTCATTCTGAAATTCAACACAGCAGCAATTAGCACATGTCTTCTCCAAATTCCATAAACAGCAGTAGTATTGAAGCGACGCATGATTAACTTGCACAACATTCACATATATTGATAAAGCATAAACTTTATACAAGATACATTATTCTCGGATCTCTGAGAAGTCGTGCTCATGTCGTCACTACCTATACCTATGCTACTGTCTATACGACATGTCACCGATTACAAAAGTTGGGTTACGCTACCCTAGCTGCCCTACTTGGCAACCGTAACCCCCTACTCGGAGTAGAACTCGACCTCCTGTGGGTCGTCCTCCTCCGGTACTTCTGCTGGTGGCTCTGGATCTACCACCTCTTCTCCCATTCCCGGCTCTCCCATGGCTGGAAGACCCAAGACCACCGGTATGCCCAACACCGGGGGCACGAGGTCCTGCAATGCATGCACCTCGTCCATAGCCTGGTTGTAGTCCTCTTCCCAGCCTTGTCCTTCCTCAATAGCGTCGTCCCGCTCTTGAGCAAGGTCCTCATTCTGCTGGGTTAGGGTCTGCACCAGCTCTTGCAACGCCGCGATGTCAACACGGCTCTTCTTCCTTGCCTTCTTCAGACGACGCAACTGATTGTGTTGTTCATTCAATCGCTTGATCGTCGGAAGGAGCACATTGCGGAGTGCACTGTGAGCACTCTCAAAATGATCTCCACGGCTTGTGCTCTCCTTGAGCTTGGTGGCGAGATGCTCCGTATGAACAGCTTGGCTGTTCATCACAGCGTTTCCCGCCCTCATTTGGAGACTGAGATTTGCCTCCGCGGGGTTGTACCTTGGGCAAGTCGGGTCTGTTGCCCCCAGGTACCTCTCTTCCCACACATGCTGAGCTCGTCCCTCCACCGGAACGAGTGCGTATGGAGTTCCCTCCATAGCCTGCACGTGTAGTTGGCAGAAACGTGACATAGTGTCACGGGCTGCCACTTGCCACATCCCTTCCGGTTGTCTTCCTCTCACCGTGACGGTGAATGGCACCCAACCGGGTGGCGTAGTCCTGCAGGAACCTCGACATGGATCGTCCACGTCTTGTCCCCCTCTTCGCCTTCTTCCTTGGCGAAGTATTGCGGCATCTGGTTATACCCGAAATATTGGAGCATTTGCCACAATGCTTCCGGGTAGCCGCTACGGTCAGAACAGTGGGAAACTACCCATCCGTTCTCCAACCGTTTATCTGCTGCCATCTGTAAAAATATATTTGAGAAATGTCAAATATTTATTTAAACAGTAAACCATTGAGTTATAACATAAGATATGTTATTGAACCCATAACACTTGGAAACATAGTTCAAATTTCTAAACAAATTTGACTGCTGATCTGCTGTTACCATGACAGCCCCGACCAGTTTCCATATCAATCTGATTTAGGCCAGGTTAAAAGCAAAATCAGTCCTGGAGCTCAACATCAAAGTTAAATTTAACTTCAATAGCTTTCCAGAAAGTATTTGGTTGGCCTAAGATCTGTCCTGGTTCACAAGTTATGAGATGTCAAAGTTAACAGAATTTCTGGGAACCATTGGACAGCACCTCCCTGCCTTAGGTACTGATTTGATCCAAGAATCCCAGTTAATTCTGTTCCTAATCTGACAAAACCTTCTGTTACAAAGTTGTAACCCATCTCATAAGCTTTCCAGAAATACCTCATTTTCTATTTTTGGATTTTTATGCAGGAAGTTATACTTAATTTACAGAGAGTTTACAGAGAGTCTTTGCTCTGTCCTGTTTTCTGGACAGTTTCAACTCTGCTGCATTTTTCGAGTGGTTAAGGGATGAAACACCTCCGGAACTCAACAGAAAAGTTGTAAAGCTCCTCCAAAGCTTTCCAGAAATGTATCATACGACCCCAACCTCGAAAGAACTCAACCTCTAACCTCTGATTAACTTCAGCCTTGATTCAGCTGAAAACAGAGTGCTCTGTCCTTAACATCCTATAAGTTGAAAACTTGTTAACTTTGAATATCTTGTACAAGGGAAGGAGTTACATCAAGTTTTACTACTTTGGATCAAAACCTTCAAGTTTTTAAATGAAGTTGTTCATTTAGTTGGGTGTGACGTCGATGCGTCACCAGATTATGTCGGTACTACGTCCTCACAAAGAAAAACCTATACCGGACTTAGCCGGCTTCGTTAGTTCAGTGGCACTAAACGTCACTCGCACACGAATGCTACACGTCTACCGTTTCGTGGTAAGGCTACCTGCAGAAATTCAACCAATCATCAGACTCGGCTGCGCACCGAGCCCGGAATCCATACAGTTTGTACACCCGGCCGTCATCACTCGCCCGGATGTTCTCAAGCCAAACACGCCTTGAGTTACGTGTTCACGTTTCAGACCACGTGACGGGGTCTCCCATGTTGCACCACGCACGCCAGGGACAGACGTTGCTCGGATACCCCAAACGACATGAAGAGTCGTAGAGGATATTAAAGCGGGTCGTGTTACCTGCCACCCGTGGGGCTCCACCCTTCAGCTTGTGCGCACTGGTGGACAGCGCTTACGTGCACCCCCCAAGACATGAACGTCCCGAGATGCACGATTTTCCGACATAACAATTAGGTTACTAAGCCACTTTCTATATACTAATAACATCCTTATACGGGCTACTATCTCGTTCCTCACTGGATTTTTGAAAAAGAAGACCTTTGTACTGTGTTAAACCTCAAGCGGGCTCTGATACCACGCTGACACGACCCCACTGGTCCTGTCGAGCCAGGATCACGCTGAGGGGTGCTGCGTTGCACAGCACCGTATAACACACGTCAAAGGTACAAAGCGGAAGCGGAAGCTTTATTACATAAACAAGTTTATTAACATGTTTACATCAAAATAAGTTTAGTCCACACTCGCGGGCGTAGACTAAGCATCAAGTGCACGTTCAGCCCTTGAACGTGTCCTTGCTAGCACACACGCACACTAACTCTGCGGCGTGCACGACTCCCACTCGACGGGGTTCCCCTCCTGGGGTTCCGTCTCCTCTTCGGGAGTCCCTTCCTCATAGAACCCTGCAAAAGCTTCAAACACAAGCAGTGAGCACGAAGGCTCAGCAAGTCTGACCCGTCTCACCTAAACATGGAACTTCTACATGGGGGTAATGGGTTGCATGAGGTAAAAATCATTTGCAAGGACTCGCCTAATTAGTAGAACCTTACTTTCAAGTTTTAGCAGCAGGTTGTGGAGAACCTTACGCTAAGGCACATGAGAGAGCCGCAATCAAACAAGAAACGCATTTCTCTCATGTACTTTGCCCAAAGTTGAAAAGAACTTTAGTTAGCACTAAGCTACAGCATATCATTAACAATCAATGTCCATCTTTCAATCAGCAACATTTTAACATGTAACTAGCCTGTTCATTCTACGTCACGGTACAGTGAACAAGTGGTACTCACTGACCGCGAGGGACGGCGATTATAATCGATTTACACCTGCAGGGTTACCCGAACAACCCGTCACGTACGCCCGTACTCGATGTTGCCTACAACAACCATCACGGACGCCGTACGCGACTACCTTTCACCCGTTAGCCAAATATTGAACCGGTCCCATCGTCCCGAGCAAGAGGTCCCTGCACGCGCATCTCTGTGCCGCCAGCTGATTTACACCTCGAGCTCTCAACCTGCCCTCTGAACGACGGGCAATGCCTCAACACCCAGCTACCCGAGTTACATCAGTTTCCCGGTTCCCATATAGCCGGTAGGTCTTCGGTACTGTTCTAGCTTGTTCAACAGGCCCGCACACGGCTCGGTCCTCAATCGACACAAGCGGAGCTATCGCACACAGGCCCCAAAGTCCTGCTGCCCTTACTCTCCGCTCGGTCTCATTTTCTTGACATGTGTTTCATGTGCTATCTCTACCCGAGCAATGTGCCTCTAGCCTATTCTCGCGAGTAGTTCCAACTACTCGACTTGTACCGAATCCTACTCTATCCTAGCAATGCAGTAGCTAACGGGGTTTGTAATCCTAAACCCAACCCATGGTTTTCTTGGCTGTGCAGTTGGGTTTCCAATCAAGACTCTAATGCAAAGAACAATATTCAAAGATGTGCTCAAAACAATAAAAATTTGTAAAAAGGTTAATGCAAACCGGGGCTTGCCTTGCTGCTCTTGGTCGTAGGCTAGCTGTTCCTCCGGAGTAACGAAGTCTAGGACTTCGGGTTCCTCCTCGACCTTAGCGACTACATGATAAGAACAATGTATGTATTAATTTAAATGTATTTGTATTAACTTTGAAGTTGTGAAGTCCATAACCCTTGCTAGACAGACCTAATGACTGTGAAACTTTTACTGTGGCTTGGTTACAACCTAAACAAAGAATTGGTCAAGTTTTAGTTGCAGCAAAGCTCATTTGAGCCCTCCACAAATAATTATGTCCTTGTCCTTAATTGGAAGTCTTAGGGTGTTCTAGGAATTTTCATGAGACAAACTATGACTTTCTGAAAACTAGATTTTCAGAGGGTTCTAATGGAGTTGGTCTCACTTAATTTGGAGGTCTCTAACTAAAGATATGAGCTAAACAATTTCAGAGAAAATTCTGAAAATGTTTTTGAACATTTTCTATTTTCTCTGGAACAGTTTTACTAATCACACCATTAGGTGGACTAAATGAGCTCAAATGGATCTGAAATTTTTGTGGTAGTTCAAGGATATTTTGGTGAACATCCCAGCAAAATTTCAGGATTTTCCTCCACAGGATTTTCCAGTTAAAATTCCTAACAGTTTAAACTTTAAGGAATTAATTCTGGAGAATTAAGGAATTTCATGAAGTGAAACTTGATTTTCTGGAAAGTACTCAGAGAGCTGAATCCAGCAAAATTTGGCTCACTCAATTTGGAGCTTCCTAGCCAAAGTTACAAGGATTTGAAGTTTGAAGGAAATCTGAAAATCGGGGAAAAGTTTAAACTCGCGCGTGGGCCCAGGAGACACGCGTCGCACGCCTAGGCGATGGCACACCGCGGCCCACAAGGCTTTTGCGCGCCAGCACACCCGATCCCGGCCGCAGCCGGATCCCGATTCAAAATATCGGCCGCTGACAGCTGGGGTCCACCCCCTTCTTCAACCTCGCGACACCCGCGCTCCGCCGCCGAGGGACCTCGCCGGAGAGCTCGCCGCTGGCTGCTGTACAGCTCCAAACTTCTTGATTCTGGCCGCCCCTGCCTACTTTTACTTGGGGAACATGATCCGAGGGTCAGCTGCTCATGACAACGGCCGGAGCATGGTCGGCGACGAGCCGCCATATCGGAACGACTTCGGCCATGTCGGCTGACTCTCCTAGTACCTGAGCTACATGGGAAATCGGTCGGGGAGCATCAGTGGACCTCAGAGAAGGTCGACATGAACTCGGGGCAGCTCGGGGAAGGCCCGAAATAGGTCCTCACCGTGCGCCCGATACCCCCCGTTCGTTCCGCCATTAGTAGACCTTGAATTACGCCGGGCACAGAGGTTCTCCGGCCCAGAGTTGTGAAGGCAACTTGTGCGTCACCGTGTCTAGCTCGTGTGGGAGTGGCCTGAGGCCCTCTAATCCTTTCTAGAGCACGAATTAAACAGAATCGTACCCGAAGGTCGTTCTGCACACAGAAAGGGGAAAAGTGGAAATTCGCCGCCGGTGAGCAACCACTCGAGCTGTGGCTCGGGGGTGAGCAGCACCGGTCACCTGCGCGTCCAAGGGTGCCTTGGCTCGGGCGTGACAACGCCCAGGTTGGGCTGTCCACGAGAGCCCGAGGTGCGGCGGTTTCCAGTTCCGAGTTTGATCTTTCGGCACGGCCGATAGCACTCGGTTTCAATCGACTTCTAGCAAAAGGAGGATGGAGGAAGGTCTCTAGTACCTTGCTGGGACCCTGGAGTGGAAAGAGGGAGCTGCGATCGGCTTGATCAAGCAGGAGCTCGAGCGCCGGCGATGGCAGTGGAAAAGCAGTCGTGCACGTCGGTAGCTCGGGGAAATGGTAACTGAAGCACGCCGGGGAGGGAATAAATAGGCCGGCGGCTGGCCTCCGGCTTGGGGCGCGCAGCAGGAGCTGGCGCCGGCTGCCCCCTTCGGTGGCGCGCGCTCACAGCAGCCGGGAACCGACTGAACTGTGGTTCAGTCGGTTTGTTTTGAGGCAGAGGCTGACATGTGGGTCCCACTCCTCTTTTAACCTCTGAAATTTACTCCTAACAGCTGTGGTAAACAGTGAACCCTATTCTACCCTTGGCAATTCAAATTATTCACCCAAGAGCCATTTGAATTGATCAAAGTTCAAATGAGGTTTGGTTTGAATAAATTTCAGCACAAGTTCAGTTTGAAATTCAAATAAAGTTTGAATTTCTCCCCCTTAGCTCATGTCAAGATCAACTCCAAATGGAGTGAAAATTGGTGTGTGAGCTCACAAAAATGTGCTGAGTGAGAATATGCCTTCCACTTTTAAATTCAGTGGGTGAAAACAGTTTGAATTTGAATATGGTTTCAAACTGCCCTCTTCCTAACTATACCCAAAATGACCTCAAAAAGGTTTTGAATTTGGGTGAAACTTGGCATGGACATCCTTAGCAAAGTGTAGGAGTTTTCATATGTCCAGCCCATCTATATCACATGTGGGAAATACCACTTTTGCAATGTGTGAGTTTGTCCTCTAATGAGCATGTTGATAGTTGTTACTTGCTCTTCATTTGTGTTCATCATTCTTCCTCAAATGAGGTGTGTGGTGTGGTGATGAACACTGCAAATGAGTGTCAAAAACTTAGGCCCTTACATTAGGATAATTCTGATTTCAAGTTTCTGTGTTCAAATGAATACAGAAACAATTCCAGAGAATTTCCAAAACTTAGAAATTCAGTTCTGGGAAATTCATAGCTCCAAAAATCTTAGGAAAATTCATGCAGGGCCCATGAACTATAATTGAAAAATTAGTTCACTAAGTTTTGCATGAACATGTGAGTTACTTCAGAATTAATTCCTTTTTTGCTAAATTTTTTAGAGAATTGTTCTGAACAAACCACTCAATGAAAAGTGCTAATTTCGCGTCCAGATGACTTTCTTGTGACAAGGAACTCACATGAAAATTTTCAGCTCCATTGGAGCTCTGGATCACCCCTGTTCTGTTTAACCTTCTTAGGTGGTCAAAACATGAGTGGGGGAAAAATCCTTAGCACTTAATCATGATGATTAACCCAAACCAAAACCTTAGCACCAGTGTCATTTTAAATTCCTAAACAGAGTTCCTGTTTTTAAACTTGTCATTAGGACATGTTAGCAAAATATTTACAATTAAATACATATGCATATTCATAACATGCAGTATCTACGTAAAGAAGTTGAATCAATTAGAGTGGAGATCAAAGAAGGAGGGGAGTGAGTGATCAAGCCTTAAGTGGTCTTCACTAACTGACCCTTATATATAAGTCCCCTGCAAAACAAAGGCAAGCCCCAGTTTGCATCAAAACTTAAAAGTTTTTATTTGTATTCACTTTATATTGTCTAGCATTTTGTTTATTGCACTAAGTCTAAATGGTATGAAACTCCAAATGCATGACCCAGAAAACCCTGGAGTATAATGTAGAATAGGTTATCAATTGACTATAACTGCTGATCTCATGTTAATAAAAGTGGATTAAAAGAGACATAACTTGAGTAGGCAGTTTCCTTCTCATGAACCGGGATTAAGGGGGATCAATCGGAAGAGTTGGGAATTGATCCTCATAGTGGGGAATGGATACCGGGCAGTGTATGGAAGGCTCAAGGACGTGGTCCTATGAACCTAGTCTATGTCTGAGTCGATTAAGGCCCGTTCGTGTGTGGCCCTGTGGGACAAGTTTGACTTGTGTACCGGATGCATACTTGCTATATGGGACCCAGGAAACCGATGTAACATGTTAACCTGGGTGTCGAGGCAATCCCCACCATCTTATGCAGACGCTGAAAGGATAGAGAAGTCAGCTCTACGAGGGTTTGCCATAGTGAGACTTAATCCAAGTCGGTGGGACCGGTTTGACATTTGGGTGTCGTGTGAAAGGTTGCCATATACGACGTTGATGGGATTGGTTGATCACCGGTCCTGGATGGGCGTATGTGTCGTGTCAGCCGGGTGTTATTGATTCGAATCTCTGTCGCTCACGGAATGAACTGAACATACTTGTTCTCTGCGTCGTGACATAGTAATAAACTGGGAAAAAGTTAATATGCTTCGTGAGTAGTCCTCATAATGGAGATGAGGAATGATCAACACCTTCACTAAATTTATTTTCCACCTCGGGCTAGTGGCGTCGAGGCAAATCCTTTCTTGTTTGATTGTGGAGTCTCGACGTTTATGGCACAAGGTCTGCATGGGTCTAGGGTAGCTCACTAAAGTTAGTTTTACCTCGGGCAAGTGACATCGAGATGAAGCGTTTCTTGTTTGATTGTGGAGTCTCGATGTAAATTGTGCGAGGGCTATAAAAGTTGCTTAAAACTTGAAGTAAGGACTCTCCTTTAGATCAAGTTCATCTTTTGTGCAAACTTCTATATTCAGCCCTCTATTTTCAGCATGTAGAGTTTCATGACTAGGGTAACGGTTAAGTCTTGCTGAGCTTCATGCTCACGGATACTGCATGAGTTGTTTTGCAGGTAATAATACAACGCTGATATGTATTGTTGTCCAATGAGACTCGGAACTCTCCAAGTGGTGAACTCATGGCAACCCCTGCCACTGCTATTTTGATCGTGTTGCTAGTGAGAAGGGTGACACGACCCCACTGGTCCTGTCGAGCCAGGATCACGCTGAGGGGTGCTGCGTTGCACAGCACCGTATAACACACGTCAAAGGTACAAAGCGGAAGCGGAAGCTTTATTACATAAACAAGTTTATTAACATGTTTACATCAAAATAAGTTTAGTCCACACTCGCGGGCGTAGACTAAGCATCAAGTGCACGTTCAGCCCTTGAACGTGTCCTTGCTAGCACACACGCACACTAACTCTGCGGCGTGCACGACTCCCACTCGACGGGGTTCCCCTCCTGGGGTTCCGTCTCCTCTTCGGGAGTCCCTTCCTCATAGAACCCTGCAAAAGCTTCAAACACAAGCAGTGAGCACGAAGGCTCAGCAAGTCTGACCCGTCTCACCTAAACATGGAACTTCTACATGGGGGTAATGGGTTGCATGAGGTAAAAATCATTTGCAAGGACTCGCCTAATTAGTAGAACCTTACTTTCAAGTTTTAGCAGCAGGTTGTGGAGAACCTTACGCTAAGGCACATGAGAGAGCCGCAATCAAACAAGAAACGCATTTCTCTCATGTACTTTGCCCAAAGTTGAAAAGAACTTTAGTTAGCACTAAGCTACAGCATATCATTAACAATCAATGTCCATCTTTCAATCAGCAACATTTTAACATGTAACTAGCCTGTTCATTCTACGTCACGGTACAGTGAACAAGTGGTACTCACTGACCGCGAGGGACGGCGATTATAATCGATTTACACCTGCAGGGTTACCCGAACAACCCGTCACGTACGCCCGTACTCGATGTTGCCTACAACAACCATCACGGACGCCGTACGCGACTACCTTTCACCCGTTAGCCAAATATTGAACCGGTCCCATCGTCCCGAGCAAGAGGTCCCTGCACGCGCATCTCTGTGCCGCCAGCTGATTTACACCTCGAGCTCTCAACCTACCCTCTGAACGACGGGCAATGCCTCAACACCCAGCTACCCGAGTTACATCAGTTTCCCGGTTCCCATATAGCCGGTAGGTCTTTGGTACTGTTCTAGCTTGTTCAACAGGCCCGCACACGGCTCGGTCCTCAATCGACACAAGCGGAGCTATCGCACACAGGCCCCAAAGTCCTGCTGCCCTTACTCTCCGCTCGGTCTCATTTTCTTGCCATGTGTTTCATGTGCTATCTCTACCCGAGCAATGTGCCTCTAGCCTATTCTCGCGAGTAGTTCCAACTACTCGACTTGTACCGAATCCTACTCTATCCTAGCAATGCAGTAGCTAACGGGGTTTGTAATCCTAAACCCAACCCATGGTTTTCTTGGCTGTGCAGTTGGGTTTCCAATCAAGACTCTAATGCAAAGAACAATATTCAAAGATGTGCTCAAAACAATAAAAATTTGTAAAAAGGTTAATGCAAACCGGGGCTTGCCTTGCTGCTCTTGGTCGTAGGCTAGCTGTTCCTCCGGAGTAACGAAGTCTAGGACTTCGGGTTCCTCCTCGACCTTAGCGACTACATGATAAGAACAATGTATGTATTAATTTAAATGTATTTGTATTAACTTTGAAGTTGTGAAGTCCATAACCCTTGCTAGACAGACCTAATGACTGTGAAACTTTTACTGTGGCTTGGTTACAACCTAAACAAAGAATTGGTCAAGTTTTAGTTGCAGCAAAGCTCATTTGAGCCCTCCACAAATAATTATGTCCTTGACCTTAATTGGAAGTCTTAGGGTGTTCTAGGAATTTTCATGAGACAAACTATGACTTTCTGAAAACTAGATTTTCAGAGGGTTCTAATGGAGTTGGTCTCACTTAATTTGGAGGTCTCTAACTAAAGATATGAGCTAAACAATTTCAGAGAAAATTCTGAAAATGTTTTTGAACATTTTCTATTTTCTCTGGAACAGTTTTACTAATCACACCATTAGGTGGACTAAATGAGCTCAAATGGATCTGAAATTTTTGTGGTAGTTCAAGGATATTTTGGTGAACATCCCAGCAAAATTTCAGGATTTTCCTCCACAGGATTCTCCAGTTAAAATTCCTAACAGTTTAAATTTTAAGGAATTAATTCTGGAGAATTAAGGAATTTCATGAAGTGAAACTTGATTTTCTGGAAAGTATTCAGAGAGCTGAATCCAGCAAAATTTGGCTCACTCAATTTGGAGCTTCCTAGCCAAAGTTATAAGGATTTGAAGTTTGAAGGAAATCTGAAAATCGGGGAAAAGTTTAAACTCGCGCGTGGGCCCAGGAGACACGCGTCGCACGCCTAGGCGATGGCACACCGCAGCCCACAAGGCTTTTGCACGCCAGCACACCCGATCCCGGCCGCAGCCGGATCCCGATTCAAAATATCGGCCGCTGACAGCTGGGGTCCACCCCCTTCTTCAACCTCGCGACACCCGCGCTCCGCCGCCGAGGGACCTCGCCGGAGAGCTCGCCGCTGGCTGCTGTACAGCTCCAAACTTCTTGATTCTGGCCGCCCCTGCCTACTTTTACTTGGGGAACATGATCCGAGGGTCAGCTGCTCATGACAACGGCCGGAGCATGGTCGGCGACGAGCCGCCATATCGGAACGACTTCGGCCATGTCGGCTGACTCTCCTAGTACCTCAGCTACTTGGGAAATCGGTCGGGGAGCATCAGTGGACCTCAGAGAAGGTCGACATGAACTCGGGGCAGCTCGGGGAATGCCCGAAATAGGTCCTCACCGTGCGCCCGATACCCCCCGTTCGGTCCGCCATTAGTAGACCTTGAATTACGCCGGGCACAGAGGTTCTCCGGCCCAGAGTTGTGAAGGCAACTTGTGCGTCACCGTGTCTAGCTCGTGTGGGAGTGGCCTGAGGCCCTCTAATCCTTTCTAGAGCACGAATTAAACAGAATCGTACCCGAAGGTCGTTCTGCACACAGAAAGGGGAAAAGTGGAAATTCGCCGCCGGTGAGCAACCACTCGAGCTGTGGCTCGGGGGTGAGCAGCACCGGTCACCTGCGCGTCCAAGGGTGCCTTGGCTCGGGCGTGACAACGCCCAGGTTGGGCTGTCCACGAGAGCCCGAGGTGCGGCGGTTTCCAGTTCCGAGTTTGATCTTTTGGCACAGCCGATAGCACTCGGTTTCAATCGACTTCTAGCAAAAGGAGGATGGAGGAAGGTCTCTAGTACCTTGCTGGGACCCTGGAGTGGAAAGAGGGAGCTGCGATCGGCTTGATCAAGCAGGAGCTCGAGCGCCGGCGATGGCAGTGGAAAAGCAGTCGTGCACGTCGGTAGCTCGGGGAAATGGTGACTGAAGCACGCCGGGGAGGGAATAAATAGGCCGGCGGCTGGCCTCCGGCTTGGGGCGCGCAGCAGGAGCTGGCGCCGGCTGCCCCCTTCGGTGGCGCGCGCTCACAGCAGCCGGGAACCGACTGAACTG
Organism: Neostapfia colusana; assembly: GCA_030760725.1. NCBI lineage: Eukaryota > Viridiplantae > Streptophyta > Magnoliopsida > Poales > Poaceae > Neostapfia > Neostapfia colusana. The sequence goes on from JASWHV010000010.1 coordinate 22,058,987, forward strand.
TGGTTCAGTCGGTTTGTTTTGAGGCAGAGGCTGACATGTGGGTCCCACTCCTCTTTTAACCTCTGAAATTTACTCCTAACAGCTGTGGTAAACAGTGAACCCTATTCTACCCTTGGCAATTCAAATTATTCACCCAAGAGCCATTTGAATTGATCAAAGTTCAAATGAGGTTTGGTTTGAATAAATTTCAGCACAAGTTCAGTTTGAAATTCAAATAAAGTTTGAATTTCTCCCCCTTAGCTCATGTCAAGATCAACTCCAAATGGAGTGAAAATTGGTGTGTGAGCTCACAAAAATGTGCTGAGTGAGAATATGCCTTCCACTTTTAAATTCAGTGGGTGAAAACAGTTTGAATTTGAATATGGTTTCAAACTGCCCTCTTCCTAACTATACCCAAAATGACCTCAAAAAGGTTTTGAATTTGGGTGAAACTTGGCATGGACATCCTTAGCAAAGTGTAGGAGTTTTCATATGTCCAGCCCATCTATATCACATGTGGGAAATACCACTTTTGCAATGTGTGAGTTTGTCCTCTAATGAGCATGTTGATAGTTGTTACTTGCTCTTCATTTGTGTTCATCATTCTTCCTCAAATGAGGTGTGTGGTGTGGTGATGAACACTGCAAATGAGTGTCAAAAACTGAGGCCCTTACAAAGGGTCCGCGGGCTGGACGTCTTCTCTGATGCTTAGTATAGATATGTGACGTGAGTTGTATCAACTTTCTGCTGTAGACTATTTTGAGAAGTATTTATAAAAATTTACACTTTGTAAGCTTCCGCTTGATTTATGTAATATGATGCTTTATTGTGTGTGTGTTGGGTGCCGCATCGCCCGGCACCACACAATGCAATTACCAGGCGAGTGGCACGGCCCCGTGATCGGGTCCGGGCCCTCACAGTGTGGTATCAGAGCCACATCGGTAATAGCGCATGGAATAAGGATCGTATTACGACAAAAAACTTAGGATATGGTGAGGAAACGGTATTAGGCCCACATAAGGACTATAGTAGTATAGTTACTTAAAGTGGCATGACTAACATACTTGTTGTTATTCTGAATTTTGGTTATGTAACGAAGCACCTACCCTCAGGTAAGCATGGTAAGGAACGCCACCGAAAGCGGTTCAATTTTGGTTAGCTCCCCTAACGAGGAAAGTGGTTCAGGGATAGGTCTCACAGCTTGGTGTGAGACGTCAATATGAAACTCTTGGACTCTTCATGTTCCTGAGTTCATATGAAACGCTGATCCCAAGCATGCATTAGGCAAGAAAGTGGAGACCCCATCGTGTGGTCAATAACATGACTGTGTGTTCTTCTAGAAATAGCCTAGGAGGACATACGCAGCGCTTGCCATCAGCGTGCCCTGCAGGGCAGTAGGTGGTATCTGTTGGGATGATAAAATTACCAACCGTGATGACCCGTTCGCGCTCTACTCAGGTTCCCCGTCATGTGGTGTAAAAACACGATCACGTACCTTGAGACGTGACTTGACTCAAGGATGGCCCGTATGGAAATGATACGGGGCGTATGTTTTTAGTATGTTATGGAACTGCCTGAAATGAGAAAAAACTATGAGTGCATCACTATAGAGTGTTTTTCTGCAGGTACTAACCACGTATGTATCCCGTGTAGTGCACGTGTGCGAGAGACCATTAGTGCCACAATTGAGACGTATATGTAAAAGCCCAAGAAAAGGGACTTGCAAAAACTTTTCTTCACCTCACAACACCACAATTTTTATTGTGGACATCTTAGGAAATATTGTGAAGAGCAAGTAACCTCCATCAAAAGAGTGATTAGAGGGGAAAGCCTTCATTTTCATAAAGTGGGATTTGGACACATGAACATGAGAGATTGAGCTCATCCCTAGAACTTAAAAAGTCTTGGGAGGGTTCAAGCCAAGTTTCATGCAAATCAAACACTTTTTGAGGCACTTTTTGTGTTATTTGAAAAAGAGGCCAATTTGAATGTAGATTCAAATTGCAGTAACTTTCATCACCCAAATTCAAAAGTTAGCTTCATATTTAAACTCAGCACATTTTTCTGAGTAAGCCCACAAATTTTCATCCTCATTGGAGTTCATCTTGTCAAGAGCTAAATTTGCAAGAATTCAAAACTGAATTTAAATTTCAGTTTAAACATGAAGCAAATTTAGCCAAACACAGTTCAAATTTGAGGATTCAAATTCAAACTAAGACTTGGTGACTAAGTCTCACATTAAATTGTGAGTAGCTGAGGATATTTTGGCACAACAGAATTGAGAAAATTTGGAAAAAGAATTAGAGGGGAGGTCCCACCTGTCAGTAGACTTAACAGAGAAGTATTCCACTGATCTTTTCCTCTCTCGGCCGAGACAGCGCACGGGAACGCCGGCGCCGGACCCCCTCGCGCTGCCACCTCCAGGTCTCCTGCCCGAGCTGGCGAGCTGCTCCCGGATCGATCAACCCCAACGCAGTCAGTCGCCCACAGAACAAAACCACCGAGGCTCGGGTCCTTTACGCACGAACAGAGAACGCTACGCTCGCCGCCGTTTTCGTTCGATCGAGAACCCGGCAAACCACCGCGAGCAGCACCTCTCCTAGCCACAAAACCACACCAGCTACTCGTCCTCTACCTCCTCGGCACGAGAGCAGTCGAGTTCGGCCTTTCCCCAGCCCTAGCTCCACGTTTCCGAGCAACGCCCGAGTAACCGCCACAACTCGGCTCACGGTGACAGCCCAACAGAGGGCCTTTCACGGCTGAGCAAGGACGGTCTCAGATGCGTCAGGGACCGGTGGTGCTCATATCCGAAGCTCAGACCGTGACCTGGACCATAGAGCTCGAATTTGGAGAAAGTTCTCCGGCGGGCACGAACGGACCTTCCGGCACGGTAACGTCGAATTCACTCACCACCTTTGTTCTTAGGTCATGAAAACTGGCACACAGGACCGTCACTCATCAACACTCATTAGACCCTCACGTCCCTGGCTTGAAACCGCACGTAAGCCGGGTATTTCTAGGTTTTGTTACGGTAATTGAGGCACGGAGGCTCGGGCTCACGATGAGACCTAGGATAGAGCCCTCTCCGGGCGGTTTCACCACCATGACGAGCTTCCCTAGCACCCACTGGTGCTATAGCGCCGATCCACCGATGTTTTGGCGGGCTAAACTGTCCGGGCGACGTGACCGAAGGGTTGCCGAGCCGCAGCACCGTCGCCGGCTAGGTTAGGGCCACCGTCGGCCGGAGCAGTCGGTGCTATCGTGTTCAGCGCACGAAACTAGGCCCTGGCGGCGAGGGAGTGCTCAAGAGTCGGACGGGCGGCAAGTATCAGCGTGTCTCCGGCGAGCCCGGCGGCGCGCGGGCGCGGGAACGGGAGGAGGAAGATGACCCGCGGGCCCCACGTGTCAGCGATGGGAAGTTTAAAACCCAGATCTACTGCGGTCCCGGGATCAAGTGTGACTGCGCGGGATGGGGTCTGTAGCCCCGTGTGGCTCAGCTCCACCGGTGACACGTGTGGGCCGGGCCCACGTTCAGAGTTTAAAATTTTCTCCGGATTATTTAGAATTCCAGATTTAGTTCAAACTTTAGAACCCCATAACTTTTGCTAGGAAGCTCCAAATTCGGTGATTCAAATTGGGTTGGATTCATCTTGCCTAGCTCTTTCCAAATATGCAACCCAATTTGTATGAAACATATTATTTGATTCTGGAAAATTCTTTAAAGCTTTTCAGCAAAAGAAGTTTAGAGGGCGTTTGGTTCATCCAAAAATCCCCAAATTTTGCCAGAACGTTCTTTAGGACTTTAGTGAACCCCTGTACAAGGTTCAGACCATTTGGAGTTGATTTGGTCAGAGCAATTCAAATTTGAAGGTGCTGTGTTCATTTGAATACAGAAACATTTTCAGAGAATATCTAAAACTTGGAAATTCAGTTCTGGGCAAATCTTAGCTCCAAAAATGCTAGGAAAATTCATGCAAACTCTATGAGCTGTAATTGAAATTGTAGTTCACTAATTTGGGCATGTACAGGGTTGTTACCTCAGAATTAATTCTGCTTTGCTTATCTGCTAAAAAAATTATTCTGAACAAACCCCTCAATGACAAGTGCTAAATTTTGATCCAGAGAGTTTTCTTGTGACAAGGAACTCCCACAAAAATTCTCAGCTCTATTGGAGATCTGGATCACCCCTTTCCTGTTTAACCACTTGAGGGATTATTATGGAAAAGGGGGAAAACCACTTAGCATTTAACCATGCGATTAAGTCTAAGACAAACCACCAACACCCAGTTCATCTTTAAATTCTTAAACAGAGTTCTAGTTGTTAGAGACTGGTTATTAGAACTAATAGCAGAAGTATTACAATGAACTCATATGCATATTCATTAACATGTAGTATTGTATTAAACGTGTAGTCACTGAAGAAGAGACTCCGGAAGTGCTGGACTTCCTCCTTCCGGAAGATGTGCTAACTACTGACCAGAAGCAACAAGGCAAGCCCCGGTTTGCATTAACTCTTTTATAAAGTTTTTACTTTGTTTACATGCGTAGGGTGATGTATGAATGTGCATTAGGTATAGGCTGAATGAAACCCCACTTGCATGACCAGAAATGTTCCATAAGAGTGAGGGTAGTGTCTAAAACCTCGAGTAGACAGGCTATGCTTAATGTTTCATTGGACTTCAGTACAAGTCGAGTAGTTGGAATCTACTCGCGAGTTTAGGCTTGGGACACACGGGTTCGGTTGAGTGATGTGAGATCACTTTAGTAATGAAAATGAGACTAGGCAGGGGCTAGGGCGCAACAAGAGGGAGTCTTGTGTGCGCAGCCCTGTCTGTGTCGATTGAGGACCGATCCGTGTGCGGCTCACGCTGATCAAGTTTGAACGTACCGAAGGCATATCGGATATATGGGCCCCGATAAACCGATGTAGCCTAAACCTCCGGGCGTCGAGGCATAACGCACCGATTTATAGGTGTAGGCTGAGGGCAGCAAGGTGGAAATCTGCCAACGGGCATAGAGAGATGCTCCGTGTGGGGAACCTCCTGCTCGTTTCGGTGCGACCGGTTCGATGTTTGGGCTGTTGGGTGAAAGGTTGTCCCGTACGACATCGAGTGAGCGTGCTGTGCAGCTCCACGGGTGGGCGTACGTGACGTGCTCTTTGGGTTTCCCTGCAGGTGTATATCGAGTCGATTCGCCGTCCCTCGCGGTGAAGAGTACCACTTGGTCACTGAGTCATGACGTAGCTTAATGTATGGAATATGTTGATTCAATATTGCTGATCTGATATAATATTGTATTGCTACATGTTGGCCACCAAATATTGCTTACTAAATTTCAGCTTCCTGAACCGTTAACTTGTTGCTAAAAGCTGAACTAAGGATGAACTTGTAGGCGTGTCCATTTTCTGCAACATTACTATCCTATGTCATTGTACACATCATGTAGAGTTTCATGTTTAGGTGAGTCGGTTAAGCCTTGCTGAGCCTTCGTGCTCATGGTTGCTGCTTAAGTGTTTTTCAGGTGAGGAGCCACCCACGGACTCGGAGTACGAGTCCACCGGCGAGGATTACCCTCCGTCGGGGACCACGGCTGAGTGGGAGCCGTACACGCCGCGCTGAGCTGAAGAGTGCAGCTAGTGTGGGTTGCCCTAGGGCTGGGCAGCCGACTTTTGCTAGATAGGCGGGCGTGAGTTGTATAGTCTAGACTTCCGCTGTGTAAGATAAATAATATTTTGTAACTGGAGTTTGTACTACTTGGTACAGTTCAGTTGTTTTCCCATGTAATATATATTGTGTTCTTATGACGTGTGCTGTCAGGTGTCGCATCGTGCCGCACTACCCTCTGCGATCCTGGATGGGCAGATTCCGGTCCGCCACAGTATATACCGGTATAATCCGGTTAGGATTTTTCCTTTTTGTGAGGAACACAGTACCGACATTGTTCTTAAGGAGCATCGACACCGTACTACACTTAATAATCCTCTTCCCCTATGAAGAAATGATTCAAGAACTAACTTTCAACTTAAAATGGAAGTTTGAAACAAATATTAGTTACTGAACTCTTATTTTGAGCTAATATTCAAATGAGAGAATGTCTAGGTTTCAAAGATTTCAAAAACAGAGTGCTCTGTTTCTGGCAGGAATCCTTGCTGGACTTTAACAGAGCATAACTCTGAGTATATTTAACCAATTAAGGTGTATGATACAGATCTGGAAATATTTTCAAGTGCTCTACATCTTCTTTGTAGACCTCCAGAGCAAAATCACAAGTTAAGGGGGTGAAAAGTCCAGTTGAAGGCAGACTTTCCATAACCAGGACAGCAGAAAAACCTCTCTGGATCTTTCTGTTTTTAAGCCATAACTTTCTGTAGAAAAATCCCTAAGGAGCCTATGATACAACGTTGGAAAGTTTATGAGATATGCAACATTGTTGTAGTTCAAAGTTGGTTCAGGGGCGGCAGGAGATGTCCTGTCGCTGTTTTTATTGGCGTACAGCCACTGACGCGGCGCGCCAGTCTTCACTGCAATGTGATTGGGCGCAACGGCACCTGACAGAAGCGTGCTCCGCGTCTCCGCGCCTTCGGAAGGCGTGGGTCTTGAATACATTGTAAGGGCAAGGTATGGCGCGTCTTTACTTTTGCTGCCTACCACGCGGCGGCAGGCAGGGCTGTTCTGCCGGCCACGTGGCGGGCCCGAAGCTCTCCTCTGAGGAGAGGGAGGTCCGGCCCCGCTGGACACGTGGACCCTTCGGAGCTCTCCCCGCAGAGGGGGGGGAGGTCCGGCTCTGCTGACCACTTGGCGGGCCCGGAGCCCTCCTCTGAGGAGAGGGAGGTCCGGCCCCGCTAGACACGTGGAGCCTTCGGTGCTCTCCCTGCGGAGGGGTGGAGGTCCGGCTCTGCTGACCACTTGGCGGGCCCGGAGCCCTCCTCTGAGGAGAGGGAGGTCCGACCCCGCTTGACACGTGGAGCCTTCGAAGCTCTCCCCGCGGAGGGGGGAGGTCCGGCGCTGTTGGCCACGTGGCGGGCCCGGAGCTCTCCTCTGAGGAGAGGGAGGTCCGGCCCCGCTGGACACGTGGCGCCCTTGGAGCTCTCCCCGCGGAGTGGGGCGAGGTCCTTAGGCAGTTTCCCCTGTGTGCGGGGGTACCCCATATTGAGGGTACCGACAGGCCCCCGGGCCCATCTCGGAGGAGATAACGAGCCCGAGGTGGGGCCACCGTATCTTCCACTCCGTGCACCTTCTCGAAGACCCGCATTGACCGTTGTCGGATCATGAACAGTCGCGGGATCGTGGGAGCATGTGCCCCACTTGATGGCTGCTTTTACTGCAGCGGTTCCCCAAGGCTGCCACTTCTGCACGTCGCAGCGCCTTTTTGGGAACCGCCAAAGCGTCCTGCCGGCTCGTCTTCTTGAGAGACTGACTTCTTGGCCCACCGCTTCCGCTGGACAGCTTGGATCCACTTGTCATCGACGCTTGGTCTTGGAGCTGAAGCGGTTGTACCAAGCAGCGTATTCGAAGAGTTTCGAATTGATTTGAATCAAGTATGGGAAGTATAAAAGGGGTTCTCGCCCGCATCGCGGCTTCCCTTCGCACTTCCTTGCGCTTGAATCTTCCTTGTTCCTTCGAGCTCCTGCGCCCTTGTCTTCCTTGTTCTTGAGCTTCCGCCGGCCATGGCTTCCAACTTGCCTCCGGAGAAGAAGCGCGCCCGGTCTCCTCCGGCGGCGTCGCTCGCGCCAAGTCAGGAAACCAGGGTACCCGCGTGACCTTCTCCTGGAGATGTCAGCTCGTCTGGTGGCGACTCCAAGAGACCTCAGGCTCTTCATTCCGACGGGACTCCCCTCAGACAGCAGCGATCCGAGGGGCCCCGGGCACCCTGCCCTCCTTCTTCAGGCAGTGGAGCTTTGAGGGGGGATGTCGGTTCTGCGATGCCTGGGGGCGTGCCCAGGGCTCAGGTGCCCCGGCATACACACGCCCCGGCGGCAGGCTCCGGCGGCTCTATCCCAGCTCGGAAGCCGGGGCTCCGTGCCCGTTGGAGCGTCCACGTCCCTCGGGATTCATCGGCTACCGGGGGCGAGTCTGTTCCCCGGTCATCTCCGGCTGGCGGAGGATCCACGCTGCAGCGTCCAGGAACTGCAGCGGCTTCACCGGCCCCTAGGCCAGCACAGGCCTCATCTGTTCCGGCTGGAACAACTCCCGTAACGGCGGCAGTAGCTCCCGTCCATCCTCCGTCGCCAACTCAGAAGCCGGCGACTGCCGAGGGCTCGGCTGGGCCGAATGACGGCGCTCAGCCCTCCGGTGCTGAGGAGGTGGTGGGAGCGGCTTCTGGCCCTCCGCCGGGCAGCGAGCAGGGGCGCGACGGAAGCGATCCTGCTTTGGTGCCTGTTTCTCCAGATCAGTGCCTTGTTGCGGTCCCTTCTGCAGCACCATCGTCTCCTTCTGAGGACGATGTGATGGAGGAAGTCGGGGGTGCGGCTTCGGCCTCCGCCGCCCCGCTGCCCCTGGTGGACGCCTTGGACCTTGCTCAGACGAGCGTCAGACAGGTCCTGGCCACGCTTGAGCGTGAGCGGGAGGCACAGGCTGAGGAGAGGAATCGCCTCCTCAGCTGGGGGCACCTCTTGAGGCAGCGGACTCAGGAGGTCAGGGCGAAGCTCGACTCGAGGCGGGTGAAGCTTGACGCCATAGAGGTGCTCCTCGATGCTCAGAAGAGGGCCGTCAACCGCCTGGATTCTGAAACTCGGTGGCTTCACCAGAAGGCTCGCGAGACTTATGCCGAGGCTGAGGCGCACTTCTCTGCCCTAGAGGAGCTGCTGCTGAAGCTGGTGCACCGCGAGCGCGTCGTCGCGGACCGGGAACGCGCCTTGGCGGCTGAGGGGAAGAAGGTTGCCACACAGCTGGTGGCTGGCGAGGGCGACCTGAGGGCCCAAGCCAAGGAGCTGGAGACCCGGGAAGCCGCTCTGGTCGTGAGGGAGGAGCAGGTCTCCCGGGAGCGCCAGGCAGTGCTGGATCGGGAGCTAGCAGCCGATATCCGGGTGTCGGAGTTGGAGCGGCCCGCCAAGGGTCTCCAGCTTCGGGAAGATTCTTTGGCGGCTAAGGAGAAGAAGTTCTCCGTGGAGAGTCCTGACGCCCTTCTGGCAATCCACCAAGAGATGGAGGAGCTCCAGGATTCACGGTCGTCGAGGCCCGTGCAGTTTGGAGCTTTGTCGACCAGGCAGGATCCGCCCTGGTTCCCCTCAGCTTCAGCCCGGTGAGGACAGAGGCTCCGGTGCAGAAGGTGGCCGAGGCGATCCTGGCGCTCGAGTCCATCGGCGCCAAACTGGGCGGGCTCGAAGCGGTGATCGCTGGCGAGCTCAAGGCGGAAGGACGGGGTCTGGCGAAGGAGGTTGCCACGCACGTGCTGGCGTGCTTCCGGAGCCCGGATCCCTCCCTTTCTCTGGAGCCAGTGAGGCAGGGCCCCGTCGCGGAGCGGGAGGGAGTCACCAGGGCTGGAGTCAAGGATGTGACCACCCTTGTGGCCTCTAGGTTCCAGCAGGATCCGGGGACTCCTAGGCAGTCGCCCCTGCGGCCAAAAGGCCTTGTATCTTTTCTTTTTCATTGTTTGTTTTTGTCGGGTCAGTAGCCCAGCTCGTGGAGCTTTTGATGAATGAACAGTCTCTTTTGTTTCTTGTGTCTATGCTTATCTTCTTCTTGTCTTGGCCTGGCCGAGTCCTTAGCTCCGCAAGGACCTCGGAGACCTTCACCGATCTTGAAGTCTTGCGAAGACACTTTCCTCGGTTCCCTGTTGCATCAAGGGCCCAAGGGGTCTTCGGAGCTCGCGCCGTGAGGACGGGGAGGTCCGGATCTGCTGACCACGTGGCGGGCCTGGAGCTCTCCTCTGAGGAGAGGGAGGTGTGGCCTCCTGGTAGGTGTGGCCAATGCTTTGGGCACACCTACCATACTCCTGCCGGGGAGCTAAAGCCGGGAGGTCCTGTGTAAGGGCCTCAGTTTTTGACACTCATTTGCAGTGTTCATCACCACACCACACACCTCATTTGAGGAAGAATGATGAACACAAATAAAGAGCAAGTAACAATTATCAACATGCTCATTAGGGAACAAACTCACACATTGCAAAAGTGGTACTTCCCACATGTGATATAGATGGGCTGGACATATGAAAACTCCTACACTTTGCTAAGGATGTCCATGCCAAGTTCCACCCAAATTCAAAACCTTTTTGAGGTCATTTTGGGTATAGTTAGGAAGAGGGCAGTTTGAAACCATATTCAAATTCAAACTGTTTTCACCCACTGAATTTAAAAGTGGAAGGCATATTCTTGCTCAGCACATTTTTGTGAGCTCACACACCAATTTTCACTCCATTTGGAGTTGATCTTGACATGAGCTAAGGGGGAGAAATTCAAACTTTATTTGAATTTCAAACTGCACTTGTGCTGAAATTCATTCAAACCAAACCTCATTTGAACTTTGATCAATTCAAATGGCTCTTGGGTGAATAATTTGAATTGCCAAGGGTAGAATAGGGTTCACTGTTTACCACAGCTGTTAGGAATAAATTTCAGAGGTTAAAAGAGAAGTGGGACCCACATGTCAGCCTCTGCCTCAAAGCAAACCGACTGAACCACAGTTCAGTCGGTTCCCGGCAGCTGTGCGCGCGCGCCACCGAAGGGGGCAGCCGGCGCCAGCTCCTGCTGCGTGCCCCAAGCCGGAGACCAGACCGCCGGGCTATTTATTTCCCCCCCGGCGTGCTTCAGTCACCATTTCCCCGAGCTACCGACGTGCGCGACTGCTTTTCCCACTGCCATCGCCGCCGCTCGAGTTCCTGCTTGATCAAGCCGATCGCAGCTCCTTCTTTCCGTTCCAAGGTCCCAGCAAGGTACTAGCAACCATCCTCCATCCTTCCCATTGATAGAAATCGATTGAAGCCGAGTGATATCGGCTGTGCCGAAAGATCAAACTCGGAACTGGAAACCGCCGCACCTCAGGCTCTCGTGGACAGCCCAACCTGGGCGTTGTCACGCCCGAGCCAAGGCACCCTTGGACGCGCAAGTGACCGGTGCTGCTCACCCCCGAGCCACAGCTCGAGTGGTTGTTCACCGGCGGCGAATTTCCACTTTTCCCCTTTCTGTGTGCAGAACGACCCTCGGGTACGATTCTGTTTAATTCGTGCTCTAGAAAGGATTAGAGGGCCTCAGGCCACTCCCACACGAACTACACACGGTGACGCACAAGTTGCCTTCACAACTCTGGGCCGGAGAACTTCTGTGCCCGGCGTAATTCAAGGTCTACTAATGGCGGAACGCACGGGGGGTATCGGGCGCACGGTGAGGACCTATTTCGGGCCTTCCCCGAGCTGCCCCGAGTTCATGTCGACCTTCTCTGAGGTCCACTGATGCTCCCCGACCGGTTTCCCAAGTAGCTGAGGCACTAGGGGCATCAGCCGACATGGCCGAAGTCGTTCCGATATGGCGGCTCGTCGCCGACCATGCTCCGGCCGTTGTCATGAGCAGCTGACCCTCGGATCATGTTCCCCAAGTAAAAGTAGGCAGGGGCGGCCAGAATCAAGAAGTTTGGAGCGGTACAGCAGCCAGCGGCGAGCTCTCCGGCGAGGTCCCTCGGCGGCGGAGCGCGGGTGTCGCGAGGTTGAAGAAGGGGGTGGACCCCAGCTGTCAGCGGCCGATATTTTGAATCGGGATCCGGCTGCGGCCGGGATCGGGTGTGCTGGCGCGCAAAAGCCTTGTGGGCCGCGGTGTGCTGTCGCTTCGGCGTGCGACGCGTGTCCCCTGGGCCCACGCGCGAGTTTAAACTTTTCCCCGATTTTCAGATTTCCTTCAAACTTCAAATCCTTATAACTTTGGCTAGAAAGCTCCAAATTGAGTGAACCAAATTTTGCTGGATTCAGCTCTCTGAGTACTTTCCAGAAAATCAAGTTTCACTTCATGAAATTCCTTAATTCTCCAGAATTAATTCCTTAATGTTTAAACTGTTAGGAATTTTAACTGGAGAATCCTTTGGGGGAAAATCCTGAAATTTTGCTGAGATGTTCACCAAAATATCATTGAGCTACCATAAAAATTTCAGATCCATTTGAGCTCATTTAGTCCACCTAATGGTGTGATTAGTAAAACTGTTCCAGAGAAAATAGAAAATGTTCAGAAACATTTTCAGGATTTTCTCTGAAATTGTTTAGCTCATATCTTTAGTTAGAGACTTCCAAATTAAGTGAGACCAACTCCATTAGAACCCTCCGAAAATCTAGTTTTCCGAAAGTCATAGTTTGTCTCATGAAAATCCCTAGAACACCCTAAGGGTTCCAATTAAGGTCAAGGACATAATTATTTGTGGAGGGCTCAAATGAGCTTTGCTGCAACTAAAACTTGACCAAGTCTTTGTTTAGGTTGTGACCAAGCCACAGTAAAAGTTTCACAGTCATTAGGTCTGTCTAGTAAGGGTTATAGGCTTCACAACTTCAAAGTTAATACAAAGGCCTCTAAATTAATACATACATTGTTCTTATCATGTAGTCGCTAAGGTCGAGGAGGAACCCGAAGTCCTAGACTTCGTTACTCCGGAGGAACAGCTAGCCTACGACCAAGAGCAGCAAGGCAAGCCCCGGTTTGCATTAACCATTTTATAAATTTTTATTGTTTTGAGCACATACTTGTTTTCTTTATGTTGTGCATCAGAGTCTTGTTTGGAAACCCCACTGCATAGCCAAGAAAACCATGGGTTGGGGTTTAGGATTGCAAACCCCGTTAGCCACTGCATTGCTAGGATAGAGTAGGATTCGGTACAAGTCGAGTAGTTGGAAATACTCGCGAGAATAGGCTAGAGGCACATTGCTCGGGTAGAGATAGCACATGAAACACATGGCAAGAAAATGAGACCGAGCGGAGAGTAAGGGCAGCAGGACTTTGGGGCCTGTGTGCTGTAGCTCCGCTTGTGTCGATTGAGGACCGAGCCGTGTGCGGGCCTGTTGAACAAGCTAGAACAGTACCGAAGACCTACCGGCTATATGGGAACCGGGAAACTGATGTAACTCGGGTAGCTGGGTATTGAGGCATTGCCCGTCGTTCAGAGGGTAGGTTGAGAGCTCGAGGTGTAAATCAGCTGGCGGCACAGAGATGCGCGTGCAGGGACCTCTTGCTCGGGACGATGGGACCGGTTCAATATTTGGCTAACGGGTGAAAGGTAGTCGCGTACGGCGTCCGTGATGGTTGTTGTAGGCAACATCGAGTACGGGCGTACGTGACGGGTTGTTCGGGTAACCCTGCAGGTGTAAATCGATTATAATCGCCGTCCCTCGCGGTCAGTGAGTACCACTTGTTCACTGTACCGTGACGTAGAAAAGAACAGGCTAGTTACATGTTAAAATGTTGCTGATTGAAAGATGGACATTGATTGTTAATGATATGCTGTAGCTTAGAGCTAACTAAAGTTCTTTTCAACTTTGGGCAAAGTACATGAGAGAAATGCGTTTCTTGTTTGATTGCGGCTCTCTCATGTACCTTCGCGTAAGGTTCTCCACAACCTGCTGCTAAAACTTGAAAGTAAGGTTCTACTAATTAGGCGAGTCCTTGCAAATGATTTTACCTCATGTAACCCATTACCCTCATGTAGAAGTTCCATGTTTAGGTGAGACGGGTCAGACTTGCTGAGCCTTCGTGCTCACTGCTTGTGTTTGAAGCTTTTGCAGGGTTCTATGAGGAAGGGACTCCCGAAGAGGAGACGGAACCCCAGGAGGGGAACCCCGTCGAGTGGGAGTCGTGCACGCCGCAGAGTTAGTGTGCGTGTGTGCTAGCAAGGACACGTTCAAGGGCTGAACGTGTACTTGATGCTTAGTCTACGCCCGCGAGTGTGGACTAAACTTATTTTGATGTAAACACGTTGATAAACTTGTTTATGTAATAAAGCTTCCGCTTCCGCTTTGTACCTTTGACGTGTGTTATACGGTGCTGTGCAACGCAGCACCCCTCAGCGTGATCCTGGCTCGACAGGACCAGTGGGGTCGTGTCAGCGTGGTATCAGAGCTCGCTTGAGGTTTAACCCAGTACAAAGGTCTTCTTTTTCAAAAATCCAGTGAGGAACGAGTTAGTAGCCCGTATAAGGATGTTATTAGTATATAGAAAGTGGCTTATTAACTTATTTGTTATGTCGGAAAATCGTGCATCTCGGGACGTTCATGTCTTGGGGGGTGCACGTAAGCGCTGTCCACCAGTGCGCACAAGCTGAAGGGTGGAGCCCCACGGGTGGCAGGTAACCCGATCCGCTTTAGTATCCTCTACGACTCTTCATGTCGTTTGGGGTGCTCGAGCAACGTCTGTCCCTGGCGTGCGTGGTGCAACATGGGAGACCCCGTCACGTGGTCTGAAACGTGAACACGTAACTCAAGGCGTGTTTGGCTTGAGAACATCCGGGCGAGTGATGACGGCCGGATGTACCAACTGTATGGATTCCGGGCTCGGTGTGCAGCCGAGTCTGATGATTGGTTGAATTTCTGCAGGTAGCCTTACCACGAAACGGTAGACGTGTAGTATCCGTGTGCGAGTGACGAGTAGTGCCACTGAACTAACGACGCCGGCTAAGTCCGGTATAGGTTTTTCTTTTGTGAGGACGTAGTACCGACATAATCTGGTGACGCCTCGACGTCACACCCAACAAAGTGAACAACTTCATTTAAAAAATTTGAAGGTTTTGATCCAAAGTAGTAAAACTTGATGTAACTCCTTCCCTTGAACAGGATATTCAAAGCTAATAAGTTTTCAACTTATAGGATGTTAAGGACAGAGCACTCTGTTTTCAGCTAAATCAAGGCTGAAGTAATCAGAGGTTAGAGGTTGAGTTCTTTCGAGGTTGATGTCGTATGATACATTTCTGGAAAGCTTTGGAGGAGCTTTACAACTTTTCTGTTGAGTTCCAGAGGTGTTTCGTCCCTTAACCACCCGAAAAATGCAGCAGAGTTGAAACTGTCCAGAAAACAGGACGGAGCAAAGACTCTCTGTAGACTCTCTGTAAATTAAGCATAACTTCCTGCATAAAAATCCAAAAATAGAAAATGAGGTAGTTATGGAAATCTTATGAGATGGGTTACAACTTTGTAACAGAAAGTTTTGTCAGATTAGGAACAGAATTAACTGGGATTCTTGGATCAAATCAGTACCTAAGGCAGGGAGGTGCTGTCCAATTATTTCCAGAAATTCTGTTAACTATGACATCTCATAACTTTTGAACCGGAGCAGATCTTAGGCCAACCAAATACTTTCTGGAAAGCTATTGAAGTTAACTTTAACTTTGATGTTGAGCTCCAGGACTGGTTTTGCTTTTAACCTGGCCTAAATCAGATTAATATGGAAACTGGTCAGGGCTGTCATGGGAACAGCAGATCAGCAGTCAAATTTGTTTGAAAATTTGAACTATGTTTCCAAGTGTTGAGGGTTCAATGACATATCTTATGTTATAACTCAATGGTTTACTGTTTAAATAAATATTTGACATTTCTCAAATATATTTTTACAGATGGCAGCAGATAAACGGTTGGAGAACGGGTGGGTAGTTTCCCACTGTTCTAACCGTAGCGGCTACCCGGGAGCATTGTGGCTAATGCTCCAATATTTCGGGTACAACCAGATGCCGCAATACTTCGCCAAGGAAGAAGGCGAAGAGGGGAACAAGACGTGGACGATCCATGTCGAGGTTCCTGCAGGACCTACGCCACCCGGTTGGGTGCCATTCACCGTCACGGTGAGAGGAAGACAACCGGAAGGGATGTGGCAAGTGGCAGCCCGTGACACTATGTCACGTTTCTGCCAACTACACGTACAGGCTATGGAGGGAACTCCATACGCACTCGTTCCGGTGGAGGGACGAGCTCAGCATGTGTGGGAAGAGAGGTACCTAGAGGCAACAAACCCGAGTTGCCCAAGGTACAACCCCGCGGAGGCAAATCTCAGCCTCCAAATGAGGGCGGGAAACGCTGTGATGGACAGCCAAGCTGTTCATACGGAGCATCTCGCCACCAAGCTCAAGGAGAGCACAAGCCGTGGAGATCATTTTGAGAGTGCTCACAGTGCACTCCGCAATGTGCTCCTTCCGACGATCAAGCGACTGAATGAACAACACAATCAGTTGCGTCGTCTGAAGAAGGCAAAGAAGAAGAGCCATGTTGACATTGCGGCGTTGCAAGAGCTGGTGCAGACCCTAACCCAGCAGAATGAGGACCTTGCTCAAGAGCGGGACGACGCTATTGAGGAAGGACAAGGCTGGGAAGAGGACTACAACCAGGCTATGGACGAGGTGCATGCATTGCAGGACCTCGTGCCCCCGGTATTGGGCGTACCGGTAGTCTTGGGTCTTCCAGCCATGGGAGAACCTGGAATGGGAGAAGAGGTGGTAGACCCCGAGCCACCAGCAGAGGTACCGGAGGAGGACGACCCACAGGAGGTCGAGTTCTACTCCGAGTAGGGGGTTACGGTTGCCAAGTAGGGCAGCTAGGGTAGCGTAACCCAACTTTTGTAATCGGTGACACGTCGTGTAGACAGTAGCGTATGTATAGGTAGTGACGGCATGAGCACGACTTCTCGGAGGTCCGAGAATAATGTATCTTGTATAAAGTTTATGCTTTATCAATATATGTGAATGTTGTGCAAGTTAGTCATGCGTCGCTTCAATACTTACTGCTGTTTATGGAATTTTGAGTAAGACATGTGCTAATTGCTGCTGTGTTGAATTTCAGAATGACGCGTACTCGTGCCAACCCTGATGTTGGAGGTACTAGCCAAGGGGGAGAGACCTCCCAACCGCCTCCCGAGGACTCCTCGGGACAGCAGCAGCAACAGCAACAGCAAACACCGCCACCGCCACTGCCAACGGTTACATTGGCCGACATCGTCGCGGCAATGGCGGGTTCACATCAGCAGCATACAGAGCTGCTGCAAACGTTAATTGCGAATACGTCTCGCCCAGAGAGACGTCAAGATCGTGAGGAGCGCCAACAGAGCTCCTACTCCGACTTCCTGGCGACTCATCCCCCTGTATTCTCAAGGGCGGATGAACCACTTGACGCGGACAACTGGCTCCGCGCCATAGAGATGAAGTTCGGGCTGCTCCAAATCAGCGAGCAGCGCAAGACTCAGTTCGCGGTCCAGCAGCTCCAAGGATCCGCGAGCGCGTGGTGGGCCAACTTCTGTGCTTCACAGCCCACCGACCGAGTGATGACCTGGGCGGAGTTCCGGACGGCCTTCAGGGCCTATCATATACCGCCCGGTTTGATGAAGAGGAAGACGCAGGAATTCCTACACCTGCAACAAGGGAGCCGGAACGCGCTGGAGTACTCCAGAGCGTTCAACGATCTCGCACTCTATGCGTCGTATCACGCAGATACGGACGAGAAGCGGCGGGACCACTTTTACCAGGGGCTTAACCCGCTCCTGAAGGACAAATTGGCGATGTTCAATCGCGGCAGCCTCAACGACATCATTGATGCTGCGATTGTTCAGGAAGACTCCGGCAAGGAGTTAGCGGCGGCAGAGCGAAAGCGAAGCGCGCCACAGAGCAGCGGAGAAGGAGGCGGTCCTTCTCAGAAGTTTCGGATGGTGAATCGCCCACCATCAGGTCCGCGCTGGCAGCCACCACAGCGGTCGATGCCGTTCCGCGGTCGGCCGTATTCTTCACCGGCATTCCGGCCGGCACTGCCAGCACCACCGCAACAACAGCAGCAACAGCGGGCGATGCCGCGTGCGTTTGCACCTCCGCAACGCATGCCGGGCTTTCGTCCACCAAGTACTCCACCAGCAGCGGCCACATGTTACAAGTGTGGTCGTCCAGGACACTTCGCGAGCAGTTGCCCGGAGAGGCAAGGCGGCGGAGTGGCACCACCGTTTCCAGGGAGGAATCAACCCCGGAACCCTACTAATGCGCGGCGGGCAAACCCTAGGCCCGGCACTGTCCACCAGCTTGCCATTGAGGACGTGCCGGAGGGCGAGCCAATCCTTGCGGGTATGTTCCAACTCCACCAGCATCCCGCTATAGTACTATTTGATTCAGGCGCCACGCATAATTTTATTAGCCAAGCTTTCATTGCTAAACACAGCTTGCCAATACTACCCACCGATAGTCCATATTTAATTTGTTCACCGGGTGGGAAGATTTCAGCAAGCGTAATGGTCTCCAAAGCACCATTATGCTTAGCGGGTAGAGTGTACCCCACGTCTCTCATTATCTTAGAGGGACAGAAGGTCGATGTCATCCTAGGGATGTCGTGGTTAACCCGCCACGGCGCTGTTTTAGACACCGTCCTCCGAGTCGTGCACTTAAACTCAGGAGTGCACGGTTCTCACTCATTATTTCTGGACAGTCCAGAAATAAAACTTCCAAGTGTCTATCAAGCCACAACCATCAGATTGGAAGACATTCCAGTGGTCCGAGAATTCTCTGATGTATTCCCGGATGATTTGCCGGGGATGCCACCCGATAGAGAGGTGGAGTTCAAGATTGAACTTGCACCGGGAACCATGCCAATATCCCGAAGGCCGTACAAGATGGCGCCCAAGGAGTTGGCGGAACTGAAGACTCAGCTCACGGACCTTCTGGAGAAGGGTTTTATTAGGCCGAGCTCCTCGCCATGGGGCTGTTCGGCATTATTTGTCAAAAAGAAGGATGAAACGTTGCGGCTTTGCGTGGACTACCGTCCATTAAATGCCGTAACCATCAAGAACAAGTACCCGTTGCCACGGATCGACATGTTGTTTGATCAGTTGGTCGAAGCAAAGGTCTTTTCCAAGATGGATTTAAGATCCGGGTACCATCAGATTAAGATCAGGGCTGAGGACATTCCAAAGACAGCTTTTTCGACAAGGTACGGACTTTATGAGTACCTGGTCATGTCCTTTGGCCTCACCAATGCTCCAGCTCACTTCATGTATTTAATGAACTCGGTGTTCATGCCGGAGCTGGACAAGTTTGTCGTGGTCTTCATCGACGACATCCTGGTATACTCCAAGTCGGAGGAAGATCACAAGAAACATCTGCGTATAGTCTTGCAACGGCTGCGGGATCACAAGTTATACGCAAAGTTCAGCAAATGCGAGTTTTGGATATCGCAAGTGCCTTTCCTCGGGCATATCATCTCAGCGGAGGGTATCGCTGTGGACCCGAGCAAGATCACGCAAGTGCTGAATTGGAAATCCCCGAGAACTGTTCATGAGGTACGGAGTTTCCTCGGACTCGCGGGATATTATCGGAGGTTCATTCCGAACTTCTCGAAGATTGCCAAGCCAATGACAGAACTGCTGAAGAAGGCTACCAAATATGTTTGGAGTCCAGCATGTGAAGCAGCATTCAAGGCTTTAGTCAAGCACCTGACATCAGCACCGGTTTTGGCGCAGCCAGACACAACAAAACCGTTCGATGTGTACTGCGATGCATCCGGCATTGGGCTCGGATGTGTGCTGATGCAAGACCGAAGAGTGGTCGCGTATGGATCACGGCAGCTTAGGAACCATGAGCAAAATTATCCCACTCACGACTTGGAGCTCGCTGCCGTGGTACTTGCACTGAAGATGTGGAGGCACTACCTACTCGGTAACCTCGTACATTTATATACCGACCACAAAAGCCTCAAGTACATATTCACTCAGAAGGAGCTGAACATGAGGCAACGAAGATGGTTAGAACTGATAAAGGATTATGAGATAGAGATCCATTATCATCCGGGCAAGGCAAACGTTGTGGCAGATGCGCTGAGCCGCAAGTCACACGTCAATAATCTGACCATCACACCGTTGGAAGAGAGCGAACCACCACTACATGTGATTCCACACGGAGCTCTCTACAACCTAGCTTTGATCCCCACCATCCGTGAAGAGATAGCGGCAGCCCAGAAGAATGACAAGGGCATGTCACATTTGCGGAGACGTGTAGACAGTGGGGAGTTGAAATGTTTCCGGAAGGACGGAGACGGCGTCTTATGGTTCAAGGACCGGATCGTCGTACCCCGAAACCCGGAGTTAAGGAAGAGAATCTTTGATGAAGCTCACTTATCAAAGTTTTCTATTCACCCCGGCAGCAACAAGATGTATCAAGAACTCAGAAGCAAGTTTTGGTGGACACGGATGAAGCGAGAGACGGCAAAATACGTGTCCGAGTGTGATACATGTCGACGGGTGAAGGCAGACCACATGCGGAAACCGGGACTGCTGCAACCACTGGGCATTCCTGCCTGGAAGTGGGAGGACGTGAGCATGGATTTCATCGTCGGTTTACCCACCACCTTACAGAAACATGATTCTGTGTGGGTGATCGTCGATCGGCTCACCAAAGTTGCCCATTTCATCCCGGTCAACACCAACTACAACGCCAAGAAGTACGCTGAACTGTACATCTCACGGATCCTATGCTTATACGGCGTACCCCGTACCATCGTATCGGACCGGGGCACTTTATTTGTGTCCCGTTTTTGGGAGCAGCTCCACGCTGCCTTGGGGACGAAGCTGATCCGTAGTTCAGCCTACCACCCGCAGACGGATGGGCAAACGGAGCGGGTAAATCAAATCCTAGAAGACATGCTACGAGCTTGCGCTATCGACCACGGCAAGAATTGGGATGATCACTTGCCGTTAGCCGAGTTCTCGTACAACAATGGGTACCAAGCCAGCATCAAGATGGCGCCCTACGAGGCGCTATACGGGAGAAAATGCCGCACACCATTGAATTGGTGTGAGTCTGGCGAGAGGGTTACCTTCGGGATTGATCTTGTCAACAACGCGGAAGAAAAGGTTCGATTAATTCAAGCGAACCTAAAAGCCGCTCAATCCCGACAGAAACAGTATGCGGACCGGAGAAGGCGTCCGTTACAATTCGAAGCTGGAGACCACGTATATCTACGAGTGTCTCCAATGAAGGGCGTAAACAGATTTGGGGTGAGAGGAAAGTTAGCACCCCGATTCATCGTCCATTCCAGATTACCGAAAGATGTGGATCGGTGGCATACCGGCTAAGATTACCAGAAGCACTTTCCGGTGTGCACGACGTCTTTCACATTTCCCAGCTGAGGAAGTGTCTCAAGCTATCAACTACCATTCAGCTGGAAGACATTGAAGAACTGCAACCGGATCTCACCTATCGGGAGGAACCGGTGCAGATTATTGATGAAAAGGCCCGAACCACACGCAACCGTACGTTGTGGTTCTACAAGGTTCTATGGAGTAATCACTCCATGGACGAAGCGACATGGGAGAGCGAAGAATTCCTTCGCACTAACTACCCCGACTTTTTCACGTCGCATATTCGGTAATTTTCCACCGTCCTCTCTCTCATTTCACCTTATAATCTCGGGACGAGATTCTTTTAAGGGGGGAGGAATGTAAGGGCCTCAGTTTTTGACACTCATTTGCAGTGTTCATCACCACACCACACACCTCATTTGAGGAAGAATGATGAACACAAATAAAGAGCAAGTAACAATTATCAACATGCTCATTAGGGAACAAACTCACACATTGCAAAAGTGGTACTTCCCACATGTGATATAGATGGGCTGGACATATGAAAACTCCTACACTTTGCTAAGGATGTCCATGCCAAGTTCCACCCAAATTCAAAACCTTTTTGAGGTCATTTTGGGTATAGTTAGGAAGAGGGCAGTTTGAAACCATATTCAAATTCAAACTGTTTTCACCCACTGAATTTAAAAGTGGAAGGCATATTCTTGCTCAGCACATTTTTGTGAGCTCACACACCAATTTTCACTCCATTTGGAGTTGATCTTGACATGAGCTAAGGGGGAGAAATTCAAACTTTATTTGAATTTCAAACTGCACTTGTGCTGAAATTCATTCAAACCAAACCTCATTTGAACTTTGATCAATTCAAATGGCTCTTGGGTGAATAATTTGAATTGCCAAGGGTAGAATAGGGTTCACTGTTTACCACAGCTGTTAGGAATAAATTTCAGAGGTTAAAAGAGAAGTGGGACCCACATGTCAGCCTCTGCCTCAAAGCAAACCGACTGAACCACAGTTCAGTCGGTTCCCGGCAGCTGTGCGCGCGCGCCACCGAAGGGGGCAGCCGGCGCCAGCTCCTGCTGCGTGCCCCAAGCCGGAGACCAGACCGCCGGGCTATTTATTTCCCCCCCGGCGTGCTTCAGTCACCATTTCCCCGAGCTACCGACGTGCGCGACTGCTTTTCCCACTGCCATCGCCGCCGCTCGAGTTCCTGCTTGATCAAGCCGATCGCAGCTCCTTCTTTCCGTTCCAAGGTCCCAGCAAGGTACTAGCAACCATCCTCCATCCTTCCCATTGATAGAAATCGATTGAAGCCGAGTGATATCGGCTGTGCCGAAAGATCAAACTCGGAACTGGAAACCGCCGCACCTCAGGCTCTCGTGGACAGCCCAACCTGGGCGTTGTCACGCCCGAGCCAAGGCACCCTTGGACGCGCAAGTGACCGGTGCTGCTCACCCCCGAGCCACAGCTCGAGTGGTTGTTCACCGGCGGCGAATTTCCACTTTTCCCCTTTCTGTGTGCAGAACGACCCTCGGGTACGATTCTGTTTAATTCGTGCTCTAGAAAGGATTAGAGGGCCTCAGGCCACTCCCACACGAACTACACACGGTGACGCACAAGTTGCCTTCACAACTCTGGGCCGGAGAACTTCTGTGCCCGGCGTAATTCAAGGTCTACTAATGGCGGAACGCACGGGGGGTATCGGGCGCACGGTGAGAACCTATTTCGGGCCTTCCCCGAGCTGCCCCGAGTTCATGTCGACCTTCTCTGAGGTCCACTGATGCTCCCCGACCGGTTTCCCAAGTAGCTGAGGCACTAGGGGCATCAGCCGACATGGCCGAAGTCGTTCCGATATGGCGGCTCGTCGCCGACCATGCTCCGGCCGTTGTCATGAGCAGCTGACCCTCGGATCATGTTCCCCAAGTAAAAGTAGGCAGGGGCGGCCAGAATCAAGAAGTTTGGAGCGGTACAGCAGCCAGCGGCGAGCTCTCCGGCGAGGTCCCTCGGCGGCGGAGCGCGGGTGTCGCGAGGTTGAAGAAGGGGGTGGACCCCAGCTGTCAGCGGCCGATATTTTGAATCGGGATCCGGCTGCGGCCGGGATCGGGTGTGCTGGCGCGCAAAAGCCTTGTGGGCCGCGGTGTGCTGTCGCTTCGGCGTGCGACGCGTGTCCCCTGGGCCCACGCGCGAGTTTAAACTTTTCCCCGATTTTCAGATTTCCTTCAAACTTCAAATCCTTATAACTTTGGCTAGAAAGCTCCAAATTGAGTGAACCAAATTTTGCTGGATTCAGCTCTCTGAGTACTTTCCAGAAAATCAAGTTTCACTTCATGAAATTCCTTAATTCTCCAGAATTAATTCCTTAATGTTTAAACTGTTAGGAATTTTAACTGGAGAATCCTTTGGGGGAAAATCCTGAAATTTTGCTGAGATGTTCACCAAAATATCATTGAGCTACCATAAAAATTTCAGATCCATTTGAGCTCATTTAGTCCACCTAATGGTGTGATTAGTAAAACTGTTCCAGAGAAAATAGAAAATGTTCAGAAACATTTTCAGGATTTTCTCTGAAATTGTTTAGCTCATATCTTTAGTTAGAGACTTCCAAATTAAGTGAGACCAACTCCATTAGAACCCTCCGAAAATCTAGTTTTCAGAAAGTCATAGTTTGTCTCATGAAAATCCCTAGAACACCCTAAGGGTTCCAATTAAGGTCAAGGACATAATTATTTGTGGAGGGCTCAAATGAGCTTTGCTGCAACTAAAACTTGACCAAGTCTTTGTTTAGGTTGTGACCAAGCCACAGTAAAAGTTTCACAGTCATTAGGTCTGTCTAGTAAGGGTTATAGGCTTCACAACTTCAAAGTTAATACAAAGGCCTCTAAATTAATACATACATTGTTCTTATCATGTAGTCGCTAAGGTCGAGGAGGAACCCGAAGTCCTAGACTTCGTTACTCCGGAGGAACAGCTAGCCTACGACCAAGAGCAGCAAGGCAAGCCCCGGTTTGCATTAACCATTTTATAAATTTTTATTGTTTTGAGCACATACTTGTTTTCTTTATGTTGTGCATCAGAGTCTTGTTTGGAAACCCCACTGCATAGCCAAGAAAACCATGGGTTGGGGTTTAGGATTGCAAACCCCGTTAGCCACTGCATTGCTAGGATAGAGTAGGATTCGGTACAAGTCGAGTAGTTGGAAATACTCGCGAGAATAGGCTAGAGGCACATTGCTCGGGTAGAGATAGCACATGAAACACATGGCAAGAAAATGAGACCGAGCGGAGAGTAAGGGCAGCAGGACTTTGGGGCCTGTGTGCTGTAGCTCCGCTTGTGTCGATTGAGGACCGAGCCGTGTGCGGGCCTGTTGAACAAGCTAGAACAGTACCGAAGACCTACCGGCTATATGGGAACCGGGAAACTGATGTAACTCGGGTAGCTGGGTATTGAGGCATTGCCCGTCGTTCAGAGGGTAGGTTGAGAGCTCGAGGTGTAAATCAGCTGGCGGCACAGAGATGCGCGTGCAGGGACCTCTTGCTCGGGACGATGGGACCGGTTCAATATTTGGCTAACGGGTGAAAGGTAGTCGCGTACGGCGTCCGTGATGGTTGTTGTAGGCAACATCGAGTACGGGCGTACGTGACGGGTTGTTCGGGTAACCCTGCAGGTGTAAATCGATTATAATCGCCGTCCCTCGCGGTCAGTGAGTACCACTTGTTCACTGTACCGTGACGTAGAAAAGAACAGGCTAGTTACATGTTAAAATGTTGCTGATTGAAAGATGGACATTGATTGTTAATGATATGCTGTAGCTTAGAGCTAACTAAAGTTCTTTTCAACTTTGGGCAAAGTACATGAGAGAAATGCGTTTCTTGTTTGATTGCGGCTCTCTCATGTACCTTCGCGTAAGGTTCTCCACAACCTGCTGCTAAAACTTGAAAGTAAGGTTCTACTAATTAGGCGAGTCCTTGCAAATGATTTTACCTCATGTAACCCATTACCCTCATGTAGAAGTTCCATGTTTAGGTGAGACGGGTCAGACTTGCTGAGCCTTCGTGCTCACTGCTTGTGTTTGAAGCTTTTGCAGGGTTCTATGAGGAAGGGACTCCCGAAGAGGAGACGGAACCCCAGGAGGGGAACCCCGTCGAGTGGGAGTCGTGCACGCCGCAGAGTTAGTGTGCGTGTGTGCTAGCAAGGACACGTTCAAGGGCTGAACGTGTACTTGATGCTTAGTCTACGCCCGCGAGTGTGGACTAAACTTATTTTGATGTAAACACGTTGATAAACTTGTTTATGTAATAAAGCTTCCGCTTCCGCTTTGTACCTTTGACGTGTGTTATACGGTGCTGTGCAACGCAGCACCCCTCAGCGTGATCCTGGCTCGACAGGACCAGTGGGGTCGTGTCATCCTGCACATAAATAGGGGAAACGTAATTCTCCTCGGGAGCTCTCCCTTCCCTTTCTCATAGTATTATTTGGCTTACAGTCCTAGTCCGGTATACGGAAGGATAGCAAATGCCAACTAGGGATGAGAGTGGGAAGGAGAGCTAGATGTACGGTGAGCATACATGGAAAGTGCGGTCATAAAATTAATGCGTAATGTAAATGAGCACAAGGGTAAGAGCGTGGCAGGACAGATTTCTTTCCATATAAATATCCATAGGAGGAAGGCAGGCTAAACATGGAGACGAGGACCCGCCCCATTAAGAAGAAAAGCAAGACTCTATGCGCTTAGGGTCGGAACCAGGCCAAGCTGAAACGTAGTCCTGGACCAACCCCTGGGACTTAGGCGCTCCGAGCGCTGTTCCTGGACTCTATGGGATTTATTACAGAAAGAAAAAGAACTGTCCTACTACTGCTCTAGGGATATAACTTATGGAGGTGTTCTATGTTCCAAGGGTTCGGGAGTGGATCCCCATCCTCGGTGGAAAGGCGTACACACCCGGGGCGGCAAACTTTCGTGACCCGGAAGGGACCTTCCCAGCTGGGGGAGAGTTTGTTGGTCCCTTCGCGAGAAAGTATTGCCGCAGTACCAGGTCGCCTTCTTGCAGCTTCCGGACACGTATGGACCTTTTGTGGTAGCGCCGGAGCATCTGCCGGTACCGTGCGTTGCGGAGCGCTGCGTGTAATCGAGCCTCGTCGACGAGGTCGATGTCTTCACGCCGGAGGTTTTCCTGTGCGGCTTCGTCGTATGCTCAGACACGGAGAGACTTCATGGTGATCTCTGTGGGAAGCACAGCTTCGGCCCCGTACACCATGAAGAAGGGTGTCTCCCCGGTGGCCCGGCTTTGGGATGTCCGGTTAGCCCAAAGGATGCTCGGAAGCTCGTCCACTCACTTGGCACCATGTTTCTTCAAGCCGGCATAGGTGCGAGTCTTGAGGCCCCGAAGGATCTCGGCGTTGGCCCTCTCGACTTGCCCATTGCTCTTTGGGTGAGCAACAGAGGCATAGCACACCTGGATGCTGAGGTCTTCGCAGTAGTCTTGGAACGCAGCGCTGGTGAACTGGGTCCCGTTGTCGGTGATGATTCTGTTTGGAACCCCAAACCGGCAGACGATCGACTTGATGAACTTGACTGTGGATTGCTTGTTGATGGTGACGACGGGTGTAGCTTCTGGCCACTTGGTGAACTTGTCGATGGCGACGTAGAGGTACCGGAATCCCCCGACGGCTTTGGGGAATGGTCCCAGGATGTCCAACCCCCATATGGCGAATGGCCACGAGGGCGGGATCATCTGAACCGCCTGAGCTGGTGTGAGGATCTGCTTGGCGTGGAACTGGCACGCCTTGCATCTCTCGACCAGCTTGACGGCATCCCGGAGTACTGTCGGCCAGTA
Source organism: Neostapfia colusana (assembly GCA_030760725.1). NCBI lineage: Eukaryota > Viridiplantae > Streptophyta > Magnoliopsida > Poales > Poaceae > Neostapfia > Neostapfia colusana. The sequence goes on from JASWHV010000010.1 coordinate 22,085,792, forward strand.
GAAGCCATGCCGAAAGGCTTTACCGATGAGCGTGCGTGAGGAAGAGTGACTCCCACATTCGCCTCCATGGATCTCAGCGAGCAAGTCGCAGCCTTCCCCCTGGGTTATGCACCGCAATAGGACGTGGTTGGCGCCACGCCGGTAGAGAACCCATTCTACCAGCGCGTATCTTTTAGCTATGCGCACGATCCGTTCAGCGGATACACGTTCATCAGGGAGGATGTTGTCTTTCAAGTAGTCACGGATCTCCGTGATCGATGCATCGGGTCTGACTTGAGCTTCTGGATCTTGAGCGCTGGGTTGCACGGAGTGCCCAGTGACGCTTACGATCCTTGGCAGCGTCCATGGCTGCAGGGCCGTCGGGACCGCCAGCTTCGAGGTGCTGGTCCAGCCCCCTTTGCCCGGCTCGGCAGGCTGGGCTGTGGGCCGCAGCAACGTCCTCTCGAAGACTCATTCGGGCACAGGGGCTCCGGTGGAGGCCTTCGTTGAGAGGTCGTCGGCCGCGGCATTGGCAGCGCGTGGTACATGGCGCAGGTCCAAGGCGAGGAAGTCTTTCTCCAGCATCTGCACGTGGAGCAGATAAGCAGCTAGTTGTGGGTCATTGCAGGAGCATTCACCCTTAACTTGCTTGATGACTAGCTGGGAGTCGCCCTGTGCCAACAACTGGTGAGCGCCCAGAGACAGGGTTGTCTTTAGGCCAAAGATGAGTGCTTCATACTCTAACATGTTGTTGGTTGCCTTGAAATTGAGACGCACCATGTACGCAAACTGCTCCCCCGATGGCATGAGAAGCAGTACGCCGGCACCGGCCCCTTGCTTTCGCGAGGAGCCGTCGAAGAAGAGCGTCCAGTGAGGCCCGGTGAAGACCGGAGCTCGGGGCTTTGGTTCACCGTCTTCGTGGCCCCCTGGGTTAGTCTTTGTTGGCGTCCACTCGGCCACGAAGTCAGCCAGTGCTTTGCTCTTGACTGCATGGCGAGGAAGGAAGTCCAGCTCAAACTCCACCAGTTCCGCTGCCCATTTAGCGACATTGCCGGTCGCATTGGGGCTGTGAAGAATAGCCTTCAACGGGTAGGAGGTGACCACTGAGATCCGGTGGGCTTGAATGTAGTGGAAGAGCTTCCTGGATGCCACGAGTACTGCATACAGCAGCTTGTGGACCTCCATGTACCTTGTCTTGGCGTCGTGGAGGACTTTGCTAATGTAGTAGATAGGCCTCTGGATGGCCCGGACCCTCCCCCCTGGGCCTGAGATGTCCTCGTCCATTGGCTCAGGCCGACAGGAGGTAGACGGGTCCGGGGGGGCCTTCGGGAGCTGGGACCCGGGGGCGTCTAGGCCGTCATGGACCTCCGGGAGGTCCTGTTGGTTTTCCGGGTGGTCATCCTGGAGCCTCGGAAGGACGTCTTGCTCTCCTGGGAGGTCCCTTTGGACCTCCAGGCGGGTATCTCGGAGCTCCGGGAGGTCCTGTTGGACCTCCGGGAGGTTGTCATGGAGCTCAGGGAGGTCCCGTTGGACCTCCGGGAGGTTGTCTTGGAGCTCCGGGAGATCGTCTTGAGCCTCCAGGGTCTCCTGGTGCTTGTCTTCTGCTGCCAAAGCAGGCTGCGGTGATGAGGGGTCCGGCCACGCTCCGACGAGGACCATGCTCACCACCTCAGTTGTTGCCGCGATGTAGAGCAGCAAGTGCTCTACGGGCTCGGGGGCTACCATGATGGGTAGGGTCATCAGGAGCTGCTTTAACTCATGGAAAGCTTCATCTGCTTCGTCGGTCCAAGCAAATTGACCAGATTTGCGCAGGATCTTAAAGAAGGGGAGCGCCCTCTCTGCAAGCCTCGGTATAAACCGACTCAGCGCGGCTAGGGATCCCGTGAGTTTCTGGACATCCTTAATGCGGTCGGGGGGCCGCATCAGGTCGATGGCCTTGATCTTCTCTTGGTTGGCCTCTATCCCTCGGTGCGAGACCAGGAACCCTAGAAGCTTCCCAGAGGATACGCTGAACACACATTTGTCGGGGTTCAGCTTAGTGCGCGTGGAGCGCAGTTTGTCAAAGACTAGAGCTAGGTTATCTAACAAGGATGAGCTTTGCCTGACCTTGACAACGATGTCATCGACATATACCTCAACCCAGTCTCTTATTAGCTCTCCAAAGGTTTTGTGCATAGCACGTACAAAGGTGGGGAGAGCATGCTTTAGACCATAAGGCATAGAGACATAACAATATATCCCGTCTACTGTGATGAAAGAAGTGTGTTCTTCATCTTCTCTAGACATAGGGATTTGATGAAAGCCCGAGTAGGCGTCTAGGAAGCATAGCATATCACAGCCTGATGTAGAGTCTACTATTTGATCTATTCTAGGGAGAGGGAATGGATCTTTAGGACATGCCTTATTGAGACTGATGTAGTCGATGCACATCCGGAGCTTCCTGCCAGCCTTCGGGACGACGACGGGGTTCGCCAACCACCGGGGATGGTGGACTTCCCGTATGAAGCCAGCTTCTAGCAGCTTCTTGATTTCTTCACGAATGAAGTTCTGCCGCTCAATGGACTGCTTGCGGGACTTCTGTTGGACTGGCCGGGCATCAAGGAAGATCTTCAGATGGTGCTCGATCACCTCCCTAGGGATCCCCAGCATTTGCGACAGTTGCCATGCAAACACATCGACGTTGTGCCGGAGGAAGGTGATGAGTGCGCCTTACTATTTGCTGTCCAGGCCCCCGGCTACCCGGGTGGTCAGGGCAGCATCGGTGCCGACTTGGACGACCTTCAGAGGGATGTCACCCTCGTCGAGGGTTGCACACGGGGTGCTGAGGTCGAGGCATGGTGGCATGCACTCGGGTGGAGCTGGCCCGGTTCTGCGCCGCCAGGAGCTGGTGCTCGCGCTGCTGCAAGCGCTTGGAGCTTCTCCAAGGCTGACACTGCAGCAGTGCGGTCTCCACCAATCTTGAGAACACTTGTTGGTGTAGGCATCTTCAAGACTAGGTAGCCGTAGTGGGCTACTGCCATGAACCGGTACAGGGCTGGCCTGCCGATGATGGCATTGAAGGGGAGGTCGATCTCCGCCACGTCGAACAGAATGTACTCTATTTGATAACTGTCCGTTGCCCCAAAGGTCACCGGAAGGCTGATGTTGCCGTAGGGGACGACCTGTCTCGGCCTGACCCCAGAGAACGGGCTCGATGGGGTGAGCTTGGCCATCGGGATCTGCAGCTTCTGGAAGGCTGCACGGCTGATGAGGTTCAGCCCAGCCCCACCATCTAACAGGACGTCGTACATCTTTACGATGGTGATGGTGTGGGCTACCAAGAGCGGTAGCTGGCCGGCCCCAGCCATGTTCCTGGGGCGGTTGGTGGCGTCAAAGCTGATGGGGGTTCCCATCCACTTGAGGTGTGGCGCGGGACTTGGGAGAGGAGCCACCGACTCTACTGCTCTGCGCAGAGTCTTGACTGGGCTTCGGGACGAGGGGTCAGAGGACCCGCCGTAGATGACGTAGAGCGCCTTTAGGCGTTCGTCATCACTGGAGCTGGAGTCCTCACGGTTGCGCACCGCCTTCATGGCGCGTTAAGGCTCCTGGAACTCCGTCTGGTGGTCGACATTGTCTTGGGCATCGACCTCCTGCTTGCCCTCCCTTTGACGGAAGGGAGGGGCGTCAGCACGCGGCTGCTTCCCTCTGCGGAAGCGCTCCGCGAGCTTCTGGATCTCCCGGCACTCAGCAGAAGTATGGCTGCTGGTGTTGTGCACGGGGCACAGCTCGCCTTGGTCACCGTCCGGGGCTGGTGACTGCCGCGGCCTCTTGTCGGGGCGTGGCCCCCGAGCTCTAGTGGGTGCTGCAGCTGCTGCAACTGGAGCTTCCGTAGGCAGCATGATCTTGCCGCCACCCTTCTTGACCTTTCTGCCGCTCCCATGGGGGGCAGCATTTGGTCTGGGCTGTTCTCTGTCTCCGTAGACTGGCTGTGAGTGCCAGTTACGCCCTTCTGCTGCCCTGGCGCACTTGTCTGCCAGGCTGAAGAGCTCCGAGACGTCGCGAACTTCTCTGGTCGCGAGCTTCTCGAGCATCTTCTTGTCTCGTACACCCTGCCGGAACGCCACCACCACATAAGCATTTTGGATATGCGGGATGGTGTTCCGCACCTGGGAGAACCACTGGAGGAAGGAGCGCAGCGTCTCTCCAGGCTGTTGTTGGATGGCGTGGAGGTCGAGCTCCGTGCCAGGCCGGGTGTAGGAGCTGCCAAATTTCAAAGTGAACTGCCGGCAGAGCTCTCCCCAGGAGGTTATGGAGCTCTGGGGGAGATTCATGAGCCAAGACCGAGCTGGGCCGGTCAAGGCAACGGGGAAGTAGTTGGCCATGATGGCCTCGTCCCCTCCTGCAGCAAGGATGGCGATGGAGTAGATCTAGAGGAACTCCGCCGAGTTGATGCTGCCATCGTACTTCTTGGGCAGGTACTCCTGTTGCTGCAGGTGTTGGTGCCGTGAACGCTGGGTTCTCTGTCGGCACTGTGTAACCTGGTATGGGCGAGGCTGCGCCATAGACCGGGGGCACCATTTGCAGGGCATATGGCTGAGGCATATGCTGCGTGGCGTATGCCTGGGGCAGAGACCGCATAGCGTACGTCAGCAGGCCAGGCTGAGTCGAGGCGGTCGACATGCTGTCGCCGATCTCGCTGTTGCGACGCCTCTCTCGGCGTCGCTCGATGGTCAGGCGGGCGCCTTCGCCAAGGTGACATCGCTCCAGCTCCGACCTCAGGTCCGCAGATGGGAGTCTGCGGGAGCGGGAGTCTGCCCGTCAACCGTTGGCGTGCGCACCAGCGACACACCTGGTTGACCGGGACGTCGTCCCTGCTGAAGTCGAGGGTTGGCGGTGGCGACGACGAGACGGTCTACGTCGCGAATCCACTGCTGGGTCGCTGACTGAGGCGCGTCCCCAGCAGGTGGATTGTGCAGTAGCACTCGTGCTGCAGCTAGTGCACTCCCGTGGTCGCGAATCTTGGGCTTGCCGAAGTCGGCGCTGCCGGAGTCGGCTGCTGGCTTCCAGCTTGCACCGACACAATCCGTCCTGAGTGCGTCGAGGGCGGGGAGAGCTTGCCGCTGAGGGTAGCTTCGTCATCTTCGTCGGTGAACGCTCCTCGCGCAAGGGAAAAGCCCCCTACCTGGCGCGCCAAATGTCGAAGTGTGTTGTCTACACTTCCACCGGGCCTGCTCTGGGCAGCCCGCGGATGTTCTTTTTCAGAGGGACTAGTCACTCACGGAGTGCTTACGCGTTAGGGACGATGGAAGGAGAAGCTTGACACAGAGATTTTTACGTGGTTCAGGCCGCCGGAGCATAAAACCCTACGTCCACGGTGAGCAGAGGTGCTCGTTGTATTGCTTGGCGCTCAGAACCGGAGTTTTGAGCTTGAGGATGACCTGAGTGCTAGAATGTCTAGGGAGCAAGTGTGCAAAGAGTCGAACCCTTGCTAACGTCGCCTACCCGAGCCTTTTATAGTCCAAGGCTCAGACAGCTTACAAGGTGGGACCGGGACGAGACAGGTGGTCCCGGAGAGATTGCCTGCCATCTACCGTATCTGCAGTTACGCCGGTGGTTGTCTCTGGCGAGGGCTTCTAAGTCTTCTTTCTGCCGCCCTACCCATGCCGCAATCTAGTCGCAGTGGTTGATGATGGCAGGGGCGGCAGGGGATGTCTTGTCGCTGTGTTTATTGGCGTACAGCCACTGACGCGACGGGCCAGTCTTCACTGCGATGTGATTGGGCGCAACGGCACCTGACAGAAGCGTGCTCCGCGTCTCTGTGCCTTGGGAAGGCGCGGGTCTTGAATACCTTGTACAAGCAAGGTATGGTGCATCTTTTCTCTTGCTGCCTACCGTGCGGGGGCAGGCAGCGCTGTTCTGCCGTCCACGTGGCGGGCCTTGAGCTCTCCTTTGAGGAGAGGGAGGTCCGGCCCCGCTGGACACGTGGAGCCTTCGGAGCTCTCCCCGCAGAGGGGGGGAGGTCCGGCTCTGCTGACCATGTGGTGGGCCCGGAGCCCTCCTCTGATGAGAGGGAGGTCCGGCCCCGCTGGACACGTGGAGCCTTCGGAGCTCTCCACGTGGAGGGGGGAGGTCCGGCTCTGCTGACCACGTGGCGGGTCCGGAGCCCTCTTCTGAGGAGAGGGAGGTCCGGCCCCGCTGGACACGTGCAGCCTTCGGAGCTCTCCCCGCGGAGGGGGGAGGTCCGGCTCTGTTGGCCACGCGGCAGGCCCAGAGCTCTCCTCTGAGGAGAGGGAGGTCCGGCCCCGCTGGACACGTGGCACCATCGGACCTCTCCCCGCGGAGTGGGGCGAGGTTTTTAGGCAGTTTCCCCTGTGCGCGGTGGTACCCCATATTTAGGGTACCGACACCGCCTGAAAGAGAAGTGGTATTCAAGATCGAGTTAGCATCGGGAATCACACCGATATCTCAGAGGCCGTACAAAATGTCTCCAAAGAAATTAGCTGAACTGAAAGAGGAGCTAAAGGACTTAATGGACAAAGGGTTCATCCAGCCAAGCTCATCACCATGGGGTTGTTCAGCCCTCTTTATGAAGAAAAAGGATGAAACACTTCGGTTATGTGTAGATTATCGGCCTCTGAATGAAGTGACGATCAAAAATAAATATCCACTGCCATGGATCGATATTTTATTTGATCAGTAAGTGGGTGCCAAAGTATTCTCCAAGATGGACTTGAGGTCCGGTTATCATCAGATAAAAATCAGAGCAGAGGATATACCGAAGACGGCTTTCTCGACTAGATACGGGCTCTATGAGTATCTAGTCATGTCTTTCTGGTTAACAAATGCACCCGCACATTTCATGTATCTCATGAATTCTGTATTCATGCCAGAGTTGGATCAGTTCGTCGTGGTTTTCATCGACGGCATTCTCGTATACTGCAAATTGGAGGAAGAGCACACCAAACATCTCCATATTGTGCTCCAACGCTTACGAGAACATAAGCTGTATGCCAAATTCAGCAAGTGTGAATTTTGTATCAGCAAAGTACCATTCTTAGGCCACATTATTTCAGCGGATGGTGTGGCCGTAGATCCAACCAAAATTGAGCAAGTCTTGAACTGGGAGTCTCCGACATCTGTCCATCAAATCCGCAGTTTTCTAGGACTAGCGGGATACTACCGGAGATTTATTCCCAGCTTCTCAAAGGTGGCAAAACCAATGACAGAGTTATTGAAGAAGAGCAGCAAGTATGTATGGACAGAGGCCTGTGAAGATGCATTTCAAACTCTAAAGAAACATCTCACAACGGCACCGGTTCTAGCCCAACCGGATACAACAAAACCATTCGATGTTTATTGTGATGCTTCAGGCATTGGACTTGGCTGCGTATTAATGCATGATAGACGCGTGATCGCGTATGGGTCTCGTCAACTCCACAACCACGAGCAGCACTACCCCACTCATGACCTAGAACTCACTGCAGTTGTGCTTGCGTTGAAAATGTGGAGGCACTACTTACTTGGGAATTTAGTGCACCTCTACACCGACCATAAGAGACCTCAAATATATATTCACTCAGAAGGATATTAATACGAGGCAGCGGAGATGGTTGGAGTTAATCGAATATTATAAGCTTGAGATCCATTACCATCTGGGCAAAGCTAACGTGGTGGCTGATGCACTCGGTCGTAAGTCCCACGTGAATAACTTGTCAGTTATTCCAGATGAGGATGAAGAACCAAGCTTGCAGGTGATTCCGTATGGGGCGTTGTATAATCTTGCTATTGTGCCTACCATTAGAGAAGAGATTGTACAAGCCCAGAAGAGAGATAAAGGAATGCGGAAAATCTGGGCAAGAATCAATGAGGATAAAATGAAATGTTTCCGGGAAGATGATCAAGATGTGTTATGGTTTAACAACCGTATCGTGGTACCCCGGAACCTGAAGCTAAGAAAGAAGATCTTGGATGAAGCTCATATGTCCAAGTACTCGATACATCCAGGAAGCAATAAGATGTATCAATACCTTAAAACAAAATTTCGGTGGACTCGGATAAAGCGAGAAATTGCCAAGTATGTATCCGAGTGTGATACATGTCAGCGAGTCAAAACTGATCATATAAAGAAAGCGGGAATGCTGCAACCATTAAGTATTCTGGCATGGAAGTGGGAGGACATCAGTATGGACTTTATTGTCGGACTGCCTCTCACGTTCAAAAATCATGACTCCATTTGGGTGATTGTTGATCGATTAACAAAATTAGCCCACTTCATCCCAGTGAATACGAGATTTTCAACTAAGCAATATGCAGAGTTGTATCTCTCAAGAGTTATGTGTTTACACGGAGTCCGCAAAACCATCCTATCCAATCGAGGTTCTATATTCATTGCTCGTTTCTGGGAGCAACTACATGAATCTTTGGGAACAAAGTTAATTAGAAGCTCATCATACCATCCTCAGACCAACGGTCAAACTGATAGGGTGAATCAGATTTTGGAAGATATGCTGAGAGCATGTGCCGTAAATCATGGAAAGAATTGGGATGACCATTTGCCATTAGCGGAGTTCTCCTATAACAATGGTTATCAATCCAGCATTAAAATGGCACCATACGAAGCACTATATGGCAGGATGTGCCGCACACCACTCAATTGGTGTGAATCCGGCGAGAGGGTGATTTTTGGCATTGATCTTGTGAAAGATGCCGAAGAGCGGGTCCAGCTTATTCAAGCAAACCTCAAAGCCGCTCAATCTTGCCAGAAGAGTTATGCGGACAAGCGACGCCGATCCTTGTATTTTGAAGTCGGAGATGACGTCTATCTCCGAGCATCCCCGATGAAAGGAATTCATCAATTTGGGGTCAAGGGAAAGTTAGCTCCTCATTTTGTTGGTCCGTTCATTATTACAGAACGGTGTGGACCAGTAGCCTACTGTCTGAAGCTGCCACCATCTTTATTGGGCATCCATGACATCTTCCATGTCTCACACTTGAGAAAGTGTTTGAAGAAGCCAACAGAGGTTCTTTCGGGAGACATGGAGATATTACAACCAGATCTCACCTACGCCGAACAGCCCATCCAGATTATTGACGAAAAGACCAGGATCACTCAAAATCGGACTTTAAAATTTTACAAAGTCCTGTGGAGTAATCATATCCCAGAAGAGGCGACTTGGGAGATTGAAGATTACATTCATAAGAACTATCCGGAACTTTTGTCATAGACTTTGTAATTACTTTCCGCCTCATCTTTCTTTAGTAATCTCGGGACGAGATTCCCTTTTAAGGAGGGAGGAATGTAAAGGTCCCAAAAATATGAATACAAAGAAACTTGAGTTTTGCACAAGCATTGGTGTCATGTGTATGAAAAATTGGACTGGTTTAAACTTTTTCACACATGTGATAACACATGAGAGTTCTTTCTAAACAATCTTAGGGTTACTCACATGCTTGGACCCTAGGTGGATTAAACCCACAAATTTGAAGTCTCAGGTGCATTGGAAGGGTTTAAAAATCAGATTTTAAACTAAATGTTCAACTCAAATTTAAAATGAGGAAGAACACAATGGTAATTCAAACTGTTGTGTTCAAACTCTTGGTTGCAGCAGCTAACACAAGAATAAGATTGCATATTTGGGTTCCTTAGGTCCAAAGTAGTGGGTATGCAAACTTTCATTTTTTTTGAAAGGATTTGCTACACATTTTCCAAAAGGACTTAAATGTGCAAAAGATTTCAAATATACATTTGAATTTGGATGGAATTTGTCCAACTATCCAAATGCAGCTCAGTTTTCAACTCCAAACATTTGAATTGGTCAGTTGCCAAATGTTGGAGATCTTTTGAGGGATAAGGGGGGACTGACTGGTGGGACCCTCATGTCATAGAGGCAGCAAAACTTGCAGCTGAAGTTCAGAGCAAATTCTCTGTTTTGTTTCTTCTCACCCAAGCAGAGCTGCCGCAGTGTGACACCGAGGGGCACCAGGAGCCACCTCCTGCTTCTTTTCCCTCCCGCTGGCACCCTTGTTTTCCCACGGTTTTCTCCCGGCCGGTGCAAAAACCACCGTCGGGTATGAAATCTTCAAATTCTCGATTTCTATTTTCTTAGAGCCCACCAAATTGCACTCACAGGAGCTATACTCGATGACACACAAGTTTGCTTTGCAACCCTATCTTGATAACGGTTTTAGCCGGCGTATTTGATAGTTTTCCAACGGCGACCGTAGAGGAAGCCGTCGGGTGCACGGTGCAACCATGGTTAGAGTCTTCCCCGAGCATTTGTATGGCCATGTCGACCTCCCCTAGCATTCACCGGTGCTGTTGAGCCCTTCGACCGAAGCTTTGGCGGGCTAGAAGGGCCGGGCGACGTTGCGGAAATTGTGCCAAACCGCCGCACCGTCGCCAGCTGTCTTGGAGCCAACACCGGTCGGGGAAAGTTCCTCCATAGTGTTCAGCGCACGGTTTTAGGACCTCAGAGCGAGGGAGAGCTCGGGAGATGGCCGGACGTCGGAGTTCAGTGCCTCTCCGGCGAGCCCAGCGGCGCACGGGCGCAGGAGAGAGAGGTAGACAACGATGGGACCGGGCCGCCTATCAGCCGCTCGGGAAATAGGAGTGGGATTTTCTGTTGCACGGGATCGGGTTGTGACAGCGCAGGAGAGAACCTGTGGCCCCGTGTGGTTTAGCCGAGGGGGTGACACGTGGTAGCCGGACCTGCTGTCAGAGATTTGTACTTTTCCCGGTTATTTTGAATTCCAGGATTTCCCCAAACTTTAGAACCCCATAACTTTTGCTAGGAAGCTCCAAATTTAGTGATTTAAATTGGATTGGATTCAGGTTGGAAAACTCTATCCAAATATGAAGCCCAATTTGTATGAAACTCATTATTTAATTAAGAAAACTCTTTAAATATTTTTCAGCAAAATTATTTTAGAGGGAGTTTGGTATATCCAAAAATCCTCAAATTTTGCCAGAATATTCTTTAGGATGTTAGTGAACTCCTGTGAAAGTTTCAGCTGATTTGGAGTTGATTTAATTAGGATAATTCTTATTTCAAGTTTCTGTGTTCAAATGAATACAGAAACAATTCCATAGAATTTCCAAAACTTGGAAATTCAGTTATGGGAATTTTTTAGCTCCAAAAATCCTAAGAAACTTCATGCAGGCCCTATGAACTATAATTGAAATTGTAGTTCACTAAGTTTAGCATGAACATGTGAGTTACTTCAGAATTAATTCCTTTTTTTTAATTGCTTAGAGAATTGTTCTGAACAAACCACTCAATGAAAAGTGCTAATTTCTGGTCCAGATGACTTTCTTGTGACAAGGAACTCACATGAAAATTTTCAGATCCATTGGAGCTTTGGATCACCCCTGTTCTGTTTAACCTTCTTAGGTGCTCAAAACATGAGTGGAGGAAAAATCCTTAGCACTTAATCATGATGATTAACCCAAACCAAAACCTTAGCACCAGTGTCATTTTAAATTATTAAACAGAGTTCCAGTTTTTAAACGTGTCATTAGGACTTGTTAGCAAAATCTTTACAATTAAATCCATATGCATATTCATAACGTGTAGCATCTACTTAAAGAAGTTGAAGCAATTAGAGTGGAGATCAAAGAAGGAGGGGAGCGAGTGATCAAGCCTCAAGTGGTCTTCACTAACTGACCCTTATATATAATTCCCCTGCAAAACAAAGGCAAGCCCCAGTTTGCATCAAAACTTACAAGTTTTTATTTGTATTAACTTTATATTGTCTAGAATTTTGTTTATTGCACTAAGTCTAGATGCTATGAAACTCCAAATGCATGACCTAGAAAACCCTGGAGTATAATATAGAGTAGGTTATAAATTGACTATAACTGCTGATCTCAAGTTAACAAAATTGGATTAAACGAGGCATAACTCGAGTAGGCAGTTTCCTACTCGTGAACCGGGATTAAGGGCGATCAATCGGAAGAGCTTGGAATTGATCCTCATAGTGGGGAATGGAGACCGAGCAGTGGATGGAAGGCTCAAGGACATGGTCCTGTGAACCTAGTCTATGCCTGAGTCGATTAAGGCCCGTTCTCGTGTGTGGCCCTGTGGGACAAGTTTGAGTTGTGTACCGGATGCATACTGGCTATATGGGATCAGGAAATCGATGTAACATGTTAACCTGGGTAGACGCTGAAAGGATAGAGAAGTCGGCTCTACGAGGGTTTGCCGTATTGAGACAATCCAAGTCGGTGGGACCAGTTCGACATTTCGGTATCATGTGAAAGGTTGTCACATACGACGTTGATGGGATTGGTTGATCACCGTTCTTGGGCGGGCGTATGTGTCGTGTCAGCCGGGTGTTATTGATTCAAATCACCGTCGCTCGCGGAATGGAGCAAGCATACTTGTTCTCTGCGTCATGACATAGTAATAAACTGGGAAAAAATTAATATGCTTCGTGAGTAATCCTCAAAATGGAGATGAGGAATGATCAAAACCTTCACTAAATTTATTTTCCACATTGGGCTAGTGGCGTCGAGGCAAAGCGTTTCTTGTTTTATTGTGGAGTCTCGACGTTGATGGCGCAAGGTTTGTATGGGTCTAGGGTAGCTCACTAAAGTTACTTTCACCTCGGGCAAGTGACATCGAGATGAAGCGTTTCTTGTTTGGTTGTGGACTCTCGATGTAAATTTTGCGAGGGCTATAAAAGTTGCTTAAAACTTGAAGTAAGGACTCTCCTTTAGCTCAAGTTCATCTTTTGTGCAAACTTCTATATTCAGCCCTCTATTTTCAGCATGTAGAGTTTCATGACAAGGGTGACGGTTATGTCTTACTGAGCTTCATGCTCACGGATACTGCATGAGTTGTTTTGCAGGTAATAACACTACGCTGATATGTATGGTTGTCCAATGAGACTATGAACTCTCCGAGTGGTGAACTCATGGCAACCCCTGCCGCTGCTATTTTGATTGTGTTGCTAGTGAGAAGGGTCCGCGGGCTGGACATCTTCTCTGATGCTTAGTATAGATATCTGATGTGAGTTGTATCAATCTTCCGCTGTAGACTATTTTGAGAAGTCTTTGAAAAAAATTACACTTTGTAAGCTTCCACTTGATTTATGTAATATGATGCTTTATTATGTGTGCTGTTGGGTGCCGCATCGCATGGCACCACCCAATGCGATTCCCGGGCGAGTGGCACGGCCCCATGATCGGGTCTGGGCCCTCACATAGGGCTACGCATGTGAGACCTCCGCTCACTGCATCCTATCCCCCTGCAGGGTCTCCATTTCTCATTCTTAAGCCATTCTTTCTCCCCGTGTGCCAAAATCCTATCTCCCGAGTAGTTTCCAACTACTCGACTTCTACCGAGATCCTAAGAACATTAGCATAGACTTTTCTACTTATCGAGCTCTAGACTACCCAACCCTCCATAGGATTTAGAGGTCATGCAAGTGGTGTTTCAATCACCTTAACTCTAATGCAATCATTTGAACTTAGACATAAGTGATATAAATGAAAACTTTGCAAAAGGTAATTAAATGCAAACCGGGGCTTGCCTGGTTGCGAGTCAAAAGAGAAGTTAGCTTCTGATGGGAGGATCTCCAAGGCCTCCGGTGTGTCTTCGACCTCGGTTACTAGATCAGATGCAACAAAATATACATAAGTGATATGTAGTTTATAAGAATCAAGTTTCTAATTGTATGTACTGCTACTACAGTTTCTTAATTGGCTTTGGGATTTTTCCAGTGGAGACTATATTTTATGAGGATAATATGAGCAAAATTTGAGGAGGTTTCATAGAAGCTTGTGGTCTCCAAAATTCCATCAAGTATATGGCTCCTCTGAATTTTGATCTCATATCTGATGTTTTGACATGGCTAAAAGTGGAAGACCTAAAGAAAGGAGGTCTTATTGGTCCTAGCAAAACTTGTTTCATAATTTTTCGAGCTACCTACAGGAAGAAATGCAGTTTTAAAGTTAGTGAACATTTCCGAAAAAGTTTATGTTTATGTAACACCCTCAATTTCATTACCATGCATTGCATACATCGTTCATGTAGAGAAGCATTTAAAAAGAAGAAGAAATGAAGAAAAGAATATAGAAGCTACTAAAATGATAAAAGGAAATAGAAATGGAAAATAATGTAAATAAAATAGCAAAAAAGAGCCACCCCAATTTTCCCCATATTTCCACCTTCCCCAGTCCTTGCAAATTTTTCCATTTTTCCAGATTTTCCCCACAATTCCCCTAGGGGGGATTTCCCCCACATTTGGGGTAATTTTCCCCCAAATTGGCCGCACCAAATTAGGGGGGAGAAACCCTAATTGGGCACACCACCCTTGACCGCAGCCCGTTAGAGGGGGGAACCCTAGTCCCCACCTCTAGGACTCTTGGGTTAGTCCCCACCTCTAGAACTTTTGGGTTAGTCCCCCACCTCTAGGACTCTTGAGTTGGTCCCCCGCCTCTAGAACTCTTGGGTTAGTCCCCCACCTCTAGAACTCCCCCACCTCTAGGACTCTTTGGTTAAGTCCCCCACCTCTAGGACTCTTTGGTTAAGTTCCCCACCTCTAGGACTCTTTGTTCCCCACCCCTAGGACTCTTCCCCTCCCCCCTTATAAATATAACTCCCACCCCTGGTCGCACCCCTCTCTATTTTGGTCGCCACCCCTTTGCTGCTACCTTGGCCACCGTCGAATCTCTGTCCCGCCTCACCGTCGCCGGAGAAGAGGACCCCTGCTGCCAAGCCTTGGCCGCAGCCCTATTCTTCTCCAAAGTAAAATCTCAGCTGCTGCCATTGCAAAGGAAAAAGTCCAGCTGCAAGGAGGAGAGGAGGAAGAAGAGAGGTAGGTCCCCGTTACCCCTCTTACGACATAGCCGCTGTTTCTGCGCACCCGTTTTCTTCGGCCCCTGCAAGCAGAAACTTCTGCGTGTGGACAGACCATGTTGTGGTCGATTTGTGATGGTGGAATTGATCTACATCTTGTGTCAAGATCATCACAACGTCCACACTTGATCTCAGCACCCTTGTTCATCATTAAACCCCATGAAAGCCTATAAAACATGCAAGAAAACGTACAAACTGGTTTTATAAAACTGCACTATAGGGTTTGCATTCATCTACCCCATTGCATCTTGAGTAAAGTTTGTGCATGATAATTGATTGCTGTAAATTTTGTATGTGCGTGGTCGTGAGTAGAAGGACACGCTCAAGAGGCCATCTACGAGTAACTACAGTACCAAGACATCGAGAGGCTTGAGCAACAGGAACAACGGGAGCAAGGCATGTGCCCCTTGACCATATTGATCCCATGTTTTGAAACTGTTTTGTTTGCAAAAACTTGTATGCTTCTGTCAACTTGATGGGACACCCTTTTATAGGAGTTTACTAGTTTTATTAACCATCTATGTCGCCGGGAAAGTTGATGAGTCGGGTATGGTCGTTTGTCCTTTTTACTTCGCTTAACTTACGGGATACGGGAAGCTGAAATAAGACTTGTTAGCTACTGCACCCATATGAATAAAGTTGATGATAACTTGGTGACGTTGATGAGCATGGAATCGGAGAGATCTAAGCAAGCTTGGTTTGTGGATGTTGCTGAATGAGATGGTGGTTTGCTTGCCGTAGATCTAAGGACCGGTTCATGCGAGCACATGCCAGGAAAACAGTGCCACCACGAGGCCAAATTTGAGTGAGACTTAGCTGACTAATTAGGTGTGTTGATATCTTGTTATGGACCGTTGGATGGTGTGGGGAATGGAAGTGGAGAGGGACTGCCATGGAAACTGCATGGCAGAAGAGGGGGCCCGTGGGTGGGAGAATGGAGATTCGAGCCTGCCGGTGAAACCTCAGTGGGTCCATACATCCTAGTAGCCCATTTGTAAAGGCTATTTTGTGATCTCTTGTCCATACACCGAAGGTTGTGTACTTGTATAATGGAGGTTCTTTTTAGTCACCGACGGGTGACAAAATCACAAACTTGGGGGTAAAGTGGTGCCACCTCTGCAGAGTGTAAAACTATCATGATAGCCGTGCTTCCGGTCACAAGCACCTGGCCAACTTCCATGATTAGAGGCAAAACTTGGAATGTTTATTCGGGTATGGTCATGGTATGGTCATTGCTATTGGTTTTGGGACTGTTTTGGGTCATGACAATGAGTTTGGTTTCAGTTTTATGAATATGAGATGGTTATGAATATTTATGAGTATGAGATGAACTTGAGAAAGATTATTGGCTGGTTGAGACTTGATAAATGGTGATTTATGATGAAAGAATGTTACTGATCTACTTGGTCATATTGGGACAAATTTCACGTAGAGATAGTTGCTATTTTTATCATGTTTGTGAAATAAAATTTGCTTGCTGCAATGAGCCTTTGGAGTTGAAGTTGGAGCCTGCTGTATTAGCCATATTTCGCTGTCGTTTAGAGTCTTCCGCTGCAAGAATAAGATAGACTTTCATGAGTGAGCCATTAAGTCAATGTCATAAAGTACTTAAGCATTATTTGTACGTGGTTATATTCTGAATACAGTTGTGGAATACATGTGTATGTGTGATGAACATTCTGGGCACACATATGCATTCACTTGGTTCATTTTCGCAACCGGGTGTCACAAATTGGTACCAGAGCCACGTTCACTGTAGGACGCAAGCCTAGGAAGAATGGACAGAATGGACACTCTAAAACAAATAGGAACATCCCTCTAAACTGTTATTTTCGAAAATTGCTTGCTGCTGCACTTTAATTGTCAATTCAGCCACCGCAAAGTGCTATTTTCAGCCCCTCTTTTTCTCTTCTTTTGGACAGCAACACTTTTGTTTTCTTGCTTCATAGCTTCTGAAGTTTTTGTGTTATTTTATTATCCTCAAAAGTTTCTCATGTCTTATTTACAGAATCCGGTGACTAGGAGCACAGCATGCATAAGGACTCGTCCACCACCACTTGGGAGTGCAGTTAATCCCATTGAGGTGTCCGATGGACCATGTTGGGAGGAGGTGAAGATGGAACCTCATGAGGAAGATGAAGTCAGTAGCTCCTTGCACGAGGAAGAGGATCTGAAAGAGGTGGAACCAATCGAAGACGACATGGAGATGATCCACAAGAACATGGAAGATGATCCACAAGAACAAGGACAACATGGAAGATGATCCACAAGAACAGCATTGGTACAACCAGCGGAACCTCATGAAGCTATGTCAGAAGGAGATGGATCCGAAGAGGAGCCACCCCCTGCTGAGGCCGAGAATGAAGGTGATGAATGGGCCAACCGTTCAGTTCAAGAATTCCGGTCCAACGGAATGGAAGGAGGACACATATCCAAGGAGCTTAAAGAGTTTCTGGATTGCTGCAGCCTATACCCGGAGTATCTCCTCAAGAAAGTCCCTCGTCTCAGACATGGAGAGTGGAAGGCTGAGGTGATCATCCTATCTAACGGTAGGATTTTCACTCGTCACTTCACACCCACATGGAGAGCTACAAGGGCAGAAGCCATTGATGATGCTGCATGGGCCGCACTCACCGGACTGTGCTACGCTTTCCGTGAGCAGGTTGAGAACACTACTTTTGGGCTGCACCTGTATCGGAAGAGTGGGAGATCATTGGACCCCATGGAGGAGCTCTTTCCAACCCACAAGCTGCTGACAACTCTCAGCGGTTGCTGGTGGAGTTGGTAAACCGCTATGCAATCGCACAAGAAGAGATCCGTTACCTCCGCAAGAAGCTGTACTTGCTGGAAAAACAAGAGGAGACTTGTGCCAACGCGGGAGCAAATGGAGCACCAGCGTCATCTATCCCTACATGGACTGCCGACTCACCATGGCATGCACCCATGGATGGACCACTCCCGTCACACGGTGAGAACAGCACCGGTTCTCATGATTAAGTTTAGGTTTCCATTGGATAAATCTGTGATAGGAACGTTTAGACCGCAGTAGATCAAATAGTAATGGTGTGCAGAAATTTTTATGATGATTGCTTGAGTTGTGTGCTTGGTGTGAGTTGTGGGACGCTTCGGCGAATATCCACATCCACACATAGTGGAGATATGTGAGATGCTTTTGCACGTGTTCACATCCTCATATAGGCTGATATTAATAAAATAAGTTGCTTAGTTCATACACCTTGATGCATATAGTTGGGAAATCACTTCTTTCAATTCCGAATTCTATTCCGAGAGTAAGCATTAAAATAAGGAGGGTAGACTTTATTGCCAACCTTATCATCTTGGATTCCCAAGGGATTGATATAATATTTGTAATGGACTGGTTAAACAACTACAACGGAGTGATTCATTTGCCAAGAGGATTGTATAGTTCATAAGTTAGCACGGTAATGGTATCGAGCTCGAGGCAGCCCAAACCGCAACGGAGAAGGCAGTGGTGAACCACATCAAAGAAGCGACATTAGAAAGCATTCTGGTAGTTAAAGAATATTCAGATGTGTTCCTGGAAGAACATCCAGGTATGCTACCTGACCGGGACATTGAATTTGCCATTGATTTAGTACCCGAAATTGCACCTATAGCGAAGAGGCCATATAGGATGTCTGCTAATGAATTAGTGGAGCTCAAGAAACAAATTCAGGAGCATCTCGATAAGTGTTTTATACGCCCAAGCTCGTCACCGTGGGGAGCCCCCGTGCCCTTCGAGGATAAGAAAGATGGAACCTAAAGGATGTGTGTGGACTATAGGTCTCTCAACGAGGTGACGATCAAGAATAAATACCCGCTGCCCGCATAGAGGACCTATTCGATTGAATGAAAGGTTCCCGAATTTTCTCCAAGATTAATATTCGGTCAGGACACTTCCAGCTGAAGATTAAGCCCTCCGACATACCCAAGACTGCACTTCGAACACGGTATGGTTCGTATGAGTTTACCGTTATGTCTTTCGGGTTAACGAATGACCCACATACTTTATGTACCTCATGAATAAGGTCTTTATGGAGTACTTGGACAAGATCGTCGTGGTTTTCATCAACGATATCATGGTGTATTCAAAGAGCGAGGAAGAACACAAAGAACACTTGAGGTTAACATTGCAGAAACTGTGAGAGCAAGTGTCAGTTTTGGCTAAAGGAGATATCGTTCCTAGGCCACATCGTCTCCAAGGGAGGAGTATCGGTTGATCCCGGAAAAGTGGGAGATGTTTTGATGTGGAACCAACCGCAGAATGTGAGGGATATTCGGAGTTTCTTTGGGATGGCTGGATACTACCGCCGGTTCATCAAGGATTTCTCCAAAATAGCGAAGCCTATGACTGAATTGCTGATGAAATCGAAAGCATTTCAGTGGACACAAGTGTGTCAAGACAGCTTTGAGGAGCTAAATAAGAGATTAACAACAGTGCCGGTTTAGTATTGCCGGACATAAGCAGAGTTTTGATATATATTGTGACGCATCAAGACAAGGGCTCGGATGTGTGCTCATGCAAGGAGGACAAGTGGTAGCCTATGCATCAAGACAATTAAAGAAACATGAGCTGAATTACCCCACACATGACCTGGAACTCGCAGCCGTGGTACATGCCTTGAAGATTTGGAGGCATTATATCCTTGGTCACCGATGTGAGATCTGTACGGATCACAAAAGCCTCAAGTATATATTCACACAAATGGATCTGAATTTGAGGCAACGTCGATGGTTGGAAGTCATGAAGGATTATGATGCTGGAATCAACTATCACCCCGGAAAGGCCAATGTAGTAGCTGATGCGTTGAGCCGAAAGGGAGCATGTCACCAACTCACAGTTCGAGAGCTGCCACCCGAGCTGCGTAAGGAGTTCGAACGGTTACATCTCGGGTTCTTAAACGAGATGGAGGTGATCAAATTGAACTCAACGCTGAAATAAGAAATATGAGATGGCCAAGCAACAGATGAAGCAATAAAGGAAATCAAGGAAAGAATCCGACAAGGCATAGAGAAGGATTTCATGGAAGACGAGAAAGGCACGCTTTGGTTAGGGAAAAGGATTTGTGTGCCTAACGTGAAGCATATCCGCGACACAATACTAAAGGAGGGACTTGACTCACCTTATTCCATACACCCCAGCTGTACAAAGATGTAGAAGGAACTAAAAAACATGCTATTGGTGGGATGGCATGAAAAGGGATATTGCTGAATATGTTGCCCTATGCGACACGTGCCAACGAGTGAAGGCCGAACATCAAACACCCGCTGGATTTTTGCAGCCATTAAAAGTACCCGTGTGGAAGTGGGAAGACATCAGCATGGATTTCATGGTCGGATTGCCCCGTACTCAGTCCGGCTACAACTCCATTTGGGTTATCGTGGACCGATTGATGAAAACAGCCCACTTCCTTCTTGTTAGAACCAAGTACACCGTGTCACAACTAGACGAGCTGTACATGGAGAAAATCGTGTGTCGTCATGGAGTTCCAAAGAGAATAGTTTCAGATCAAGGTTCTCATGCCTCTAGGTTCTGGAAGAAGCTGCATGAAGCCATGGGTACATGGTTGAATTTCAGCTCCGCATATCACCCGCAAACCGACTGGCAAACTTAGAGGACAAATCAAATTTTGGAAGGCATGTTGAGAGCTTGTGCCTTGAAACATGGGCATAGTTGGGATAGGAGCTTGCCGTATGCTGAAATCTCATAAAACAACAGTTACCAAGCCAGCTTGAAGATGTCACCCTTCAAAGCATTGTATGGTAAACGGTGTAGAACACCGCTGTTCTGGAATGAGACCATAGAAAGCCAAGCATTTAGACCCGAAGTGCTGCAAGATGCCAAAAAGCACGTACAAACGATACGTGAAAACCTGAAGGCTGCTCAGTCACGACAAAAGGGTTATGCGGACAATAGGCAAAGAAGATTGACCTTCGAAGTTGGAGACTTCGTGTATCTTAAAGTGTCGCCTATCCAAGGCCAAAAATGGTTCAACGTCAAAGGAAAATTAGCACCTCGCTACATAGGGCCATTCAAGATTTTGGGCAAGCGAGGAGAGGTAGCCTATCAACTAGAGCTGCCAACGCACCTCTCCGACGTGCACGACGTGTTTCACGTATCTCATCTCAAGAAATGCCTAAGAGTACCAGAAGAACAGGTACCGATGGATGAGCTAGAGCTTCAAGAGGACCTGACCTAAGCAGAACACCTCGTCAAAATCATGGACGTAAAGGAAAGGGTCACCAGGAATAAAGTTATCCATTGGTGCAAGGTGCAATGGAGCCATCACACGGAAACCGAAACTACATGGGAACGTGAGGAATATCTCAAGGCAGAATTCCCTCATATTTTAACCATTCAATCGAATCTCGACGGCAAGATTCATTTTAAGGTGGGTAGGTTTGTAACACCCTCAATTTCGCTACCATGCATTACATACATTTTTCATGTGGAGAAGCATTTAAAAAGAAGAAGAAATGAAGAAAAGAATATAGAAGCTACTAAAATGATAAAAGAAAATAGAAATGGAAAAAATGAAAATAAAATAGCCAAAATGAGCCACCCCAATTTTCCCCAAATTCCCCCCTTCCCCAATCATTCCAAATTTTTCCAATTTTCCTGATTTTCCCCACAATTGTCGTAGGGGGTATTTCCCCAGAATTGGGGGAGAATTTTCCCCAAATTGGCCGCACCAAATTAGGGGGAGAAACCCTAATTGGGCACACCCCACTTGACTGCAGCCCATTATAGAGGGGAACCCTAGTCCCCACCTCTAGGACTCTTGGGTTAGTCCCCCACCTCTAGGACTTTTGGGTTAGCCCCCCACCTCTAGGACTCTTGGGTTGGTCCCCCGCCTCTAGGAATCCTATTCTCTCACCTCTAGGACTCTTTGGTTAATTCCCCCAACTCTAGGACTCTTTGTCTCCCACCTCTAGGACTCTTTGGTTAAGTCCCCAACCTCTAGGACTCTTTGTTCCCCACCCCTAGGACTCTTTTCCCCCCTTATAAATATAACTCCCCCCTGGCCGCGTCCCTCTCTCTTTTGGTCGCCACCCCTTTGCTGCTGCCTTGATCGCTGTCGAATCTCTGTCCCGCCTCGCTGTTGCCGTAGAAGAACACACCAACTGCCAAGCCCTGGCTGCAGCCCTATTCTTCTCCAAAGTAACCCCAGCTGCTGCCATTGCAAGGGAAAAAGTCCAGCTGCAAGTACGAGAGGAGGAAGAATAGAGGTAGGTCCCCGTTACCCCTCTTACGACATCGCCGCTGTTTCTACGCACCCGCTATCTTTGCCCCCTGCGAGGAGAAACTTCTGCTTATGGACAGACCATGTTGTGGCCGATTTTTGACGGTGGAATTGATCTACATCTTGTGTCAAGATAATCACCACGTCCACACTTGATCCCAGCACCCTTGTTCATCATAAAACCCTATGAAATCCTACTAAAACATGCAAGAACACGTACAAACTGGTTTTATAAAACTGCACTATAGGATTTGCATTCATCTACCCCATTGCATCTTGAGTAAATTTTGTGCATGATAATTGATTGCTGTAAATTTGGTATGTGCGTGGTTGTGAGTAGAAGGACACGCTCAAGAGGCCGTCTACGATGAACTAAAGCACCAAGACTTCGAGACGCTTGAGCAACACAAACCACGGGAGCAAGGCAAGTGCCCCTTGACCATGTTGATCCCATGTTTTGAAACTGTTTTGTTTGCGAAAACTCGTATGCTTGTTTTAACTTGATGGGACACCCTTTTATAGGAGTTTACTAGTTTTGATTAACCATTCTTGTCGCTGGGAAAGTTGATGAGTCAGGTATGGTCATTTTTCCTTTTCGCTTCGCTTAACTTATGGGATACGGGAAGCCGAAATAAGACTTGTTAGCTACTGCACTCATATGAATAAAGATAATGATAACTTGATCATGTTAATGAGCATGGAATCAGGGAGATCTAGGCAAGCTTGGTTCGTGGATGTTGCTGAATGAGATGGTGGTTTGCTTGCCGTAGATCTAAGGACCGGTTCATGCGAGCACATGCCCGGAAAACAGTGCCACCACAAGGCCAAATATGAGTGCGGCTTAGCTGACTAATTAGGTGTGTTGCTAGCTTGTTATGGACCGTTGGATGGCGCAGGGATTGGAAGTCGAGAGGGACTGCCCTGGAAGCTGCATGGCACAAGAGGGGGCCCGTGTGTGGGAGAATGGAGATTCGGGGCTGCCGGTGAAACCTCAGTGGGTCCGTACATCCTAGTAGCCCCTTTGTAAAGGCTATTTTGTGATCTCTTGTCCATACACTGACGGTTGTCTACTGGTATAATGGAGGTTCTTTTTAGTCGCTGACGGGTGACGAAATCACAAACTTGTGGGTAAAAGGGTGCCACCTCTGCAGAGTGTAAAACTATCATTATAGCCGTTCTTCTGGTCACAAGCATGTGACACCCGGTTCCGAAAATAGAACCAAGTGAATGCATATGTGTGCCCAGGATGTTCATCACACATACACATGTAATCCACGAACTGAATTCAGAATATAACCACGAATAAATAGTGTTTAAGTACTTTATTACAATGACTCAATACTCATGAATCTCTAGCTTATTCTTGCAGCGGAAGACTCTAAACGACAGCGGAAAATTGACTAAAACAGCAGGCTCCAACTTCAACTCCACAGGCATGTTGACGGTAGTTCGCACGCCTAGTACTCCACATGATCCTCGAAGTACTCATCTCCTGTAGCTGATGTTTATGTGGTAATGCAAGGGTGAGTACATGTCGTACTCAGCAAGTGAGGGAAAAGTATGACATGTAGCTTACAACAAGGTAGGAAATAAAAAGGCTCATTGCAGCAAGCAAATTTTATTTCACAAACATGATAAAAATAGTAACTATCTCTACGTGAAATTTGTCCCAATACAACCAAGTAAAACAGCAACATTCTTTTCATCATATTTCACCATTTATCAAGTCTCATCCAGCCATTAATCTTTCTCAAGTTCATCTCATGCTCATAAATATTCATAACCATCTCATATTCATATAACCGAAACCAAACTCATTTTCGTGACTCAAAACATTCCCAAAACCAATCCCAATGACCATACCATAACCATACCGAATAACCATCCCAAGTTTTCCCTCTAATCATGGAAGTTGGCCAGGTGCTTGTGACCAGAAGCACGGCTATCATGATAGTTTTACGCTCTGCAGAGGTGGCACCACTTTACCCACAAGTTTGTGATTTCGTCACCCGTCGGCGACTGCAGAACCTCCTTTATACCAGTACACAAACGTCGGCAGGCTTTACAAAGGAGCTACTAGATGTATGGACTCACTGAGGTTTCACTGGCAGGCTCGAATCACCATTCTTCCACCCACGGGCCCCCTCTTGTGCCATGCAGTTCCCAAAGCAGTCCTTCTCGACTCCCATTCCACGCGCCATCGATGGTCCATAACAAGCTAGAAACACACCTAATTAATCAGCTAAGCCACACCCATGCTTGGCCTTGTGGTGGCACTGTTTTCCTGGCATATTCTCGCATGAACCGGTCCTTAGATCTACGGCAATTAAACCACCATCTCATCCGGAAACATCCACGGTTCAAGCTTGCCTAGATCTCCCCGATTCTATGCTTATTAACATCATCAAGTTCTCATCATCATTATTGATATGAGTGCAGTAGCTAACCATGTTTTATTTCAGCTTCCTGTATCCCGTAAATTAAGCGAAGCAAAAAGGAAAAACGACCATACCCGACTCATCAACTTTCATGGTGAAAGGATGGTTAACAAACCTAGTAAACTCCTATAAAAGGGTGTCCCATCAAGTTGACTCAAGCGTACGAGTTTTCGCAAACAAAACAGTTTCGAAACCTGGGATCAATATGGTCAAGTGTAAAGGTCCCAAAATTATGAATACAAAGAAACATGAGTTTGCACAAATGTTGGAGTCATGTGTATGAAAAAGGGGATTAGTTGAAACTTTCTCCACATATGATAACACGTGTGAGATTCTTCTAAACAAACTTAGGGTTACTGCATGGGTGGACCTCATGTGGATTAAAACCACAGAAATGAAGAATTCAAGTGCAATGGGAAGGTTTAAAATCAGAGTTTGAACTAAATGTCCAACTCAAATTTCAAATGAGGGAGGACACAATGGTAATTCAAACTGTTGTGTTGAAAATCTTGTTTGGAGCACCTAACACAAGAACCAAATTGCATATTTGGATTCCTTAGGTCCAAATTAGTGGGTAGGCAAAGTTTCATTAATTTTTGAAAAAGGCTTGCTACCCATTTTTCCAAATGGACATAAATGTGCCAAAAATTCAAATATACATTTGAATTTGGAGGAGATTTATACCATCCAAATACAGCTTGGGTTTTAAACTTCAAACATTTGAATTGGTCACTTGCCAAGTTTTGTGAGAAAAATGAGAGGGGATAAGAAGGGACTGTGGGGCCCACATGTCATAGAGATGGTTAAATGGAGAAATATCCTAGTAATTGGTCTCTGTTTTTCTTTCTCTACACGAAGCCACCTCGGTTCCCACCGTGCACCTCCGAGAAGCACCGGACGACAGCCCCTGCTCCTCCCTCTCGCGCTGGCAACCGGGCAGCAGCTCACCCCCTCCTCTACGTTATCCACCCCCACCCCCCCACACACAGCTGAGCCAAGCGTGTTTGCTTTCCTCCTCACGATCAGCAGCCGCACCGCGCGCTGTTTTCCCTCATCGGCGCCGCTCCTCAACTCTCCTCCGCACATCGGCGCTGCTCTGCCTTTGCTCGAGCCCCCAATACAAAAAGTGAGCACCAACACATTCTCTAACTACCCACCTCACTACTTCGCGGCGTTGTCGCTTCGTTTGGCCACAATTCGACGATCGCCACCGAGAATCGAGGCTCACCGGCGGGAAACCGAGGATGGCCCCTGTGGACAGCACACCACGGCCGCTTTCACCGCCCGTTCTCTACATGAAAAAGGTGCGCCTTAACCTCCAGATCGTGTAGCTGCAACCCTTATAGCAATTGATCGATCGAGCGTGGAGAATTTCCCAGTTTCCCGAAAGCTAGTAGATGCGGGTAGGTGTCGGTCTACCCCAAAATTTGGGTTGCACGGTCCACCCCAGCTCGGGCGATCTTGCACATACCTTCCTCACTTCCTAGCTGTCCTCTTCGATCAATAACCGAGTGATATGATCCAGAAATGACTGGGTTCTTGCTGTTTTTCGGGCCGCCATGGAAAAACAGCTCGGGTCACCGTGGAGCTCCATGTTGCCGACCTTTTCACGGGGTTTGGCGGCCATTTTCGACACCCTCGAGCTCCCACGGTGCTCCTCGATCAGTTACTGACCGTTTTGATGTGGTGTAGTGTATTCCCGACCACGCCGGAACCCTAACGGCCGCTGTCACCGCCGGGCACCATGTTCCGGCGATCTACTGCCGCCGGCGACACCCGAGCCGAGTCCAGCATCGTGAGTTAGGGTGGGGCGGCGAGTCTGAGGTCGGGAGATGGCCGGGAAAGCCATTCCGGAGACCGCCGCAGCCCCTGTTTGGCGC
Organism: Neostapfia colusana; assembly: GCA_030760725.1. Taxonomy (NCBI): domain Eukaryota; kingdom Viridiplantae; phylum Streptophyta; class Magnoliopsida; order Poales; family Poaceae; genus Neostapfia; species Neostapfia colusana. The sequence continues at coordinate 22,112,194 of JASWHV010000010.1, forward strand.
GAGGAAGAAGAAGGCCTGCCAGGTGGGACCCACTGGCAGGCATTTGAACATTTTGGGATTTTCAGTTTTCAGTTTAAAGTTTGGAGGGCCACAACTCTGGATAGGAAATCCAAAAATTGTGAAACAAATTTTGTTGAATTCCCCTAATAGAGTACTGTCCAAATATGAAACCCAATTTGTATGAAACTCATTATTTAATTCTGGAACATACTTTAAATCTTTTCAGCAAAAGAATTTTTGAGGGAGTTTGGTTAATCCAAATATGCTCAAAATTTGCCAGAATATTCTATAGGATGTTAGTGAACCCCTGTAAAATTGTCAGACCATTTGGAGTTGCTTTGATCAGGGCAATTCAGATTTGAAGTTGCTGTGTTCAATTGAATACAGAAACATTTTCAGAGAATTTCCAAAACTTGGAAATTCATTTCTGGGAGATTCTTAGCTCCACAAATCCTAAGAAAATTCATGCAAGCTATATGTACTATGTTTGAAATTTTAGTTCACTAAGTTTGGCATGAACATGGGTGTTACCTCAGAATTAATTCTCCTTTGCTTAATTGCTTAGAAAATTGTTCTGAGCAAACCACTAAATTAAAGTGCTAAATTTTGGTCCAGAGGACATTCTTGTGACAAGTAGCTCACATGAAAATTCTCAGCCCCATAGGAGCTTTGGATCACCCCTGTTCTGTTTAGCCACTCAAGGTGATCAATATAGATGAGGGGGAAAACCACTTAGCACTTCATCTTGTTGCTTAGACACAAACCCAAACCAATAGAAGCCATGTTATTTAAATTCTTAAACAGAGTTCCAGTTTTGAAACTTGTGGTTAGAACTTGTAGCAAAATCTATACAATGAAACACATGTGCATGTTCATTACGTGTAGCATCTAGGTGAAGAACTTGAAGTCATTGGAGTAGAGATCAAAGGAGGGAGGCAACAGATCAAGTCAAGTGGTCTTCACTAACTGAGGTATATATTAGTTCCCTGCAAAACAAAGGCAAGCCCCGGTTTGCATCAAAACATACAAGTTTTTATTTGTATTCACATTATATTTGTCTAGCATTTGTATATTGCATTACGTCTAGGTGGTGTGAAACTCCAGATGCATGACCCAGAAAACACTGGAGTTTAATGTAGGATATGTTATGTTGTCAATTGATTATAACTGCTGATCTCAACAAAAGTGGATTAAAAGAGGCATAACTCGAGTAGGCAGATTCCTACTCGTGAACCGGGATTAAGGGGGATCAATCGGAAGAGTTGGGAATTGATCCTCATAGTTGGGTAAGGAGACCGGGCAGTGGATGGAAGGCTCAAGGACGTGGTCCTGTGAACCTAGTCTATGTCTGAGTCGATTAAGGCCCGTTCTCGTGTGCGGCCCTGTGTGACAAGTTTGAGATGTGTACCGGATGCATAATGGCAATATGGGACCTAGGAAACCGATGTAACATGTTAACCTGGGTGTCGAGGCATACCTCACCGTCTGATGCCGATGCTGAAAGGATAGAGAAGTCGGCTCTACGAGGGTTTGCCGTAGAGAGACTTAATCCCAGTCGGTTGGACAGGTTCGACATTTGGGTGTCATGTGAAAGGTTGCCACGTACGACATCAGTGATGGTTGCTGTGTGCGACGTCGAGTACGGGCGTACGTGTCGTGTCAGCCAGGTGTTTTTGATTGCAATCACCGTCGCTCGCGGTAGTGAGCATACTTGTACACCGAGTCGTGACGTAGTAATAAACTGGGAAACATTTAATATGCTTCATGGGTAATCCTCATAATGGAGATGAGGAGCGATCAACACTTCACTAAATTTAATTTCCACCTTGGGCTAGTAGCGTCGAGGCAAAGCGTTTCTTGTTTGATTGTGGAGTCTCGACATTGATGGCGCAAGGTCAGTATGAGTCTAGGGTAGCTCACTAAAGTTACTTTTACCTCGGGCAAGTGACATCAGGATAAAGTGTTTCTTGTTTGATTGTGGAGTCTCGATGTAAAATGCGCGAGGGCTATAAAAGTTGCTTAAAACTGGAAGTAAGGACTCTCCTCTAGCTCAAGTTTATCTTTTGTGCAAACTTCTATATTCAGCCCTCTATTTTCATCATGTAGAGTTTCGTGACTAGGGAGACGGGTCAGTCTTGCTGAGCTTCGTGCTCACAGATACTACATAGGTTGTTTTGCAGGTAATAACTGTAGGCTGATATGTACGGGTGCCCGATGAGACCCGGAACTCCCCAAGTGGTGAACTCATGGCAACCCCTGCTGCTGCTATTGTGATAGTGTTGCTAGCGAGAAGGGTCCGCGGGCTGGACACCTTCTCTGTTGCTTAGCATAGGTATGAGACATGAGTTGTAATAGTCTCCCGCTGTAGATTATTTTTAGAAGTATTTGTAAAATCAACACTTTGTAAGCTTCCGCTTGTTTTATGTAATATGATGCTTTATTATGTGTGCTGTTGGGTGCCGCATCACACAGCACCACCCAATGTGATTCCCGGGCGAGGTGCCCTGTCCCCGTGAACCGGGACGGCGGGTCCTCAAAGTGTGGTATCAGAGCTGCATTGGTAATAGCACACGGAATAAGGATGGTATTACGAAAAAAACGTAGGATACAGTGAGGAAACGGTATTAGGCCCACATAAGGACTATAGTAGTATAGTTACTTAAGTGGCATGACTAACAAACTTGTTATAATTCTGAATTTTGATTATGTAACGACACACCTACGCTCAGGTAAACATGGTAAGGAACGCCACCGAAAGCGGTTCAATTTCGGTTAGCTCCCCTGACGAGGAAAGTGGTTCAGGGATAGGCCTCACAGCTTGGTGTGAGACGTCAATGTGAAACTCCTGGACTCTTCATGTTCCTGAGTTCATATGAAACACTGGTCTCTAGCGTGCATTAGTCAAGTAAGTGGAGACCCCATCGCGTGGTCAGTAACGCGAAAGTGTGTTGATCTGGAAATAGCCCAGGAGGACATACGCAGCGCTTGCCATCGGCGTGCCCTGCAGGGGCAGTAGGTGGTATCCGTTGGTTTGATAAAATTCCCAACCGTGACGACCCGTTCATGATATACTTGGGTTCCCTGTCATGTGGTGTAGAAACGCGACCATGTACCTTGAGACGTGACTTGACTCAAGGACGGCCCGAATGGAAATGATACGGGGCGTATGTTTTTAGTATGATATGGAACTGCCTGAAATGAAAACAACCTTTGAGTGCACCACTATTGAGTGTTTTTCTGAAGGTACTAACCACGTACGTATCCCGTATAGTACACGTGTGCGAGAGAGCGTTTGGTGCCACTAATAAAACGGATATGCCGGTATAATCCGGTTTAGGATTTTCTTTTGGAAAGGCAACGTAGTACCGACATGTTTCTTACGGTGCATCGACACCGTACTACACTTAATAACCTCTTCCCTATGAAGAAATGATTCATGAGCTAACTTTCAACTAAAAAGGGAAGTTTGAAACAAACAGTAGTTACTGAACTCTTATTTTGAGCTAAGATTCAAATGAGAGAAGGTTTAGGTTTCAAAGAATTCAAAAACAGAGTGCTCTGTTTCTGGCAGAAATTTTTCCTGGACTTTAACAGGGCATGACTCTGAGTAGCTTGATCCAATTAAGGTGTAGGATAAAGTTCTGGAAAGCTTTTCAAGTGCTCTACAACTTTCTTGTAGACCTCCAGAGAAAAATCACAAGTTAAGTTGGTGAAAAGTCCAGATGAAGGCAAACTGTTCAGAACCAGGACAGCAGCAAAACCTCTCTGCACCTTACTGTTTTTAAGCCATAACTTCCTGTAGAAAAATCCTTAAGGAGCCTGTGATACACTGTTGGAAAGGTTATGAGATATGCAACATTGTTGTAGTTCAAAGTTGGTTCAGATTCATATTGAATCTGTGTATACAACTGTGATAATGTCAGCCACATACAAAGGAGATGCTGGCGAATTTTATCCAGAAATTCTGTCAACTTTGAACAATCATAACTTTTGATCCAGAAGTGATATGGAGGCATTTGAATACTCGTTGGAAAGATATTGAAGTTAACTTAAACTTTGAGATTCACCTCGAGTTATGAAAGTGCTTTTAACTGGAACAAAATGCTGGTTGGTTTGAGGACCGATCAGTCTGCTTTTAAATCCTTGCTGTTAGTACATTAGTTTGCGCTAAAATCATTTTGCTTACTTGTTAAGATTCTGTTATCAGTGTTTCACTACTTTGTTCATGGAATAAACGAAGTGATAGTGTTGAGCTGATAATGAACTCTTGCAATTGCAGAATGGTGCGAACTCGTTCCATGGGTGAAGCAGGTTGTTCCAGTGGGGGTGGTGGTGATAACTCTCCACAGCGGGAGCAGCGAGCTCCACAACCGCAGCTGCCACCAGGACCTTCACCTACGGTCACAATGGCGGACATTTTGGCTGCCATGACGGGTGCAAGTGTCACACCCGGTTTTTCCGAAGAAACAACCAAGTGAATATCACATGTATGCCAGGATCATTTTCTCATACATGTGATGACAAATAGTGAAGCATCATTTATTACAAGCCAGGTGTCGAATATAAATAAGTCTTACATAATAAATGTCTCAATGGACACTAATGCTTCATCACAAGTAAATAAACTAGCAGCGGAATATTATTCTTTAGGGCTCCATCACAGGCGTTGCCCGGGGGTCTTCATGAACCTAAAATCCTTCCTCGGGTCCAAAATCTTGGTCGTTATACACCACCTCATTATCTTGACCTGAGCAGCAATATAAACCAACAAATATGCAAGGTTGAGTACCAATGGTACTCAGCAAGTGTGGGAAAATTATATCATGCATGGCTAGAACAAGGAAAGGTTGAACTCATGGTTATGGCACTACGCAATTAATACCTATCACCTTAGCTTATTAAGCACCTACATTACTACACAGGTGAAATGATCCAAATCTCCCATCCCATCATCATAGACCAATAACCATAATCATCATTTCCAACGTTAAGCTCCCCGCTTAACTTCCAAAACCATCAATTCTCTAATCATGAATAAGTCCAGGCCGCTCTTAACCGTGAGCACGGCTGTCAAGACAGTTTTGAACTCTGCAGAGTTTGTACCACTGTACCCACAAGTAGTGATTTCATCCCCCGTTGCCGGGTGGACTAAAAGAACCTCCATTATGCCAGTGGCTACGAACCACATTCACACTTCCCAGGTGTGTGGCCAAGAGATCACTACGAAGCCTTTACAAAGGGATTCCCGACGAGCGTGGGCCCACTGAGGTTTCACCCCTAACAGCATACAAGAGGCTCCAACCCCGCTGCAGTGGCCCCCTCTTGAGCCTTGCGGTTCATATGGCAGTCCAGCTGACTCCTATTCCCCGCACCATCCAACACACCCATACTACGCCGGGGATACACCTAATTAATTGGCTAAGCTGCCCCATCTCAGCATGTGGTTGGCACTGTAAAGCCGGGTTACATGCTCCATGAACCGGTCCTTAGGATCCAGGCAAGTACTAAACACAAACCCGAGTCTCGTGCACCCAGCACACAACCAAAACATCCAACTTGCCTTGATCCCTACCTCTACATAACTCACAATGTCTCATTCAAGAGTATGGTAATATAAACTGATGATCTCATATCCCAAATATCCCATACTAAGCATGGCTAAGCATATGCATGTAAATAAACGACATGACAAAATAAATCCCAACCCAAGCTACAAGGAAACAAGGTAATGCAATTCTAGGGAAACTTCCTAGCATGGGTTTCATATTTCATTTGACAATGCAAATAATTCTATCTACACATCCTAGCATAGGATCAAAGTGGTCAAGGACACTTGCCTCCTTCTTGCTGCTCTTGAAATGGGTAGTCTTGGTCTTGGAATTGAATAACTTGTTCTTGAGCAGGTTCTACTTCATACCATCACACATAGCAAAAGAAAAACAACAATCATAAGATATAGTTCACACTTCCACTTCATACAAACCACACATTCATATTTATGAAAGTTCTTTACCATTATATGTGTTGTGGTTACTTTATGTGTGTTGATTTGGGGCTTGCATACACTTTTATTTATATGTGTATGATTCCTACTTTGGTGTTCATATTTATACTCACATACTATATATATATATACATATATGTATATATGTGTGTTTCAGTTTTAAATAAATTCCTTATATATTAAACTACCATGTATGTATGAAAAGTATTTTTCTTCTCCATATGTGCCTTCATAATTTCTGTCAACCCTAAACTGAATTCTTTGTATTTTAGAAACTCCATTTATCATTTACTAGTTTCTATATTTTCAGATTTATATTCTTATGCATAATTGTGCATTTTATCATTAAATTAGTAATACACACTACCTAAACAGATTAGGTTCTGGTCCTAAATAATTTAAGATCATATTTTTGACCTTGGCTTCTGATGTATACTATTTCATAATTATTTTCCCTATTTTTCTTTAACCATTCTTTACTTAAAAATGTGTCCCTATACTATTAAATGTGAATAATAGATGAAACAGATTTATTTTAGCCCAAAAATATATTTTTATCACACTCCAAAGTTTTCTAAGTACTGAGAAAGTTTTTAATAATTTTGACAATTATGTTTGTCCCCCTTTTTAATATTTAAACACTAGTTACATATTCAATTTTCTAAATTAAATACTAAACAGGGCTAAAATAATGAATTCACCCCATTACAGGGTCTATAATATTATTTTCATAATTTCCAGGGGTCTAGCTACACTTTTCAGAGGTGTTTTTCTTAATTTCTATTAAGTCTAGGGGCTAAAACTGATTTTTAAATGAATTTACATGATTTTCTGGAGTTCCAGGGGCTAGATCTGAAGTTTCCGGGGCTAGCTCTCAATTCCAGAGAACCCCAGGGGGTAGCACGTAAGAACTCCAGTCTTTATAACGCGGGGCTGACGTGGACCGTCTGATTTTAAACCGACGGCTGAGATTATAACATCGAACCGGTACGCGGGGTTTTAAAGTCTACCGTGCGATTTAAAATAAACGGCGCACAAGCGGCCACGTCGCTCTGATCGAGAGCGGGCGGCGCTGCCGGCGGCGCACGGCGGCGGGAAGCGGCGATCTCGCCGGAAAGTTTCGGATCCTCGAGAATTCTGCCTAGAACTGTGATCTTATGGCCTAGATCGGTAGAGGGGAGGTCAGGGATCTCACCTCGGGGGTTTTCTCGAGCTCGGGGGTCCTGGAAAGTGCTCGGCGGCGAGGTCCGAGGCAAAACCACGGCGAAGCTCGTCGGAGCTGGATTTGCACCGTAAGTCTTCGGGTTTTCTGCACCTGCAAAGTTCCCCGGAGGCGGTGGATCAAGACCAACGAGTTAGATCAGAGTTTCCGAGCTTAGATCGGCCAGAATTCACCGGCGAAGTCTCGGTGCTCACCGGAGTGAAATTCGGCGATCGCGTGAGAAAAACTGATCGGATCGGTTGTTTTTATAGCCGGGGGAGGGCGGTGGTTCTGTTGTGATCGAGTTAGAGTCCTCAGGGTCCAGAATTCGGCTGCGGGACGCGGTTTCCCGATCGGTTGCGATCGCGCGCGCGGGGGAGAAGTCCGGGGTCGCGGGGTTAGGGATGACAGGCGGGTCCCACCCGTCAGCGAGGGGCAGCGCGGCGCGCGCGGGGGCGGGCTGCGCGGGGGTTAGCTGGGCCGGCTGGGGTTTCGGCCCACTGGCCAGTTTTTTTCCGGTTTTCCTTTTTCTTTTTCCATTTCTTTTCTGTTTTGAGTCTAATTTGAATTCCAGTTTGAATTTGAATTTTTGCAAAACATGCAACACGTCCAAAAATTTCTAAATTCCCCTCTGAACATGGTTTATGGTTCTAAATCCAAAATTTGAATCTTGACTAAAAATTTGGGGTGTTACAGCTCTACCCCCCTTAAAAGAAATCTCGTCCTCGAGATTGGTGTTTCTAAGAAAACAATTCCGGAAATTGTGCCTTAAGCTCATCTTCCCGTTCCCAGGTGGCTTCCTCTTCTGAGTGATGCTTCCACTGCACCTTGCACATCCTGATTCTCTTATTTCTGGTGAGGCGTTCCATTGTCTCCAAAATCTTGTATGGTTGCTCGGCATAAGACAAATCCTCAGCTACATCCACTTCATTCATGGGTAACACCTCCTCAGGCGTCCTCAGACATTTCTTGAGTTGCGACACATGGAACACATCGTGCACGTCCGACAGATGAACCGGCAACTCTAGTTGGTACGCCACTTCGCCTTTTCTTTCCAAAACTTGAAAGGGTCCGATGTATCGAGGTGACAACTTCCCTTTCACCTTGAACCGACGTAGTCCTCTGATAGGGGACACCTTGAGATAAACATAGTCTCCCACGTTGAAAACGAGCTCTCTTCTTCGTACATCAGCATAACTCTTCTGGCGTGTCTGTGCTATCCTCAAGTTGTTGCGAATCTCCCTCACCTTTGCCTCGGCTTCTTGTAACACTTCTGGACCAAACACTTTACTTTCTCCTGTTTGGTTCCAAAATAGGGGAGTTCTGCATTTCCTTCCATACAAAGCTTCAAACGGTGACATCTTCATACTAGCTTCATAACTGTTGTTATAGGAAAACTCCGCATACGGTAGGTTCTTGTCCCAACTCCTATTGTTTTTAAGTGCACATGCCCTTAACATATCTTCAAGGATCTGATTGGTTCTCTCCGTCTGCCCGTCAGTTTGGGGATGATATGCAGAACTAAAATTCAGATGGGTTCCCATGGTTTCATGCAACTTTTGCCAAAACCTCGAGGTGAACTGTGTCCCTCGGTCCGACACTATCTTCTTTGGCACTCCATGGTAACACACAATCCTTGACATGTACAATTCCGCCAATTTGGATCCGCTGTAGCTTTCTTTCACAGGGATGAAATGAGCTACCTTGGTTAGCCTATCAATAATGACCCATATTGAATCATACCCGGATTGGGTCCTAGGCAATCCCACGACAAAATCCATGCTGATTTCTTCCCATTTCCATTCAGGCACTTTGAGTGGTTGCAGCAATCCCGCGGGTCGTTGATGTTCTGCTTTCACCAACTGACATGTGTCACATAGGGCAACATGTTCCGCGACATCTCGCTTCATGCCATACCACCAATACCTGCTCTTGAGGTCCTAGTACATCTTCGTACTCCCAGGATGAATGGAATAGTCGGAATCGTGAGCCTCCTTCAAAATTAATTTACGAATCTCCTTTACTTCTGGCACACAGATCCTTTTCCCGTGCCACACCGTTCCTTGTTCATCCTCTCTAAAACCAGGAGCTTTATTTTCCTTGATGAGCTGTCTGATCTCTTGTATCTTCTCATCATTCTTTTGGCCCTCGCGTATGTCTTGCTCGAGTGTGGAGTCCACTTCCATGGCGATGGCTTCACCACTATTTACTAGACATAGATTGAGCCTTATAACCTCGTCCTTCAATTCCGCAGGCATATCCTTCAAGCTCAACTTATTGACCTGCACTTTCCGACTCAAGGCATCGGCCACGACGTTCGCTTTCCCGGGATGATAGTTGATGCCTACATCAAAGTCATTGATTAGCTCTAACCATCTCCTTTGTCTAAGGTTGAGATCTGGCTGTGTGAATATGTACTTCAAACTCTTATGATCCGTATATATCTCTGTCCTCTTTCCCATCAAATAGTGCCGCCAAATTTTCAACGCGTGTACCACTGCAGCTAGTTCTAGGTCATGTGTAGGATAGTTCTTCTCGTGCTTCCGAAGCTGCCGGGATGCATATGCCACGACATGTCCCTCTTGCATGAGAACACATCCCAACCCGTTTCCAGAGGCATCGCAGTACACCGTGAAATTCTTCTGCATATCTGGCATAACCAACACTGGGGCTGTTGTCAATCTCTTCTTTAGCTCCTGAAAGCTCGTATCGCACTGTGGCGTCCAGGTGAATGTGATTCCCTTTTCCAACAGTTTGGTGAGAGGTCTCGAGATCTTGGAGAATCCCTCAATAAACCGTCGATAGTATCCAGCCAATCCCAAAAAGCTTCGAACTTCCCCGACATTTTAAGGGGTTTTCCACTTCTGGATATCTTCGATTTTGGCGGGATCTACGGAGATTCCTCCTTCCGAGATTATATGTCCTAAAAAGGGAACTCTCTTCAGCCAAAACTCACACTTGCTCAACTTGGCATATAGTTGGTGTTCTCTCAGCCTCTGCAACACCAACCTTAGATGTTTCTCATGTTCTTCTTCATCTTTGGAGAAGACGAGAATATCATCTATGAAAACCACCACAAACTTGTCCAGATATTCCATGAATACCTTGTTCATGAGGTACATGAAATATGCCGGGGCATTGGTTAGCCCGAAAGGCATGACAGTGTATTCATACAGTCCGTACCGAGATACGAAAGCTGTCTTGGGAATATCAGATTGCCTTATCTTGAGTTGGTGGTATCCCGACCTGAGATCAATTTTCGAGGACACGCAAGCTCCTCTCAACTGATCAAACAAGTCTTCAATGCGGGGTAATGGGTACTTGTTCTTGATGGTCACCTCATTCAAGGCACGGTAATCCACGCATAACCTTTGAGTTCCATCTTTCTTAGGCACAAATATTACCGGAGCTCCCCATGGTGAGGAACTAGGGCGAACATATCCCTTTTCCGTCAATTCTCTCAAATGATCCTTGAGCTCCTCTAGCTGCTTGGAGTCCATTCGATAAGGTCTCTTGTATATCGGGGCTGTTCCCGGTACTAGCTCGATTGCGAATTCCACGTCACGGTCGGGAGGCATTCCTGGCAACTCCTTCGGAAAAACATCTGGATATTCCCTGATAGTCCTGATTTCCTCAACTTTCACCTCCACTTGATTTAATTTAATGTCCCTCCTAGGCTCGTGTATCGTTATGAACTTTACTCTTGTGCCACTAGGGTGAGTTAGTTCCACCGTTCTGGTCGAACAATGGATGATTCCTTTATGTTTGGTCAACCAATCCATACCCAAAATAATATCTATCCCTTGTGAATCGATCACTATGAGGTTAGCGGTAAATACTACCCCATTAATGTCTAGGTTCACTTTGGGACACACTTGTCTTGTCCTTATTTCTCCACCTGGAGAATTTACCGCTAGCATATGGTTCATTTGTGTGGTTGCTAGGTCATGCTTCTTAACAAACCCTTGAGCAATGAACGAATGGGTAGCACCAGAATCAAACAGCAGAGTTGCAAGGTGTAAATTGGCAGGAAACTTACCAACTACCACGTCGGGTGCCTCTTGTGCTTCCTCCATAGTGACGTGGTTCACCCGTCCTCTCATTACGTTCTGCTGTTGTGGCTGCGTGGGCTTCTTCTTTGGACACTTATGGGCGTAGTGCCCCACTTCACCACAGCTGAAACATTGCACCCCAATCTTAGATGCTTGGCCCTTGTTGTCTTGGGGTTGGTTTGGGGGTCCTTGCACTGCTGGTCGAGGCGGATACGCGGGGCGAGGCTGCTGCACAAACTGACGTTGCGGCTGTGCTGGTGCTGCGGGAGGCCTGTAGTTTGGGTTGTACCCTCTTGGTGCTGAATAGGGTACCGCAGCACGGCTCGTCTGCCCCGTAGGTTGCTGCATCATACGTGGGCGGGTGTTGCTCCCTGAGGCTTGATGTAACCACCCAGCCTTCCTCTTATTCTCATTTTCCAGGGCTTTTAGCTTCCTTTCCACCACAAACGCTCTGTCCACCATCTTTTGAAAGCTTTCATACTCATTGGAGGACATTGCACACTGCATCTCTGCGGTGAGTCCTTCCACGAAACAATCTTGTTTCTGCTCATCTGTCTCTATGTCTCGTGGAGCATAACGGGATAGTTGAGTGAATTTAGTGAGGTATTCCCTCACCGTCATGTTTCCCTGCTGCAGTCCCAAAAACTCTTTCCTCTTGTTTTTGAGTTCACCTCTTGGGATGTAATGGTTGCGGAAGCTACGCTTGAACTCTTCCCAAGTGATGCTCTCCGGGTCATGATGGGCGGCCACGTAGGCGGTCCACCAATCAGCAGCAGGTCCTTGCAATTGATGAGAGGCAAACAGCACCCTCTCATACCCTTGGCATTGTATGATCCTCATCTTACTTTCAATGGTCTTCAGCCAATCATCTGCCTCCAGAGGTTCAGCAGCACTTGCAAACTTTGGAGGTTGAGTTCCTAGAAACTCACTCAACCTTGGTTGGCGTGGTGCAGCTTGTGGAGGTGGAACTTGATGCAAGTTGGCCACTACTTGAGTCAAGTTCTGGATGAGCTGATTTTGATTCTCCAGCATTTGGTGGAGAGGATCAACTTCTTCACGGCGACCACCCCGGTTCTGGCCTCCAGAAAGATGAGAGTTGCATGCCTCATCGTTGTTGTTGGCGGGGTTGGCAGCACGTCCTCTTCCTCTTCCGGCCATCTGGCAGAATCAACAAATGTTAATTTGAAAGCATTTGGTATCATCTTACTACTTTCACTTGTTTGTACTTTGAAGTGTTGAAGTTTTGTTAAAATCCTACGAGGGTTTTATATCTCACACCCAATAAATGCACTATTATTTCCTGTGGGTTCACACACCAAAGCAAAACAATCTGAAGACGAGGCTGTGGACACTTGCTCATGGCTTCCACAACTCACGTCACACACCAAGCATTATCACACCATTAACTACGTCACGACTCGACTACTCGACCTCTTGCTAGCTAGGGGAAAGACTCTACACTACTCATCCTCTTGAGCTGGCTCCTCGGGATCTTCCTCCTCATTTTGGCTACCTTCTGACTCTGCTTTGGGTGGGGAGGCTGCTGGTGGAGAAGTGCGACGACGCCTGATTGCTCGGCGATCCGGGGAGTCAGGGGTCCATGGATCACTTACGGTGACACACAGTTCATTCCCATCTCCTCTTTCTCTCGCCTTTAAGCAAGCTCGCAGCAATGCCTCTGTCTCCTTCAGAGTATCTCGGACATCCTGAAGCTCTTGTTGACACTCCTGCAGTCGAGTGCTGAGCATAGCAGCATCCTCCAAGCACAAGTCCATGTGCTCATGGGAAGTCCCTTGCTGCACCGGTGGGTACTTGTACTCCGTGGTACCACTCTCACGTTGGAGGACATACATGTACTCAGTTTTGTCCAAGTGGCGACGATAGATGTGACTCTGGCAGGTGATGGCCTCCCAGGTGACATCTCTCTCCGCGTCAACTTGTGTTGCTCGACAAGCTGGAGAGTGGTGAATCTTAAGCAGCTGATTCTCGTGTATAATCCTCATCTCCGAACTCCATTCTTCCCTCTTCTCACGGATGGTCCTGGTGGAGTTATAGTGGATGATGAGCTTGCCCGTATTGCCGGCGGCTTCGAGCATACGTCGAAGACGGCGCAACAAATCTCCTACTGCCAATCCGTAGGAAAGGTACGTCACTGGACGACTCTCCTCTCTTTCAGCAAGGGCAACTACGGGAACTCTCCCTCCCGTGGACTTACGAGCGGTGCGAATCATGCGAACCATCTAAAACAAAAGAATTTAAAATTAGGTTAGATAAAATCTCAAACAAAAATCCTATTTTGAATGAAAGTTGGGGTAAGATGAAGAAAATGACTCTTTTAATAACACTTTTTCACCCACACCTTGGAAAATAGTTTTTAAGAAAATAGGGCCCTTAAATACGTCCATTTCTACCTAGGTCCACGTTCCTACGGGCAACCCTGGCTCTGATACCACCTCTGTCACACCCGGTTTTTCCGAAGAAACAACCAAGTGAATATCACATGTATGCCAGGATCATTTTCTCATACATGTGATGACAAATAGTGAAGCATCATTTATTACAAGCCAGGTGTCGAATATAAATAAGTCTTACATAATAAATGTCTCAATGGACACTAATGCTTCATCACAAGTAAATAAACTAGCAGCGGAATATTATTCTTTAGGGCTCCATCACAGGCGTTGCCCGGGGGTCTTCATGAACCTAAAATCCTTCCTCGGGTCCAAAATCTTGGTCGTTATACACCACCTCATTATCTTGACCTGAGCAGCAATATAAACCAACAAATATGCAAGGTTGAGTACCAATGGTACTCAGCAAGTGTGGGAAAATTATATCATGCATGGCTAGAACAAGGAAAGGTTGAACTCATGGTTATGGCACTACGCAATTAATACCTATCACCTTAGCTTATTAAGCACCTACATTACTACACAGGTGAAATGATCCAAATCTCCCATCCCATCATCATAGACCAATAACCATAATCATCATTTCCAACGTTAAGCTCCCCGCTTAACTTCCAAAACCATCAATTCTCTAATCATGAATAAGTCCAGGCCGCTCTTAACCGTGAGCACGGCTGTCAAGACAGTTTTGAACTCTGCAGAGTTTGTACCACTGTACCCACAAGTAGTGATTTCATCCCCCGTTGCCGGGTGGACTAAAAGAACCTCCATTATGCCAGTGGCTACGAACCACATTCACACTTCCCAGGTGTGTGGCCAAGAGATCACTACGAAGCCTTTACAAAGGGATTCCCGACGAGCGTGGGCCCACTGAGGTTTCACCCCTAACAGCATACAAGAGGCTCCAACCCCGCTGCAGTGGCCCCCTCTTGAGCCTTGCGGTTCATATGGCAGTCCAGCTGACTCCTATTCCCCGCACCATCCAACACACCCATACTACGCCGGGGATACACCTAATTAATTGGCTAAGCTGCCCCATCTCAGCATGTGGTTGGCACTGTAAAGCCGGGTTACATGCTCCATGAACCGGTCCTTAGGATCCAGGCAAGTACTAAACACAAACCCGAGTCTCGTGCACCCAGCACACAACCAAAACATCCAACTTGCCTTGATCCCTACCTCTACATAACTCACAATGTCTCATTCAAGAGTATGGTAATATAAACTGATGATCTCATATCCCAAATATCCCATACTAAGCATGGCTAAGCATATGCATGTAAATAAACGACATGACAAAATAAATCCCAACCCAAGCTACAAGGAAACAAGGTAATGCAATTCTAGGGAAACTTCCTAGCATGGGTTTCATATTTCATTTGACAATGCAAATAATTCTATCTACACATCCTAGCATAGGACCAAAGTGGTCAAGGACACTTGCCTCCTTCTTGCTGCTCTTGAAATGGGTAGTCTTGGTCTTGGAATTGAATAACTTGTTCTTGAGCAGGTTCTACTTCATACCATCACACATAGCAAAAGAAAAACAACAATCATAAGATATAGTTCACACTTCCACTTCATACAAACCACACATTCATATTTATGAAAGTTCTTTACCATTATATGTGTTGTGGTTACTTTATGTGTGTTGATTTGGGGCTTGCATACACTTTTATTTATATGTGTATGATTCCTACTTTGGTGTTCATATTTATACTCACATACTATATATATATACATATATGTATATATGTGTGTTTCAGTTTTAAATAAATTCCTTATATATTAAACTACCATGTATGTATGAAAAGTATTTTTCTTCTCCATATGTGCCTTCATAATTTCTGTCAACCCTAAACTGAATTCTTTGTATTTTAGAAACTCCATTTATCATTTACTAGTTTCTATATTTTCAGATTTATATTCTTATGCATAATTGTGCATTTTATCATTAAATTAGTAATACACACTACCTAAACAGATTAGGTTCTGGTCCTAAATAATTTAAGATCATATTTTTGACCTTGGCTTCTGATGTATACTATTTCATAATTATTTTCCCTATTTTTCTTTAACCATTCTTTACTTAAAAATGTGTCCCTATACTATTAAATGTGAATAATAGATGAAACAGATTTATTTTAGCCCAAAAATATATTTTTATCGCACTCCAAAGTTTTCTAAGTACTGAGAAAGTTTTTAATAATTTTGACAATTATGTTTGTCCCCCTTTTTAATATTTAAACACTAGTTACATATTCAATTTTCTAAATTAAATACTAAACAGGGCTAAAATAATGAATTCACCCCATTACAGGGTCTATAATATTATTTTCATAATTTCCAGGGGTCTAGCTACACTTTTCAGAGGTGTTTTTCTTAATTTCTATTAAGTCTAGGGGCTAAAACTGATTTTTAAATGAATTTACATGATTTTCTGGAGTTCCAGGGGCTAGATCTGAAGTTTCCGGGGCTAGCTCTCAATTCCAGAGAACCCCAGGGGGTAGCACGTAAGAACTCCAGTCTTTATAACGCGGGGCTGACGTGGACCGTCTGATTTTAAACCGACGGCTGAGATTATAACATCGAACCGGTACGCGGGGTTTTAAAGTCTACCGTGCGATTTAAAATAAACGGCGCACAAGCGGCCACGTCGCTCTGATCGAGAGCGGGCGGCGCTGCCGGCGGCGCACGGCGGCGGGAAGCGGCGATCTCGCCGGAAAGTTTCGGATCCTCGAGAATTCTGCCTAGAACTGTGATCTTATGGCCTAGATCGGTAGAGGGGAGGTCAGGGATCTCACCTCGGGGGTTTTCTCGAGCTCGGGGGTCCTGGAAAGTGCTCGGCGGCGAGGTCCGAGGCAAAACCACGGCGAAGCTCGTCGGAGCTGGATTTGCACCGTAAGTCTTCGGGTTTTCTGCACCTGCAAAGTTCCCCGGAGGCGGTGGATCAAGACCAACGAGTTAGATCAGAGTTTCCGAGCTTAGATCGGCCAGAATTCACCGGCGAAGTCTCGGTGCTCACCGGAGTGAAATTCGGCGATCGCGTGAGAAAAACTGATCGGATCGGTTGTTTTTATAGCCGGGGGAGGGCGGTGGTTCTGTTGTGATCGAGTTAGAGTCCTCAGGGTCCAGAATTCGGCTGCGGGACGCGGTTTCCCGATCGGTTGCGATCGCGCGCGCGGGGGAGAAGTCCGGGGTCGCGGGGTTAGGGATGACAGGCGGGTCCCACCCGTCAGCGAGGGGCAGCGCGGCGCGCGCGGGGGCGGGCTGCGCGGGGGTTAGCTGGGCCGGCTGGGGTTTCGGCCCACTGGCCAGTTTTTTTCCGGTTTTCCTTTTTCTTTTTCCATTTCTTTTCTGTTTTGAGTCTAATTTGAATTCCAGTTTGAATTTGAATTTTTGCAAAACATGCAACACGTCCAAAAATTTCTAAATTCCCCTCTGAACATGGTTTATGGTTCTAAATCCAAAATTTGAATCTTGACTAAAAATTTGGGGTGTTACAGCAAGTGATGAGCGAACCGGCTTGCTCTGCACCCTGGTGACGAATACATCCCGTCAAGGGGGATGTCAAGATGAAGACTTGCGCCAACCTCAACTGAACTCCAATGTTGAGTTCCTGGCAACTCAACCACCGGTTTTCATTGAAGCTGAGGATCCTATGGTGGCGGATAACTGGATCCGTACCATTGAATCTAAGTTTGGGTTGCTCCAATGCACCGCACATCAGAAGGTTCTATACGCGGCGCAACAACTTCACGGGTCTTTGTAAGGGCCTCAGTTTTTAACAACCATTTGCAGTGTTCATCACCACACCACACACCTCATTTGAGCAAGAATGATGAACACAAATGAAGAGCAAGTAACAATTATCAACATGCTCATTAGAGAACAAACTCACACATTGCAAAAGTGGTATTTCCCACATGTGATATAGATGGGCTGGACATATGAAAACTCCTACACTTTGCTAAGGATGTCCATGCCAAGTTTCACCCAAACTCAAAACCTTTTTGAGGTCATCCTAGGTATGGATAGGAGATGGGCAGTTTGAAACCATATTCAAATTCAAACTGTTTTCACCCACTGAATTTAAAAGTGGAAGGCATATTCTCATTCAGCACATTTTTGTGAGCTCCCACACCAATTTTCACTCCATTTGGAGTTGATCTTGACATGAGCTAAGGAGGAGAAATTCAAACTTTATTTGAATTTCAAACTGAACTTGTGCTGAAATTCATTCAAACCAAACCTCATTTGAACTTTGATCAATTCAAATGGCTCTTGGGTGAATGATTTGAATTGCCAAGGGTAGAATAGGGTTCACTGTTTACCACAGCTGTTAGGAGTAAATTTCAGAGGTTAAAAGAGGAGTGGGACCCACATGTCAGCCTCTGCCTCAAAACAAACCGACTGAACCACAGTTCAGTCGGTTCCTGGCTGCTGTGCGCACGCGCCACCGAAGGGGGCAGCCGGCGCCAGCTCCTGCTGCGTGCCCCAAGCCGGAGACCAGCCGCCGGGCTATTTATTCCCTCCCCGGCGTGCTCCGATCACTCACTTCCCGAGCTGCCGACGTACACGATCCATTTCTCCACTGCCATCACCGCCGCTCGAAGCTCCCGATCGATCAAGCCGATCGCAGCTCCCTCCTTCCACTCCAGAGTTCCACCAAGGTACTAGAGACCTTCCTCCATCCTCCCCATCGCTAGAAGTCGATTGAAACCGAGTGCTATCGGCTGTGCCGAAAGATAAAAATCGGAACTGGAAACCGCCGCACCTCGGGCTCTCGTGGACATCCCAACCTGGGCGTTGTCACGCCCGAGCCAAGGCACCCTTGGACGCGCAGGTGACCGGTGCTGCTCATCCCCGAGCCACAGCTCGAGTGGTTGCTCACCGGCGACGAATTTCCACTTTTTCCCTTTCTGTGTGCAGAACGACCTTCGGGTACGATTCTGGTTAATTCATGCTCTAGAAAGGATTAGAGGGCCTTAGGCCACTCCCACACGAGCTAGACACGGTAACGCACAAGTTGCCTTCACAACTCTGGGCCGGAGAACCTCTGTGCCCGGCGAAATTTAAGGTCTACTAATGGCGGAACGAACGGGGGGTATCGGGCGCACGGTGAGGACCTATTTCGGGCCTTCCCCGAGCTGCCTCGAGTTCATGTCGACCTTCTCTGAGGTCCACTGATGCTTCCCGACCGATTTCCCATGTAGCTGAGGTACTAGGAGAGTCAGCCGACATGGCCGAAGCCGTTCCGATATGGCGGCTCGTCGCCGACCATGCTGCGGCCGTTTTCATGAGCAGCTGACCCTCAGATCATGCTCCCCAAGTAAAAGTAGGCAGGGGCGGCCAGAATCAAGAAGTTTGGAGCTGTACAGCAGCCGGCGGCGAGCTCTCCGGCGAGGTCCCTCGGCGGCGGGGCGCGGGCGTCGCGAGGTTGAAGAAGGGGGTGGACCCCAGCTGTCAGCGGCCGATATTTTGAATCGGGATCCGGCTGCGGCCGGGATCGGCGCGCAAAATCCTTGTGGGCCGCGGTGTGCTGTCGCTTCGGCGTGCGACGCGTGTCCCCTGGGCCCACGCGCGAGTTTAAACATTTCCCCGATTTTCAGATTTCCTTCAAACTTCAAATCCTTATAACTTTGGCTAGAAAGCTCCAAATTGAGTGAACCAAATTTTGCTGGATTCAGCTCTCCGAGTACTTTCCAGAAAATCAAGTTTCACTTCATGAAATTCCTTAATTCTCCAGAATTAATTCCTTAAAGTTTAAACTGTTAGGAATTTTAACTGGAGAATCCTTTGGAGGAAAATCCTGAAATTTTGCTGAGATGTTCACCAAAATATCCTTGAGCTACCATAAAAATTTCAGATCCATTTGTGCTCATTTAGTCCACCTAATGGTGTGATTAGTAAAACTGTTCCAGAGAAAATAGAAAATGTTCAGAAACATTTTCAGAATTTTCTCTGAAATTGTTTAGCTCATATCTTTAGTTAGAGACTTCCAAATTAAGTGAGACCAACTCCATTAGAACCCTCTGAAAATCTAGTTTTCAGAAAGTCATAGTTTGTCTCATGAAAATTCCTAGAACACCCTAAGAGTTCCAATTAAGGTCAAGGACATAATTATTTGTGGAGGGCTCAAATGAGCTTTGCTGCAACTAAAACTTGACCAAGTCTTTGTTTAGGTTGTAACCAAGCCACAGTAAAAGTTTCACAGTCATTAGGTCTGTCTAGCAAGGGTTATAGACTTCACAACTTCAAAGTTAATACAAATACATTTAAATTAATACATACATTGTTCTTATCATGTAGTCGCTAAGGTCGAGGAGGAACCCGAAGTCCTAGACTTCGTTACCCCGGAGGAACAGCTAGCCTACGACCAAGAGCAGCAAGGCAAGCCCCGGTTTGCATTAACCTTTTTACAAATATTTATTGTTTTGAGCACATCTTTGCATATTGTTCTTTGCATTAGAGTCTTGATTGGAAACCCAACTGCACAGCCAAGAAAACCATGGGTTGGGTTTAGGATTGAAAACCTCGTTAGCCACTGCATTGCTAGGATAGAGTAGGATTCGGTACAAGTCGAGTAGTTGGAACTACTCGCGAGAATAGGCTAGAGGCACATTGCTCGGGTAGAGGTAGCACATGAAACACATGGCAAGAAAATGAGACCGAGCGGAGAGTAAGGGCAGCAGGACTTTGGGGCCTGTGTGCTGTAGCTCCGCTTGTGTCGATTGAGGACCGAGCCGTGTGCGGACCTGTTGAACAAGCTAGAACAGTACCGAAGACCTACCGGCCATATGGGAACCGGGAAACTGATGTAACTCGGGTAGCTGGGTATTGACGCATTGCCCGTCGTTCAGAGGGTAGGTTGAGAGCTCGAGGTGTAAATCAGCTGGCGGCACAGAGATGCGCGTGCAGGGACCTCTTGCTCGGGACGATGGGACCGGTTCAATATTTGGCTAACGGGTGAAAGGTAGTCGCGTACGGCGTCCGTGATGGTTGTTGTAGGCAACATCGAGTACGGGCGTACGTGACGGGTTGTTCGGGTAACCCTGCAGGTGTAAATCGATTATAATCGCCGTCCCTCGCGGTCAGTGAGTACCACTTGTTCACTGTACCGTGACGTAGAAAGAACAGGCTAGTTACATGTTAAAATGTTGCTGATTGAAAGTTGGACATTGAGTGTTAATGATATGCTGTAGCTTAGAGCTAATTAAAGTTCTTTTCAACTTTGGGCAAAGTACATGAGAGAAATGCGTTTCTTGTTTGATTGCGGCTCTCTCATGTGCCTTAGCGTAAAGTTCTCCACAACCTGCTGCTAAAACTTGAAAGTATGGTTCTACTAATTAGGCGAGTCCTTGCAAATGATTTTTACCTCATGCAACCCATTACCCTCATGTAGAAGTTCCATGTTTAGGTGAGACGGGTCAGACTTGCTGAGCCTTCGTGCTCACTGCTTGTGTTTGAAGCTTTTGCAGGGTTCTATGAGGAAGGGACTCCCGAAGAGGAGACGGAACCCCGTCGAGTGGGAGTCGTGCACGCCGCAGAGTTAGTGTGCGTGTGTGCTAGCAAGGACACGTTCGAGGGCTGAACGTGCACTTGATGCTTAGTCTACGCCCGCGAGTGTGGACTAAACTTATTTTGATGTAAACATGTTAATAAACTTGTTTATGTAATAAAGCTTCCGCTTCCGCTTTGTACCTTTGACGTGTGTTATACGGTGCTGTGCAACGCAGCACCCCTCAGCGTGATCCTGGCTCAACAGGACCAGTGGGGTCGTGTCAGCGTTGGTATCAGAGCTCGCTTGAGGTTTAACACAGTACAAAGGTCTTCTTTTTCAAAAATCCAGTGAGGAACGAGTTAGTAGCCCGTATAAGGATATTATTAGTATATAGAAAGTGGCTTATTAACCTATTTGTTATGTCGGAAAATCGTGCATCTCGGGACGTTCATGTCTTGGGGGGTGCACGTAAGCGCTGTCCACCAGTGCGCACAAGCTGAAGGGTGGAGCCCCACGGGTGGCAGGTAACCCGACCCGCTTTGATATCCTCTACGACTCTTCATGTCATTTGGGGTATTCGAGCAACGTCTGTCCCTGGCGTGCGTGGTGCAATATGGGAGACCCCGTCACGTGGTCTAAAACGTGAACACGTAACTCAAGGCGTGTTTGGCTTGAGAACATCCGGGCGAGTGATGACGGCCGGGTGTACAAACTATATGGATTCCGGGCTCGGTGTGCAGCCGAGTCTGATGATTGGTTGAATTTCTGCAGGTAGCCTTACCACGAAACGGTAGACGTGTAGCATCCGTGTGCGAGTGACGAGTAGTGCCACTGAACTAACGAAGCCGGCTAAGTCCGGTATAGGTTTCTTCTTTTTGAGGACGTAGTACCGACATAATCTGGTGACGCATCGACGTCACACCCAACTAAATAAACAACTTCATTTAAAAACTTGAAGGTTTTGATCCAAAGTAGTAAAACTTGATGTAACTCCTTCCCTTATACAGGATGTTCAAAGCTAATAAGTTTTCAACTTATAGGATGTTAAGGACAGAGCATTCTGTTTCCAGCTGAATCAAGGCTGAAGTTAATCAGAGGCTAGAGGTCGAGTTCTTTCGAGGTTGGGGTCGTATGATACATTTCTGGAAAGCTATGGAGAAGCTTTGCAACTTTTCTGTTGAGCCCCAGAGGTGTTTCATCCCTTAACCACTCGAAAAATGCAGCAGAGTTGAAACTGTCCAGAAAACAGGACAGAGCAAAGACTCTCTGTAAACTCTCTGTAAATTAAGCATAACTTCCTGCTTAAAAATCCAAAAATAGAAAATGAGGTAGTTCTGGAAATCTTATGAGATGGGTTACGACTTTGTAACAGAAAGTTTTGTCAAGTTAGGAATAGAATTAACTGGGATTCTTGGATCAAAGCAGTACCTAAAGCAGGGAGGTGCTGTCCAATTTTCTCCAGAAATTCTGTTAACTTTGACCTCTCATAACTTTTGAACCAGGACAGATCATAGGCCAAGCAAATGCTTTCTGGAGAGCTATTGAAGTTAACTTTAACTTTGATGTTGAGCTCCAGGACTGGTTTTGCTTTTAACCTGGCCTAAATCAGATTGATATGGAAACTGGTCAGGGCTGTCATGGGAACAGCAGATCAGCAGCCAAATTTGTTTAAAAATTTGAACTATGTTTCCAAGTTTTAGGGGTTCAATGACATATCTTATGTTATAACTCAATGGTTTACTGTTCAAATAAATATTTGACATTCCTCAAATATATTTTTACAGATGGCAGCAGATAAACGGTTGGAGAACGGGTGGGTAGTTTCCCACTGCTCTGACCGTAGCGGCTACCCGGAAGCATTGTGGCAAATGCTCCAATATTTCGGGTACAACCAGATGCCGCAATACTTCGCCAAGGAAGAAGGCGAAGAGGGGAACAAGACGTGGACGATCCATGTCGAGGTTCCTGTAGGACCTACGCCACCCGGTTGGGTGCCATTCACCGTCACGGTGAGAGGGAGACAACCGGAAGGGATGTGGCAAGTGGCAGCCCGTGACACTATGTCACGCTTCTGCCAACTACACGTGCAGGCTGTGGAGGATAATCCATACGCACTCGTTCCGGTGGAGGGGCGAGCTCAGCATGTGTGGGAAGAAAGGTACCTGGAGGCAACAGACCCGAGTTGCCCAAGGTACAACCCCACGGAGGCAAACCTCAGCCTCCAAATGAGGGCGGGAAACGCGGTGATGGACAGCCAAGCTGTTCATACGGAGCATCTCGCCACCAAGCTCAAGGAGAGCACAAGCCGTGGAGATCATTTCGAGGGTGCTCACAGCGCACTGCGTAATGTGCTCCTTCCGACGATCAAGCGACTGAATGAACAACACAATCAGTTGCGTCGTCTGAAGAAGGCAAAGAAGAAGAGCCGTGTTGACATCGCGGCGTTGCAAGAGCTGGTGCAGACTCTAACCCAGCAGATTGAGGACCTTGCTCAAGAGCGGGACGACGCTATTGAGGAAGGACAAGGCTGGGAAGAGGACTACAACCAGGCTATGGACGAGGTGCATGCATTGCAGGACCTCGTGCCCCCGGTGTTAGGTATACCGGTGGTCTTGGGTCTTCCAGCAATGGAAGAACCCGGGATGGGAGAAGAGGTGGTAGATCCAGAGCCACCAGCTGAGGTACCGGAGGAGGACGACCCACAGGAGGTCGAGTTCTACTCCGAGTAGGGGGTTACGGTTGCCAAGTAGGGCAGCTAGGGTAGCGTAACCCAACTTTTGTAATCGGTGACATGTCGTGTAGACAGTAGCGTATGTATAGGTAGTGACGACATGAGCACGACTTCTCGGAGATCCGAGAATAATGTATCTTGTATAAAGTTTATGCTTTATCAATATATGTGAATGTTGTGCAAGTTAATCATGCGTCGCTTCAATACCTACTGCTGTTTATGGAATTTTGAGTAAGACATGTGCTAATTGCTGCTATGCTAAATTTCAGAATGACGCGTACTCGTGCCAACCCTGATGTTGGAGGTACTAGCCAAGGGGGAGAGACCTCCCAACCGCCTCCCGAGGACTCCTCGGGACAGCAGCAGCAACCGCAACAGCAAACACCGCCACCGCCACTGCCAACGGTTACATTGGCCGACATTGTCGCGGCAATGGCGGGTTCACATCAGCAGCACACAGAGCTGCTGCAAACATTAATTGCGAATACGTCTCGCCCAGAGAGACGTCAAGATCGTGAGGAGCGCCAACAGAGCTCCTACTCCGACTTCCTGGCGACTCATCCCCCTGTATTCTCAAGGGCGGATGAACCACTTGACGCGGACAACTGGCTCCGCGCCCTAGAGATGAAGTTCGGGCTGCTCCAAATCAGCGAGCAGCGCAAGACTCAGTTCGCGGTCCAGCAGCTCCAAGGATCCGCGAGCGCGTGGTGGGCCAACTTCTGTGCTTCACAACCCACCGACCGAGTGATGATCTGGGCGGAATTCCGGACGGCCTTCAGGGCCTATCATATACCGCCCGGTTTGATGAAGAGGAAGACGCAGGAGTTCTTACACCTGCAACAAGGGAGCCGAAACGCGCTTGAATATTCCAGGGCGTTCAACGATCTCGCGCTCTACGCGTCGTATCACGCAGATACGGACGAGAAGCGGCAGGACCACTTTTACCAGGGGCTTAACCCGCTCCTGAAGGACAAGCTGGCGATGTTCAATCGCGGCAGCCTCAACGACATAATTGATGCTGCGATTGTTCAGGAGGACTCCGGCAAGGAGTTGGCGGCGGCAGAGCGAAAGCGAAGCGTGCCGCAGAGCAGCGGAGAGGGAGGCAGTCCTTCTCAGAAGTTTCGGATGGTGAATCGCCCACCATCAGGTTCGCGCTGGCAACCACCACAGCGGTCGATGCCGTTCTGCGGTCGGCCGTATTCTTCACCGGCATTCCGGCCGGCACTGCCAGCACCACCGCAACAACAACAGCAGCAGCGGGCGATGCCGCGTGCGTTTGCACCTCCGCAACGCATGCCGGGCTTTCGTCCACCAAGTATTCCACCAGCAGCGGCCACATGTTACAAGTGTGGTCGTCCAGGACACTTCGCGAGCAGTTGCCCGGAGAGGCAAGGCGGCGGAGTGGCACCACAGTTTCCGGGGAGGAATCAACCCCGGAACCCTACTAATGCGCGGCGGGCAAACCCTTGGCCCGGCACTGTCCACCAGCTTGCCATTGAGGACGTGCCGGAGGGCGAGCCAATCCTTGCGGGTATGTTCCAACTCCACCAGCATCCCGC
Organism: Neostapfia colusana; assembly: GCA_030760725.1. NCBI lineage: Eukaryota > Viridiplantae > Streptophyta > Magnoliopsida > Poales > Poaceae > Neostapfia > Neostapfia colusana. The sequence continues at coordinate 22,137,653 of JASWHV010000010.1, forward strand.
TATAGTACTATTTGATTCGGGCGCCACGCATAATTTTATTAGCCAAGCTTTCATTGCTAAACACAGCTTGCCAATACTACCCACCGATAGTCCATATTTAATTTGTTCACCGGGTGGGAAGATTTCAGCAAGCGTAATGGTCTCCAAAGCACCATTATGCTTAGCGGGTAGATGTGACAGGCTCTGATGCCACGCTGAGACGGCCCCACGGGACCTCGTTGGGTGGTGCCGTGTTATGCGGCACCCAACAGCACACGGGTCGATGAACACCCATCATATTACATAAATAGTTTGCGGAAGCGTACAAGATTGTTTTACAAATAAATATATATCAGAGTAAACTACAGCGGAAGACTATCACTCTCACGACTCATATCTAAACTAGCAACAAAGAAACGGTCCAGCCCGCGGACGTTCCTTACTAGCAACACGAAGATCAATCTGCAGCGGCGAGGATGCTCTTTGAGTAAACACTCGGAGGTTCCCGAGTCTCATCGGCATCCCTTCTCATAAACATCGAGTCAAATACCTGCAAAACAACTCGGATAACATCCGGATAACATCCGTGAGCATAACGCTCAGCAAGACTTAACCGTCACCCTAAACATGAAACTCTAAGTGAGGTTGTGAACCTAACATAGGATGGCATAAGCATAAGTAAACTCGCCTAAAAGTGAATCCTTACCTTCAGTATTAATTGCAGTATTTTAAGTAACCCTGGGCACGCCACATCGGGAGTCCACAATCAAACAAGAAACGCTTTCCCCCGATGTAAATTGCTCATGGCATAAAAGAATCGAGTTTGCACTAGCCTATTCATCAAGCTCCAATACAAGGTAGGATAATAATACTTCACATCAATATGATTAGTTCCTTTCTCATGCAAGTTCTTACTACGTCACGACTGTGAGAACAAGTATGCTCGGTCCATTCCGCGAGCGACGGTGATTCGAATCAATAACACCCGGACTACACGACACGTACGCCCGTACTCGACGTTGCCTACAACAACCATCACTGACGTCGTACGTGGCAGCCTTTCCCCCGTTTCACCCCCGCTGAATCGATCAAGTCGCCCCGTACAGTAGCTACTCTCATGGTGCACCTTCCGACGTGAGATGTCATGAGAATATTCCCCACATACTGCACACCGGCCGTCCGCCTGAGGCGACCCGAAAAGTCCCAACGACAGCTTCCCGAGGTACATCGGTTTACTGGGTCCCATATAGCCAGCATGAGTCCGGTACACAACTCAAACTTGTTCAACAGGGCCGCATACGGATCGGTCCTTGACCGACACGGACAGGTCTAAGCACCCAGGCCCCTATGTCCTGCTGCTCCTACAACCTTCCGGTCTCAACTTTTAACTTGCTAATTCAATTACGAACCAATCCCGTATGCCCCTGTTGTCCCTAAATCTGCGAGTAGCATCTCACCACTCGACTTCTACCGAACCGTACTTAAGCATGGCAGTTCTACACGTTGAAAGACACCTACCCAATACTCCATGGGTCATTTGGCTATGCAAGAGGAGTATCAAACACTAGACCCAATGCACAGTTCAAATCTTAACCAAAGGTGAATACAAAATAAAAACTTAACAGCTGTTAAATGCAAACCGGAGCTTGCCTGTTTTGCAGGGTAGTCTTATATAAGCAGTTAGTATCCTTGCAGATCCACCCTTGACTCTCCGGAGCTTGATCCACTTCGATGAATCACTCCTTTGAGTCCCCTTCGTTGTGGTTCCTAGTGAGATGCATATGCACATATTTTATAGAATGTAATGGAAAGGAGTTATAGAATTACTTTCTTAAGAACAGAGGTTGTGTGGGAAAGCCAAGCATGGCTTGGTTTGCCTCTGTTGTGCAAAGAACAGAATTAAACTAATTTGACCTTAAGGCCCTTAGCTATACACTAACCCTTTTCTCTAATGAACATAATAGATAAGCTGAAAGGACTTGAGTGCAACTGGAGAACAAGAACTCCAATGGCCTCAAAACTTTTACAGCAGGTTCTATACTACCTAAGGATTTAGCTTGCCAAATTGCAGCTAATGTGGAGTCATATTGTGTCCCCCATAATTCTCACAACATCTCTTATGTATTTTTCCCTTATACATAAGTATGGAGAATAAGAGCAGGGAGTTCCAGGACTTATCTTGGGCTGATAATTTACATGTGAGTTTTTGATCACATGAGAGTCATCTGGTCCAAAATTTAGCCCTTTTACTTGGGTAGTTCTCCCAGAACAATTCTTTAAGCATTTATACTCAATAGAATTAATTCTGTAGTAATGTGCATTTTCATGCCCAACTAAGTGAACTACAATTCCAAGTATGTCCCATAGAGCTTGCCTAAATTTTCCTATGATTTTTGGAGCTATGGATTGCTCAGAACAGATTTTTTGAAGTGGGAAACATTTTCTGAAAATGTTTCTGGACTCTTATGAACACAGCAGATTGTTTTTAGCAAATCCCTACTCAAATGATCTTCAAATGAGCTGAAAATTTGCTATGGGGTCAACAATATGCTAAAGAATATTCTGGCAAAATTTGGGTATTTTTGGATAAACCAAACTCCTTCTATAATTCTTTTTCAGAAAACCTTCCAAGAATTTTCCAGAATTAAATAATTCGTTTCATACAAATTGGGTTGTACCTCTGGATAGTACTCTCTTAGAGGAATCCAACAAAATTTATCTCACTATTTTTGGAGCTTCCTACACCAAGTTATGCATTTTACAAGTTTGCACAACTCTCTGTTTGATTTTAAACAGCACAGTCACGCTTGGGGCCCACGGGTCAGATGCTTCTTCAACCTCCCGCCAGAGCCCGCGGTGCACACCAGCAGAAACTTGGCATGGCTCGTTCTCCCTCATTTCTCCACCAAATGAGCTCCGGTTTCGCCCTACACGCTCCTGGGAACGTGGCGCAGCTGCCGGGCAAGGTTTTCCCGCATGAAAATGGCTGTAGGTGGGTCGGCACCGACGGGGCGGCTCGGGAGCTCGACATGGACGCGTTCCAGCGTGTCCAAGGCATCTCCCGGCGAGCTATGATGTCCTACAGCATACCTATGGTTCTAGGAACATGGAACGGGGATCAGATCATGCAGAAAGTGGCTGCAACCTAGTCCTCACCGTGGACCATGGCAGTTTTGGCCGCCGGCGACGATTTCTCGTCGCCCGGGGCACAGGAGGGTCGGTTTCCTTTGGTTTTCGGCGTGGGAGGGCGCTAGGGCATCTAGTTGCTGTGGTTTGAATTGTAGGAGGTGTGATCAACCGGTTTGGGAGAATTTCCTGAATTACACACATGCTGTTCTATACGTGCACCGGTGCCAAAACTCGAATTCCGGCGAGCCGGCGTCGGGGGAGGGCAAGAGGACGACGGGATGAGGATCAGTACCTCCTGGCGCACCTCTGTGACCTCTTGAGCCTGCCGGAGAGGCGCTGGTCTGGCCGGGAGACAGGGGCAGTGGAGCAGCGCCGGCGAGGTGCTCTGCTCTCGGTTTGTTTGCGAGGAGGAGAAAGCAATTGGGCTTTGCATCGGCCGGGGGGGCACGTTATCACGTTGGGGGTGCGGCCAGGACCGACGCCAGGGCGCCAGCGCATGGAGACCGGCAGCAGGAGCTGTCACCGGCAAGCTGCTCGGTGGCGCTCGCGAGCTGCTCGGGAAAAGTCCCCACCGAGAACAAAACTTAGGGAGTAAGTCTCCTCCTTTAGCTCTATGACCTGTGGGTCCCACCCCCCATTTCTTCAGCAAATATCTTCTCAAGCTGATCTTTTCACTCCCCAAAATGCTAAATTTTAAAAAGGTGGGCTAGAATTTGAATTCTTCAAATTCAGTTTGAATTTGCAAGACTAAATCTGAATTTGGTTTAAGTTTGCAAATTATCCTCTTTAACTCCTTTTTGAGCCCACCCTACAATTGAAAAGTTGGTGATAACCTTTTCCCTAAAAACTTAACTATATGGCTGCATGTTAATTCAAAGTTTTTGGGTCACCATATGTGTGAACTTTGAATTTTCAAATCTGAATTTTAAACTCACATGCAAAGAGGTATTTAACTCCTTATTGGTCCAACACTTTTAAGTAAAAAGGTGAACCTCATGTTGGATGTTCATCCATGTATTACCTTGCATGAAGAAAAGTTTTAGCAAGTCCCATTTTTCATGTCTTTGCCACACATATGAACTCAAACTTTAGTTTTTATTCATACACGTTTTTGGGACTTTTACATTCCTCCCCCCTTAAAAGAATCTCGTCCCGAGATTACAAAAGAGGAACGAGACGGGAGAGGTAATTACAAACTGTACAAAGATAAAAGTTCCGGGTAGTTGGTGCGGAGATAATCTTCACTTTCCCACGTCGCCTCTTCCGCGGTGTGATTACTCCACAGCACCTTGAAGAATCTGATCGTCCGGTTCCGGGTTACCCGGGTCTTTTCATCCAAAATCTGGACCGGTCGCTCGGTGTAGGTCAAGTCCGGTTTCAATTCTTCGATGTCCTCAGTGCAAACAGCAGCGGTGAATTTGAGGCACTTCCGCAGCTGTGAAACATGAAATACATCATGAACACCCGCTAGACTTGCCGGTAATTCCAGCCGGTAGGCTACGGGTCCGCACTTCTCCGTGATAGCAAAAGGGCCAATAAAACGGGGAGCGAGCTTCCCCTTTACACCGAACCGGTGAATTCCCTTCATCGGGGATACACGAAGATAAACGTGTTCTCCGACGTCAAAATGTAATGGCCTACGCCTCTGATCCGCGTAGCTCTTCTGTCGGGATTGTGCAGCCTTTAAGTTCTCTTGTATCAACCGAACTCGGTCTTCGGCTTCGTTGACAAGATCAATCCCAAACAGAACTCTTTCGCCGGACTCACACCAATTCAGTGGTGTGCGACACTTCCGGCCATAGAGAGCTTCATACGGTGCCATTTTAATACTCGCTTGATAACCGTTGTTGTATGAAAACTCCGCCAGCGGTAGGTGATCGTCCCAATTCCTACCGTGGTGGATGGCACACGCTCTCAACATATCCTCAAGTACTTGATTCACCCTCTCAGTTTGTCCATCGGTTTGAGGGTGATATGCGGAGCTCCTAATCAGCTTAGTGCCCAACGAGGCATGCAGCTGCTCCCAAAACCGAGCAACGAACAACGCACCTCGATCTGAAACGATGGTCTTTGGGACACCATGTGAGCAAATAATTCTGGAGATGAATAACTCCGCATATTGCCTTGCTCGATAATGAGTGTTCACCGGTATGAAATGAGCTGATTTCGTCAACCGGTCGACGATCACCCATATCGAGTCATGCTTCTTGGATGTGAGCGGTAATCCGACGATGAAGTCCATACTCACATCCTCCCATTTCCATGCCGGTATCTTCAAAGGTTGTAGCGGTCCGGCTTTCCGCATATGATCAGCCTTGACCCGTCTACACGTATCGCATTCGGATACGTATTTAGCAACCTCCCTCTTCATCCTCGTCCACCAAAATTTCTGTTTCAAATCTTGGTACATCTTGTTACTTCCGGGATGAATGGAAAATTTAGACAGGTGGGCTTCATCCAAGATCTTCTTCCGGAGTTTCATATTGCGCGGTACCACTATACGGTCGTTAAACCATATTGTACCGTTCTCATCCTTCCGGAAACATTTCACCTCTCTGTTGTCTAGTCTTCTCCGTATGTGAGACATGCCTCTGTCTCTTCTTTGAGCCTCAACAATCTCTTCACGGATTGTTGGAATGAGCGCGAGATTATAGAGTGCGCCATACGGAATGACACGGAGGCTGGGTTCTTCATCTTCCAACTCAGCAACCGCTAAGTTGTGAACGTGAATTTCCGACTAAGCGCGTCGGCAACCACGTTGGCTTTTCCCGGGTGATAGTGGATCTCAATTTCATAGTCTTTTATGAGCTCCAACCATCTCCGTTGTCTCATATTCAGCTCCTTCTGCGTGAAGATGTACTTCAGGCTTTTATGGTCGGTGTAGAGGTGAACAAGATTACCCAGTAGGTAATGCCTCCACATCTTCAATGCCAACACCACTGCAGCAAGCTCAAGATCGTGAGTTGGATAATGCTGCTCGTGGTTTCGCAGTTGACGAGACCCATAGGCGACTACACGCCCTTCTTGCATCAGAACGCAGCCGAGACCGATGCCGGATGCATCGCAGTATACATCAAATGGCTTCGTCGTGTCCGGCTGAGCAAGAACTGGAGCCGTTGTGAGATGTTTCACCAAAGTTTTGAATGCGGCCTCACATGCTGCATTCCACATGTATTTAGTGCCCTTCTTCAGCAGCTCCGTCATTGGTTTAGCAATTTTTGAGAAGCTCGGAATGAACCTCCGATAATACCCTGCTAAACCTAGGAAACTTCGGACCTCGTGGACTGACTTGGGAGATTCCCACTTCAGCACTTGTTCAATTTTGCTGGGGTCCACGGCAATGCCCTCTGCTGAAATAATATGGCCTAGGAAAGGCACTTGATCAATCCAAAATTCGCACTTGCTGAACTTGGCATATAATTGGTGCTCCCGCAACCGTTGTAGCACAATGCGCAGATGTTCAGCATGCTCTTCTTCAGATTTGGAGTAAACCAATATGTCGTCGATGAATACCACGACGAACTTGTCTAACTCCGGCATGAACACAGAATTCATCAAATACATGAAATGTGCCGGAGCGTTGGTTAATCCAAATGACATGACGAGGTACTCGTAGAGTCCGTATCTCGTCGAGAAAGCTGTCTTCGGTATGTCCTCCGGTCGGATCTTGATTTGATGATAGCCCGACCGAAGATCCATCTTCGAAAATACCTTTGCACCCACAAGTTGATCAAACAGGATGTCGATGCGAGGCAAAGGATACTTGTTCTTGATCGTGACAGCATTGAGAGGACGATAATCAACACATAGCCGTAGTGTTTCGTCCTTCTTCTTAACGAACAGCGCTGAGCAACCCCAAGGTGAAGAACTTGGTCGTATGAAACCCTTGCTCATGAGTTCATTCAGTTGCTCTTTCAACTCCGCTAGCTCGTTAGGTGCCATCTTGTAAGGCCTTCGTGAAATAGGCGTCGTTCCTGGCGCCAGTTCAATTTTGAACTCGACGTCCTGTTCGGGCGGCATGCCCGGTAAGTCATCGGGAAATACGTCGGGATAATCACGTACCACCGGAATATCTTCAAGCTTCAGCGCTTCCGTGTGGTAGGCCTCTACCATATCTGGATCTTCGCTGTCTAAAAACAGCGTGTGCTGTCCGTGAATCGGCGAGTCAATCTGGACAGTCCGGTTACCGATATTGAGAACGGCACCGTGACGATTTAACCAAGACATCCCCAATATAATGTCTATCTTCTGCCTATCCAACATAATCAGCGATGTTGGGTATATTTTTCCGCCCAAACACAAAGCTGCTCGGGACACAATCTGATTGGCAGAGATATTTCCTCCCGGTGAACGTATGAGAAAACTCGTTGTGGGAGTATTGATGGATAATTGGTGCTGATCCACGCATGTTTTGCTGATAAAATTGTGGGTTGCACCTGAATCAAAAAGTACCAATACGGGCACGTCCTTGAGAGTAAACATGCCCGCTAACACCGGTGCTCCCTCCGGGACATCCTCAATCGCAAGATGTTGCACACTCCCGGATCGCAATGCTGTTATGTTGACTGGAGCAGGTGGCGGCATACCACCTGATGATGATGGCTGTCTGGTGTTTACCAACTTCTCCCGGCATTCCTGCCTAAAATGCCCAAAACGGTGGCAATAAGAACACGGAGGTTTCCCCGGTTCTTCGTTGACTTGTGGTTGAGAAGTTGAGGCACTTGGCTGCAGCAATGATATAACAGGTATCATTCGTTGCTGCGGAAATGGCGCTGCTTCAAGATAAGATTCTTGAGCAGGAAATCTGTACGGAGTTGATCTCCCTGGTGCTTGCCATATCTCCTCGGATGGTGTGTGATACACCACACGGTATTTACGAGGAACGATTGGTGTGTCTTCTTGCACATCCTCCCGGTCCCTCTTCTCTGCTTGACACTCAAGTGTCGCTTGTTCTTGCAGCAGAGCAGCACTGATCAACTCGGTGTAACTGCCTTGATTGAACAAAGCTAACTTCTCTTTTAGTATGGCACTCAAGCCATAGAAAAAGTAGTCACACATTGCAGCTTCGCTCGTCGCATAAGCAGGAGCATATTGTGCCAGAAGGTTGAATCTTCGGACATAATCGAGGACACTCATGTCCCCCTGCTTCAAGTTTCTGAATTCTTGCTGTTGGGCCTTGATAAAACCCATAGGAATGTGACGAGCACGGAATGCTTCACGAAATTCCGTCCATTCCACTTGATGGCCTTCCGGAACGGTGGCGAGATACGCAAACCACCAATTTCCGGCGGCTCCATGGAGCTGTTGAGCTGCAAATGATGTCTTCTGATACTCGTCGCACTCAAACACTCCAAACTTCGACTCCATAACTCGAAGCCACTGATCAGCTTCCACTGGTTCATGGGCTTCCGTGAAGATCGGCGGTTGTGTCGCCAAGAAATCCAAGTAGGCGTTCCGAGGTGGAACGTCCTGTTGTGCACGCTGGAGTAAGCCCTGTTGTACCAAGGCTTGGAGTAGTCTTGTGTTCTCTTGACTTGACTCGACCATCTGAGCCATGACATCCGCCCATACCGTTGATGGCGGTGCCCGTGGTGGAGTCGAGTCATCATCGTCTTGACGAGAACTATCAACCCTACTCGGAGAATGAGTACGCACCATACTGCACAAAGAGAATTTTTGAGGGAAGTCAAAACATGATCTCAGCAGTATGTGAAAGTATGTAAAACATGAACATGCTAAAACTTTATGAAAGCATAACAAAATTTCATGTTTACACATCTTTCTAAATCCAACATATCCAGTCCCTCATTCGGTACAAAACAGACCCTTCTGTACTTAACCCAGAATTTGATCCATTTATTAGCATTTTCATAACTCAAGTTGAATACCAAAGTTAAAGTTAACTTCAGTATATTTTCAACGAGTACCCACATGCCCCTAGATCATTTCTGGAACAGAAGTTAGGATTGTTCAAAGTTGACAGAATTTCTGGCTAAAATTTGCCAGCACCTCCTTTGTATGTGGCTGTTTTCATCACAGTTTTACATACAACTGGGGTACAATTCTGAACAAACTATGAACTACAAAATCGTTGAAAATTTCCTAACCTTTCCAATGGTGTATCATATGACCCTTAGAAATTTTCTACAGACTGTGACGGCTAATTTACAGCAACATCCAGAGAAGTCTGCAGCTGCTCTGTTTTCTGAACAGTTTGCATTCATCTGGACGTTCAACCAAGTTGGTGTCGGATTTGGCTCTGGAGTTCTACAGAAAAGTTGTAGAGCACTTAATAAACTTTCCAGAACCGTATCAAACACCTCCATTGGGTCAAACTAATCAGAGTTATGCTCTGTTAAAGTTCGGCAAAACTTCTGCCAGAACAGAGCACTCTGTTTTTGAGATCAAAAGAAGCCTAGTAATTCTCTTCTCTGAAACTTAGTTCAAATGAAGAGTTCAGTAACTAATATGTGCTTTATCACATCCATTTTTAGTTTGAAAGTTAGTCATGAATGATTTCTTCATAGGTAAGAATACTATCCAGTGTAGTACGGTGACGATGCACCGTAAGACATATGACGGTACTACGTTGCCTCACCAAAGAAAAACCTAACCGGATTACGCCGGCATATACGTATCCTTAGGTGGCACTAAAACGGTCACTCGCAAACGTGTTCTACACGCACTAAGGTTTTTTGTGGTTAGTACCTACATAAAACACACTCAATCATCAGGTTCGGCTGCACACCGAACCCGGTATTCATAACAGTTTGTACACCCGGCCGTCATCACTCGCCCAGGTGTTCTCAAGCCAAACACGCCTTGAGCTACGTGTTCACGTTACTGACCACGTGACGGGGTCTCCCAAATTGCACCACGCACGCCTGGGAAGACGTTGCTCGAATACCCCAAACGACATGAAGAGTCGTAGAGGATACTAAAGCGGGTCGGGTTACCTGCCACCCGTGGGGCTCCACCCTTCAGCTTGTGCGCACTGGTGGACAGCGCATACGTGCACCCCCCAAGACATAAACCGTCCCGAGATGCACGATTTTCCGACATAACAAATAAGTTAGCTTGCCACCTTCATTATATGCTAATAGTAGTCCTTATGTGGGCCTAGTACCGTTATCTCACCGTATCCTAAGTTTTTGACATAATATGATGCTCAATCCGTGCTCTGTTCCCAACGCAGCTCTGATACCATGTGTGACAGGCTCTGATGCCACGCTGAGACGGCCCCACGGGACCTCGTTGGGTGGTGCCGTGTTATGCGGCACCCAACAGCACACGGGTCGATGAACACCCATCATATTACATAAATAGTTTGCGGAAGCGTACAAGATTGTTTTACAAATAAATATATATCAGAGTAAACTACAGCGGAAGACTATCACTCTCACGACTCATATCTAAACTAGCAACAAAGAAACGGTCCAGCCCGCGGACGTTCCTTACTAGCAACACGAAGATCAATCTGCAGCGGCGAGGATGCTCTTTGAGTAAACACTCGGAGGTTCCCGAGTCTCATCGGCATCCCTTCTCATAAACATCGAGTCAAATACCTGCAAAACAACTCGGATAACATCCGTGAGCATAACGCTCAGCAAGACTTAACCGTCACCCTAAACATGAAACTCTAAGTGAGGTTGTGAACCTAACATAGGATGGCATAAGCATAAGTAAACTCGCCTAAAAGTGAATCCTTACCTTCAGTATTAATTGCAGTATTTTAAGTAACCCTGGGCACGCCACATCGGGAGTCCACAATCAAACAAGAAACGCTTTCCCCCGATGTAAATTGCTCATGGCATAAAAGAATCGAGTTTGCACTAGCCTATTCATCAAGCTCCAATACAAGGTAGAATAATAATACTTCACATCAATATGATTAGTTCCTTTCTCATGCAAGTTCTTACTACGTCACGACTGTGAGAACAAGTATGCTCGGTCCATTCCGCGAGCGACGGTGATTCGAATCAATAACACCCGGACTACACGACACGTACGCCCGTACTCGACGTTGCCTACAACAACCATCACTGACGTCGTACGTGGCAGCCTTTCCCCCGTTTCACCCCCGCTGAATCGATCAAGTCGCCCCGTACAGTAGCTACTCTCATGGTGCACCTTCCGACGTGAGATGTCATGAGAATATTCCCCACATACTGCACACCGGCCGTCCGCCTGAGGCGACCCGAAAAGTCCCAACGACAGCTTCCCGAGGTACATCGGTTTACTGGGTCCCATATAGCCAGCATGAGTCCGGTACACAACTCAAACTTGTTCAACAGGGCCGCATACGGATCGGTCCTTGACCGACACGGACAGGTCTAAGCACCCAGGCCCCTATGTCCTGCTGCTCCTACAACCTTCCGGTCTCAACTTTTAACTTGCTAATTCAATTACGAACCAATCCCGTATGCCCCTGTTGTCCCTAAATCTGCGAGTAGCATCTCACCACTCGACTTCTACCGAACCGTACTTAAGCATGGCAGTTCTACACGTTGAAAGACACCTACCCAATACTCCATGGGTCATTTGGCTATGCAAGAGGAGTATCAAACACTAGACCCAATGCACAGTTCAAATCTTAACCAAAGGTGAATACAAAATAAAAACTTAACAGCTGTTAAATGCAAACCGGAGCTTGCCTGTTTTGCAGGGTAGTCTTATATAAGCAGTTAGTATCCTTGCAGATCCACCCTTGACTCTCCGGAGCTTGATCCACTTCGATGAATCACTCCTTTGAGTCCCCTTCGTTGTGGTTCCTAGTGAGATGCATATGCACATATTTTATAGAATGTAATGGAAAGGAGTTATAGAATTACTTTCTTAAGAACAGAGGTTGTGTGGGAAAGCCAAGCATGGCTTGGTTTGCCTCTGTTGTGCAAAGAACAGAATTAAACTAATTTGACCTTAAGGCCCTTAGCTATACACTAACCCTTTTCTCTAATGAACATAATAGATAAGCTGAAAGGACTTGAGTGCAACTGGAGAACAAGAACTCCAATGGCCTCAAAACTTTTACAGCAGGTTCTATACTACCTAAGGATTTAGCTTGCCAAATTGCAGCTAATGTGGAGTCATATTGTGTCCCCCATAATTCTCACAACATCTCTTATGTATTTTTCCCTTATACATAAGTATGGAGAATAAGAACAGGGAGTTCCAGGACTTATCTTGGGCTGATAATTTACATGTGAGTTTTTGATCACATGAGAGTCATCTGGTCCAAAATTTAGCCCTTTTACTTGGGTAGTTCTCCCAGAACAATTCTTTAAGCATTTATACTCAATAGAATTAATTCTGTAGTAATGTGCATTTTCATGCCCAACTAAGTGAACTACAATTCCAAGTATGTCCCATAGAGCTTGCCTAAATTTTCCTATGATTTTTGGAGCTATGGATTGCTCAGAACAGATTTTTTGAAGTGGGAAACATTTTCTGAAAATGTTTCTGGACTCTTATGAACACAGCAGATTGTTTTTAGCAAATCCCTACTCAAATGATCTTCAAATGAGCTGAAAATTTGCTATGGGGTCAACAATATGCTAAAGAATATTCTGGCAAAATTTGGGTATTTTTGGATAAACCAAACTCCTTCTATAATTCTTTTTCAGAAAACCTTCCAAGAATTTTCCAGAATTAAATAATTCGTTTCATACAAATTGGGTTGTACCTCTGGATAGTACTCTCTTAGAGGAATCCAACAAAATTTATCTCACTATTTTTGGAGCTTCCTACACCAAGTTATGCATTTTACAAGTTTGCACAACTCTCTGTTTGATTTTAAACAGCACAGTCACGCGTGGGGCCCACGGGTCAGATGCTTCTTCAACCTCCCGCCAGAGCCCGCGGTGCACACCAGCAGAAACTTGGCATGGCTCGTTCTCCCTCATTTCTCCACCAAATGAGCTCCGGTTTCGCCCTACACGCTCCTGGGAACGTGGCGCAGCTGCCGGGCAAGGTTTTCCCGCATGAAAATGGCTGTAGGTGGGTCGGCACCGGCGGGGCGGCTCGGGAGCTCGACATGGACGCGTTCCAGCGTGTCCAAGGCATCTCCCGGCGAGCTATGATGTCCTACAGCATCCCTATGGTTCTAGGAACATGGAACGGGGATCAGATCATGCAGAAAGTGGCTGCAACCTAGTCCTCACCGTGGACCATGGCAGTTTTGGCCGCCGGCGACGATTTCTCGTCGCCCGGGGCACAGGAGGGTCGGTTTCCTTTGGTTTTCGGCGTGGGAGGGCGCTAGGGCATCTAGTTGCTGTGGTTTGAATTGTAGGAGGTGTGATCAACCGGTTTGGGAGAATTTCCCGAATTACACACATGCTGTTCTATACGTGCACCGGTGCCAAAACTCGAATTCCGGCGAGCCGGCGTCGGGGGAGGGCAAGAGGACGACGGGATGAGGATGAGTACCTCCTGGCGCACCTCTGTGACCTCTTGAGCCTGCCGGAGAGGCGCTGGTCTGGCCGGGAGACAGGGGCAGTGGAGCAGCGCCGGCGAGGTGCTCTGCTCTCGGTTTGTTTGCGAGGAGGAGAAAGCAATTGGGCTTTGCATCGGCCGGGGGGGCACGTTATCACGTTGGGGGTGCGGCCAGGACCGACGCCAGGGCGCCAGCGCATGGAGACCGGCAGCAGGAGCTGTCACCGGCAAGCTGCTCGGTGGCGCTCGCGAGCTGCTCGGGAAAAGTCCCCACCGAGAACAAAACTTAGGGAGTAAGTCTCCTCCTTTAGCTCTATGACCTGTGGGTCCCACCCCCCATTTCTTCAGCAAATATCTTCTCAAGCTGATCTTTTCACTCCCCAAAATGCTAAATTTTAAAAAGGTGGGCTAGAATTTGAATTCTTCAAATTCAGTTTGAATTTGCAAGACTAAATCTGAATTTGGTTTAAGTTTGCAAATTATCCTCTTTAACTCCTTTTTGAGCCCACCCTACAATTGAAAAGTTGGTGATAACCTTTTCCCTAAAAACTTAACTATATGGCTGCATGTTAATTCAAAGTTTTTGGGTCACCATATGTGTGAACTTTGAATTTTCAAATCTGAATTTTAAACTCACATGCAAAGAGGTATTTAACTCCTTATTGGTCCAACACTTTTAAGTAAAAAGGTGAACCTCATGTTGGATGTTCATCCATGTATTACCTTGCATGAAGAAAAGTTTTAGCAAGTCTCATTTTTCATGTCTTTGCCACACATATGAACTCAAACTTTAGTTTTTATTCATACACGTTTTTGGGACTTTTACAGTAGAGTGTACCCCACGTCTCTCATTATCTTAGAGGGACAGAAGGTCGATGTCATCCTAGGGATGTCGTGGTTAACCCGCCACGGCGCTGTTTTAGACACCGTCCTTCGAGTCGTGCACTTAAACTCGGAGGTGCACGGTTCTCACTCATTATTTCTGGACAGTCCAGAAATAAAACTTCCAAGTGTCTATCAAGCCACAACCATCAGATTGGAAGACATTCCAGTGGTCCGAGAGTTCCCGGATGTATTCCCGGACGATTTGCCGGGGATGCCACCCGATAGAGAGGTGGAGTTCAAGATTGAACATGCACCGGGAACCATGCCAATATCCCGAAGGCCGTACAAGATGGCGCCCAAGGAGTTGGCTGAACTGAAGACTCAGCTCACGGACCTTCTGGAGAAGGGTTTTATTAGGCCGAGCTCCTCGCCATGGGGCTGTTCGGCATTATTTGTCAAAAAGAAGGATGAAACGTTGCGGCTTTGCGTGGACTACCGTCCATTAAATGCCGTAACCATCAAGAACAAGTACCCGTTGCCACGGATCGACATGTTGTTTGATCAGTTGGTCGAAGCAAAGATCTTTTCCAAGATGGATTTAAGATCCGGGTACCATCAGATTAAGATAAGGGCGGAGGACATTCCAAAGACAGCTTTCTCGACAAGGTATGGACTTTATGAGTACCTGGTCATGTCCTTCGGCCTCACCAATGCTCCAGCTCACTTCATGTACTTAATGAACTCGGTGTTCATGCCGGAGCTGGACAAGTTTGTCGTGGTCTTCATCGATGACATCCTGGTATATTCCAAGTCGGAGGAAGATCACAAGAAACATCTGCGTATAGTCTTGCAACGGCTGCGGGATCACAAGTTATACGCAAAATTCAGCAAATGCGAGTTTTGGATATCGCAAGTGCCTTTCCTCGGGCATATCATCTCAGCGGAGGGTATCGCTGTGGACCCGAGCAAGATCACGCAAGTGCTGAATTGGAAATCCCCGAGAACTGTTCACGAGGTACAGAGTTTCCTCGGACTCGCGGGATATTATCGGAGGTTCATTCCGAACTTCTCGAAGATTGCCAAGCCAATGACAGAGCTGCTGAAGAAGGCTACCAAATATGTTTGGAGTCCAGCATGTGAAGCAGCATTCAAGGCTTTAGTCAAGCACCTGACATCAGCAGCGGTTTTGGCGCAGCCAGACACAACAAAACCGTTCGATGTGTACTGCGATGCATCCGGCATTGGGCTCGGATGTGTGCTGATGCAAGACCGAAGAGTGGTCGCGTATGGATCACGGCAGCTTAGGAACCATGAGCAAAATTATCCAACTCACGATTTGGAGCTCGCTGCCGTGGTACTTGCACTGAAGATGTGGAGGCATTACCTACTCGGTAACCTCGTACATTTATATACCGACCACAAAAGCCTCAAGTACATATTCACTCAGAAGGAGTTGAACATGAGGCAACGAAGATGGTTAGAACTGATAAAGGATTACGAGATAGAGATCCATTATCATCCGGGCAAGGCAAACGTTGTGGCAGATGCGCTGAGCCGCAAGTCACACGTCAATAATCTGACCATCACACCGTTGGAAGAGAGCGAACCACCACTACATGTGATTCCACATGGAGCTCTCTACAACCTAGCTTTGATCCCCACCATCCGTGAAGAGATAGCGTCAGCCCAGAAGAATGACAAGGGCATGTCACATTTGCGGAGACGTGTAGATAGTGGGGAATTAAAATGTTTCCGGAAGGACGGAGACGGCGTCCTATGGTTCAAGGACCGAATCGTCGTACCCCGAAACCCGGAGTTACGGAAGAAAATCTTTGATGAGGCTCACTTATCAAAGTTTTCTATTCACCCCGGCAGCAAAAAATGTATCAAGAACTCAGAAGAAGGTTTTGGTGGACACGGATGAAGCGAGAGACTGCCAAATACGTGTCCGAGTGTGATACATGTCGAAGGGTGAAGGCAGACCATATGCGGAAACCGGGACTGCTGCAACCACTGGGCGTTCCTGCCTGGAAGTGGGAGGACGTGAGCATGGATTTCGTCGTCGGTTTACCCACCACCTTACAGAAACATGATTCTGTGTGGGTGATCGTCGATCGGCTCACCAAAGTTGCCCATTTCATCCCGGTCAACACCAGCTACAACGCCAAGAAGTACGCTGAACTGTACATCTCACGGATTCTATGCTTATACGGCGTACCCCGTACCATCATATCGGACCGGGGCACTTTATTTGTGTCCCGTTTTTGGGAGCAGCTACACGCTGCCTTGGGGACGAAGCTGATCCGTAGTTCAGCCTACCACCCGCAGACGGATGGACAAACTGAGCGGGTAAATCAAATCCTAGAAGACATGCTACGAGCTTGCGCTATCGACCACGGCAAGAATTGGGATGATCACTTGCCGTTAGCCGAGTTCTCGTACAACAACGGGTACCAAGCTAGCATCAGGATGGCGCCCTACGAGGCGCTATACGGAAGAAAATGTCGCACACCATTGAACTGGTGTGAGTCTGGCGAGAGGGTTACCTTCGGGATTGACCTTGTCAACAACGCGGAAGAAAAGGTTTGACTGATTCAAGCGAATCTAAAAGCCGCTCAATCCCGTCAGAAACAGTATGCGGACCGGAGAAGGCGCCCATTACAATTTGAAGTTGGGGATCACGTACACCTACGAGTGTCTCCAATGAAGGGCGTAAACAGATTTGGGGTGAGGGGAAAGTTAGCACCCCGCTTCATCGGTCCATTCCAGATTACCGAAAGATGTGGATCGGTGGCATACCGGCTAAAATTACCAGAAGCACTTTCCGGTGTGCACGACGTCTTTCACATTTCCCAGCTGAGGAAGTGTCTCAAGCTATCAACTACCGTTCAGCTGGAAGACATTGAAGAACTGCAACCGGATCTCACCTATCGGGAGGAACCGGTGCAGATTATTGATGAGAAGGCCCGAACCACACGCAACCGTACGTTGTGGTTCTACAAGGTTTTATGGAGTAATCACTCCATGGACGAAGCGACATGGGAGAGCGAAGAATTCCTTCGCACTAACTACCCGACTTTTTCACGTCGCATATCCGGTAATTTTTCCACCGTCCTCTCTCTTATTTTCACCTTATAATCTCAGGACGAGATTCTTTTAAGGGGGGAGGAATGTAAGGGCCTCAGTTTTTAACAACCATTTGCAGTGTTCATCACCACACCACACACCTCATTTGAGCAAGAATGATGAACACAAATGAAGAGCAAGTAACAATTATCAACATGCTCATTAGAGAACAAACTCACACATTGCAAAAGTGGTATTTCCCACATGTGATATAGATGGGCTGGACATATGAAAACTCCTACACTTTGCTAAGGATGTCCATGCCAAGTTTCACCCAAACTCAAAACCTTTTTGAGGTCATCCTAGGTATGGATAGGAGATGGGCAGTTTGAAACCATATTCAAATTCAAACTGTTTTCACCCACTGAATTTAAAAGCGGAAGGCATATTCTCATTCAGCACATTTTTGTGAGCTCCCACACCAATTTTCACTCCATTTGGAGTTGATCTTGACATGAGCTAAGGGGGAGAAATTCAAACTTTATTTGAATTTCAAACTGAACTTGTGCTGAAATTCATTCAAACCAAACCTCATTTGAACTTTGATCAATTCAAATGGCTCTTGGGTTAATGATTTGAATTGCCAAGGGTAGAATAGGGTTCACTGTTTACCACAGCTGTTAGGAGTAAATTTCAGAGGTTAAAAGAGGAGTGGGACCCACATGTCAGCCTCTGCCTCAAAACAAACCGACTGAACCACAGTTCAGTCGGTTCCCGGCTGCTGTGCGCGCGCGCCACCGAAGGGGGCAGCCGGCGCCAGCTCCTGCTGCGCGCCCCAAGCCGGAGACCAGCCGCCGGGCTATTTATTCCCTCCCCGGCGTGCTCCGATCACTCACTTCCCGAGCTGCCGACGTACACGATCCATTTCTCCACTGCCATCACCGCCGCTCGAAGCTCCCGATCGATCAAGCCGATCGCAGCTCCCTCCTTCCACTCCAGAGTTCCAGCAAGGTACTAGAGACCTTCCTCCATCCTCCCCATCGCTAGAAGTCGATTGAAACCGAGTGCTATCGGCTGTGCCGAAAGATAAAAATCGGAACTGGAAACCGCCGCACCTCGGGCTCTCGTGGACAGCCCAACCTGGGCGTTGTCACGCCCGAGCCAAGGCACCCTTGGACGCGCAGGTGACCGGTGCTGCTCATCCCCGAGCCACAGCTCGAGTGGTTGCTCACCGGCGACGAATTTCCACTTTTTCCCTTTCTGTGTGCAGAACGACCTTCGGGTACGATTCTGGTTAATTCATGCTCTAGAAAGGATTAGAGGGCCTTAGGCCACTCCCACACAAGCTAGACACGGTAACGCACAAGTTGCCTTCACAACTCTGGGCCGGAGAACCTCTGTGCCCGGCGAAATTTAAGGTCTACTAATGGCGGAACGAATGGGGGGTATCGGGCGCACGGTGAGGACCTATTTCGGGCCTTCCCCGAGCTGCCTCGAGTTCATGTCGACCTTCTCTGAGGTCCACTGATGCTTCCCGACCGATTTCCCAAGTAGCTGAGGTACTAGGAGAGTCAGCCGACATGGCCGAAGCCGTTCCGATATGGCGGCTCGTCGCCGACCATGCTCCGGCCGTTGTCATGAGCAGCTGACCCTCGGATCATGCTCCCCAAGTAAAAGTAGGCAGGGGCGGCCAGAATCAAGAAGTTTGGAGCTGTACAGCAGCCGGCGGCGAGCTCTCCGGCGAGGTCCCTCGGCGGCGGGGCGCGGGCGTCGCGAGGTTGAAGAAGGGGGTGGACCCCAGCTGTCAGCGGCCGATATTTTGAATCGGGATCCGGCTGCGGCCGGGATCGGGTGTGCTGGCGCGCAAAATCCTTGTGGGCCGCGGTGTGCTGTCGCTTCGGCGTGCGACGCGTGTCCCCTGGGCCCACGCGCGAGTTTAAACTTTTCCCCGATTTTCAGATTTCCTTCAAACTTCAAATCCTTATAACTTTGGCTAGAAAGCTCCAAATTGAGTGAACCAAATTTTGCTGGATTCAGCTCTCCGAGTACTTTCCAGAAAATCAAGTTTCACTTCATGAAATTCCTTAATTCTCCAGAATTAATTCCTTAAAATTTAAACTGTTAGGAATTTTAACTGGAGAATCATTTGGAGGAAAATCCTGAAATTTTGCTGAGATGTTCACCAAAATATCCTTGAGCTACCATAAAAATTTCAGATCCATTTGAGCTAATTTAGTCCACCTAATGGTGTGATTAGTAAAACTGTTCCAGAGAAAATAGAAAATGTTCAGAAACATTTTCAGAATTTTCTCTGAAATTGTTTAGCTCATATCTTTAGTTAGAGACTTCCAAATTAAGTGAGACCAACTCCATTAGAACCCTCTGAAAATCTAGTTTTCAGAAAGTCATAGTTTGTCTCATGAAAATTCCTAGAACACCCTAAGAGTTCCAATTAAGGTCAAGGACATAATTATTTGTGGAGGGCTCAAATGAGCTTTGCTGCAACTAAAACTTGACCAAGTCTTTGTTTAGGTTGTAACCAAGCCACAGTAAAAGTTTCACAGTCATTAGGTCTGTCTAGCAAGGGTTATAGACTTCACAACTTCAAAGTTAATACAAATACATTTAAATTAATACATACATTGTTCTTATCATGTAGTCGCTAAGGTCGAGGAGGAACCCGAAGTCCTAGACTTCGTTACCCCGGAGGAACAGCTAGCCTACGACCAAGAGCAGCAAGGCAAGCACCGGTTTGCATTAACCTTTTTACAAATATTTATTGTTTTGAGCACATCTTTGCATATTGTTCTTTGCATTAGAGTCTTGATTGGAAACCCAACTGCACAGCCAAGAAAACCATGGGTTGGGTTTAGGATTGAAAACCTCGTTAGCCACTGCATTGCTAGGATAGAGTAGGATTCGGTACAAGTCGAGTAGTTGGAACTACTCGCGAGAATAGGCTAGAGGCACATTGCTCGGGTAGAGGTAGCACATGAAACACATGGCAAGAAAATGAGACCGAGCGGAGAGTAAGGGCAGCAGGACTTTGGGGCCTGTGTGCTGTAGCTCCGCTTGTGTCGATTGAGGACCGAGCCGTGTGCGGGCCTGTTGAACAAGCTAGAACAGTACCGAAGACCTACCGGCTATATGGGAACCGGGAAACTGATGTAACTCGGGTAGCTGGGTATTGAGGCATTGCCCGTCGTTCAGAGGGTAGGTTGAGAGCTCGAGGTGTAAATCAGCTGGCGGCACAGAGATGCGCGTGCAGGGACCTCTTGCTCGGGACGATGGGACCGGTTCAATATTTGGCTAACGGGTGAAAGGTAGTCGCGTACGGCGTCCGTGATGGTTGTTGTAGGCAACATCGAGTACGGGCGTACGTGACGGGTTGTTTGGGTAACCCTGCAGGTGTAAATCGATTATAATCGCCGTCCCTCGCGGTCAGTGAATACCACTTGTTCACTGTACCGTGACGTAGAAAGAACAGGCTAGTTACATGTTAAAATGTTGCTGATTGAAAGTTGGACATTGAGTGTTAATGATATGCTGTAGCTTAGAGCTAATTAAAGTTCTTTTCAACTTTGGGCAAAGTACATGAGAGAAATGCGTTTCTTGTTTGATTGCGGCTCTCTCATGTGCCTTAGCGTAAAGTTCTCCACAACCTGCTGCTAAAACTTGAAAGTAAGGTTCTACTAATTAGGCGAGTCCTTGCAAATGATTTTTACCTCATGCAACCCATTACCCTCATGTAGAAGTTCCATGTTTAGGTGAGATGGGTCAGACTTGCTGAGCCTTCGTGCTCACTGCTTGTGTTTGAAGCTTTTGCAGGGTTCTATGAGGAAGGGACTCCCGAAGAGGAGACGGAACCCCAGGAGGGGAACCCCGTCGAGTGGGAGTCGTGCACGCTGCAGAGTTAGTGTGCGTGTGTGCTAGCAAGGACACGTTCGAGGGCTGAACGTGCACTTGATGCTTAGTCTACGCCCGCGAGTGTGGACTAAACTTATTTTGATGTAAACATGTTAATAAACTTGTTTATGTAATAAAGCTTCCGCTTCCGCTTTGTACCTTTGACGTGTGTTATACGGTGCTGTGCAACGCAGCACCCCTCAGCGTGATCCTGGCTCGACAGGACCAGTGGGGTCGTGTCAGTCTTCCAGTGCATGGTGGGCAAATCAACTTGCCTCCCTACCAGCTGGACATGATTTTTCATGGACCGAATTCCGGAAGGCATTTCTCGCGTATCATGTTCCGTCCGGAATAATTCAGCGGAAACTCGAGGAGTTTCTGGCCTTAAAACAAGGAGGTAGGGGTGCATACGAGCATTCGCGAGTGTTCAACAAACTGGCACAGTATGCACCGGAGCATGTGAACACCGAAGCACAAAAGTGTGAATGGTTCTTCCGCAGCCTCAATCCCAAGCTAAAGGAAAGACTCGTATTAGCTGATCGAAAGAACTTCAACGAATTGATGAGTGCTGCCATCATGGTTGAAGATGCTCAGCAAGAAGTTCAGGCTGAGAAAAGAAAGAACCGTATACCACCGGAAAGTAGCAATATTACTCCTCAAAAATACCGGATGGTAGACAGCACCTTGAACTGTCAGCTGATGCAGCCGACTCGACGACTCCAGCAATATTCGGGTCATTCATCTCAGTACTCTGAAGTCGGACATCTGCAACAACGGTATATGCAGCAACATTATTCTGTTCCTCAAGTGTTCTTGCCGCAGCAGAATACAACTAGTATCCGTACTCAGAGCAACCAGGAACCGGCTGAGAAACCGTGCTTCACGTGCGGTTATTTGGGTCACATCAGCAGGAAGCGTCCAGAAAGGATACGCCACAGAGAAACTACACAGGGGCAGGGTATAAATCAACCCTGCGCTCAGCTTCAAGGAACCGCACTAAAACCTGGGTGCACTTATCATACAGCTCTAGAGGATGTGCCGGATGGGGCACCTGTGCTAGCAGGGATGTTCACCCTCAATGGACTGCCCGTGTTGATTTTATTTGACTCTGGATCTACACACAATTTCATCAGCAGGTTATTTGTGTGCAAAGCTGAGCTCTCCACCTCTACACCAAAAGATCACTACCTTATTCGCTCACCTGGTGGGGATATAGCTGCTAATGAAGTAGTGATCAAAGCACCCTTGTGCTTAGGTGGAAACGTATACCCCACAACCCTCATCGTATTGGAGGGGCAGAAGATCGATGTGATCTTAGGAATGGCATGGATGAACAACCACGGGGCTGTTCTGGACATGGGTCCACGGATTGTTAGTTTGAACTCTCCGATCTACGGTCTTCAAACACTCATACTTGAAGCCGTAGATTAAAAAAATCCAGTGGTGTACCACAGTGTGACCAAGAAACTGGAGGATATTCCAGTGGTCCATGAGTACCCAGATGTGTTTCCCGATGATCTTCCAGGAATGCCACCAGAGAGGGATGTGGTATTCAAGATCGAGTTAGCACCGGGAACCACACCAATATCTCAGAGGCCGTACAAAATGTCTGCGAAGGAATTAGCTGAACTGAAAGAACAGCTAAAGGATTTAATGGATAAAGGGTTCATCCGACCAAGCTCATCGCCATGGGACTGTTCAGCCCTCTTTCTGAAGAAAAAGGATGAGTCACTTCGGTTATGTGTGGATTATCGGCCGCTGAATGCAGTGACGATAAAAAATAAATATCCACTGCCGTGGATCGATATATTATTAGATCAGTTGGTGGGTGCCATGGTATTCTCCAAGATGGACTTACGGTCCGGTTATCATCAGATAAAAATCAAAGCAGAGGATATACCGAAGACGGCTTTCTCGACTAGATACGGACTCTATGAATATCTAGTCATGTCTTTCGGACTAACAAATGCACCCGCACACTTCATGTATCTCATTTATTCTGTGTTCATGCAAGAGTTGTATCAGTTCGTCATGGTTTTCATCGACGACATTCTCGTATACTCCAAATCGGAGGAGGAGCACACCAAACATCTCCACATTGTGGTCCAACGCTTATGAGAACATAAGATGTATGCCAAATTCAGAAAGTGTGAATTTTGGATCAGCAAAGTATCATTCTTGGGCCACATTATTTCAGCGGAGGGTGTGGCCGTAGATCCAAACAAAACTGAGCAAGTCTTGAAGTGGGAGTCTCCAACATCGGTTCATCAAATCCGCAGTTTTCTAGGACTAGCGGGTTATTACCGGAGGTTTATTCCCAGCTTCTCGAAGGTGGCTAAACCAATGACAGAGTTATTGAAGAAGAGCAGCATGTATGTGTGGACAGAGGCCTGTGAAGAGGCATTTCAAACTCTAAAGAAACATCTCACAACGGCACCGGTGTTAGCCCAACCGGATACAACAAAGCCATTTGATGTTTATTGTGATGCCTCAGGCATTGGACTTGGCTGCGTCTTAATGCAAGATAGACGCGTGATCGCATATGGGTCTCATCAACTCCGCAACCACGAGCAGCACTATCCCACTCATGACCTAGAACTGGCTGCAATGGTGCTTGCGTTAAAGATGTGGAGGCACTACTTACTTGGGAATTTAGTGCACCTCTACACCGACCAGAAGAGCCTCAAATATATATTCACTCAGAAGGATATCAATATGAGGCAGCGGAGATGGTTGGAATTGATCAAAGATTATGAGCTCGAGATCCACTACCATCCGGGCAAAGCTAACGTGGTGGCTGATGCACTCAGTCGTAAGTCCCACGTTAATAATTTGTCAGTTAGTCCGGATGAGGATGAAGAACCAAGCTTGCGGGTGATTCCGTATGGGGCATTGTATAATCTTGCTCTTGTTCCTACCATTAGAGAAGAGATAGTACAAGCCCAGAAGAGAGATAGAGGGATGCGGAATATCCGAGCAAGGATTAGAGAGGATAAAATGAAATGCTTCCGGGAAGATAATCAAGGTGTGTTGTGGTTTAACGACCGTATCGTGGTACCCGGGAACCTGAAGCTAAGGAAGAAGATCTTGGACGAAGCTCATATGTCCAAATACTCTTTACATCCAGGAAGCAATAAGATGTATCAAGATCTTAAAACAAAAATTTGGTAGACTCGGATAAAGAGAGAAATTGCTAAATATGTGTCTGAATGTGATACATGTCGGCGAGTCAAAGCTGACCATATAAAGAAAGCGGGGATGCTGCAACCATTAAGCATCCCGGCATGGAAGTGGTAGGACATCAGCATGGACTTTATTGTCGGACTACCTCTCACGTTCAGAAAGCATGACTCCATTTGGGTGATTGTTGATCGCTTAACAAAATCAGCCAACTTCATCCCAGTGAATACGGGATTCCAGACTAAGCAATATGCAGAATTGTATCTCTCCAGAATTGTATGCTTACATGGAGTCCCCAAGACCATCATATCGGACCGAGGTTCAATATTTGTTGCTCGTTTCTGGGAGCAACTACATGAATCTCTGGGAACAAAGTTAATCAGAAGCTCGGCGTACCATCCTCAGACTGACGGTCAAACGGAGAGGGTGAATCAAATTTTAGAAGATATGCTGAGGGCATGTGCCATAGATCATGGAAAAAATTGGGATAACCCTTTGCCTTTAGTGGAGTTCTTCTATAACAATGGCTACCAATCCAGTATTAAAATGGCGCCATACGAGGCACTATATGGCAGGAAGTGCCGCACACCACTCAATTGGTGTGAATCCAGCGAGAGAGTGATTTTCGGCATTGATCTTGTATAAGACGCCGAAGAGCGGGTTCAGCTTATTCAAGCAAACCTCAAAGCCGCTCAATCTCGCCAGAAGAGCTATGCGGACCAGCAACGCCGACCCTTATGTTTTAAAGTCGGAGATCACGTCTATCTCTGAGTATCCCCGATGAAGGAAATTCAGCGATTCAGGGTCAAGGGAAAGCTAGCACCTCGCTTTGTGGGCCCGTTCATTATTACAGAACGGTGTGGACCGGTAGCCTACCGTCTGAGGCTGCCACCATCTTTATCGGGCGTCCACGACATTTTCCATGTCTCACACTTGAGAAAGTGTTTGAAGAGGCCGACGGAGATTCTTTTGGGAGACATGGAGATATTACAACCGGATCTCACCTACGCCGAGCAGCCCATCGAGATTATCGACGAGAAGACCCGGATCACTCAAAATCGGACCTTGAAATTCTACAAAGTCCTGTGGAGTAATCACACACCAGAATAAGCGACTTGGGAGAGTGAAGATTACATCCACAAGAACTATCTGGAACTTTTGTCGTAGATTTTGTAATTTCCTTCCGCCTCATCTTTCTTTTGTAATCTCGGGACGAGATTCCCTTTTAAGGGGGGAGGAATGTAAAGGTCGCAAAATTGTGAATACAAACAAACATGAGTTTGCACAAATGTTGGAGTCATGTGTATGAAAAAGGGGATTAGTTGAAACTTTCTCCACATATGATAACACATGTGAGATTCTTCTAAACAAACTTAGGGTTACTGCATGGGTGGACCTCATGTGGATTAAAACCACAGAAATGAAGATTTCAAGTGCAATGGGAGGGTTTAAAAATCAGAGTTTGAACTAAATGTCCAACTCAAATTTCAAATGAGGGAGGACACAATGGTAATTCAAACTCTTGTGTTGAAAATCTTGTTTGCAGCAGCTAACACAAGAATCAAATTGCATATTTGGATTCCTTAGGTCCAAATTAGTGGCTAGGCAAAGTTTTATTAATTTTTGCAAAGGCTTGCTACCCATTTTTCCAAATGGACTTAAATGTGCAAAAAATTCAAATATACATTTGAATTTGGAGGAGATTTGTCCAACCACCCAAATGCAGCTTGGATTTTAAACTTCAAACATTTGAATTGGTTACTTGCCAAGTTTTGTGAGAAAAATGAGAGGGGATGAGAAGGGACAGTGGGGCCCACGTGTCATAGAGGTGGTTAAATGGAGAAATATCCTAGTAATTGGTCTCTGTGTTTCTTTCTCTACACGAAGCCACCTCAGTTCCCACCGTGCACTCCCGAGAAGCACCGGACGACAGCTCCTGCTCCTCCCTCTCGCGCTGGCAACCGGGCAGCAGCTCACCCCCTCCTCTACCTGATCCACCCCCCACCCCCCCCCCACACAGCTGAGCCAAGCGTGTTTGCTTTCCTCCTCACGATCAGCAGCCGCACCGCGCGCTGTTTTCCCTCATCGGCGCCGCTCCTCAACTCTCCTCCGCACACCGGCGCTGCTCTGCCTTTGCTCGAGCCCCCAATACAAAAAGTGAGCACCAACACGTTCTCTAACTACCTACCTTGCTACTTCGCGGCGTTGTCGCTTCGTTTGGCCACAATTCGATGATCGCCACCAAGAACTGAGGCTCACCGGCGGGAAACCGAGGACGGCCCCCGTGGACAGCACACAATGGCCGCTTTCACCGCCCGTTCTCTCCATGAAAAAGGTGCGCCTTAACCTCCAGATCGTGTAGCTGCAACCCTTATAGAATTTGATCGATCGAGCGTGGAGAATTTCCAGTTTCCCGAAAGCTAGTAGATGCGGGTAGGTGTCGGTCTACCCCAAAATTTGTGTTGCACGGTCCACCCCAGCTCGGGCGAGCTTGCACACACCTTCCTCACTTCCTAGCGGTCCTCCTCGATCAATAACCGAGTGATATGGTCCAGAAATGACTGGGTTCTTGCGGTTTTTCGGGCCGCCGTGGAAAAACAGCTCGGGTCACCGTGGAGCTCCATGTTGCCGACGTTTTCATGGGGTTTGGCGGCCATTTTCGACACCCTCGAGCTCCCACGGTGCTCTCCGATCAGTTCCTGACCGTTTTTATGCGGTGTAGTGTATTCCCGACCACGCCGGAACCCTAACAGCCGCTGTCACCGCCGGGCACCATGTTCCGGCGATCTACTGCCGCCGGCGACACCCGAGCCGAGTCCAGCATCGTGAGTTAGGGTGGGGCGGCGAATCTGAGGTCGGGAGATGGCTGGGAAAGCCATTCCGGAGACGCTCGCCAGAGGGCGCCGCCGTGGCCCCTGTTTGGCGCGAGGAAGAAGAAGGCCTGCCGGGTGGGACCCACTGGCAGGCATTTGAACATTTTGGGATTTCCAGTCTAAACTTTGGAGGGCCAAGACTCTGGATAGGGAAATCCAAAAATTTGAAACAAATTTTGTTGGATTCCCCTAATAGAGTACTGTCCAAATATGAAACCCAATTTGTATGAAACTCATTATTTAATTCTGGAACATTCTTTAAATCTTTTCAGCAAAAGAATTTTTGAGGGAGTTTGGTTAATCCAAATATCCTCTAAATTTGCCAGAATATCATATAGGATGTTAGTGAACCCCTGTAAAATGTTCAGACCATTTGGACTTGCTTTGATAAGGGAAATTCAGATTTGAAGTTGCTGTGTTCAATTGAATACAGAAACATTTTCAGAGAATTTCCAAAATTTGGAAATTCATTTCTGGGAGATTCTTATCTCCAAAAATCCTAGGAAAATTCATGCAAGCTATATGAACTATGTTTGAAATTTTAGTTCACTAAGTTTGGCATGAACATGGGTGTTACCTCAGAATTAATTCTGCTTTGTTTAATTGCTTAGAAAATTGTTCTGAGCAAACCACTCAATGAAAAGTGCTAAATTTTGGTCCAGAGGACTTTCTTGTGACAAGTAGCTCACATGAAAATTTTCAGCCCCATAGGAGCTTTGGATCACCCCTGTTCTGTTTAGCCACTCAAGGTGATCAATATAGAAGAGGGGGAAAACCACTTAGCACTTCATCTTGTTGCTTAGATACAAACCCAAACCAATAGCACCCATGTCATTTAAATTCTTAAACAGAGTTCCAGTTTTGAAACTTGTTGTTAGAACTTGTAGCAAAATCTTTACAATGAAACACATGTGCATGTTCATTACGTGTAGCATCTACTTGAAGAACTTGAAGTCATTGGAGTAGAGATCAATGGAGGGAGGCAACGGATCAAGTCAAGTGGTCTTCACTAACTTAGATATATATATATATATATATTAGTTCCCTGCAAAACAAAGGCAAGCCCCGGTTTGCATCAAAACTTACAAGTTTTTATTTGTATTCACATTATATTTGTCTAGCATTTGTTTATTGCATTACGTCTAGGTGGTTTGAGACTCCAGATGACCCAGAAAACCCTGGAGTTTAATGTAGGATATGTTATGTTATCAATTGATTATAACTGCTGATCTCAACAAAAGTGGATTAAAAGAGGCATAACTCGAGTAGGCAGATTCCTACTCGTGAACCGGGATTAAGGGGGATCAATCGGAAGAGTTGGGAATTGATCCTCATAGTTGGGTAAGGAGACCGGGCAGTGGATGGAAGGCTCAAGGACGTGGTCCTGTGAACCTAGTCTATGTCTTAGTCGATTAAGGCCCGTTCTCGTGTGCGGCCCTGTGAGACAAGTTTGAGATGTGTACCGGATGCATACTGGCAATATGGGACCCAGGAAACCGATGTAACATGTTAACCTGGGTGTCGAGGCATACCTCACCGTCTGATGCCGATGCTGAAAGGATAGAGAAGTCGGCTCTACGAGGGTTTGCCATAGAGAGACTTAATCCTAGTCGGTGGGACCTGTTCGACATTTGGGTGTCGTGTGAAAGGTTGCCACGTACGACATCAATGATGGTTACTGTGTGCGACGTCGAGTACGGGCGTACGTGTCGTGCCAGCCAGGTGTTTTTGATTGCAATCACCGTCACTCGCGGTAGTGAGCATACTTGTACACCGAGTCGTGACGTAGTAATAAACTGGGAAACATTTAATATGCTTCGTGGGTAATCCTCATAATGGAGATGAGGAGCGATCAACACTTCACTAAATTTAATTTCCACCTTGGGCTAGTAGCGTCGAGGCAAAGCGTTTCTTGTTTGATTATGGAGTCTCGACATTGATGGCGCAAGGTCAGTATGAGTCTAGGGTAGCTCACTAAAGTTACTTTTACCTCGGGCAAGTGACATCGAGACAAAGTGTTTCTTTTTTTATTGTGTAGTCTCGATGTAAATTGCGTGAGGGCTATAAAAGTTGCTTAAAACTGGAATTAAGGACTCTCCTTTAGATCAAGTTTATCTTTTGTGCAAACTTCTATATTCAGCCCTCTATTTTCATCATGTAGAGTTTCATGACTAGGGAGACGGGTCAGTCTTGCTGAGCTTCGTGCTCACAGATACTACATAAGTTGTTTTGCAGGTAATAACTGTAGGCTGATATGTACGGGTGCCCGATGAGACAC
This sequence comes from Neostapfia colusana, assembly GCA_030760725.1. Taxonomy (NCBI): domain Eukaryota; kingdom Viridiplantae; phylum Streptophyta; class Magnoliopsida; order Poales; family Poaceae; genus Neostapfia; species Neostapfia colusana. The sequence continues at coordinate 22,167,320 of JASWHV010000010.1, forward strand.
GGAACTCACCGAGTGGTGAACTCATGGCAACCCCTGCCGCTGCTATTGTGATAGTGTTGCTAGCGAGAAGGGTCCGCGGGCTGGACACCTTCTCTGTTACTTAGCATAGGTATGAGACGTGAGTTGTAATAGTCTTCTGCTGTAGATTATTTTGAGAAGTATTTGTAAAATCAACACTTTGTAAGCTTCTGCTTGTTTTATGTAATAGGATGCTTTATTATGTGTGCTGTTGGGTGCCGCATCGCACGACACCACCCAATGTGATTCCCGGCCGAGGTGCCCCGTCCCCGTGAACCGGGACGGCGGGTCCTCACAGTGTGGTATCAGAGCCGCATTGGTAATAGCACACGGAATAAGGATCATATTACGACAAAAACTTAGGATACGGTGAGGAAACGGTATTAGGCCCACATAAGGACTATAGTAGTATAGTTACTTAAGTGGCATGACTAACATACTTGTTGTAATTCTGAATTTTTATTATGTAACGACACACCTACGCTCAGGTAAACATGGTAAAGAACGTCACCGAAAGCGGTTCAATTTCGGTTAGCTCCCCTAACGTGGAAAGTGGTTCAGGGATAGGACTCACAGCTTGGTGTGAGATGTCAATATGAAACTCCTGGACTCTTCATGTTCCTGAGTTCATATGAAACGCTGGTCCCTAGTGTGCATTAGGTAAGTAAGTGGAGACCCCATCGCGTGGTCAGTAACGCGAAAGTGTGTTCGTCTGGAAATAGCCGAGGAGGACATACGCAGCGCTTGCCATCGGCGTGCCCTGCAGGGCAGTAGGTGGTATCCGTTGGTTTGATAACATTCCCAACCGTGATGACCCGTTCATGATATACTCGGGTTCCCTTTCGTGTGGTGTAGAAACACGACCGTGTACCTTGAGACGTGACTTGACTCAAGGACGGCCCGTATGGAAATGATACGGGGCGTATGTTTTTAGTATGATATGGAACTGCCTGAAATGAAAACAACCTTTGAGTGCACCACTATTGAGTGTTTTTCTGCAGGTACTAACCACATACGTATCCCGTATGGTACACGTGTGCGAGAGAGCATTTAGTGCCACTAATAAAACGGATATGCCGGTATAATCCGGTTTAGGATTTTCTTTTGGAAAGGCAACGCAGTACCGACATGTTTCTTACGGTGCATCGACACCGTACTACACTTAATAACCTCTTCCCTATGAAGAAATGATTCATGAGCTAACTTTCAACTAAAAAGGGAAGTTTGAAACAAACAGTAGTTACTGAACTCTAATTTTGAGCTAAGATTCAAATGAGAGAAGGTTTAGGTTTCAAAGAATTCAAAAACAGAGTGCTCTGTTTCTGGCAGAAAGTTTTGCTGGATTTAATAGGGCATGACTCTGAGTAGCTTGATCCAATTAAGGTGTAGGATACAGTTCTGGAAAGATTTTCAAGTGCTCTACATCTTTCTTGTAGACCTCCAGAGAAAAATCACATGTTAAGTTGGTGAAAAGTCCAGATGAAGGCAAACTGTTAAGAACCAGGACAGCAGCAAAACCTCTCTGGACCTTTCTGTTTTTAAGCCATAACTTCCTGTAGAAAAATACTTAAGCAGCCTGTGATACACCGTTGGAAAGGTTATGACATATGCAACATTGTTGTAGTTCAAAGTTGGTTCAGATTCATATTGTATCTGTGTATACAACTGTGATAAAGTCAGCCACATACAAAGGAGATGCTGGCGAATTTTATCCAGAAATTCTGTCAACTTTGAACAATCATAACTTTTGATCCAGAAGTGATATGGAGGCATTTGAATACTCGTTGGAAAGATATTGAAGTTAACTTTAACTTTGAGATTCACCTTGAATTATGAAAGTGCTTTTAACCGGATCAAAATGCTGGTTGGTTTGAGAACCGATCAGTCTGCTTTTAAATCCTTGCTGTTAGTACATTAGTTTGCGCTTAAATCATTTTGCTTACTCGTTAAGATTCCGTTATCAGTGTTTCACTACTTTGTTCATGGAATAAATCAAGTGATAGTGTTGAGCTGATAATGAACTCTTGCAATTGCAGAATGGTGCGAACTCGTTCCATGGTTGAAGCAGGTGGTTCCAGTGGGGGTGGTAGTGATAACTCTCCACAGCGGGAACAGCGAGCTCCGCAACCGCAGCAGCCACCAGGACCTTCACCTACGGTCACAATGGTGGACATTTTGGCTGCCATGACGGGTGCAAGTGATGAGCGAACCGGCTTGCTCGGCACCCTGGTGCTGAATACATCCCGTCAAGGGGGATGTCAAGACGAAGACTTGCGCCAACCTCAACTGAACTCCTATGTTGAGTTCCTGGCAACTCAACCACCGGTTTTCATTGAAGCTGAGGATCCTATGGTGGCGGATAGCTGGATCCATACCATTGAATCTAAGTTTGGGTTGCTCCAATACACCGGACATCAGAAGGTTCTATACGCGGCGCAACAACTTCACGGGTCTGCCAGTGCATGGTGGGCAAATCAACTTGCCTCCCTACCAGCTGGACATGATTTTTCATGGACCGAATTCCAGAAGGCATTTCTCGCGTATCATGTTCCGTCCGTAATAATTCAGCGGAAACTCGAGGATCTTCTGGCCTTAAAACAAGAAGGTAGGGGTGCATACGAGCATTCGCGAGTGTTCAACAAACTGGCACAGTATGCACCGGAGCATGTGAACACCGACGCACAAAAGTGTGAATGGTTCTTCCGCAGCCTCAATCCCATGATAAAGGAAAGACTCGTCTTAGCTGATCGAAAGAACTTCAACGAATTGATAAGTGCTGCCATCATCGTTGAATATGCTCAACAAGAAGTTCAGGCTGAGAGAAGAAAGAACCGTATACCACCGGAAAGTAGCAATATTACTCCTCAAAAATACCGGATGGTAGACATCACCTTGAACTGTCAGCTGATGCAGCCGACTCGATGACCCCAGCAATATTCGGGTCATTCATCTCAGTACTCTGAAGTCGGACAGCTGCAACAACGGTATATGCAGCCACATTATTCTGTTCCACAAGTGTTCTTGCCGCAGCATAATACAACTAGTATCTGTACTCAGAGAAACCAGGAACCGGCTGAGAAACCGTGCTTCACGTGCGGTTATTCGGGTCATATCAGCAGGAAGCGTCCAGAAAGGATACGCCACAGAGAAACTACACCGGGGCAGGGTATAAATCAACCCCGTGCTCAGCTTCAAGGAACCGCACCAAAACCTGGGTGCACTTATCATACAGCTCTAGAGGATGTGCCGGATGGGGCACCTGTGCTAGCAGGGATATTCACCCTCAATGGACTGCCCGTGTTGATTTTATTTGACTCTGGTGCTACACACAATTTCATCAGCAGGTTATTTGTGTGCAAAGGTGAGCTCTCCACCTCTACACCAAAAGATCACTACCTTATTGGCTCACATGGTGGGGATATAGCTGCTAATGAAGTAGTGATCAAAGCACCGTTGTGCTTAGGTGGAAACGTATACCCCACAACCCTCATCGTATTGGAGGGGCAGAAGATCGATGTGATCTTAGGAATGGCATGGATGAACTACCACGGGGCTGTTCTGGACATGGGTCCATGGATTGTTAGTTTTGACTCTCCGATCTACGGTCTTCAAACACTCATACTTGAAGCCGTGGATTCTAAAAATCCAGTGGTGTACCACAGTGTGACCATGAAACTGGAGGATATTCCAGTGGTCCATGAGTACCCAGATGTGTTTCCCGATGATCTTCCAGGAATGCCACCAGAGAGGGCTGTGGTATTCAAGATCAAGTTAGCACCGGGAACCACACCAATATCTCGGAGGCCATACAAAATGTCTCCGAAGGAATTAGCTGAACTGAAAGAACAGCTAAAGGATTTAATGGATAAAGGGTTCATCCGACCAAGCTCATCGCCATGGGGCTTTTCAGCCCTCTTTGTGAAGAAAAAAGATGAGTCACTTCGGTTATGTGTAGATTATCGGCCGCTGAATGCAGTGACGATCAAAAATAAATATCCACTGCCGCGGATTGATATATTATTAGATCAGTTGGTGGGTGCCAAGGTATTCTCCAAGATGGACTTTCGGTCCGGTAAATATCAGAGCAGAGGATATACCAAAGACGGCTTTATCGACTAGATACGGACTCTATGAATATCTAGTCATGTCTTTCGGGCTAACAAATGCACCCGCACACTTCATGTATCTCATGAATTCTGTATTCATGCAAGAGTTGGATCAGTTCGTCGTGGTTTTCATCGACGACATTCTCGTATACTCCAAATCGGAGGAGGAGCACACCAAACATCTCCACATTGTGCTCCAACGCTTACGAGAACATATGATGTATGCCAAATTCAGAAAGTGTGAATTTTGGATCAGCAAAGTATCATTCTTGGGCCACATTATTTCAGCGGAGGGTGTGCCCGTAGATCCAACCAAAATTGAGCAAGTCTTGAAGTGGGAGTCTCCAACATCGGTTCATCAAATCCGCAGTTTTCTAGGACCAGCGGGTTATTACCGGAGGTTTATTCCCAGCTTCTCGAAGGTGGATAAACCAATGACAGAGTTATTGAAGAAGAGCAGCAAGTATGTGTGGACAGAGGCCTGTTAAGAGGCATTTCAAACTCTAAAGAAACATCTCACAACAGCACCGGTGTTAGCCCAAACCGATACAACAAAGCCATTTGATGTTTATTGTGATGCCTTAGGCATTGGACTTTGCTGCGTCTTAATGCAAGATAGACGCGTGATCGCGTATGGGTCTCGTCAACTCCGCAACCACGAGCAGCACTATCCTACTCATGACCTAGAACTGGCTGCAGTGGTGCTTGCGTTAAAGATGTGGAGGCACTACTTACTTGGGAATTTAGTGCACCTCTACACCGACCATAAGAGCCTCAAATATATATTCACTCAGAAGGATATCAATATGAGGCAGCGGAGATGGTTGGAATTGATGAAAGATTATGAGCTCGAGATCCACTACCATCCGGGCAAAGCTAACGTGGTGGCTGATGCACTCAGTCGTAAGTCCCACGTTAATAACTTGTCAGTTAGTCCGGATGAGGATGAAGAACTAAGCTTGCGGGTGATTCCGTATGGGGCGTTGTATAATCTTGCTCTTGTGCCTACCATTAGAGAAGAGATAGTACAAGCCCAGAAGAGAGATAGAGGGATGAGGAATATCCGAGCAAGGATTAGAGAGGATAAAATGAAATGCTTCCGGGAAGATAATCAAGGTGGGTTGTGGTTTAACGACCGTATCGTGGTACCCGGGAACCTGAAGCTAAGGAAGAAGATCTTGGACGAAGCTCATATGTCCAAATACTCTTTACATCCAGGAAGCAATAAGATGTATCAAGATCTTAAAACAAAAATATGGTAGACTCGGATAAAGAGAGAAATTGCTAAATATGTGTCTGAATGTGATACATGTCGGCGAGTCAAAGCTGACCATATAAAGAAAGCGGGGATGCTGCAACCATTAAGCATCCCGGCATGGAAGTGGTAGGACATCAGCATGGACTTTATTGTCAGACTACCTCTCACGTTCAGAAAGCATGACTCCATTTGGGTGATTGTTGATCGCTTAACAAAATCAGCCAACTTCATCCCAGTGAATACGGGATTCCAGACTAAGCAATATGCAGAATTGTATCTCTCCAGAATTGTATGCTTACATGGAGTCCCCAAGACCATCATATCGGACCGAGGTTCAATATTTGTTGCTCGTTTCTGGGAGCAACTACATGAATCTATGGGAAAAAAGTTAATCAGAAGCTCGGCGTTGTGGCGGACCGGTGTCCGCTCATCCAGGATCACAGAGGGTGGTGCCGCACGACGCGACACCTGACAGCACACGTCATAAGGACACAATATATTACATGGGAAACACAACTGAACTGTACAAACAGGTACAATACTCAGTTACAAACTATTGTCTTTATTACACAGTGGAATTATACTATTCTACAACTCACGCCCGCCTACCTAGCAAAAGTCGGTTGCCCAGCCCTAGGGCAACCCACACTAGCTGCACTCCTCAGCTCAGCGCGGCCTGTACGGCTCCCACTCAGCCGTGGTCCCCGACGGAGGGTAACCCTCGCCGGTGGACTCGTACTCTGAGTCCGTGGGTGGCTCCTCACCTGAAAAAAACTTAAGCAGCAACCGTGAGCATAAAGGCTCAACGAGACTTAACCGACTCACCTAAGCATGAAACTCTGCATGAGGTGTACAAAGCACATAGAATGGTAACATTGCAGCAAATGGACACGCCTATAAGTTCACCCTTAATTCATCTTTTAGCAACAAGTTAACAGATCAGGAATCTGAAATTTAGTAAGCAGTATTTGGTGGCACACATGTAGCAATACAATTATCTCAATCAGAAATATTGAATTATCATATTTCATACATTAGCCTACGTCACGACTCAGTGACCAAGTGGTACTCTTCACCGCGAGGGACGGCGAATCGACTCGATATACACCTGCAGGGAAACCAAAAGAGCATGTCACGTATGCCCACCCGTGGAGCTGCACAACATGCTCACTCGATGTCGTACGGGACAAACATTCACCCAAAAGCTCAAACGTCGAACCGGTCGCACCGAAACAAGCAGGAGGTTCCCCACACGGAGCATCTCTCTATGCCCGTTGGCAGATTTCCACCTTGCTGCCCTCAGCCTACACCTATAAATTGGTGCGTTATGCCTCGACGCCAGGAGGTTTAGGCTACATCGGTTTATCGGGGCCCATATATCCAATATGCCTTCGGTACGTTCAAACTTGATCAGCGTGGGCCGCACATGGATCGGTCCTCAATCGACACGGACAGGGCCGCGCAAACAAGACTTCCTCTTGTTGCGCCCCAGCCCCTGCCAAGTCTCATTTTCATTACTAAGGTGATCTCACATCACTCGAACCAATCCCATGTGTCCCAAGCCTAACTCGCAAGTAGATTCCAACTACTCGACTTGTACCGAAGTCCTATGAATCACTAATCATAGCTTGTCTACTCGAGGTCTTAGACACTACCCTCACTCTTATGGAAAAATTCTGGTTATGCAAGTGAGGTTCCATTCATCCTACACCTAATGCACATCCATACTTCATATGACACATGTAAACAAAGTAAAACTTTATGAAAGGCTTAATGCAAACCGGGGCTTGCCTTGTTGCTGCTGGTCAGGGGTTAGTTCTTCTTCCGGAAGTAGGAAGTCGAGTATTTCCGGAGCCTCCTCGCCTGCAGCGACTACACGTTAATAAAATACTACATGTTAATGAATATGCACATAAGTTTATTGTAATGCTTCTGCTATTAGTTCTAATAACCAGTTTCTAACAAATGGAACTCTGTTCAAGAATTTAAAATGAAACTGGGGGTTAGTGGTTTGGGTTTGGACCAATGCACATGATTAAGTGCTAAGTGGTTTTCCCCCTCTTCCATATTAATCCCACAAGTGGTTCCACATAATAGGGATGATCCAGAGCTCCAATGGAGCTGAGAATTTTTGTGTGAGTCCCTTGTCACAAGACAACTCTCTGGATCAAAATTTAGCACTTGTGATTGAGTGGTTTGTTCAGAATAATTCTTTTAGCAAATAAGCAAAGAAGAATTAATTCTGAGGTAACACCTCTGTTCATGCCAAACTTAGTGAACTACAATTTCAATTATAGCTCATAGAGTTTGCATGAATTTTCCTAGCATTTTTGGAACAAAGATTTGCCCAGAACTGAATTTCCAAGTTTTGGAAATTCCCTGAAAATGTTTCTGTATTCAAATGAACACAGCACCTTCCAATTTGAATTGCTCCGATCACATCAACTCTAAATGGTCTGAAACTTTTACAGAGGTTCACTAACATACTAAAGAACATCCTGGCAAAATTTGAGGATTTTTGGATGAACCAAACTCCCTCTAAAATTCTTTTTTCTGACAAGATTTAAAGAATTTTCCAGAATTACATAATGGGTTTCATACTAATTGGATTTCATATTTGGATTGTTCTCTGTTAGAGGAATCCAACAAAATTTGTTTCACATTTTTTGGACTTTCCTACCCCAAGTTGTGGCCTTTCAAAGTTTAAACTGAACACAGAAAATTCCAAATTGTTCAAATGCCTGCCAGTGGGTCCCACCCGGCAGGTCTTCCCCTTCCTCACTCCAAACAGGGGCCCGCGGTGGCGCCCTCCGGCGAGCGTCGCCCGAACCACTTTCCTGGCCATCCCCCGACCCCAGACTCGCCGCCCCTCCCTAACTCATGACGCTGAACTCAGCTCGGGGGTCGCCGGCGACCGTAGCTCACCGTAACAGTGCGCCCCATGGTGACAGCGGCGGTCAGGGTTCCGGCGTGGTTGGGAATGCGTTACAACGCGTCAAAACGATCGGAAAAGGGTCGGAGAGCACCGCGGAAGCTCGAGGGTGACGAAAATGGCCGCCAAACCCCATGAAAAGGTCGGCAACCTAGAGCTCCACGGTGAACCGAGCTATTATTCCATGGCGGCCCAAAAAAACAACCAGAACCCGGCCATTTCTGGGCCATATCCCTTGATTCTTGGTCGAGGAGGGCCGCTAGTAAGTGAGGAAGGCAGGTGCAAGCTCAACCGAGCTGGGTTTGGACAGTGCAGTTAGAATTTCGGGGTAGACCGATCCCTACCCGTATGCACTGGTTCTCGGGATTCTTAGGAATTCTCTGCGCTCGATCAATCAATGGCTATGAGGGTTGCAGCTACACGATCTGGAGACTACGACGCACTTTTTTGTGTAGAAGTCAGGCGGTGAAAATGGCCGGGGTGTGCTGTCCACGTGGAGCAACCTCGGTTTTCCGCCGGTGGCCTGGGTTCTCAGTGACGATTGTCGATTAGTGGCTGAATGAGGCGCTAACGCCGCGAAGTAGCGGGGTGGTTAGCTAGAGCACACACTGGTGCTCCTTTTTTGTGTTGGAGGCTCGGGCCAAGGCCGAGCAGGCGCCGGCGTACAGTGGGAATCGGGAAAGCGGCGCCGGTGTGTGAAACAGAGCCGGTGTGGAGCTGTTTTGCAGAGAAGCAACGCGTAGGGCTCGTTGCGTGGGGAGGGGTCACGTAGAGGAGGGGGCGAGCTGTTTCCCGGCTGCCAGCACGAGTGAAGAGAACCAGGAGGTGGCTGGCCGAGGCGATCGGGCGCCTGTGTCGCCGTGCGCTGGCGCGCGGTTTCGGCCGAAGGAGAAAAGATCAGGGGTAAAACTTCTCAGCTAAGACTACTGACAAGTGGGACCTCCCCTCTAATTCTTTTTCCAAATTTTCTCAATTCTGTTGTGCCAAAATATCCTCAGCTATTCACAATTTAATGTGAGACTTAGTCACCAAGTCTTAGTTTGAATTTGAATTCTCAAATTTGAACTGTGTCTGGATAAATTTGCTGCATGTTTAAACTGAAATTTAAATTCAGTTTTGAATTTTTGCAAATTTATCTCTTGACAAGATGAACTCCAATGAGGATGAAAATTGGTGGGCTTACTCAGAAAAATGTTCTGAGTTTAAATATGAAGCTAGCTTTTGAATTTGAGTGATGAAAGTTGCTGCAATTTGATTTACCTTCAAATTGGTCTCTTTTTCAAATACCTCCAAAAGTGCCTCAAAAAGTGTTGGATTTACATGAAATTTGGCCTGGACCTTGTCAAGACTTTTTAAGTTCTAGGGGTGAGCTCAACCTATCATGTTCATGTGTAAAAATGCCACTTTGTGAAAATGAAGGCTTTCCCCTCTAATCCCTCTTTTGATGGAGGTTACTTGCTCTTCACAATATTTTCTAAGATATCCACAATAAAAACTGTGGTGTTGTGAGGTGATGAAAGTTTTTGCAAGTCCCTTTTCTTGGGCTTTTACATCCCTCCCCCCTTAAAAGAATCTCGTCCCAAGATTATAAAAGAAGAGACAGCGATGTAATAGGGACTTACCCGTGTTAAGATGCCATGAACTCCGGGTAATTTGAGCGAAGGAATTCCTCGCTCTCCCACGTCGCTTCTTCGGCGGTGTGGTTGCTCCAGAGTATCTTGTAGAACCACAACATTCTGCTACGCGTGGTTCCGGCTTTCTCATCAAGAATTGCCAGCGGATACTCATCATATGTCAAATGCGGCTTCAGCTCGCCGATGTCTCCGGTAGTAACAGCAGCGGTATGTTTCAGACATTTCCTCAGCTGTGAGACATGGAAAATGTCATGGACACCAGCAAGATATGCCGGTAGTTCCAGTCCATACGCCGCTGGTCCACACTTCTCGGTGATAGCATAGGGTCCAATGAAACGGGGAGCGAGCTTCCCCTTCACACCGTACCGGTGCACACCCTTCACCGGAGACACGAGGAGGTACACGTGTTCACCGACGTCGAAGTGCAACGGTCTACGCCTCTTATCAGCGTAGCTCTTCTGCCAGGATTGAGCGGCCTTCAGGTTGGCTTGAATCGTTTGAACGTGCTCTTCGGCGTCGTTCACCACATCAACCCCGAATGTGACCCTTTCACCGGACTCGCACCAGTTTAATGGGGTGCGGCATTTGCGACCGTAGAGAGCTTCATAGGGTGCCATCTTGATACTCGCCTGATAGCCGTTGTTGTACGAGAACTCCGCCAATGGTAGGTGATCATCCCAGTTCCTACCACGGTGGATGGCACATGCTCTCAACATGTCTTCCAGAACCTGATTCACCCTCTCTGTTTGGCCATCTGTCTGAGGGTGGTAGGCGGAGCTTCTAATCAGTTTAGTACCCAAAGCAGCATGCAACTGCTCCCAAAAGAGAGATACAAACAAAGCACCTCGGTCTGAGACTATGGTCTTGGGTACCCCGTGCAAGCATAGAATCTTGGCAATATATAACTCCGCATACCTCTTGGCATGGATAGTGTATGTACGGGGATGAAGTGAGCCGACTTGGTTAGTCGGTCAACAATCACCCAAATGGAATCATGCTTGTTGGATGTTAGGGGTAATCCCACAATGAAATCCATGCTCACATCCTCCCATTTACATGCTGGGATCTTCAGGGGTTGCAACAGCCCTGATTTCCTCATATGATCCGCCTTCACTCGTCTACACGTATCACACTCGGATACATACTTCGCTACCTCCCGTTTCATCCGTGTCCACAAAAATTTCTTTTTCAAACCTTGGTACATTTTGTTGCTGCCCGTATGAATGGAGTACTTAGACAAGTGAGCTTCATCGAGGATCTTTTTCCTCAACTCCATATCCCAGGGTACGACTATGCGGTCATTGAACCATAGCGTCCCCTCATCATCCTTCCGGAAACACTTGATCTCCCCGTTGTCTATCCGTCTCCAGAGATGTGCCATGCCTTTATCATCTTTCTGAGCTACCATGATGTCCTCCCTAATAGTAGGGATGACGGCAAGGTTGTACAGCGATCCATAAGGAACCAAGTATAAACTCGGCTCTTCCTCCTCCACCGGTGTAATGGTGAGGTGATTGACATGTGATTTTTGACTCAGCGCGTCGGCAACCACAGTTGCCTTGCCGGGGTGGTAATGAATCTCAATTTCATAATCTTTTATCAATTATAACCACCTCCTTTGCCTCATGTTCAGCTCCTTCTGGGTGAAAATGTATTTCAAGCTCTTGTGGTCGGTGTAGAGATGCACCAGATTCCCCAGGAGATAGTGCCTCCACATTTTTAGCACCAACACCACGGCAGTAAGCTCAAGATCATGAGTAGGATAATGCTGCTCATGGTTCCAAAGTTGGCGTGAGCCATAGGCGACCACACGTCCTTCCTGCATCAACACGCAGCCGAGCCCGATACCAGACGCGTCACAATACACGTCGAAGGGCTTTGTTGTATCCGGCTGAGCTAAGACTGGGGCTGTTGTGAGATGCTTCACCAATGCTTTGAACGCTCCTTCACATGCCGTGTTCCAAACATATTTCGTCCCTTTCTTCAGCAATTCTGTCATTGGCTTAGCGAGCTTGGAGAAACTTGGAATAAATCTCCGATAGTATCCCGCTAACCCGAGGAAGCTTCTGACTTCATGAACTGAAGTGGGATCTTTCCATTTCAGCACTTGCTCTATTTTGCTTGGGTCAACCGCAATGCCTTCCGCGGAGATGATATGTCCCAAGAATGGCACTTGGCTGATCCAAAACTCGCATTTACTGAACTTGGCGTAGAGCTTGTGGTCTCGCAATCGTTGAAGAACGATCCATAAGTGTTCGGCATGTTTGGCTTCTGTCTAGGAGTAAACCAAGATATCATCGATGAACACTACCACGAACTTGTCCAGCTCCGGCATGAACACCGAGTTCATGAGATACATGAAATGGGCTGGAGCGTTTGTGAGACCAAAAGACATGACGAGATATTCATATAGTCCATATCTCGTCGAGAAGGCCGTCTTCAGGATATCCTCCGCCCAGATCTTTATCTGGTCATATCCAGAGCGAAGGTCCATCTTGGAGAACTACTTGCACCCAAAAGTTGATCAAACAATATGTCGATGCGGGGCAGTGGGTACTTATTCTTGATGGTGACAGCGTTGAGGGGCCGGTAGTCCACACAGCCTTAAGGTTTCATCCTTCTCTTCACGAACAGCGCCGAGCATCCCCAAGGCGAGGAACTCGGCCTAATGAAACCTTTGCTCAACAGATCATTGAGCTATTCTTTCAGTTCAGCCAGCTCATTTGGAGCCATCTTGTATGGCCTCCGTGATATGGGCGTAGTCCCGGGTGCGAGCTCGATCTTGAACTCGACATCCCGCTCAGGTGGCATGCCCGGAAGATCATCCGGAAACACGTCGTGGTACTCCCGGACTACGGGGATGTCCTCTAACTTGAGAGCTTCAGTATTGTTGATCGCTGAAACCTCTCGGATTGGATCATCTAATAGGAGGGACTGCGGATGGTGTAGTGGGGAGTTGAGGTGAACCGTCCGCGCTAAAGTTTCCAGGACAGCGCCATGATAGCTTAGCCATGACATTCCCAAGATTGCATCAATCTTCTGCCCCTCAAGGATAATCATAGTGGTGGGATATATCTTCCCACCTAAACACAGTGGTGCTTTCGGAACCATTATCGTTGTGAAATCTTTCCTCCCAGTGAGCAGATCATATAAGAACACTCGGTTGGAAAGGCTTCCAGCTGATGCTTAACCACATAGGATGCCCATATAAAATTGTGGGTTGCACCAGAATCAAACAATATGATGATGGCTTGATTGTTGAGAGTGAACGTACCCGCCAGCACGTTGTCTCCCTCCGGGGCGTCTTCATTGTCAAGGTTGCGGACGCCCTCAGTCCACTGACCAACCTTCTTGACCGGAGGTCGGCCTTGAGCACCGCCTTGAAACTGGGCTTGCCCACTGCTCTGCTGCCCCTGGGGACAGTCCTTCGCGAAGTGGCCCGCCTGGCCACAAGTGAAGCAAGTGAAACGGGGTGGTCCCGCGCTGATCGGTGGACGGAAACCCGGGGCGCGTTGTGGCGGTGGAAACGCCCGGGGTGCCGTCTGCTGCTGCTGCTGTCTTGGTGGTGGCATCGGCGGACGGAACGGAGGTGACTGAAACGAACGTCCCCCGAACCGCTGAGGTCGCGCCGGTGGATGCCACTGCTGCCCGGATGGTGTCCGCTACACCATGCGGTACTTCTGGGGAGCGCCACTCCCACCGCTGGGTGGAGCGCTGCTCTTCCGCTGCTCAGCTGCCAACTCCCACTGAGCATCCTCTTGCATGATCGCGGCATTGACTAGGTCATTGAAGGTGCCGCGATTCCACTGAACGAGATGTGTCTTCATTTCGGGGTGTAACCCCCGATAGAAATGTTCCCGCTTCTTCTCTTCAGTGGAAATGTAGTCTGATGCGTATTGCGCCAGATGGTTGAAGGCACGGGAGTTGTCATGGGCACTCCTCCCACCATGCTTCAGTTCCAAAAATTCTTGGAACTTGCTCTTCATGATCCCGGGAGGAATGTGATAGGCGCGGAACGCCTTCCGGAACACTCCCCACTCCACGGCATGGCCAGCCGGACTTGAGGCGACATAATTCACCCACCACGCAACAGCGGCACCGTGAAGTTGCTGCGCTGCGAACAAAGTCTTTTGCCGCTCCATGCATTGGAGCAGCCCGAACTTGGACTCGATGGTCCGCAGCCAGTTGTCGGCCTCCAGTGGTTCTTCAGCTTCTGTGAACACTGGAGGGTGCGTACTCATGAAATCCGAGTACGACACCTCACGGGGCTCACGAGGCCCTCTGTCTTGACGCCCCCCCCCCCCCCCGCCTGGGACGTATTCTGCACGATCGTGCGGAGCAGGTCGGTCTGCTCCTCACGATCACCCACCAGTGCCTCTATCACATCCGCTAGAGTAAGCGGAGGCGGCGGTGGTGGCTGCTGCTGCGAGGTGCTGTCGTGGGCCGGTGGCTGGGAGTTATCACCTCCCTGTTGGCTAGAGCAACCAATCTCGTGCGTGGTCCTAGTACGAACCATCTGCAACCATACAACAATAAACATCAGTCCCGCAACATATTCCCATGCTGTCAAATGAAATAGGCGTAACAACATAATGACAATAAAAACATGCGATACATCTCGTATGTAGATAATGTAATAACTTTGCACAAGCTACACCATTACCAGACCAAATACAAGCTAGTTTAATCCAACTTGATGAACCTCCCCTTTGGAAGCTCACCACAACTAGGTTTGGTCACTACGAGATATTACTATCGCTTTGTCATCACGTAAACCACCCTTTTAACTTCAATACGACACAAACATGGTCTCTAGTAAAAGAAACTTGAGTGAGACCTATACTCAAATCTCTCACTAGTTGAAGATAACCTCTCATGAGTATGTTCTACCCATTGGAAGTACTTAAACCAGCTCTAGGGTACAACAATCTCTCCCATGAGTTCAACTGTCATGCCTCTGTCAGGATGACCAGTTTCTACATATCCAAGATTTTGATCTGGTTCTGGGCATTTTCATGACTCAAGCTAAATACCAAAGTTAAAGTTAACTTCAGTATCTTTCCACGGAGTACTTATTTGCCCTCAGATCAGCCGTGGTTTAGAAGTTATGGTAATTCAAATTCAACAGAATTTCTGGAAGAATTTCAATAGCACCTCCTTTGGGAAGATGCTGTTTTCATCTCTGGTTTCCACTGAAATCTGTGCTGAAATCTCAGAAACTTTGAATTGCAAAGATGTAAAACGTCTTCTACCCTTTCTAAAGATATATCATATGACAATTTTAGATTTTTCTCCTGGGAGTTATGCTTGAAAACAGAACAGTCCAGAGAGTGTTTAACTCTCTCCTGATTCTGGACAGTTTACATTCCTCTGGAATTTAAACCATCTTATGGTGTGTTTCAGCTCTGGAAGTCTACAACAAAATTGTAGAGTACTAGAATACCTTTCCAGAACTATATACCACACCTCCCTGGTCTAAAATACCTGTGAGTTGTGCTCTGTTGAAGTTCAGCAAACTTGCTGCCCAAAACAGAGCACTCTGTTTTTCAGTCTTTTTGAAACTACACTCATCACTAACCAATTTGTCTACCCAACCTGGGTCCTAAATGTTGAACCTAATGATTTTAATTCCTTGTTATCATTATTTTCATGCATATGCCTACAATATCTCGGTACTACGTTCCTCACAAAAGAAAAATCCTAACCGGATTATACCGGCATATACGTCTCAAGTGTGGCACTAAATGGTCTCTCGCACACGTTTTCTACACGGATACATACGTGGTTAGTACCTGCAGAAGACCACACAATAATGGTGCACTCAACGGTTGTTTTCATTTCAGGCAGGATCATATTAAAAATAAATACAAACACCCGTATCATTGCCATACGGCCAGCCTCGAGTTAGGTCACGTCTCAAGGTACGTGATCGTGTTTCAACACCACACTACGGGGAACCCGAGTATGTCATGAACGGGTCGTCACGGTTGGGAATGTTATCAACCCAACAGATACCACCTACTGCCCTGCAGGGCATGCCGATGGCAAGCGCTGCGTATGTTCTCCTGGGCTACTTCCAGACGAACACACTCTCACGTTACTGACCACGCGATGGGGTCTCCACTTACTTGCCTAATGCACGCTAGGGATCAGCGTTTCATATGAACTCAGGAACATGAAGAGTCCAAGAGTTTCATATTGACGTCTCACACCAAGCTGTGAGACCAATCCCTGAACCACGTTCCTCGTCAGGGGAGCTAACCGAAATTGAACCGCTTTCGGTGGTGTTCCTTACCATTCTTACCAGAGCGTAGGTGCGTCGTTACATAATTAAACTTCAGAATTATAACACATAGGTTAGTCTTTGCCACTTTAAGTAACTATGCTAGTAAAGTCTTTACTTGGGCAAACTACCGATTCCTCACCGTAATCCTAAGTTTTCCCATAATACAGTCCTTAAGTAGTATGCTATCCCCAATGCAGTTCTGATACCAGGCTGTGCCGGACCGGTGTCCGCTCATCCAGGATCGCAGAGGGTGGTGCCGCACGATGCGACACCCGACAGCACACGTCATACGAACATAATATATTACATGGGAAAACAACTGAACTGTACAAACAAGTACAATACTCAGTTACAAATTATTGTCTTTATTACACAGCGGAATTCTACTATTCTACAACTAACGCCCGCCTACCTAGGAAAAGTCGGTTGTGCAGCCCTAGGGCAACCCACACTAGCTGCACTCCTCAGCTCAGCGCGGCGTGTACGGCTCCCAATCAGCCGTGGTCCCCGACAGAGGGTAACCCTCGCCGGTGGACTCGTACTCCGAGTCCGTGGGTGGCTCCTCACCTAAAAAACACTTAAGCAGCAACCGTGAGCACGAAGGCTCAACAAGACTTAACTAACTCACCTAAGCATGAAACTCTGCATGAGGTGTACAAAGCACATAGGATGGTAACATTGCAGCAAATGGACACGCCTATAAGTTCACCCTTAATTCATCTTTTAGCAACAAGTTAACAGTTCAGGAATCTGAAATTTAGTAAGCAGTATTTGGTGGCACACATGTAGCAATACAATTATCTCAATCAGCAATATTGAATCATCATATTTCATACATTAGCCTACGTCACGACTCAGTGACCAAGTGGTACTCTTCACTGCGAGGGACGGCGAATCGACTCGATATACACCTTCAGGGAAACCCAAAGAGCACGTCACGTACGCCCACCCGTGGAGCTGCACAGCACGCTCACTCGATGTCGTACGGGACAACCTTTCACCCAACAGCCCAAACGTCGAACCGGTCGCACCGAAACGAGCAGGAGGTTCCCCACACGGAGCATCTCTCTATGCCCGTTGGCAGATTTCCACCTTGCTGCCCTCAGCCTACACCTATAAATCGGTGCATTATGCGTCGACGCCCGGAGGTTTAGGCTACATCGGTTTATCGGGGCCCATATATCCGATATGCCTTCGGTACGTTCAAACTTGATCAGCGTGGGCCGCACACGGATCGGTCCTCAATCGACACGGACTGGGCCGCGCACACAAGACTTCCTCTTGTTGCGCCCTAGCCCCTGCCAAGTCTCATTTTTATTACTAAGGTGATCTCACATCTCTCGAACCAATCCCGTGTGTCCCAAGCCTAACTCGCGAGTAGATTCCAACTACTCGACTTGTACTGAAGTCCTATGAATCACTAAGCATAGCTTGTCTACTCGAGGTCTTAGACACTACCCTCACTGTTATGGAAAAATTCTGGTTATGCAAGTGGGGTTCCATTCATCCTACACCTAATGCACATCCATACTTTATATGACACATGTAAACAAAGTAAAAATTTATAAAAGGCTTAATGCAAACTGGGGCTTGCCTTGTTGCTGCTGGTCAGGGGTTAGTTCTTCTTCCGGAAGTAGGAAGTCGAGTATTTCCAGAGCCTCCTCGCCTGCAGCGACTACACGTTAATAAAATACTACATGTTAATGAATATGCACATAAGTTTATTGTAATGCTTCTGCTATTAGTTCTAATAACCAGTTTCTAACAACTGGCACTCTGTTCAAGAATTTAAAATGAAACTGGGGGTTAGTGGTTTGGGTTTGGACCTATGCACATGATTAAGTGCTAAGTGGTTTTCCCCATCTTCCATATTAATCCCACAAGTGGTTCCACCGAATAGGGGTGATCCAAAGCTCCAATGGAGCTGAGAATTTCTGTGTGAGTCCCTTGTCACAAGACAACTCTCTGGATCAAAATTTAGCACTTGTGATTGAGTGGTTTGTTCAGAATAATTCTTTTAGCAAATAAGCAAAGAAGAATTAATTCTGAGGTAACACCCCTGTTCATGCCCAACTTAGTGAACTACAATTTCAATTATAGCTCATAGAGTTCGCATGAATTTTCCTAGCATTTTTGGAGCTAAGATTTGCCCAGAACTGAATTTCGAAGTTTTGGAAATTCTCTGAAAATGTTTCGGTATTCAAATGAACACAGCACCTTCCAATTTGAATTGCTCTGATCAAATCAACTCCAAATGGTCTGAAACTTTTACAGGGGTTCACTAACATCCTAAAGAAAATTCTGGCAAAATTTGAGGATTTTTGGATGAACCAAACTCCCTCTAAAATTCTTTTTCCAACAAGCTTTAAAGAATTTTCCAGAATTACATAATGGGTTTCATACTAATTGGGTTTCATATTTGGATTGTGCTCTCTTAGTGGAATCCAGCAAAATTTGTTTCACAATTTTTGGACATTTCTACCCCAAGTTGTGGCCTTCCAAAGTTTAAACTGAACACTGAAAATTCCAAATTGTTCAAATGCCTGCCAGTGGGTCCCACCCGGCAGGTCTTCCCCTTCCTCGCGCCAAACAGGGGCCCGCGGTGGCGCCCTCCGGCGAGCGTTGCTGGAACCGCTTTCCCGGCCATTCCCCGACCCCAGACTCGCCACCCCGCCCTAACTCATGACGCTGAACTCAGCTCGGGGGTCACCGGCGACCATAGCTCACCGGAACAGTGCGCCCGACGGTGACAGCGGCCGTTAGGATTCCGGCGTGGTCGGGAATGCGTTACAACGCGTCAAAACGATAGGAAAAGGGTCGGAGAGAACCGCGGAAGCTCGAGGGTGACGAAAATGGCCTCCAAACCCCATGAAAAGGTCGGCAACCAAGAGCTCCACGGTGAACTGAGCTATTATTCCATGGCGGCCTGAAAAACAACCAGAACCCGGCCATTTCTGGGCCATATCCCTTGATTCTTGGTCGAGGAGGGCCGCTAGGAAGTGGGGAACGCTGGTGCAAGCTCAACCGAGCTGGGTTTGGACGGTGCAGTTAGAATTTCGGGGTAGACCGATCCCTACCCGTATGCACTAGTTATCGGGATTCTTAGGAATTCTCTGTGCTCGGTCTATCAATGGCTATGAGGGTTGCAGCTACACGATCTGAAGACTACGACGCACCTTTTTCGTGCAGAAGTCAGGTGGTGAAAATGGCCGGGGTGTGCTGTCCACAGGGAGCAACCTCGGTTTTCCGCCGGTGGCCTGGGTTCTCAGTGGCGATCGTCGATTTGTGGCTGAATGAGGCGCTAACGCCGCAAAGTAGTGGGGTGGTTAGCTATAGCACACACTGGTGCTCCTTTTTTGTGTTGGAGGCTCGGGCCAAGGCCGAGCAGGCGCCGGTGTACAGTGGGAATCGGGAAAGCGGCGCCGGTGAGTGAAACAGAGCCGGTGCGGAGCTGTTTTGCAGAGAAGCAACGCGTGCGGCTCGTTGCTTGGGGAGGGGGTCACGTAGAGGAGGGGGCGAGCTGTTTCCCGGCTGCCAGCGCGAGCGAAGAGGACCAGGAGGTGGCTGGCCGAGGCGATCGGGCGCCGGTGTCGCCGTGCGCTGGCGCGCGGTTTCGGCCGAAGGAGAAAAGATCAGGGGTAAAACTTCTCTTCTAAGACTACTGACAAGTGGGACCTCCCCTCTAATTTTTTTCCAAGTTTTCTCAATTCTGTTGTGCCAAAATATCCTCAGCTGCTCACAATTTAATGTGAAACTTAGTCACCAAGTCTTAGTTTGAATTTGAATTCTCAATTTTGAACTGTGTTTGGCTAAATTTGCTGCATGTTTAGACTGAAATTTAAATTCAGTTTTGAATTCTTGAAAATTTAGCTCTTGACAAGATGAACTCCAATGAGGATGAAAATTGGTGGGCTTACTGAGAAAAATGTGCTGAGTTTGAATATGAAGCTAACTTTTGAATTTGAGTGATGAAAGTTGCTGCAATTTGAATTTACCTTCAAATTGGCCTCTTTTTCAAATACCTCCAAAAGTGCCTCAAAAACTGTTAAATTTACATGAAATTTGGCCTGGACCTTCCCAAGACTTTTTAAGTTCTAGGGGTGAGCTCAACCTCTCATGTTCATGTGTAAAAATCCCACTTTGTGAAAATGAAGGCTTTCCCCTCTAATCCCTCTTTTGATGGAGGTTACTTGCTCTTCACAATATTTCCTAAGATATCCACAATAAAAACTGTGGTGTTGTGAGGTGATGAAAAGTTTTTGCAAGTCCCTTTTCTTGGGCTTTTACAGGCGTACCATCCTCAGACCGACGTTCAAACGGAGAGGGTGAATCAAATTTTAGAAGATATGCTGAGGGCATGTGCCATAGATCATGGAAAGAATTGGGATAACCATTTGCCTTTAGTGGAGTTCTCATATAACAATGGCTACCAATCCAGTATTAAAATGGCACCATACGAGGCACTATATGGCAGGAAGTGCCGCACACCACTCAATTGGTGTGAATCCAGCGAGAGAGTGATTTTCGGCATTGATCTTGTAAAAGATGCCGAAGAGCGGGTCCAGCTTATTCAAGCAAACCTCAAAGCCGCTCAATCTCGCCAGAAGAGCTATGCGGACCAGCGACGCCGACCCTTATGTTTTAAAGTTGGAGATCACGTCTATCTCTGAGTATCCCCGATGAAGGGAATTCAGTGATTCAGGGTTAAGGGAAAGCTAGCACCTCGGTTTGTGGGTCCGTTCATTATTACAGAACGGTGTGGACCGGTAGGCTACCGTCTGAAGCTGCCACCATCTTTATCGGGCGTCCATGACATTTTCCATGTCTCACACTTGAGAAAGTGTTTGAAGAGGCCGACGGAGATTCTTTCGGGAGACATGGAGATATTACAACCAGATCTCACCTACGCCGAGAAGCCCATCGAGGTTATCGACGAGAAGACCCGGATCACTCGAAATCGGACCTTGAAATTCTACAAAGTCCTGTGGAGTAATCACACACCAGAATAAGCGACTTGGGAGAGTGAAGATTACATCCACAAGAACTATCCGGAACTTTTGTCGTAGATTTTGTAATTTCCTTCTGCCTCATCTTTCTTTTGTAATCTCGGGACGAGATTCCCTTTTAAGGGGGGAGCAATGTAAAGGTCGCAAAATTGTGAATACAAAGAAACATGAGTTTGCACAAATGTTGGAGTCATGTGTATGAAAAAGGGGATTAGTTGAAACTTTCTCCACATATGATAACACATGTGAGATTCTTCTAAACAAACTTAGGGTTACTGCATGGGTGGACCTCATGTGGATTAAAACCACAGAAATGAAGAATTCAAGTGCAATGGGAGGGTTTAAAAATCAGAGTTTGAACTAAATGTCCAACTCAAATTTCAAATGAGGGAGGACACAATGGCAATTCAAACTGTTGTGTTGAAAATCTCGTTTGCAGCACCTAACACAAGAATCAAATTGCATATTTGGATTCCTAAGGTCCAAATTAGTGGGTAGGCAAAGTTTCATTAATTTTTGAAAAATCTTGCTACCCATTTTTCCAAATGGACTTAAATGTGCAAAAAATTCAAATATACATTTGAATTTGGAGGAGATTTGTCCAACCATCCAAATGCAGCTTTGGTTTTAAACTTCAAACATTTGAATTGGTCACTTGTCAAGTTTTGTGAGAAAAATGAGAGGGGATAAGAAGGGACAGTGGGGCCCACATATCATAGAGGTGGCTAAATGGAGAAATATCCTAGTAATTGGTCTCTGTTTTTCTTTCTCTACACGAAGCCACCTCGGTTCCCACCGTGCGCCCCCGAGAAGCACCGGATGACAGCTCCTGCTCCTCCCTCTCGCGCTGGCAACCGGGCAGCAGCTCACCCTCTCCTCTACGTGATCCACCCCCACCCCCCCACACACACAGCTGAGCCAAGCGTGTTTGCTTTCCTCCTCACGATCAGCAGCCGCACCGCGCGCTGTTTTTCCTCATCGGCGACGCTCCTCAACTCTCCTCCGCACACCGGCGCTGCTCTGCCTTTGCTCGAGCCCCCAATACAAAAAGCGAGCACCAACACGTTCTCTAACTACCCACCTCGCTACTTCGCGGGCGTTGTCGCTTCGTTTGGCCACAATTCGACGATCGCCACCGAGAACCGAGGCTCACCGGCGGGAAACTGAGGACGGCCCCCGTGGACAGCACACCATGGCCGCTTTCACCACCCGTTCTCTACACGAAAAAGGTGCGCCTTAACCTCCAGATCGTGTAGCTGCAACCCTTATAGCAATTGATCGATTGAGCATGGAGAATTTCCCAGTTTCCTGAAAGCTAGTACATGCGGGTAGGTGTCGGTCTACCCCAAAATTTTGGTTGCACGGTCCACCCCAGCTCGGGCGAGCTTGCACACACCTTCCTCACTTCCTAGCGGTCCTCCTCGATCAAGAAATGACTGGGTTCTTGCTGTTTTTCGGGCCGCCATGGAAAAACAGCTCGGGTCACCGTGGAGCTCCATGTTGCCGACCTTTTCACGGGGTTTGGCGGCCATTTCGACACCCTCGAGCTCCCACGGTGCTCTCCGATCAGTTCCCGACCGTTTTGATGCGGTGTAGCGTATTCCCGACCATGCCGGAACCCTAATGGCCGCTGTCACCATCGGGCACCATGTTCCGGCGATCTACTGCCGCTGGCGACACCCGAGCCGAGTCCAGCGTCGTGAGTTAGGGTGGGGCGGCGAGTCTGAGGTCGGGAGATGGCCGGGAAATCCATTCCGGCAACGGTTGCCAGAGGGCACCGCCGCGGCCCCTGTTTGGCGCGAGGAAGAAGAAGGCCTGCCGGGTGGGACCTACTGGCATGCATTTGAACATTTTGGGATTTTCAGTTTTCAGTTTAAACTTTGGAGGGCCACAACTCTGGGTAGGAGAATCCAAAAATTGCGAAATAAATTTTGTTCGATTCCTCTAATAGAGTACTGTCCAAATGTGAAACCCAATTTGTATGAAACTCATTATTTAATTCTGGAAAATTCTTTAAAACTTTTCAGCAAAAGAATTTTTGAGGGAGTTTGGTTAATCCCAAAATCCTCAACATTTGCCATAATATTCTATAGGATTTTAGTGAACCCCTGTAAAAATTTCAAACCATTTTGAGTTGCTTTGATCAGGGCAATTCAGATTTGAAGATGCTGTGTTCAATTGAATACAGAAACATTTTCAGAGAATTTCCAAAACATGGAAATTCATTTCTGGAAGATTCTTAGCTCCAAAAATCGTAGGAAACTTTATGCAAGCTATATGAACTATGTTTGAAATTTTAGTTCACTAAATTTGGCATGAACATGGGTGTTACCTCAGAATTTATTCTCCTTTGCTTAATTGCTTAGAAAATTGTTCTGAGCAAACCACTCAATGAAAAGTGCTAAATTTTGGTCCAGAGGACTTTATTGTGACAAGTAGCTCACAGGAAAATTCTCAGCCCCATAGGAGCTTTGGATCACCCCTGTTCTGTTTAGCCACTCAAGGTGATCAATATAGAAGAGGGGGAAAACCACTTAGCACTTCATCTTGTTGCTTAGAGACAAACCCAAACCAATAGAACCCATGTCATTTAAATTTTTAAACAGAGTTCCAGTTTTGAAACTTGTTGTTAGAACTTGTAGAAAAATCTTTACAATGAAACATATGTGCATGTTCATTACGTGTAGCATCTACGTGAAGAACTTAAAGTCATGGACTAGAGATCAAAGGAGGGAGGCAACAGATCAAGTCAAGTGGTCTTCACTAACTGAGAGATATATATTAGTTCCCTGCAAAACAAAGGCAAGCCCCGGTTTGCATCAAAACTTACAAGTTTTTATTTGTATTCACATTATATTTGTCTAGCATTTGTTTATTGCATTACGTCTAGGTGGTATGAAACTCCAAATGCATGACCCAAAAAACCCTGGAGTTTAATGTAGGATATGTTATGTTATCAATTGATTATAACTGCTGATCTCAACAAAAGTGGATTAAAAGAGGCATAACTCGAGTAGGCAGATTCCTACTCGTGAACCGGGATTAAGGGGGATCAATCGGAAGAGTTGGGAATTGATCCTCATAGTTGGGTAAGGAGACCGGGCAGTGGATGGAAGGCTCAAGGACGTGGTCCTGTGAACCTAGTCTATGTCTGAGTCAATTAAGGCCCGTTCTCGTGTGCGGCCCTGTGAGACAAGTTTGAGATGTGTACCGGATGCATACTGGCAATATGGGACCCAGGAAACCAATGTAACATGTTAACCTGGGTGTCGAGGCATACCTCACCATCTGATGCCAATGCTGAAAGGATAGAGAAGTCGGCTCTAGGAGGGTTTGCCGTAGAGAGACTTAATCCCAGTCAGTGGGACCGGTTCGACATTTGGGTGTCGTGTGAAAGGTTGCCACGTACGACGTCAGTGATGGTTGCTGTGTGCGACGTCGAGTACGGGCGTACGTGTCGTCTCAGCCGGGTGTTTTTGATTACAATCACCATCGCTCGTGGTAGTGAGCATACTTGTACACCGAGTCATGACGTAGTAATAAACTGGGAAACATTTAATATGCTTCGTGGGTAATCCTCATAATGGAGATGAGGAGCGATCAACACTTCACTAAATTTAATTTCCACCTTGGGCTAGTAGCGTCGAGGCAAAGCGTTTCTTGTTTGATTGTGGAGTCTCGACGTTGATGGCGCAAGGTCAGTATGAGTCTAGGGTAGCTCACTAAAGTTACTTTCACCTCGGGCAAGTGACATCGAGATAAAGCGTTTCTTGTTTGATTGTGGAGTCTCGATGTAATTGCGCGAGGGCTATAAAAGTTGCTTAAAACTGGAAGTAAGGACTCTCCTTTAGCTCAAGTTTATCTTTTGTTCAAACTTCTGTATTCAGCCCTCTATTTTCATCATGTAGAGTTTCATGACTAGGGAGACGGGTCAGTCTTGCTGAGCTTCGTGCTCACAGATACTACATAAGTTGTTTTGCAGGTAATAACTGTAGGCTGATATGTACGGGTGCCCGATGAGACTCGGAACTCCCCGAGTGGTGAACTCATGGCAACCCCTGCCGCTGCTATTGTGATAGTGTTGCTAGCGAGAAGGGTCCACGGGCTGGACACCTTCTCTGTTGCTTCGCATAGGTATGAGACGTGAGTTGTAATAGTCTTCCGCTGTAGATTATTTTGAGAAGTATTTGTAAAATCAACACTTTGTAAGCTTCCGTTTGTTTTATGTAATATGATGCTTTATTATGTGTGCTGTTGGGTGCCGCATCGCACGGCACCACCCAATGTGATTCCTGGGCGAGGTGCCCCGTCCCCGTGAACCGGGATGGCAGGTCCTCACATGAAGGGCACTTGCCTTGCTCCCGTGGTTCTTTCTGTTCGAGTGTCTCGAAGTCTTGGTGCTGTAGTTCTTTGTAGATTGCCTCTTGAGCTTGTCCTTCTACTCACGACCATGCACATACAAAATTTACAGCAAACACTCATCATGCACAAACTTTACTCAAGATGCGATGGAGTAGATGAATGCAAATCCTGTGGTGCTGTTTTATTAAACCAGTGTGTACGTGTTCTTGCATGTTTTAACGGGCTTTCATGGGGTTTTATGATGAACAAGGGTGTAGGAATCAAGTTTGGACGTGGTGATGATCTTGACTCATGATCTAGATCAATTCCACCGTCAAAAATCGATTAAAACATGATCTGTCCACATGAAAAAAGTTTCTGTTCGAAATGGGTGAAGAAAACGGATGCGTAGAAACAGCAGCGACGTCGTAAGATGGCTAACGAAGACCTACCTCACTTCCTTTTGGTGGCAGGGCCTTCCTCCTAGCAATGGCAGTAGCGGAGAATTTTTCTATGGAAAATTTTGGTAGGACAGATCGTCGGGCTTCTTCTCCGGCGACGGCGGGGCTCGACGGCAGGGCTCGCCGGCGACCAAACTCCGGCAAGGCGGAGGGGTGGCCAACTCGGCGAGTTGGGGGGGGCAGGGGCTCCAAGTTGTCGACTTGGAGGGGGTAGGGGAGGGGGAGGCTGCGGCCAAAAAGGTGGGGGGGTTTGGGTTGTATTTATAAGGGGGGGGGGGAAGGGAGAGTCCTACTCCAATTGGAGCTCAAATAAGCGTCATATTCAATTTTTTTAGATCTTAACAAACTTATCTCTTGTGGTACGGCAGCCTTGGGAATTTTATCCCCAAAATGTGGGGAAAATTCCCCTTTTGGGGAATTGGCGAATTTAGAAATTTTGGGGGAAATTTGGAAATGGCTCATTTCAGCTATCTTTTTCCCATTCCTCACCATTTCTATGTCACTTTCTCCATTTCAACATTCCCCTCTCCGTTTCTATGTCCCATTCTCCATTTCTACATTCCCCTCTCCATTTCTATGTCCCATTCTCCATTTCTACATTCCGCTCTCCATTTCTATGTCCCATTCTCATTTGTACATTGCCCTTCTCCATTTCTATGCCCCATTCTCCTTTTCTATATTACCTTCTCCATTTCTATGTTTTTTCCTCCATTTCTATGGTTTTTTCTCCATTTCCATGGTTCCTTCCTCCATTTCTATGATTCTTTGTCCATTTCTATGGTTCTTTTCTCCATTTCTATGGTTCTTTCTCCATTTCTATAGTTCTTTCTCCATTTCTACTTCTCTTATAATGTTTCTCTACATGAAAAATCTATGCAATGCATGGAAATGAATTTGAGGGTGTTACAAACCTACTCCCCTTAAACTGAATCTCGTACTCGAGATTCGATAGAGTGGAGAATAGATGAGTGAATTCTGCCTTGAGATCTTCCTCACGCTCCCATGTAGTTTTGGTTTTCGTGTGATGGCTCCATTGTACCTTGCACCAATGGATTACTTTGTTCCTCATGACCCTTTCCTTCACATCCAAGATTTTGACGGGGTGTTCCTCGTGGGTCAGATCCTCTTGATGCTCGAGCTCATCCATCGGTACTTGTTCTTCCGGTACTCTTAAGCACTTCTTGAGTTGGGATACATGAAACACGTCATGCACGTCAGAGAGGTGCTTTGGCAGCTCTAGTTGATAGGCTACTTCTCCTTGCTTGCCCAAAATCTTGAATGGACCGCTGTAGCGAGGTGCTAACTTGCCTTTGACGTTGAACCGTCGTTGGCCTCGGATAGGCGATACCTTAAGATACACAAAGTCTTCCACTTTGAAAGTCAATCTCCTTCGCCTATTGTCTGCATAAATTTTTTGTCGCGACTGAGCAGCCTTCAAGTTTTGTCGTATTGTTTGGACTTGCTTCTTGGCGTCTTGCAGCACATTGGGTCCAAACACTTGGCTCTCTCCGGTCTCATTCCAAAACAGCAGCGTTCTACACCGTCCACCATACAATGCTTCGAAAGGTGACATCTTTAAGCTGGCTTTATAGCTGTTGTTGTATGAGAATTCAGCATACGGCAAGCTCCTATCCCAACTACTCCCATATTTCAAGGCGCAAGCTCTCAACATGTCTTACAAAATCTGGTTTGTCCAATCAGTTTGCCCGTCGGTTTGCGGGTGATAAGCGGAGCTGAAATTCAGTCGTGTACCCATGGCTTCATGCAGCTTCTTCCACAAACTAGATGTAAATTGAGAACCCCGATCTGAAACTATCCTCTTCGGAACTCCATGGCGACACACGATTTGATCCATATACAGCTCGGCTAGTTGTGCAACGCTGTACTTGGTTTTAACAGGAAGGAAATGGGCTGTTTCCATCAATCGGTCCATGATAACCCAAATAGAGTCATAACCCGATTGAGTACATGGCAATCCGACGATGAAATCCATGCTGATGTCTTCCCACTTCAACTCGGGTACTTTCAATGGTTGCAACAGTCCAGCAGGTCTTTGATGTTCAGCCTTCACCCATTGGCACGTATCGCGTAAGGCAACATATTCAGGTATGTCCTTTTTCATACCATCCCACCAATAGCAAGTTTTCAGGTCCTTGTACATCTTTGTACAGCCGGGGTGTATGGAATAAGGTGAGTCATGTGCCTCCTTTAATATCGTGTCGTGGATGTGCTTCATGTTAGGCACACAAATTCTTTTCCTAACCAAAGCGTGCATTTCTCATCTTCCTTGAAATCCCTTTATATGCCTTGTCGGATGATTTCCTTGATTTTCTCATCCGTTGCTTGGCCATCTCGTATCTATTGTTCCAGCGAGGAGTTCAGTTCTATCACTTCCATCTCGTTCAAGAACCCGAGATGTAACCGTTCGAACTCCTTGCGCAGCTCGGGTGGCAGCTCCCGAACCGTGAGTTGGTGACATGCTCCCTTTCAGCTCAACGCATCAGCTACTACATTGGCCTTTCCGGGGTGATAGTTGATTCCAACATAATAATCCTTGATGACTTCCAACCATCGACGTTGCCTTAAATTCAGATCCTTTTGCGTGAATATATACTTGAGGCTTTTGTGATCCGTATAGATGTCACATCGGTGGCCAAAGATATAATGCCTCCAAATCTTTAAGGCATGTACCACGGCTACAAGTTCCAAGTTATGTGTGGGCTAATTCAGCTCATGTTTCTTTAGTTGTCTCGACGTATTGGCTACCACTTATCCTTCTTGCATGAGCACACATCCAAGCCCTTGTCTTGATGCGTCACAATATATGTCGAAGCTCTTGATCACGTCCGGCAATAGCAAAACCGGCGCTGTGGTTAACCTCTTCTTTAGCTCTTCAAAGCTTTCTTGACACGCTGGTGTCCACTGAAATGCTTTCCCCTTCATTAGCAATTCAGTCATAGGCTTCGCTATTTTGGAGAAATCCTTGATGAACCGGCGGTAGTATCCATCCATCCCAAGGAAACTCTGAATATCTCTCACAACCTGCGGTTGATTCCACTTCAAAACATCTCCCACTTTTCTGAGATCAACCGATACTCCTCCCTCAGAGATGATGTGGCCTAGGAACGATATCTTCTTTAGCCAAAATTGACACTTTATGAACTTAGCATACAATCGATGCTCTCGCAGTTTCTTCAATGTTAACCTCAAGTGTTCTTCATGTTCTTCCTCACTTTTCGAATACACCATGATATCATTGATGAAAACCACGACGAACTTGTCTAAGTACTCCATGAAGACCTTATTCATGAGGTACATAAAGTATGCGGGTGCATTCGTTAACCCAAAAGACATAACGGTATATTCATACGAACCATACCGTGTTCGAAATGCAGTCTTGGGTATGTCGGAGGGCTTAATCTTCAGCTGGAAATATCCCGACCGAAGATCAATCTTGGATAAAATCCGGCACCTTTCATTTGGTCAAACAGGTCCTCTATATGGGGCAGCGGGTATTTATTATTTATTGTCACTTCGTTGAGAGACCTATAATCCACACACATCCTTTGGGTTTCATCCTTCTTGTCTACGAAGAGCACGGGGGCTCCCCATGGTGACGAGCTTGGGTGTATAAAACTCTTTTCTAGCTGCTCCTGAATTTGCTTCTTGAGATCCACTAGTTCATTAGTGGGCATCCTATATGGCCTCTTCACTATAGGTGCAGTTCCTGGTACTAAATCAATAGCAAATTCCATGTCCCGGTCAGGTGGCATACCTGGAAGTTCTTCCGGGAACACATCTGAATATTCTTGAACCACCGGAATGCTTTCCAATCTCGCTTCTTCGACGTGGTTCAGCGCTGCTTTCTCGGTTGCCGGTTGGGCTGACTCGAACTCAATACGAGTACCGTGCTCACTTATGAACTACACGATCCTCTCAGCACATTGAATCACTCCGCTGTGCTTGCTTAGCCAATCCATTCCAAGTATTATGTCAATACCTTAGGAATCCAAGATGATAAGATTGGCAAGAAAGTATACCCCCCTTATTTTAAGGCTTACTCTCAGAATAGAATTCAGAATTGAAAGAAGCAATTTCCCAACTATATGCATCAAGGTGTATGAATAGGCAACTTCCTTTATTAATATCAGCCTATATGAAGATGTGAACTAATGCCAAAGCATCTCACATCTCTCTATTATGTGTGGATGTGGACATTCGCCGAAGCATCCCACAACTCACATCCAAGCACACAAACACAAGCAATCATCACAAAAAATTCTGCACACAACTCTTATTTGACTTATTAAGATCTAGACGTTTCAATTAAAGCTTTATTCAATGGAAACCTAACTTAATCGTGAGAACCGGTGCTGTTCTCACCGTGTGACGTGGGTGGTCCATACATTGGGCGCACGCCATGGTGAGTCGGCAGTCCATGTAGGGATAGATGATGCTGGTGCTCCATTTACTCCTGCTTTGGCACGAGTCTCCTCCTGTTTCTCCATCAAATACAGCTTCTTGCGGAGGTAATGGATCTCTTCATGTGCGCTTGCATAGCTGTTTCCTAACTCCACGAGCAACCTCTGAGACTTGTCAGCAGCTTGTGGGTTGGAAAGATCTCCTACATGAGGTCCAATGATCTCCCTTGTACCACTCTTCTGATACCGGTGCAGCTCAAAAGTAGTGTTTTCAAGCTTCTTACAGAAGGCGTAGCACAGTCCGATGAGTGCATCCCATGCGGCATCATCGATAGCTCCTGCCCTTGTAGCTCTCCATGTGGGTGTGAAGTGCCGAGTGACAACCCTTCTGTTAGATAGGATGGTTACCTCAGCCTTCCACTCTTCATGTCCGAGACGAGGGACTTTCTTGAGAAGATATTCCGGGTATAAGCTGCAGAAATCCAGAAATTCTTTGAGGTCCTTGGATATGTGTCCTCCTTCCATTCCGTCGGGCTGAAATTCTTGAACTGAATGGTTGGCCCATTCATCACCTTCGTTATTGGTCTCAGCAAGGGGTGGCTCCTCCTCAGTTTCATCTCCTCCCGTCATAGCTTCATGAGGCTCCACGGGGTGTAAGCCCGCGTGAAAGTCCTCCGGAGGTGCGTACCAGTGCCGTTCATGTGGATCATCTTCCATGTCGTCTTCGAATGGTTCCACCTCCTCTGGGTCCTCTTCCTCATACATAGAGCTATTGACTTCATCTTCCTCATGAGGTCCCATCTTCACCTCCTCCCAATATGGTCCATCAGACGCCTCAATGGGGTTAAGTGCACTCCCACATTGTGGTGAACGAGTCCTTATGCGTGCTGTGCTCCTAATCACTGGCATCTATAAATAGGACATGAGAATCTTTAGAGAATAATAAAATACTCCAAAACTTCAGAAGCTATGAAGCAAGAAAGCAAAAATGTTGCTGTCCAAAAGAAGAGAAAAGAGGGGCTGAAAATAGCACTTTGCGGTGGCTGAATTGACAAGTAAAGTGCAGCAGAAAGCAATTTTCGAAAATAGAAGTTTAGAGGTTGTGCCTATGTGTTTTAGAGTGTCCATTCTACCTAGGCTTGCGTCCTACGGTCAACGTGGCTCTATACCAATTTGTGACACCCGGTTCCGAAAATAGAACCAAGTGAATGCATATGTGTGGCCAGGATGTTCATCACACATACACATGTAATCCACAAACTGAATTCAGAATATAACCACGAATAAATAGTGTTTAAGTACTTTATTACAATGACTCAATGTCTCACTCGTGAATCTCTCACTTATTCTTGCAGCGGAAGACTCTAAACGACAGCGGAAAATTGACTAAAACAGCAGGCTCCAACTTCAACTGCACAGGCATGTTGACGGTAGATCGTACGCCTAGTACTCCACATGATGCTCAAAGTACTCATCTCCTGTAGCTGATGTTTATGTGGTAATGCAAGGGTGAGTACATGTCGTACTCAGCAAGTGCGGGAAAAGTACGACATGTAGCTTACAACAAGGTAGGAAACAAAAAGGCTCATTGCAGCAAGCAAATTTTATTTCACAAACATGATAAAAACAGCACTATATCTAGGTGAAATTTATCCCAATATAACCAAGTAAAACAGCAACATTCTTTTCATCATATTTCACCATTTATCAAGTCTCATCCAGCCATTAATCTTTCTCAAGTTCATCTCATGATCATAAATATTCATAACCATCTCATATTCATATAACCGAAACAAAACTCATTTTCATGACTCAAAAATAGTCCCAAAACCAATCCCAATGACCATACCATAACCATACCGAATAACCATCCCACGTTTTCCCTCTAATCATGAAGTTGGACAGGTGCTTGTGACCGGAAGCACGGCTATCATGATAGTTTTACACTCTGCAGAGGTGGCACCACTTTACCCACAACTTCGTGATTTCGTCACCCGTCGGCGACTGCAGAACCTCCATTATACCAGTACACAACCGTCAGTGTATGGCCAAGATGTAATAGCCCTAACTTTTGTAATGTTTGATTTTAACTCATGACACAAAGTTAAGGCAAAGAAAGGCTATAGTTGTGTCACATGAAATGATAAACACAAATATGGACATGTGAGGAAGTTAAAAATTTTCTCTAGCCCATGCTCAACACATGTTAACCTAGGGGAAAGAATTACACTCCCAAAACTCTAACTCATGTGCACCTTCTCTATGAGGAGAGTGGAGGAAATTTAAATACCATTTTGAATCTTTTGAAAGGATTCCTATTCAGACTGTCCAAAGGCCTATATGTGAGATCATAGATGCATTTCTCATGTATTCAAGAGCCTAAGTTTCAAATTTGGAGAATTTTAGGTTTCATAAACTATTTATTCCGAGGATTAAATGAGAGCACGTTCAAATTCAAACTTGAATTTAAATTTTGAACCGAACAAACTCAATTTAAAAATCTGATTTCAGATTTGAGTTCCACATAATTCTTTTGACCTATCCTCCAAGTTTGATCAAATTTGGAGCTCATTTGCTGTTTTAAATCAAAATGCGGGATAAGAGGGAGAATTGTTGCTGTGGACCCCACCGGTCAGTCTCACAAAAATGCAAACCGACTCCCTCGGCTCTTCAGAGCGCGCCACGGCGACGTAGGTGGCTGGCGAGCTGTGTGATGGATTCCTCCACCGGCTCTTGCCATTATCTCGCTTACACAACGTGACACAACCCCACGGTCTTGTCGAGCCAGGATCACGCTGAGGGGTGCTGCGTTGCACAGCACCGGATAACACACGTCAAAGGTACAAAGTGGAAGCGAAATTTTATTACATAAACAAGTTTATGAACATGTTTACATCAAAATAAGTGCAGTCTACACTCACGGGCGTAGACTAAGCATCAAGTGCACGTTCAGCCCTTGAACGTGTCTTTGCTAGCACACACACACACTAACTCTGCGGCGTGCACGACTCCCACTCGACGGGGTTCTCCTCCTGGGGTTCCGTCTCCTCTTCGGGAGTCCCTTCCTCATAGAACCCTGCAAAAGCTTCAAACACAAGCAGTGAGCATGAAGGCTCAGCAAGTCTGACCCGTCTCACCTATATATGGAACTTCTACATGAGGGGTGATGGGTACATGAGGTAGAATCATTTGCAAAGGACTCGCCTAATTAGTGGAACCTTACTTTCAAGTTTTAGCAGCAGGTTGTGGAGAACCTTACGCTAAGGCACATGAGAGAGCCGCAATCAAACATGAAACGCATTTCTCTCATGTACTTTGCCCAAAGTTGAAAAGAACTTTAGTTAGCTCCAGACTACAGCAAATTATTAACAATCAAGTCCATCTTTCAATCAGCAACATTTTAACATGCAACTAGCCTGTTCTTTCTACGTCATGGTACAGTGAACAAGTGGTACTCACTGACCACGAGGGACGGCGATTATAATCGATTCACACCTGCAGGGTTACCCGAACAACCCGTCACGTACGCCCGTACTCGATGTTGCCTACAACAACCATCACGGACGCCGTACGCGACTACCTTTCACCCGTTAGCCAAATGTTGAATCGGTCCAATCGTCCCGAGCAAGAGGTCTCTGCACGCGCATCTCAGTGCCGCCAGCCAATTTACACCTCCAGCTCTCAACCTACTCTCTGAACGACCAGCTATGCCTCAACACCCAGCTACCCGAGTTACATCAGTTTCCCGGTTCCCATATAGCCGGTAGGTCTTCGGTACTGTTCTAGCTTGTTCAACAGGCCCGCACATGGCTCGGTCCTCAATCGACACAAGCAGAGCTACAGCACACAGGCCCCAAAGTCCTGCTGCCCTTACCCTCCGCTCGGTCTCATTTTTCTTGCCATGTGTATCATGTGCTATCTCTACCCGAGTCGAGTGCCTCTAGCCTATGCTCGCGAGTAGTTCCAACTACTCAACTTGTACCGAATCCTATCCTATCTTAGCTTTGCAGTACCTAACGAGGTTTGCAATCCTAAAACCAATCCATGGTTTTCTTGGCTATGCATTTGGGTTTCCAAACAAGACTCTAATGCAAAGAATAATAGTATTCAAAGATGTGCTCAAAACAATAAACATTTATAAAGAGGTTAATGCAAACCGGAGCTTGCCTTGCTGCTCTTGTTCGCAGGCTAGCTGTTCCTCCGGAGTAACGAAGTCTAGGACTTCGGGTTCCTCCTCAACCTTAGCGACTACATGATAGAAGCAATACATGTATTAATTTAAATGTAGTTGTATTAACTTTTAACTTGTGAAGTCTACAACTCTTACTAGACAAGCCCAATGACTGTGAAATTTTTACTGTGGCTTGTTTACAACCTAAACAGAGACTTGGTCAAGTTTTAGTTGCAGCAAAGCTCATTTGAGCCCTCCACAATTAATCATGTACTTGACTTTAATTGAAGGCTTTTAGGGTGTTCTAAAGATTTTCATGAAACAAACTATGACTTTCTGAAATCTAGATTTTCAGAGGGTTCTAATGGAGTTGGTCTTAATTTGAAGGTTCCTAACAAAAGGTATGAGCTAAACAATTTCAGAGAAAATTCTGAAAATGTTTCTGAACATTTTCTATTTTCTCTGGAACAGTTTCACTAATCACACCATTAGGTGGATCAAATGAGCTCAAATGGGTCTGAATTTTTTTTGGTAGTTCAGGGATATTTTGGTAAACATCCCAGCTAAATTTCAGGATTTTCCTCCGAAGGATTCTCCAGTTAAAATTCCAAACAGTTTAAATTTTGAGGAATTAATTCTGGGTAATTAACGATTTTCATGAAGTGGAACTTGATTTGCTGGAAAGTGCTCAGAGAGCTGAATCGAACAAAATTTGGTTCACTCGATTTGGAGCTTTCTAGCAAAAGTTATGAGGATTTGAAGTTTGGAAGAATTCTGAAAATCGGGGGAAAAAGTTTAAACTCTCGGGGGCCCGCGGGGACACGTGTTGAGCGCGGAGGTGTCCGGCACACCGGGGCTCACAGGGTATTTGCACGCCAGCACAGCCGATCCCGGCCACACCCGATCCCGATTTAAATTCTTCAGCCGCTGACACGTGGGCCAGCCGGCTTCGTCCTCCTCCCGCCGTTCTCTCGCGCCCGCGCCGCCGACCTCGCCGGAGCAGACTCAAAGCTCGCCGGCTCGCCGCTGCCGGACCTCCCATGGTCTGAAACTCGCCGCCAGGGGGTTGTCGACGTCGAGGAACACGTCGGTGGTGTCAGGTCGGGCTGGGGGTGACCTAAAATAGCCCGGCGACGTGCCGCGGCCTCGGTTGAGGTTCGGCGCCGTCGACCGTGGGTTCTAACCCGCCAACACCTCGAACAAACGGTCCTACAGCATCAGTGTACCTCTAGGAAGCTCGACAAGGTGTCAAAAGGGTTCAGGGATGGCGGCAAGTCGGTCGGCACCGTGTGACCGATCGTGCCCGCCATGACCGCCCTTGATCGAGCTCTAAATTCGTCACCCCTAGACAGTTTCACGCCACGGATGCAGAAAAGAACTTGATCGCCAGCTAGTCCAGCGTCTATGTGCAAGATTTGATAACCACCGAAAGATCATAGAGCGAGAATTTGAAGAAACTGTACCAGAAGCTCAGTTTAAGGTTGCCGGAGCAAAAACTGAGAATTCGCCGGCGAGAGTTCACGGCGTGGCTTGAGCTTCAGGTGGAAGCGGTGTGGAGACCGAGCGCTCCTTTTGCCACCCTTGCTCAGCCGTGGAAGTGGCTGTAGTGTGCTGCCAACGTGAGACCGATCGCCGTCCTTCAGCTAAACTGCGGCGGTCGTCGTTGATCACGGGAACAGGGGCCGAAACCCGGTGGTTCAGGCGTTGGGAGGGTGGTGCTCGAGCTCAGGATGTTGCCTGGCGACTCGGAGAGGCGAGGACACGATTGTTTGCTGTGTTTTCCCGATCGACCGAGAGCTCGGGAAGAAAAGGAATGGCACCGCCCAGTGTCGCTCCCGGGGATAAGAAGGCACCCTGTCTTCACCCCGCTGAGGCGGTACCGGTCGCGTGGGGACGCGAGCAGGCCGCCTGAGCGCCAGCGCGCGGAGAGGGGAACCAGCTGGTGGCGCTGGTAGCTGCTCGGTGGCACAGCCGACAGCTGCTCGGTGGGAAATTCCCATCGAGGCTGTGACTTTGTGTGCAAGTTTCGCCTCCTCTCTATGACATGTAGGTCCCACCTGGGGTTTTAACCTCTGAAATTTACTCCTAATCACTGTTGTAAACAGTGAGCCCCAAAATACCCCTGGTGATTCAAATTATTGACCCATGAGCCATTTGAATTGAGTAGAATTCAAGTTGGGTTTGGTTTGAATGAATTTCAGCACAAGTTCAGTTTTGAATTCAAATAAAGTTTGAATTTGTCCCACTTAGCTCATGTCAAGATCAACTCCAAATGGTTTGAAAATTGGTGTGTGAGCTCACAAAAATCTGCTGAATAAGAATATGCCTCCCACTTTTAAATTCATGGGATAAAAACAGTTTGAATTTGAATATGGTTTGAAACTTCCCTCTTTCTAGCTATACCCAAAATGACCTCAAAAAGGTTTTGAATTTGGGTGAAACTTGGCATGGACATCCTTAGCAATGTGTAGGAGTTTTCATATGTTCATCCCATCTATATCACATGTGGGAAATACCACTTTTGCGATATGTGAGTTTGTTCTCTAATGAGCATGTTGCTTGCTCTTCATTTGTGTTCATCAACTTACTCCAAATGAAGTGTGTGGGGTGGTGATGAACACTTCAATTAGGTGTCAAAACTGAGGCCCTTACATTCCTTCCCCCTTAAAAGAATCTCGTCCCGAGATTATAAGGTGAAAATGAGAGAGAGGACGGTGGAAAATTACCGGATATGCGACGTGAAAAAGTCAGGGTAGTTAGCGCGAAGGAATCCTTCGCTCTCCCATGTTGCTTCGTCCATGGAGTGATTACTCCATAGAATCTTGTAGAACCACAACGTACGGTTGCGTGTGGTTCAGGCCTTTTCATCAATAATCTGCACCGGTTCCTTCCGATAGGTGAGATCTGGTTGCAGTTCTTCAATATCTTCCAGCTGAACGGTAATTGATAGCTTGAGACACTTCCTCAGCTGGGAAATGTGAAAGACGTCGTGCACACCGGAAAGTGTTTCTCGTAATTTCAGCCGGTATGCCACTGATCCACATCTTTCGGTAATCTGGAATGGACCGATGAATCGGGGTGCCAACTTTCCTCTCACCCCAAATCTGTTTACGCCCTTCATTGGAGACACCCGTAGATATACGTGATCTCCAACTTCAAATTGTAATGGGCGCCTTCTCCGGTCCGCATACTGTTTCTGACGGGATTGAGCGGCTTTTAGGTTCGCTTGTTGACGAACCTTTTCTTCCGCGTTGTTGACGAGGTCAATCCCGAAGGTAACCCTTTCGCCAGATTCACACCAATTCAGTGGTGTGCGGCATTTCGGACCGAATAGCGCCTCGTAGGGCGCCATCTTCATGCTGGCTTGGTACCCATTGTTGTACGAGAACTCGGCTAACGGCAAGTGATCATCGCAATTCTTTCCGTGGTTGATAGCGCAAGCTCGTAGCATGTCTTCTAAGATCTGATTTACCCGCTCGGTTTGTCCATCCGTCTGCGGGTGGTACGCTGAACTACAGATCAGCTTCGTCCCCAAGGCAGCATGCAGCTGCTCCCAAAAACGGGACACAAATAAAGTGCCCCGATCTGATATGATGGTATGGGGTACGCCGTACAAGCATAGGATCCGTGAGATGTACAGTTCAGCGTACTTCATGGCGTTGTAGTTGGTGTTGACCGGGATGAAATGGGCAACTTTGGTGAGCCGATCAACGATCACCCACACAGAATCATGTTTCTGCAAGGTGGTGGGTTAACCGACGATGATGTCCATGCTCACATCCTCCCATTTCCATGCAGGAATGCCCAGTGGTTGCAGCAGTCCCGGTTTCCGCATATGGTCTGCCTTCACCCTTCGACATGTATCACACTCGGACACGTATTTTGCAATCTCACGCTTCATCCGTGTCCACCAAAACTTGCTTCTGAGTTCTTGATACATCTTATTGCTGCCGGGATGAATAGAAAATTTTGATAAGTGAGCCTCATCAAAAATTTTCTTCCGTAATTCCGGTTTACGGGGTACGACGATCCGGTCCTTGAACCATAGGACGCCGTCTCCGTCCTTCCGGAAACATTTCAGCTCCCCACTATCTACACGTCTCCGCAAATGTGACATGTCCTTGTCATTCTTCTGGGCTGCCGCTATCTCTTCACGGATGGTGGGGATCAAGGCTAGGTTCTAGAGAGCTCCGTGTGGAATCACATGTAGTGGGGGTTCGCTCTCTTCCAACGGTGTGATGGTCAGATTGTTGAGGTGTGACTTGCGGCTCAGCGCATCTGCCACTACGTTTGCCTTGCCCGGATGATAATGGATCTCTATTTCGTAATCCTTTATCAGTTCTAACCATCTTCGTTGCCTCATGTTCAGCTCCTTCTGAGTGAATATGTACTTGAGGCTTTTGTGGTCGGTATATAGATGTACGAGGTTACCGAGTAGGTAGTGCCTCCACATCTTCAGTGCAAGTACCACGGCAGCGAGCTCCAAGTCGTGGGTGGGATAATTCTGCTCATGGTTTATAAGCTGCCGTGATCCATACGCGACCACTCTTCGGTCTTGCATCAGCACACATCCGAGCCCAATGCCGGATGCATCGCAGTACACATCGAGCGGTTTTGTTGTGTCTGGCTGCGCCAAAACTGGTGCTGATGTCAGGTGCTTGACTAAAGCCTTGAATGCTGCTTCACATGTTGGACTCCAAGACAATCTTCGAGAAGTTCAGAATGAACCTCCAATAATATCCCACGAGTCCGAGGAAACTCCGTACCTCGTGAACAGTTCTCGGTGACTTCCATTTCAGCACTTGAGTGATCTTGCTCGGGTCTACAGCGATACCCTCCGCTGAGATGATGTGCCCGAGAAAAGGCACTTGCGATATCCAGAACTTGCATTTGCTGAATTTCGCGTATAGCTTGTGCTCCCGCAGCCGTTGCAAGACTATACGTAGATGCTTCTTGTGATCTTCTTCCGACTTGGAATATACCAGGATATCGTCGATGAAGACCACGACAAACTTGTCCAGCTCCGGCATGAATACCGAGTTCATTAAGTACATGAAGTGAGCTGGAGCATTGGTAAGGCCGAAGGACATGACCAGGTACTCATAAAGTCCTTACCTTGTTGAGAAAGCTGTCTTTGGAATGTCCTCAGCCCTTATCTTAATCTGATGGTACCCAGATCTTAAATCCATCTTGGAAAAGATCTTTGCTTCGACCAACTGATCAAACAACATGTCGATTCGTGGCAACGGGTACTTGTTCTTGATGGTTACGGCATTTAATGGACGATAGTCCACGCAAAGCCGTAATGTCTCATCCTTCTTCTTGACAAATAATGCCGAACAGCCCCATGGCGAGGAGCTCGGCCTAACAAAACCCTTCTCCAGAAGGTCTGTGAGCTGAGTCTTCAGTTCAGCCAACTCCTTGGGCGCCATCTTGTACGGCCTTCGGGATATTGGCATGGTTCCCGGTGCAAGTTCAATCTTGAACTCCACCTCTCTATCGGGTGGCATCCCCGGCAAATCGTCCGGGAATACATCAGGGAACTCGCGGACCACTGGAATATCTTCCAATCTGATGGTTGTGGCTTGATAGACACTTGGAAGTTTTATTTCTGGACTGTCCAGAAATAATGAGTGAGACTCGTGCACTCCTGAGTTCAAGTGCACAACTAGGAGGACGGTGTCTAAAACAGCGCCGTGGCGGGTTAAGCACGACATCCCTAAGATGACATCAACCTTTTGTCCCTCTAAAATTATGAGAGACGTAGGGTAAACTCTACCCTCTAAGCACGATGGCACTTTTGGGACCATCATGCTTGCTGAAATTTTCCCACCCGGTGAACAGATCACATAAGGACTATCGGTGGGTAGTATTTGCAAGCTATGTTTATCAATGAAAGCTTGGCTAATGAAGCTATGCATGGTGCCTGAATCAAATAATATTATAGTGGGATGCTGGTGGAGTTGGAACATACCCGCAAGGATTGGCTCTCCCTCCGGCACGTCCTCTATGGCAAGCTGGTGGACAGTGCCGGGCTAGGGTTTGCCCGCCGCGCATTAGTAGGGTTCCGGGGTTGATTCCTCCCCGGAAACTGTGGTGCCACTCCGCCGCCTTGCCTCTCCGGGTAACTGCTCGCGAAGTGTCCTGGACGACCACACTTGTAACATGTGGCCGCTGCTGGTGTAGTGCTCGGAGGACGAAAGCCCGGCATGCGCTGCTGAGGTGAATACGCACGCGGCATCGCCCGCTGCTGCTGTTGTTGCGGAGGTACTGGCAGTGCCGGCCTGAATGCCGGTGAAGAGTACTGCCGACTGCGGAACGGCATCGACCGCTGCGGTGGCTGCCAGCGTGGACCTGATGGTGGGCGATTCACCATCCGAAACTTCTGAGAAGGACGGCCTCCTTCTCCGCTGCTTTGCGGCGCGCTTCGCTTTCGCTCTGCCACCGCCAACTCCTTGCCGGAGTCCTCCTGAACAATTGCAGCATCAATGATGTTGTTGAGGCTGCCGCGATTGAACATCGCCAACTTGTCCTTCAGGAGCGGGTTAAGCCCCTGGTAAAAATGGTCCCGCCGCTTCTCGTCAGTATCTGCGTGATACGACGCGTAGACGCGAGATCGTTGAACGCCCTGGAGTATTCCAGCGCGTTCCGGGTCCCTTGCTGCAGGTGTAAAAACTCCTGCGTCTTTCTTTTCATCAGACCTGGCGGTATATGATAGGCCCTAAAGGCCGTCCGGAACTCCTTCCAGGTCATCACTCGGTCGGTGGGCTGTGAAGCACAGAATTTGGCCCACCACGCGCTTGCGGATCCTTGGAGCTGCTGGACCGCGAACTGAGTCTTGCGCTGCTCACTTATCTGGAGCAGCCCGAACTTCATCTCTATCACGCGGAGCCAGTTGTCCGCGTCAAGAGGTTCATCCGCCCTTGAGAATAGAGGGGGATGAGTCGCCAGGAAGTCGGAGTAGGAGCTCTGTTGACGCTGCTCATGGTCTTGACGTCTCTCTGGGCGAGACGTATTGGCGATAAGCGTTTGCAGCAACTCCGTGTGCTGCTGATGTGAACCCGCCATTGCCGCGACGATGTCGGACAATGTAACCGTTGGCAGTGGCGGTGGCGGTGTGTGCTGCTGCTGTTGCTGCTGCTGTTGTCCCGAGGAGTCCTCGGGAGGCTGTTAGGAGGTCTCTCCCCCTTGGCTAGTACCCCCAACATCAGGGTTGGCACGAGTACGCGTCATTCTGAAATTCAAAACAGCAGCGATTAGCACATGTCTCACTTAAAATTCCATATGAAACAGTAGGTATTGAAGTGACACATGATCAATTTGCACAACATTCACATATATTGATAAAGCATAAACTTTATACAAGATACATTATTCTCTGGTCTCCGAGAAGTCGTGCTCATGTCGTCACTACCTATACATACGCTACTATCTACACAACATGTCACTGATTACAAAAGTTGGGTTACACTACCCTGGCTGCCCTACATGGCAACTGTAACCCCCTACTCGGAGTAGAACTCGACCTCCTGTGGGTCGTCCTCCTCCGGTACCTCTGCTGGTGGTTCCGGATCTACTACCTCTTCTCCCATCTCGGGTTCTCCCATTGCTGGAAGGCCCAAGACCACCGGTACGCCTAACACCGGAGGTACGAGGTCCTGCAATGCATGCACCTCGTCCATGGCTTGGTTGTAATCTTCTTCCCAGCCTTGCCCTTCCTCAATAGCGTCGTCTCGCTCTTGAGGAAGGTCCTCGTTCTGCTGGGTCAGATTCTGTACCAGTTCTTGCAATGCCGCGAGGTCAACACAGCTCTTTTTCCTTGCCTTCTTCAGACGACGCAACTGATTGTGTTGTTCATTTAGTCGCTTGATCGTCGGAAGGAGCACATTGCGGAGTGCGCTGTGAGCACTCTCGAAATGGTCTCCACGGCTCGTGCTCTCCTTGAGCTTTGTGGCAAGATGCTCCGTATGAACAGCTTGGCTGTCCATCACAGCGTTCCCCGCCCTACTCTGGAGGCTGAGATTTGCCTTCGCGGGGTTGTACCTTGGGCAACTCAGGTCCGTTGCCTCCAGGTACCTCTCTTCCCACACATGCTGAGCCCGTCCCTCCACTGGAACGAGCGCGTATGGAGTGCCCTCCATAGCCTGCACGTGTAGTTGGCATAAACGTGACATGGTGTCACGGGCTGCCACTTGCCACATCCCTTCCGGTTATCTTCCTCTCACCGTGACGGTGAACGACACCCAACCGGGTGGCATAGGTCCTGCAGGGACTTCGACATGGATCGTCCACGTCTTGTTCCCCTCTTCACCTTCTTCCTTGGAGAAGTACTGCAGCATCTGGTTGTACCCGAAATATTAGAGCATTTGCCACAATGCTTCCGGGTAGCCGCTACGGTGAGAACAGTGGGACACCACCCACCCGTTCTCCAATTGCTTATCTGCTGTCATCTGTGAAAATATATTTGAGAAATGTCAAATATTTATTTAAACAGTAAAC
This sequence comes from Neostapfia colusana, assembly GCA_030760725.1. Classification (NCBI taxonomy): domain Eukaryota; kingdom Viridiplantae; phylum Streptophyta; class Magnoliopsida; order Poales; family Poaceae; genus Neostapfia; species Neostapfia colusana. The sequence continues at coordinate 22,210,453 of JASWHV010000010.1, forward strand.
CTCTGAGTTATAACATAAGACATGTCATTGAACCCATAAAACATGGAAACATAGTTCAAATTTTATACAAATTTGACTGCTGATCTGCTGTTCCCATGACAGCACTGACCAGTTTCCATATCAACCTGATTTAGGCCATGCTAAGGGCAAAACCAGTTCTGGGGCTTAACATCAAAGTTAAATCTAACTTCAATAGCTTTCCATAAATTATTTGCTTGGCCTAAGATCTGTCCTGGTTCAAAAGTTATGAGATGTCAAAGTTAACAGAATTTCTGGAGAAAATTGGACAGCACCACCCTGCTTTAGGTACTGATTTGATCCAAGAATTCCAGTTAATTCTGCTCCCAATCTGACAAAACTTTATGTTAAAGTTGTAACCCATCTCATAATCTTTCCAGAACTACCTCATTTTATATTTTTGGATTTTTATGCAGGAAGTTATGCTCAATTTACAGAGAGTTTACAGAGAGTCTTTGCTCTGTCCCGTTTTCTGGACTGTTTCAACTCTACTGCATTTTTCGATTGGTTAAGGGATGAAACACCTCTGGACCTCAACAGAAAAGTTGTAAAGCTTTTCCAAAGATTTCCAGAAATGCATCATATGACCCCAACTTCGAAAGAACTCAACCTCTAACCTCTGATTAACTTCAGCCTTGATTCAGCTGAAAACAGAGTGCTCGGTCCTTAACAACCTATAAGTTGAAAACTTGTTAACTTGGAATATCCTGTTCAAGGGAAGGAGTTACATCAAGTTTTACTACTTTAGATCAAAACCTTCAAGTTTTAAATGAAGTTGTTCATTTAATGGGGTGTGACGTCGATGCGTCACCAGATCATGTCGGTACTACGTCCTCACAAAGAAAATCCTATACCGGACTTAGCCGGCTCCGTTATTTCAGTGGCACTAAATGTCACAAGCACACGGATGCTACACGTCTACCGTCTTGTTGTCAGACTACCTGCAGAAACTCAAACAATCATCAGACTCGGCTGCACACCAAGCCCGGAATCCATACAGTTCGTACACCCAGCCGTCATCACTCGCCCGGATGTTCTCAAGCCAAACACGCCTTGAGTTACGTGTTCACGTTTCAGACCACATGACGGGGTCTCCCAAGTTGCACCACGCACGCCAGGGATAGTTGTTACTCGAATACCCCAAATGACATGAAGAGTCGTAGAGGATATCAAAGCGGGTCGGGTTACCTGCCACCCGTGGGGCTCCACCCTTCAGCTTGTGCGCACTGGTGGACAGCGCTTACATGCACCCCCCAAGACATAAACAACCCGAGATGCACGATTTTCAGACATAATCAAATAAGTTAATATGCCACTTTCTATACACTAATAACATCCTTATACGGGCTACTAACTCGTTCCTCACTGGATTTTTGAAAAAAGATGACCTTTTAGTGCGTTAAACCTCAAGCGAGCTCTGATACCAGCGCTGACACGACCCCACGGTCTTGTCGAGCCAGGATCACGCTGAGGGGTGCTGCGTTGCACAGCACCTAATAACACACGTCAAAGGTACAAAGCGGAAGCAAAATTTTATTACATAAACAAGTTTATGAACATGTTTACATCAAAATAAGTGCAGTCTACACTCACGGGCGTAGACTAAGCATCAAGTGCATGTTCAGCCCTTGAACGTGTCTTTGCTAGCACACACGCACACTAACTCTGCAGCGTGCACGACTCCCACTCGACGGGGTTCCCCTCCTGGGGTTCCGTATCCCCTTCGGGAGTCCCTTCCTCATAGAACCCTGCAAAATCTTCAAACACAAGCAGTGAGCACGAAGGCTCAGCAAGTCTGACCCGTCTCACCTAAACATGGAACTTCTACATGAGGGGTGATGGGTACATGAGGTAGAATCATTTGCAAAGGACTCGCCTAATTAGTGGAACCTTACTTTCAAGTTTTAGTAGCAGGTTGTGGAGAACCTTACGCTAAGGCACATGAGAGAGCCACAATCAAACAAGAAACACATTTCTCTCATGTACTTTGCCCAAAGTTGAAAAGAACTTTAGTTAGCTCTACACTACAGCAAATCATTAACAATCAAGTCCATCTTTCAATCAGCAACATTTTAACATGCAACTAGCCTGTTCTTTCTACGTCACAGTACAGTGAACAAGTGGTACTCACTGACCGCGAGGGATGGCGATTATAATCGATTTACACCTGCAGGGTTACCCGAACAACCCGTCACATACGCCCGTACTAGATGTTGCCTACAACAACCATCACGGACGCCGTACGCGACTACCTTTCACCCGTTAGCCAAATGTTGAACTGGTCCAATCGTCCCGAGCAAGAGGTCTCTGCACGCGCATCTCAGTGCCGCCAGCCGATTTACACCACGAGCTCTCAACCTACTCTCTGAACGACCAGCTATGCCTCAACACCCAGCTACCCGAGTTACATCAGTTTCCCGGTTCCCATATAGCAGGTAGGTCTTCGGTACTGTTCTAGCTTGTTCAACCGGCCCGCACACGGCTCGGTCCTCAATCGACACAAGCGGAGCTACAGCACACAGGCCCCAATGTCTTGCTGCCCTTACCCTCCGCTCGGTCTCATTTTTCTTGCCATGTGTATCATGTGCTATCTCTACCCGAGTCGAGTGCCTCTAGCCTATGCTCGTGAGTAGTTCCAACTACTCGACTTGTACCAAATCCTACCCTATCTTAGCTTTGCAGTAGCTAACGAGGTTTGCAATCCTAAACCCAACCCATTGTTTTCTTGGCTATGCATTTGGTTTTCCAAACAAGACTCTAATGCAAAGAATAATAGTATTCAAAGATGTGCTCAAAACAATAAACATTTATAAAGAGGTTAATGCAAACCGGAGCTTCCCTTGCTGCTCTTGGTCGTAGGCTAGCTGTTCCTCCGGAGTAACGAAGTCTAGGACTTCAGGTTCCTCCTCAACCTTAGCGACTACATGATAGAAGCCATACATGTATTAATTTAAATGCAGTTGTATTAACTTTTAACTTGTGAAGTCTACAACTCTTACTAGACAAGCCCAATGACTGTGAAATTTTTACTGTGGCTTGGTTACAACCTAAACAGAGACTTGGTCAAGTTTTAGTTGCAGCAAAGCTCATTTGAGCCCTCCACAATTAATCATGTACTTGACCTTAATTGAAGGCTTTTAGGGTGTTCTAAGGATTTTCATGAAACAAACTATGACTTTCTGAAATCTAGATTTTCAGAGGGTTCTAATGGAGTTGGTCTCACTTAATTTGAAGGTTCCTAACTAAAGATATGAGCTAAACAATTTCAGAGAAAATTCTGAAAATGTTTCTGAACATTTTCTATTTTCTCTGGAACTGTTTCACTAATCACACAATTAGGTGGATCAAATGAGCTCAAATGGGTCTGAATTTTTTTTGGTAGTTCAGGGATATTTTGGTGAACATCCCAGCAAAATTTCAAGATTTTTCTCCCAAGGATTCTCCAGTTAAAATTCCAAACAGTTTAAACTTTGAGGAATTAATTCTAGGTAATTGAGGATTTTCATGAAGTGGAACTTGATTCGCTGGAAAGTACTCAGAGAGCTGAATCCAACAAAATTTGGTTCACTCGATTTGGAGCTTTCTAGACAAAGTTATGAGGATTTGAAGTTTGGAAGAATTCTAAAAATCGGGGGAAAAAGTTTAAACTCTCGAGGGCCCGCGGGGACACGTGTTGAGCGCGGAGGTGTCCGGCACACCGGGGCTCACAGGGTATTGGCGCGCCAGCACAGCCAATCCCGGCCACACCCAATCCCGATTTAAATTCTTCAGCCGCTGACACGTAGGCCAGCCAGCTTCGTCCTCCTCCCGCCGTTCTCTCACGCCCGCGCCGCCGACCTCGCCGGAGCAGACTCGGAGCTCGCCGGCTCGCCGCTGCCGGACCTCCCATGGTCTGAAACTCGCCGGCAGGGGGATGTCGACGTCGAGGAACACGTCGGTGGTGTCAGGTCGGGCTGGGGGTGACCGGAAATAGCCCGGCGACGTGCCGCGGCCTTGGTTGAGGTTTGGCGCCGTCGACCGTGGGTTCTAACCTGCCAACACCTCGAACAAACGGTCCTACAGCATCAGTGTACCTCTAGGAAGCTCGACAAGGTGTCAAAAGGGTTCAGGGATGGCGGCAAGTCGGTCGGCACCGTGTGACCGATCGTGCCCGCCATGACCGCCCTTGATCGAGCTCGAAATTCGTCACCCCTAAACAGTTTCACGCCACGGATGCAGAAAAGAACTTGATCGCCGGCTAGTCCAGCGTCTATGTGCAAGATTTGATAACCACCGAAAGATCATAGAGCGAGAATTTGAAGAAACCGTACCTGAAGCTCAGTTTAAGGTTGCCGGAGCAAAAACTGAGAATTCACCGGCGAGAGTTCACGGCGTGGCTTGAGCTACAGGTGGAAGCGGCGTGGAGTCCGTGCGCTCCTTTTGCCGCACTTGCTCGGCCGTGGAAGTGGCTGTAGTGTGCTGCCCATGTGAGACCGATCGCCGTCCTTCAGCTAAACTGCGGCGGTCGTCGTTGATCACGGGAACAGGGGCCGAAACGCGGTGGTTCAGGCGTTGGGAGGGTGGTGCTCGAGCTCAGGATGTTGCCTAGCAACTCGGAGAGGCGAGGACACGATTGTTTGCTGTGTTTTCCCGATCGACCGAGAGCTCGGGAAGCAAAGGAATGGCGCCGCCCAGTGTCGCTCGCGGGGATAAGAAGGCACCCGGTCTTCACCCTGCTGAGGCGGTGACGGTCGTGTGGGGGCGCGAGCTGGCCGCCTGAGCGCCAGCGCGCGGAGAGGGGAAGCAGCTGGTGGCGCCGGTAGCTGCTCGGTGGCACAGCTGACAGATGCTCGGTGGAATTTCCCACTGAGGCTGTGACTTTGTGTGCAAGTTTTGCCTCCTTCTCTCTATGATATGTGGGTCCCACCCAGGGTTTTAACCTCTGAAATTTACTCCTAATCACTGTTGTAAACAGTGAGCCCCAAAATACCCCTGGTGATTCAAATTATTCACCCATGAGCCATTTGAATTGAGTGGAATTCAAATTGGGTTTGGTTTGAATGAATTTCAGCACAAGTTCAGTTTTGAATTCAAATAAAGTTTGAATTTGTCCCACTTAGCTCATGTCAAGATCAACTCCAAATGGAGTGAAAATTGGTGTGTGAGCTCACAAAAATGTGCTGAATAAGAATATGCCTCCCACTTTTAAATTCATGGGATAAAAACAGATTGAATTTGAATATGGTTTCAAACTGCCCTCTTTCTAGCTATACCCAAAATGACCTCAAAAAGGTTTTGAATTTGGGTGAAGCTTGGCATGGACATCCTTAGCAATGTGTAGGAGTTTTCATATGTCCAGCCCACCTATATCACATGTGGGAAATACCACTTTTGCAATATGTGAGTTTGTTCTCTAATGAGCATGTTGATGGTGGTTACTTGCTCTTCATTTGTGTTCATCAACTTACTTGAAATGAAGTGTGTGGGGTGGTGATAAACACTTCAAGTAGGTGTCAAAACTGAGGCCCTTACACAACGGCAAAACAAAGTTGCCTTCGCTCCCAGCTTCCACCGACCTCTGTTCTGGCCGCACACGCGAAGAATTCATCGGCCTCAGCCGCTCGCTTTCTTCCGACCGCACAGCAAGCACCGGAGCTCGGTTGCTTGCGCCTTCAACAGCAAAGATCATCGCACACTCATGCTCTAGCCGGCTAGCACCTTTCCTCCACTGTTCCGTGCTTGCTTGCGCCTAGAAACAGCAAAGTTTCCACTGCTCCCGAGTTGAAACTAAAGTAAACCAAACAGGTCACCGTGGGCATCCCAAACCAGGAGTGATCACGCCCAAGAAAGTCACCCCATCGGTGCACCTACATGTCTAGTTGCTCACCTCCGAAGCTCAGCCCTAGCAATTGATCACAGAGGGAGAATTTCAAGATTTTCTCCCGGGCGGCAGAAACTGACCTTGAGGTAAGGAATTGCAAAATTTGTCCTGAAATCGTGTTTGTTGTGTTTCAAACTTCACACACAGGATCTAACTGCCTAGCACACCTCCTCCATCGATTTTAGACCAAGAAACTGAGTGTAGAGCGAGGAATCCGAGTTCTTTTCGAGGGTATACTTCTGGACCATATTGTAACACCCCAAAATCTTCTAAAGAGGGGAATTTAAAATTTTTTGGACGTATTGCATGTGGAGTAGCATTTCAAATTCAAACTGGAATTTAGATTTGAATCAAACCAGAAAAATATAAAGGAAAAAGGAAAAAGAAAAAAAAAGAAAAAACCGGCCAGTGGGCCGAAACCCACCCAGCCGGCCCAAAACCCGCGTGCCCCTCTCCCCCCTCTCTCTCTCTCTCTCTGACACGCGGGGCCCGCCCGTCATCTTCTTCCCCCACGCGCGCCAACTGACCCCGGCCCTCTCTCGCGCCGATCACAACCGACCCTCCGGAACCCGCGCTTCCAGCCCCGATTCTCGGTCCCGGGCACCCCAGCGCGATCGTAACAGACCCGCCGCCCTCCTTAGCCCATTTAAACGCTGAGATCCGCCCTTGTTTCCTCCCCGATCGACTTGCTTCAGTGCCGGTGAGACCGAGACCCTCTCTGCTGTTTTCTCTGAACCTTCGCCCGATTTCTCTGATCTAACGGGCTTGTCACGTTCCACCGCCGCCGGGGAGCCCTGCAGGTGAAGGAAACGACATGTCTTGCGCTCCAACAGTCGCTCCGACGAGCACCGAGTGCCATGGCCGGACTTCGACGCCGCCGGCCGACTTCTAGGGCCTCCGAGTGCAGGAAAATCACTAGGTGAGCATCCCCTACCCCTCCGCAGCCGATCCGTGCAAAAAGATGCGAGTTCTAGCGTGTAGCGCCAAAAACCGAGGCTGCACCGGCGAGATCGCCGCCCCCGCCGCCGCAGGCCGCCGCGCGCGCGGGCTGGCTGCGGCCAGTGCGACGTGGCCCCCTGAGGCCCGTCCATTTTAAATCGTGCAGTTCCTATTAGATCTAACCCATACCGCTTCGCGTTATAATCTCAGCCGTCTGTTTTAAATTGGACGTTCCACGTCGGCCCTGCATTATAAAGGCCGGGAATCTTACACACTACCCCCTGGGGATCTCGGGAAACACGAGCTAGCCCCGGAAACTTCTGATCTAGCCCCTGGACCTTCAGAAATTCATGTAAATTCATTTAAAAATCAGTTTTAGCCCCTGGACTTAATAAAAATTAGGAAAACCTCTCTGTTATGTGTAATTAGGCACCTGAAAATTTAGGAAATAGTAAATTAAACCCTGCAGTAGGGTGGATTTGCCTTTTAGACCCTATAGGATATTAAATTCAGAAATTTGAACATGTGACTAGGATTTAAATTTAAATGGTGATGCAAACACATGTGCAAATATAAATTTAAACTCCCCTAGAACTTGGACAACCTTTAGAATGAGTTAAAAATAGATTTTAGGCTGAAATGAAATCTGCCTAAGTGTTGCTCATTTTTATTATCTCTAGAGACACATTTTAGGCTAGGAAATAATTCTAAAAACTGGTAAAATAAATTTAATTTGTTTCACATCAGAGAGGAAGTTCAAAAATATTTTATTGAACATTTTAGATCGGAACCTATTCCGTTTAGATGATATGTCTTACTATTTTAATATTGAAATTTACTTTTAGGCATAGAAAATAAATCTGAAAATATAGGAAAATAAGTATACAAAATTTGAAATATTAAATGAGGTCTTTATTTTCAAAAACTTCAAATTGAGATTTTGAAGAAGATCTGAAAACCTATTTGAAGTAGGAAACTTTCTTTCATGCAAATTTTGTGGTTAAGGAGTGTATTAATTAAATATAGAGAATTTGTTCAAATGGGAAATTAATATATAGTGTGCAACTAGAAATCTGAATACAAAAGTTAGAAATAATATGTATATATGTTTAAAGTGTATGTAGGCCTAAAATCAACACATCTAGGGTAACCACGACACCTAAACATGTGAATGACTTAAATATGTATGTATGTGTGGTTTGCATGAGTGAAAGTGTGGACTATGGCTTATGGATTATTGTTTTCTTTTGCTATGTGTATTGGCATGAGTAGAACCTGCCCCAGAGCAAGGTCTCCCCTTCCAAGACAAAGACTTTCCATTCCCAGAGCAGCAGGAAGAAGGCAAGTGTCCTTGACCACTTTGATCCTATACTAGGATATGTAGTTTGAATTTAATTGCATGGTCAAATTGGAAAATGATACCCATGCTAGGAAGTTTCCCTAGATTTTCATTATCTTATTTCCTTGTAGCCTGGGTTGGGATTTACTTTATTATGTCATTTATTTATATGCTTATGCTTAGCCATGCTTAGAATGGGATAAGTGGGATATGAGATTATCAACTTATTTACCTTACTCTTGAATGAGATATTATGAGTTATGTAGAGGTAGGGATCGAGGCAAGTTGGATGATTTCATTGGTGCTGGGTGCACGAGATTTGGGTTTGTGTTTAGTACTTGCCTGGATCCTAAGGACCGGTTCATGGAGCATGAAACCTGGCTTTACCATGCCAACCACATGCTGAGATGGGGCAGCTTGGCCAATTAATTAGGTGTATCCCCGGAATAGTATGGGTGTTTTGGATGGTGCGGGGAATAGGTGTCAGCTGGACTACTATATGAACCGCAAGGCTCAAGAGGGGGCCACTGCAGCGGGGTTGGAGCCTCTTGTATGCTGTTAGGGGTGAAACCTCAGTGGGCCCACGCTCGTCAGGAATCCCTTTGTAAAGGCCTCGTAGTGATCTCCTGGCTACACACCTGGGAAGTGTGAACGTGGTTCGCGGCCACTGGCATAATGGAGGTTCTTTTAGTCCACCCGGCAACGGGGGATGAAATCACTACATGTGGGTACAGTGGTGCAAACTCCGCAGAGTCAAAACTGTCATGACAGCCGTGCTCACGGTCAAGAGCGGCTTGGACTTATTCATGAATAGAGAATGATGGATTGGGAAGTTGAGGATGTTAAGCGGGAAGCTTAACATTGGAAATGAGACTATGTTTACTTTATATTGATGATGGGTTGAGGGATTGGGACCATTTCACTTGTGTAGTAATGTAGGTGCTTAATAAGCTAAGGTGATAGGTATTAATTGTGTAGTGCTTAACCATGAGTCCAACCTCTCCTTGCTCTAGCCATGCATGACATAACTTTCCCACACTTGTTGAGTACCAACAGTACTCAAACTTGCATTTCTGTTGGTTTAAATTGCTGCTCAGGTCAAAGGGATGATGTGGTGTTCAATGACCAAGACTTTGGACCCGAAGAAGGTTTCTAGGTTCACGGAGTCCCCCGGGCAATGCCTGTGACGGAGCCCACAAGATTTATATTCCGATGCTGCTTTATTTACATGTTATGAACATTTTATCGTCCATCGAGACGTATTCTATGTAAGACTTATTTATATTCGAACATTTGGCTTGTAATAAATGATGCTTCAATATTTGACATCACATGTATGAGAGAATGATCCTGGCATACATGTGATATTCACTCGGTTGTTCTTCTGAGAAACCGGGTGTGACAGAAGTGGTATTAGAGCCAAGGTTGCCCGTAGGAACGTGGACCTAGGTAGAAATAGACGTATTTAAGGACCCTATTTTCTTAAAAACTATTTTACAAAGGTGTGGGTTGAAAGTATTATTTAATGGGGTCACTTTATTCACCTTGTCCCAACTTTTATTCAAAATACAATCTATATTTAATTCTTATCTAACTTAATTTTAAATGCTTTATGTTTTAGATGGTTCGCATGATCCGCACCGCCTGCAAGTCCACTGGAGGGAGAGTTCTTGTAGTTGCCCTTGCCTTGAGAGAGGAGAACCGTCCGGTGACGTACCACTCCTACGTGTTGGCAGTAGGAGGCTTGTTGCGCCGTCTTCGGTGTATGCTCCACGCCGCCGGCAATGTGGGCAAGCTGATTATACACTACAGCTCTACCAGGACCATCCGTGAGAAGCGGGAAGAATGGAGCTCAGAGATGAGGATTATCCATGAAAATCAGCTGCTCAAGATCCACCGCTCTCCAGCTTGTCGGGTGACTCAGGCCGATGCTAAGAAGGATGTCACCTGGGAGGCCATCACCTGCCAGAGTTACATCAACCGTCGCCACCTGGACAGGACTGAGTACATGTATATCCTCCAGCGTGAGAGTGGCATCGCAGAGTACAAGTACCCACCAGTGCAGCAGGGGACTTCCCATGAGCACATGGACCTGTGCTTGGAGGATGCTGCTATGCTCAGCACTCGACTGCAGGAGTGCCAGTAGGAGCTTCAGGATGTTTGTGACACCCTCAAGGAGACTGAGGCGTTGCTTCGTGCCAGCTTGAGGGCGAGAGAAAAAGGAGATGGGAATGAACTGTGTGTCACCGTAAATGACACATGGACTCCTGACTCCCCGGACCGCCGGGCGAGCAAGTGTCGCCGCACTCCTACACCAGCAGCCTCCCCACCTAAGGAAGAATCAGAGGGCAGCCGCAATAATGAATAAGACCGCGACGAGCCAGCTTAGTGATGCGAGTTGTTTAGAGTCGTTTCCCTTATTTCAGCAGGTTATCGAGTAGTCGAGTCAATACCCTATTTATTGGTGTGTTAATGCTTGGTGTGTGACGTGAGTTGTGGAAGCCTTGGGCAATTGTCCACAACCTCGTCTTTAGGTTGCTTTGCTTTGGAGTGAACCCCTATGAAACAATAGTGCCTTTTATTTTCACGAGAGTCGTGACACCCAAAGATCCACGTGAAATCTTAAGAAATTGTTTAATTATTAAGGTCTCAAAAGTTTAAGTTTAAACAAGCAATTTGGGAAGTTAATACATAATGCTTTAAGTTAACATTTGGTTGATCATGATAGATGGCTGGAAGAGGAAAAGGTCGTGGTGCCAACCCCACCAACAACAACGATGAGGCCGGCAATCCTCACCTTTCTGGAGGACAAGACAGGGGTGGTCGCCGTGAAGGAGCTGATCCTATCCCCCAAATGCTCGAAAATCAGAATCTTCATCCAGAGTTTAACTCAAGTGGTGGCCAACTTGCACCAAGCTCCACCTCCACAAGCTGCACCACGCCAACCAAGGTTGAGTGAGTTTCTGGGGACTCAACCTCCAAAGTTTGCAAGTGCTGCTGAACCTCTGGAGGCAGACAACTGGTTAAAGACCATAGAGAGCAAGATGAGGATCATACAATGCCAAGGGTATGAGAGGGTGCTGTTTGCCTCTCACCAATTGCATGGACCTGCTGCTGATTGGTGGACCGCTTAAGTGGCAGCCCACCATGACCCCCAGAACATCACTTGGGAAGAGTTCAAGTGCAGTTTCTGAAACCACTACATACCAAGGGGTGAACTCAAAAACAAGAGAAAGGAGTTCTTGGGACTGCAGCAAGGCAACATGATTGTGAGGGAGTACCTCAATAAGTTCACCCAACTATCCCGTTATGCACCACGAGACATCAAAACTGATGACAAAAAACATGACTGTTTTGTGGAAGGACTCACCATGGAGATGCAATGTGCAATGTCCTCCAACCAGTATGAAAGCTTCCAAAAGATGGTAGACAAAGCATTTGTCATGGAGAGGAAGCTGAAGGCCTTGGAGAATGAAAACAAGAGGAAGGCGGGATGGTCACACCAAGACTCAAGTAGCAACACACGTCCACGTCTGATGCAGCAACCCGCAGGGCAGACGAGCCGTGCTGTGGTATCCTACTCAGCACCGAGAGGGTACAACCCGAACTTCAGGCCTCCATCAGCACCAGTACAGCCGCAGCGTCAGTTTGTGCAGCAGCCTCGCCCCACATATCAACCTCGACGAGCAGGACAAGGGCCACAGAACCAACCCTAAGATAACAAAGGCCAGGCACCTAAACTTGGGATGCAATGCTTCAACTATGGTGAAGTGGGGCACTACGCCCATAAGTGCCCAAAGAAGAAGCCCATGCAGCCACAGCAGCAGAATGTGATGCGAGGACGGGTGAACCTCGTGACCATGGAGGAAGCGCAAGAGGCACCTGATGTGGTAATTGGTAAGTTTCCTGCCAATTTACGCATTGCAACCCTATTGTTCAATTCTGGTGCTACCCATTCGTTCATTGCTCAAGGGTTTGTTAAGAAGCATGATCTAGCAAGAACACAAACGAAACATATGTTAGCAGTGAACTCTCCAGGGGGAGAAATAAGGACAAGACAAGTGTGTCCCAAGGTGAATCTAGACATTAATGGGGTAGTATTTGCTGCAAACCTCATAGTGATAGACTCGCAAGGGATATATATTATTTTGGGTATGGATTGGTTGACCAAACATAAAGGAATCATCCATTGTTCGACAAGAACGGTGGAACTAACTCACCCTAGCGGCACAAAAGTGAAGTTCATAGCCGTACAAGAACCTAGGAGGGACCTTAAACTCAATCAAGTTGAGGTGGGAGTGGAAGAGATAAGGATTATCCGCGAGTATCCAGATGTTTTTCCGGAGGAGCTGCCAGGTATGCCTCCCGATCGTGAAGTAGAATTCACGATTGAACTTGTGCCTGGAACAGCCCCAATATACAAGAGGCCTTATCGGATGGACTCCAAACAGCTGGAAGAGCTCAAGGAGCATATAGGAGAATTGATAGAGAAGGGGTATATTCATCCTAGTTCCTCACCATGGGGAGCTCCAGTGATATTTGTGCCCAAGAAGGACGGAACCCAAAGGTTATGCGTAGACTACCGTGCATTGAACGAAGTAACCATCAATAACAAATACCCGTTACCCCGCATTGAAGGCTTATTTGATCAGTTGAGGGGAGCGTGTGTATTCTCAAAAATTGATCTCAGGTCGGGATACCACCAACTGAAGATAAGGCAAACCGACATTCCAAAGACAGCTTTCGTATCTCGGTACGGGCTGTATGAATACACCGTCATGCCGTTCGGGCTAACTAATGCCCCGGCATATTTCATGTATCTCATGAACAAGGTATTCATGGAATATCTGGACAAATTTGTGGTGGTTTTCATTGATGACATTCTCGTCTTCTCCAAAGATGAAGAAGAACATGAGGGACATTTAAGATTGGTGTTGCAAAAGCTAAGAGAACACCAACTATATGCCAAGTTGAGCAAGTGTGAGTTTTGGCTGAAGAGAGTTCCCTTCTTAGGACATATAATCTCGGAGGGAGGAATCTCAGTAGATCCCGCCAAGATCGAGGATGTGCAGAAGCGGAAGACCCCTGAGAATGTCGGGGAAGTTCGAAGCTTCTTAGGATTCGCTGGGTATTATCGACGGTTCATTGAGGGTTTCTCCAAGATCTCGAGACCCCTCACCAAATTGTTAGAGAAGGGAATCACATTCACATGGACACCGCAGTGTGAGACGGGTTTTCGAGAATTGAAGAAAAGATTGACAACAGCCCCAGTGCTAGTTATGCCGGATATGCAGAAGAATTTTTTGGTGTCTTGCGATGCATCTGGACACGGGTTGTGATGTGTTCTCATGCAAGAGGGGCATGTTGTGGCCTACGCGTCCCAACAGCTCAGAAATCACGAGAAGAACTATCCTACACATGACCTAGAGCTAGCCGCAGTGGTACACGCATTGAAGATTTGGCGGCATTACTTGATGGGAAAGAGGACAGAGATATATACGGATCATAAGAGCTTAAAGTACATTTTCACACAGCCAGATCTCAACCTCAGACAAAGGAGATGGTTAGAGCTAATCAACGACTTTGATGTAGGCATCAACTATCATCCTGGGAAGCGAACGTCGTGGCTGATGCTTTAAGCCGGATGATACAGGTCAACATGTTGAGATTAAAGGACATGCCTACAGAATTGATGGAAGAGGTTGTAAAATTCAATCTATGTCTGGTGAATAGTGGTGAGGCTATCGCCATGGAAGTGGACTCCACATTAGAGCAAGACATACGCAACGGTCAGAAGAATGATGAGAAGATACAAGAAATCAGAGAACTCATCAAAGAGAATAAAGCCCATAGGTTCAGAGAGGATGAACAAGGTATGGTGTGGCATGGGAAAAGAATCTGTGTGCCTGAGGTGAAGGAGATCCGTGAATTGATTTTGAAGGAGGCTCATGATTCCGACTATTCCATTCATCCTGGGAGTACGAAGATGTATCATGACCTCAAGAGCAGATATTGGTGGTATGGCACGAAGCGAGATGTCGCGGAACATGTTGCCCTATGTGACACATGTCAGTTGGTGAAAGCAGAACATCAACGATTCGCGGGACTATTGCAACCACACAAAGTGCCTGAATGGAAATGGGAGGAAATAGGTATGGACTTCATAGTGGGACTACCTAGGACCCAATCGGGATATGATTCGATATGGGTCATCATCGACAGGCTCACCAAGGTAGCTCATTTCATCCCCGTGAAAGAAAGCTACAGCGGATCCAAATTGGCGGAATTGTACATGTCAAGGATCATGTGAATTCATGTAGTGCCAAATAAGATAGTGTCAGATCGAGGGACACAGTTCACCTCAAGGTTCTGGCAGAAGTTACATGAAACCATGGGAACTCATCTAAATTTTAGTTCTGCCTATGACCCCAGACTGACGGGCAGGTGGAAAGAACCAATCAGATCCTTGAGGATATGCTGAGAGCTTGTGCACTCAAGAACAATAGGAGTTGGGATAAGAACTTACCGTGTGCGGAGTTCTCCTATAATAACAGCTATCAGCCTAGTATGAAGATGTCACCATTTGAGGCTTTGTATGGGAGGAAGTGCAGAACTCCACTATTTTGGAACCAAACAGGGGAAAGTAAAGTGTTTGCGCCCGAGTTACTGCAAGAAGCCGAAGCGAAAGTGAGGGAAATTCGCAACAATTTGAGGATAGCACAAACCCGACAAAAGAGTTATGCCGATGTACGGAGAAGAGAGCTTATTTTCAACGTGGGGGACTATGTCTACCTCAAGGTGTCCCCTATCCGAGAACTTCGTCGGTTCAAGGTGAAAGGGAAATTATCACCTCGATACATCGGACCCTTTCAGATTCTGGAGAGGAAAGGCGAAGTGGCATATCAACTAGAACTACCGGCTCGCCTATCAGATGTGCATGATGTATTCCATGTGTCACAGCTCAAGAAATGTCTAAGAATGCCCGAAGAAATGTTACCCATGAATGAGGTGGACGTACGAGAGGATCTTTCTTATGCCGAGCAACCGGTCAAGATTTTGGAGACAATGGAACGCCTCACAAGAAATAAAAGAATCCGAATGTGCAAGGTCCAGTGGAAGCATCACTCGGAAGCAGAATCCACATGGGAGGGAGAAGACGAGCATAAGTCATAGTTTCTAGAATTGTTTTCCTAGAATCACCAATCTCTAGGACGAGATTTCTTTTAAGGGGGGTAGAGCTGTAACACCCCAAAATCTGCTAAAGAGGGGAACTTAAAAAATTTTGGACGTATTGCATGTGGAGTAGCAATTCAAATACAAACTGGAATTTAGATTTGAATCAAACCAGAAAAAGAAAAAGGAAAAAGGAAAAAGAAAAAACCCGGCCAGTGGGCCGAAACCCACCCAGCCGGCCCAAAATCCGCGCGCCCCTCTCCCCCTCTCTCTCTCTCTAACGCGCGGGGCCCGCCTGTCATCTTCTTCCCCCGTGCTCCCCAACCGACCCCGGCCCTCTCTCGCGCCGATCACAACCGACCCTCTGGAACCCGCGCTTCAAGCCCGATTCTCGGTCCCGGGCACCCCAGTGCGATCGCAACAGACCCACCGCCCTCCTTAGCCCATTTAAACGCCGACATCCGCCCTTGTTTCCTCCCCGATCGACTTGCTTCAGTGCCGGTGAGACCGAGACCCTCTTTGCTGTTTTCTCCCAACCTTCGCCCGATTTCTTTGATCTAACGGGCTTGTCACGTTCCACCGCCGCCGGGGAGCCTGCAGGTGAAGGAAACGACGTGTCTTGCGCTCCAACAGTCGCTCCGACGAGCACCGAGTGCCATAGCCGGACTTCGACGCCGCCAACCGACTTCCAGGGCCTCCGAGTGCAGGAAAATCCCTAGGTGAGCATCCCCTACCCCTCCGCAGCCGATCCGTGTAAAAAGATGCGAGTTCTAGCGTGTAGCGGCAAAAACCGAGGCTGCATTGGCGAGATCGCCGCCCCCGCCGCCGCGCGCGCGGGCTAGCTCCGGCTAGTGCGACGTGGCCCCCTGAGGCCCGTCCATTTTAAATCGTGCGGTTCCTATTAGATCTAACCCGTACCACTTCGTGTTATAATCTCAGCCGTCTGTTTTAAATCGGACGGTCCACGTCGGCCCCGCATTATAAAGGCCAGGAATCTTACGCGCTACCCCCTGGGGATCTCGGAAAACACGAGCTAGCCCCGAAAACTTCTGATCTAGCCCCTGGACCTTCAGAAATTCATGTAAATTCATTTAAAAATCAGTTTTAGCCCCTGGACTTAATAAAAATTAGGAAAACCTCTCTGTTATGTGTAATTAGGCCCCTGAAAATTTAGGAAATAGTAAATTAAACCCTGCAGTAGGGTGGATTTGCCTTTTAGACCCTATAGGATATTAAATTCAGAAATCTGAACATGTGACTAGAATTTAAATTTAAATGGTGATGCAAACACATGTTCAAATTTAAATTTAAACTCCCCTAGCACTTGGACAACCTTTAGAATGAGTTAAAAATAGATTTTAGGCTGAAATGAAATCTTCCCAAGTGTTGCTCATTTTTATTATCTCTAGAGACACATTTTAGGCTAGGAAATAATTCTAAAAACTGGTAAAATAAATTTAATTTGTTTCACATCAGAGAGGAAGTTCAAAAATATTTTATTGAACATTTTAGATCAGAACCTATTCTGTTTAGATGATATGTCTTACTATTTTAATATTGAAGTTTACTTTTAGGCATAGAAAATAAATCTGAAAATATAGGAAAATAAGTATACAAAATTTGAAAATATTAAATGAGGCCTTTATTTTCAAAAACTTCAAATTGAGATTTTGAAGAAGATCTGAAAACCTATTTGAAGTAGGAAACTTTCTTTCATGCAAATTTTGTGGTTAAGGAGTGTATTAGTTAAATATAGAGAATTTGTTCAAATGGGAAATTAATATATAGTGTGCAACTAGAAATCTGAATAAAAAAGTTAGAAATAATATGTATATATGTTTAAAAGTGTATGTAGGCCTAAAATCAACACATCTAGGGTAACCACAACACCTAAACATGTGAATGACTTGAATATGTATGTATGTGTGGTTTGCATGAGTGAAAGTGTGGACTATGGCTTATGGATTGTTGTTTTCTTTTGCTATGTGTATTGGCATGAGTAGAACCTGCCCCAGAGCAAGTTCTCCCCTTCCAAGACCAAGACTTTCCATTCCTATAGCAGCAGGAAGAAGGCAAGTGTCCTTGACCACTTTGATCCTATACTAGGATGTGTGGTTAGAATTTAATTTCATGGTCAAATTGGAATATGATACCCATGCTAGGAAGTTTCCCTAGATTTTCATTATCTTATTTCCTTGTAGCCTGGGTTGGGATTTACTTTATTATGTCATTTATTTATATGCTTATGCTTAGCCATGCTTAGAATGGGATAAGTGGGATATGATATTATCAACTTATTTACCTTACTCTTGATTGAGATATTATGAGTTATGTAGAGGTAGGGATCGAGGCAAGTTGGATGATTTGGTTGGTGCTGGGTGCACGAGATTTGGGTTTGTGTTTAGTACTTGCCTGGATCCTAGGGACCGGTTCATGGAGCATGTAACCTGGCTTTACCGTACCAACCACATGCTGAGATGGGGCAGCTTGGCCAATTAATTAGGTGTATCCCCGGCGTAGTATGGGTGTTTTGGATGGTGCGGGAAATAGGTGTCAGCTGGACTACCATATGAACCGCAAGGCTCAAGAGGGGGCCGCTGCAGCGGGGTTGGAGCCTCTTGTATGCTGTTAGGGGCGAAACCTCAGTGGGCCCATGCTCGTCGGGAATCCCTTTGTAAAGGCCTCGTAGTGATCTCCTAGCTACACACCTGGGAAGTGTGAACGTGGTTCGCGGCCACTGGCATAATGGAGGTTCTTTTAGTCCACCCGGCAACGGGAGATGAAATTACTACATGTGGGTAGAGTGGTGCAAACTCTGCAGAGTCAAAACTGTCATGAAAGTCGTGCTCATGGTCAAGAGCGGCTTGGACTTATTCATGATTACAGGATGTTAAGCGGGAAGCTTAACATTGAAAATGAGATTATGTTTACTTGATATTGATGGTGGGTTGAGGGATTGGGACCATTTCACCTGTGTAGTAATGTAGGTGCTTAATAAGCTAAGGTGATAGGTATTAATTGCGTAGTGCTTAACCATGAGTCCAACCTCTCCTTGCTCTAGCCATGCATGACATAACTTTCCCACACATGCTGAGTACCAACGGTACTCAAACTTGCATTTCTGTTGGTTTAAATTGCTGCTCAGGTCAAAGAGATGATGTGGTGTTCAATGACCAAGACTTTGGACCCGAAGAAGTTTTGTAGGTTCACGGAGTCCCCCGGGCAACGCCTGTGACGGAGCCCACAAGATTTATATTCTGCTGCTGCTTTATTTACATGTTATGAACATTTTATCGTCCATCGAGACGTATGCTATGTAAGACTTATTTATATTCGAACACTTGGCTTGTAATAAATGATGCTTCACTATTTGTCATCACATGTATGAGAGAATGATCCTGGCATACATGTGGTATTCACTCGGTTGTTCTTCGGAGAAACCGGGTGTGACACATATTGGGCGCACGTTGGTGATAGGTTTGGAGCGCTCCCCGGCTTGATTAGACCTCATGTCGGTCCTCTACATGATCCCCTGGCGCTTTAGAGCCCAAGAACCGACCATTTAGTGCATAATTCACCATGCACGACCTCGCCGGAGCCCTAGGGCTTGCTGTTGCCAGTGCGCCCTGATTTCCGGCGAGTTTCAGCCGCCGGCGACCTCACCAACAGGTTCAGCAAGGGGGAAACTGGGGGGGGCGGCCAGCAGGGGGACTGGAAGGTGGTCGGAAAGGTCCTTTGCGGCAACCCTCGCCGGCGGGAGCCGCCACTGCCCTGTTTGGCGCGAGGCTGAAGGTTAGGGATGACAGGTGGGACCCATGGGCAGGTTTAGACATTTCCAGAATTTCCCATTTTAGTTCAAACTTTGGAGAGCCATAACTTTGGGTAAGAGTGTCCACAAATTGTGAAACAACTTTTGTTGGATTCCTCTCAGAGAGTACTATCCAAGGGTGCATCCCAATATTTATGAAAATCACCGGATTTGGCTCATTAATGCATTTAAGGAAAACCTTGTAGGAATTTTTACAGGAGTTCTGTTCATTGGAAAATTCCCAAATTTGGACAGGGAATTCTTCCTAAATTCCTTGAACTCCAGTAAAAATTTGAGAGGCATTTTACCTAATTTGCTTGGTCAAATGAAGTGTTCATTCCTTATGTCTCTGAAAAATGGGAAAATGAACAGAGACATTTTCAGCTTTTCCCCAATCTTTGTAAAATTCATAGCTCCATGTAGGAAACTCCAAAAATGGTAAAACCAACTCCTATGGACTCAGGACATTTTGTACTTCACAAAAAGTCCACTTTTTAACATAGGAAAGCGTAATATCTAGGGGGTAAAGGCAGATTAGTGAAAACCACATAAGGATTTGTTGTGCTCACATGAAGCCATTTCATGAGCTCCATTTTTGCACATTGCCTAAATACCTTCCATAAAATCCGTGGTTAAATTCTCAGTTTCATTGGACCTATGGAACTTGAGCTACCATCTTTTAGGTTTAAGTGTTCATATGATGGACTTAATCACATGGTGATTACTAGTATCCCTTTTCACCTAGCATTCATCTTCTCTAAGGTTTAGATCCAACAACAGAAATCTTGCTGTTGTTTATCTCTCTTATGTGTCAGTTAACTTGTACAACAGCTTTGAATCATTTTCTAAATTGCTTTTGAATATATGTGCATAAATCATCTTAATAGCACGTGACGTCGACGTTCGAAGAGGACTCAACCCTGCAGTGAGGATCTCCATCTTGTGACGAATTTGGCAGATTCTCTGGAGGAAGACTAACTCCTAGCTTCTAACAAAACCATTGAGCAAGGCAAGCCCCGGTTTGCATGTCGTTACCGTTTTAAATTTTCCTTCACCTGATGTGTATTATTCTTGATATTGTGCATTATGTCTAGGATGTTTGAAACCCACTTGCATGGCTATTACATCCCTGAGTGGAAGGTTTAGTGTAGGCTTTGCCTCGTCGTAGATGCTAGGCTAATGTTGTAGCTAGCTCGGTAGAAGTGGAGTAGTAAAAAGCTACTGGCAAGAAAGTTCGAGTAATGGAGTTACTCGCAAGAGGTTGATGATAAGAGAACCCTCATGAAAATGAGATGGGGATGGGGATGTTCCTTTAGGATGGAGCGCTCAAGGTTGGTCTCGACCTGCGATGGGTGTGACAATGCTTGAGACCACATTTGGCCTAGACCGGGATGGTAAGGCAAATGTGGAGGTTGGTTGTAGCCCCGTCCGTGTCGGTTAAGGACCGTATGTATGCGGCCCTGCTGGACAAGATTGAGCTGTACCGGATATATAGTGGGGTATGGGACCCATGAAACCGATGTACTCGACGGACCGTGATATAGAAACTCATCCTTCACGTGGGAATGAAGTTGAGAAGGCGGGAGGTGTAAATCCTTTAGCGGGCAACTTCGACGTGTCCGCGTAGAGGACCATCCTGCTCGGCGCGAAAAGTTTTTCTATGTCAGGGTGTCGTGTGAAAGGTTGCTGCATACAACGTAAGAAAGAGCTCTTGAGAGAGTCTTTCGAGGCGGGTATGTGTCGTGTATTCTGGGTTGTTATTGATTTGAATCACCGTCGCTCGCGGAAGAGGATTGAGCATACTTGCCCACTGCGCGGTGACGTAGTAAGAAGAGGAACTAAGTCTCTTAACATGCCGTTCCTGGATTAATCTTTGTATTGGAACCTTGATTGAATTAGAGATAGTGCCAACTAAAGTTCATTTCCACCTTAGGCTAGCAACATCGGGATAAGCGAGTTCTTGTTTGATTGTGGACTTCTGGTGTTGTGAGGCATGAGGACCACTAAAATGAAGGCTATGAGAATCTGAATATAAGGATCAAGTTTAGTCAAGCTGCATTTTGCAAATTCCTGTTCCTACTGTCTTACTACCCCTGCATGTAGAGTTACATGTTTAGGATTGACGGTTAAGACTTGCTGAGCCTTAGTACTCATGGTTGCTTCTGAGTTGTTTTTGCAGGTAGCAGGATGCCTGCTATGAAGAGGGTTGTTCAGTGAGACGATGAACCTCACGGTTCGTTCCACTCATCGGAAACCTAGCCGCTGCTTTTCTTTGGTGAAGCTAGTAGGAAGCGTTCACGGGCTGAACGACTTCTCTTCGGTGTAGTTAGGGTCGAGAGTGAGTAGTTTTCCAGTTTTTAAATTCCGCTGCGTGTGTACAATTTGTTGTAAAAGAACTTATATTAACAAAATGGTTTCATATGTTCTTACCGTCTTTTCGTGCATGCTGTTGGGTGCCGCATCGCACGGCACTACCCACTGTGATCCCCGGGCCGGGCTCCTCGACAGCGTGGTATCAGAGCCGTATTGGGAATAGCACGCATGAAAAGAGCATATTTTTGAAAACTTAGGAGTATTCGAGTGAGGAACGTATACTATGCCCACATGAGGAGTATTATTAGCATAGTTACTTAAGGTGGCAAGCTAACAGTGTGTTATCATTCAGTATTTCAATTCTGTAACGACGCACCTACGTGGAGGTAAGAATGGTAAGGAACGCCACCGAAAGCGGATCAATCTCGGTTAGCTCTCCCATACGAGGAAAGTAGTGTGGGATGTCCCGTTCAGCAATGGACAGGAAGTGAATATGTTTTCTAAGACCCTTCATGTCTTAGAGACATATGAATGGCACTAGCCTCCAGTGCGCAAACCCAGGGGCAAGATGGGGAGACCCCATCGTGTAGTTTGTAACATGAAGTGTGTTTTCTAGGACTCTTCATGTCCTATGAGGCATATGAAAGTGCTGTTCCACCGTTGTGCTTTATTGCAAAGGTGTGGCGCCCCCGTCGGGTGGTAAATAACCCGATCATGTACCTAGAGACGTGGCTTGACTCAAGGATGGCCCGTATGGCAATGATACAGGGTGTATGTTTTTACTATGATATGGACCTGCCTGAAATGAGAAACCTCTTGTGTGCATCACTATTGAGTGATTTTCTGCAGGTACCATAACCACATTAGCACATGTGTAAAAAATGTTTGTGAGTGATCGTTTGAGTGCCACCACTTGAAAGGTATATGCCGGTATAAATCCGGATAGGATTTTAATTTGGTAAGGAAACGTGGTACCGTGATGTGTTTTGAGCTGCGTGAAAAAGAAGGTTTGCAAAGAAAAAGAGTAAATTTGGAGTCTAGGATTCCATTAGGGGGTAATGAACTCCTATATTGAACTAAGAGTCAATTGGGAGTATAGATTTATTCACGAAGACTTAGGCATAACATCCCCTGTTTTTGGCAGAATTTTTGCTGAAGTTGAACAGGACATAACTTTTGTTTGGTTGAAGCAATGGAGGTGAGTGATACATCTCTTGAGATCTGTTGAAGTCTTCTACAACTCTTCTGTATAACTCCAGATCAGAATCGCCCTCCAAATGGATGAAATTCTCAGATGAGTGTGGACTGCCCAAAAACAGGGCAGGCACAAATTGCTCTCTGGAAATTTCTGTATTTCGACCATAACTTTCTGTAGAAAAAAATTCTAAGGGTCAAGTAAGACACAGTTGGAAAGTTTATGAATTGTGCTACGACTTTGTAGTTCAAAGTTTCTCCAGATTTTGAGTTTAATTGTATGAAATCTTGTGGACAAAACAGCCACATTGAAAGGAGGTGCTGTCAAAATTGTTCCAGATTTCTATTAACATTGAAATATCACAACTTTTGATCCATAACTGATATGAAGGCAAATAAATACTCGTTGGAAATATATTGAAGTTAACTATAACTTTGGTATTCAACTTGAGTCATGAAATTGATATTTTCATATTTAAATTCTGGGATTAAGACCCATGGGTCATTCTGAACAGAGTAGTGTTTATTGCCATTTAACTTGAGACTTGTTCTGGACAGGGATGTTGTAGACTTCTCTAAGTTACATAACATGTTCTTGGGTTATTTTTCAGTTTTTCCAACTGTTGGAATTAAGGGTTTGGAAAAACTTGCTCAAGTTTGGTAGATGTCCGAATTGTCTAAACCCTGGTTAGATTGTGTAGTGCTACAATATCTATGTGATGCTTTTATGGTTATGTTTTTGAATTCAAGTTGAGTTTAAACTTTGAATTTTAACCGTAAATTGCTCACTCTTGCAGCATGGATCATGCTCATTCCAGGAGTGAGGTTGGTGAGTCGAGTCACGGCGTAAGTAATTCGCCATGACAGGAAGTGCCGACATCATCAACCGGATTGCCGGAAATCTTGGCAAGGATTGCTGAGGCTCTGGATCTGTTGGTGCAACAAAGCATACGACAGGAAACACTACAGCAAAATCCCCTGCCAAGCACTTATCTGGATTTTCTAGCAATACAACCACCGGTTTTCTCGGAAGCGAAAGAACCATTGGAGTCGGCTCATTGGCTCCAATCTATTGAAGCCAAGTTTGATGCTTGAGTGCGATGAATATCAGAAGACTCTATTTGCCGCTCAACAACTCCACGGAGCCGCTGGAGCTTGGTAGGCAGAGTATCTTACAACTCTTTCTGAAGGCCATCGGGTGACGTGGGATGAATTCTGGGATGTTTTCCGGGCACGTCACATTTGTTCGGGAATTCTTCGAACAAAGTATCAATACTTTCTGGAGTTAAAGCAAGGGAAAGGAGTGCGTACGAGTACTTCAAGGAGTTTGAAGACTTGATGCAATATGCCACTCATATGGTAGACTTAGAAGCGTTGAAGTGCAAGTATTTCTTCCGAGGTTTGAATGTTGATCTTAAAGAACAAGTGACCTTGTCCAATAAAGGTATTTACAATGAGTTGGTAAATGCCTCTATCATTAAAGAAGACATGCATCTCCATTGTGAAGCAGAGCTGAAAAGTAGTATACCGCCGGACAGCGGTATCGAGGTTCCTCCAAACTATCGAGTGTGGTATTACTCACCCAGTTAGGCAACAAACTCAGCCTGTGGTGCAACTCTCACAACCACGGCTGGAGTTACTCACTTATGCGCCTCCACCTCAACAGCAGCGGTCAGAAATTATTCGTCCAACCCTACCGCAACCAGCTACGCATGAATTATCTCCACCTCGTGTTAGTAGAGAGCCGCGTATTTCTGCAGCACGAAACTGTCGTGGAGCTGAGAAGAGCCACACTTGTGTGTCATCTCATCAATGCTCAGATAAGCACCGTGAACCTTCAAAGAAGAATCTTTCAAAAGCTGACAGGGTTAATTACACTGCTATTGAAGACATTGCAAAAGGCGAACCAGTTTTAGCGGCCATGTTCATGCTACATGAACAGCCTACTTTCATTTTGTTTGATTCTGGGGCCACCCACAATTTTATTAGCAGAGACTATGTGCTGAAGAATAATCTTCCATTTAGCACAGTTAAACATCCGTTTCATATCAGCTCACCCAGAGGCAAGATATCAACAGATGAGATTGTCTCACGGGCACCTTTATGTTTGGGTGGAAACATCTATCCTGCGAGCCTTATCATACTCAAAGGACAAAGGATTGATATTATCTTGGGGATGTCGTGGTTGACACATTATGGAGCTATCTTTGAAATCAGCTCTCGGACTGTCCAACTGAATTCCCCCAATACATGGTTGCAACACATTGAATCTTGTGGATCCATCACAACGTGTTGCAGCAGTGCATTAGATTGAAGCTCCTAAACTTGAGGATATTCCAGTGGTATGTGAATATCCAGATGTGTTTCCTAAAGATTTACCGGGCATGCCGCCCAAACGTGATGTAGAGTTCAAGATTGAACTAGCACAGGGAACAACACCTATTTCTCGGCGATCATAATAAATGACACCGAAGGAGCTAGCAGAATTGAAGGAGCAGCTTAATGACCTCATGGAAAAAGGTTTTATACGCCCAAGTTCATCACCTTGGGGCTGTTCCGCACTCTTCGTGAAGAAGAAGGACGAGACTTTGAGACTATGCGTAGATTATCATCCACTGAATGCTGTCACTATCAAGAATAAGTATCCACTACCGCGCATCGATATTTTGTTGGATCAACTAGTGGGTGCTAAGGTATTCTCCAAGATGGATCTTCAGTCCAGGTATCACCAGATAAAAATCCGGGCAGGAGATGTACCTAAGACGGCGTTCTCAACAAGATATGGTCTTTATGAATATCTTGTGATGTCCTTTGGGTTGACCAATGCTCCGGCTCACTTTATGTATCTCATGAACTCTGTGTTCATGCCGGAGTTAGACAAGTTCATCGTGGTTTTCATCAATGACATATTGGTATATTCAAAGTAAGAAAAAGAACATGCTGAACATTTGCGTATTGTACTCCGACGCCTGAGAGATCATAAGCTTTATGCAAAGTTCCGTAAATGTGAGTTTTGGATCAGCGAAGTGCCGTTTCTTGGGCACATCATTTCAGCGGAAGGCATGACTGTGGACCCAAGTAAAATTGAGTAAGTGCTGAATTGGAAATCTCCAACACCTGTTCATGAAGTGAGGAGTTTCCTAGGTTTAGCGGGTTATTATCGGAGATTCATTACAAACTTCTCCAAAGTCACTAAACCTATGATGGAGCTGTTGAAGAAAAGCACCAAATATGATTGGAACAATTCATGTGAACACGCTTTTCAAACTTTAGTGAAGTATCTCACTACAGCTCCAGTTTTGGCCCAGCTGGACACAACAAAGCTGTTTGATGTTTATTGTGATGCATCCGGCATTGGTTTGGGTTGTGTGTTGATGCAAGAAGGACGTGTGGTCACGTATGGATCCTGACAACTCAGGGGTCATGAGCAGAATTACCCGACGCATGACCTTGAACTAGCTGCAGTGGTCTTAGCGTTGAAAATGTGGAGACATTATTTATTAGGCAATCTAGTACTTCTCTACACTGACCACAAAAGCTTGAAGTACATCTTCACACAGAAGGAACTGAATATGAGGCAGCGAAGATGGCTCGAATTAATCAAGGACTATGAACTTGAAATTCATTAACATACGGGCAAAGCGAATGTGGTTGTGTAGAATCCCCAAAAAGTGGTAGCAAGAAAAATTCAGCTCATGTACACTTAGGAAAAATCAGGGGAATTAAAACTTTGAATTATAACGGTGTAAGTTCAAAGTGAGGATTCAAACTTCCCAAGACTTACAAACATGGAGATCTAAAGGAATAACTTGGATCTTCATATTCCAAATATTCACCGGCGTCGCTCGCAGGAATTCACAATGTCTTCCACATCTCTCAGCTGAGGAAGTGCCTCAAACCCTCCGCTGAAATCCGCACTGAATACATAGAAGTTCTTCAACCGGACGACCTAACATACATGGAGTATCCAATCCGGATTATGGATGAAAAGACTCGCGCCACAAGAAACCGGACCTTATGGTTCTACAAGGTATTGTGGAGTAACCATACCACTGATGAGGCGACATGGGAAAGCGAGGAATATCTACGAACCAATTATCCGGACTTGCTATCATCATATACCCGGTAAAGTTTCCCCACTTTGCTTTTCTTTTGGAATCTCGGGACGAGATTCTTTTTAAGGGGGGAGAGATGTAAAATCCCCAAAAAGTGGTAGCAAGAAAAATTCAGCTCATGTACACTTAGGAAAAATCAGGGGAATTAAAACTTTGAATTATAATGGTGTAAGTTTGAAGTGAGGATTCAAACTTCCCAAGACTTCCAAACATGGAGATCTAAAGGCATGACTTGGATCTTTATATTCCAAATATTAACCTTTCCAAATTCAGCTCATTTGGAGGAGTTTCAATATTTGTTTTGGATTAAAAAGAGAAGCCCTCTAATCTGAATTTCAAATTCAGTTTCAAATTCCAATTTCCTCAGTTTGCAAATTTGGTTCCACAAATGTGTTCTCCACATTTGATTTAGCAGCCATGCAAAAAATCAGAAAGTTTGGAGTTAGTTTGCTAGGTTTTGGAATGCAAAAGGAAGAAATTCAAATTCCATTTCAAATTCAAATGACCAAACACAATTCAAACTTCACACCAGAATTTAAACCATTCGAATTCAGCAAATTCAAACATTAACTTTGGAGTGAAGTAAGGTATTTAAGTCTGAGTAGCTGGGTGAAAAATATTAGAGAAATGTTTGATTAAAAAAGGGGGAGGTGGGACCCAACAGTCAGCCTCACAAAGCCACTTTTTCCCTCTCTCTGTTTTCCCCGGGTGATCACAGCGCGCCAGCTCCCGATTAAACCCGCCGGCCGACGTTCCACCGAGCTGCTTCACGCGCTGCGTCCACCGTCGGTTCCACGCGCGTGGGTGTTCAAAGCGGCAGCCGAGTGCCTGTTCCCTCTTCTCCATGTTACACCGCAGCTTCTCCACACTCTGCTTGCACGCTCGCGGACAAAACCCCACCCCCCCCCCCCCCGCCGGAACAACCTATAGGCTCATCGACAACCGGCGAGCTTGGCGTGCCTCTCGCACGACTGAGCCACGGGAACGTTGCGCCAGGTCCCTCTCCTGCTCTCCGAAGCCTCAAGTAGATGCCAGCACCAGTGGTTGGCTCCTACGTGCTGGAATTTCCTTCGGAGCCCCGGTGTTGATCATCTCTGCGCCGCACCGTCGCCCGGCGGATTTACGGCCTCTCCCGATCAGACAAAAGGTCCCTGAGGTGGGTGAGGAACCCTTCTTCTTTCCCTCCAATCAGTTCCTGCCTTCTTAGCTTTGGCACCGAGTATTTTGAAGTTTGGCGCCGGCGGTTCTTTAGAAACCCGAGGACTCTTCGGGGAAATTCGTCGTGCTCCGGGTAGCTCCACGATAGATGAGCTTAGAGTATCTCCAGCACACGCTTGCGCATCTCTCCAAAGTCCTAGCATCTCAAATGATCAAGTAGAGATACCGGGCACCGAGTTTTTTTCCCCGCCGTCGTTTTTCAGGCTCGGGTCGCCGGTGAGGTCCCCTCTCTGGTGTTTTTCATGGAGGGCGGGCTATGGGTTGACGTTGTCCATGTGACACTGGTTCTTTTAGAGCAAACCCTAGCCTGAAAGACCCACTGTCGAGTGAGAACGAGGTCGCCGAAGTGAGGTTCGACATGGTCGCTTGTGCGAGCACCGTTCCGGCCGTTGTCAACCACTCCCGACCCCACCATCGTGTTCAGCACGGGGAAGTTTGGACCACGGGAACCCTGTCCCGGTGAGCCTCGCCGGCTTGCACCGCCGTGGGAGGTGCGGGCAGCGTGAGGAAGAAGAAGGAGGACCGGGTCCCACCAGTCAGCCTCTGTGTACGCGCGGGGATCGGTCTGTGGCACCTGATCCAGTGCGGCTGCACGGGAAATAACCCCGTGGCCTCGGTGTTGCTGTCATGTGAGTGGATAGCGCCCCGGGTGGGGCCCACAGCCAGGATTTAAACATTTCCATATTTTCCTAATTCAGTTCAAACTTTGGAGACCCATAACTTTGTGTAGAAAACTCCAAAAAGGGTAAGACCAATTTAGTTGGAATCATCATGAGGAGTACTTCAAAGAGAAACACATTGCTTGCTATGAAAATGCACATGAATTTCTGTAGAATTGTTTTTATTAAATATTTTAGGGATTTATTCCAGGAGCAATTCCTTATGAAACATTCCCAAATTTGGGCAGCAAATCCTTTTCATAGTAACTGATCTCCAGTAAAAATTTGAGCTTCATTGGAGTTCATTTGCTAGGATAAATTGCCTTCCAAATTTCAGCCCTTATTTGGGAATTCAAATTTAAACAGAAACTTTTTCAGAACTTCTATCCAACTTCAAAAATTCATATCTCTCTGTTGGTAGCTCCAAAAATGGTGAAACAAATTTTGTTAGAACCATGGAGACTTACCCTAATCAGATATTCCACTGTTAGCTATGTCAAAGCTCCTGATTTGGGCTAAAATTTCAGAGATTCCTTGTACTTGTAGGAATTTTGGAGACTACATTGTGCAATGACATTTCTCCAAATTTTGCGCAGATCATCCTTATAGAGTCTAGTCTCCACTGTAAAAATCCCAAAGCCAATTAAGGATCCTAAATAACAGTAGCTATGAATATAAGTTACCTCTCATAATCCCTTAAATACTTCTACATATATTTTGCTACATTTCATTTAGTGACCGAAGTTGAGGACGCACCGGAGCCCTTGGACGTCCTCCCACCAGAAGCTAACTTCTCCTCTGACTCGCAACCAGGCAAACCCCAGTTTGCATTTAAGTACTTTTTGCAAATTCTTTATTTGTATCACTTATGTTTAGGGTGAATGCTTGCATTAGAGTTAGGGTGATTGAAACCCTACTTGCAAAGCCTTTTAAATCCTATGAAGGGTTGGGTAGTTTACAAACTCGACAAGTAGAGAATGCCGTGCTAATGTTCATAGGATCTCGGTAGAAGTCGAGTGGTTGGAATCTACTCGCAAGATAGGTATTTATCACACGGGATGAGAAAAGGTAGAGAATGGCTTAAGTTGAGAAAATGAGACCCAGCAGGGGGGATGGATGCAGTGAGCGAAGGTCTCACGTGCGTAGCCCTGTTGGTGTCGATTGAGGACCGCGCCGTGTGCGGCCCTGCTGGACATGTATCGAACAGTACCAGATGCATAGTGGCATATGGGAACCAGGAAACCGATGTAATTGGTTAACCTGGGTGCCGAGGCTTACCCAACCGTTTTATAGGAGTGGGTTTGACACGACCCCACGGTCTTGTCGAGACAGTATCACGCTGAGGGGTGCTGCGTTGCACAGCACCGGATAACACACACCAAAGGTATAAAGCGGAAGCAAAGTTTTATTACATAAAGAGTTTTATGAACATTTGTACAACAAAATCTGTCCAGTCTACACTCACGGGCGCAGACTACGCATCGAGTTCACGTTCAGCCCGTGAACGTGTCCTCGCTAGCACGCACACACACTAACACGGCGGTGTGCACGACTCCCACTCGACGGGGTTCCCCTCCTGGGGTTCCGTCTCCTCCTCGGGAGTCCCTTCCTCATAGAACCCTGCAAAAGCTTCAAACACAAGCAGTGAGCACGAAGGCTCAGCAAGACTGACCCGTCTCTCCTATACATGGAACTTCTACATGATGGTTGATAGGGGAAAACTGGAGGGAGAACTGGGTGATCATGCAGACCGACGAGCATGATCACCTGCAGCTCCCAACTGCCGGGCCCGACCACCGAGCATCGCTTCTGGGAGGAGATCCCAGAGCTGGAGCCGGAGTACGCGCCGGTCTTGGAGCAGATCCGGTTCCTGGCCAACGAGGGGCTGACGTCCCTGATGGTGCTGATAGATTTCCTGTCGCGCCGTATTGCTCCCTTGCAGCAACGCAACCGCCCGGCGTGGTACTACACCGGCGAGCTCTACTGCACCAGGCTGGAGAGGGGTCTTGTGTAAGGGCCTCAGTTTTGACACATATTTGAAGTGTTCATCACCACACCACACACCTCATTTGAAGCAAGTTGATGAACACAAATGAAGAGCAAGTAACCACCATCAACATGCTCATTAGTGAACAAACTCACATATTGCAAAATTGGTATTTCCCACATGTGATATAGAGGGGCTGGGCATATGAAAAATCCTACACATTGCTAAGGATGTCCATGCCAAGTTTCACCCAAATTCAAAACATTTTTGAGGTCATTTTGGGTATACCTAGAAAGAGGGCAGTTTGAAACCATATTCAAATTCAAACTGTTTTTATCCCATGAATTCAAAAGTGGGAGGCATATTCTTACTCAGCACATTTTTGTGAGCTCACACACCAATTATCACTCAATTTGGAGTTGATCTTGACATGAGCTAAGTGGGGCAAATTCATACTTTATTTGAATTTCAACTGAACATGTGCTGAAATTCATTCAAACCAAACCCAATTTGAGTTCTAATCAATTCAAATGGCTCATGGGTGAATAATTCGAATCACCATGGGTATTTTGGGGCTCACTGTTTACAACAGTGATTAGGAGTGAATTTCAGAGGTTAAAACCCCGGGTGAGACCCACATGTCAGTCACTGGTTCAGAGCAACCGACTGAAACTTTTTCCACTCGGGTCGCCGATCTGCGGCTGCGATCGCCACCGAGGGAGGCCGCCGTGCCAGCAGCTGCTTGGCCACGCGCGGGCACGAGGCGGTTCAGAGCCTTGTTAAGGCGTTCTTCCACCTCCTCGGCCGAAGCTATCGCCATTTCTTTCCCCCGCAAGAACCCAGCGCCGGAAAACTCCTTCCGCCGCTCAGAACCGATCGGAGAGCTCCGATCACAGCCTCCCCATCCCCTCCAGAGCTACGGCAAGGTACTAGGAACCCTCCTCCTTCTTCCCCGTTGCTAAAACTCAGCTGAAACCGATTGATCTCGGCTATACCGAAAGTTCAATTCGGTGACCTAAAACCGCCGCACCTCGGGCTCCCGTGGACAGCCCAACCGGGGAGTTGTCACGCCCGAGCCAAGGCACCCTTGGACGTGCTGGTGACCGGTGCTGCTCACCCCCGAGCCACAGCCCGAGTGCTTGCTCACCGGCGGCGAATTTCCAGTTTTCCCCTTTCGGGGTGCATAATGACCTTCGGGTGCGGTTCTGTTAAAGTCTTACTCTAGGAAGGATTATAGGGCCTCAATCCGCTCTCACATACACTAGACACGGTAACGCACAAGTTGCCTTCACAACCTTTGGCTGGAGAACCTATGTATCCGGCATATTTCGCAGTTTACCGACGGCGGAGCAAGCGGGAGGCATCGGGCGCACGGTGAGGACCTACCTTGGGCTTCCCCCGAGCTGCTTCAAGCTCATGTCGACCTTCCCTGAGGTCCACTGATGCTCCCCGACCGGTTGCTCGAGTAGTTGAGGTGCTAGGGAAGTCGGCCGACACGGCCGAAGTCTTTTCGAAGTCGCCGCTCGTCGCCGACCATGTGCCGGCCGTTGTCATGACGAGCTGAGCCCAGAATTCTGTTCCCCGAGTGAAAGTAGGCATGGGCGGCCAAAATCGTGAAGCTTGGAACTCCACAGAAGCTGCCGGCGAGCTCTCCGGCGAGGTACCCCGGCGGCAGAGCGCGGGCGGCGGGAGGTAGACGAAGGGGGTGGACCCCAGCTGTCAGCGAGAGATATTTTAAATCGGGATCGGGCTGCGGCCCGGATCTGGTGTGCTGGCGCGCAAAAACCCTGTGGGCCTCAGTGTGCTGTCGCCTCCGCGTCCAACATGTGTCCCCGTGGGCCCCCGGCAGATTTAAATTTTTCCCCTGATTTTCAGATTTCATTCAAACTTCAAATCCTCATAACTTTGGCTAGGAAGCTCCAAATTGAGTGAACCAAATTTTGTTGGATTCAGCTCACTGAGCACTTTCCAGAAAATCAAGTTTCACTTCATGAAAATCCTTATTTCTCCAGAATTACTTCCTCAAAATTTAAATTGTTGGGAATTTTAACTGGAGAATCCTTTGGAGGAAAATCCTGAAATTTTGCTGGAATGTTCATCAAAATATCCCTGAACTACCATAAAAATTTCAGATCCATTTGAGCTAATTTGATCCACCTAATGGTGTGATTAGTGAAACTGTTCCAGAGAAAATAGAAAATGTCCAGAAACATTTTCAGAATTTTCTCTGAAATTGTTTACCTCATATCTTTAGCTAGGAACCTTCAAATTAAGTGATACCAACTCCATTAGAACCCTCTGAAAATCTAGTTTTCAGAAAGTCATAGTTTGTTTCATGAAAATCCTTAGAACACCCTAAAAGCCTTCAATTAAGGTCAAGTGCATAATTAATTGTGGGGGGCTCAAATGAGCATTTCTGCAACTAAAACTTGACCAAGTCTCTGTTTAGGTTGTAACCAAGCCACAGTAAAAGTTTCACAGGCATTGTGTCTGTCTAGTAAGATTTATAGACTTCACAAGTTTAAATTCAAACAAATGCATTTAAATTAATACATATACTTGTGTATCATGTAGTCGCTAAGGTCAAGGAGGAACCCGAAGTCCTAGACTTCGTGACTCCGGAGGAGCAGCTAGCCTATGACCAAGAGCAGTAAGGCAAGCTCCGGTTTCCATTAACCTTTTGCAAAATTTTATTGTTTTAAGCACTTACTTGAGTATTATGATTCCTTGCATTAGAGTCTTGTTTGGAAACCTAATTGCATAGCCAAGAAAACCATGGGTTGGGTTTAGGATTTCAAACCCAGTTAGCTACTGCAAAGCTAAGTTAGGGTAGAATTCGGTACAAGTCGAGTAGTTGGAACTACTCGCGAGCATAGGCTAGAGGCACTCGACTCGGGTAGTGATAGCACATGAAACACATGGCAAGAAAATGAGACCAAGCGGAGGGTAAGGGCAGCAGGACTTTGGGGCTTGTGTGCTATAGCTACGCTTGTGTCGATTGAGGACCGAGCCGTGTGCGGGCCTTTTGAACAAGCTAGAACAGTACCGAAGACCTACCGGCTATATGGGAACCGGGAAACCGATATAACTCGGGTAGCTGGGTGTTGAGGCATAGCTGGTCGTTCAGAGGGTAGGTTGAGAGCTTGAGGTGTAAATCGGCTGGCGGCACTGAGATGCGCGTGGAGAGACCTCTTGCTCGGGACGATTGGACCGGTTCAACATTTGGCTAACGGGTGAAAGGTAGTTGCGTACGGCGTCTGTGATGGTTGTTGTAGGCAACATCGAGTACGGGCGTACGTGACGGGTTGTTCGGGTAACCCTGCAGGTGTAAATCGATTTTAATCGCCGTCCCTCGCGGTCAGTGAGTACCACTTGTTCATTGTACCGTGACGTAGAAAGAA
Organism: Neostapfia colusana; assembly: GCA_030760725.1. Lineage (NCBI taxonomy): Eukaryota > Viridiplantae > Streptophyta > Magnoliopsida > Poales > Poaceae > Neostapfia > Neostapfia colusana. The sequence continues at coordinate 22,244,477 of JASWHV010000010.1, forward strand.
CAAGCTAGTTACATGTTAAAATGTTGCTGATTGAAAGATGGACCTGATTGCTAATGATTTGCTGTAGTTTTGAGCTAACTAAAGTTCTTTTCAACTTTGGGCAAAGTACATGAGAGAAATGCGTTTCTTGTTTGATTGCGGCTCTCTCATGTGCCTTAGCATAAGGTTCCCCACAACTTGCTGCTAAAACTTGAAAGTAAGGTTTTATTAATTAGCCGAGTCCTTGCAAATGATTTTTACCTCATGTAACCCATCACCCCTCATGTAGAAGTTCCATGTTTAGGTGAGACGGGTCAGACATGCTGAGCCTTCGTGCTCACTGCTTGTGTTTGAAGCTTTTGCAGGGTTCTATGAGGAAGGGACTCCCGAGGAGGAGACGGAACCCCAGGAGGGGAACCCCATCAAGTGGGAGTCGTGCACGCCGCCGAGTTAGTGTGCGTGTGTGCTAGCCAGGACACGTTCAAGGGCTGAACGTGAACTTGATGTGTAGTCTACGCCCATGAGTGTAGACTGGACATATTTTGATGTACAAATGTTCATAAACCACTTTATGTAATAAAAGTTTTGCTTCCACTTTGTACCTTTGATGTGTGTTATACGGTGATGTGCAACGCAGCACCCCTCACCGTGATCCTGGCTCGACAAGACCATGGGGTCGTGTCATCTCGGCTCTGATCCTTCTGATGAGGAGCTGTACGAGATGGTGGCCAAGGTGAGCAGCGACTTCGTCACCGGCGGTGACCTCACCTTCTCGGCCTCTGGCACTCCCCTCTTCTTGGAGCCGCAGAGGAGGGCGTTGTTGCTGCAGAAGATGCCGAATCTTGACGATATCGGGATCGCTGTTTGTCAGGTTGGGGATGCCCTCCGGGGGATCTTGATTCCTGGGGTCGAGCGCTCCGGGGCGGAGCGCGAGGCGTCTACCGCTGCCCAACCCGCACCGAGGGTCGATGGGGCTCATACCGTTGACAAGGGAAGGGAAAGGAGCCGGCCCCCGGACATCCAGAGAAGAAACGTGCCCGGTCCCCTCCGAGGGCGTCGTTTGCGCCGCGCCAGGCGGCCGGGGTACCCTTGCGCCCATCTCTCGGAGGCGCTGGTTCATCGGGTGGTGACCCAAAGAGACCTCGGGTCTCCAGCTCCGGCGGGTCCCTTCTCAGACAGCAGCGGTCCGATGAGCCCCAGGAGTCCCGCCCCCCTTCTTCAGGCGGAGGGGCTTCAAAGAAGGACGCCGGTGGGGCGACGCCCAGGGGTGTGCCGGGGGCTCAGGTGCCACAGCTAGCGAGCGTCCCGGCTGCAGGTTCTGGCGGTTCTGTCCCGGCGCAGAGGCCGGGGCTCCAAGCCCGTTGGAGCGCTCACGTCACCCGGTAAGTGTTGCTCTTTCCGGCTTTTAGAAGTAGCGTTCCTTTCTCCTTTCTTAGCCTGAGAGCTTCTTATGTCAGCAGGGACTCACCGGCTGCCGGGGGCGAGTCTATTCCCCGACCATCTCCGGCCAGAGGAGGCTCTCCGCCGCAGCGTCCGGGAGCTGCGGCGGCTCCGACGGCCCCCAAGTCGGCGGGGGCTTCTTCTGTGCCGGCGGGTTCACCCCCCGCGGTGGCGGCGGCAGCACCCGCTCGTTCTCCTTCGCCAACCCGGAAGTCCGGTGCTGAGGCTGGAAGGGCAGCTGCGGGCGCAGCTGCTGGCCCCCTGGCTTCCCCAGGTCGGCGCCTCGCCTCAGTTGCCAAGGCACCAGCACCTTCACCGGTCGTGGACGCGACGGGGGAGGTCAGGGGCGCGGCTCCTGCCTCCGCCGCCCCGCTGCCCCTAGCGGATGCCTTGGGGCATGCTCAGGCTGGCGTCCGGCAGGTCCAGGCCGCCTTTGAGCGGGAGCGGGAGGTGCTGGCTGGAGAGAGGGAGCGCCTCCTTAGCTGGGAGCATCTCCTGAAGCAGCAGACCCAGGAGGCTAAGGCAGAGCTCGACTCGAGGCAGTCGAGGCTTGATGCCATGGGAGAGCTGCTCGACGCTCAAAAGAGGGCCGTCGACCGCCTGGTCTCAGAGACCCGGTGGCTACGTGCTGCTTTCCGTGAAGCTCAGGCCAGGGCCGAAGCGCGCTCCACTGCCGTGGAGGAGTTGCGGCTGCAGGTAGCTCGCCGAGAGTGTGCCGTTGCAGATCGGGAGCGTGCCGTGGCGGCCGAGGAGGAGAAGATTGCCGCACGGCTGGAGGCCAGCAAGGGCGAGCTGAGGGCTCAGGCCGAGGAGCTGGAGCTCCGCGAGTCGGCTGCTGCCGCGAGGGAGGAGCAATCCTCCCGGTAGCGCCAGGCAGCACTGGATCGTGAGCTGGCGGCCCGCCAAGAGGTGGAGAAGCTCCAGGCTTTGCAGTCTTTCGAGGCCTGGGCAGTCTGGAGCTTTGTCACTGAGGCGGGGTCCGCCCGGTTCCCCTCGGTTTCAGCCCGGTGCGGACGGAGGCTCCAGCGCAGGAGGTGTCTGGCGCAATCCCGGCACTTGAGTCCATCGGTGCCAAGCTGGGCAGGATCGAAGCAGTGATCGCCGACGAGCTTGAGGTGGAGGGACGAGGCCTGGTGAACGAGGTCGCCACGCATGTGCTGGCGTGCTTCCGAAGCCAAGACCCTTCCTTCTCTCTGGAGCTAGTGCGACTAGGCCCCGCCGTCGAGCGGGAGGAAGCTGCCAGGGCCGAAGTCAGAGACATGGCCGCCCTCGTGGCCTCTAGGTTCCAGCGGGAGTCCGGGGACTCTTAGGCATCCGCCCCCGCGGCCAGAAGGCCCTGTATCTCTTCTTTTTTTCTTTTGTTGAGTCTGTAGTCCAGCTCATGGAGCTTTGAATAAATAGACTCTTGTTATTTTCCGTGTCTGTATATTTTTATCTTCTCCTTGGCTTGGCCTGGCTGAGTCCTTAGCTCTGCAAGGTACTCAGAGGTCTTCACCAACCTTGAAGTCCTGTACAGACACCTTCCTCGGGTCCTTATTAAGGGCCCTAGGGGTCTTCGGAGCTCGCCCCGTGAGAACGGGGAGGTCCGGATATGCCGGCCACGTGGCGGGCCCGGAGCTCTTCTCTGAGAAGATGGAGGTCTGACCCCGCGGGACACTTGGGGCCTTCGGTGCTCACCCCTGCGGAGGGTGCGAGGCCCGGCTCTGCCGGCCACGTGGCGGGCCCGGAGCTACCCTCTGAGGAGAGTGGAGCTCCGGCCCCACCGGATACGTGGGGCCTCCGGAGCCCGTCCCTGCGGAGGGGGCGAGGTCCGGATCCTTCGGTCTTGCGTTGGAGCTCCGGTCTTGCGTGGTCCAATAGTGGCCCCCTAGTAGGTGTGGCCAATTGCTTGGTGACACGAACCCACGGTCATGTCGAGCCAGGATCATGCTGAGGGGTGCTGCATTGCACAGCACCGGATAACACACATTAAAGGTACAAGCGGAAGCAAAACTTTTATTACATAAAGTGGTTTATGAACATTTGTACATCAAAATAGGTCCAGTCTACACTCACGAGCGTAGACTACGCATCAAGTTCACGTTCAGCCCGTGAACGTGTCCTTGCTAGCACACACGCACACTAACACGGCGGCATGCACGGCTCCCACTCGACGGGGTTCCCCTCCTGGGGTTCCGTCTCCTCCTCGGGAGTCCCTTCCTCATAGAACCCTGCAAAAGCTTCAAACACAAGCAGTGAGCACTAAGGCTCAGCAAGACTGACCCGTCTCTCCTAAACATGGAACTTCTACATGAGGGGTGATGGGTACATGAGGTAAAACAAGTTGCAAAGGACTCACCTAATTAGTGGAACATTACTTTTAAGTTTTACCAGCAAATTGTCGAGAACCTTACGCTAAGGCACATGAGAGAGCCGCAATCAAACAAGAAACGCATTTCTCTCATGTACTTTGCCCAAAGTTGAAAGGAAATTTAATTAGCTCTAAACTACAGCAATCATTAACAATCAAGTGTATCTTTTATTCAGCAACATTTTTAACATGAAACTAGCCTGTTCTTTCTACGTCACAGTACAGTGAACAAGTGGTACTCACTGACCGCGAGGGACGGTGATTATAATCGATTTACACCTGCAGGGTTACCCGAACAACCCGTCACGTACGCCCGTACTCGATGTTGCCTACAACAACCATCACGGACGTCATACGCAACCACCTTTCACCCGTCAGCCAAATGTTGAACCAGTCCAATCGTCCCGAGCAAGAGGTCTTTGCACGCGCATCTCAGTACCGTCAGCCGACTTACACCTCAAGCTCTCAACCTACCCTCTGAACGACCAGCTATGGCTCAACACACAGCTACCCGAGTTACATCGGTTTCCCGGTTCCCATATAGCCGATAGGTCTTCGGTACTGTTCTAGCTTGTTCAACAGGCCCGCACACGGCTCGGTCCTCAATCGACACAAGCGGAGCTACAACACACAGGCCCCAAAGTCCTGCTGCCCTTACTATCCGCTCGGTCTCATCTTTCTTGCCATGTGTATCATGTGCTATCTCTACCCGAGTCGAGTGCCTCTAGCCTATGCTCACGAGTAGTTCCAACTACTCGACTTGTACCGAATCCTACCCTAACTTAGCTTTGCAGTAGCTAACGGAGTTTGCAATCCTAAACCCAACCCATGGTTTTCTTGGCTATGCAATTGGGTTTCCAAACAAGACTCTAATGCAAGGAAATAAGTGATACGCAAAGAAAGTGCTCAAAACAATAAAAATTTGTAAATAGGTTAATGCAAACCGGAGCTTGCCTTGCTGCTCTTGGTCATAGGCTAGCTGCTCCTCTGGAGTAACGAAGTCTAGGACTTCGGGTTCCTCCTCGACCTTAGCGACTACATGATATAAGAAGCACATGTATCAATTAAATGCATTTGAATTGGGTTTTAAATTTGTGAACATTCTAAGTCTCACTAGACAGACCTAAAGACTGTGAAACTTTTACTGTGGCTTGGTTACAATCTAAAAAAGAGACTTGGTCAAGTATTAGTTGCAGCAAAGCTCATTTGAGCCCTCCACAATTAATTATGTACTTGACCTTAATTGAAGGCTTTTAGGGTGTTCTAAGGATCTTCATGAAACAAACCATGACTTTCTGAAAACTAGATTTTCAGAGGGTCCTAATGGAGTTGGTCTCACTTAATTTGAAGGTTTCTAGCTAAAGATATGAGCTATACAATTCCAGCGGAAATTCTGAAAATGTTTCTGAACATTTTCTATTTTCTCTGGAACAGTTTCACTAATCACACCATTAGGTGGATCAAATGAGCTCAAATGGATCTGAAATTTTTATGGTAGTTCGAGGATATTTTGTTGAACATCCCAGCAAAATTTCATAATTTTCCTTCAAGGGATTCTCCAGTTAAAATTCCAAACTTTTTAAATTTTGAGGAATTAATTCTGGAGAAATAACGATTTTCATGAAGTGAAACTTGATTTGCTGGAAAGTACTCAGAGAGCTGAATCCAACGAAATTTGGTTCACTCGATTTGGAGTTCCCTAGTCCACATTATGAGGATTTGAAGTTTGAAGGAAATCTGAAAATCGGGAAAAAGTTTAAACTTGCGGGTGGGCCCCGGGGACACGCGTCGCACACCGAGGCGACGGCACACTGTGGTCTGCGGGGTTCCTGCGCGCCAGCACAACGGATCCCAGCCACACCCGATCCCAATTTAAATTTTTAGGCCGCTGACGCGTAGGCCAGCAGGCTTCGTCTTCCTCCCGACGCGCCGGGGCAGACCCGGACCTCGCCGGGGCAGACCCGGAGCTCGCCTGCTTGCCGCTGCCGGCCATCACATGGTATGAAATTTGCCGCCAGGGGGTTGTCGACGTCGAGGAGCACGTCTGTGGGGTAAGTTCGAGCTGGCAGTGACCGGAAATAGCCGGCGACGTGCGGCGGCCTCGGTTGAGGTTCGGCGCCGTCGGCCATGGGTTCTAACCCGCCAAAACCTCGAACAATCGGTTCTACAGCATCGGTGTAACTGCCGTTATTGTGTACGGCCAACTTCTCCTGTAATATGGCACTCAGGCCATGGAAGAATAGGTCACGCCGTGCCTCTTCTTTCGCCACATATTCGGGAGCATAATGGGCCAAAAGGTTAAACCTTCGGACATACTCGAGGACACTCCTGTCCCCTTGCTTCAAGCCCAAAAATTCCTCCCGCTTTGCTTGACAATACCTAGTGGTATGTGACGAGTACGAAAGGCTTCACAAAACTCACTCCGTGCCACTTGATGGTCCTCCGGAATGGTGGCAAGATGATCCAGCCACCAGTTTCCGGCAGCTCCATGGAGTTGCTGAGCGGCAAACTTGGTCTTCTGGTATTCATCACACTTGAATACTCCGAATTTAGACTCCATGACACAGAGCTACTGATCTGCTTCTACAGGTTCGGTAGCTTCCGTAAGGATTGGCGGTTGAGTCGCCAAGAAGTCCAGATAAGCGTTCCGAGATGGAACGACTTGTTGCGTGTTCAGGAGTACGCCTTGCTGTACCAAAGCTTGGAGTAAGCGTGTGGTTTCTTGCATTGTTTCTTGGAGTAGCCTAGTGTTCTCTTGATTAGACTCGACGACTCGAGTCATAAGATCCATCCATCCCGTGGATGGTGGTTCCGATGGTGGAATAGAAGCATCACCACCTCGACCAGAACTTCCGGCCCTACTCCTAGAGCGAGTACGAACCATACTGCATAAATGTAGTTAAGAAGAGTTAAACAAGAACTCAGAAGTATGTGAGACTAATGAAAACATGATTATGTAAAAACTTTATGAAAGCAGTAACAAAATTCATGTTTACACAACTCCTTAGCAGGCATAGCTATCCAGCCTATCTGTACAGAACAAACCTTTATGCACTATCTCCAGATTTTGATCTAGTTAAGAGCATTTTCATAACTCAAGTTGAATACCAAGGTTAAATTTAACTTTAGTATTTTTCCAACGAGTACTCATATGCCTCCATATCATCTTTGGATTAAAAGTTATGATTTTTTCCAAAGTTGACAGAATTACTGGATAAAATTTGCCAGCACCTCCTTTGTACGTGGCTGATTTTATCACAGTTGTATATGCAAATACAATACGAATCTGAACAAACTTTGAATTACAAAAATGTTGAACATTTCATAACCTTTTCAACGGTGTATCATAGGTTTCTTAAGGATTTTTTCTACAGAAGGTTATGGCTTAAAAACAGAAAGGTCCAGAGAGGTTTTTGCTGCTGTCCTGGTTCTGGACAGTTTACCTTACTCTGAACTTTCTACCCATTTAGCATGTGATTTTGCTTGGAGCTCTACAAATAAGATGTAGATCACTTGAAAATCTTTCTATAATTGTATCATACACCTTGATTGGGTCAAGCTACTCAGAGTTATGCTCTGTTAAATCCAGCAAGAATTTCTGCCGAGAAAAGAGCACTCTATTTTTGAAATCTTTGAAGCCTAGTCTCCCTCTCATTTGAATCTTAGCTCAAAATAAGAGTTCAGTAACTAATATTTGTTTCAAACTTCCATTTTTAGTCGAAAGTTAGTTCATGAGTCATTTGTTCAGAGGGAAGAGGTTATTAGGTTTAGTACGGCGTCGATGCACCGTAAGAAGCATGTCGGTCCTACGTAGCCTCACCAAAAGGAAATCCTAACCGGATTATACCAGTATATTCGTACCTTAGGTGGCACTAAAGCGGTCACTCGCAAACGTGTACTATTCGTACTATAGTTTCGTGGTTAATCCTGCATAAGTCACACTCAATCGTCAGGTCCGGCTGCACACCGAACCCGGTATCCATACAGTTCTTACACCCGTCCGTCATCACTCGCACAGGTGTTCTCAAGCCAAACACGCCTTGAGCTACGTGTTCACGTTAATAACCACGTGACGGGGTTTCCCAAACTTGCCCACAGCACGCTAGGGAAGGGCGTTGCTCGAGTACCCCAAACGACATGAAGAGTCATAGAGGATACTAAAGCAGATCGGGTTACCTGCCACCCGTGGGGCTCCACCCTTCTGCTTGTGCGCACTGGTGGACAGCGCTTACGTGCACCCCCCAAGACATAACTCGTCCCGAGATGCACGATTTTCCGACATAACAAATAAGTTAGTTTGTCACCTTCATAATAAGCTAATAGTAATCCTTATGTGGGCCTAGTACCGTATCCCCACCGTAACCTAAATTTTTGTCGTAATACGATCCTTATTCCCTGCGCTATTACCAACGCGGCTCTGATACCAGCTGTCACGGCCCGACGCCGCCCGTTTAGTCACGGGGACGGGGCACTTGCCCGGGAATCGCATTGGGTGGTGCCGTGTTGTGCGGCACCCAACAGCACACATACAAGGAACAATGTATTACATAAAACAATAGCGGAAGCTTACAAATTTTTCTTTGTAAATAATTTACATCAATTAGCTACAGCGGAAGTCGATAACAACTAACGTCGAATAACTAAGAGCACTCGAGATGAAGTCCATCCCGCGGACTTCTCCCGCTAGCAACACGAAGACAACAGCATCGGCTGGGTTCTCCATGTGTTACATGACTCGGAAATCTCCGAGTCGCACCGGACAACCTTCTTCTTAGCATCGATGTTAACCTGCAAAACCACTTATCTAGCAAGCGTGAGCACATAGGATCAGCAAGACTGATCCGTCTCTCTTAAACATGAAACTCTACATGCACGACGGTTCACAATTAGGATAGCTAGATTTTCATAAAGGACTCGCCTAAAGTTGACCCTTAACTTTCAGATTTTAAGCCTCATTGTACAGACCTTGAACTGAACAGCATCGCAACTCAACAATCAAACAAGAAAAGCTTTGTTGCGATGCTCCTTGCACAAGGCGAAAGTAAAGTTTAATGAGCCTATCTCTAATTCAATCATGGTTGCAATACAAGTTTTATCACAGTCTTATAAAGTTCAAAGATAACCAGTTCCAGTTGTTACTACATCAAAACGCAGTGGGCAAGTATGCTCATATAACCGCGAGCGACGGTGATTCGAATCAGTACACGCCCGGACTATACGACACGTACACCCGTACTTCGAGTTGCCGGCAGCAACCTTGACTGACGTTGTACGCGACCACCTTTCCCAAGATCTTCCACATTGGACGCAGTCCAACTGCCCCGAGTACGCAAGCTCCCTCAAGGTACATACCTGCAGTGGTATGTTTTTAAGCGAGTTACCTCCTGCTACCCAGACGCCGAAAGCCTAAGGCAGTTGGAAAAGTTCCACTATAGATCTCCCAAGGTACATCGGATTCCTGGGTCCCATATAGCCAGTATGCGCCCGGTACACAACTCAAACTTGTCCAACAGGGCCAAGCACGGATGGGCCTTAACCGACACAGGCAGGGCTATGCATGCACGGTCCGCAACCTGCTGCATCTAAACCTCCCTGCCCGGTCTCCATTTCTTATGTGTGAACTTTCTTCATCTTTGCTATTTTGGACCCGTTCCGAGTAAACCAGCCCTAAACTCGTGAGTAGATTCCAGCTACTCGACTTCTACCGGACCTTTCCTACTAACATTAGCGTAGCCAAATCCACTCGAGGAGGTGCTATTCTACCCTTTCTCTCTTAGGTATTTCTGGTCATGCAAGTGGGGTTTCAATATCAACTAGACCTAACGCAATCAACGATGCAAAGCTATGATCTCTAAAAATGAAAATGCTTTATAAAATTGTTCAAATGCAAACCGGGGCTTGCCTGTTTTGCAGGTGACTAAGATTACAATCAGTTAGTGACGATCACTTGGAGCTTGACCACTTGCTTTCCTTCCTCCTTGATCTGCCCTTTAAGTCCTCCTCACGTTCTTCAAGTAGATGCTACACGATACGATCATGCATATGTATTTAATTGAAAAGCTTTTGCTAATAAGATCTAAGGACAGTTTTAAAACTGGAACTATGTTTAAGAATTTAAAATGACACTGGTGCTAGTGGTTTGGGTTGGGTTTAAACACTATGATCAAATGTTGAGTGCTTCTCCCACTTAAGTGTTGATCCCCTTAAGAGGTTACACATAACAGTGGTGATTCAGAGGTCCAATGGAGCTGAAAATTCTCATGTGAGTTCCTTATCACAAGAAAGTTCTCTGGACCAAACATTAGCACTTTTCATTGAGTGGTTTATTCAGAATAATTTTCTAAGCAATTAAGCAAAGAAGAATTAATTCTGAGGTAAAACCTATGTTCATGTCAAACTCAGTGAACCACAATTCCAATTATAGTTCATAGAGCTTGCATGAATTTTCCTAGGATTTTTGGAGCTAATAATTGCCCAGAACTGAATTTACAAGTTTTGTATAATTCTCAGAAAATGTTTCTGTATTCAATTGAACACAGCAACTTACAATCTGACTTACCCTGACCAAATGAACTCCAAATGAGCTGAAACATTTACAGGAATCTAATGACACCTTAAAGAATACTCTGGCAAAATGTTATTATTTTTGGATAAACCAAACGCACTCTAAAATTCTTTTGCTGGAAAGATTTAAAGAATTTTCCAGAATTAACTAAAGGCTTTCATACACTTTGGGTTGCATATTTGGATAGAGTTTGTCAATCTGAGTCTAACCCAATTTTAATCACTAAATGTGGAGGTTCCTAGCAAAAGTTATGCTCTTCTAAAGTTTGGGGAAAAATCTGGGATTTGAATAAATCCGGGAAGAGTTTAAATCTGATTGTGGGTCCAGGGGACACGTGTATGTTGCCGGGAGAGCGCCACACGGGGTCACAGGATTGTTTCCCGTCCTGTCACAAACGATCCGGCGCCACAGAGTATCCAGCTCCTCTATCCCGAGTCACTGACACGCGGGCCCGGTGAGGTCGTCTTAAACCTCTCGCTCCCGCGCGCCCCACCGCCGGAGTTCGCCGGAGAACCTCTGAAATTGGTCGCCCAGCCATCTCAACTGCTCAAACTCGCCGCTAGCCCCTAATTCAACGTGAGGAATACGCTGGTGTGGTTTTCACGAGCTGGTAGGGCCCCCAAACTAGCCCGCGACGGCGCAACGGCTCGGATGAAGTCCGGCAACGTCGCCCCAAGGCCGTAAGCCTTCCAAGCTTCGGTTACCAAGCTCTAGAGCACCGGCGGACGCTAGGGAACATCGACATGGGAATGAAACAGCTCGGAAAATGTCTCTAAATTAGGGTTCACCGTGTGCCCGACGTGTTCTACCAAAACTGCCATCGGCAAGATTGAAATTGCACCGTGCACAGTGTGTTTCTAGCTAGGTTTCAAAAGGGAAGTGGTTGCTAAGCAAGTCTACGTCCCGTGTGTGCAATTTGCAACGCTCAAAACAAATATAACGCAAGAATTTTACGAATTCATACCCGCGGGTCCGATTGCACCGGCCGGAACGAAATCCTGAAATTCAGCAGCGAGAGGCGAAGACACGCGCTGTGCTTCGGATGGAAGCTGCAGGGAACTCTTGCGCGTCCAGGGTCCTCTTGTTTGGTCTTGAAACCGCTCTGGGGAGCTGGCCACGGGAGCACCTCGTCGCTGTGGTGTTCGGCCACCGTGGCAACGGGGTGTTCTCGGTGTAGAGGGCACGAACGCACTCGGTGATGGCCCGAGGAGGTCGTCGGGAGGATTGTGGTGTTGTTCGGCCGATCAGCTGAGGCTCTCACACTGGCTAGGCGGTGGCCGAGCGATTTGCTCGAGCGTCGGCCGCTCGGTTCTGTTTCTCGCGCGAGGAGAAGGAAGCTGCGGTGTCTCGGTGATAAGGGCGAACGGGAGGTCGGGAGAGGGTATAGACGCCAGGCAGCCCTCCAGCACGATGAAAATCACCAGGAGGTGGAGGCGTCGGCTGATCTTCGGTGTCGCCCGGAGAGAATTCGGTCCTGCCGTTGCTTCGCGTGGGAGGAAAGCAAACAGAGACCCAACACTGTAAGATCTTTTGCAATTTTCAGTTTTCCTCAATGACATGTGGGTCCCACAGTTCAGAGCCTCCTTGTCCTCTAAATTATCTCCCAAAATTTGAATAAGATGGAATTAAATTGTGAGAGTTTAAATCTGAGAGGCATTTGGATAATTGAGCAAGTTTCATCCAAATTCAAACATGCGTTTGAGTTCTTTGTTATTTAAAGTCCATTTTGGAAAATGGGTTGCAAATCATTTCCATAAATCATGAAACTTTGCACACCCCCTAATTTCGACCCAAGGAATTCAAATATTAAATCGGATTTTTATTTTGGCTGCTGCAAATGAAATTTGTAGCACAACAGTTTTGAAATTCATAGTGTTGCTCTCATTTGAATTTTGAGTTTGAATCAGATTGTTCCAAATCTGACTTTAGTTTTCTCACACATATGGGGACTTCTCATCTTGGTTTTAGACCCCCCTTGGGTGCCAAGTTTTCAAATAAACATTTGAACTTGTGTGAAGAAAGCCCTCATGTGTGTTATCACATGTGGGGAAAAAGTTTTAACAAGTCCCAAATTTCATACATATGAAACCAACTTTTGCAAACAAGAGTCTCTTTGTATTCATATTTTTGGGACCTTTACACCATTCTGAGTATTATGTCAAGCCCTTGGGAATCCAAGACAATGAGGATGGCAAGGAAGTCTACCCCCCTTATATTAAGGTGTACTTTCAGACATACTATATTAGTCCTCATCTCTCCACCGGGAGAATTAACCAACATAGTATATTTCAAGTGTGATACGGGTAGATTGTACTTGGCAACATACTTGGATGATATGAAGGAATTTGATGCTCAAGAATCAAATAAGATGGTGGCTGGGTTGGAGTTGGCAAGCAACATACCAATTACGGCGTCCTCAGCCTGTTGCGCTTCCTCAGCAGAGACATGGTTCATGTTGCCGCGAGCGTAGTTCTGCTGTCCACGGTTTCCTTGGTTGGCTCCTCTGTTCAGCCGTGGGTTCTGCTTGGGGATGTTGCCTTGCTCTCCAGGACCTCTCCTTGGGCACTGACTCGCGAAGTGTCCCGTCTCCCCGCATGCAAAGCATGCCCTGTTGCCCAGGGCAGCAGGTACGTTGGGGCTGGAGTTTTGAGCAGGAGTACCCACGTTGGGACGGGGCGCTGGAGGCAAAAGCACACGATGTGCTTGCATGGCAGGCCGTTGCTGTGGTGGTTGATTTGGACGAAAAGCAGGAGCGGGCGACCCGTACTGCGGTGCAGCTGGGGGCATGTACAGAGGTCGTACGTTGCTCCCTTGTGGCTGGTATGGCATCTTCCTCTTGCCCTCTCGCTCGATCTCTCCAATCTTGCTTTCAACCACGATAGCCTTGTCAGCCAGCTTCTGGAAGCTCGCGTAGTCATTGTTGAGGAGCTGAACCTGGATCTCATTGTTCAATCCTCTCATGAACAGGTACTGCTTCCTCTGGTCTGAGTTGACATCTTCGGGGGCGTACCGAGACAGTTGTGTGAACTTGTTGAGGTACTCATTCACACTTGTCTGTCCTTGGCGGAGACCTTCGAACTCCTGTCTCTTGTGAGGGGGCCGCCACTGCCCTGTTGGGAGAGTCTGGAGGTTAGGGATGATGAGTGGGACCCACTGTCGGCATTTAAACATTTTCCAGATTTTCCCACTTTAGTTCAAACTTTGGAGATCCATAACTTTGTGTAGGAGTGTCCAAAAATTGTGAACAAATTTTGTTGGATTCCTCTCAAAGAATACAATCCAGGGGTGCAGCCCGATGTTTATGAAAATCCCTGGATTTGGCTCATTAATTCATTTAAGGAAAATATTGTATGAATTTTTACAGGAGTTCCGTTTATTGGAAAATTCCCAAGGTTGGGCAGGACATTCTTCCAAAAATACTTGAACTTCAGTAAAAATTTCAGAGGCATTGGACCCCATTTGCTTGGACAAATGATGTGTTCATTCCTTATGTCTCTGAAAAATGGGAAAATGAACAGAGACAATTTCAGCTTTTCCCCATTCTTTGTAAAATCCATATCTTCATGTAGGAAACTCCAAAAATGGTAAAACCAATTCCTATGGATTCAAGACATTTTGTACTTCACAAAAAGTCTAGTTTGCAGCATAGGAAAGCTTAATATCTAGGGGTAAAGGCAGATTAGTGGAAATCACATAAGGAATTATTGTGATCACCTTGAGCCATTTCATGAGCCCAATTTTTGCACAGTGCCTAAATACATTCATAGAGGCTGTGGTTAAATTCTCAGCTTCATTGGACCTCTGGAACTTGAGCTACCATCTTTTACATTTAAGTGCTCATATAATGGACTTAATCACATGGTGATTACTAGTATCTCTTTTCACCCTAGCTTTCATCATCTCTAAGGTTGTAGATCCAACAACAGAAACCTTGCTGTTGTTTGTCCCTTTTAGGTGTGAGTTAACTGGTACAACAGTTTTTAATCATTTTCTAAATTGCTTTTGAATACATGTGCATAAATCATCTTAATAGCACGTGATGTCGACGTTCGACGAGGACTCGACTCTGCAGCGAGGATCTCCATCTCGTGACGAGTTTGGCGGATTCTCCAGAGGAAGACTAACTCCTAGCTTCTAACAAAACCGTTGAGCAAGGCACGCCCCGGTTTGCATATCGTTACTGTTTTAAATTTTGCTTTACTTCACCTCATGTGTATTAGAGTTGATATTGTGCATTATGTCTAGGATGATTGAAACCCACTTGCATGGCTATTACATCCCTGATTAGAAGGTTTAGTGTAGGCTTTGCCTCGTTGTAGATGCTAGGCTAATGTTGTAGCTAGCACGGTAGAAATCGAGTAGTAAAAAGCTACTCGCGAGAAAGGTCGAGTAATGGGGTTACTCGCGAGAGGTTGATGATAAGAGAACCCTCATGAAAATGAGATGGGGACGGGGATATTCCTGTAGGATGGAGCGCTCAAGGTTGGTCTCAACCTGCGATGGGTGTGACAATGCTTGAGACCACATTTGGCCTGGACCGGGATGGTAAGGCAAATGTGGAGGTTGGTTGTAGCCCCATCCGTGTCAGTTAAGGACCGTATGTATGCGGCCCTGCTGGACAAGATTGAGCTGTACCGTATATATAGTGGGGTATGGGACCCATGAGATTGATGTTGTCGAAGTGTTCGGTCGACACTTCCCTCGGGCCTGCACTGGGCAGCCCGCGGAGGTTCTTTTTTCGGTGGGGCTAGTTCCTAGCGGAGAGCTTGCGCAGATGGAACGAGTTAGTAAGAGCTTGACACGGCGAGTTTTACGTGGTTCAGGCCACCGGAGAGTAAAACCCTACGTCCACGGCGAGCTATGGAGCTCGCTGTATTGCTTGCTGCTCAGGACCGGAGGCCTGAGCTCGGGGGTGAGTTACAGTTTGAGAGTGTATGGCTAGCGTATGAGTTGCAAAATTCGAACCCTTGCTATCGACGCCTACCCGAGCCTTTTATAGTCCAAGACTCGGGCGGCTTACAAGGGGAGCCGGGTCCCGACAGGTGGTCCCGGGAAGATTGTCTATTATCTACCGTATCTGCAGTTATGCCGGTAGCTGTCTCTGGTCGAAGGCTTCTGAGTCTTCATCTTGCCGCCCTGCCCATGCCGCATGCTAGTTGTAGTGGTTGACGACGGCGCAGGCGGCATGGGATGTCTTGTCGCGGTGTTTATTGGCTGGCAGGTTCTGACACCGCGCGCCAGTCTGTGATGCGACTGGGCGCAACGGCACCTGACAGACGCGTGCTCCGCGCCTCCGCGTCTCGGGAAGACGCGGGCCTTGAATACCTTGTACGGGCAAGGTATGGGGCGCCTTTACGCCCGCTGCCTACCGCTCGTGGGCATGCAGCACCGTTCTTCTGGCCACGTGGCGGGTACGGATCCCTTCTCTGAGGAGAGAAGGGTCCGGCCTACGTGGCACGTGGAGCCTCCGGACCTCTCCCCGCGGAGGGGGAGGTCCAGCTTCTGTATGCCACGTGGCGGGCCCGGAGCTCTCCTCTGAGGAGAGGGAGGTCCGGCCCCGCTGGACGCGTGGCGTCTTCGGACCTCTCTCCCGCGGAGGGGGAGGTCCGGCTTCTGTATGCCACGTGGCGGGCCCGGATCTCTCCTCTGAGGAGAGGGAGGTCCGGCCCCACCGGACGCGTGTCGCCTTCAGAGCTCTCCCTGCGGAGAAGGGCGGGTACCTTAGGCATTTTACCCTGTGCGTGGGGGTACCCCATATCTCAGGTACTGACAGTGGCCCCCGGGCCCATCTCGGGGGAGATAGCGAGCCCGATGTGGGACCTCCGTATCTTCCGATCCGCGCACTTTCTCTAAGTCCCGAATTGACCGCTGCCGGAGCACGAACAGCCACGGGATCGTGGGAGCGTGCGCTCACTTGATGGTTGCTTTTACTGCGGCGGTTCCCAAGACTGCCACTTCTGCACGTTGCGGCGCTTTCTTCGGGAACCGCCGAAGTGCCTTGCCGGCTCATCTTCTTAGGAGACTGACTCCTTGACCCCACCGCTTCAGTTAGGCGGCTTGGGCCCACCCGTCATCGGCATTCGGTCTAGGAACCGAAGCGGTTGCCGGTGCGGGATATTCGAAGAGTTCCGAATCGCTTGGAATTGCACCGAGAAGCTTTTTAGAGGGGGTCTTACCCACATTGCAGCTTCCCTTCGCACTTCTCAGCGTTTCTTCTCGGACTCTTGTGCTTTTGCTCTCTTGCCTTTGAGTTCTCCCTTGCCATGGCTTCCAACCCGCCGCCAGAGAAGACGGAGCGGCCGTCAGTGACGATAGCGGGCTCTGGGAGTCCTACCCCGGCTCGGAAGTCGGGGTTCAGAGCCCGCTGGAGTGTCCGCGCTTCCCGGCCTTCCCCGACTTGCGGGGAGTCTGCGCCGCTGCGCTCGGAGCCAAGGGCAACTGCCGCGACCCCCAGGCCAGCGCGAACTTCTCCTGTTCCGGTGTGCCTGGACTCCGCGGCGGCGTCGTCTCTTCCTGCCGAGACGGCCACCGCGGCCCCCAAGCCAGCGCAGGTCGACCCTGCACTAGGCGGCCCGGCCTTTTCTCCAGCACCGCCTTCCCCGGTTCGCCCCTCTCCTCAGATCAAGGAGCCTGAAGCTGAAGAGGGCCCGGCAGGCCTGGCTGCCAGAGCCTCGGAGCCAGCTTCTCCTGATCGGCGTCTCGTCTCGGTTGCTGGTGCGTCGGCTCTTCCTGAGGACGAGGTAATGGAGGAGGTCGGGGGGACTGCCCCGGCCTCTGTTGCTCCATTGCCTCTGGCGGATGCCTTCGCGCTTGCCGAGACGAGCGTTCGGCAGGTCTTGGCTGCATTGGGGCGCGAGCGGGAGGAGTATACGGTTGAACGGGATCGCCTCCTCATCTGGGGGAACCTTTTGCGGGAGAGGACCGCGAAGGTTAAGAGTGAGCTCGACTCCAGGCAGGAGTTGCTCGACTTCAGGCAAGCGCTCGTCGACCGGATGAAGAGGGCTGTCGACCGCATGGACACCCAATCGCGACGGATCAACAGGGAGGCCCTGGAGGCACACGCCCGGGCCGAAGAGAGCCTCTCTGCTGCTGTGGAGATACGGCAGCGGTTGGAGCGCCGTGACCTCGCCGTTGAGGAACGGGAGCGTTCCATGGCAGCTGAGGCGGAGAGGGTCGCCGCGCAGCTGGCTGCGGGCGAGGATGACCTTCGAGCTCGGATGGAGGTGCTGGAGATCCTGAAGGCAGACCTCGACTTGAGGGAGGAACAGGTCTCCCGTGATCGCCGGGCGGTCTTTGACCGGGAGCTGACCGCCGACTTCAAGGCCGCTGAGTTGGAGCGGCTCGCCAAGACTCTCCACCTTCGGGAGAGCTCCCTGGCGGCCAAGGAGAAGGAATCCTCCGAGAGGAACCTAGAGGCTCTGCAGGCGGCCCGCCGTGATGTGGAGGAGCTCTCAGCCTTGCGGTCCTCCGAGGCTCTTGCGGTCTCAAGCTTCGTGGATCGAGCGGGGTCCGCCCTGATCCCTCTTGGCTTCAGTCCGGTGAGGGCTGCGACTCCTGCATTGAAGGTGGCGGAGGTGATCCCTGCGTTGGAGTCGATCGGCGCCAAGCTGGACAGACTCGACTTGGTGGTCGCCAGCGAGCTTGAGGCCGAGGGCCACGGCTTAGCTTTAGAGGTTGCCTCGCATGTGCTGTCATGCTTCAAGAGCCGCGACCCCTCTTTTTTGCTAGAGCCAGCGAGAGAGGGCCCAGCCGCGGAGCGGGAGGAAGCTGCCAGGGCTGAAGTCGAGGATGTGGCCGCCCTTGTAGCCGCAAGGTCCCGGCGAGAGCCGGGAGGTCCTTAGGACTTGTTTCTCCCTTTTTACCGAGTCTGTAGTCCAGCTCATGGAGCCTTACTTAATTTGACTCTCTCGGATACTTGTGTCTGTGATGCTTTTTCTCTCCTTCTTGGCTTTGCCTGACTGAGTCCTTAGCTCCGCAAGGTACTCAGAGGCCATCTCCAATCTTGAAGCTTTGCACAGACACCCTCCCCGGGTCCTAACTGTGTTAGGGGCTCCCGGAGGTCTCCGGATCTCGCCCTATGGGTAGCTCCAAATCTGCCTGCCACGTGGCGGGTCTGGAGCTCCCCCTCAAGAGACGGGAGCTCCGGCCATGTTGGACACGTAGGGCTTTCGGAGCCCTCCCACCGAGGGGGAGAGGTCCGGTTTCCGCCTGCCACGTGGCGAGCCCGGAGCCCTCCTCAAGGGGGGAGAGAGTTACGGGCCTGCTGGACACGTGGGGCCTCCGGGTCCCGCCCCTACTGGAGGGGCAGGTCCCGGTCTTTCCAGTCCTAGGCCAGAGTAGTTGGTAGCTCCTTTCCCCCCTGCTTCATGCAGCCCCTGTCGCCGTAACCTGGAGGTCCTGCACACAGGCAGAGGAAACATAATTCTCCTCGGGGGGTCCTCCCCTCCCGTCTCCTAGTCTTATCCGTCTTACGATCCTGATCCGCTATACGGGGCTTGGGCAATTCTATGCACGAGGCGCCGGAGCTCCGGCTCCCTCCGAGGTCCGGGTACGGCCGTCCGATCCCTAGTACCGGGCCATGCGCTGGGGAAGCAGAGTGCACGTGCTTTGGGTTCAGGACCAAGCAAAGCGGTCGTACTCCCCTGGACCTCCGGAAGGCAGGATGCGCATGCTTTGGGCTCTGGGCCGGCTAAGCTGGATACGCACCCTGGACCCCCCATGCACAACGCAGGCCTTTCCTGGAGGTGACCAACTGGCACCGCAACACCTGACTAGGGGAGGCCTGAGAGACTCACTTGGCCATCGGCAGGTGCCTCAAGCACAGCCGCCTTCGGTAGGATAGCGAATGCCGACTATGGATGAGCGCAGGAGAGGGGGAGCTAGATGTATGATAAACATACAGAGATAGTGCGATCATAAAAATTAATGCATAATTTAAATGAGTGCATGAGAGAGAGCTAAGTAGAACAGGTCTCTGTATTCGTGCCCATAGGTGGAACTCTGGCTGTACATGGAGGCAATGTTCTGCCTTGTCTACAAGGGAAGCAAGACTCTACGCGCTTAGGGTCGGAACCAGGCTAAACTGGACGTAGTCCTGTACCGTCCCTTGAGACTTAGCTACCCCAAGCTCTGTTCCTAAATTCTATGGGATCTATTACAGAAGAGAATAACCCTGTTCTACCAATGCTCGGGAAGTAGGACTTACAGAGTTGCTTCATGGCAAGGATTTTTTGGGAACGGATCCCACTCTCGGTTGAAAGGCATGTGTACCTGGGGCGGCAGCTTTCATGATTCGGAAGGGACCCTCCCTGCTGGGGGAGAGCTTATGGGTCCTTCTTGGAATAGAGCGTGCCGCTTCACCAGGTTGCCCTCTTGCGGGCCCCCGATGCGTTTGGTTCTTTGGCGGTAGTGCTTAGAGCATTAGCCGAGACCGTGCGTTGTGGGGTGTTCCCTGCAAGCCGAGTCTTGTCGAGGTTGTTATCTTCGCGCTGGATCAGGTCCTGCGCGGCTTCTCTTGGGGGCCCCCGGGGAGTTCTCTCCTTCTGGCTAAGGCCTTCAAGGGGTAGGTAGGCCCGGGCTCGTCTTGGATGACCTAAGGCGTCTTCCCCTTCTGGCAAGGCCTTCAAGGGGTTGACAGACCTTAGACGGCCCCCGAGAGGTATGTTCGAGGCACGGAGGCGCGCCGCTGTTGGCTAACGCCCTGGCCCGTCACCGTCGGAACTGGAGTCCTCACCGTCATGCACTGTCTTTATGACACGCTGAGGCTCCTGGAACCCCACCTGGTGGGCAGCGGTGACTGGGGCATCGGCCTTCTGTTTGCCATCCCTCTGAGGGTAGGGCGGTGCTTCAGCCCTCTGCTGTCTTCCTTTGCGGAAGCGCTCTGCAAGCTTCTGGATCTCCCAGCACTCGGCGGCAGTATGGTTGCCGGTGCCATGCACAGGGCATAGCCCGCCCTGGTCACTGTCAGGGATCGGTGATTGCCGTTGCCTTTTGTCGGGGCGTGGCCCCTGAGCTCCACTGGTCGTCGCAGCTGCGGCTACGGGGGGCCGTGAGTGGTGACTTCATCTTGCCACTCCCCCAGTTCTAGGTCTTCTTGCCACCCCAGTAGGCAGCAGCACCGGACCCGGGCTGTCCTCCTGACTCGGAGGTCGGCAGGGCGTGCCAGTTCCGCCCTTCAGCTGCTCTGGCGCACTTGTTTGCCAGGCTGAAGAGCTCCGAGACGTCGCGGACCTCTCTGGTCGCGAGCTTCTCAAGCATTTTCTCGTCCCGGACACCCTGTCGGAACGCCACCACCACAGAGGCACTTTGGATATGCGGGATGGTGTTGCGTACCTGAGAGAACCGCTGGATGAAAGAACGCAGCGACTCCCCAGGTTGTTGCTTGACGGCGTGGAGG
Organism: Neostapfia colusana; assembly: GCA_030760725.1. NCBI lineage: Eukaryota > Viridiplantae > Streptophyta > Magnoliopsida > Poales > Poaceae > Neostapfia > Neostapfia colusana. The sequence goes on from JASWHV010000010.1 coordinate 22,265,207, forward strand.
TCAAGCTCCATGCCGGGACGGGTGTAGGAGCTGCCGAAGTTGGCGACGAACTGCCGGCAGAGCTCTCCCCAGGAGGTTATGGACCCCTGATGCAGATTCATGAGCCAAGACCGAGCTGGGCCGGTCAAGGCGACGGGGAAGTAGTTGGCCATGACAGCCTCGTCCCCTCCTGCGGCAAGTACGGCGGTGGAGTAGATCTGGAGGAACTCCGCTGGGTTGACGCTGCCGTCGTACTTCTCGGGCAGGTGCTGGCGAAACTTGCGTGGCCACCTTGCGAAGCGAAGGTGGGGTGCAAGGGCCGCACATCCTGCACCTGCTGCTGCAGGTACTGGCGCTGCGAACGCTTGGTTCGCACTCGGCACCGCGTATCCCAGCATGGGCAAGGCTGCACCATAGACCGAGGCCGCTGCTTGCGGCGCATATAGTTGTGGCATATGCTGCGCAGCATATGCCTGAGGCAGGGCTCGCGTGGCGAAGGCCTGCCCTTCTGGTTGTGTCGAGGCCGACGACATGCTGTCGCCTGCCTCATGGTTGCGACGCCTTTCTCGGCGTTGCTCGAGGTACACCCGGGCATCCTGGCCCAAGTGGCACCGTTCCAGTTCCCTTCGCAGGTCCGTCGACAGGAGCCTGGAGGAGCTGGAATCCGCCGTTAGCCCGTCAACCGTGGGTGCACGCATCAGCGACACAGCCGGTTGTCCTGGGCGCCGTCCTCGCCGAAACCGAGGGCTCGCGGCGGCGACGACGAGGCGGTCCACCTCGCGGACCCATTGCTGGGTCGCTGAATGGGGCGCATCCCCCGCAGGTGGGTTGCGCAGCAGCACTCTTGCTGCAGCTAGCGCACGTCCATGGTGTACGCTCAGCGCTGCAGAAGATCTCACACTGGTCGGAGCCTGCATAGCCGGAGTCGGCGTTGCCGGAGTCGGCTGCTGGCTACCTGCTTGTGCCGACACACTCCGTCCTGAGTGTGTCGACATGTACTCCCCAGTGGTCACGGTTCGCCATGAACGCGGAGGGGGAGAGTTTGCCGCTGAAGGAAGCTTGGTCATCTTCGTTAGCCGAAACTCGTCGCGCTAGGAGAAAAGCCCCCTTCATGGCGTGCCAAATGTCGAAGTGTTCGGTCGACACTTCCCCCGGGCCTGCACTGGGCAGCCCGCGGAGGTTCTTTTTTTGGTGGGGCTAGTTCCTAGCGGAGAGCTTGCGCAGATGGAACGAGTTAGTAAGAGCTTGACACGGCGAGTTTTACGTGGTTCAGGGCGCCGGAGCGTAAAACCCTACGTCCACGGCGAGCTATGGAGCTCGCTGTATTGCTTGCTGCTCAGGACCGGAGGCCTGAGCTCGGGGGTGAGTTACAGCTTGAGAGTGTATGGCTAGCGTATGAGTTGCAAAATGCGAACCCTTGCTATCAACGCCTACCCGATCCTTTTATAGTCCAAGACTCGGGCGGCTTACAAGGGGAGCCGGGACCCGACAGGTGGTCCCGGGAAGATTGTCTATTATCTACCGTATCTGCAGTTATGCTGGTAGCTGTCTCTGGTCGAAGGCTTCTGAGTCTTCTTCTTGCCGCCCTGCCCATGCCGCATGCTAGTCGTAGTGGTTGACGACGGCGCAGGCGGCATGGGATGTCTTGTCGCGGTGTTTATTGGCTGGCAGGTTCTGACACCGCGCGCCAGTCTGTGATGCGACTGGGCGCAACGGCACCTGACAGACGCGTGCTCCGCGCCTCCGCGTCTCGGGAAGACGCGGGCCTTGAATACCTTGTACGGGCAAGGTATGGGGCGCCTTTACGCCCGCTGCCTACCGCTCGGGGGCAGGCAGCACCGTTCTTCTGGCCACGCACTACAGGAATCGGGACTATAGACGACGGCCAGAAACCGTCGTCAAGAAGGACACTACCGTCGTCAATAAGTTATTGACGACGGTAAATGTTTATAGACGACGGTTTTCAGCTGTCGTCAATTATTAGTCGTCAATAAGTTTATTGACGACGGTAACCGTCGTCAATAAATTTATTGACAACAGCTAAATCCAGCTGTCGTCAATAACCTTATTGACGACAGCTAAATCAGGCTGTTGTCAATAAGCGTATTGACGACGGCCAGGAAACCGTCGTCACTAACCGTGGCTTATTGACGACGGTTTACACTAGGCCGTCGTCAATAACAATTGCTTATTGACGACGGTTTCTGGTACCTGGCCGTCGTCAATACTAATGGCTTATTGACGACGGCCAAGTACCAGAAACCGTCGTCAATAAGCTTTTCAATTTTTTTTAAAAAAACAGAAAATCCTGTCCTGGCTTCGAGGCCAGCCCTGGCTCGATGGCCAGATCACAGGCAATCAAAATATACATCACAGAATTGCATAAAAACACTATACGCACGCCACACTACCCTACGCTACCCCGACCGCTGCCACCGGAGTCCAGGAAGTCGTTGTGCACTCGTCCAAACGCTGGTTGCTAAGGGGATGGAGTTTCCTGAGCCCGCGTCACCGATCCCTATGATGTACATGTATAGTTAGACAAATTAGAAGTTCACAAATGTGTATATGATTAAATAAACTCATTACAAGTTAAAATTGAGCAAGTTAGCTAGATTTGGCTATGTTTGAGTAAGTTTGCTCATATTTTACTAAGTTTGAGAAGTATGGACTAGTAGTGTTTATGTTTGAGCTAGTTCTAAAATTTTTGGCTATGTTTGAGTAAGTTTGGTCATATTTGACTATAATTGAGTAAGTTGTACCATATTTTACTCAGTTTGAGGATGTTTAACTAGTTTTCTCTAAGTTTAAGTAAGTTTGATCAAATTCAACTAAATTTGAGCAAATTTAACTAGTTGCAGCTATTATGAGAAATTTTGTACCTGTGCTCCTGACGTCGGCCCCTGTGGTAGCTGTATCGGTGGCGGCGCCCACTGAGGAAAGACAATGGGTTGTCCTGTGGCCATAGCCTGCAAATATGAAGTAAATTATTATACATGTCATTTATATATTAGAAACGTTGAGTACATTGATCTGAACTTACCTGCATGGCAGCTTGCAGCTGTAGCATGTACGAGTGTTGATACTCGTCCCTAGCCCGGAGCTCGGCTGCCTGCCTCTCGTTCGCGAGCCTCAGCGCTTCCTGCGTCCTCTGGAGCTCTTCCTGGACACTCTGGAACTCCAGATCACGGCTGCCACGCCTGCTGGAACCACCCTGCGATGAAGAGGCCCTCGAGTAAGACCGCGCCTCCCTCGAGTCTACTACTCCATCGAAGATGGCCAACCTACACAACGAAGTAAGAGTATTAAAGTTTTGTATCTCGAAGTTAATGAAAGTAAATGAAAACAACAGAACTCACCGGCCGTGAGGTTTACCGCCACCGCTTGCATAGGCGGCTTCAGGTAAGATCGACGAGTTCTGCCAATCGTAATCGTCGCCTCGAAGCCTCCGCACCTCCTCCCCATACTTTTCCTGAAAATACAGAAAATTAAAGTCATCAGAAGTTTTAAAGATAATACAATTAAGTCAACTAAAGAACTCACCAACGTCTCTGTCGCTGTCTGAGAAGACAGCTGATCAGGCTGCGAGGGGTCACTTCCCATGTGACCCCTCCTCCACACCTGGATAGCGGTCGGCTCTTGACCGATCTCGCGCTCCTATCGATACGTGTTAGCACAATGATAGCGATAGAAATTAACTAGAATATAATTCGAGTATCACTTACCATCCGTTTAGCAAGGCGTACGTAGCCGTCCCCGCCAAGACGGTGTTTCCCGTTCGTCCCTCGACTCTGTCGGCGGGTCATCGACACGCCTTGGAAGCCCTGGCTCGCCCAACGAGCACACAGGGAACTGTAGGCGTCCGGACAGGACTCAAGCCATGGTACGCTGACCTGCACACATTTGTTGTTGGATGAAAACATTGATGAAAATTGGATAATGAAGCAAAGTAAAATAAAGAATTTACCTCTGCGTACTGTGCCTCCGTCAAGTACTTGTCCGCCACATCCCTAAACTGCCCCGGCTCACCCTCGTCCGGATGCAACTTATAGTACGCCTTCGTAGCCTGAATGCGAGCCGTTGAAATCGACTGCGTAAGGAGCTTCCTAGCGTTGTTGTTGAAGACCAGGCGAGCGTGATCCAGCTGGGCCTCGTCCTCCAAACGGTAATATTTCTACAAGTAGAAATATACAAGTTAGTGTATTTAACATATAATAGGTTCGCATTTAACGAATAGACGATTTACTTACCATGAATTCATGCCACACATGCTCCTGGTGGTTGCCGTAGGTAATGTCCTGGGCCGTAGTGTAATCGTCCCAAGACATAGCAGCCCGTCCGTTCACTAGACCGGGGTAGTGACAACGGATGAGCTGGCCCTGGACAGCGTTGACCTGGCGGTGGCGTCCTTGACCCGTGAACGAGTCATCGGCCCAAGACCTAATACACGATTCTCAATTAGTACATATATAAGTGTTAAAATATCTAAATTGATTTGTTATAGATTTACTTACCTGTCGCCAACCGGACGAATAACGACCCGATCTTCTGGCCGTGCAGGAACCGGAGGAGGAGCCACGTAGTGGCTCCTCCTGTAACGCCGCTGTGGAGCCGGCTCCACATCAGGCTCTGTGGAAGGCTCTGAAGCAGGGTCTGAATCCTGCGGTGCCGGAACCTGAAGAGGATCCGAAGCAGGATCTGTAACAGGCTCCGAAACCTGTGGTGTCTGAAGAGGACCCCTGGCCTCTGTCTCCTCAGACGTAGAGTCGTCCTAAAAATTTGAAGATTGGTAATATAGATTTAAGAAAGTTATTTATATAATTTATGTAATTTAATATTCTTTACCTGTCGTGACCGCTCTCGTGACCCCTGGCCTCTGTCGAGGCCCAACAGCTGAGACAGTCTACCATTGCTAGACTGACAGCCCTGGAAAACGGAGTCTGCTCTCGGGGGCAGAAAGCCCCACGTCCCCCATCGTCTACTGCTCGATGACATCCTGATGAAAGGAAATTTGATAATGAATTTAAAGGAAAATATAGAAGACAAAAGAAGAGATGAAAGAAACGATACTTGTACTCAATTTCAAAATTCATCAGTATCACGATCATGTACTCTACTTCGTAAACCGGACCATCGATCTTTTGTCATGGTTGTTCGCCGTTTTCGTTTTTTCACATTATAAGTCTGTACATCTTGTGCATCTCCAACTAATTCATCGAGTCGTAGACCAGGCTCAACGACAAAAGAATCCAGCAACTCTTCTTCTTGGTAAACAACATCTGCCTCATCAATGTAACCAGTATTGTCCGGTGTATATAACCGCTCACGAGGATTCACCTTTTGTACAACCCACCATGCACTAAGTTTTTCGCATGGATATTGTAGATAGTACACTTGTTCGACTTGGTGTGCAAGGACAAAGGTGTCGTAGCCTCGTAGTCGGTCCTTGTGTTTGACTTCTACCATGCCAAATTGGTTTTGTCGAGTTCCATGGTTATTATCAAACCAATTACAGTCAAAGAAGACCACTTTAAGGTCTTTACTCCCGGCAAAACTAAATTCTAGGATTTTGTTTATGATCCCATAGAAATTAGTTTCATGTCCTTCAGCATCGGCGGCCCTTGTCACAACTCCGGTGTTTGATGTTGCCCTTAGAGGACGTTGAGCTTCAAATTGAGTTGAACGGAATCGGAACCCATTGACATCATATCGACCGAAGAGTTTAACTTTAATGGATCCGTTGGACAGTTGTCGCAAATCTTCATGAACACCGGCTTGTGTCTTGCACTGTCCAACATATGAAGTAAGAAGACTATTTTATGCTATGAACATAATTACTAAGAGGAACAAGACAAGGAAAACGTTACATGATTTCGAAACCACGTTTGGAAGTTAGGTCCTCCATTTACTCCATAGTGTCGCATTGTTTGTATTTGCTTGCTAGTAGGTTGCTGCTTAGACTTCCAATTTTGTCGATCGAACTCACTAAATCAGGACAAAAAAGAATTATTGGTGTAGATGTATAACACACCACACAAATTAGTATAGATGTTGAACAACCACTTACTGAAAAAAATTGTCCATCCCATCTATGTTAGCGTACATGTATAACAAAGCAGCTGTCTTTTCATCTGCTGAAGCATCATAGCTCGTGCCACTACCAACAGTGGTGCCTCTCGTTTGAAAAAGTGAGAGTTCGCTACAAGAGGTTGCTTCAGCCATATTATACCGTAACACCGATGCATTAACATTGTGTTCTTCTGCAAAGTAGACACTTGAAAAGTATCCTATCTCCTGAAGTGTAAATGCTTCGGCGATGCATCCTTCAACCCTTGCCCTATTACGAACCATCGGTATTAGACATCTGAGTGCTCTTTCAATGTGGTACATCCACCTATATTGAACAGGGCCACCTACTTTAGCTTCATATGGAAGATGGATTAAAAGGTATTGCATTGGATTGAAGAACCGTGGAGGAAATACTTTTTCCATCTTACATAAAAGCACGGGTATCTCTTTTTCCAACTTCTCCATCATCTCCCTTTTGATTTCTTTAGCACAAAGCTGTCTATAAAAATAGCTAAGCTCGGCTAAAACCTTCCAAATCTCATCGTCAAGATAGCCTCGAAACATAACCGGCAGAAGTCTTTCCATGATTATGTGATAATCATGGCTCTTCAAACCAGTAAGATTTCCAGTCTTAACATTAACGGCTCTTCTCAGGCTAGCAGCAAAACCGTCTGGGAACTTCAACTGTTTCAACCACTTGAAGACTTCTTTCTTTTCTTTTGGTCGAAGGCAGAAAGAAGCTCGTGGTTTGCCACCAGCTTCGGAGAGCTCAAGACTTGGTCGGTTACAAACCTCTGCCAAATCCTTCCGAGCTTTTATATTGTCGTTTGTTTTTCCCGTCATATCCAAGCACGTGCTTATGATGCATTCGCCCATGTTACGTTCCTGGTGCATGACATCAATGTTATGCATTAGAATTAAAGACTTCATATACGGTAACTCCCATAGTGCACATATATGAGTCCAATTGTGATCCTCTCCGTAACCAACAAATATCCAGGACGACCTTCATCTGGCACTAGATTGTTGAGCTGTTTAACAATTTCCGACCCGTTCAGACGTTGTGGTGGTCCCTTTTTTACAATGGTACCCTTCCTGAAGGCATTTCTCTGTTGCCTAAACACGTGATTTGGCGGTAACCAACGTCTATGACAATCAAAGTAGCATATCTTGCCACCATGACTTAGACGAAAACAATCCGTGTCCGAAGCACATATTGGACATGTCAATCGACCATGAGTGCTCCAGCCAGAAAACATGCCGTAAGCTGGAAAATCATGAACAGACCACAAGTACGCAGCTCGAAGGTTGAATTTCTATTTTCTATAACAGTCGTACGCTTCGACTCCTGTCCATAACATTTTGAACTCTTCAATCATTGGCTGCATCATCACGTTCAGTCGTGAACTAGGATGATCCGGTCCAGGTACAATAAGGCATAGGAACATGAACTCATACTTCATACAAAGCGATGGTGGTAAGTTGTATGGAATAGCGAACACGGGCCAACAAGAGTATGGTGTGGCGTTCGTACTAAACGGTGAGAAGCCATCTGTCGCCAATCCAAAGCGAATATTTCTCGCGTCATTGGCGAAATCTGGATCAAAGCAGTCAAGCGCCTTCCATGCCTCACCGTCCGACGGGTGCACCATCATGATGTTGTTCTCACGTACACCTTCTTTATGCCACCTCATGTGTCTAGCTGTTTTTTTAGATAGAAACAAACGCTTGAACCTAGGTGTGACAGGCAAGTAGCGAAGCTGCTTCTGTGCGACTTGAGTCATTACTTTTGAACTGTCGTCATTAACAACTTCGACAAATCTTGCTTTACCACATTTTAAGCACTTGTTCTCGTTGGCATGCTCTCTCCAAAAAAGCATGCAATTGTCTAGACACATATCAATCTTCTCATATTTCATACCTAGACCAGAAATCAACTTCTTAGACTGATACATATCTTTAGGCACTTTATGTGGTTGTGGAAGGATATCGCTGATCAATTTGATAAGATCGTTGTAGCAGTTATTGGAGAAGAAATACTTAGACTTAATGGCCATAAATCTAGTCATGAAAGTAAGGAGCGTCACTTCGGTGTGTTCATGCAACGGCTCTTCCGAAGCTTTGAGAAGCGTGAAAAACGCTTCAACCTCCGTTGGAGGAGGATCCTCCATCAATTCAGGATTTATGGCATCAAGCATCTCGTCCATCCTATCGACCCCCGTGTTGTCATCCTCATCTGAAACTTGTAAGGGTTGAGAAGATGTCTCACCGTGAAAGGTCCACACCTCATAATCTTGCATGAAACCGTATCGACATAAGTGAAACACCAAATTCACTTTGTCCCAACACTTTGCACCTTGACATTTCGTACATGGGCACCGCACCTTATCGATCTTTGACAATGAAAAAGCTCGATCTACAAAAGCATCTGTCTTTGCGAACCAACTCATCCGAGTGACCACCAGAACTGTTCTTCCAACCGGTATACATCCAACTACGATCCTCACCCATGTTTGAATCTGCAGTTTAATGTCAAGGAAATTATAGTTACTTTATAATTTATTTATGTCACGGCCCTACATCTATTGGAAAGGATAGGTCCTAAACCCACCCAAGAGTGATCGAGCGGAGCATGCTCATGAGGAGACGCGTGGTATGGATCCGAACGAAATTTCGGCAGCATAACCCCGCTGTTCTCCACTGCACGCCCGAAAATGGTGCAGCAGAGAACAACAGGGTTATGCCGTCGAAATCTTGTCTAGACCTAAACCCGCGTTTCATCACATGCCACGCCCCCTCGGTCACTCCCAGGCTGTCCAAAAAGGGACAATTTCGAACGTACACGCCTCACATGCGTAACACATGTGAGACAGGCCCGTTCGAAACGGGTGACGCATGTTGTATAGGTTTACGTCAATCTTTCATTTTTAAGTCATTTAAAAGAGAGAGAGGAAAGAACGAGAGAGAAGGAAAGAACGAGATACAAAGAAGTGGGTTAGCCGTCCTAAGTTATGCCCCGTTGGGGCCTGCCATTATCTTACAATGCCTTTAGGGTTAGCCGTCGTACGTTATGCCCCGTCGTAAGTGGGTCAAAGATGAAGCCGCACCGTCGAGGCCCGCCGTCCACGCGCGGGAGCTTGCCGTCGTCGTGCCTGTCTCGACTAATACATTACCAATAAATGGGCCGTGACAGAACCTAAATGGGTCGTGTCAGGCCGGACCGGGTCGAAACCCATTTATTTACATATAGTAACTAATCACGCAATCAATCAAAGTATTATTTAAACAATAATCAATAACAATACTAATTAAACACTTAATCATCTAAGGCCGGTTGCTTCAACACAATCAGCCCATATATGAGTCCAGCTATAGTAACCAAGGCTTTGCTAGTAGGTTCAACACAATCAGCCCATATATGTTAACAATGGCCTCTGGAGTGTTTGTCTCACTTTATTTGTTTCAAAATGATTCATCTATCCAGCTGCTGCTTTCTCTCTTCCTCTCTCTAGAGGTTGACCCCAACACTTCAAAGGATTATTTTTAACTTCAGAATTTGTTTTCTGTTCAAAATGTTATAACAGTGCTTTTAATAAATTTCCTACATTTTTCAGAGATTATTTGGCCTAATTTGATTATTTTCAGAATTAAAAACAGACTTTTAAACTGATTTGGACTGATTTGTAATACTTTCAGTTTTTCTAGGGTTCAAAATGCATTTACAGAATGTTTTTGCAAATTTTCAAACTACACAGGGGCTATTTAGTTAGTTTGCAATGAATTCTTTTAAATTCTATAAAGACTAAGGTTTATTGTGCAAAGTACAGGGGCTATTTCTGGTTTATTTAAATCTCCAGGGGTCCCTCTGCTAAATTTCCAACGGTTACGGTTTATTTTAAATGTGGGCCGTTGGATCTGAGATCAACGGCCCAGATTAAAAGAATCGAACCGGTATCGGTTCTTTTAATTCTAACCGTTCAATTCAGATCCCAGGGCTGAGAGGCGGCCACGTCGCCCTAAACCCGTCTCTCCCGAGTCCGGCGGCCGCGCGATCGCCGGCGAGCGGCGGCGGTGGCCGGAGTTACTCGGTTTCTTTAATTTCTCGACCATTCTTTGATCTCTCGGTACCAGAAGAAAGAGGGGAGGATGGGGAACTCACCTAGGGGGTCCTCGGGGATCAGAGACGGTCGGAGAAGCACGATCGCCGGCGACAGTTCGAAATTCCGGCGATCTTCGTCGGAATTGATCTCCAGGCGTGTTTCTTCGGGGAATTCGATCGGAAACTCGGTCTGGAGGCCGTGGAAGGGTGTAGGGGTCGTTGGAGTTGAAGATCAACGTGAGTTTTCAGAGAATTGGGAAAAATGGTGGTTTTTCCGATCGGGTGAGTGTGAGCGGTTTCTGTGGGGTGAAAATGGCCGGCTATGGGTTGGTTTTATAGAGGACGGAGGGGCGGCGGTTGGGGAGGCGCCGGTTGCTGAAGGGGCGCGCGAAATCGGCCATGTGCCGGCGGTTTTCTCCACATGCGATAATAGGGCGGAAATGAGAGGGAGAGAGGGAAGGGGGTGGTTGCTCGGGGAAGAAGGCCATCAGCTGGGCCCTGGTGGCAGTGGGGAAGAGAGGGGGTGAGGGTTTTGTCACGTTTTTGTATAATTCGGTTGTTACAAGTGAGCAGAGGTCCGTGTCTCCAGCGTTTGCGCGACGGGGCGGTGCACCCAACTCCGACTCTGTGCGACACATATACCAAGCTGAGATAGCGCTAGCCGAGCTGCGATGGCGGCGGGGAAGATCTTGCCGTCGGGCAGCCGACGCAGCTGGCTGTCGTCTGCGTCCATCTCGCAGTCGCTGCGGTCGTCGGCGGACCCGGATGACCCGTTCTGCCGGTAGAGCCGCGACGGCGATGACGACGAGGAGGAGGAGAACCTTCACTACAGGAATTATTGACGACGGCTACATAAAACTGTCGTCAATAACGTAGTTATTAACAACGACTAGATGAGAACCGTCGTCAATAAATTATTGATGACGGGAGCCGTCGTCTTTAAATTAATCCGGGTCTATCCGAGAAGTTATTAACGATGGTGACCTAGCACCATCATCAATAAGTTCCTTATACACGACGGTGACATATCACCGTCGTCAATAAGCTACTTATTGATGACGGTCACATAGCACCGTCGTAAATAACGACCCATATATCCCGTACGCGAGCCGGGAGGCGGTGAGTGCCGCCTCCCTACTCGCGCCTCTGCTCCATCGCCGCCAGCCGTCCCCGTCGCCGCCGCCCGTCCCCGGCCCGAGGTAAGTCCCCCTCCCCCTCCGGCCTCTCCCCCGCTCCCCTCTCCGGTTCCTCCCCCCTGCGTGCCACCGGCCACCGGCCGGCCGGCCTCGCCGTCCTCCCCCCGTGCAGCGGTTTCCATCCTCTCATCCAACGGCGCCGCATGCAGCGGTTTCCATCCTCTCATCCAAGCCCCTTGATTCTCCCCAAGCCCCAACGATAATCGGGACATGCATAACAATGGCCCAGCAGGGTAAAATTCTCTCACGTTTTCTTCTTGTTGCCTGCCATCTACTCCAAAAGCTATGATCGTCATGGTGGGAATTGGGATCCTAAAAATTAGGATCTGGTTACATGGATGATTCAAAGTTATTTGGGACAACTACAGTAAATTCAGCCTTATAATTAAATGGCCTCGATCAAGCGGTATAGAAATAACACAAGAAGAGTTAGGAACATCGATGGAGCTGTATAGTTCTGGTGGAGAGCTGCAATCTTCGACCACTTGGACAGAGAATTGCAAAACATGGCTAGATCCAGAGGGGAGGGGGAGGAGACTTACCTCGGCTGGAGACGTGTGGCGGCGGTGGCGGGGACGGCCGGCGGCGACCGGGACGGCGGTGGTGGGGACGGGCGGCAGCGACCGGGACGGCGGCGGCAACCGGGACGGCGGTGGTGGGGATGGGCGGCGGCGACCGGGACGGCGGTGGCGGGGATGGGCGGCGGCGACTGGTGCGATTCGGGAGGCGGCACTGGCCGCCTCCCGGCTCACGCACGGGCTATATACCCCGTTATTGACGACGGTGCTAGGAAACTGTCGTCAATAAGGACATAATAACGACGGTACTAGGTTACCGTCGTCAATAACTCCTCGGGTGGGCCCAAATTAAGTTAAAGACGACGGGCGCCGTCGTCAATAATTTATTGACGATGGGCGCCGTCGTCAATAACTGTGTTATTGACGACGGTGCTAGGTCACCGTCGTCAATAACTCCTCGGGTGGGCCCGAATTAAGTTAAAGACGACGGGCACCGTCGTCAATTATTTATTGACGACAGTACTAAGCTGTCGTCAATAACTGTGTTATTGACGACGGCTTTTTCTAGCCGTCGTCAATAAAATTAAAGACGACGGCCCCGTCGACAATAAATATGGCCGTCGTCAATGATCGTTTTTCCTGTAGTGACGTGGCGGGTCCGGAGCCCTTCTCTGAGGAGAGAAGTGTCCGACCTGCGGGGCACGTGGAGCCTCCGGACCTCTCCCCGCGGAGGGGGAGGTCCAGCTTCTGTATGCCATGTGGCGGGCCCAGAGCTCTCCTCTGAGGAGAGGGAGGTCCGACCCCGCTGGACGCGTGGCGTCTTCGGACCTCTCTCCCGCGGAGGGGGAGGTCCGGCTTCTGTATGCCACGTGGCGGGCCCGGAGGTCTCCTCTGAGGAGAGGGAGGTCCGGCCCCGCCGGACGCGTGGCGCCTTCGGAGCTCTCCCTGCGGAGAAGGGCGAGTACCTTAGAAACTCATCCTTCGCGTGGGAATGGCGTTGAGAAGGCGGGAGGTGTAAATCCTATAGCGAGCAACTTCGACGTGTCCACGTAGAGGACCATCCTGCTCGGCGCGAAGCGTTTTTCTATGTCGGGGTGTCGTGTGAAAGGTTGCTGCATACAACGTAAGAAAGAGCTCTTGAGATAGTCTTTCGAGGCGGGTGTATGTGTCCTGTATTCCGGGTTGTTATTGATTCGAATCACCGTCGCTCGCGGAGGAGGATTGAGCATACTTGCCCACTGCACCGTGACGTAGTAAGAAGAGGAACTAAGTCTCTTAACATGCTGTTTGTATATTAATCACTACATTGGAACCTTGACTGAAGTAGATATAGAGCCAACTAAATTTCATTTCCACCTTAGGCTAGCAACATCGGGATAAGCATTTCTTGTTTGATTGTGGACTTCCGATGTTGTGAGGCGTGAGGAGCACTAAAATGAAGGCTAAAAGAATCTGAATATAAGGATCAAGATTAGTCAAGATGCATTTTGCAAATTCCTATGCCTACTGTCTTACTACCCCTGCATGTATAGTTGCATGTTTAGGATTGACGGGTAAGTCTTGTTGAGCCTTAGTGCTCACGGTTGCTTCTGAGTTGTTTTGCAGGTAGCAGGATGCCTGCTATGAAGAGGGTTGTTCGGTGATACGACGAACCTCATGGTTCGTTACTCATTGGAAACCTAGCCGCTGCCTTTCTTTGGTGAAGCTAGTAGGAAGCGTTCACGGGCTGAACGACTTCTCTTCGGCGTAGTTAGGGTCGAGAGTGATTAGATTGTCCAGCTAGTTTTAATTTTCCGCTGCGTGTGTACTTATGTTGTAAAAGAAATTATCTTGAGTAACAAAATGGTTCCGTTATGTTCTTGAGTCTCTTTTCGTGCATGCTGTTGGGTGCCGCATCACACGGCACCACCCACTGCGATTCCCGGGCGTCACAAATCTATCCTCAACCGTGGCTCTGATACCAATCTGTGACGCCCTCAATTATGTGGAAAACCACGGAACCGAGAACTGATGTGTATGTGTGCCCAGGGTGTTCATCATACATACACATATCATCCACAAACTGAATTTCAGAATATATATTACCACGAATGAACAAGGTTTATTACAATGTCTCATGAGTCTTGGACTCATGCTAACAGCAGAAGTCTTATCTAAGCAGCGGAAGTCTAAATCTAATAGTGGAAGTCTTTATTCTAGTGCGGAAGCAATCTAAGCAGCAGCAGCAGAAGATCCATCTCTACTCCATCCCCAAAGGCAATGTTGAGGACAGATCACACGCCTAATGCTCCACTTGGTCTTCATAGTATTCTTTCCTTGTTTCTGATGATGAAGTAATAATGCAAGTTTGACTACAATGATGTACTCAGCAAGTGCGGGAAAATATGATATGTAGCTCACAACAAGGAAGATAATAAAAGTCTCATTGCAGAAAGCAAACTTATTTCTCAAAACCATGATAAAATAGCAACTTAACCATAAGTGAATGTAATCCCAAAATACCAACATACCTCTGTTATGTCTCATTACTTCCCATGTCTCAATCAGACATAAATTGTGACGCCCTCAATTCTGTGGAAAAAACCACGGAACCGAGAACTAATGCATATGTGTGCCCAGGATGTTCATCACACATACACATATGTTCCACAAACTGAATTCAGATTATATATTACCATGAATAATAGAGTTTATTACAATATCTCGTGAGTCTTGGACTCACGTTCAAAGCGGAAGTCTTATTTCTATGCAGCGGAAGTCTTTATTCTAATGCGGAAGCGATTTGACTAATGCGGAAGCAAATCTAAGCAGAAGTGGCTCCATCTCTACTCCCTCCACAGGCAAGGTTGAGAATAGATCACACGCCTTAATTCTCCACTTGGTCTTCATAGTAGGCTTCTCCTGCTGCCGATGATGAAATAATAATGCAAGTTTGAGTACAATGATGTACTCAGCAAGTGCGGGAAAAACACGATATGCATCTCATAACAAGGTAGGTATAAAAAGGCTCATTTGCAGAAAAGAAGATTTATAAAACCATGATAAAACAGCAACTTAACTTTAGATGAATGTAATCCCAGCATGTATTGAATTACCAACATACCTTCATCACTTTCCATGTTCCACCTGAACATTAACCAACTTCATTCTTACTCACGAAAACCTCCTCGTTTTCGCTACCATCTCACGAATACCTTCCCATATTCGCTACCATCTCATCTCATAAACAACTTTGCCTCATACCGAGACCCATCTCATTGTCATGACTCAACAGTCATGCAACCATCTTGACACTCGGACTCAGCAGTCCCAAAACAAAAATCATAACCAAAAACAATAACCATAACCAAGAACCATCCCATTAACCATCCCAACTAATCATGGCAGTTTAGCCAGGCGCTCGTGACCGTAAGCTCGGCTACCATGATAGTTTTAGACTCTGCAGACTTTGCACCTCTTTACCCACAAGTTTGTGATTTCATCACCCGTCGGCTACTGCAGAACCTCCATTATACCAGTACACAACTGTCGGTGTATGGTCAAGAGATCACAAATAGCATTTACAATGGGGTTACAAGATGTATGGACTCACTAAGGTTTCACCGGCAGGCTAGAATCTCCAATTTTCCCACCCACGGGCCCCCTCTTGTGCCATGCAGTTCCCAGGGCAGTCCTCACTCGACTCTCATTCCCCGCGCCTTCCACAGTCCATAACACTCTAGCAACTTACCTAATTACTCAGCTAAGCCGCACCCATACTTGGCCTTGTGGTAGCACTGTTATCCTGGCATGTGCATGCATGAACCAGTTCTTAGATCTACGGCAAGTAAACCACCATTTCATGCTACCTCATTCACAAACCCAGTCTTGCCTAGATCTCCCTCCGATCCATGTTCATTAACATCATCAGTTTCTCATTATCATTACGAGTGCAGTTAGCTAGACACATCTATCTCGCTTCCCAATCCCATGGACTCAGCGAAACATAAAACAAAAAACCATACCCGACTCATAAACATCCCCGGCGACAAGGGTGGTTTAACCAATACTAGTAAACTCCTATAAAAGGGTTTCCCATCATGTTTGACTTAGCACACACACCTTTTCACAAAACAAAACAGTTTTCCCAAAAACATAGGATCAATATGATCAAGGAGCACTTGCCTTGTTCTTTCGGTTCCGGTTGTTCTTGGATCTCAAAACCTTGTTGCTGCAATTCGTCATAGACAGCTCCCTGAGCTTGTCCTGCTAGGTAGGATCACATGCATACAAGATTCACAACAATCAATATTATGCACAAACCTTAAACTAGATGCGAGGATGCATATGCATGCTATCCTATGATGATCAGGGGTGTTCGGATCAAAGGTGTACATGACGATGATCTTGTCTTTTAGATCAACCTGATCATCAAGTGATCTGTCCACGAGAAGGCTTCTGTTTGAAAGGAATCAAAGAACAGATGCAAAAAGAACACAACGATGTCGTAAGGTGGTATTGGAGGCCTACCTTACGTTCCTCTCGGTCTCGAGGTCCTCCTCAGATCGCGGGGCTTTCCTCCGGCGATCTTTCTTGCCGCGCTCCGGCGATGGTTTACTCGGCGATTTGGGAATAGAGCTCTAAGTTGTCGGCTCAGGAGTTGGAAAAGAAGTCTGTGGTTTCGGCCAGAGGTTCTGGGTTCTATTTATAATCAGGAAGAGAAGAGTCCTAATCTGATTGCATCCCTGATAAGAGTCCTATTTAGATCGTCGTTAGATCCTAACATCTTATCTCTAATTGATTCAATGTGGAATTCAGGTCGGTTTCTGCTGCGGTATTTCTATGCGTACAGAATCCAAAAACCGTTCCTAGAACCCGTTACCTCCTTGGTGATGAGCTCCGGGGGCTCCATGTGTCCATTGGGCCCGGTCTCTCCTTTTCCGCAGAGGCGAGCTCCGGTGGTGCCGCGTGTCAAGCGAGCAAGACTTCGCTCTTCTTCGGAGGTGAGCTCCACGTGCGCCACGTATCCTGGCGGTCGGGACCTCCTCTCTTACTCGGAGGTGGTTCCGCGCACGCCACGTGTCAGTGCTGGTCATTTCCTCTCTTCTTTCCTCAGAGACGAGCTCCGAGGTAGGCACGTGTCCAACAGTGACAGACCTCCCGGAGATAAGCTCTGTTGGCGACCTGTGTCCGATAGAACCGGACCTCTCGGAGGTGAGCTCTGAGATCGACACTTATCCTGCGCCACTGATCCTCTGATTTCCGTGGTGACTAGCCCCGAAGGTGACATGTGTCCCGCGGAAATGCCTTTGCTTCTTCCGCAGAGGCTAACTCCGAAAGCAACACGTGACCCACAGGGTCGGACCTCTCCCCTTTTGCGGAGATGAGCCCCGAACCTGCCACGTAGCCATTTTAGCTGCGGACCTCTCCCCACTTTGCAGAGACGAGCTCTGAACACGCCACATGGCCAGCGGCCGCGGTAATTTGTCTTCGGCGCTCTCGGTGAACTGGATTCGGCTCTTTATTGGCTATCTTTTGATAATTTTCTCTGTCCTACTTTTCTTAAAATGTTTTCTCTTCATAAAACATGAATATATGTTGACACCAGAGATGAGGGTGTCACAAATCTACCCCCCTTAAATTGAATCTCGCCCTCAAGATTCGTTAGTGGAGAATAGATGGGGAAATTCTGCCTTGATATCCTCTTCACACTCCCATGTGGCTTCAGCTTCGGTGCGATGGCTCCATTGTACCTTGCACCATCGAATCACCTTGTTCCGGGTGACCCTTTCCTTTACGTCCAAGATTCGGACAGGGTGTTCCGCATAGGTCAGATCTTCTTGAAGTTCAAGCTCTTCCATTGGAATTTGCTCCTCTGGTACTCTCAAGCACTTCTTGAGCTTGGATACATGAAACACGTCATGTATATCGGAGAGGTGCGTTGGGAGCTCTAGTTGATAGGCTACTTCTCCTCGCTTGTACAGAATCTTAAATGGTCTGATGTAGCGAGGTGCTAGCTTGCCTTTGACATTGAAACGTCGTTGGCCTCGGATAGGCGATACCTTAAGGTATACGAAGTCTCCTACTTCAAAGGTCAACTTCCTACGCCTATTGTCCGCATAGCCTTTCTGTCGTGACTGAGCAGCCTTTAAGTTCTCCCGTATCGTTTGGACTTGCTTTTCAGCTTCTTGTAGTACTTCGGGTCCAAACACCTGGTTCTCTACGGCCTCGTTCCAAAACAGAGGCGTTCTACACCGTCTACCATATAATGCTTCGAAAGGCGACATCTTCAAGCTAGCTTTATAGCTGTTGTTATAGGATAATTCGGCATACGGTAACTCCAATCCCAACTACGCCCACGTTTCAAGGCGCAAGCTCTCAACATGTCCTCCAGAATTTGGTTTGTCCTTTCGGTTTGTCCATCAGTTTGTGGGTGATAGGCGGAGCTAAAATCCAGTCGTGTAACCATGGCCTTCTGCAGCTTCCTCCAGAATCTATAGGTAAACTGAGAACCTCGATCTGAGACTATCCTCCTTGGAACTCCGTGACGGCACACGATCTGCTCCATGTACAACTCGGCTAATTGTGCCACATTGTAATTGGCCCTTACAGGGAGAAAATGGACGGTTTTCGTCAATCGGTCCATGATGACCCATATTGTCGAAGTGTTCAGTCGACACTTCCCCCGGGCCTGCACTGGGCAGCCCGCGGAGGTTCTTTTTTCGGTGGGGCTAGTCTCTAGCGGAGAGCTTGCGCAGATGGACGAGTTAGTAAGAGCTTGACACGGTGAGTTTTACGTGGTTCAGGCTGCCGGAGCGTAAAACCCTACGTCCACGGCGAGCTATGGAGCTCGCTGTATTGCTTGCTGCTCAGGACCGGAGGCCTGAGCTCGGGGGTGAGTTACAGCTTGAGAGTGTATGGCTAGCGTATGAGTTGCAAAGTGCGAACCCTTGCTATCGACGCCTACCCGAGCCTTTTATAGTCCAAGGCTCAGGCAGCTTACAAGGGGGGCCGGGACCCGACAGGTGGTCCCGGGAAGATTGTCTATTATCTACCGTATCTGTAGTTATGCCGGTAGTTGTCTCAAGATGAAGGCTTCTGAGTCTTCATCTTGCCGCCCTGCCCATGCCGCATGCCAGTCGTAGTGGTTGATGACGGCGCAGGCGGCATGGGATGTCTTGTCGCGGAGTTTATTGGCTGGCAGGTTCTGACACCGCGTGCCAGTCTGTGATGCGACTTGTCGCAACGGCACCTGACAGAGGCGTGCTCCGCGTCTCCGTGTCTTGGGAAGACGCGGGCCTTGAATACCTTGTACGGGCAAGGTATGGGGTGTTTTTATGCCCGCTGCCTATCTCTCGAGGCAGGCAGCGTCGTTCTGCTGCCACGTGGCGGGCCCGGAGCCCTTCTCAGAGGGGAGAAGGGTCAGTCCCGCGGGGCACGTGGAGCCTCCGGACCTCTCCCCGCGGAGGGAGAGGCTCGGCTTCTGTTGGCCACATGGCGGGCCCGGAGCTCTCCTCTGAGGAGAGGGAGGTCCGGCCCCGATGGACACGCGGCGCCTTCGGACCTCTCTCCCGCGGAGGGGGAGGTCCGGCTTCTGTATGCCACATGGCGGGCCCGGAGCTCTCCTCTGAGGAGAGGGAGGTCCGGCCCCGCCGGACGCGTGGAGCCTTCGAAGCTCTCCCTGCGGAGAAGTGCGAGTTCCTTAGGCATTTTCCCCTGTGCGCGGGGGTACCCCATATCTCAGGTACCGACAGTGGCCCCCGGGCCCATCTCGGGGGAGATAGCGAGCCCGAGGTGGGACCTCCGTCTCTTCCGATCCGCGCACTTTCTCTAAGTCCCGAATCGACCGCTGCCGGAGCACGAACGGCCGCGGGATCGTGGGAGCGTGCGCTCACTTGATGGTTGCTTTTACTGCGGCGGTTCCCAAGACTGCCACTTCTGCATGATGCGGCGCTTTCTTCGGGAACCGCCGAAGTGCCTTGCCGGCTTGTCTTCTTAGGAGACTGACTCCTTGACCCGCCGCTCCAGTCGGGCGGCTTGGGTCCACCTGTCATCGGCGCTCGGTCTCGGAGCCGAAGCGGTTGCCGATGCGGCTTACTCGAAGAGTTCCGAATCGCTTGGGATTGCACCCGGGAAGGTGTGAAAAGAAACCCCCACGTGGGTACGCTCCCCTTATAAGGCTTCCAGCCCTTGCGCCTCCCTCGAGTCTCTGCAGTCTTGTCTTCTTCCATGGCTCTTAACCTGCCTTGTGGGGGGAGAATCGCTCTCGATTTCCTCCAGCGACAGCGGCTGCACCAAGTCTGGGACCCAGGGAGCCTGCCTGCCTTGCCTCTGGAGGTGGCACCTCCAAGGGGTCTCTGGTTTGTCCTCCCGACGGTGCCCTTTCTTGGTGACAGCAGGCAGGAAGCTCCCCGGCGTTGCGTCCCTTCTCAGATGGTGGAGTCTTCAAAGAAACCGCTGAAGCACCAAGGAGAATTCCAGGCGGCAGAGTCTCCGAGAAGACTGCTGAAGCTGCGGAGGGGGCCTCAGGAGCACCCTTGATGACACCGGCTTTTGCGCCGGTGATGAGGGAACTTCAGGAGAAGGAAACCGCAGATGCACCAAGGAGGATCCCAGGTGGCAGAGTCTCCAAGAAGACCGTCGAAGCTGCGGAGGGGGGCGATTTCTTTGCTCGAGTCATGGAGCGGGAGAGCGCCGCCAGGGCTGAAACCTGGTGACGCGGCCGTTCTTGCAACTTCTAGAATCTGGTCGTGTCAGGGGAATCTTGGGGCCTGTTTCTTTCTTTTTCATCGAGTTTGTAGCCCAGCTCATGGAGCCATGAATACATGAACTCTTATGACTCTTCGTGCCTACGATGTTTTCCGTCTTCTTCCTGGTTTTGCCTGACCGAGCCCTTAGTTCCGCAAGGCGCTCAGAGGCCTTCACCAATCTCGACGCTCTGCTTCGGCACCTTTCCTGGGTCCTCATTATATTAAGGGCCCCGGAGGTCCTCGGGCCCCGCCTCATGAGGAGGGGGAGGCCCGGATCAGCCAGCCACGTGGCGGATCCGGAGCTCTACTCTGAGGAGAGGGAAGTCCGGAGCCGCGGTACACGTGGGGTCTCCGGGCCCTTCCCCTCAGAGGAGGGGAGGTCCGGTCCCGCTAGAGCCGTGGATCCTTCGGTCTTGCCTTGGAGTTCCGGTCTCGCATGATTCCGTAGTGGCCCCCTGGCAGGGGCGTCCCATTGGTCAGGCGCTCCTACCACATTCCTGTAGGGATCCGAGGCTGAGAGGTCCTTGGGGTTTTTGGCCTTGTGCGATCCCGTAGCGGCCCCCTGGTAGATGCGTTCTATTGGATGGATGCGCCTACCATACTCCTGCGGGGAGCTGAGGCTGAGTGGTCCTGCACACAAGTAAGGAAAAAGTAATTCTCCTTGGGGGCTCCCCCCCTCTATCTCTTAGTCTTATCTGGCTTACGGTCCCCGTCCACTTATATGGTGCTTGGGAACTACCGTGCGTGAAGTGCCGGGGGCTTGGGGCCCCCCTGGCTTTCGGCCAGTACCTCCCGCGCAACCGCCTTTGGCAGGGCAGCAAATTCCGACTAAAAATGAGAATGAGAAGAGGGAGTTGAACGCATAGTGAGCACGCGCTAGTATGGTAATCATAAAAATTTAATAAGTAAATTAAATGAGTACCAAAGAAGAGCAACGTAGGGCAGGTTTCTTTTCATATAAATTTCCATATGGGGGAAGGCGGGACGAATATGTAGGCCACGACCCACCTCAAGGGAAGCAAGACTCTATGCGCTTGGGGTCAGAACCAGGCGAAGCTGAACGTAGTCCTGGACCGTCCCCTGAGGCTTAGTTTCTCCAAGCCCTGTTCTTGGACTTTTATGGAATTTATTATGAAAAGAAGGGTCTGTCCTATTGTTGCTCTAGGGGTAGAACTTACAGCGGTGTTCCGTGTTCCGAAGGTTCGGGAGCGGGTCCCCGTCCTCGGTTCTGGGGAATGGTCCCAGGCCCGGGATGTCCAGCCCCAGTATGGCAAATGGCCATGTGGGCTGGATCATCTGTACCGTCCAAGCCGGTGTATGGATCTGCTTGGGGTGGAACAGGCACGCCTAGCAGCTCTCGACCAGCTCGACGGCATCCTGGAGTGTTGCCGGCTAGTAGAAGCCATGCCGAAAGGCTTTACCGACAAGCGTGCATGAGGAAGAGTGACTCCCACATTCGCCTCCATGGATCTCAGCGAACAAGTCGCAGCCTTCCCCCTGGGTTATGCACCGCAATAGGATGTAGTTGGCGCCACGTCGGTAGATATCCCCCTCTACCGCCATGTGTCTCTTAGCCATACGCACAATCCGTTCAGCGGATACACATTCATCAGGAAGGATATTGTCTTTCAAGTAGTCCCGGACCTCCGTGATCCATGCATCGGGTCTGACTTGAGCATCTGGATCTTGAGCGCTGGGTTGCACGGAGTCCCCAGTGACGCTTGTGATCCTTGGCGACGACCATTGCCGCCGGGACCGCCAGCTTTGAGGTGCTGGTCTAGCCCCCTTCGTCCGGCTCGGCGGGCCGGGCTGTGGGCCGCGGCAACGTCCTCTCAGAGCCCCCTTTGGGCATAGTGGCTCCGGTGGGGGTCTTCGTTGAAAGGTCGTCAGCTGCGGCCTTGCTAACGCGTGGTATGTGGTGCTGGTCCAAGGCGAGGAGGTCTGTCTCCACCATCTTGGTCGATAACCAGACTGGGAGTTGCCCTGAGCCAACGACTAGCAAGAAGGATGAGCTCTTCATACTTTGCTATGTTGCTGGCTGCCTTGGAATAGAAACGCACCACATACCCAGACTGCTCCCCCGATGGCGTGAGGAACAGTACGCTAGCATCGGCCCCCTGCTTTCGCAAGGAGCCGTCGACAAACATCATTCGGTAAGGCCTGGTGTAGGTCAGGGCTCAGCGTCCTGTTTCATCGTCTTCGTGGCCCTCTGAGCGTGCGTCTACTTCAGCCACAAGTCAACTAGTGCTCGGTTAATGTCTGCATGACGGGAAAGGGAGCCTAGGTCAAACTTCAGTAGCTCCGCCACCCATTCGGCGGCATTGTCCGTCGCGTGGGGGCTGTGGAGGATAGCTATTAGCCTGGGGAGACCGCCGGGTGCTCGATACTCGGAGGTCCCCAGGCTGCTTTGGACCTTCCGGGAAGCTCCGCTGATGTCCCGGGAGCTCCGGGGGGTCCTGCTGGGCCTCCGGGGAGGGGTCCCATTGCACCTCTGGGAGGTCCTGCTGGTCCTCCGGGAGGTTGTGTCGGGGACCCGAGGTCCGGTTTGGGCCTCCGGGGTTTTTTGGTGCTTGCTTCTTGGTAGCGAAACAGGTCACGGTGGTATGGGGTTAAAGCCATTGGCGCGAAGACCAGAAATTCGCGGGACCCCTAGCTACGCCGAGTCGGTTTATGCCGGGGTTAGCAGTTAAAGGGTGCCCTTCAACTACTCCAGACACAGGGGTATGATGGGAGCCCTAGCAAGCATTTGGGAAGCGCAGCATATCACAGCTGTCGAAGTATTCGGTCGACACTTCCCCCGGGCCTGCACTGGGCAGCCCGCGGAGGTTCTTTTTTCGGTGGGGCTAGTTCCTAGCGGAAAGCTTGCGCAGATGGACGAGTTAGTAAGAGCTTGACACGGCGAGTTTTACGTGGTTCAGGCCGCCGGAGCGTAAAACCCTACGTCCACGGCGAGCTACGGAGCTCGCCGTATTGCTTGCTGCTCAGGGCCGGAGGCCTGAGCTTGGGTGTGAGTTACAGCTTTAGAGTGTATGGCTAGCGTATGAGTTGCAAAATGCGAACCCTTGATATCGACGCCTACCCGAGCCTTTTATAGTCCAAGACCCGGGCGGCTTACAAGGGGAGCCGGGACCCGACAGGTGGTCCCGGGAAGATTGTCTATTATCTACCGTATCTGCAGTTATGCCGGTAGTTGTCTCAGG
This sequence comes from Neostapfia colusana, assembly GCA_030760725.1. Taxonomy (NCBI): domain Eukaryota; kingdom Viridiplantae; phylum Streptophyta; class Magnoliopsida; order Poales; family Poaceae; genus Neostapfia; species Neostapfia colusana. The sequence goes on from JASWHV010000010.1 coordinate 22,288,997, forward strand.
TCGAAGGCTTCTGAGTCTTCATTTTGCCGCCCTGCCCATGCCGTATGCTAGTCGTAGTGGTTGATGACGGTGCAGGCGGCATGGGATGTCTTGTCGCGGTGTTTATTGGCTGGCAGGTTCTGACACCGCGCGCCAGTGTGTGATGCGACTGGGCGCAACGGTACCTGACAGACGCGTGCTCCGCGTCTCCGCGTCTTGGGAAGACGCGGGCCTTGAATACCTTGTACGAGCAAGGTATGGGGCGCCTTTACGCCCGCTGCCTACCGCTCGGGGTCAGGCAGCACCGTTCTTCTGGCCACGTGGCGGGTCCGGAGCCCTTCTCTGAGGAGAGAAGGTCCGGCCTGCGGGGCATGTGGAGCCTCCGGACCTCTCCCCGTGGAGGGGGAGGCTCGTCTTCTGTTGGCCACGTGGCGGGCCTGGAGCTCTCCTCTAAGGAGGGGGAGGTCCGGCCCCGCTGGACACGTGGCGCCTTCGGACCTCTCTCCCGCGGAGGGGGAGGTCCGGCTTCTGTATGCCACGTGGCGGATCCGGAGCTCTCCTCTGAGGAGAGGGAGGTCTGGCCCCGCCGGACGCGTGGCGCCTTCGGAGCTCTCCCTGCGGAGAAGGGCGAGTACCTTAGGCATTTTACCCTGTGCGTGGGGGTACCCCATATCTCAGGTACCGACAGTGGCCCCCGGGCCCATCTCGGGGGAGATAGCGAGCCCGAGGTGGGACCTCCGTCTCTTCCGATCCGCGCACTTTCTTTAAGTCCCGAATTGACCGCTGCCGGAGCACGAACGGCCATGGAATCGTGGGAGCGTGCGCTCACTTGATGGTTGCTTTTACTGCGGCGGTTCCCAAGACTGCCACTTCTGCACATTGCGGCGCTTTCTTCGGGAACCGCCGAAGTGCCTTGCCGGCTCATCTTCTCAGGAGACTGACTCCTTGCCCCAACTGCTTCAGTTAGGCGGCTTGGGCCCACCCGTCATCGGCACTCGGTCTAGGAACCGAAGCGGTTGCCGGTGCGGGGTACTCGAAGAGTTCCGAATCGCTTGGAATTGTACCCGGGAAGTTTTTTTAGAGGGGGTCTCACCCATATTGCAGCTTCCCTTCGCACTTCTCTGCGTTTCTCCTCGGACTCTTGTGCTTCTGCTCTCTTGCCTTTGCGCTCTCTTTCGCTATGGCTTCCAACTTGCTCCCGACGCGCCTCGTTCGCTCTTCCGAGCTCGGGCCAGTGCGCAGGCTGCTGGGCTGGCGCTTAGAAGAGCAGAAACATCGGCTTCGCCGAGGATCTCTCCCCCTGGTCCTGGAAAAGGGGGAGATAGTCTTCTTCACCGCTTATGCTCTGGCGGGGTTCGTTCCGCCGATTTCTTCCTTCTTTGTCACCCTGTTGGAGACATACGGTCTCCAGCTCCACCATCTTTCCCCTAATTCCTTCGCAATGGCTGCAGTTTTTGTCCACTTCTGCGAGATGTTCGTAGGGGTGCACGCCTCCGTGACGCTCTTCCGCCACTTCTTTGTGCTGCGGACGACTGGGCGCGGCTCAAAGACTCAGATGGGGGCATACTACTTCCAGCATCGCTGCAAACACCCCAAGGTCTCCGGATACCTCCTGCCCTTCAGCGCATCAAGGTGGGAGAACTGGAGGGAGAGCTGGGTGGTATTGCAGACCGACGAGCACGATCGCCTACAACTCCCAACTGCCAGCCCAACCACCGATCGCCGCTTCTGGGAGGAGATCCCTGAGCTGGAGCAGGAGTACACCCCGGTCTTGGAGCGGATCCGGTTCTTGGCCAACGAGGGGCTGACGTCTCTAATGGTGCTGATGGACTTTGTGTCGCGCCGTATTACTCCCTTGCAGCAGCGTAGCCGCCCAGCGTGGTACTACACCGGCGAGCAGGACTGTACCAGGCTGGAGAGAGGCCCCGGCTCTGACCCTTCCGACGAGGAGCTGAACGAGATGGTGAGCAAGGTGTGCGGTGACTACATTCCCAGTGGCGACCCCGCCCTTCCGCCTTCTGCCACCCCTCTCTTCTTGGAGCCTCAGAGGAGGTCAGAGCTCCTGCGGAAGATGCCGAACCTTGACGATATCGGGATTGCCGTCCGGCAGGTCGGGGATGCCTTCCGGGGTATCACCATTCCAGGAACCGAGCACCCCGGATCAGGGCATGAGGCATCCGCTGCTGCCAAACCTTCCCCCAGAGCCGATGGAACCCAAGCCGCCGACAAAGGGAAAGGAAAAGAGCCAGCCCCCGGGCATCTAGAGAAGAAACGCGCCCGGTCTCCTTCGAGGGTGCCGCCTGTGCCGAGTCAGGGTGCCGGAGCTACTTTGCTTCCATCTCCCTGAGGTGCTGGTCCATCGGGTGGCGATCCGAAGAGGTCCCGAGTGTCCCTCCCCGGCGGGTCTCTCCCCAGACAGCAGCCGTCCGAATCAGCGCAAGTACCTCGCCATCCTTCCTCAAGCGGTGGGGCTCCCAGGACGGATGTTGGTGGGGCGACGCCGGCGAGTGCGCTGGGGATCCAGGCGTCCCATTCCGCGACCGTTCCAGCCGCTGGTCCTGGTAGTTCAGCTACAGCCCAGAGGCCAGTGCTGCAAGCCCGCTGGAGCGCTCATGCCACCCAGTAAGTGTTATTCTTTCTGGCTTATAGGAGCAGAGCTCTTGCCTCTTCTCTTATCCTGAGGGCTTCTTCTTCTTTGCAGGGACCGACCGGCTGCCAGGGGCGGGCCTCTTATCCGGCCGCCTACAACCAGCGGGGGCTCCGCGCCTCAGCACCTGGGGACCGTGGCGGCCCCCATGGCTCCCAAATCGACGGGGGCACCCTCTGCACCAGCGGGTTCATTTCCCGCAGTGGCCGCATCTGCTCCTACCCGTCCTCCTTCACCAGCCCAGAAGCCAAGTCTTGAGACCGGGAGGGCTGCTGTAGGTGCGTCTGCTGGCCCCCTGGCCTGCTTAGGACAGCGCCCCACCGTGGCTGCTGAGGCGCCGGCGCCCCCGCCGGTCTTAGACTCGTCAGGGGGGTCCAGCGGCGCAACTCCTGTCCCCCCTGCTCCGGCGCCCGTGTGGGACGCCCTGGGGCGTGTCCAGACCAGCGCCCGGCAGCTCCAATCTGCCTTTGAGCAGGAGCGGGAGGCATTGGCCGCCGAGAGGGAACGCCTTCTCGGCTGGCAGCAGCGGGCCCGGGCAGACCTTGACTCAAGGCAGTCAAGGCTTGAGGCCATGAGTGCTCTGCTTGGCACTCAGAAGAAGGCCATTAGCCGCTTGGAGTCAGAGGCCCAGCGGGTTCGTGCCACCTACCGCGAGGGTCTGGCCCAAGCTGAAGCCAAAGCCAAGGAGTGTTCCGCCGCCGCGGAGGAGTTGCAGCTGCAGGTAGCCCGTCGGGAGCACGCCGTCGCTGATCGGGAACGCGCCGCTGCGGCCGATGAGGAGAAGACCACCGCCCGGCTGAGGACCAAGGTGGAGGAGCTAAGGGCTCGGTCCGAGGAGCTGGAGCTCCGTGAGTCGGCTGTCGCCGCGAGGGAGGAGCAGCTCTCGAAGGAGCGTCAGGCGGCGATGGATCGCGAGCTAGCGGCTTGCCAAGAGGTAGAGAGGCTCCAGTCCTTGCGGACTGCCGAGGCCCAGGCGGTCTGGTGCTTCATTGCCAAGGCGGGATCCACCTTGGCTCCTCTTGGTTTCAGCCCTGTGCAGGTGGAGACCCCAGCGCGGCTGAAGTCCGAAGCGGCCCCAGCCCTTGAGTCTCTCGGCGACGAGCTAGGTCGGCTCGAATCAGTGATCGCCGACGAGCTAGAAGCGGAAGGTCGGGGCCTCGGGAAGGAGGTTGCGATGCACGTTCTGTCGTGCTTCGTTAGCCGAGACCCTTCCTTTTCTCTGGGGCCGGTTTGTCTAGGACCCATCGCCGATCGGGAGGAAGCTGCCAGGGCCGAAGTCGAGGACTTAGCTGCCCTCGTGGCCTCTAGGTTTCATCGTGAGTCCGGGGACCCCTAGGCCTCTGCCCTCGTGTCCACAAGGCCCTGTACTTCCTTTTTTATTTTTGTTGAGTCTGTAGCCCAGCTCGTGGAGCCATCGTATGGACAGACTCCTGTTTCTTTCTGTGTCTGCATGTCCTAGTCTTCTTCTTGGTCTTTCCTGACCGAGTCCTTAGCTCCGCAAGGACTCGGAGGCCTTGACCAATCTCGAAGCTCTGCATAGACACCTTGTCCGGGTCCCCACTGTGTACTAAGGGTTCCGGAGGTCTCCAGGACCCGCCTCACGAGATCGGAGGGGGGTCCAGGCCTGTTGGTCACGTGGCGGACCCGGAGCTCCCGCCTGAGAGGAGGTCCAGGCTTGCGGGGCACGTGGAGGCCTCGGGCCTCTCCCCGCAGAGGGGGGAGGTCTGACTTCTGTAGACCACGCGGCGGTCCCGAAGCTCCCCTCAAGGAGGTGGGAGGTCCGGCCCTGCTGGACACATGGGGCCTTCGGGCCTCGCCCCTGTGAGGTCTAGCTCTTTGATCTTACCTTGGGGTTTTTGGCCTTGCGCGATCCCATAGCGGCCCCCTGGTAGGTGCATTCTATTGGATGGATGCGCCTACCATACTCCTGCGGGGAGCTGAGGCTGAGAGGTCCTGCACACAAGTAAGGAAAAAGTAATTCTCATTGGGGGCTCCCCCCCTCTATCTCTTAGTCGTATCTGCAGCAAATTCCGACTAAAGATGAGAAGAGGGAGTTGAACGCATAGTGAGCACGCGTTAGTAGGGTAATCATAAAAATTTAATAAGTAAATTAAATGAGTACCAAAGAAGAGCAACGTAGGGTAGGTTTCTTTTCATATAAATTTCCATACGGGGGAAGGCGGGCCGAATATGTAGGCCACGACCCACCTCAAGGGAAGCAAGACTCTACGCGCTTGGGGTCGGAACCAGGCGAAGCTGAACGTAGTCCTGGACCGTCCCCTGAGGCTTAGTTGCTCCAAGCCCTGTTCTTGGACTTTTATGGAATTTATTACAAAAAGAAAGGCCTGTCCTATTGTTGCTCTAGGGGTAGAACTTACAGCGGTGTTCCGTGTTCCGAAGGTTCGGGAGCGGGTCCCCGTCTTCGGTTCTGGGGAATGGTCCCAGGCCCGGGATGTCCAGCCCCAGTATGGCAAATGGCCATGCGGGCTGGATCATCTGTACCGTCCAAGCCGGTGTATGGATCTGCTTGGCGTGGAACAGGCACGCCTAGCAGCTCTCGACCAGCTCGACGGCATCCTGGAGTGTTGCCGGCTAGTAGAAGCCATGCCAAAAGGCTTTACCGACAAGCGTGCGTGAGGAAGAGTGACTCCCACATTCGCCTCCATGGATCTGAGCAAACAAGTCGCAGTCTTCCCCCTGGGTTATGCACCGCAATAGGATGTGGTTGGCGCCACGTCGGTAGAGATCCCCCTCTGCTGCCATGTGTCTCTTAGCCATACGCACAATCCGTTCAGCAGATACACGTTCATCAGGGAGGATATTGTCTTTCAAGTAGTCCCGGACCTCCGTGATCCATGCATCGGGTCTGACTTGAGCATCTGGATCTTGAGCGCTGGGTTGCACAGAGTCCCTAGTGACGCTTATGATCCTTGGCGGCGCCCATGGCCGCCGGGACCGCCAGCTTCGAGGTGCTGGTCTAGCCCCCTTCGCCCTGCTCGGCGGGCCGGGCTATGGGCCGCGGCAACGTCCTCTCGAGGCCCCCTTCGGGCACAGTGGCTCCAGTGGGGGTCTTCGTTGAAAGGTTGTCAGCTGCGGCCTTGCTAGCGCGCGGTACGTGTACAGGTCCAAGGCGAGGAGGTCTGTCTCCACCATCTTGGTTGATAACCAGACTGGGAGTTGCCCTGAGCCAACGACTAGCAAGAAGGATGAGCACTTCATACTTTGCTATGTTGTTGGCTGCCTTGGAATTGAAACGCGCCACATACCCAGACTGCTCCCCCGATGGCGTGAGGAACAGTATGCTAGCATCGGCCCCCTGCTTTCGCAAGGAGCCGTCGACGAACATCATTCGGTAAGGCCTGGTGACGGTCAGGGCTCAGGGTCCTGTTTCATCGTCTTCGTGGCCCCCTGAGCGTGCGTCTACTTCAGCCACAAGTCAACTAATGCTCGGTTAACGTCTGTATGACGAGAAAGGGAGCCTTGATCAAACTTCAGTAGCTCCGGCGCCGATTTGGCGGTATTGTCCGCCGCGTGGGGGCTGTGGAGGATAGCTTTTAGCCTGGGGAGACCGCCGGGTGCTCGACACTCGGAGGTCCCCAGGCTGCTTTGGACCTTCCGGGAAGCTCCGGGGAGGGGTCCCACTGCACCTCCGGGAGGTCCTGCTGGTCCTCCGGGAGGTTGTGTCGGGGATCCGAGGTCTGTTTTTCTGGTGCTTGCTTCTTGGTAGCGAAACAGGTTACGGTGGTATGGGGTTAAAGCCATTGGCGCGAAGACCAGAAATTCGCGGGACCCCTAGCTATGCCGAGTCGGTTTATGCCGGGATTAGCAGGTAAAGGGTGCCCTTCAACTACACCAGACACAGGGGTCTGATGGGATCCCTAGCAAGCATTTGGGAAGCGCAGCATATCACAGCCTGGCATCGAGTCTACGATTTGGTTTATCATAGGGAGAGAAAATAGGTCTTTAGGGCATGCCTTATTGAGACTGGTGTAGTGGATGCGCTTCCTGAGCTTCTCGCTGGCCTTCGGGATAATAACACGGTTTGCCAAGCGCCGGGAGCGGCGGACTCTCCGTCTTGTCGGACGGCTGGACGTCGGGAAAGACCTTTAAGTAGTGCTCCATCACCTCCCTAGGGATCTCTGGCCTCGGCGATGGCTGTCATGCAGCACATTGACATTGTGCCGGAGGGGGGCAATGAGCGCGCCTTCCTATTTGCTATCCAGGCTCCCGGCAACCCGGGTGGTCTGGGTGGCATCGGCGCTGATTCGGACGAGCCTTGTGGGGACGTCGTCCTCATCAAGGGGTTGCACGCGGGGTGCCATGGTAGAGGCACGGTGGCGTGCACTTGGGTGGAGCTGGTTTGGTTCTGCACTGCCGAGGGTTGGCACTGTAGTTGCTGTAAGCGCCTGAAGCTTTTCCAAGGCTAACACTGCGGCAGCACGGTCTCCACAAACCTTGAGGACGCCTGTTGGTGTAGGCATCTTCAAGACAAGGTAGCCGTAGTGGGCTACTGCCATGAATCGGTACAGGGCTGGCCTGCCGATTATGGCGTTGAAGGGGAGGTCAATCTCGGCCACGTCGAACAGAATGTACTCTGTCCGGTAGCTGTCCGGTGCCACAAAGGTCACCGGGAGGTTGATGTGGCCGTAGGGAACGACCTGTCCCGGCCTTACCCCTGAGAACGGGCTCGATGGGGCGAGCTTGGCCATCGGGATCTGCAGCTTCTGGAAGGCTGCGCGACTGACGAGGTTCAGTCCAGCCCCGCCATCCAACAAAACGTGGTACATCTTCACGTTGGCGATGGTGGGAGCCACCACGAGCGGCAGTTGGCTGGCCCCAGCCATGTTCCTGGGGCAGTCAGTGTCATCAAAACTGATGGGGGTTCCCATCCACCTGAGGTGCGGTACTGCACCTGGGAGGGGAGCCACCGACGCTACCGCTCGGCGCAAGGCCTTAGCCATGCTTCGGGACGTGGGGTCAGCGGACCCGCCGAAGATGACATAAAGCATCTTCCGGTGCTCGTCGTCACTGGAGCTGGAGCTCCCATGATTGCGCACTGCCTTTACGGCGTGCTGAAGCTCCTGGAACTCCACCTGGCGGTCGACGCCGTCTCGGGCCTCGACCTTCTGCTTGCCCTCCCTTTGACTGTAGGGTGGGGCATCAGTTAGGGGCTGCTTCCCTTTCCGGAAGCGCTCCGCGAGCTTCTGGATTTCCCGGCATTCGGCGGCAGTATGGTTGCCGGTGCCATGCACAGGGCATAGCCCGCCCTGGTCACTGTCGGGGACCGGTGATTGCCGTTGCCTTTTGTCAGGGCGTGGCCCCCGAGCTCCACTGGTCGTCACAGCTGCGGCGACGGGGGCCTTGAATGGTGACTTCATCTTGCCACTCCCCCGGTTCTTGGTCTTCTTGCCACCCCCGTAGGCAGCAGCACCGGACCCGGGCTGTCCTCCTGACTCGGAGGTTGGCAGAGCGTGCCAGTTCCGCCCTTCAGCTGCTCTGGCGCACTTGTCCGCCAGGCTGAAGAGCTCCGAGACGTCGCGGACCTCTCTGGTCGCGAGCTTCTCAAGCATTTTCTCGTCCCGGACACCCTGTCAGAACACCACCACCACAGAGGCACTTTGGATATGTGGGATCGTGTTGCGTACCTGAGAGAACCGCTGGATGAAAGAGCGCAGCGACTCCCCAGGTTGTTGCTTGACGGCGTGGAGGTCAAGCTCCGTGCCGGGACGGGTGTAAGAGCTGCCGAAGTTGGCGATGAACTGCCGTCAGAGCTCTCCCCAGGAGATTATGGACCCCTGAGGTAGATTCATGAGCCAAGACCGAGCTGGGCCGGTCAAGGCGACGGGGAAGTAATTGGCCATGACAGCCTCGTCCCCTCCTGCGGCAAGTACGGTGGTGGAGTAGATCTGGAGGAACTCCGCTGGGTTGACGCTGCCGTCGTACTTCTCGGGCAGGTGCGGGCGAAACTTGCGTGGCCACCTTGCGAAGCGAAGGTGGGGTGCAAGGGCCGCACATCCTGCACCTGCTGCTGCAGGTACAGGCGCTGCGAACACTTGGTTTGCACCTGGCACCGCGTATCCCAGCATGGGCAAGGCTGCACCATAGACCGGGGCCGCTGCTTGCGGCGCGTAAGGTTGTGGCATATGCTGCGCAGCATATGCCTGAGGCAGGGCTCGCGTGGTGAAGGCCTGCCCTTCTGGTTGTGTCGAGGCCGACGACATGCTGTCGCCTGCCTCATGGTTGCGACGCCTTTCTCGGCGTCGCTCGAGGTACACCCGGGCGTCCTGGCCCAAGTGGCACCGTTGCAGTTCCCTTCGCAGGTCCGTCGACAGGAGCCTGGAGGAGCTGGAATCCGCCGTTAGCCCGTCAACCGTGGGTGTGCGCGTCAGCGACACAGCCGGTTGTCCTGGGTGCCGTCCTCGCCGAAACCGAGGGTTCGCGGCGGCGACGACGAGGCGGTCCACCTCGCGGACCCATTGCAGGGTTGCTGAATGGGGCGCATCCCCCACAGGTGGGTTGCGCAGCAGCGCTCTTGCTGCAGCTAGCGCACCTCCATGGTGTACGCTCAGCGCTGCAGAAGACCTCACACTGGTCGGAGCCTGCATCGCCGGAGTCGGCGTCGCCGGAGTCGGCTGCTGGCTATAAGCTTGTGCCGACACACTCCGCCCTGAGTGTGTCGACATGTACTCCCCAGTGGTCACGGTTCGCCGTGAACGTGGAGGGGGAGAGTTTGCCGCTGAAGGAAGCTTGGTCATCTTCGTCGGCGGAAACTCGTCGCGCTAGGAGAAAAGCCCCCTACCTGGCGCTCCAAATGTCGAAGTGTTCGGTCGACACTTCCCCCGGGCCTGCACTGGGCAGCCCGCAGAGGTTCTTTTTTCGGTGGGGCTGGTTCCTAGCGGAAAGCTTGCGCAGATGGACGAGTTAGTAAGAGCTTGACACGGCGAGTTTTATGTGGTTCAGGCCGCCGGAGCGTAAAACCCTACGTCCACGGCGAGCTACGGAGCTCGCTGTATTGCTTACTGCTCAGGGCCGGAGGCCTGAGCTTGGGGGTGAGTTACAGCTTGAGAGTGTATGGCTAGCGTATGAGTTGCAAAATGCGAACCGTTGCTATCGACGCCTATCCGAGCCTTTTATAGTCCAAGACCCGGGCGGCTTACAAGGGGAGCCGGGACCCGACAGGTGGTCCCGGGAAGATTGTCTATTATCTACCGTATCTGCAGTTATGCCGGTAGTTGTCTCTGGTCGAAGGCTTCTGAGTCTTCATCTTGCCGCCCTGCCCATGCCGTATGCTAGTCGTAGTGGTTGATGACGGCGCAGGCGGCATGGGATGTCTTGTCGCGGTGTTTATTGGCTGGCAGGTTCTGACACCACGCGCCAGTCTGTGATGCGACTGGGCGCAACGGCACCTGACAGACGCGTGCTCCGCGTCTCTGCGTCTTGGGAAGACGCGGGCCTTGAATACCTTGTACGGGCAAGGTATGGGGCGCCTTTACGCCCGCTGCCTACCGCTCGGGGGCAGGCAGCACCGTTCTTCTGGCAACGTGGCGGGTCCGGAGCCCTTCTCTGAGGAGAGAAGGGTCCGGCCTGCGGGGCACGTGGAGCCTCCGGACCTCTCCCCGCGGAGGGGGAGGCTCGGCTTCTGTTGGCCACGTGGTGGGCCCGGAGCTCTCCTCTGAGGAGGGGGAGGTCCGGCCCCGCTGGACACATGGCGCCTTCGGACCTCTCTCCCGCGGAGGGGGTGGTCCGGCTTCTGTATGCCACATGGCGGGCCCGGAGCTCTCCTCTGAGGAGAGGGAGGTCCGGCCCCGCCGGACGCGTGGCGCCTTCGGAGCTCTCCCTGCGGAGAAGGGCGAGTACCTTAGGCATTTTACCCTGTGCGCGGGGGTACCCCATATCTCAGGTACCGACAACAGCCTGGCATCGAGTCTACTATTTGGTCTATCATAGGGAGAGAAAATAGGTCTTTAGGGCATGCCTTATTGAGGCTGGTGTAGTGGATGCGCTTCCGGAGCTTCTCGCTGGCCTTCGGGATAACAACACGGTTTGCCAAGCGCAGGGAGCGGCGGACTCTCCGTCTTGTCGGACGGCTGGACGTCGGGAAAGACCTTTAAGTAGTGCTCAATCACCTCCCTAGGGATCTCTGGCCTCGGCGACGGCTGTCATGCAGCACATCGACATTGTGCCGGAGGGGGGCAACGAGCGCGCCTTCCTATTTGCTACCCAGGCCCCCGGCTACCCGGGTGGTCTGGGTGGCATCGGCGCTGATTCGGACAAGCCTTGTGGGGACGTCATCCTCATCGAGGGGTTGCACGCGGGGTGCTGTGGTAGAGGCACGGTGGCGTGCACTTGGGTGGAGCTGGTTTGGTTCTGCGCTGCCGAGGGTTGGCGCTCTAGTCGCTGTAAGCGCCTGAAGCTTTTCCAAGGCTAACACTGCAGCAGCACGGTCTCCACAAACCTTGAGGACGCCTGTTGGTGTAGGCATCTTCAAGACAAGGTAGCCGTAGTGGGCTACTGCCATGAATCGGTACAGGGCTGGCCTGCCGATTATGGCGTTGAAGGGGAGGTCAATCTCGGCCACGTCGAACAGAACGTACTCTGTCCGGTAGCTGTCCGGTGCCCCAAAGGTCACCGGGAGGCTGATGTGGCCGTAGGGAACGACCTGTCCCGGTCCCACCCTTGAGAACGGGCTCGATGGGGCGAGCTTGGCCATCGGGATCTGCAGCTTCTGGAAGGCTGCGCGACTGATAAGGTTCAGCCCAGCCCCGCCATCCACCAAAACATGGTACATCTTCATGTTGGCGATGGTGGGGGCCACCACGAGCGGCAGTTGGCCGGCCCCAGCCATGTTCCTGGGGCAGTCGGTGTCATCGAAGCTGATGGGGGTTCCCATCCACCTGAGGTGCGGTGCTGCACCTGAGAGGGGAGCCACCGACGCTACCGCTCGATGCAAGGCCTTAGCCGTGCTCCAGAACGGGGGGTCAGCGGACCCGAAGATGACATAGAGCATCTTCCGGTGCTCGTCATCACTGGAGCTGGAGCTCCCATGACTGCGCACTGCCCTTACGGCGTGCTGAAGCTCCTGGAACTCCACCTGGCGGTCGACGCCGTCCCGGGCCTCGACCTTCTGCTTGCCGCCCCTTTGATCATTGGGTGGGGCATCAGTTAGAGGCTGCTTCCCTTTCTGGAAGCGCTCTGCGAGCTTCTGGATTTCCCGGCATTCGGTATGGGTATGATAACTGGTGCCATGCACAGGGCATAATTCATCCTGGCCCCCGTCTGGGGCCGGTGATTGTCGCGGCCTCTTGTCAGGGCGCGGCCCCCGAGCTCCACTAGTCGTCGCAGCTGCGGCGACGGGGGCCATGAACGGTGACTTCATCTTGCCACTCCCCCGGTTCTTGGCCTTCTTGCCACCCCCGTAGGCAGCAGCGCCGGACCCAGGCTGTCCTCCTGACTCGGAGGTCAGCAGAGCGTGCCAGTTCCGTCCTTCAGCTGCTCTAGCGCACTTGTCCGCTAGGCTGAAGAGCTCTGAGACGTCGCGGACCTCTCTGGTCGCGAGCTTCTCAAGCATTTTCTCGTCCCGGACACACTGTCGGAACGCCACCACCACAGAGGCACTTTGGATATGTGGGATGGTGTTGCGTACCTGAGAGAACCGCTTGATGAAAGAGCGCAGCGACTCCCCAGGTTGTTGCTTGACGGCGTGGAGGTCAAGCTCCGTGCCGGGACGGGTGTAGGAGCTGCCGAAGTTGGCGACGAATTGCCGGCAGAGCTCCCCCCAGGAGGTTATGGACCCCTGAGGTAGATTCATGAGCCAAGACCGAGCTGGGCCGGTCAAGGCGACGGGGAAGTAGTTGGCCATGACAGCCTCGTCCCCTCCTGCGGCAAGTACAGAGGTGGAGTATATCTGGAGGAACTCCGCCGGGTTGACGCTACCGTCGTACTCTTCGGGCAGGTGCGGCCGGAACTTGCGTGGCCACCTCGCGAAGCGAAGGTGGGGTGCAAGGGCCGCAAATCCTGCACTTGCTGCTGCAGGTACTGGCGCTGCGAACGCTTGGTTCGCACTTGGTGCCGCGTATCCCGGCATGGGCAAGGCTGCACCATAAACCGGGGCCGCTGCTTGCGGCGCATATAGTTGTGGCATATGCTGCGCAGCATATGCCTGAGGCAGGGCTCGCGTGGCGAAGACCTGCGCTTCAGGTTGTGTCGAGGCTGACGACATGCTGTCGCCAGCCTCATGGTTGTGACGCCTTTCTCGGCGTCGCTCGAGGTACACCCGGGCGTCCTGGCCCAAGTGGCACCGTTCCAGTTCCCTTCGCAGGTCCGTCGACAGGAGCCTGGAGGAGCTGGAATCCGCCGTTAGCCCGTCAACCGTGGGTGTGCGCATCAGCGACACAGCCGGTTGTCCTGGGCGCCGTCCTCGCCAAAACCGAGGGTTCGCGGCGGTGACGACGAGGCGGTCCACCTCGCGGACCCATTGCTGGGTCGCTGAATGGGGCGCATCCCCCGCAGGTGTGTTGCGCAGCAGCGCTCTTGCTGCAGCTAGCGCGCCTCCATGTTGTACGCTCAGCGCTGCAGAAGATCTCACACTGGTCGGGGCCTGCATAGCCGGAGTCGGCGTTGCCGGAGTCGGCTGCTGGCTACCAGCTTGTGCCGACACACTCCGTCCTGAGTGTGTCGACATGTACTCCCCAGTGGTCACGGTTCGCCGTGAACGCGGAGGGGGAGAGTTTGCCGCTGAAGGAAGCTTGGTCATCTTCGTCGGCGGAAACTCGTCGCGCTAGGAGAAAAGCCCCCTTCCTGGCGCGCCAAATGTCGAAGTGTTCAGTCGACACTTCCCCCGGGCCTACACTGGGCAGCCCACGGAGGTTCTTTTTTCGGTGGGGCTAGTCTCTAGCGGAGAGCTTGCACAGATGGACGAGTTAGTAAGAGCTTGACACGGCGAGTTTTACGTGGTTCAGGCCGCCGGAGCGTAAAACCCTACGTCCACGGCGAGCTATGGAGCTCGCTGTATTGCTTGCTGCTCAGGACCGGAGGCCTGAGCTCGGGGGTGAGTTACAGCTTGAGAGTGTATGGCTAGCGTATTAGTTGCAAAGTGCGAACCCTTGCTATCGACGCCTACCCGAGCCTTTTATAGTCCAAGGCTCGGGCAGCTTACAAGGGGGGCCGGGACCCGACAGGTGGTCCCGGGAAGATTGTCTATTATCTACCGTATCTGCAGTTATGCCGCTAGTTGTCTCAAGATGAAGGCTTCTGAGTCTTCATCTTGCCGCCCTGCCCATGCCGCATGCAAGTCGTAGTGGTTGATGACGGCGCAGGCGGCATGGGATGTCTTGTCGCAGAGTTTATTGGCTGGCAGGTTCTGACACCGCGCGCCAGTCTGTGATGCGACTGGTCGCAACGGCACCTGACAGAGGCGTGCTCCGCGTCTCCGCGTCTTGGGAAGACGCGGGCCTTGAATACCTTGTACGGGCAAGGTATGGGGCGTTTTTACGCCCGCTGCCTATCTCTCGGGGCAGGCAGCGTCGTTCTGCTGCCACGTGGCGGGCCTGGAGCCCTTCTCAGAGGGGAGAAGGGTCAGTCCCGCGGGGCACGTGGAGCCTCCGGACCTCTCCCCGCGGAGGGAGAGGCTTGGCTTCTGTTGGCCACGTGGCGGCCCGGAGCTCTCCTCTGAGGAGAGGGAGGTGCGGCCCCGCTGGACACGTGGCGCCTTCGGACCTCTCTCCCGCGGAGGGGGAGGTCCGGCTTCTGTATGCCACGTGGCGGGCCCGGAGCTCTCCTCTGAGGAGAGGGAGGTCCGGCCCCGCCGGACGCGTGGCGCCTTCGGAGCTCTCCCTGCGGAGAAGGGCGAGTTCCTTAGGCATTTTCCCCTGTGCGCGGGGGTACCCCATATCTCAGGTACCGACACAGATGGAGTCGTAACCCGACTGAGTACGTGGTAATCCGACGATGAAATCCATACTGATGTCTTCCCACTTCCACTCTGGTACCTTCAAAAGTTGCAACAATCCAGCGGGTTTTTGATATTCGGCCTTCACCCGTTGGCATGTGTTGCATAGGGCAACGTATTCAGCTATATCCCTTTTCATACCATCCCACCAATAACAAGTTTTCAAGTCCTTCTACATTTTGGTACTCCCGGGATGTATAGAATAGGGTGAATCATGTGCCTCCTTCAATATCATGTCGCAGAGGTGTTTCATGATAGGCACACAAATCCTTTTTCCTAGCCAAAGCGTACCCTTTTCGTCTTCTTTGAAATCCTTCTCTATTCCTTGTCGGATTCTTTCCTTGATCTCCTTGATCTCCTCATCCGTTGCTTGGCCATCTCTTATCTCCTGCTCCAATGAGGAGTGGATCTCCATTATTTCCATGTTGTTCAAGAATCCGAGGTGTAACCGTTCGAACTCCTTACGTAGTTCGGGTGGTAGCTCCCGAACCGTGAGTTGGTGACATGCTCCCTTTCGGCTCAATGCATCAGCTACTACATTGGCCTTTCCAGGGTGGTAGTTGATTCCAACATCGTAATCCTTGATGAGTTCCGACCATCGACGTTGCCTCAAATTCAAGTCCGTTTGGGTAAATATGTACTTGAGGCTTTTATGATCCGTATAGATCTCACATCGATGACCAAGGATATAAAGTCTCCAAATCTTCAATGCATGCACTACTGCTGCTAGATCCAAGTCATGTGTAGGATAATTAAGCTCGTGCCTCTTTAATTGTCGTGAGGCATAGGCTACCACTTGTCCTTCTTTCATGAGCACACATCCAAGCCCCTGTCTGGATGCGTCACAATATATGTCAAAGCTCTTGCTTACGTCTGGCAATACCAGAACCGGTGCTGTGGTTAGCCTTTTCTTGAGTTCCTCAAAACTTCCTTTGCAGGCTGGTGTCCATTGGAAGACCTTTCCCTTCATTACCAACTCTGTCATAGGCTTTTCTATCTTAGAGAAGTCTTTAATGAAGCGTCGATAGTATCCAGCCATCCCAAGAAAACTTTGAATATCACTCACGCTCTGCAGTTGGTCCTACTTCAGAACATCTCTTACTTTTCCGGGATCAACCGATACCCCTTCCTTGGAGATAATGTGGCCTAGGAAAGATATTTCCTTTAGCCAAAATTGACACTTGCTGAGCTTGGCATACAATTGATGCTCTCGCAGTTTCTGCAATGTCAATATCAAATGTTCTTCATGTTCTTCCTCGCTTTTCGAATACACCATAATGTCGTCGATGAAAACCACGATGAACTTGTCCAAGTACTCCATGAAAACCTTGTTCATAAGGTACATGAAGTATGCAGGTGCATTTGTCAACCCAAAAGACATGACAGTATATTCATACGAACCATACCGTGTTCGAAAGGCTGTCTTGGGTATATCGGAGGGCTTAATCTTCAGCTGGAAGTATCCCGACCGAAGATCAATCTTGGAGAACACACGAGCTCCTTTCATTTGGTCAAACAGGTCCTCTATACGGGGCAGAGGGTATTTGTTCTTGATTGTTACCTTGTTGAGAGACCTATAGTCCATGCACATCCTTTGGGTTCCATCCTTCTTGTCTACGAAAAGCACCGGAGCTCCCCATGGTGACGAGCTTGGACGTATGAAACCCTTCTCCAACTGTTCTTGTATTTGCTTCTTGAGTTCTGCCAGTTCATTGACGGGCATCCTATAGGGTCTCTTGGCTATGGGTGCCGTTCCAGGTACCAAATCTATGGCAAACTCAATGTCCCGGTCAGGTGGCATACCTGGAAGCTCTTCCGGGAACACGTCCAAAAATTCCTGAACAACCGGGATGCTGTCCAATGTTGCTCCTTCAACGTGGTTCAAATTTGCCTTTTCAGCGGTTTGTTGGGCTGACTCAAACTCGACACGGATGCCATTCTCATTTGTCAACTGCACGCTTCTTTCAGCACATTGGATTACCCCATTGTGCTTGCTTAACCAATCCATCCCGAGTATTATGTCAATCCCTTGGGAGTCCAAGACAATAAGGTTGGCAAGGAAGTCTACCCCCCTTATTTTAAGGCTTACTTTCGGACATACTATATTAGTCGTCATTTCTCCTCCAGGAGAATTTACTAACATAGCACATTCTAAGTGGGATACGGGTAGATGATGTTTAGCAACATATTTGGATGATATGAAGGAATGTGATGCTCCAGAATCAGATAAGATGGTGGCCGGGTTGGAGTTGGCAAGGAACATACCAATTACGACGTCCTCAGCCTGTTGTGCTTCCTCAGCAGAGACATGGTTCACGTTGCCGCGAGCATAGTTCTGCTGTCCACGGTTTCCTTGATTGTCTCCTCCGTTCGGTCGCGGGTTCTGCTTGGGCACGTTACCTTACTGTCCAGGCCTCTCCTCGGGCACTGGTTTGCGAAGTGTCCTATCTCCCCGCATGCAAAGCATGCCTGTTGCCTATGGCAGCAGGTACGTTGGGGCGGGGGTTTTGAACAAGAGCGCCATTGTTAGGTCGGGGTGCAGGAGGCATGGGCACGCGAGGTGCTGGTGCAACGAATTGTTGCTGTGGTGGCTGACCAGGGCGGTATGCAGGAGTGATTGACCTATACTGTGTTGTGGCCGGGGGCATGTACCGAGGTCGTACGTTGCTCCCTTCGTGCTGACATTGCATCTTCCTCTTGCCTTCTCGCTCGATCTCTTTAATCTTGCTTTCGACCACTATAGCCTTGTCAACCAGCTTCTGGAAGCTTACGTAGTCATTGTTGAGGAGCTGAACCTGGATCTCATTGTTCAACCCTCTCATGAACAGGTACTGCTTCCTCTGGTCTGAGTTGACATCTTCGGGGGCATACGGGGACAGTTGTATGAACTTGTTGAGGTACTCATTCATACTTCTCTGTCCTTGGCGGAGACCTTCGAACTCCTGCCTCTTGAGCATCATTACACCAGCAGGGATGTAATGAGAGCGGAAACTTTCCTTGAACTCAGTCCAAGTGATCGTCTCTGGGTTGGCATGAGCGTTGCTCAGGGCATCGCACCAGTCAGCAGCGGCTCCCATAAGTTGGTGCGACGCGAAGAGAACCTTCTCTCGGTCATTGCACTGTACTATGGCAAGCTTCTTCTCCAAGGATTTCAACCAGTCGTCGGCCTCCATGGGGTCACTAGCTTGAGCAAAGGTGGGTGGTCAAGTCCTCATGAACTCTCCCAACCTGTTATGAGCCGGCGGTGGGGGCAGCGGTGGTGCCGGAACGGGGTTGTTGTTGGCCTGCAACTGACCCAAAGTTTGGATCATGGTTTGCATAAGCTGGTTTTGCATGGTCATCAAGCTTTCCATATTGTTCTCGCCAGCTCCGGGGTTAACAGGAACTTCCTCGTGATCATCCTCTTGGTTGTCACGGACGTTCCTTCGTCCGGCGTTTCCTCTCACCATCTGTGAGAGAGATCGAAATAGAATAGAATGTTAGAAGGTTAGGTAGATTCCCTCAACTATATGCATCAAGGTGAGTTGGACTATATATATATATTAGCCCATATGAGGATGTGAACAAGTGCCGAAACATCTCACACCTCTTTCTTCTTACTTGTGGATATGGACAACGTTTTGAGACGTCCCACAACTCACACTAAGCGTATAATCTCAAACAATCATCACAAGGGCTCACACAACTCCTATTCAAGGATGGTTTCCTATGCCAAGGTGGTTTCAAGGCCAATCTAAGCGTCCTAGGGTGCTTCCTTTGGTCAGCGTAGCTTAGCTACCAATCTGTGTTTCCTATTTAGGGGTGTAACCTACTGTCAAATCATGGCTCTAATAGCAATCTGAGGTTTCTATCTAGGCGTGTAACCTACTGTCAACCCGTGGCTTTGATACCAATCTGTGACGCCCTCAATTCTGTGGAAAAAACCACGGAACCGAGAACTAATGCATATGTGTGCCCAGGATGTTCATCACACATACACATATGTTCCACAAACTGAATTCAGATTATATATTACCACGAATAACAGAGTTTATTACAATATCTCATGAGTCTTGGACTCACGTTCACAGCGGAAGTCTTATTTCTATGCAGCGGAAGTCTTTATTCTAATTCAGAAGCCATTTGACTAATGCGGAAGCAAATCTAAGCAGAAGTGGCTCCATCTCTACTCCCTCCACAGGCAAGGTTGATAATAGATCACAAGCCTTAATGCTCCACTTGGCCTTCATAGTAGGCTTCTCCTGCTGCTGATGATGAAATAATAATGCAAGTTTGAGTACAATGATGTACTCAGCAAGTGCGGGAAAAACACGATATGCAGCTCATAACAAGGTAGGTATATAAAGGCTCATTTGCAGAAAAGCAGATTTATAAAACCATGATAAAACAGCAACTTAAGTTTAGATGAATGTAATCCCAGCATGTATTGAATTACCAACATACCTTCATCACTTTCAATGTTCCACCCGAACATTAACCAACTTCATTCTTACTCATGAATACCTCCTCGTATTCGCTACCATCTCACAAATACCTTCCCGTATTCGCTACCATATCATCTCATAAACAACTTTACCTCATACCGAGACCCATCTCATTGTCACGACTTAACAGTCATGCAACCATCTTGACACCCGGACTCAACAGTCCCAAAACCAAAATCATAACCAAAAAAAATAACCATAACCAAGAACCATCCCATTAACCATCCCAACAAATCATGGCAGTTTAGCCAGGCGCTCATGACCGTAAGCTCGGCTATCATGATAGTTTTAGACTCTGCAGAGTTTGCACCTCTTTACCCACAAGTTTGTGATTTCGTCACCCGTCGGCGACTGCAGAACCTCCATTATACCACTACACAACCATCGCTGTATGGTCAAGAGATCACAAAATAGCCTTTACAAATGGGTTACTAGATGTATGGAGTCACTAAGGTTTCACCGGCAGGCTAGAATCTCCAATTCTCCCACCCACGGGCCCCCTCTTGTGCCATGCAGTTCCCAGGGCAGTCCTCACTCGACTTCCATTCCCCGCGCCTTCCACAGTCCATAACACTCTAGCAACTTACCTAATTACTCAGCTAAGCCGCACCCATACTTGCCCTTGTGGTGGCACTGTTATCCTGGCATGTGCATGCATGAACCGGTTCTTAGATCTACGGCAAGTAAACCACCATCTCATGCTACCTCATTCACAAACCTAGTCTTGCCTAGATCTCCCTCCGATCCATGTTCATTAACATCATCAGTTTCTCATTATCATTACGAGTGCAGTTAGCTAGACACATCTATCTCGCTTCCCAATCCAATGGACTCAGCGAAGCATAAAACAAAAAACCATACCCGACTCATAAACATCCCAGGCGACAAGGGTGGTTTAACCGATATAGTAAACCCCTATAAAAGGGTTTCCCATCATGTTTGATTTAGCACACACACCTTTTCGCAAAACAAAACAGTTTTCCCAAAAACATAGGATCAATATGGTCAAGGAGCACTTGCCTTGTTCTTGTGGTTCCGGTTGTTCTTGGATCTCAAAACCTTGTTGCTGCAGTTCGTCGTAGACAGCTCCCTGAGCTTGTCCTGCTAGGTAGGATCACGTGCATACAAGATTCACAGCAATCAATATCATGCACAAACCTTAAACTAGATGCGAGAATGCATATGCATGCTATCCTATGATGATCAGGGGTGTTCGGATCAAAGGTGGACATGGCGATGATCTTGTCTTTTAGATATACCTGATCATCAAGTGATCTTTCCACGAGAAGGCTTCTGTTCGAAGGGAATCAAAGAACAGATGCAAAAAGAACACAACGATGTCGTAAGGTGGTATTGGAGGCCTACCTTACGTTCCTCTCGGTCTCGAGGTCCTCCTCAGATCGTTGGGCTTTCCTCCGGCGATCTTTCTTGCCGCGCTCCGGCGATGGTTTACTCGGCGATTTGGGAATAGAGCTCTAAGTTGTCGGCTCAGGAGTTGGAAAAGAAGTGTGTGGTTTCGGCAAGAGGTTCTGGGTTCTATTTATAATCGGGAAGAGAAGAGTCCTAATCTGATTGCATCCCGAATAAGAGTCCTATTCAGATCGTCGTTAGATCCTAACATCTTATCTTTAATTGATTCGATGTGGAATTCAGGTCAGTTTCTGCTCTGGTATTTCAATGCGTACAGAATCCAAAACCCGTTCCTAGAACTCGTTACCTCCTTGGTGATGAGCTCCGGAGGCTCCATGTGTCCATTGGGCCCGGTCTCTCCTTTTCCGCAGAGGCGAGCTCCGGTGGTGCCGCGTGTCAAGCGAGCAAGACTTCCCTCTTCTTCGGAGGTGAGCTCCGCGTGCGCCACGTATCCTGGCGGTCGGGACCTCCTCTCTTACTCTGAGGTGGCTCCGCGCACGCCACGTGTCAGTGCCGGTCCTTTCCTCTCTTCTTTCCTCAAAGACGAGCTCCGAGGTAGGCACGTGTCCAACAGTGACGGACCTCCCGGAGATAAGCTCCGGTGGTGACACGTGTCCGTTAGAACCCGACCTCTCGGAGGTGAGCTCTGAGATCGTCACGTATCCCGCGACACTGATCCTCTGATTTCCGTGGTGACTAGCCCCGAAGGAGACATGTGTCCCGCGGAAATGCCTTTGCTTCTTCCGCAGAGGCTAACTCCGAGAGCAACACGTGTCCCACAGGGTCGGACCTCTCCCCTTTTGCGGAGATGAGCCCCGAACCTGCCACGTAGCCATTTTAGCGGCGGACCTCTCCCCACTTCGCAGAGACGAGCTCCGAACACGCCACGTGGCCAGCGGCCGCGGTAAGTTGTCTTCGGCGCTCTCGGTGAACTGGATTCGGCTCTTTATTGGCTATCTTTTGATAATTTTCTCTGTTCCTACTTTTCTTAAAATGTTTTCTCTTCATAAAACATGAATATATGTTGACACCAGAGATGAGGGTGTCAGATTAATCTTTCTCAAATTTTCTCACGAATACCTTCTCGTATTCTCTACCATTTCACGAATACCATCTCGTATTCGCTACCATTTCATCTCATAAACAATTCCGTCTCACACCGAGACCAATCTCGTTGCCATAACTCAACAGTCATGCAACCAAGTCTTATCACCCGGACTCAATAGTCCCAAAAACCAAAACCATACCCAAAACCATACCATAACCATTCATAACAAAAATCATCCCAACTACTCATGTGGGTTGTCAAGGCGCTCGTGACCCTAAGCTCGGCTATCATGATAGTTTTAAGACTCTGCAGAGTTTGTACCACTTTACCCAGATGTTTGTGATTTTGTCACCCGTCGGCGACTGCAGAAACTCCATTATACCAGTACACAACCGTCAGTGTATGGTCAAGAGATCACAAAATAGCCTTTACATAGGGGTTACTAGATGTATGGACTCACTAAGGTTTCACCAGCAGGCTAGAATCTCCAATTCTCCCACCCACGGGCCCCCTCTTGTGCCATGCAGTTCCCAGGGCAGTCCTCACTCGACTCCCATTCCCCGTGCCTTCCACGGTCCATAACAATCCAGTAACTTACCTAATTACTCAGCTAAGCCGCACCCATACTTGGCCTTGTGGTGGCACTGTTATCCTGGCATGGCTCGCATGAACCGGTCCTTAGATCTACGGCAAGTAAAACCACCATCTCATTCTACCTCATTCACAAACCCAGTCTTGCCTAGATCTCTCTATGATCTATGTTCATTAACAACATCAGTTTCTCATTATCATTACGAGTGCAGTTAGCTGGACATATCTATCTCGCTTACCAATCCCATGGACTCAGCGAAGCATAAAAGCAAAACCATACATGACTCATAAACTTCCCTAATGACAAGGGTGGTTTAACCAAATCTAGTAAACTCCTATGAAAGGGTTTCCCATCATTTTTGACTCAGCACACACACCTTTTCGCAAACAAAACAGTTTCCCAAAACATACGATCAATATGGTCAAGGGGCACTTGCCTTGTTCTTGCAGTTCCTGTTGCTCTTGGATCTCTAAACCTTGTTGTTGCAGCTCGTCGTAGACAGCTTTCTGAGCTTATCCTTCTATACGCGATCACGCACATACAAGATTCATAGCAATCAATATCATACACAAACTCTAATCAAGATGAGATGATGCACACTAATCCTATGGTGCAGTTTATATTAGATCTGTTCATACGTGTTCTTGCATGTTTGCATGGGTTTTACGATGAACAGAGGTGTAGAGATCAACTGTGGACGTGGCGATGATCTTGACTTTAGATCAAACCGATCAACAAGTGATCTGTCCACGAAAAAGATTCTGTTCAAAATAAATCGAAGAACAGATGCAAAGAAAACACAATGATGTCGTAAGGTGGTATTGGAAACCTACCTTACTCTCTTCGGTCCTCCCTCCTAGCAAAACAGATCGTCGGGGCTCCTCCGGCGATGTCGATCGTGATCCAGGCTCGTCGGCGGTCTCTTCCGGCGGTTGTACTCCGGTGAAGAGGTTTTCTTGGCGAGCTAGGGGCTAGGGCTCTAAGTTGTCTGCTTGAGAGTTGGAAAAGAAGTTCGTGGTTTTTGCCAGAGGTTTTCGGTTCCATTTATAACCGGGAAGAGAAGAGTTCTAATCTGATTTGACTTCAAATAAGGGTCTCATTCCAACTGTTTTTAGATCTTAACAACTCATCCTAGATTGATTTGGTGCGGTAATATTGTGGAAATCGTGTCGGTTTCGTACCGGTATTCCCGTGCGTACAGAAGCAAAACCGCTTCAGAATCGTGTTACCTTCGCGGCGGTGAGCTCCGGAAGCTCCATGTGTCTTGTGGGAACCTGGGCTCCCATTTCCAAATAGGCGGGCTCCGGTTGTGCCGCGTGCCAGGTGGGCGAGACCTCCCTCTTCCTCAGAGGTGAGCTCCGCTTGCGCCACGTGTCCTGGCAGGCGGGAACCTCCCCTCTCAACAGAGGCAAGCTCCGCGTGCGCCACCTGTCTGGTGGGTCGGGACCTCCCCTCTCAACAGAGGCGAGCTCCGCGAACGCCATGTGTCAGTTCTAGTCTTTCCCTCTCTTTGGAGGTGGCTCTGGATGTGCCACGTGTCCTAACAGCGCCAGACTTCCTTTTTGCTCGGAGGCGAGCTCCGAGGTCGATACATGTTCATCATCGTCGGACCTCCCGGATGTAAGCTCCGAGAGCGACATGTGTCCAATGAGACCGGACCTCCCGGAGGTGAGCTCTGAGAGCGACATGTGTCTAGCGGGGCCAGAACTCTCGGAGTGAGCTCCGAGAGCGACACGTGTCCCGCACGGCTGGTCCTCTCTCTTTTCCGCGGTGAATAGCTCCATAGCCGACACGTGTCCTTAGGGACTGGCCTCGCCCCTCCATAGAGGCTAGCTCCGGGGGCAACACGTGTCCCACGGGGTCGGACCTCTCCCCTTTTCCTGGAATGAGCCCCGAGCCTGCAACATAGCCAGTTTAGAGGCAGACCCCTCCCCATTTGCGGAGATGAGCTCCGAACACGCCACGTGGCCAGTGAGCCGCGGGAGTTGTCTTCAGCGCTCTCTGTACACTGGAATTTGCTCTCTTTGGCTAACTTTTGATTCTTTCTCGGTTTCAACTTATTTTAAAAGTGTTTTTCTACATGAAACATGAATAAATGCAGAACCCAAAAATGAGGGTGTCGCACTAGGCCTGTGTCACACCCGGTTTTTCCGAAGAACAACCAAGTGAATATCACATGTATGCCAGGATCATTTTCTCATACATGTGATGACAAATAGTGAAGTATCATTTATTACAAGCCAGGTGTCGAATATAAGAAAGTCTTACATAGTAAATGTCTCGATGGACAATAATAAGTTCATCACAAGTAAATAAACTAGCAGCGGAGTATTATTCTTGAGGGCTCCGTCATAGGCATTGCCCGGGGGTCTCCATGAACCTAGAAACCTTCTTCGGGTCCAAAGTCTTCGTCATTATACATCACCTCATTCTCTTGACCTGAGCAGCAATATAAACCAACAAATATGCAAGGTTGAGTACCAATGGTACTCAGCAAGTGTGGGAAAATTATATCATGCATGGCTAGAACAAGGAGAGGTTGAACTCATGGTTAAAGCACTACGCAATTAAATACCTATCACCTTAGCTTATTAAGCACCTACATTACGACACAGGTGAAATGGTCCCAATCTCCCATCCCATCATCATAATCCAATAACCATAACATCATTTCCAATGTTAAGCTCCCCGCTTAACATTCACAACTTCCAAAAACATCAATCCTCTAATCATGAATAAGTCCAAGCCGCTCTTGACCGTGAGCATGGCTGTCATGACAGTTTTGACTCTGCAGAGTTTGCACCACTGTACCCACATGTAGTGATTTCATCCCCCGTTGCCGGGTGGACTAAAAGAACCTCCATTATGCCAGTGGCTACGAACCACATTCACACTTCCCAGGTGTGTAGCCAGGAGATCACTACGAAGCCTTTACAAAGGGATTCCCGACGAGCGTGGGCCCACTGAGGTTTCACCCCTAACAGCATACAAGAGGCTCCAACCCCGCTGCAGTGGCCCCCTCTTGAGCCTTGCGGTTCATATGGTAGTCCAGCTGACACATATTCCCCGCACCATCCAACACACCCATACTACGCTGGGGATACACCTAATTAAATTGGCCAAGCTGCCCCATCTCAGCATGTGGTTGGCACAGTAAAGCCAGGTTACATGCTCGATGAACTGGTCCTTAGGATCCAGGCAAGTACTAAACACAAACCCAAGTCTCGTGCACCCAGCAGACAACCAAAACATCCAACTTGCCTTGATCCCTACCTCTACATAACTCATAATATCTCATTCAAGAGTATGGTAATATAAACTGATGATCTCATATCCCAAATATCCCATTTTAAGCATGGCTAAGCATATGCATAATAATAAATGACATGATAAAATAAATCCCAACCCAAGCTACAAGGAAACAAGGTAATGCAATTCTAAGGAAACTTCCTATCATGGGTTTCATATTTAAATTGACAATGCAAATAATTCTACCTACACATCCTAGTATAGGATCAAAGTGGTCAAGGACACTTGCCTCCTTCTTGCTTCTCTTGAAATGGGTAGTCCTGGTCTTGGAAAGGAATAACTTGCTCTTGAGGAGGTTCTACATCATACCATCACACATAGCAAAAGAAAAACAACAATCCATAAGACATAGTTCACACTTCCACTTCATACAAACCACACATTCACATTTATGAAAGTCATTCACCATTATATGTGTTGTGGTTACTCTATGTGTGTTGTTTTGTGGCTTGCATGCACTTTTAATCATGTGTATATGATTCCTACTTTTGTGTTCACATTTATACTTACCTACTATATATATATGAGTTTCCAATTTAAATAAATTCCTTAGATTCAACTACTACACCTTTTAGCTACCAAGTATGCATGAAAGGTATTTTCCTTCTCCATATGTGTCTTCATAATTTCTACCAACCCTAAACTGAATCCTTTGGATTTTAGAACTCCATTTATCATTTACTAGTTGCTATATTTTCAGATTTATTTCCTATGCCTAAATTGTGAACTTTATTGTGAAAATAACAAGACACATCATCTAAACAGAATAGGTTCTGATCTAAAATATTTACTAATATATTTTAGACCTTTTCCTCTGATGTAAACTATTTTACAATTATTTTCCCTATTTTCCAGAACTATTCTTTACTTAAAAATGTGTCCCTAAATGTGAATAATAGATTAAACAGATTCAATTCAGTCCCAAAACATGTTTTTATCTTACTCCAAAGTTTTCTAAATACTGAGAAAGTTTTAAATTTAATTATGACAATATGTTTGTCCCACTTTTAATTTTTAATCACTAGCCACATATTCAATTTCCTAATTTAAATACTAAACAGGGCTAAAAAGATAAACTCACCCATTACAGGGTCTATAATATTATTTTCAAAATTTCCAGGGGTCTAGCTACACTTATCAGAGGTGTTTTTCCTAATTTTTATTAAATCCAGGGGCTAAAACTGATTTCTAAATGAATTTACATGATTTTCTGGAGTTCCAGGGGCTAGATCAGAAGTTTCCGGGGCTAGCTCTTATTTCCCGAGAACCCCAGGGGGTAGCGCGTAAGAATTCCAGTCTTTATAACGCGGGACTGACGTGGACAGTCCGATTTTAAACCGACGGCTGAGATTATAACGTCGAACCGGCACGCGGGTATCTAAACCCTACCGTGCGATTTAAAATAAACGGCGCACAAGCGGCCACGTCGCTCTGATCGAGCGCGGGCGGCGCTGCCGGCAGCGCACGGTGGCGGGAGGCGGCGATCTCGCCGGAAACTTTCGGATCTTCGGGAATTCTTCCTAGAACTGTGATTTTATGGCATAGATCGGTAGAGGGAAGGTCGGGGATCTCACCTCGGGGGTTTTCTTGAGCCCGGAGGTCCTGGAAGGTGATCGGCGACGAGGTCCGAGGCAAAACCACGGCGAAGCTCGTCGGCGCTGCGTTTACACCGCAAATCACCGAGTTTTCTGCACCTGCAAGGTTCCCCGGAGGCGGTGGATCAAGACCAGCGAGTTAGACCGGAATTTCATAGCTTGGATCGGCCAGAATTCACAGGAGAAGTCTCGGTTCTCACCGGAGGAAAAATCGGCGATCGCGTGGGAAAAACAGAACGAGGCCGGGGTTTTTATAGACGGGGGAGGGCGGTGTGTCGGTTGTGATCGAGTTTGAGTCGTCCGGGACCAAAATTCAGCTGGGGAACGCGGTTTCCAGGGGGTAGTTTTGATTCGGGAGAGAGAGATGTCCCGGGGTCGGCCGATCGCACGCGAGGAAGAAGATGACGGCGGGCCCCGCGTGTCAGTGAGAGAGAGAGGCGCGCGGCTGTGGGCTGGCGGGGGGGGGGGGAAATGGTGGGCCAGCTGGTGGGTTCGGCCCACTGGCCGGTTAGGTTTTAGTTTTCTTTTTCTTTTTCTATTTTTTTTCTGATTTGAGTTTAATTTGAATTCCAGTTTGAATTTGAATTTTTGCAAAACATGCAACACGTCCAAAAAATTTTAAATTCCCCTCTTAACATGATTTAGAGTTTTGAATCAAAATTTTTGGGGTGTTACAGCTCTACCCCCCTTAAAAGAAATCTCGTCCTCGAGATTGGTGTTTCTAATAAAACAATTCCGGAAATTGTGCCTTAAGCTCATCTTCCCGCTCCCAGGTGGCTTCCTCTTCTGAGTGATGCTTCCACTGCACCTTGCACATCTGGATTCTTTTATTTCTGGTGAGGCGTTCCATTGTCTCCAAAATCTTGTATGGTTGCTCGGCATAAGACAAATCCTCAGCTACGCTCACTTCATTCATGGGTAACACCTCCTCAGGCGTCCTCAGGCATTTTTTGAGTTGTGACACATGGAATAGATCGTGCACATCCGATAGACAAGCCGGTAATTCTAGTTGATACGCCACTTCGCCTTTCCTCTCCAAAACTTGAAAGGGTCCGATGTATCGAGGTGACAACTTCCCTTTCACCTTGAACCGACGAAGTCCTCTGATAGGGGACACCTTGAGATAAGCATAGTCTCCCACGTTGAAAACGAGCTCTCTTCTTCGTACATCCGCATAACTCTTTTGTCGTGTCTGTGCTATCCGCAAGTTATTGCGAATTTCCCTCACCTTCGCCTCGGCTTCTTGTAGTACCTCTGGACCAAACACTTTACTTTCCCCCGTTTGGTTCCAAAATAGGGGAGTTCGGCACTTCCTCCCATACAAAGCTTCAAACGGTGACATCTTCATACTAGCTTGATAGCTGTTGTTATAGGAAAACTCCACATACGGTAAATTCTTGTCCCAACTCCTATTGTTTTTGAGTGCACATGCCCTTAACATATCTTCAAGGATCTGATTGGTTCTCTCCGTCTGCCCGTCAGTTTGGGGATGATAGGCAGAGCTGAAGTTCAGATGGGTTCCCATGGTTTCATGCAACTTCTGCCAAAACCTCGAGGTGAACTGTGTCCCTCGGTCCGACACAATCTTCTTTGGCACTCCATGGTAACACACGATCCTTGACATGTACAATTCTGCCAATTTGGATCCGCTGTACCTTTCTTTCACGGGGATGAAATGAGCTACCTTGGTTAGCCTGTCAATGATGACCCATACCGAATCATATCCTAATTGGGTCCTAGGCCTTCCCACGATGAAATCCATGCTGATTTGTTCCCATTTCCATTCAGGCACTTTGAGTGGTTGCAATAATCCCGCGGGTCGTTGATGTTCTGCTTTCACCAACTGACATGTGTCACATAGGGCAACATGTTCCGCGACATCTCGCTTCATGCCATACCACCAATACCTGCCCTTGAGGTCCTGGTACATCTTCGTACTCCCAGGATGAATGGAATAGTCGGAATCGTGAGCCTCCTTCAAAATCAATTCACGGATCTCCTTTACTTCAGGCACATAGATTCTTTTTCCGTGCCACACCGTTCCTTGTTCATCCTCTCTAAAACCCGGAGCTTTATTTTCCTTGATGAGTTGTCCGATCTCTTGTATCATCTCATCATTCTTTTGGCCCTCGCGTATGTCTCGCTCGAGTGTGGAGTCCACTTCCATGGTGATGGCTTCACTACTATTTACTAGACATAGATTGAGCCTTATAACCTCGTCCTTCAATTCTGCAGGCATGTCCTTCAAGCTCAACTTATTGACCTGCACTTTCCGACTCAAAGCATCGGCCACGACGTTTTCTTTCCCGGGATGATAGTTGATGCCCACATCAAAGTCATTGATTAGCTCTAACCATCTCCTTTGTCTGAGGTTGAGATCTGGCTGTGTGAAAATGTACTTCAAACTCTTATGATCCGTATATATCTCGGTCCTCTTCCCCATCAAGTAGTGCCGCCAAATTCTCAACACGTGTACCACTGCGGCTAGTTCTAGGTCGTGTGTAGGATAGTTTTTCTCGTGCTTCCGAAGTTGCCGGGATGCATAAGCCACGACATGCCCTTCTTGCATGAGAACACATCCCAACCCATTTCCAGAGGCATCGCAGTACACCGTGAAGTTCTTCTGCATATCTGGCATAACCAACACTGGGGCTGTTGTCAATCTCTTCTTTAGCTCCTGAAAGCTCGTCTCGCACTGTGGCGTCCAGGTGAATGTGATTCCCTTCTCCAACAGTTTGGTGAGAGGTCTCGAGATCTTGGAGAATCCCTCAATAAACCGTCGATAGTATCCAGCCAATCCCAAAAAACTTCGAACTTCCCCGACATTTTTAGGGGTCTTCCACTTCTGTATATCCTCGATTTTGACAGGATCCATGGAGATTTCTCCCTCCGAGATTATATGTCCTAAGAAGGGAACTCTCTTCAGCCAAAACTCACACTTGCTCAACTTGGAATATAGTTGGTGTTCTCTCAGCCTTTGCAACACCAACCTTAGATGTTTCTCATGTTCTTCTTCATCTTTGGAGAAGACGAGAATGTCATCTATGAAAACCACCACAAATTTGTCCAGATATTCCATGAATACCTTGTTCATGAGATACATGAAGTATGCCGGGGCATTAGTTAGCCCGAAAGGCATGACAGTGTATTCATACAGTCCGTACCGAGATACGAAAGCTGTCTTGGGAATATCAGATTGCCTTATCTTGAGTTGGTGGTATCCCGACCTGAGATCAATTTTCGAGAACACACAAGCTCCCCTCAACTGATCAAACAAGTCTTCAATGCGAGATAATGGGTACTTGTTCTTGATGGTTACCTCATTCAAAGCATGGTAATCCACGCATAACCTTTGGGTTCCGTCTTTCTTGGGCACAAATATCACCGAGCTCCCCATGGTGAGGAACTAAGGCGGATATACCCGTTCTCCGTCAATTCTCTCAAATGATCCTTGAGTTCTTCTAGCTGCTTGGAGTCCATCCGATAGGGTCTCTTGTATATCGGGGCTGTTCCAGGCACTAGCTCAATTGCAAATTCCACTTCACGATCGGGAGGCATACCTGGCAATTCTTCCGGAAAAACATCTGGATATTCCCTGATAGTCCTGATTTCCTCAACTTTCACCTCAACTTGATTTAATTTAATGTCCCTCCTAGGCTCGTGTATTGTTATGAACTTTACTCTTGTGCCACTAGGGTGAGTTAGTTCCACCGTTCTGGTCGAACAATGAATGATTCCCTTATGTTTGGTCAACCAGTCCATGCCCAAAATAATATCGATCCCTTGGGAATCTATCACTATGAGGTTAGCAGTAAACACTACCCCATTAATGTCTAGATTCACCTTGGGACACACTTGTCTTGTCCTTATTTCTCCACCTGGAGAGTTTACGGCTAGCATATAGTTCATTTGTGTTGTTGCTAGGTCATACTTCTTAACAAACCCTTGAGCAATAAACGAGTGGGTAGCACCAGAATCAAACAGCAGGGTTGCAAGGTGTAAATTGGCAGGAAACTTACCAACTACCACGTCGGATGCATCTTGTGCTTCCTCCATAGTGACGTGGTTCACCCGTCCTCTCATTACATTCTGCTGTTGTGGCTGCGCGGGCTTCTTCTTTGGGCACTTATGGGCGTAGTGTCCCACTTCACCACAGCTAAAACATTGCACCCCAACCTTAGGTGCCTGGCCTTTGTTGTCTTGGGGTTGGTTTGGGGGTCCTTGCACTGCTGGTCGAGGTGGATATGCAGGGCGAGGCTGCTGTACAAACTGACGTTGCGGCTGTGCTAGTGCTGCCAGAGGCCTGTAGTTCGGGTTGTACCCTCTTGGTGCTGAGTAGGGTACCACTGCACGGTTCGTCTGCCCTGCAGGTTGCTGCATCAGACGTGGGCGAGTGTTGCTCCCTGAGGCTTGATGTGACCAACCGGCCTTCCTCTTATTCTCATTTTCCAAGGCCTTTAGCTTCCTTTCTACCACAAATGCTCTGTCCACCATCTTTTGGAAGCTTTCATACTCATTTGAGGACATTGCACACTGCATCTCCGCGGTAAGTCCTTTCACGAAACAGTCTTGTTTCTGCTCATCAGTCTCTATGTCTCGTGGGGCATAACGGGATAGTTGAGTAAATTTAGTGAGGTATTCCCTCACCGTCATGTATCCCTGCTGCAGTCCCAAAAACTCCTTCCTCTTGTTTTTGAGTTCACCTCTTGGGATGTAATGGTTGCGGAACCTACGCTTGAACTCTTCCCAAGTGATGTTCTCAGGGTCATGATGGGCGGCCACGTAGGTGGTCCACCAATCAGCAGCAGGTCCATGCAATTGATGAGAGGCAAACAGCACCCTCTCATACCTTGGCACTGGATGATCCTCATCTTGCTTTCAATGGTCTTCAGCCAATCATCTGCCTCCAGAGGTTCAGCAGCACTTGCAAACTTTGGAGGTGGAGTACCTAGAAACTCACTCAACCTTGGTTGGCGTGGTGCAGCTTGTGGAGGTGGAACTTGATGCAAGTTGGCCACCACTTGAGTCAAGTTCTGGTTGAGCTGATTCTGATTCTCAAGCATTTGGTGGAGAGGATCAACTTCTTCACGGCGAGCACCCCGGTCCTGGCCTCCAGAAAAATGAGGGTTGCATGCCTCATCGTTGTTGTTGGCGGGGTTGGCAGCACGTCCTTTTCCTCTTCCGGCCATCTGGCGGAATCAACCAATGTTAATTTGAAAGCATTTAGTATCATCTTACTACTTTCATTTGTTTGTACTTTGAAGTGTTGAGGCTTTGTCATACTTTTCTGAGGGTTCATTTCTCACACAAAATTAAATGCACTATTATTTTATGTGGGTTCACACACCAAAGCAAAACAATCTAAAGACGAGGCTGTGGACAATTGCTCATGGCTTCCACAACTCACGTCACACACCAAGCATTAACACACCATTAACTTAACTTAACGACTCGACTATTCGACATCTTGCTAACTAAGGGAAGGACTCTACACTACTCGTTTTCTTGAGCTGGCTCCTCAGGATCTTCCTCATCATTTCGGCTGCCTTCTGACTCTGCTTTGGGTGGGGAGGCTGCTGGTGGAGAAGTGCCACGACGCCTGATCGCCCGGCGATCTGGGGAGTCAGGAGTCCATGTATCATTCACGGTGACACACAGTTCATTCCCATCTCCTCTTTCTCTTGCCCTTAAGCAGGCTCGCAGCAACGCCTCCGTTTCCTTCAGGGTGTCCCGGACATCCTGAAGCTCTTGTTGACACTCCTGCAGTCGAGTGCTGAGCATAGCAGCATCCTCCAAGCACAAGTCCATGTGCTCATGAGAAGTCCCTTGCTGCACCGGCGGGTACTTGTACTCCGTGGTACCACTCTCACGCTGGAGGACATACATGTACTCAGTCCTGTCCAGGTGGCGACGATAGATGTGACTCTGGCAGGTGATGGCCACCCAGGTGACATCTTTCTCCGCATCGACCTGTGTCGCTCTACAAGCTGGAGAGCGGTGGATCTTAAGCAGCCAATTTTCGTGTATAATCCTCATCTCTGAACTCCATTCTTCCCTCTTCTCACGGATGGTCCTGGTGGAGTTATAGTGGATGATTAGGTTGCCTGTATTGCCGGCGGCTTCGAGCATACGTCGAAGACGGCGCAACAAGCCTCCTACTGCCAATCCGTAGGAAAGGTACGTCACCGGACGGCTCTCCTCTCTTTCGGCAAGGGCGACTACGGGAACTCTCCCTCCTGTGGACTTGCGAGCAGTGCGAATCATGCGAACCATCTAAAACAAAAAGCATTTAAACTTAGGTTAGATAAACTTTTAAACAAAAATCCTATTTTGAATGAAAATTGGGGTAAGATGAAGAAAGTGACTCATTAAATAACACTTTTCAACACACACCTTGTAAAAATAGTTTTTAAGAAAATAGGGCTCTTAAATACGTCCATTTCTACCTAGGTCCACGTTCCTACAGGCAACCTTGGCTCTGATACCACCTCTGTCACACCTGGTTTTTCCGAAGAACAACCAAGTGAATATCACATGTATGCCAGGATCATTTTCTCATACATGTGATGACAAATAGTGAAGCATCATTTATTACAAGCTAGGTGTCGAATATAAGTAAGTCTTACATAGTAAATGTCTCGATGGACAATAATAAGTTCATCACAAGTAAATAAACTAGCAGCGGAATATTATTCTTGAGGGCTCCGTCACAGGCGTTGCCCGGGGGTCTCCATAAACCTAGAAACCTTCTTCGGGTCCAAAGTCTTGGTCATTATGCACCACCTCATTCTCTTGACCTGAGCACCAATATAAACCAACAAATATGCAAGGTTGAGTACCAATGGTACTCACCAAGTGTGGGAAAATTATATCATGCATGGCTAGAACAAGGAGAGGTTGAACTCATGGTTAAAGCACTACGCAATTAAATACCTATCACCTTAGCTTATTAAGCACCTACATTACGACACAGGTGAAATGGTCCTAATCTCCCATCCCATCATCATAATCCAATAACCATAACATCATTTCCAATGTTAAGCTCCCCGCTTAACATTTACAACTTCCAAAACCATCAATCCTCTAATCATGAATAAGTCCAAGCCGCTCTTGACCGTGAGCACGGCTGTCATGACAGTTTTGACTCTGCAGAGTTTGCACCACTGTACCCACATGTAGTGATTTCATCCCCCGTTGCCGGGTGGACTAAAAGAACCTCCATTATGCCAGTGGCTACGAACCACATTCACACTTCCTAGGTGTGTAGCCAGGAGATCACTACGAAGCCTTTACAAAGGGATTCCCGACGAGCGTGGGCCCACTGAGGTTTCAACCCTAACAGCATACAAGAGGCTCCAACCCCGCTGCAGTGGCCCCCTCTTGAGCCTTGCGGTTCATATGGTAGTCCAGCTGACACCTATTCCGCGCACCATCCAACACACCCATACTACGCCGGGGATACACCTAATTAATTGGCCAAGCTGCCCCATCTCAGCATGTGGTTGGCACGGTAAAGCCAGGTTACATGCTCCATGAACCGGTCCTTAGGATCCAGGCAAGTACTAAACACAAACCCAAGTCTCGTGCACCCAGCACACAACCAAAACATCCAACTTGCCTTGATCCCTACCTCTACATAACTCATAATATCTCATTCAAGAGTATGGTAATATAAACTGATGATCTCATATCCCAAATATCCCATTCTAAGCATGGCTAAGCATATGCATAATAATAAATGACATGATAAAATAAATCCCAACCCAAGCTACAAGGAAACAAGGTAATGCAATTCTAAGGAAACTTTCTATCATGGGTTTCATATTTAAATTGACAATGCAAATAATTCTACCTACACATCCTAGTATAGGATCAAAGTGGTCAAGGACACTTGCCTCCTTCTTGCTGCTCTTGAAATGGGTAGTCCTGGTCTTGGAAAGGAATAACTTGCTCTTGAGCAGGTTCTGCATCATACCATCACACATAGCAAAAGAAAAACAACAATCCATAAGACATAGTTCACACTTCCACTTCATACAAACCACACATTCACATTTATGAAAGTCATTCACCATTATATGTGTTGTGGTTACTCTATGTGTGTTGTTTTGTGGCTTGCATGCACTTTTAATCATGTGTATATGATTCCTACTTTTGTGTTCACATTTATACTTACCTACTATATATATATGAGTTTCCAATTTAAATAAATTCCTTATATTCAACTACTACACCTTTTAGCTACCAAGTATGCATGAAAGGTATTTTCCTTCTCCATATGTGTCTTCATAATTTCTACCAACCCTAAACTGAATCCTTTGGATTTTAGAACTCCATTTATCATTTACTAGTTGCTATATTTTCAGATTTATTTCCTATGCCTAAATTGTGAACTTTATTGTGAAAATAACAAGACACATCATCTAAACAGAATAGGTTCTGATCTAAAATATTTACTAATATATTTAAGACCTTTTCCTCTGATGTAAACTATTTTACAATTATTTTCCCTATTTTCCAGAACTATTCTTTACTTAAAAATGTGTCCCTAAATGTGAATAATAGATTAAACAGATTCAATTCAGTCCCAAAACATGTTTTTATCTTACTCCAAAGTTTTCTAAATACTGAGAAAGTTTTAAATTTAATTATGACAATATGTTTGTCCTACTTTTTAATTTTTAATCACTAGCCACATATTCAATTTCCTAATTTAAATACTAAACAGGGCTAAAAAGATAAACTCACCCATTACAGGGTCTATAATATTATTTTCAGAATTTCCAGGGGTCTAGCTACACTTATCAGAGGTGTTTTTCCTAATTTTTATTAAATCCAGGGGCTAAAACTGATTTCTAAATGAATTTACATGATTTTCTGGAGTTCCAGGGGCTAGATCAGAAGTTTCCGGGGCTAGCTCTTATTTCCCGAGAACCCCAGGGGGTAGCGCGTAAGAATTCCAGTCTTTATAACGCGGGGCTGACGTGGACCGTCCGATTTTAAACCGACGGCTGAGATTATAACGTCGAACCGGTACGCGGGTATTTAAACCCTACCGTGCGATTTAAAATAAACGGCGCACAAGCAGCCACGTCGCTCTGATCGAGCGCGGGCGGCGCTGCCGGCGGCGCACGGCGGCGGGAGGCGGCGATCTCGCCGGAAACTTTCGGATCTTCGGGAATTCTTCCTAGAACTGTGATTTTATGGCATAGATCGGCAGAGGGAAGGTCGGGGATCTCACCTCGGAGGTTTTCTTGAGCTCGGAGGTCCTGGAAGGTGATCAGCGACGAGGTCCGAGGCAAAACCACGGCGAAGCTCGTCGGCGCTGCGTTTACACCGCAAATCACCGAGTTTTCTGCACCTGCAAGGTTTCCCGGAGGCGGTGGATCAAGACCAGCGAGTTAGACCGGAATTTCCGAGCTTAGATCGGCCAGAATTCGCCGGAGAAGTCTCGGTTCTCACCGGAGGAAAAATCGGTGATCGCGTGGGAAAAACAGAACGAGGCCGGGGGTTTTTATAGACGGGGAGGGCGGTGTGTCGGTTGTGATCGAGTTTGAGTCATCCGGGACCAAAATTCGGCTGGGGAACGCGGTTTCCAGGGGGTAGTTTTGATTCGGGAGAGAGAGATGTCCCGGGGTCGGCCGATCGCGCGCGAGGAAGAAGATGACGGCGGGCCCCGCGTGTCAGTGAGAGAGAGAGGCGCGCGGCTGTGGGCTGGCGGGGGGGGGGGGGGGGAATGGTGGGCCAGCTGGTGGGTTCGGCCCACTGGCCGGTTAGATTTTAGTTTTCTTTTTCTTTTTCTTTTTCTTTTCTGATTTGAGTTTAATTTGAATTCTAGTTTGAATTTGAATTTTTGCAAAACATGCAACACGTCCAAAATTTTTTAAATTCCCCTCTTAACATGATTTAGAGTTTTGAATCAAAATTTTTGGGGTGTTACAGCCTGCGTCCTACGGTCAACCCTGGTAGCTTTGGTACCAATCTGTGAATTGTACCAATCAGTGACCTTATCTAGGCTTGCAACCTATAGTCAACCGTGGTAGCTTGATACCAATCTGTGGCTAGGCGTGGCAGCTCTGAACTAATCTGTGATATTATCTAGGCTTGTGACCTACAGTCAACCGTGCTAGCTCAATACCAATCTGTGGTCTTACCTAGGATTGTGACCTACAATCAATCGTGGTATATATACCAATCTGTAATTTCTATCTAGGCATGTGACCTACGATCTACCGTGGTAGGTTGATACCAATCTGTGATTTCTATCTAGGTGTGTGACCTACGATCAACCGTGGTAGGTTGATACCAATCTGTGATTTCTTCCTAGGCGTGTGACCTACGATCAACCGTGGCTCTGATACCAATCTGTGACGCCCTGGTTCTGAGAGAAAACCTCTCGGAACCGAGACTGGTGCGTATGTGTGCCCAGGATGTTCATCACACATACACATTTAATCCACAAACTGAATTCAGAATATATATAACCACGAATGAATATGTTCGAGTACTTTATTACATCAATCTCTATTGCAGCGGAAGTCTCTAATCTATTCTAGCAGCGGAAGTCATCTAACTAGTGCGGAAGCAAAACTAAGCAGCAGCAGCGGCTCCATCTCTACTTCATCCCCACATGCAAGTTGATGGTGGATCACACACCTAATACTCCACATGGTCTTCGAAATACTCTTCCCCTGTTGCTGGTGATGTATGATAATGCAAGGGTGAGTACATGACGTACTCAGCAAGTGCAGGAAGTATGACATGTAGCTTATAACAAGGTAGGTATAAAAAGGCACAATGCAGAAAGCAAAGTTTATTCCTCAAAACATGATAAAAACAGCAACTAGCTTTAAGTGAATGTGATCCCAACATATATTTAAACATCAACATACCTCCATCATGATTCACCACTTTTCATGTCTCTTCCAGACATTTATCTTTCTCAACTTTTCTCATGCTCATTAATACCATCTCGTATTCACTACCATCTCATCTCATACTTAATTTCTGTCTCATAACCGAGACCAAAGCTCATTACCATGACTCAACAGTCATAAAACCAATCTCATTACCCGGACTCAACAGTCCCGAAAATCAAATGCAAAGACCAAATCATAACCAAACCAATACCATCCCAATAACTAAAACCGAACCATCCAAAAACCATCCGAAAAACCATCCCATCTAATCATGGCAGTTGGCCAGGCGCTTGTGACTGGAAGCATGGCTATCATGATAGTTTTACACTCTGCAGAGGTGACACCACTTTACCCACAAGTTTGTGATTTTGTCACCCGTCGGCGAATGCATAACCTCCATTATACCAGTACACAACCGTCGGTGTATGGCCAAGAGATCACAAAATAGCCTTTACAAAGGGGTTACTAGATGTATGGACGCACTAAGGTTTCACCAGCAGGCTCGAATCACCATTCTCCCACCTACGAGCCCCCTCTTGTGCCATGCAGTTCCTAGGGCAGTCCTCACTCGACTCCCATTCCCCGCGCCTTCCACGGTCCATAACAATCTAGTAACTTACCTAATTAGTCAGCTAAGCCGCACCCATACTTGGCCTTGTGGTGACACTGTATTCCTGGCATGTGCTCGCATGAACCGGTCCTTAGATCTACGGCATGTAACCACCATATCATACTACCTCATCAACAAACCAAGCCTGCCTAGATCTCCCTCCGATTCATGTTTATTATCAAGTTCTCATTATCATCGTTCATATGAGTGCAGTAGCTAGACACAATCTATCGCTTCCCATATCCCGTAGATTAGCGAAGCAAAAAGCAAAACGACCATACTTGACTCATAAACTTCCCTGGCGACAATGGTGGTTAACAAAACTAGTAAACTCCTATAAAATGGTATCCCATCAAGTTGACTCAGCATACACAGTTTTGGCAAACAAAACAGCTTTTCAAAAACATGGGATCAATATGGTCAAGGGGCATTTGCCTTGTTCCTGTGGCTTCTGTTGCTCACGGATCTCAAACTCTTGTTGTTGTAGTTCTTTGTAGATAGCTCCCTGAGCTTGTTCTTCTATTCACGATCACGCATATACAAGATTCACAACAATCAATTATCATGCACAAACTTTACTCAAGATGCAATGGTGCATATGCATGCTATTCCTATGGTGCTGGTTTCATTAGATCAGTTTGTACGTGCTTTTGCATGTTTTAATAGGCTTGCATGAGGTTTTACGATGAACAGAGGTGTAAAGATCAAATGTGGACGTGGTGATGATCTGGACTCAAGATCTAGATCAAACCGATCAACACATGATCTGTCCACGAAAAAGCTTCTGTTCGAAGGGATCAAAGAACAGATGCAAAGAAAACCGCGATCCTGTCGTAAGGTGGTAATGGAGACCTACCTTACTTTCTTCGGAACCTTCCTCCTAGCAATGGCAGCAAAACAGATCGTCAGCTCTCCTCCGGCGATCGTGTCGGGGCTCGCAGGTGGCTCTTTGGCGACTAAACTCTGGCGAAGGTGTTAGCTCGGCGAGCTGGGGGCTATGGCTCCAAGTCGTCGACTCGGGAGGTGGAAAAGAAGTACGTGGTTGCAGACAAAGGTTCTGGGTTCTATTTATAAGAGGAAAACGAAGAGTCCTACTCTGATTGGAATTCGAATAAGAGTCCTATTCAAATTGTTTTTGAATCTTAACAACTTATCTTCTATTGATTCAGTGCGGTAGCAACGTGGAATTTGTGTCGGTTTCCTCAGTACCGGGTATTCCCACGCGTACAGGAGATAAACCGCTTAAAATCTCGTTACCTCAGCGGTGATGAGCTCTGAAGGCTCCACGTGTCCAGTATGGGCCAGGTCTCCCTTTTCCGCAGAGGCGGGCTCCGGTTGTGCCGCGTGTCAGGCGGGCGGGACCTCCTACTCCTCAGAGGCGAGCTCCGCGTGCACCACGTGTCAGTGCCGGACCTCCCCTCTCTTCGGAGGCAAGCTCCAAAGTCAACACGTGTCCAATAGCGTCGGACCTCCCCGAGGTGAGCTCCGGAGGTGACACGTGTCCGGTAGTGTCGGACCTCCCTTAGGGCGGAACCTCTCGGAGGCGAGCTCCGAGGCTGACGTGTGTCCTGCAGTGTCTTTTCCTCGGGAGTGAGCTCCGAGGATGACACGTGTCCTAGTAGGACCAGACCTCCCGGAGGTAAGCTCCAAGAGTGACATGTGTCCCATAGTGTCGGACCTCTCGGAGATGAGCTCCGAGGGTGACACGTGTCTGACGGGGCCGGACCTCTCGGAGGTGAGTTCCGAGAGCGACATGTGTCCCGCGCGGCTGGGCCTTTCATCTCCGCAGTGTCTAGCTCCGAAGGCAACACATGTCCTGTGGGGCTGGCCTCACTCCTCCGCAGAGGCTAGCTCCGGGCAACACGTGTGCCACGGGGTCGAACCTCGCCCCTTTCACAGAGGCAAGCACCGAGCCTGCCACGTAGCCAGTTAAGGGCGGACCTCTACCCTTCACGGGGATGAGCTCCGAACACGCCACGTGGCCAGCGGGCCGCGGGAAGTTCCTACAGCGCTCTCGGTGAACTGGAATTTGCTCTTTTTGGCTATCTTTTTTATTCTTTCTCTGTTCCTACTTCTTTTAAAATGCTTTCTCTATATAAATTATGAATGCATGCATGAATACGAAATTGAGGGTGTCACAAGAGCCAATTCCAATTCGCCGAGGAGCGCTGTCGACACCTCCCGCGGCCTGCTGGCCACGTGGCAGGCTCGGAGCTCGCCTCTGCGGAAGGGGCGAGGTCTTGCCCCGCTGGAAGCGTGTTGCCTTCGGAGCTCGCCCCTACGGAGGGAGCGAGGTCCGGCACCACGGGACACGTAGCGCCCGCGGAGCTCACCCCTGCGGAAGGGGTGAGGTTTGGCCTCACGGGACACGCGTCGCCCTCGGAGCTCGCCTTCGAGAGATCCGGCCCCGTTAGGACACGTGTCACCCTCAGAGCTCGTCTCCGAGATGTCCGACACTGCTGAACGCGTGTCATCCTCGGAGCTCACCTCCGAGGAGAATGGAGGTCCGACACTGTTGGACACGTGTCGCCCTCGGAGCTTGCCTCTGAGAGGTCTAGCCCCGCTAGGACACGTGTCACCCTCAGAGTTCGTCTCCGAGAGGTCCGGCACTGCTGGACACGTGTCATCCTCCGAGCTCACCTCTGAGGAGAAAGGTGGACCGGCGCTGCTGGACACGTGGCGCACGCGGAGCTCGCCTCTAAAGAGAGGGGAGGTCTCGCCCGCCAGACACATGGCGCACGTGGAGCTCGCCTCTGAAGAGAGGGGAGGTCCCGCCAGCCATACAAGTGGCACACGCGGAGCTCGCCTCTGAAGTGAGGGGAGGTCCCACCCGCCAGGCACGTGGCACACGCGGAGCTCGCCTCTGAAGAGAGGGGAGCACCCGCCCGCCAGGCACGTGGCGCACCCGGAGCTCGCCTCTAAGGAAAAGGGAGGCCCAGCCCCTGCTAGAAACATGGCGCCTCCAGAGCATGCCCTGCGGAGGTGACGAGATCCTTAAGCGGTTTTTTCCTGTGCGCGAGTACCCGGTACTGAGGAAACCGACATGATTTCTTCCACGTTGCTGCCGCACCAAATCAATTGGAGATAAGTTGTTAAGATCCAAAACAAATTGAATAGGAATCTTATTTGAAATCCAATCCGAGTAGAACTCATCTTTTTCCCTTTATAAATAGAACCTGAAAACCCCTTTGCCGTAACACCTTTTCCCAAGTCGACAACTTAGAGGCCCTAGCCCCCAACTCGCCGAGTTGACCCCCTTCGCAGGTGTTCAGCCACCGGTGAGACCGCTGATGAGCCCCGTCACGCTCGACGTCGCCAGAAGAGAGCCGACGACCTGTTCTGCTGCCATTGCTAGGAGGAAGGCCGAGGTAGGTCTACGTTACCACCTTACAACAACATCATGGTTTCTACGCCTCTGTTTCTTCGAATAGAAGCTTTTTTGTGTGGACAGATCACGTGTTGATCGGGTTTTTGACGGTGGAATTGATCTAAATCTTGAGTTAAGATCATAACCACGTCCAAACTTGATCCTTACACCCTTGTTCACCATGACACCCCATGCAAGCTTAGTAAAACATGCAAGAACACGTACAAACTGGTCTAATAGAACAGCATCATAGGATTTGCACCATTGCATATTGAGTAAAGTTTGTGCATGATGTTTGATTGCTATTATTTTGTATGTGCGTGGTCATGAGTAGAAGGACAAGCTCAAGAAGCCATCTATGAAGGACTACAGCACCAATACTTCGGGACACGTGAGCAACAAAAGCCACAGGAGCATGGCAAGTGCCCCTTGATCATATTGATCCCATATTTTGAAACTGTTTTGTTTGCAAAAACGTGTTTGCTTGAGTCAACTTGATGGGACACCCTTTTATAGGAGTTTACTAGTTTTGTTAACCATCCTTGTCGCCGGGAAATTTGATGAGTCGGGTACGGTCGTTTTTCCTTTTTGCTTCGCTGAAGCTACGGGATACGGGACGGCGAAGTAGGACATGTCTCAGTACTGCACTCATATGAATGATGATGATGAGAACTTGATGATAATAATGAGCATAGAATCGGGGGAGATCTAGGCAAGTTTGGTTCGTGGATGTGGTAGAATGAGATGGTGGTTTACTTGTCGTAGATCTAAGGACCGGTTTATGCCAGCACATGCCAGGAAAACAGTGTCACCACAAGGCCAAATATGGGTGCGGCTTAGCTGACTAATTAGGTAAGTCGCAAGATTGGTATGGACCGTGGAAGGCGCGGGGAATGGGAGTCGAGAAAGGACTGCCCTGGGAACTGCATGGCACAAGAGGGGGCCCGTAGGTGGGAGAATGGTGATTCGAGCCTGCTGGTGAAACCTTAGTGAGTCCATGCATCTAGTAGCCCCTTTGTAAAGGCTATTTTGTGTTCTCTTGGCCATACACCGACGGTTGTGTACTGGTATAATGGAGGTTCTGCAGTCGCCGACGGGTGACGAAATCACAAACTTGTGGTTAAAGTGGTGCCACCTCTTAAGAGTGTAAAACTATCATGATGGCCGTGCTTACGGTCACAAGCGCCTGGCCAACTCACATGATTAGATGGGGAGAACTTGGGATGGTTAATCGGTTATGGTTATGGTATGGTTATTGGAATTGTTTTGGGACTGTTGCGTCATGACAATGAGTTTGGTTTTCAGTTATATGATTATGAGATGGATATGAACATGAGATGGTTATTATGAACATGAGATAAAGTTGAGAAAGATTATTGGTTGGTTGAGGCATGAAAAGTGGTGGAGGAGGTATGTTGCTGTTTTACTTAAATATATGTTGGGATTAAATTCACTTAAAAATAGTTGCTGTTTTTATCATGTTTGTGAAATAAACTTTGCTTTCTGCAATGAGCCTTTTTATTTCCTACCTTGCTGTAAGCTACATGTCATACTTTTCCCGCACTTGCTGAGTACGACATGTACTCACCCTTGCATTATCATACAATCACCAGCAACAGGAGAAGAGTACTTCGAAGATCCTGTGGAGTACTAGGCGTGCGAACTACCGTCAACTTTCTCTGGAGTTGGAGATGGAGCCGCTGCTGTTTAGTTTTGCTTCCGCTATCGTTTAGAGACTTCCGCTGCTATAATAAGTTTAGATACTTCCACTGCAATAATAAGTTAGAGATTGATGTAATAAAGTACTTAAACCCTATTATTCATGGTTATATTCTGAATTCAGTTTGTGGATTACATATGTATGTGTGATGAACATCCTGGGCACACATTTGCATTAGCTGGGTTCCATGTTTTACAGGACAGGGCATCACAGATTGGTATCAGAGCCATGTTGGCCATAGGACGCAAGCCTAGGTAGAATGCACAGATTGGCATCAGAATCACGTTGGCTGTAGGATGCAAG
This sequence comes from Neostapfia colusana, assembly GCA_030760725.1. Taxonomy (NCBI): domain Eukaryota; kingdom Viridiplantae; phylum Streptophyta; class Magnoliopsida; order Poales; family Poaceae; genus Neostapfia; species Neostapfia colusana. Next base: position 22,332,927 of record JASWHV010000010.1, read on the forward strand.
CCTAGGTAGAATGGACACTCTAGAGCACATAGGAACACCGTTCTAAACTTCTATTTTCGAAAATTGCTTGATGCTGCACTTCCTTGTCAATTCAGCCACCGCAAAGTGCTATTTTCAGCCTCCATTTTTTCTCCTATTGGACAGCCATACCTTTGCTTCCCTGCTCCATAACTTATGAAGTTTTGGAGTTATTTCTTCCTTCTCAAAGTTTTCTCATGTCCTATTTATAGATGGCGCTGGTGTTCCGGATCAACGCCATCTAACCATACATGGACTGCCAACTCACTATGGTGTGCGCCCATGCATGGACCACCCCCGTCACATGGCGGGAACAACACCAGTTCACATGATTAAGTTTAGAACTCCCATTGAATAAGCTTGAATAGGAGTGGTGTGAACTTTTGTGATGATTGCTTGTGTTTGAGTGCTTAGTGTGAGTTGTGGGACGCTTCAGCGTTGTCCACATCCACACATAGTAGAGAGATGTGAGGTTTTTCGGCACTTGTTCACATCCTCATTAATAAAAGGAGTTATTTTGTTCATAACCCTTGATGCATATAGTTGGGGGGATCAATCTAAACTTCTAACTTGTATTCCACTCAACTCCCTCTCACAGATGGTGAGGGAAAACGCCAGCCATCAAAGGAGGAACGTTCGTGGCAACCATGAACCAAAAGAGAATGGCCACGATGAAGTTCCTGAGAATGCTAACACCGGGGCTGGTGCAAACAACCTTGAACAGTTGATTGCTATGCAGAACCAGCTTATGCAAACCATGATACAAACTTTGGGTCAGCTGCAAGCCAACAACAACCACAATCCTAACCCTATTCCTGCACCACCACCACCACCACCGCCACCACCGCCGGCTCACAACAGACTGGGAGAGTTCATGAGGACTCGACCGCCCGCTTTTGCACAAGCTAATGATCCCATGGAGGCTAATGATTGGTTGAAATCCATGGAGAAGAAGCTTGTCATTGTTCACTGCAATCATCGGGAGAAAGTTCTCTTCGCATCGCACAGACTTTTGGGAGCAGCTGCTGACTGGTGGGACGCTCTTTGCAATGCTCATGTCAACCAGGAGACTATCACTTGGACTGAGTTGATGGAGAGTTTCCACTCTCATTACGTCCCTGCTGGAGTCATGATGCTTAAAAGGCAAGAGTTCGATGGTCTCCGCCAAGGCAGGAAGAGCGTGAATGAGTACCTCAACAAGTTCACGCAGCTGTCAAGGTATACCCTAGAGGATGTCAATTCGGATCAAAGGAAGCAATACTTGTTCATGAGAGGGTTGAATAATGAGATCCAAGTTCAACTGCTCAACAATGACTATGCAAACTTCCAGAAGCTAGTTGACAAAGCTATAGTGGTTGAGAGCATGATCCGTGAGATCAAGCAAGAGGGAAAGAGAAAGATGCCATACCAGCCACAAGGGAGCAATGTACGTCCCTGTTTCATGTCCCCAGCTGCACCACAGTATGGCTTGTCCTCTTCTACTTTTCTCCCTAATCAACCACCACAGCAACGTCCTGTTATGCAAGCACCTTGTGTGCCTTTGCCTCCTGTGCCCTGACCCATCATGGGGGCCTATGCTCAAAACCACCGTCGCCCCAATGTCCCTGCTGTATTGAGCAACAAGGCAAGCTTTTCATGCAGAGAGATGGGACACTTCGCAAGTCAGTGTCCGAGGAAAGGCTTTGGACAGCCAAGCAGCGCGCCCAAGCAGAACCCACGGCCAAACGGAGGAGCTACGCAAGGTAACCGTGGGCAGCAGGACTACGCTCGAGGCAACGTGAATCATGTCTCTGCTGAGGAAGCGCAACAGGCTGAGGACGTCATGATTGGTATGTTCCTTTCCAACTCCAACCCAGCCACTGTTTTATTTGATTCCGTAGCATCACATTCATTCATATCATCCAAATATGTTGCCAAGTATAACCTGCCCATATCACGCATGAAATATACTATGTTGGTTAATTCTCCCGGTGGAGAGATGAGGACTAATATAGTATGTTCGAAAGTAAACCTTAAAATAAGGGGGGGTAGACTTCCTTGCCAACCTTATTGTCTTTGATTCCCAAGGGCTTGATATAATACTTGGAATGGATTGGTTAAGCAAGCACAACGGAGTGATACAATGTGCTAAGAGGAGCGTGCAGTTGACAAATGAGCACGGTACTCGTATTGAGTTTGAGTCAGCCCAACTGGCAACCGAGAAGGCAACGCTGAACCACGTCGAAGAAGCAACATTGGAAAGCATTCCGGTGGTTCAAGAATTTTTGGACGTGTTCGCGGAAGAACTTCCAGGTATGTCACCTGACCGGGACATTGAGTTTGCCATTGATTTGGTACCTGGAACTGCACCTATAGCAAATATGCCATATAGGATGCCCGTTAATGAACTAGTGGAACTTAAGTAGCAAATTCAGGAGCAGCTAAAAAAGGGTTTTACTCGCCCAAGCTCATCACCGTGGGGAGCCCCCATGCTCTTCGTAGACAAGAAGGATGTGACCCAAAGGATGTGTGTGGATTATAGTCTCTCAATGAGGTGACGATGAAGAATAAATACCTGCTACCCTGTATAGAGGACCTGTTCAACCAAATGAAAGGTGCCCGAATTTTCTCCAAGATTGATCTTCGGTCGGGATACTTCCAGCTGAAGATTAAGCCCTCCGACATACTCAAGACTGCATTCCGAACATGGTACGGTTCGTATGAATATACCGTCATGTCTTTTGGGTTAACGAATGCACCCGCATACTTTATGTACCTCATGAATAAGGTCTTCATGGAGTACATGGACAAGTTTCGTCGTGGTTTTCATCAACGACATCATGGTGTATTCGAAAAGCGAGGAAGAACATGAAGAACATTTGAGATTGACATTGCAGAAACTGCGAGAGCATCAATTGTATGCCAAGCTCAGCAAGTGTCAATTTTGGCTAAAGGAGATATCGTTCCTAGGCCACATCATCTCCGAGGAAGGAGTGTTGGTTGATCCCGGAAAAGTGGGAGATGTTCTGAAGTGGAACCAACTGCAAAACGTGAGAGATATTCGGAGTTTCCTTGGGATGGCTGGATACTACCGCCGGTTCATCAAGGATTTCTCCAAAATAGTGAAGCCTATGACAGAATTACTAATGAAGGGAAGAGCATTTCAGTGGACACAAGTGTGCCAAAAATACTTTGAGGAGCTCAAGAAAAGGCTAACCACAGCGCCGGTTTTGGTATTGCCTGACGTGAGCAAAAATTTTGACATATATTGTGACGCATCAAGACAAGGGCTTGGATGTGTGCTCATGCAAGAAGGACAAGTGGTAGCCTATGCGTTGAGGAAATTAAAGAAACACGAGCTGAATTACCCCACGCATGATTTGGAACTTGCAGCCGTGGTGCATGCATTGAAGATTTGGAGGCATTATATCCTTGGCCATCGATGTGAGATCTATACGGATCACAAAAGCCTCAAGTACATATTCACGCAAACGGGTTTGAATTTGAGGCAACGTCGATGGTTGGAACTCATCAAGGATTATGATGTTGGAATCAACTATCACCCCGGAAAGGCCATTGTAGTAGCTGATGCGTTGAGCCGAAAGGGAGCATGTCACCAACTCACGTTTCGGGAGCTACCTCCCGAGCTGCACAAGGAGTTCGAACGGTTACATCTCGGGTTCTTGAACGAGATGGAAGTGATAGAACTCAACTCCTCGCTGGAACAAGAGATACGAGATGGCCAAGCAACGGATGAGGAAATCAAGGAGATCAAGGAAAGAATCCGACAAGGCATAGAAAAGGACTTCAAGGAGGACGAGAAGGGTACGCTTTGGTTAGGAAAAAGGATTTGTGTGCCTAACGGGAAGCACATCAGCGACACGATATTAAAGGAGGCACATGACTCACCTTATTCCATACATCCCGGCTGCACAAAGACGTACAAAGACCTGAAAACATGCTATTGGTGGGATGGTATGAAAAGGGACATAGACGAATATGTTGCCCTATGCGACACGTGCCAATGGGTGAAGGACGAACATTAAAGACCCGCTGGACTGTTGCAATCATTGAAAGTACCCAAGTGGAAGTGGGAAGACATTGGCATGGACTCATCGGATTACCACCTACTTGGTCGGGTTATGACTCCATCTGGGTTATTGTGGACCGATTGACGAAAATAGCCTATTTTCTTCCTGTTAGAACCACATACCGTGTCGCAGAACTAGCCGAGCTGTACATGGAGCAAATCGTGTGTCGCCATGGAGTTCCGAAGAGGATAGTTTCAGATCGGGGTACCGAATTTACCTCTAGGTTCTGGAAGAAGCTGCATGAAACTATGGGTACACGTCTGTATTTCAGCTCCGCTTATCACCCGCAAACCGACAAGCAAACTGAGAGGACAAATCAAATTTTAGAAGACATGTTGAGAGCCTGCGCCTTGAAACATGGGTGTAGTTGGGATAGGAGCTTGCCGTATGCTGAGTTCTCATACAATAACAGCTATCAAGCCAGCTTGAAGATGTCACCTTTCAAAGCATTGTATGGTAGACGGTGTAGAACGCCGCTGTTCTGGGATGAGACTGGAGAGAACCAAGTGTTTAGACCCAAAGTGCTGCAAGACGCCGTGAAGCAAGTCCAAACAATACGGGAGAACTTGAAGGCTGCTCAGTCACGACAAAAAGGTTATGTGGACAATAGGCGAAGAAATTTGACCTTTTGTAAAAGCCCAAGAAAAAGGGACTTGCAAAAACTTATCTTCACCTCACACACCACAGTTCTTGTGGTGGATATCTTAGGAAATATTGTGAAGAGCAAGTAACCTCCATCAAAAGAGTGATTAGGGGGGAAAGCCTTCACTTTCACAAAGTAGGATTTCTACACATGAACATGAGAGGTTGAGCTCACCCTTAGAGCTTAAAAAGTCTTGGGAAGGTTCAGCCCAAGTTTCATGTAAATCCACCACTTTTTGAGGCACTTTTGGTGGTATTTGAAAAAGAGGTCAATTTGAATGCAAATTCAAATTGCAGCAACTTTCATCACTTGAATTCAAAAGTTAGCTTTATATTCAAACTCAGCACGTTTTTCTGAGCTAGCCCACCAGTTTTCATCCCCATTGGAGTTCATCTTGTCGGGAGCTAAATTTGCAATAATTCAAAACTGAATTTGAATTTCAGTTTAAACATGAAGCAAATTTAACCCAACAAAGTTTGAATTTGATAACTCAAATTGAAACCAATACTTGGGGGCTAAGTCTCTTATTCAATGTTCAGTAGCTGGGATATTTACAAAAGAAATGGGGAAGAGAGGATTAGGGGGGAAGGTTGGGCCCACAGATCAGTGGGGGAGCTGTTCCAGCCGAACGGGCTCAGTTTCTCACCGAAGCAATCGCTCCCGGCGTGCCACCGAGACAATCCTCCGGATGCCCCCGCGTGAGGATATGCAGCCAGCTCCTGCTTCCTCCCTCGCGCTGGCCAGCTGCTTCCGCCCGATCATCACACACCTACACCGCCAAACCGAGGCGCCGTGTTCTGTTGCCCGAGAAACGACCGAGTACACGCCGTCGCTTGCGCTCGATCAAGAATCCGGCAAACCACCGCGAGCAGCGCCTTTCCTAGCCACAAAACCACACCATCTTCTCGTCCTCTACCTCCAAGGCATGAGAGCAGTCGAGTTCGGCCCTCCCCCAACCCTAGCTCCACGGTTCCGAGCAACAACCGAGAAACTGCCACCGCTCGGCTCACGGTGACAGCCCAACAAAGGGCCTTTCACGGCTGAACAAGAACTCTTTCGAGCGGGTTAGGGACCGTTGTGCTTGTATCCGAAGCTCAGACCGTGACCTGGACCATAGAGCTTGAATTTGGAGAAAGTTCTCCGACGGGCACGAACGGACCTTCCGGCACGGTAACGTCAAATTCACTCGCCACCTTTGTTCTTAGGTCATGAAAACTGGCACACAGGACCGTCACTCATCAATGCTCATTAGCCCCTCCCGGCCCTGGCTTGAAACCGCACGTAATCCAGGTATTTCTAGGTTTTGTTACGGTAATTGAGGCACGGAGGCTCGGCTCATGATGAGACCTAGGATAGAGCCATCTCCGGGCGGTTTCACCACTATGACGAGCTTCCCTAGCACCCACTGGTGCTATAGCGTCGATCCACTGATGTTTTGGCGGGCTAAGCTGTCCGGGCGACGTGACCGAAGGGTTGCCGAGCCGCAGCACCGTCGCCGGCTGGATTAGGGCCACCGCCGACCGGAGCAGTCGGTGCCATCGTGCTCAGCACAGGAAATTAGGCCCAGGCGCCGAGTTTCCGGCCGAGAGGCGGTCGGGAAGCCAAGTCTGGCGAGCTTCAGAAGTGTGCCGGCGAGGGGGCGGCGCGGGAAAAAGGGCGGGCGCGAGGAAGAAGACGAGTTGGCCGGGCCCGCTCATCAGTCCCTCGATGCACAGCGTGGGGATTTTCTGTTGCATCGGATCAGCTGTGACCACGCGGAGAACTGCCTTGTGGCCCCGTGTGGCGCAGCCGAGGTGGTGACACGTGGTGACACGTGGGAACCCCATAACTTTTGCTAGGAAGCTCCAAATTTGGTGATTCAAATTGGGTTGGATTCATCTTGCCTAGCTCTGTCCAAATATACAACCCAATTTGTGTGAAACCCATTAATTAATTCTGGAAAATGCTTTAAAGCTTTTCAGCAAAAGAATTTTTGAGGGAGTTTGGTTCATCCAAAAATCCCCAAATTTTTCCAGAATGTTCTCTAGGATGCTAGTGAACACCTGTAAAAGTTTCAGACCATTTGGAGTTGATTTGTTCTGAGCAATTCAACGTTGAAGGTGATGTGTTCATTTGAATACAGAAACATTTTCAGAGAATTTCCAAAACTTGGAAATTTAGTTCTGGGCAAATCTTAGCTCCAAAAATGCTAGGAAAATTAATGCAAACTCTATGAGCTATAATTGAAATTGTAGTTCACTAAGTTGGGCATGAACAGGGGTGTTACCTCAGAATTAATTCTTCTTTGCTTAGGTGCTAAAAGAATTATTCTGAACAAACCACTCAATGACAAGTGCTAAATTTGGATCCGGAGAGTTGTCTTGTGACAAGGAACTCACATAAAAATTCTCAGCTTCATTGGAGCTATGGATCACCCCTGTCCTGTTTAACCACTTGAGGGATTAATATGGAAAAGTGGGAAAACCACTTAGCACTTAACCATGTGCTTTGGTCTAAACCCAAACCACCAGCACCCAGTTCATCTTTAAATTCTTAAACAGAGTTCCAGTGTTAGAGACTCGTTATCAGAACTTATAGCAGAAGTATTACAATAAACTCATATGCATATTCATTAACATGTAGTATTACATTAACGTGTAGTCGCTGAAGGCGAAGAGACTCCGGAAGTGCTGGACTTCCTTCTTCCGGACGAAGACTTAACCCCTGACCAGCAGCAACAAGGCAAGCCCCGGTTTGCATTAAACCTTTTATAAAGTTTTTACTTTGTTTACATATGTAGAGTGAAGTGTGTATGTGCATTTGGTGTAGGATGGATGAATAACCCACTTGCATGACCAGAATTTTTCCTTAAGGGTGAGGGTAGTGTCTAAGATCTCGAGTAGACAGGCTATGCTTAATAACTCATAGGACTTCGGTACAAGTCGAGTAGTTGGAATCTACTCGCGAGATAGGCTCTGGACACACGGGTTCGGTTGAATGATGTCAGATCACTTTAGTAATAAAAATGAGACTAGGCAGGGGCTAGGGCGCAGCAAGAGGAAGTCTTGTGTGTGCGGCCCTGTCCGTGTCGATTGAGGACCGATCCGTGTGCGGCCCTGCTGAACAAGTATTGAATGTACCGAAGGCATATCGGATATATGGGCCCCGATAAACCGATGTAGCCTAAACCTCCGGGCGTCGAGGCATAACACACCGATTTATAGGTGTAGGCTGAAGGCAGCAAGGTGGAAATCTGCCAACGGGCATAGAGAGATGCTCCGTGTGGGGAACCTCCTGCTCATTTCGGTGCGACCGGTTCGACGTTTGGGCTGTTGGGTGAAAGGTTGTCACGTACAACAACGAGTAAGCGTGCTGTGCAGCTCCACGGGTGGGCGTACGTGACGTGCTCTTTGGGTTTCCCTGCAGGTGTATATCGAGTCGATTCGCCGTCCCTCGCGGTGACGAGTACCGCTTGTTCACTGCATCATAATGTAGATAATTTATGGAATGTTATGATTCAATACTGCTGTTATGATATAATTGTATTGCTACATGTGTGCCACCAAATATTGCTTACTAAATTTCAGATTCCCGAACTGTTAACTTGTGGCTAAAAGATGAACTAAGGATGAACTTGTAGGCGTGTCCATTGATGCACTGTTACTATCCCATGTCCATTGTACCCCTCATGTAGAGTTCCATGCTTAGGTGAGTCGGTTAAGTCTTGTTGATCCAACGTGCTCACGGTTGCTGCTTAAGTGTTTTTCAGGTGAGGAGCCACCCACGGACTCGGAGTACGAGTCTACCGGCGAGGGTTACCCTCCGTCGGGGACCGCGGCTGTGTGGGAGCCGTACATGCCGCGCTGAGCTAAGGAGTGCAGCCAGTGTTGGTTGCCCTAGGGCTGGGCAACCGACTTTTGCTAGATAGGCGGGCGTGAGATGTACAGAGTAGACTTCCGCCGTGTAAAAATAAATACTAGTTTGTAACTGAAGTTGTACCTTTTTCTACAGTTCAGTTTGTTTTTCCCATGTAATAGATTGTGTTCTTATGACGTGTGCTGACGGGTGTCGCATCACGCAGCACCACCCTCTGCGATCCTGGATGAGCGGATCCCGGTCCGCCACACCTTTGAAGTAGGAGACTTCGTGTACCTTAAGGTATCGCCTATCCATGGCCAACGACGTTTCAATGTCAAAGGCAAGTTAGCAACTCGCTACATCGGGTCATTTAAGATTTTGGGCAAATGAGTAGAGGTAGCCTATCAACTAGAGCTCCCAACGCACCTCTCCGACGTGCATGACGTGTTTCACGTATCCCAGCTCAAGAAGTGCTTGAGAGTACCAGAAGAACAAGTACCAATAGATGAGCTCGAGCTTCAAGAGGATCTGACCTACGTAGAGCACCCTGTCCAAATTTTGGACGTGGAGGAAAGGGTCACGAGGAACAAAGTGATACGTTGGTGCAAGGTACAGTGGAGCCATCACACGGAAGCTGAAGCTACATGGGAGCTTGAGGAAGACCTCAAGGCACAATTTCCTCATCTATTCCCTACTCTAACGAATCTCGAGGGCGAGATTCAGTTTAAGGGGGGTAGGTTTGTAACACCCTTAATTTAATATTCATGCATTGCATATAGAAAAACATTATAAAATAAATAGCAATGGGAAAGAGTCTTAAAAATGGGAGAAAGATATCTGAAAACAGCCAATTCCAATTCGCCAAGGAGCGCTGTCGACACCATCCATGGCCTGCTGGCCACGTGGCAGGCTCGGAGCTCGCCTCTGCGGAAGGGGCGAGGTCCGGCCCCGCTGGATGCGTGTTGCCTTGGGAGCTCGCCCCTGCGGAGGGAGCGAGGTCCGGCACCGCGGGACACGTGGCGCCCGCGGAGCTCACCCCTGCGGAAGGGATGAGGTTCGGCCCCGCGGACACGTGTCGCCCTCGGAGCTTGCCTCCAAGATGTCCGGCCCCGCTAGGATACGTGTCACCCTCGGAGCTCGTCTCTGAGAGGTCCGACACTGCTGGACACGTGTCGTCCTCGGAGCTCACCTCCGAGGAGAAGGGAGGTCCGACATTGTTGGACACGTGTCGCCTTCGGAGCTCGCCTCCGAGAGGTCTGGCCCCGCTAGGACGCATGTCACCCTCGGAGCTCGTCTCTGAGAGGCCCGGCACTGCTGGACACGTGTCATCCTCGCAGCTCACCTCTGAAGAGAAAGGAGGTCCGGCGCTGCTGGACACGTGGCGCACGCGGAGCTCACCTCTGAAGAGAGGGGAGGTCCCGCCCGCCAGGCACGTGGCGCACGCGGAGCTCGCCTCTGAAGAGAGGGGAGGTTCTGCCCGCCAGGCACATGGCGCACGCGGAGCTTGCCTCTGAGGAAAAGGGAGGCCCAGCCCCCGCTGGATACATGGCGATTCCGGAGCACGCCTTGCGCAGGTGACGAGATCCTTAAGCAGTTTTTTTCCTGTGCGCGAGTACCTGGTACTGAGGAAACCGACACGATTTCTTCCATGTTGCTGCCGCACCAAATCAATTGGAGATAAGTTGTTAAGATCCAAAACAAATTGAATAGGACTCTTATTTGAAATCCAATCGCAGTAGGACTCTTCTTTTTCCCTTTATAAATAGAACCCGAAAACCCCCTTGGCCGTAACACCTTTTCCCAAGTCAACAACTTAGAGGCCCTAGCCCCCAACTCGTCGAGTTAACCCCCTTCTCCGGAGTTCAGCCACCAGTGAGACCGCCGACAAGCCCCGTCACGCTCGCCGTCACCAGAAGATAGCCGACGATCTGTCCTGCTGCCATTGCTAGGAGGAAGGCCGAGGTAGGTCTTTGTTACCACCTTACGACATCATCGCGGTTTCTACCCCTCTGTTTCTTCGAAATGAAGCTTTTTCGTGTGGACAGATCACGTGTTGATCGTGTTTTTGGCGGTGGAATTGATCTAAATCTTGAGTCAAGATCATGACCACGTCCACACTTGATCCTTACACCCTTGTTCACCATAACACCCCATGCAAGCTCAGTAAAACTGTGACGCCCTGGTTCTGAGAGAAAACCTCTCGGAACCGAGGCTGATGCGTATGTGTGCCCAGGATGTTCATCACACATACACATATAATCCACAAACTGAATTCAGAATATATATAACCACGAAGGAAAATGTTCAAGTACTTTATTACATCAATCTCTATTGCAGCGGAAGTCTTCTAAACTATAGCGGAAGCAAACTAAGCAGAAGCAGCGGCTCCATCTCTACTCCACAGGCAAGGTTGAGGATAGATTACACGCCTAATACTCCACGTGGTCTTCATAGTACTCCTCTCCTGTTGCTGATGATGTATGATAATGCAAGGGTGAGTACATGATGTACTCAGCAAGTACGAGAAGTATGACATGTAGCTTATTACAAGGTAGGTAAAAAAAGGCTCATTGCAGAAAGCAAAGTTTATTTCATAAAACATGATAAAACAGCAACTAGCTTTAAGTGAATGTAATCCTAACATGTATTTGAACATCAACATACCTCCACCATGTTCCACCTCTTTTCATGTCTCATCAGACATTTATCTTTCTCAACTTTTCACATGCTCATGAATATCATCTCGTATTCACTACCATCTCATCTCATATTCAATTCCATCTCATAACCGAGATCAAGTCTCATTGCCATGACTCAACAGTCATGCAACCAATCTCATTACCCGGACTCAACAGTCCCAAAAACCAAATCCAAGGACCAAACCATAACCAAACCAATAACCAAACAAAATACCATCCCAATAACCATAACCAAACCATCCAAAATCATCCCCAAAACCATCCCATCTAATCATGTGAGTTGTCCAGGCGCCCATGACCATAAGCTTGGCTATCATGATAGTTTTACATTCTGCAGAGGTGGCACCACTTTACCCACAAGTTTGTGATTTCGTCACCCATCGGCGACTGCAGAACCTCCATTATACCAGTACACAACCGTCGGTGTATGGCCAAGAGATCACAAAATAGCCTTTACAAAGGGGTTACTATATGTATGGACTCACTAAGGTTTCACCAGCAGGCTCGAATCACCATTCTCCCACCTACGGGCCCCCTCTTGTGCCATGCAGTTCCTGTAAAAGCCCAAGAAAAGGGACTTGCAAAAACTTTTCATCACCTCACAACACCACAGTTTTTGTTGTGGATAGCTTGTGAAAAATTGTGAAGAGCAAGTAACCTCCATCAAAAAAGGGATTAGAGGAGAAAGCCCTAACTTTCACAAAGTAGGATCTCTACACATGAACATGAGAGGTTGAGCTCACCCCTAGGACTTAAAAAGTCTTGGGGAGGTTCAAACCAAGTTTCATGCAAATCCAACACTTTTTGAGGCAATTTTGGAGGCATTTGAAAAGAGGCCAATTTGAATGTAGATTCAAATTGCAGCAACTTTCATCACTCAAATTCAGAAGTTAGCTTCATATTCAAACTCGGCACATTTTTCTGAGGTAGCCCACCAATTTTCATCCCCATTGGAGTTCAGTTTGTCAAGAGCTAAATTTGCAAGAATTCAAAAACTGAATTTGAATTTCAGTTCAGACAGGAAGGAAATTTAGCCAAACAAAGTTTAAATTTGAGAACTCAAATTCAAACCAAGACTTGGGCGCTAAGTCTCTCATTCAATGGAGAGTATCTGGGATATTTACAGGGGAATTTGGAAAAGGGGATTAGGGGGAGAGTTGGGCCCACAGGTCAGTGGGAGGGCTGTGCAACAACCGAGCAATACTCTGTCTCGCGCTGAAGCGATCGCCGCAGCCCGACAGCGAGATGGTTCCGAACGCCACCTCCCTAGCGGCCAGGCCACGGCGTGCGTCGATGAGGCGGTCGCCCAGGGATATTTTCCCTCCGTAACCGACTCACCCCACTGCCTTGACCGCTCCCGAGTCCCTCGACGCAGAAACACCACCGCACACCCGAGAACTTTCGGTGCTCCGGCGTCCTCCCGTCTCAGCAGCTAGCAAGAGACTCTGAGCTCACCCCGAGCTTCGCTGAGGCTTCCTCGACGTGATAGACATGATACCCCAGCGCCCCATCCACGGTAAACTGCCCCTGAGCTCTCTGTTTCCATTCCACACCGGGTAAAGCCGCCGCGACCAAAAACTCCCAGCCCGGCCGCTAGGCTTGATCCCCCGTCAAGTTGAGCGGGCCAGGAGGTTCGCCTGGGAGTGTACTCCCTGTCCAGCAACACCGGCCGCATGCCATGGGGTGTGCTGGCCTAAATTCCGTTTCTACCGACGACATGCAATAATAACCGAGGGGAGAAACTCGGCAAATTCGCCTCACACATCAAACCACTCCTCACAATACCTGGAAACCTAGCTGTAGACGTTCGTGCGAGCATGTGGGATCAAGAACTAGGGAGAACCGTTGAGGAAACCCTAAGTTCTTGGAGTTTTTCCAGTTTTCCCCAAAATCGCCCTAGGTCGCACGGTGAGCCCCTAGTTGCCGATGTTTATCGTGAAATCAGAACCCGCGACGTTGCTCCCTAGGTCGTGGCGATGCTGTAGGAGCTAACCAGAGCAAGGTTAGAGCATTACAGTGTCCTAGCGACGTCGCCGAAGTTGCCACAGCTACCGTCGCCGTCGCGCCAAGGTTTCCGGCCATCGTCGATCCGAGGTAAGTCCTGCAACGTGTTCGTCGCGCGAAAATATATAGTGGCGGCGAAAATCAGCAAGTTCCGAGGGCCGGAACCCCTTCGCGGCGAGAGCTCCGACTAGCTCGGCGGCGGGGTCGCGCGGGGGGCTGGAGGAAGACGAAAGGGGGTCGGCCCCACTCGTCAGCGGCTGGAAGTAAACGTGCAGGATTTTCTGTGGTCCAGGATCCAGTGTGGCTGCGCGGGAAAGGGTCTGTGGCCCCGTGTGGCTCGGCTCCAGCAGTCGACACGTGTGCGATGTACCCTCCTGCAGGATTTAAACATTTTGAGGATTTCCAGTTTTAGTTCAAACTTCAAATGCATAGAACTTTTGATAGGAAACTCTAAATTCGATGTACCAAATTTTTCTGAACTCATAATTGTGAGTACTTTCCAGCAATACCAATTTCAGCTCAGGAAAGTGAATAGTTTTCCAGAAATAATTCCCTAAATTTTAAACTGTTGGGAATTTTAACTGGAGAATTACTTTATGAAAAATTCTGAAATTTTGCTGAGAGGTTCATTGGAAAATCCTTGAGTCACAGTAAAATGTTCAGACTCATCCAAGTTCATTTAGTCCCCTTAATGTGGTGATTAAAGGAACTGCCCTGAGAAAATAGAAAAATGTACAGAAACATTTTTCAGATTTTCTCAAACCTTGTGTAGGGCATAACTTCATCTAGAATTCTTCAAATTACATGAAACCAATTCCATTAGAACCATCTTAAATTCTAGTTTCCAGAAAGTAATGGTTGGAGCCATGAAAACCCCTGGAATTACTTAAAGGCTCAATTATTGACCAAATGAGCTTTTATTTGTACAAGGCTCAAATGAACCTTGTTTCAAATGAAACTTGGTCAAGACTCTGATTAGGACCCTACCAAACCACCATAAAAATTTCAGAACTAAAGGGGAGGGTTAGCTAGAGTTATTAGTAAGTATGTATTTAAGTTACACTTTGCATTTAAATTAACATGTAGCATATTCATTAACGTGTAGTCGCCGAAGGCAAGGAGACTCCGGAAGTGTTCGACTTCCTCCTTCTGGAAGAAGACCTAACTACTGACCAGCAGCAACAAGGCAAGCCCGGGTTTGCATTAACTTCTTTTACCAAGTTTTGCTTTGTTCACATGTTTGGTGTGAGGTATGAATGTGCATTAGGTGTAGGATGGATGGAACCCCACTTGCATGACCAGAATTTTTCCATAAGAGTGAGGGTAGTGTCTAAGACCTCGAGTAGACAGGCTCTGCTCAATGATTCATAGAACTTCGGTACAAGTCGAGTAGTTGGAATCTACTCGCGAGTTAGGCTTGGGACAAACGGGTTTGGTTCGAGTGATGTGAGATAACTTTAGTACTAAAAATGAGACTAGGCAGGGGCTAGGGCGCAGCAAGAGGATGTCTTGTGTGCGCAGCCCTGTCCGTGTCGATTGAGGACCGAGCCGTGTGCGGCCCTGCTGAACAAGTATTGAACGTACCGAAGGCATGTCGGATATATGGACCCCGATAAGCCGATGTAGCCTAAACCTCTGGGTGTCAAGGCATAGCACACCGATTTATAGGTCTAGGTTGAGGGCAGAAAGGTGGAAATCTGCTAACGGGCATAGAGAGATGCTCCGTGTAGGGAACCTCCTGTCCATTTCGGTGCGACGGTTCGACGTTTGGGCTGTTGGGTGAAAGGTTGTCCCGTACAGCATCGAGTGAGCGTGCCATGCAGCTCCACGGGTGGGCGTACGTGACGTGCTCTTTGGGTATCCCTCTGAGTGTATATCGAGTCAATTTGCCGTCCCTCGCGGTGACGAGTACCGCTTGTTCACTGCATCGTAACGTAGATAATTTATGGAATGTGGTGATTCAATTCTGCTGTATGATATAATTGTATTGTTACATGTGTGCCACCAAATATTGCTTACTAAGTTTCAGATTCATAAACTGTTAACTTGTGGCTAAAAGATGAACTAAGGATGAACTTGTAGGCGTGTCCATTTGTTGCAATGTGACTATCCCATGTTCATTGTTCACTGCATGTAGAGTTTCATGTTTAGGTGAGTCGGTTAAGTCTTGTTGAGCCCTCGTGCTCACGGTTGCTGCTTAAGTGTTTTTCAGGTGAGGAGCCACCCACGGACTCGGGTTACGAGTCCACCGGCGAAGGTTACCCTCCGTCGGGGACCACGGCTGAGTGGGAGCCGTACACGCTGCGCTGAGCTGAGGAGTGCAGCTAGTGTGGGTTGCCCTAGGGCGGGGCAGCCGACTTTTGCTAGATTGGCGGGCACGAGTTGTATAATGTAGACTTCCGCTGTGTAATATAAACAATAGTTTGTCACTGAAGATTGTACCTGTTTGTACATTCAGTTTGTTTTCCCATGTAATATAATTTGTCCTTATGATGTGTGCTGTCGGGTGTCGCATCGTGCGGCACCACCCTCTGCGATCTAGGATGAGCGGATTTCGATCCGCCACAGCCTGGTATCAGAGCCGCATTGGGGATAGCACAGTACTTAAGGACTGTATTACGGGAAAACTTAGGTTTATGGTGAGGATTCGGTAGTTGACCAAGTAAGGACTATATTAGCATAGTTACTTAAAGTGGCAAAGACTAACCTATGTGTTATAATTCTGAATTTTAATTATGTAACGATGCACCTACGCTCTGGTAAGATTGGTAAGGAACGCCACCAAAAGCGGTTCAATTTCGGTTAGCTCCCCTGACGAGGAACGTGGTTCTGGGATAGGTCTCACAGCTTGGTGTGAGACGTCAATATGAAACTCTTGGACTCTTCATGTTCCTGAGTTCATATGAAACGCTGATCCCTAGCGTGCATTAGGCAAGTAAGTGGAGACCCCATCGCGTGGTCAGTAACGCGAGAGTGTGTTCGTCTGGAAATAGCCCAGGAGGACATACGCAGCGCTTGCCATCGGCGTGCCCTGCCGGGCAGTAGGTGGTATCTGTTGGGTTGATAACATTCCCAACCGTGACGACCCGTTCATGACATACTTGGGTTCCCCGTCATGTGGTGTTGAAACACGATCATGTACCTTGAGACGTGACCTAACTCAAGGACGGCCGTATGACAATGATACAGGCGTTTGTATTTACTTTTAAATATGGTCCTGCCTGAAATGAACAACCATTGAGTGCATCAACATTGTGTGGTCTCCTGCAGGTACTAACCACGTATATATCCGTGTAGAAAACGTGTGCGAGAGACCGTTTAGTGCCACACATGAGACGTATATGCCGGTATAATCCGGTTAGGATTTTCTTTTTGTGAGGAACGTAGTACCGACATATCATAGGCACGTGCATGAAAAATAATGATAACAAGGAATTAAAATCACTAAGATTCAACATTTAGGACCCTGGTTGGGAAGAAGAATTTGATAGTTGAGCAGGGTAGTCAAAGGGGATTGAAAAACAGAGTGCTCTGTTTTGGGCAGCAAGTTTGCTGATCTTCAACAGGGCATAACTCACAGGTATTTTAGCCCAGGGAGGTTTGGTATATAGTTATGGAAAGGTATTTAAGTACTCTACAACTTTGTTGTAGACTTCCAGAGCTGAAACGCAACTTAAGATGGCTTAAATCCCAGAGGAATGTAAACTGTCCAGAATAAGGACAGAGTTAAACACTCTCTGGACTGTTCTGTTTTTCAAGCATAACATACAGTAGAAAAATCTAAAAATTTCATATGATAAATCTTTAGAAATGGTAGAAGATGTGTTACATCTTTGCAATTCAATGTTTCTGAAATTTCAGCACAGAATTCAGTGGGAATCAGAGATGAAAACAGCAACTTCCCAAGGGAGGTGCTGTTGAAATTCTTCCAGAAATTCTGCTGACTTTGAATTACCATAACTCTTTAACCAAGGCTTATATGAAGGAAAATAAGTACTCGTTGGAAAGATACTGAAGTTAACTGTAACTTCGGTATTCAGCATGAGTCATGAAGATGCCCAGAACCAGATCAAAATCTTGGATATGTAGAAACTGGTCATTCTGATAGAGGAATGACAGTTGAACTCATTTGAGAGATGGTTGTACCCTAGAGGGGGTTTGACTACTTCCAATGGGGTGGAACATACTCATGAGAGGTTATCTTCAACTAGTGAAGGATTTGAGTATAGGTCTCACTCAAGTTTCTTTTACTAGAGACCATGTTTGTGTCGTATTGAAGATAAAAAGGGGGGTATACGTGATGACAAAGCGATTGTAACATCTCGTAGTGACCAAACCTAGTTGTCGTGAGCTTCCAAAGGGGAGGTTCATCAAGTTAGATTAAAGTAGCTTGTATTTGGTCTGGTAATGGTGTATCTTGTGCAAAGTTATTACATTATCAACATACGAGATGCATCGCATGTTTCAATGTCATTATGTTTTACGCCTATTTTATTGGACTGCATGCAATATGTTGCGGGACTGATGTTTATTGTCGTATGGTTGCAGATGGTTCGCACTAGGACCACACACGAGGTTGGTGCGTCTAGCAAACAGGGAGGCGATGACTCCCAGCCACCTTCCTATGACAGCACCCCGCAGCAGCAACCACCACCGCCGCCTCCGCTTACTCTAGCGGATGTGATAGCGGCACTTGTGGGGGGTCGTGAGGAGTAGACCGACCTGCTCCGCACGATCATGCAGAATACGTCCCAGGCGGGGGGGGGGGGCATCAAGAGAGGGGGCCTCGTGAGCCCCGTGATGTGTCGTACTCGGACTTCATGAGTACACACCCTCCAGTGTTCACAGAAGCAGAAGAACCACTGAGGCCGACAACTGGCTGCGGACAATCGAGTCCAAGTTCGGGCTGCTCCAATGTACGGAGCGGCAAAAGACTTTGTTCGCAGTGCAGCAACTTCACGGTGCCGCTGGTGCGTGGTGGGCGAACTATGTCGCCTCACATCCGGCTGGCCATACCGTGGAGTGGGAAGAGTTCCGGGAGGTGTTCCGCACCTATCATATTCCTCCCGGAATAATGAAGAGGAAGTTCCAAGAATTTTTGGAACTGAAGCAGGGCGGGAGGAGGGCCCATGACTACTCCCGTGCCTTCAACCACCTGGCGTAATATGCGTCAGACTACATCTCCACCGAGGAGAAGAAGCGGGAGCACTTCTATCGGGGGTTACACCCCGAAATGAAGACGCATCTCGTGCAATGGAATCGCGGCACCTTCAACGACCTCGTCAATGCCACGATCATGCAATAGGACGCTCAGCGGGAGTTTCCAGCTGAGCAGCGGAAGTGCAGCGCTCCACCCAGCAGTGGGGGTGGCGCTCCTCAAAAGTACCGCATGGTGTATTGGACACCATCTGGACAGCAGTGGCGACCACCGGCGCAGCCTCAGCAGTTCAGGGGACGTTCCTTTCAAGCACCCCCGTTCCGACCGCCGATGCCACCACTGAGACAGCAGCAGCAGCAGCAGACGGCACAACGGCCGTTTCCACCGCCACAACGTGCCCCGGGTTTCCGTCCGTCGATTAGCGGGGGACCGCCCCACTTCACTTGCTTCACGTGTGGCCAGGCGGGCCATTTCGCGAAGGACTGTCCCCAGGGACAGTAGAGCAGCGGGTAAGCCCAGTTCCAGGGCGGTGCTCGAGGCCGACCTCCGGTCAAGAAGGTTGGTCAGCGGACTGGGGGCCTTCGCAACCTCGACAATGAGGACGCCCCGGAGGGAGAAAACGTGCTGGCGGGTACGTTCACTCTCAACGATCAAGCCATCATCATATTGTTTGATTCTGGTGCAGCCCACAGTTTTATAAGTGCATCCTATGTGGCTAAGCATCAAATGCAAGTCTTCTTAACCGACTGCACTTATATGATCTTTTCACCGGGAGGGAAGAATTCAGCAAATATGATGATCCCAAAGGCACCTCTGTGCTTAGGTGAGAAACTATATCCCACCACCTTAATAATCCTTACGGGGCAAAAGATTGATGCAATCTTAGGGATGTCATGGCTACAATACCATGGCGCTGTCCTGGAGACTCGGACACGGACGGTTCATTTAAACTCTCCATTCCACCGTCCGCATTCCATGGTGTTAGACACTCCAGTCCAGGAAGTTTCAGCAATTAATAATGCTGAAGCTCTCAAGATAGAGAACATCCCCGTAGTCCGGGAGTACCCCGACATGTTCCCGGATGATCATCTGGGCATGCCACCTGAGTGGGATGTCGAGTTCAAGATTGAACTTGCACCCGGGACTACGCCCATATCATGGAGACCATACAAGATGGCTCCGAACGAGCTGGCTGAATTAAAAGAACAGCTCAATGATCTGTTGAGCAAGGGTTTCATTAGGCCGAGTTCCTCGCCTTGGGGATGCTCGGCGCTATTTTTGAAGAAAAAGGATGAAATCTTGAGGCTGTGTGTGGACTACTGGCCGCTCAACGCCGTCACCATCAAGAATAAGTACCCACTGCCCCGCATCGACATATTGTTTGATCAACTTGTTGGTGCAAGTGTGTTCTGATGGACCTTCGCTCTGGATATCATCAGATAAAGATCCGGGCGGAGGATATCCCGAAGACGGCTTTCTCGACGAGATATGGATTATATGAATATCTCGTCATGTCTTTTGGTCTCACAAATGCTCCAGCCCATTTCATGTATCTCATGAACTCGGTGTTGATGCCGGCGCTGGACAAGTTCGTGGTAGTATTCATCGATGATATCTTGGTTTACTCCAAGACAGAAAACGAACATGCCAAACACTTGAGGATCGTTCTTCAACGATTGCGAGACCACAAGTTCTACGCCAAGTTCAGTAAATGCGAGTTTTGGATCAGCCAAGTGCCATTCTTGGGACACATCATCTCCGTGGAAGGCATTGCGGTTGACCAAAGCAAGATAGAGCAAGTGCTGAAATCGAAGGCTCCCACTTCAGTTCATGAAGTCAGAAGCTTCCTCGGGTTAGCGGGATACTATCGGAGATTCATTCCAAGCTTCTCCAAGCTCGCTAAGCCGATGACAGAATTGCTGAAGAAGGGGACAAAATATGTTTGGAACACGGCGTCTGAAGGAGCGTTCCAAGCATTGGTGAAGCATTTCACAACAGCCCCGGTCTTAGCTCAGCCGGATACAATAAAGCCCTTCGACGTGTATTGTGACGCGTCCGGTATTGGGCTCGGCTGCATGTTGATGCAGGAGGGACGTGTGGTCGCCTATGGCTCACGCCAACTTCGGAACCATGAGCGTCATTATCCCACTCATGATCTTGAGCTTGCTGCAGTTGTGTTGGCGCTAAAAGTGTGGAGGCACTATCTCCTGGGGAATCTGGTGCATCTCTACACCGACGACAAGAGCTTGAAATACATTTTCACCCAGAAGGAGCTGAACATGAGGCAAAGGAGGTGGTTAGAACTGATCAAAGACTATGAAATCGAGATTCATTACCACCCCGGCAAGGCGAATGTGGTTGCCGACGCACTGAGTCGGAAGTCACATGTTCATAACCTCACCATTACCCCGGTGGAGGAGGAAGAGCCGAGTTTATACTTGGTTCCTTATGGGTCGCTTTACAACCTTGCCCTCATCCCAACCATTAGGGAGGACATCATTGCAGCTCAGAAGATTGATAAGGGTATGGCACATCTCCGGAGACGGATAGACAACAGGGAGATCAAATGTTTCCGGAAGGATGATGAGGGGACGCTATGGTTCAATGTCCGCATAGTCGTACCCCAGGATATGGAACTGAGGAGAAAGATCCTCGATGAAGCTCACTTGTATAAATACTCCATTCATCCGGGCAGCAACAAAATGTACCAAGATTTGAAAAAGAAATTTTGGTGGACGCGGATGAAGTGGGAGGTAGTGCAGTACGTATCCGAGTGTGATATGTGTAGACGAGTGAAGGCTGATCATATGAGGAAATCAGGGCTGTTGCAACCCCTGAAGATCCCGGCATGGAAATGGGAAGATGTGAGCATGGATTTCATTGTGGGATTGCCCCTAACTTCCAACAAGCATGATTCCATTTGGGTAATCGTCGATCGGTTAACCAAGACGGCTCACTTCATCCCGGTGAATACACGTTACAATGCCGGCAAATATGCGGAGCTGTACATAGCGAAGATTCTATGCTTATATGGGGTACCCAAGACCATCGTCTCAGATCGAGGTGCATTATTTGTATCTCGCTTTTGGGAGCAGCTACACGCTGCATTGGGCGGCAAGCTAATTAGGAGCTCCACCTACCACCCTCAGACAGATGGCCAAACTGAGAGGGTGAATCAGGTTCTGGAAGACATGTTGAGAGCATGTGCCATCCACCACGGTAGGAACTGGGATGATCACCTACCGTTGGCGGAATTCTCGTACAACAACAGCTATAAGGCGAGTATCAAGATGGCACCCTACGAAGCTCTCTACGGTCGCAAATGCCGCACCCCATTAAACTGGTGCGAGTCCGGTGAAAGGGTCACATTCGGGGTTGATGTGGTGAACGACGCTGAAGAGCGTGTTCGGACGATTCAAGCTAATTTGAAGGCCGCTCAATCCCGGCAAAAGAGCTACGCTGATAAGAGGCGTAGGCCGTTGCACTTTGATGTCGGTGAACACGTGTACCTCCGTGTGTCTCTGATGAAGGGCATGCACCGGTTCGGCGTGAAGGGGAAACTCGCTCCCCGTTTCATTGGACCCTATGCTATCACCGAGAAGTGTGGACCAGCGGCATATAGATTGGAGCTACCGGCATCTCTTGCTGGTGTCCATGACATTTTCCATGTTTCACAACTGAGAAAATGTCTAAAGCATACAGCTTCTGTTCCTACCGAAGACATCGGCGAGTTGCAACCGGATTTGACGTATGATGAACATCCGGTGGCAATTCTTGATGAGAAAGCCAGGACCATGTGAGCGCCCGGCCCGGGAATCGCAGTGCGTGGTGCCGTGCGATGCGGCACCCAACAGCAAGCACGAAAAGAGACGATAAGAACATAACGGAACCATTTTGTTACTCAAGATAATTTCTTTTACAACATAATGTACACACGCAGCGGAAATTAAAATTTGCTGGACAACTACTCACTCTCGACCCTAACTACGCCGAAGAGAAGTCGTTCAGTCCGTGAACGCTTCCTACTAGCTTCACCAAAGAAAGGCAGTGGCTAGGTTTCCGATGAGTTGAACAAACCGTGAGGTTCATCGTCCCACCGAACAACCCTCTTCATAGCAGGCGTCCTGCTACCTGCAAAAACAACACAGAAGCAACCGTGAGCACTAAGGCTCAACAAGACTTACCCGTCACTCCTAAACATGCAACTCTACATGCAGGGATAGTAAGAAAGTAAGCATAGGAATTTGCAAAATGCATCATGACTAAACTTGATCCTTATATTCAGATTCTTATAGCCTTCATTTTAGTGGTCCTCACGCCTCACAACATCGGAAGTCCACAATCAAACAAGAAACGCTTATCCCGATGTTGCTAGCCTAAGGTGGAAATGAAATTTAGTTGGCTCTATAACTACTTCAGTCAAGGTTCCAATACAGTGATTAATCCACAAACAGCAAGTTGAGAGACTTAGTTCCTATTATTACTAAGTCACGGTGCAGTGGGCAAGTTTGCTCAATCCTCTTCCACGAGCGACGGTGATTCGAATTAATAACAACCGGGAATACACGACACATACAACCGCCTCGAAAGACTCTCTCAAGAGCTCTTTCTTACGTTGTATGCAGCAACCTTTCACACGACACCCTGACATAGAAAAACGTTTCGCGCCGAGCAGGATGGTCCTCTACGCGGACACGTCAAAGTTGCCCTCTAAAGGATTTACACCTCCCGCCTTCTCAACGCCATTCCCACGCGAAAGATGAGTTTCTATATCACGGTCCATCAAATTACATCGGTTCATGGGTCCCATACCCCACTATATATCCGGTACAGCTCAATCTTGTCCAGCAAGGCCGCGTACATACGGTCCTTAACCGACACGGACGGGGCTAAAACCAATCTCCACATTTGCCTTACCATCCCGGTCCAGGCCAAACGTGGTCTCAAGCATTGTCACACCCATCGCAGGTCGATACCAACCTTGAGCGCTCCACCCTACAGGAACATCCCCGTCCCCATCTCATATTCATGAGGGTGCTCTTATCATTTATCTCTCGCGAGTAACTTCATTACTCGAACTTTCTCGCGAGTAGCTTTTTACTACTCGACTTCTACCGAGCTTGCTAAAACATTAGCCTAGCATCTACAACGAGGCAAAGCCTACCCTAAACCTTCTAATGAGGGATGTAATAGGCATGCAAGTGGGTTTCAATCATCCTAGACATAATACACTCAAGTCTAATAAACACGATGTGAAGTAAAGCAAAATTTGAAACGGTAACGATATGCAAACCGGGGCTTGCCTTGCTCAACGGTTTTGTTAGAAGCTATAAGTTAGTCTTCCTCTGGAGAATCCACCAAACTTGTCACGAGATGGAGATCCTCGCTGCAGAGTTGATTCCTCATGGAACGTCGACGTCACGTGAGCTATTATATTGCAATGCACATATATTTCAAAAGCAATTTAGAAAATGATTGAAAACTGTTGTACAAGTTAACTCACACATAAGATAGATAAACAACAGCAAGGTTTCTGTTGTTGGATCTAAACCTTAGAGATGATGAAAGCTAGGTGAAAAGGGAGGAAAATAAATCACCATGTGATTAAGTCCATTATATGAACACTTAAACCTACAAGATGGTAGCTCAAGTTCCAGAGGTCCAATGAAGCTGAGAATTTAACCACAGCCTCTATGGAAGCTAGTTAGGCAGTGTGCAAAAATTGAGCTCATGAAACGGCTCAAGGTGATCACAATAATTCCTTATGTGATTTTCACTAATCTGCCTTTACCCCCTAGATATTAAGCTTTCCTATGCTGCAAAGTAGACTTTTTGTGAAGTACAAATTGTCCTGAGTCCATAGGAATTGGTTTTACCATTTTTGGAGTCTCCTACATGGAGATATGGATTTTTTCAAAGAATGGGGAAAAGCTGAAATTGTCTCTGTTCATTTTCCTATTTTTCAGAGACATAAGGAATGAACACATCATTTGACCAAGCAAATGAGGTCCAATGCCTCTGAAATTTTTACTGGAGTTTAAGGAATTTTGGAAGAATGTCCTGTCCAAATTTGGGAATTTGCCAATAAACAGAACTCCTGTAAAAATTCATACAAAGTTTTATTTAAATGAATTAATGAGCCAAATTCAGGGATTTTCATAAACATTGGTCTGCACCCCTGGATAGTACTCTTTGAGAGGAATCCAACAAAATTTGTTTCACAATTTTTGGACACTCCTACACAAAGTTATGGCTCTCCAAAGTTTGAACTAGAGTGGGAAAATCTGGAAAATGTTTAAATGCTGACAGTGGGTCCCACCTGTCATCCCTAACCTCCAGACTCGCGCCCAACAGGGCAGTGGCGGCCCACTCCGGCGAGGTCGCCGGAAAACAAGTTCCCAGCCACCTCCAGACCCCCTGCTGGCCGCCCCCCATATTTCCCCACGCTGAACACGTTGGTGAGGTCGCCGGCGGCTGAAACTCGCCGGAAAATAGGGCGCACCGGTCACAGCAAACCCTAGAGCTCCGGCGAGGTCTTGCACGGTGAATTCTCCACCAAATAGTCGGTTCTTGGGCTCTACAGCACCATGGGATCATGTAGAAGACCGGCATGAGGTCTAAACCAGCTGGAGATGGCTCTAAACCTATCGGCACCATGCACCCGACGGCATACCCTCTAAAAAAGCTCTAAACCCAGCGGCATACCCTCTAAAAAAGCTCGGATTGCTCACTCTACACTCAATTTCTTGGTCTAAAATCGATGGAGGAGGTGTGCTAGGCAGTTAACAACCTGTGTGTGAAGTTTAAGACCCAACAAACACGAATTGAGGACGAATTTTACAATTCCTTACCTCAAGGTCCGTTTCTGCCGTCCGGGAGAAAAACTTGAAATTCTGCCTCTGTGATCAACGGCTAGGGCTGAGATTTGGTGGTGAGAAACTAGACTTGTTGGTGCACAGATGGGGTGACTTGCTTGGGCGTGATCCCTTCTTGTTTGGGCTGGCCACGGTGATGCCACGGTGATCAGTTCCAGTTTCTTCAGCTTTAGGTCGGGAGCAGTAGAAACTTTGCTGCTTCTAGGCGCCGGTGAGCTTGGGACGGCGGAGGGAAGTTGCCAGCCGGCCAGAGCACTCACGGGCGAAGGTTTTTGCTGTGGGAAGCTGGGGCAAAGATTGCTTGGTTTGCTCCTGATGATCAGAGGAAACAGGGAACGGTGGCCGGGTGCTTCACGGGAGGAGAAACAGAGAATGGGCACGAGCGAGAGAGAAACAAAGTTTGGTTGCCCTTCGTGCGTGGAGGATAAGGGCTGGAGGACGGTCGACCAGAACACAGGAGGTGGCGCTGGGAGCTCGTCAGGAACAGTCCCTGCCGAGAGCTGGCGCGCGCTCAGCCGTCACTAGAGTCGGTTTGCACTTCTGTGAGACTGACTGGTGGGGTCCACAGCCACAATTTTCCCTCTTATCCCCCATTTCGATCTAAAATAGCAAACGAGCTCCAAATTTGTTCAAACTTGGAGGATAGGTCAAAGGAATTATGAGGAACTCAAATCTGAAATCAGATTTTAAAATTGAGTATGTTTGGTTCAAAATTCAAATTTAAGTTTGAATTTGACTGTGCCCTCATTTAATCCTTGGAATAAATAGTATATGAAACCTAAAATTCTCCAAATTTGAAATTAGGCTTTTGAATACATGAGAAATGCATATATGCTCTCACATATGGGCCTTTGTACAATCTGAATAGGAATCCTTTCAAAAGAATTCAAATTGCATTTAAATTTCCTCCACTCTACTCATAGAGAAGGTGCTCATGAGTTAGAGTTTTTGGGAGTGTAATTATTTCCCCTAGGTTAACATGTGTTGACCATGGTCTAGAGAATTTTTTTAACTCCCTCACATGTACATTTGTGTGTTCATCATTTCATGTGACACAATTATAGTCTTTTATCGCCTTAACGTTGTTTCATGAGCTGACATCAACCTTTACAAAAGTTAGGGCTGTTACATTTCTCCCCCCTTAAAAGAATCTCGTCCCGAGATTACAAAAAGAAAGAAGAAGGGAGAATGACTACTGGACATATGGTACAAACAAGTCTGGAAAATTTAAACGGAGAAATTCCTCGCTTTCCCACGTGGCTTCATCAGCTGTGTGGTTGCTCCACAAGACTTTGTAAAATCACAACGTCCGATTTCTTGTGGCGCGAGTCTTCTCGTCAATAATCTGTATCGGATACTCAGAATAAGTGAGATTTGGTTGGAGATCCTCAATGTTCTCCATAGGAACTGCGGTTGGGTACCTAAGACATTTCCGCAGCTGAGAGACGTGGAAAACATTGTGAATACCCGAAAGTGACGCCGGTAGCTCCAGACGATAGGCCACGGGTCCGCATATCTCACTGACAGCAAACGGCCCGATGAATCGCGGAGTAAGCTTTCCCTTCACTCCGAAACGATGAACTCCTTTTATCGGAGAGACACGAAGATAAACGTGGTCCCCGATGTCAAAGTGAAGAGGTCGACGTCTTTTGTCTGCATAGCTTTTCTGTCGAGATTGAGCAGCCTTTAAATTGGCTTGGATCACTCGCACTCGTTCCTCGGCTTCATTCACAAGATCAATCCCGTAGACCACTCTCTCGCCGGACTCACACCAATTCAGGGGTGTGCGGCACTTCCGGCCGTAAAGAGCTTCATACGGGGCCATTTTGATGCTGGATTGATAACCGTTATTATATGAGAATTCTGCTAACGGTAGATGGTCATCCCAATTCTTCCCATGATTGATGACACATGCACGTAGCATATCCTCCAGAATCTGATTTACGCTCTCTGTTTGACCATCAATTTGCGGATGATACGCTGAACTCCGAATTAACTTGGTTCCCAAGGAAGCATGCAGTTGCTCCCAAAATCTGGATACGAACAACGCACCCCGATCAGACACGATGGTGTGGGGAACCCCATGTAAACACACAATTCTTGAGATGAACAGCTCCGCATACTTCTTTGCCACATATTTTGTATGGACTGGAATAAAATGTGCTGTCTTGGTCAAATGATCGACGATTACCCAAATAGAATCATGCTTGTTGCTGGTCATGGGTAAACCAACGATGAACATACTTATGTCTTCCCACTTCCATGCTGGAACCTTCAGCGGTTGAAGTGGTCCGGCTTTCCTCATATGGTCGGCTTTAACCCGCCGACACGTATCACACTCGGATACGTACTTCGCAATCTCTCTCTTCATCCGTGTCCACCAGAACTTAGATTTTATGTCCTGATACATCTTGTTGCTTCCTGGATGAATGGAGTACTTGGATAAATGTGCTTCATCCAATATCTTCCTCCGCAATTTCATGTTCCGGGGTACAACTATACGGTTGTTAAACCATAGAGTACCATCTTCATCCTTGCAGAACATCTTCAATTCACCGCTGTCCACTCTCCTTCGGATATGAGACATACCCCTGTCTCTCTTCTGAGCCTCTACAATCTCATCTCGGATTGTAGGAATAAGAGCGAGGTTGAACAGCGATCCGTAGGGAACTAAGTGCAGGCTTGGTTCTCCTTCGTGTGCAGCAACGGCTAAATGGTGAACATGGGCTTTCCGACTAAGTGCGTCGGCAACCACATTCGCTTTGCCCGGATGGTAATGAATTTCAAGTTCATAGTCCTTGATCAATTCTAGCCATCTTCGCTGCCTCATATTCAGTTCTTTCTGTGTGAAGATGTACTTCAAGCTTTTGTGGTCAGTGTAGAGATGTACTAGATTGCCTAGTAGATAATGTCTCCACATTTTCAATGCTAAGACCACTGCAGCTAGTTCAAGGTCGTGCGTCGGGTAATTCTGCTCATGACCCCTTAGTTGTCGGGATCCATACGCGACCACACGTCCTTCTTGCATCAACACACAACCCAAAGGACATGACAAGATATTCATAAAGACCATATCTTGTCGAGAACGCCGTCTTAGGTACGTCTTCTGCCCGGATTTTTATCTGGTGATACCCGGACCGAAGATCCATCTTGGAAAACACCTTAGCACCCACTAGTTGATCGAACAAAATGTCAATGTGTGGTAGTGGATACTTATTCTTGATAGTGACAGCATTCAGTGGACGATAATCTACGCATAGTCTCAAAGTCTCGTCCTTCTTCTTCACGAAGAGTGCGGAACAGCCCCAAGGTGATGAACTTGGGCGTATAAAACCTTTGTCCATGAGGTCATTAAGCTGCTCCTTCAATTCTGCTAGCTCCTTCGGTGCCATTTTGTATGGTCGCCGAGAAATAGGTGTTGTTCCCGGTGCTAGTTCAATCTTGAACTCTACATCACGTTCGGGCGGCATGCCCGGCAAGTCTTCGGGAAACGCATCTGTATATTCACATACCACTGGAATATCCTCAAGCTTAGGAGCTTCAATCTGATGCACTGCTGCAACTTCTTGTGATGGATCCACAAGTTTCAATGTGTTGCAACCGTGTATTGGGGAATTCAGTTGGACAGTCCAAGAGCTGATGTCAAAGATAGCTCCATAATGTGTCAACCATGACATCCCCAAGATAATATCGATCCTTTGGCCTTTGAGTATGATAAGGCTCGCAGGATAGATGTTTCCACCCAAACATAAAGGTGCCCGTGAGACCATTACATCTGTTGATATCTTGCCTCCGGGTGAGCTGATATGAAACGGATGCTTAACTGTGCTAAATGGAAGATTATTCTTCAGCACATAGCCTCTGCTAATAAAATCGTGGGTGGCTCCGGAATCAAATAACACGAAAATGGGCTGTTCATGTAAAGTGAACATGCCCGCCAAAACTGGTTCGCCTTTTGCAATGTCCTCAATAGCAGTGTAATTAACCCTGACAGCTTTTGAAAGATTCTTCTTTGAAGGTTCACGGTGCTGATCTGAGCATTGAGGAGATGACACATGAGTGTGGCTCTGCTCAGCTCCACGACGGTTTCGTGCTGCAGAAATCCTCAGCTCCCTACTAACACGAGGTGGAGATAATTCGTGCGTAGCTGGTTGCGGTAGGGTTGCACGAATAATTTCTGACCGCTGCTGTTGAGGTGGAGGCTTATAAGTGATCAATTCCAGCCGTGGTTGTGAGAGTTGCACCACTGGCTGAGTTTGTTGCCTAACTGGCGAGTAATACCGCACTCGATAGTTCGGAGGAACCTCGATATCACTGTCCGGCGGTATACTCCTTTTCAACTCCGCTTCACATCGGATATGCATGTCTTCTTTAATGATAGCGGCATTTACCAACTCATTGTAAATACCGTTATTGAACAAAGTCACTTGTTCCTGAAGTTCGACATTCAAACCTCGGAAGAAATAGTCGCACTTCAACGCTTCCGAGTCTACCATATGAGTGGCGTATTGCATCAAGTCTTCAAACTCTTTGAAGTACTCGTACGCACTCCTTTCTCCTTGCTTTAATTCCAAAAAGTCTTGATACTTTGTTCGTAGAATTCCCAAACAAATGTGACATGCCCGGAAAACAGTCCGGAATTCATCCCACGTCACTTGATGACCTTCAGGAAGAGTAGCGATGTACTCCGCCCACCAAGCTCCAGCAGCTCCGTGGAGTTGTTGAGCGGCAAATAGAGTCTTCTGATATTCATCGCACTCAAGCATATCGAACTTGGCTTCAATACATTGCAGCCAATGAGCCGACTCCAACGGTTCTTTCGCTTCCGAGAAAACCGGTGGTTGTCTTGCTACAAAATCCAAATAGGTGCTTGGTGGGGGATTTTTCTGTAGTGTCTCCTGTCGTATGCTTTGTCGCACCAACAGATCCAGAGACTCAGTCATCTTTGTCAAGATTCCCGCCAATCCGGTTGATGATGTCGGCACTTCTTGTCGTGGCGAATCACTTTCTCCGTGACTCGACTCACCAACCTCACTCCTGGAATGAGCACGATCCATGCTGCAATAGTGAGCAATTTACGGTTAAAATTCAAAGTTTAAACTCAACTTGAATTGAAAACATAACCGTAAAAACCTCACATCAATAATGCAGCACACATAATCTAACCAGGGTTTCGACAATTCTGAAATCTATCAAACGTGAGAAAGTTTGTCCAAACCCTTAACTCCAACAGTAGGACAAACTGAGAAATAACTCAAGAACATGTTATGGAGCTTAGAGAAGTCTGAAACATCCCTGTCCACAACAAGTCTTAAGTTACATAGGCAATAAGCACTACTCTGTTCAGAATGACCAATTGGTATTAACCCCAGAATTTAAATATGATAATGGCAATTTCATATCTCAAGTTGAATATCAAAGTTGTAGTTAACTTCACTATCTTTCCAACGAGTATTCATTTGCCTTCATATATGTTCTGGATAAAAAATTGTGATATTTCAAAGTTAACAGAAATCTGGAACAATTTTGACAGCACCTCCTTTGAAAGTAGCTGTTTTGTCCGCAAGATTTCATCACTTTAAACTCCAAATCTGAAGAAACTTTGAACTACGAAGTCATAGCATATATCACAATCTTTCCAACGGTGTATTACTTGACCCTTAGAAAATTTTCTACAGAAAGTTATGGTTGAAATACAGAAATTTCCATAGAGCAATGTGTGTCTGCCCTGTTTTTGGACAGTTCACACTCATCTGAGAATTTGATCCATTTGGAGGGTGATTCTAATCTGGAGTTCTACTGAAGAGTTATAGAAGACATTAATAGCTTTCCAGAAATGTATCACACACCTCCGTTGGTTCAACCAAACAAAAATTATGTCCTGTTCATCTTCAGCCAAGATTCTGCCGAAAACAGGGGAGGTTTATTCCTAAGTCATTGTGAATAAATCTATACTCCCAATTGACTCCTAGTTCAATATAGAAGTTCATCACCCCCTAATAGAATCCTAGACTCCAAATTTACTCTTTTTCTTTTCAAACCTTCATTTTCATGCAGTTCAAAACACATCACGGTACTACGTTTCCTCACCAAATTAAAATCCTAACCGGCTTTATACCGGCATATACGTTTCAAATGGTGGCACTAAAACGATCACTCACAAACGTTTTCTACATGACATGTTCTAACGTGGTTAAGGTACCTGCAGAAAATCACTCAATGATGATGCACACATTGGTTTATCATTTCAGGCAGGTCCATATCATAGTAAAAACATACGCCCCGTATCATTGCCATACGGGCCGTCCTTGAGTCAAGCCACGTCTCAAGGTACATGATCGGGTTATTCACCACCCGACAGGGGCTCCACACCTTTGCAATAAAGCACACCGGTGGAACAGCGCTTTCGTATGCCTCATAAGACATTAAGAGTCCTAGAGAACACACTTCGTGTTACAAACCACACGATAGGGTCTCCTCCTCTTGCCCCTGGGTTTGCGCACTGGAGGCTAGTGCCATTCATATGTTTCTAAGACATGAAGAGTCTTAGAAAACATATTCACTTCCTGTCCATTGCTGAACGGAACATCCCACACTACTTTCCTCGTATGGGAGAGCTAACCGAAATTGATCCGCTTTCGATGGCGTTCCTTACCATTCTTACCTCCACGTAGGTGCGTCGTTACTGAATTTAAATACTGAAGAGTAACACACTGTTAGCTTTCCACCTTAAGTAACTATGCTAATAATACTCCTTATGTGGGCATACTATATGTTCCTCACTCGTATATCTCTAAGTTTTCGAAAATATGCTCTTTTAATGCGTGCTATTCCCAATGCGGCTCTGATACCACGTCTGTGAGCGCCCGGCCCGGGAATCGCAGTGGGTGGTGCCGTGCGATGCGGCACCCAACAGCAAGCACGAAAAGAGACGATAAGAACATAACGGAACCATTTTGTTACTCAAGATAATTTCTTTTACAACATAATGTACACACGCAGCGGAAATTAAAATTTGCTGGACAACTACTCACTCTCGACCCTAACTACGCCGAAGAGAAGTCGTTCAGCCCGTGAACGCTTCCTACTAGCTTCACCAAAGAAAGGCAGCGGCTAGGTTTCCGATGAGTTGAACAAACCGTGAGGTTCATCGTCTCACCGAACAACCCTCTTCATAGCAGGCGTCCTGCTACCTGGCAAAACAACTCAGAAGCAACCGTGAGCACTAAGGCTCAACAAGACTTACCCGTCACTCCTAAACATGCAACTCTACATGCAGGGATAGTAAGAAAGTAGGCATAGGAATTTGCAAAATGCATCATGACTAAACTTGATCCTTATATTCAGATTCTTATAGCCTTCATTTTAGTGGTCCTCACGCCTCACAACATCGGAAGTCCACAATCAAACAAGAAACGCTTATCCCGATGTTGCTAGCCTAAGGTGGAAATGAAATTTAGTTGGCTCTATAACTACTTCAGTCAAGGTTCCAATACAGTGATTAATCCACAAACAGCAAGTTAAGAGACTTAGTTCCTATTATTACTAAGTCACGGCGCAGTGGGCAAGTATGCTCAATCCTCTTCCGTGAGCGACGATGATTCGAATCAATAACAACCCGGAATACACGACACATACACCCGCCTAGAAAGACTCTCTCAAGAGCTCTTTCTTACGTTGTATGCAGCAACCTTTCACACGACACCCTGACATAGAAAAACGTTTCGCGCCGAGCAGGATGGTCCTCTACGCGGACACGTCGAAGTTGCCCGCTAAAGGATTTACACCTCCCGCCTTCTCAACGCCATTCCCACGCGAAAGATGAGTTTCTATATCACGGTCCATCGAGTTACATCGGTTTCATGGGTCCCATACCCCACTATATATCCGGTACAGCTCAATCTTGTCCAGCAAGGCCGCGTACATACGGTCCTTAACCGACACGGACGGGGCTACAACCAACCTCCACATTTGCCTTACCATCCCGGTCCAGGCCAAACGTGGTCTCAAGCATTGTCACACCCATCGCAGGTCGATACCAACCTTGAGCGCTCCACCCTACAGGAACATCCCCGTCCCCATCTCATATTCATGAGGGTGCTCTTATCATTTATCTCTCGCGAGTAACTTCATTACTCGAACTTTCTCGCGAGTAGCTTTTTACTACTCGACTTCTACCGAGCTTGCTAAAACATTAGCCTAGCATCTACAACGAGGCAAAGCCTACCCTAAACCTTCTAATGAGGGATGTAATAGGCATGCAAGTGGGTTTTGTAACACCCCAAATTTTGATTCAAAACCCTAAACCATGTTCAGGGGGGAATTTAAAATTTTTTGGACGTGTTGCATGTTTTGCAAAAATTCAAATTCAAACTGGAATTCAAATTAGACTCAAAACAGAAAAGAAATGGAAAAAGAAAAAGAGAAAACGGGAAAAAACCGGCCAGTGGGCCGAAACCCGCCAGCCGGCCCAATTTCCCCCGCGCCAGCCCACAGCCGCGCGCCCGCGCTATCCCTCACAGACAGGTGGGACCCACCTGTCATCCCTAACCCCGCGACCCCGGACTCTCCCGCGCGCGCGCGATCTTAACCGATCGGAATACCGCGTCCCTCAGCCCGAATTCCGGTCCCAGAAGAATCAAACTCGATCACAACTGACCCACCGCCCTTCCCCGGCTATAAAAACCCCAGCCCCGATCGGTTTTTCCCACGCGATCGCCGATTTTCACTCCGGTGAGCACCGAGACTTCGCCGGTGAATTCTGGCCGATCTAAGCTCGGAAACTCTGATCTAACTCGCTGGTCTTGATCCACCGCCTCCGGGGAGCTTTGCAGGTGCAGAAAACTCGGAGAATTACGGTGTAAACACAGCACCGACGAGCTTCGCCGTGATTTTGCCTCGGACCTCGCCGTCGATCACTTTCCAGGACCCCCGAGCTCAAGAAAAACCCCGAGGTGAGATCCCTGACCTCCCCTCTACCGATCTAGGCCATAAGATCACAGTTCTAGGCAGAATTCTCGAGGATCCGAAACTTTCCGGCGAGATCGCCGCTTTCCGCCGCCGTGCGCCGCCGGCAGCGCCGCCCGCGCTCGATCCGAGCGACGTGGCCGCTTGTGCGCCGTTTATTTTAAATCGCACGGTAGACTTTAAAACACTGCGTACCGGTTCGATGTTATAATCTCAGCCGTCGGTTTAAAATCGGACGGTCCACGTCAGCCCCGCATTATAAAGACTGGAATTCTTACGTGCTACCCCCTGGGGTTCTCTGGAATTGAGAGCTAGCCCCGGAAACTTCAGATCTAGCCCCTGGAACTCCAGAAAATCATGTAAATTCATTCAAAAATCAGTTTTAGCCCCTGGACTTAATAAAAATTAGGAAAAACACCTCTGATAAGTGTAGCTAGACCCCTGGAAATTATGAAAATAATATTATAGACCCTGTAATGGGGTGAGTTCATTATTTTATCCCTGTTTAGTATTTAATTTAAAACATTGAATATGTAACTAGTGTTTAAAAATTAAAAAAAGGGGACAAACATAATTGTCAAAATTAATTAAAAACTTTCTCAGTACTTAGAAAACTTTGGAGTGAGATAAAAATCTATTTTTGGGCTGAAATGAATCTGTTTCATTTATTATTCACATTTATTAGTATAGGACACATTTTTAAGTAAAGAATAGTTACAGAAAAATAGGGAAAATAATTATGAAATAGTCTACATCAGAAGCCAAGGTCAAAACATGTTATTAGATTATTTAGGACCAGAACCTATACTGTTTAGATGATGTGTATTACTAATTTCATAATAAAATACACAATTATGCATAGGAATATAAATCTGAAAATATAGCAACTAGTAAAAGATAAATGGAGTTTCTAAAATCCAAAGAATTCAGTTTAGGGTTGATAGAAATTATGAAGGCACATATGGAGAAGAAAAATACTTTTCATACATACTTGGTAGTTTAATGTAAGGAATTTATTTAAAACTGAAACACACACATATATATATATATAAATATAGTATGTAAGTATAAATATGAACACCAAAGTAGGAATCATACACATATAAATAAAAGTGTATGCAAGCCACAGATCAACACACAAAGTAACCACAACACATATAATGGTGAATGAATTTCATAAATATGAATGTGTGGTTTGTATAAAGTAGAAGTGTGAACTATGTCTTATGATTGTTGTTTTTCTTTTGCTATGTGTGATGGTATGAAGTAGAACCTGTTCAAGAGCAAGTTAACCCTTTCCAAGATCAGGACTACCCATTTCAAGAGCAGCAAGAAGGAGGCAAGTGTCCTTGACCACTTTGATCCTATGCTAGGATGTGTAGATAGAATTATTTGCATTGTCAAGTTAAATATGAAACCCATGCTAGGAAGTTTCCCTAGAATTGCATTACCCTGTTTCCTTGTAGCTTGGGTTGGGATTTATTTTGTCATGTCATTTATTCACATGCATATGCTTAGTCATGCTTAGAATGGGATATTTGGGATATGAGATCATCAGTTTATTTTACCATACTCTTGAATGAGCTATTGTGAGTTATGTAGAGGTAGGGATCAAGGCAAGTTGGATGTTTTGGTTGTGTGCTGGGTGCACGAGACTTGGATTTGTGTTTAGTACTTGCCTGGATCCTAAGGACCGGTTCATGGAGCATGTAACCCGGCTTTACAGTGCCAACCACATGCTGAGATGGGGCAGCTTGGCCAATTAATTAGGTGTATCCCCGGCGTAGTATGGGTGTGTTGGATGGTGCGGGGAGTAGGTGTCAGCTGGACTACCATATGAACCGCAAGGCTCAAGAGGGGGCCACTGCAGCGGGGTTGGAGCCTCTTGTATGCTGTTAGGGGTGAAACCTCAGTGGGCCCACGCTCGTCGGGAATCCCTTTGTAAAGGCTTTGTAGTGATCTCCTGGCTACACACCTGGGAAGTGTGAATGTGGATCGTAGCCACTGGCATAATGGAGGTTCTTTAGTCCACCCGGCAACGGGGGATGAAATCACTACATGTGGGTACAGTGGTACAAACTCTGCAGAGTCAAAACTGTCTTGACAGCCGTGCTCACGGTCAAGAGCGGCCTGGACTTATTCATGATTAGAGGATTGATGGTTTTGGAAGTTAAGCGGGGAGCTTAACATTGGAAATGATGTTATGGTTATTGGATTATGATAATGGGTTGGGAGATTGGGACCATTTCACCTGTGTAGTAATGTAGGTGCTTAATAAGCTAAGGTGATAGGTATTAATTGCGTAGTGCTTTAACCATGAGTTCAACCTCTCCTTGTTTTAGCCATGCATGATATAATTTTCCCACACTTGCTGAGTACCATTGGTACTCAACCTTGCATATTTGTTGGTTTATATTGCTGCTCAGGTCAAGATAATGAGGTGGTGTATAATGACCAAGATTTTGGACCCGAGGAAGGTTTTTAGGTTCATGAAGACCCCCGGGCAACGCCTGTGATGGAGCCCTAAAGAATAATATTCCGCTGCTAGTTTATTTACTTGTGATGAACCTATTATTGTCCATCGAGACATTTACTATGTAAGACTTACTTATATTCGACACCTGGCTTGTAATAAATGATGCTTCACTATTTGTCATCACATGTATGAGAAAATGATCCTGACATACATGTGATATTCACTTGGTTGTTCTTCGGAAAAACAGGGTGTGATAGAGGTGGTATCAGAGCCAAGGTTGCCCGTAGGAACGTGGAGATAGGTAGAAATGGACGTATTTAAGGGCCCTATTTTCTTAAAAACTATTTTCCAAGGTGTGGGTGGAAAAGTGTTATTAAAGGAGTCATTTTCTTCATCTTACCCCAACTTTCATTCAAAATAGGATTTTTGTTTGAGAATTTATCTAACCTAATTTTAAATTCTTTTGTTTTAGATGGTTCGCATGATTCGCACCGCTCGTAAGTCCACAGGAGGGAGAGTTCCCGTAGTTGCCCTTGCCGAAAGAGAGGAGAGTCGTCCAGTGACGTACCTTTCCTACGGATTGGCAGTAGGAGATTTGTTGCGCCGTCTTCGACGTATGCTCGAAGCCGCCGGCAATACGGGCAAGCTAATTATCCACTATAACTCCACCAGGACCATCCGTGAGAAGAGGGAAGAATGGAGTTCGGAGATGAGGA
Source organism: Neostapfia colusana (assembly GCA_030760725.1). Taxonomy (NCBI): domain Eukaryota; kingdom Viridiplantae; phylum Streptophyta; class Magnoliopsida; order Poales; family Poaceae; genus Neostapfia; species Neostapfia colusana. Next base: position 22,370,390 of record JASWHV010000010.1, read on the forward strand.
TTATACACGAGAATCAGCTGCTTAAGATTCACCACTCTCCAGCTTGTCGAGCAACACAAGTTGACGCGGAGAAAGATGTCTCCTGGGAGGCCATCACCTGCCAGAGTCACATCTATCGTCGCCACTTGGACAAAACTGAGTACATGTATGTCCTCCAACGTGAGAGTGGTACCACGGAGTACAAGTACCCACCGGTGCAGCAAGGGACTTCCCATGAGCACATGGACTTGTGCTTGGAGGATGCTGCTATGCTCAGCACTCGACTGCAGGAGTGTCAACAAGAGCTTCAGGATGTCCGAGACACCCTGAAGGAAACGGAGGCGTTGCTGCGAGCTTGCTTAAAGGCGAGAGAAAGAGGAGATGGGAATGAACTGTGTGTCACCGTGAATGATACATGGACTCCTGACTCCCCGGATCACCGAGCGATCAGGCATCGTCGCACTTCTCCACCAGCAGCCTCCCCACCCAAAGCAGAGTCAGAAGGTAGCCGAAATGAGGAGGAAGATCCCGAGGAGCCAGCTCAAGAGGACGAGTAGTGTAGAGTCTTTCCCCTAGCTAGCAAGAGGTCGAGTAGTCGAGTCGTTACGTAGTTAATGGTGTGATAATGCTTGGTGTGTGACGTGAGTTGTGGAAGCCATGAGCAATTGTCCACAGCCTCGTCTTCAGATTGTTTTGCTTTGGTGTGTGAACCCACAGGAAATAATAGTGCATTTATTTGGTGTGAGATATGAACCCTCGTAAAATTTTAACAAAGCCTCAACACCTTAAAGTACCAACAAATGAAAGTAGTAAGATGATACTAAATGGTATCAAAATTAACATTTGTTGATTCTGCCAGATGGCCGGAAGAGGAAAAGGACGTGCTGCCAACCCCGCCAACAACAATGATGAGGCATGCAACCCTCATCTTTCTAGAGGCCAGGACCGGGATGGTCGCCGTGAAGAAGTTGATCCTCTCCACCAAATGCTGGAGAATCAAAATCAGCTCATCCAGAACTTGACTCAAGTGGTGGCTAACTTGCATCAAGTTCCACCTACACAAACTGCACCACGCCAACCAAGGTTGAGTGAGTTTCTAGGAACTCAACCTCCAAAGTTTGCAAGTGCTGCTGAACCTCTGGAGGCAGATGATTGGCTGAAGACCATTGAAAGTAAGATGAGGATAATACAATGCCAAGGGTATGAGAGGGTGCTGTTTGCCTCTCATCAATTGCATGGACCTGCTGCTGATTGGTGGACCGCCTACGTGGCCGCCCATCATGACCCTGAGAACATCACTTGGGAAGAGTTCAAGCGTAACTTCCGCAACCACTACATCCCAAGAGGTGAACTCAAAAACAAGAGGAAAGAGTTTCTGGGACTGCAGCAGGGAAACATGACGGTGAGGGAATACCTCACTAAATTTACCCAACTATCCCGTTATGCTCCACGAGACATAGAGACTGATGAGCAGAAACAAGATTGTTTCGTGGAAGGACTTACCGCAGAGATGCAGTGTGCAATGTCCTCCAATGAGTATGAAAGCTTTCAAAAGATGGTGGACAGAGCATTTGTGGTGGAAAGGAAGCTAAAGGCCCTGGAAAATGAGAATAAGAGGAAGGCGGGGTGGTCACATCAGGCCTCAGGGAGCAACACCCGCCCACGTATGATGCAGCAACCTACGGGGCAGACGAGCCGTGCTGCGGTACCCTATTCAGCACCAAGAGGGTACAACCCAAACTACAGGCCTCCCGCAGCACCAGCACAGGCGCAACGTCAGTTTGTGCAGCAGCCTCGCACCGCATATCCACCTCGACCAGCAGTGCAAGGACCCCCAAACCAACCCCAAGATAACAAGGGCCAAGCATCTAAGATTGGGGTGCAATGTTTCAGCTGTGGTGAAGTGGGGCACTACGCCCATAAATGCCCAAAGAAGAAGCCTGCGCCGCCACAACAGCAGAATGTAATGAGAGGACGGGTGAACCACGTCACTATGGAGGAAGCACAAGAGGCACCCGACGTGGTAGTTGATAAGTTTCCTGCCAATTTACACCTTGCAACTCTGCTGTTTGATTCTGGTGCTACCCACTCGTTCATTGCTCAAGGGTTTGTTAAGAAGCATGACCTAGCAACCACACAAATGAACCATATGCTAGCTGTAAATTCTCCAGGTGGAGAAATAAGGACAAGACAAGTGTGTCCCAAAGTGAACCTAGACATTAATGGGGTAGTATTTACTGCTAACCTCATAGTGATAGATTCACAAGGGATAGATATTATTTTGGGTATGGATTGGTTGACCAAACATAAAGGAATCATCCATTGTTCGACCAGAACGGTGGAACTAACTCACCCCAGTGGTACCAGAGTAAAGTTCATAACGATACATGAGCCTAGGAGGGACATTAAATTAAATCAAGTGGAGGTGAAAGTTGAGGAAATCAGGACCATCAGGGAATATCCAGATGTTTTTCCGGAGGAGTTGCCAGGTATGCCTCCCGACCGTGACGTGGAATTCGCAATTGAGCTAGTACCGGGAACAGCCCCGATATACAAGAGACCTTATCGAATGGACTCCAAGCAGCTAGAAGAGCTCAAGGATCATTTGAGAGAATTGACGGAGAAGGGGTATATTCGCCCTAGTTCCTCACCATGGGGAGCTCCGGTGATATTTGTGCCCAAGAAAGACGGAACCCAAAGGTTATGCGTGGATTACCGTGCCTTGAATGAGGTAACCATCAAGAACAAGTACCCATTGCCTCGCATTGAAGACTTGTTTGATCAGTTGAGGGGAGCTTGTGTGTTCTCGAAAATTGATCTCAGGTCGGGATACCACCAACTCAAGATAAGGCAATCTGATATTCCCAAGACAGCTTTCGTATCTCGGTACGGACTGTATGAATACACTGTCATGCCTTTCGGGCTAACCAATGCCCCGGCATATTTCATGTACCTCATGAACAAGGTATTCATGGAATGTCTGGACAAATTTGTGGTGGTTTTCATAGATGATATTCTCATCTTCTCCAAAGATGAAGAAGAACATGAGAAACATCTAAGGTTGGTGTTACAGAGGCTGAGAGAACACCAACTATATGCCAAGTTGAGCAAGTGTGAGTTTTGGCTGAAGAGAGTTCCCTTTTTAGGACATATAATCTCGGAGGGAGGAATCTCCGTCGATCCCGCCAAAATCGAGGATATCCAGAAGTGGAAGACCCCTGAAAATGTCGGGGAAGTTCGAAGCTTTTTGGGATTGGCTGGATACTATCGACGGTTTATTGAGGGATTCTCCAAGATCTTGAGACCTCTCACCAAACTGTTGGAAAAGGGAATCACATTCACGTGGACGCCACAGTGCGATACGAGCTTTCAGGAGCTAAAGAAGAGATTGACAACAGCCCCAGTGTTGGTTATGCCAGATATGCAGAAGAATTTCACAGTGTATTGCGATGCCTCTGGGAATGGGTTGGGATGTGTTCTCATGCAAGAAGGACATGTCGTGGCATATGCATCCCGGCAGCTTCGGAAGCACGAGAAGAACTATCCTACACATGACCTAGAACTAGCTGCAGTGGTACACGCGTTGAAAATTTGGTGGCACTATTTGATGGGGAAGAGGACAGAGATATATACGGATCATAAGAGTTTGAAGTATATATTCACACAGCCAGATCTCAACCTCAGACAAAGGAGGTGGTTAGAGCTAATCAATGACTTTGATGTGGGCATCAACTATCATCCCGGGAAAGCAAACGTCGTGGCCGATGCTTTGAGTCGGAAAGTGCAGGTCAATAAGTTGAGCTTGAAGGACATGCCCGCAGAATTGAAGGACGAGGTTATAAGGCTCAATCTATGTCTAGTAAATAGTGGTGAAGCCATCGCCATGGAAGTGGACTCCACACTCGAGCGAGACATACGCGAGGGCCAAAAGAATGATGAGAAGATACAAGAGATCAGACAGCTCATTAAGGAAAATAAAGCTCCTGGTTTTAGAGAGGATGAACAGGGAACGGTGTGGCACGGGAAAAGGATCTGTGTGCCAGAAGTAAAGGAGATCCGTGAATTAATTTTGAAGGAGGCTCACGATTCTGACTATTCCATTCATCCTGGGAGTACGAAGATGTACCAGGACCTCAAGAGCAGGTATTGGTGGTATGGCATGAAGCGAGATGTCGCGGAACATGTTGCCCTATGTGACACATGTCAGTTGGTGAAAGCAGAACATCAACGACCCGCGGGATTATTGCAACCACTCAAAGTGCCTGAATGGAAGTGGGAAGAAATCAGCATGGATTTTGTCGTGGGATTGCCTAGGACCCAATCCGGGTATGATTCAATATGGGTCATTATTGATCGGCTAACCAAGGTAGCTCATTTCATTCCTGTGAAAGAAAGCTACAGCGGATCCAAATTGGCAGAGTTGTACATGTCAAGGATCGTGTGTTACCATGGAGTGACAAAGAAGATTGTGTCGGATCGAGGGACACAGTTCACCTCAAGGTTCTGGCAGAAGTTGCATGAAACCATGGGAACCCATCTGAACTTTAGTTCTGCCTATCATCCCCAAACTGACGGGCAGACGGAGAGAACCAATCAGATCCATGAAGATATGTTAAGGGCATGTGCACTCAAAAACAATAGGAGTTGGGACAAGAACTTACCGTATGCGGAGTTTTCCTATAACAACAGCTATCAAGCTAGTATGAAAATGTCACCGTTTGAAGCTTTGTATGGAAGGAAGTGCAGAACTCCCCTATTTTGGAACCAAACAGGAGAAAGTAAAGTGTTTGGTCCAGAAGTGCTACAAGAAGCCGAGGCGAAGGTGAGGGAGATTCGCAACAACTTGAGGATAGCACAAACACGCCAGAAGAGTTATGCTGATGTACGAAGAAGAGAGCTCGTTTTCAACGTGGGAGACTATGTTTATCTCAAGGTGTCCCCTATCAGAGGACTTCGTCGGTTCAAGGTGAAAGGGAAGTTGTCACCTCGATACATCGGACCCTTTCAAGTGTTGGAAAGAAAAGGCGAAGTGGCGTACCAAATAGAGTTACCGGTTCATCTATCGGATGTACACGATGTATTCCATGTGTCACAACTCAAGAAATGTCTGAGGACGCCTGAAGAGGTGTTACCCATGAATGAAGTGGATGTAGCTGAAGATTTGTCTTATGCCGAACAACCATACAAGATTTTGGAGACAATGGAACGCCTCACCAGAAATAAAAGAATCCGAATATGCAAGGTGCAGTGGAAGCATCACTCAGAAGAGGAAGCCACCTGGGAACGGGAAGATGAGCTCAAGGCACAATTTCCGGAATTGTTTTCTTAGAAACACCAATCTCGAGGACGAGATTTCTTTTAAGGGGGGTAGAGCTGTAACACCCCAAATTTTGATTCAAAACCCTAAACCATGTTCAGGGGGGGATTTAAAAATTTTTGGACGTGTTGCATGTTTTGCAAAAATTCAAATTCAAACTGGAATTCAAATTAGACTCAAAACAGAAAAGAAATGGAAAAAGAAAAAGAGAAAACGGAAAAAAACCGGCCAGTGGGCCGAAACCCGCCAGCCGGCCCAATTTCCCCTGCGCCAGCACGCAGCCGCGCGCCCGCGCTATCCCTCACAGACAGGTGGGACCCACCTGTCATCCCTAACCCCGCGACCTCGGACTCTCCCGCGCGCGCGCGATCTTAACCGATCGGCTATAAAACTCGATCACAGAAGGATCAAACTCGATCACAACTGACCCACCGCCCTTCCCCGGCTATAAAAACCCCAGCCCCGATCGGTTTTTCCCATGCGATCGCCGATTTTCACTCCGGTGAGCACCGAGACTTCGCCGGTGAATTCTGGCCGATCTAAGCTCGGAAACTCTGATCTAACTCGCTGGTCTTGATCCACCGCCTCCGGGGAGCTTTGCAGGTGCAGAAAACTCGGAGAATTACGGTGTAAACACAGCGCCGACGAGCTTCGCCGTGGTTTTGCCTCGGACCTCGCCGTCGATCACTTTCCAGGACCCCCGAGCTCAAGAAAAACCCCGAGGTGAGATCCCTGACCTCCCCTCTACCGATCTAGGCCATAAGATCACAGTTCTAGGCAGAATTCTCGAGGATCCGAAACTTTCCGGCGAGATCGCCGCTTTCCGCCGTCGTGCGCCGCCGGCAGCGCCGCCCGCGCTCGATCAGAGCGACGTGGCCGCTTGTGCGCCGTTTATTTTAAATCGCACGGTAGACTTTAAAACCCTGCGTACCGGTTCGATGTTATAATCTCAGCCGTCGGTTTAAAATCGGACAGTCCACGTCAGCCCCGCATTATAAAGACTGGAATTCTTACGTGCTACCCCCTGGGGTTCTCTGGAATTGAGAGCTAGCTCCGGGAACTTCAGATCTAGCCCCTGGAACTCCTGAAAATCATGTAAATTCATTCAAAAATCAGTTTTAGCCCCTGGACTTAATAAAAATTAGGAAAAACACCTCTGATAAGTGTAGCTAGACCCCTGGAAATTATGAAAATAATATTATAGACCCTGTAATGGGGTGAGTTCATTATTTTAGCCCTGTTTAGTATTTAATTTAAAACATTGAATATGTAACTAGTGTTTAAAAATTAAAAAGGGGGACAAACATAATTGTCAAAATTAATTAAAAACTTTCTCAGTACTTAGAAAACTTTGGAGTGAGATAAAAATCTATTTTTGGGCTGAAATGAATCTGTTTCATTTATTATTCACATTTATTAGTATAGGGACACATTTTTAAGTAAAGAATAGTTATAGAAAAATAGGGAAAATAATTATGAAATAGTCTACATCAGAAGCCAAGGTCAAAACATGTTATTAGATTATTTAGGACCAGAACCTATACTGTTTAGATGATGTGTATTACTAATTTCATAATAAAATACACAATTATGCATAGGAATATAAATCTGAAAATATAGCAACTAGTAAAAGATAAATGGAGTTTCTAAAATCAAAAGAATTCAGTTTAGGGTTGATAGAAATTATGAAGGCACATATGGAGAAGAAAAATACTTTTCATACATACTTGGTAGTTTAATGTAAGGAATTTATTTAAAACTGAAACACACACATATTTATATATATAAATATAGTATGTAAGTATAAATATGAACACCAAAGTAGGAATCATACACATATAAATAAAAGTGTATGCAAGCCACAGATCAACACACAAAGTAACCACAACACATATAATGGTAAATGAATTTCATAAATATGAATGTGTGGTTTGTATAAAGTAGAAGTGTGAACTATGTCTTATGATTGTTGTTTTTCTTTTGCTATGTGTGATGGTATGAAGTAGAACCTGTTCAAGAGCAAGTTAACCCTTTCCAAGATCAGGACTACCCACTTCAAGAGCAGCAAGAAGGAGGCAAGTGTCCTTGACCACTTTGATCCTATGCTAGGATGTGTAGATAGAATTATTTGCATTGCCAAGTTAAATATGAAACGCATGCTAGGAAGTTTCCCTAGAATTGCATTACCCTGTTTCCTTGTAGCTTGGGTTGGGATTTATTTTGTCATGTCATTTATTCACATGCATATGCTTAGTCATGCTTAGAATGGGATATTTGGGATATGAGATCATCAGTTTATTTTACCATACTCTTGAATGAGCTATTGTGAGTTATGTAGAGGTAGGGATCAAGGCAAGTTGGATGTTTTGGTTGTGTGCTGGGTGCACGAGACTTGGGTTTGTGTTTAGTACTTGCCTGGATCCTAAGGACCGGTTCATGGAGCATGTAACCCGGCTTTACAGTGCCAACCACATGCTGAGATGGGGCAGCTTGGCCAATTAATTAGGTCTATCCCCGGCGTAGTATGGGTGTGTTGGATGGTGCGGGGAGTAGGTGTCAGCTGGACTACCATATGAACCGCAAGGCTCAAGAGGGGGCCACTGCAGCGGGGTTGGAGCCTCTTGTATGCTGTTAGGGGTGAAACCTCAGTGGGCCCACGCTCGTCGGGAATCCCTTTGTAAAGGCTTTGTAGTGATCTCCTGGCTACACACCTGGGAAGTGTGAATGTGGATCGTAGCCACTGGCATAATGGAGGTTCTTTTAGTCCACCCGGCAACGGGGGATGAAATCACTACATGTGGGTACAGTGGTACAAACTCTGCAGAGTCAAAACTGTCTTGACAGCCGTGCTCACGGTCAAGAGCGGCCGGGACTTATTCATGATTAGAGGATTGATGGTTTTGGAAGTTAAGCGGGGAGCTTAACATTGGAAATGATGTTATGGTTATTGGATTATGATAATGGGTTGGGAGATTGGGACCATTTCACCTGTGTAGTAATGTAGGTGCTTAATAAGCTAAGGTGATAGGTATTAATTGCGTAGTGCTTTAACCATGAGTTCAACCTCTCCTTGTTCTAGCCATGCATGATATAATTTTCCCACACTTGCTGAGTACCATTGGTACTCAACCTTGCATATTTGTTGGTTTATATTGCTGCTCAGGTCAAGATAATGAGGTGGTGTATAATGACCAAGATTTTGGACCCGAGGAAGGTTTTTAGGTTCATGAAGACCCCCGGGCAACGCCTGTGATGGAGCCCTAAAGAATAATATTCCGCTGCTAGTTTATTTACTTGTGATGAACCTATTATTGTCCATCGAGACATTTACTATGTAAGACTTACTTATATTCGACACCTGGCTTGTAATAAATGATGCTTCACTATTTGTCATCACATGTATGAGAAAATGATCCTGGCATACATGTGATATTCACTTGGTTGTTCTTCGGAAAAACCGGGTGTGACAGGTTTCAATCATCCTAGACATAATACACTCAAGTCTAATAAACATGATGTGAAGTAAAGCAAATTTGAAACGGTAACGATATGCAAACCGGGGCTTGCCTTGCTCAACGGTTTTGTTAGAAGCTATAAGTTAGTATTCCTCTGGAGAATCCACCAAACTCGTCACGAGATGGAGATCCTCGCTGCAGAGTTGATTCCTCGTCGAACGTCGACGTCACGTGAGCTATTATATTGCAATGCACATATATTTCAAAAGCAATTTAGAAAATGATTCAAAACTGTTGTACAAGTTAACTCACACATAAGATAGATAAACAACAGCAAGGTTTCTGTTGTTGGATCTAAACCTTAGAGATGATGAAAGCTAGGTGAAAAGGGGGGAAAATAAATCACCATGTGATTAAGTCCATTATATGAACACTTAAACCTACAAGATGGTAGATCAATTTCCAGAGGTCCAATGAAGCTTAGAATTTAACCACAGCCTCTATGGAAGCTAGTTAGGCAGTGTGCAAAAATTGAGCTCATGAAACGGCTCAAGGTGATCACAATAATTCCTTATGTGATTTTCACTAATCTGCCTTTACCCCCTAGATATTAAGCTTTTCTATGCTGCAAAGTAGACTTTTTGTGAAGTACAAATTGTCCTGAGTCCATAGGAATTGGTTTTACCATTTTTGGAGTCTCCTACATGGAGATATGGATTTTTTCAAAGAATGGGGAAAAGCTGAAATTGTCTCTGTTCATTTTCCTATTTTTCAGAGACATAAGGAATGAACACATCATTTGACCAAGCAAATGAGGTCCAATGCCTCTGAAATTTTTACTGGAGTTCAAGGAATTTTGGAAGAATGTCCTGTCCAAATTTGGGAATTTGCCAATAAACAGAACTCCTGTAAAAATTCATACAAGGTTTTATTTAATGAATTAATGAGCCAAATTCAGGGATTTTCATAAACATTGGTCTGCACCCCTGGATAGTACTATTTGAGAGGAATCCAACAAAATTTGTTTCACAATTTTTGGACACTCCTACACAAAGTTATGGCTCTCCAAAGTTTGAACTAGAGTGGGAAAATCTGGAAAATATTTAAATGCTGACAGTGGGTCCCACCTGTCATCCCTAACCTCCAGACTCGCGCCCAACAGGGCAGTGGCGGCCCACTCCGGCGAGGTCGCCGGAAAACAAGTTCCCAGCCACCTCCAGACCCCCTGCTGGCCGCCCCCCCATATTTCCCCACGCTGAACACGTTGGTGAGGTCGCCGGCGGCTGAAACTCGCCGGAAAATAGGGCACACCGGTCACAGCAAACCCTAGAGCTCCGGCGAGGTCTTGCACGGTGAATTCTCCACCAAATGGTCAGTTCTTGGGCTCTACAGCACCATGGGATCATGTAGAAGACCGGCATGAGGTCTAAACCAGCTGGAGATGGCTCTAAACCTATCGGCACCGTGCACCCGACGGCATACCCTCTAAAAAAGCTCTAAACCCAGCGGCATACCCTCTAAAAAAGCTCGGATTGCTCACTCTACACTCAATTTCTTGGTCTAAAATCGATGGAGGAGGTGTGCTAGGCAGTTAACAACCTGTGTGTGAAGTTTAAGACCCAACAAACACGAATTGAGGACGAATTTTACAATTCCTTACCTCAAGGTCCGTTTCTGCCGTCCGGGAGAAAAACTTGAAATTCTCCCTCTGTGATCAACGGCTAGTGCTGAGATTTGTAGGTGAGAAACTAGACTTGTTTGTGCACAGATGGGGTGGCTTGCTTGGGCGTGATCCCTTCTTGTTTGGGCTGGCCACGGTGATGCCACGGTGATCAGTTCCAGTTTCTTCAGCTTTAGCTCGGGAGCAGTAGAAACTTTGCTGCTTCTAGGCGCCGGTGAGCTCGGGACGGCGGAGGGAAGTTGCCAGCCGGCCAGAGCACTCACGGGCGAAGGTTTTTGCTGTGGGAAGCTGGGGCAAAGATTGCTTGGTTTGCTCTGGGTGATCAGAGGAAACAGGGAACGGTAGCTGGGTGCTTCACGGGAGGAGAAACAGAGAATGGGCACGAGCGAGAGAGAAACAAAGTTCGGTTGCCCTTCGTGCGTGGAGGATAAGGGCTGGAGGACGGTCGACCAGAACACAGGAGGTGGCGCTGGGAGCTCGTCAGGAACAGTCCCTGCCGAGAGCTGGCGCGCGCTCAGCCGTCACTAGAGTCGGTTTGCACTTCTGTGAGACTGACTGGTGGGGTCCACAGCCACAATTCTCCCTCTTATCCCCCATTTCGATCTAAAATAGCAAATGAGCTCCAAATTTGTTCAAACTTGGAGGATAGGTCAAAGGAATTCTGAGGAACTCAAATCTGAAATCAGATTTTAAAATTGAGTATGTTTGGTTCAAAATTCAAATTTAAGTTTGAATTTGACTGTGCCCTCATTTAATCCTCGGAATAAATAGTATATGAAACCTAAAATTCTACAAATTTGAAATTAGGCTTTTGAATACATGAGAAATGCATCTATGCTCTCACATATGGGCCTTTGTACAATCTGAATAGGAATCCTTTCAAAAGAATTCAAATTGCATTTAAATTTCCTCCACTCTACTCATGGAGAAGGTGCTCATGAGTTAGAGTTTTTGGGAGTGTAATTATTTCCCCTAGGTTAACATGTGTTGACCATGGTCTAGAGAATTTTTTTAACTCCCTCACATGTCCATTTGTGTGTTCATCATTCCATGTGACACAATTATAGTCTTTTATCGCCTTAACTTTGTTTCATGAGCTGACATCAACCTTTACAAAAGTTAGGGCTGTTACAGACCACGTGTAGCCGAACGTTGTGGTTCTACAAAATACTCTGGAGCAACCACACCGCTGAAGAACCGACGTGGGAGAGCGAGGAATTCCTTCGCTCAAATTACTCAAAATTCATGGCGTCTCAACACGGGTAAGTTCCTATTACATCGCTGTCTCTTCTTTTGTAATCTCAGGACGAGATTCTTTTAAGGGGGGAGGGATGTAAAAGCCCAAGAAAAGGGACTTGCAAAAACTTTTCATCACCTCACAACACCACAGTTTTTGTTGTGGATAGCTTGTGAAAAAGTGTGAAGAGCATGTAACCTCCATCAAAAGAGGGATTAGAGGAGAAAGCCCTAACTTTCACAAAGTAGGATCTGTACTCATGAACATGAGAGGTTGAGCTCACCCCTAGGACTTAAAAAGTCCTGGGGAGGTTCAAGCCAAGTTTCATGCAAACCCAACACTTTTTGAGGCAATTTTGGAGGCATTTGAAAAGAGGCCAATTTGAATGTAAATTTAAATTGCAGCAACTTTCATCACTCAAATTCAAAAGTTAGCTTCATATTCAAACTCAGTATATTTTTCTGAGTTAGCCCACCAATTTTCATCCCCATTGGAGTTCATTTTGTCAAGAGCTAAATTTGCAAGAATTCAAAACTGAATTTGAATTTCAGTTCAAACAGGAAGCAAATTTAGCCAAACAAAGTTTAAATTTAAAAAAAAGGGCATACCCAGTGCTGAAAGCTCCCACACGTTGTGGGGTCTGGGGAAGGGAATTTCTAGGCAGCCTTCCCCTTGCTTATTTTGCAAGGAGGCTGATTCGAACCCAGGACCTCCAGGACACAAGTGGAGAGACTCTACCACTGCGCCAGGCCTGCCCTTCCAAACAAAGTTTAAATTTGAGAACTCAAATTCAAACCAAGACTTGGGGGCTAAGTCTCTCATTCAATGGAGAGTAGCTGGCATATTTACAGGGGAATTTGGAAAAGGAGATTAGGGGGAGAGTTGGGCCCACAGGTCAGTGGGAGGGCTGTGCAACAACCGAGCAATACTCTGTCTCGCACTGAAGCGATCGCCGCAGCCCAACAGCGAGCTGGTTCCCGGTGCCACCTCCCTAGCGGCCAGGCCACGCCGTGCGTCGATGAGGCGGTCGCCCAGGGATATTTTCCCTCCGTAACCGACTCACCCCACTGCCTTGACCGCTCCCGAGTCCCTCGACGCAGAAACATCGCCGCACACACGAGAACTTTCTGTGCTCCGGCGTCCACCCGTCTCAGCAGCTAGCAAGCGAGTCTGAGCTCACCCCGAGCTTCGCCGAGGCTTCCTCGACGTGATAGACACGATACCCCAGCGCCCCATCCACGGTAAACTGCCCCCGAGCTCTCTGTTTCCATTCCACACTGGGTAGAGCCGCCGCGACCAAAAACTCCCAGCCCGGACGTTAGGCTTGATCCCCCGTCAAGTTGAGCGGGCCAGGGGGTTCGCCTGGGAGTGTACTCCGTGTCCAGCAATGCCGGCCGCATGCCATGGGGTGTGCTGGCCGGAATTCTGTTTCTACTGACGACATGCAATAATAACCGAGGGGAGAAACTCGGCAAATTCGCCTCACACATCGAACCACTCCTCACCAGACCTGGAAACCCAGCTGTAGACATTCGTGCGAGCTTGTGGGATCAAGAACTAGGGAGAACCATTGAGGAAACCCTCAGTTCTTCGAGTTTTTCAAGTTTTCCCCGAAATCACCCTAGGTCGCACGGTGAGCCCCTAGTTGCCGACGTTTCTTGCAAAATCAGAGCCTGGGACGTTGCTCCCTAGGTCGTGGCGATGCTGTAGGAGCTAACAGGAGCAAGGTTAGAGCATTACAGTGTCCTAGCGACGTCGCCGAAATTGCCGCAGCTACTGTCGCTGTCGCGCCTAGGTTTACGGCCATCCTCGATCCGAGGTAAGGCCGGCAACGTGTTCCTCGCGCGAAAATATGCAGTGGCGGCGAAAATCAGCAAGTTCCGAGGGCCGGAACCCCTTCGCGGTGAGAGCTCCGACGAGCTCGGCGGCGGGGTCGCGCGGGGGGCTGGAGGAAGACTAAGGGGGGTCGGCCCCACTCGTCAGCGGCTAGAAGTAAACGTGCAGGATTCTCTGTGGTCCAGGATCCAGCGTGGCTGCGCGGGAAAGGGTCTGTGGCCCCGTGTGGCTCGGCTCCAGCAGTCGACACGTGTGCGATGGACCCACCTGCAGGATTTAAACATTTTGAGGATTTCCAGTTTTAGTTCAAACTTCAAATGCATAGAACTTTTGCTAGGAAACTCCAAATTCGATGAACCAAATTTTGCTGAACTCAAAATTCTGAGTACTTTCCAGCAATACCAATTTCAGCTCAGGAAAGTGAATAGTTTTCCAGAAATAATTGCCTAAAATTTAAACTGTTGGGAATTTTAACTGGAGAATTACTTTATGAAAAATTCTGACATTTGGCTGAGAGGTTCATTGGAAAATCCTTGAGTCACAGTAAAATTTTCGGACTCATCCAAGTTAATTTAGTCCCCTTAATGGGGTGATTATGGGAACTGCCCTGAGAAAACAGAAACTTGAATTTAGAATTATCCTAAATAATTCAACTCCAAATGAGCTGAAACTTTTACAGGAGTCTCCTAACATCCTAAAGAATATCCTGGCAAAATTTTGGAAATTTTGGATGAACTAAACTCCCTCAAAAATTCTTTTGCTAAAAAGCTTTAAAGTATTTTCCAGAATCTTCTAATGATTTTCATGCAAATTGGGTTGCATATTTGGAGAGGTTTTTCATCCCAAATTCAACCCAATTTGAATCACTAAATTTGGAGCTTCATAGCAATAGTTATGAGGTTCTAAAGTTTGAACTAAATCTGGAATTCAATTGAAAAGTTTAAATTCTGACAGTGGCCCCATCACTCAAGTGTCAGCTGCTGGAACCGCGCAACACGGGGCCACAGGACCTTTCCCGCGCCACCACACTGGATCCCGTGGCCGCAGCGGATCCACGATTTAAAATATCGTCACTGGCATGCGGGGCCGGCCGGTCGTCTTCAACCTCGGGCCGTTTCCTTTTTCCCGCGCCGCCCCCTCGCCGGAGACTCGTCGGAGCTCGCCGGAGTCGGCTTCCCGGCCGTCTCCCGGCTCGGTACTTGCCGCCTGGGGGTTTTCAGCCACGAGGAATTCAATGGTGCGGTGCTTTCGGGCTGCCGGCGACCAGAAACCGGTCGGCGACGTGCGCACACCTCGGTGAGACTTCGGCGCCGTGGCAAGAGCACCCTAGCACGCCGAAAGTTCGGCGGACTCGCTCTAAAGCAGCAGTGGAGGTCAGGCTAACTCGGCACGGCCTCAAACTGGCTCAGAAACGGCGGCAAGTGGGGGTTCACCGTGCGCCCGAGGATCCCCGCCATGGCCGCCGATGGAAGAACTCAAAATTAGCTGCCCCTACTCACTGCTAAGCTAGGGTTGCGAAGGAAAAAAGGTTCCCTATCCTCTCTAGCTCCTGTGTCCGCAAAATGAACAACTTTAACCGAGAATTAGGCGTCGATTTTTGAAACTCTTACCCGCGGGTAGGCTTCCCTCGTCCGAGGGGAAAAACTTGAGATTCCGGAGCTACGTCGCACGGATTTCTCTGAAATTTGGAGAGGAGCAGCGCAGGGAGTTGGCGCCCCTTGGGGTGCTCTCGTTCAGTCGTGAAACTGGCCGGTGTGAGCTGCCCACGAGAGCCCGATGTCGGTTTCCACCGGTTACACCTCGGCTTCGGCGCTGATCCTCAAAATACGGCCGACAGCAGCCACGAACGCCGGAGCTGAGCTGGGGAAACTCTTGTGCACACGCTGGCGCTCCTTTTTCGTGTTGATCGCTTGAGCAGTCGGGGAGCGATGCCGGCTTAGGATCACTGAGAACGGACGCGGCGCCGGCGGCTGTTGTTTGGGCGCGAGAGCAGACGAAGGCCACGGGTACGAGTAAGAGGCTTCGTGTTTGCTTCGGTGGGAGAGATAGGTGCTGGGTGCACCGCCTCTGGCGCCCGCGCGTGGGGGGGGGGGGCAGCTCGAGCAGGAGGTGGCGATAACGCCCGCGGTGGCATTCTGTGACCGACTCGATCGAGCTCGGGTCTGAACAGAGCCAAACGGTTTGCTTCGGTTGAAAGTCTTCTCCACTTCAGTCCATGACATGTGGGTCCCACAGCTCTTCTCTGCTCTCAAAAGATCTCCAAATTTTGACACATTGTAAATTCAGCTGTGAGGGATCCAAATTCAAATGCCATTTTGCCATTTGACAATTTGTGCCACAGTTTCAAGTTTAAATTCAAATTTGGATGAAATTTACAAGTTCCTTTGACATTCATATCAAAGCCCCTCCAAATTTCTCGAAACTTGGCTCCCTCATAATTAGGACCTGAGGAATTCAATTATGTCCTCTGATCTTTGAGTTGGCCATTGCAAATACAACTTCTTAAACAACAGTTTGAATTTCCTCTTTGGAAATGGTCTTCTTCTCTTTGAAGTAAATCCTTTGATTGAAACTGAATATTTAAGTCCTCTTTTGTGATGACCCATCTGAGTTTGGGTGAAACACTTTGGTTTGCTCCTAGCCCATGCTTGACCAATCTTGGTCCCAAGCTGAACCTCACAAGTTCAGTTTGACCATGCCCCTCAAATTTGAATTTGAAGGTGATTTCAAACAATGCTTTGAACAATTGGTATATGAGCCTAACATCCCTCCCATTTTGGAACTTGAGCTCTTCAATACCTGAGGACTGAAATGATCATCTCATATATATGCTTTTGGACCATCTGAACATGAATGCTTTGCAAGGGTTCAAAAATGGGGTTTAAATTTCCCTCCCCTCTACTCATAGAGAATGGCACATGAGTTAGACTTTTGGAGTGAAATTCTTCTCTAGGTTAGCATGGGTTCAGTATGAGCTAAAGAACATTTTAGCTTTCACCACATGCCCATGTTTGAGTTTATCATTTCATATGACATAACTCAAATCATTCCCTTGCCTTAACATGTTTGAATTCAGCATGAAACCAACATGATCATAATCCATTCCCTTTTGGCTCACCCTCAAATCAGAAAGTTGCCACCACATTCTCCTCAATTCAAATGTATGATGCTCCATGTGTATACAAAAGTTTGGCGGCAAATTGAGCTGAGTCTTTGGAGTCTAAAAGGCCTTATTTTTGTTCTTTCTCATACACATGTATGACTACTCATGAGTTTAACTCCACCTTGGTCCAGAACCCGTGTTGTGGAACCCCATGTAGACCATCTCATGTAAGAAAGTTTTTGTAAGTCCCATTTTTTATGAACCAGAAACACGATGACGTTCAATCACCCGTTTCTTTGCATTCACGTTTTTGGGACTTTTACAATATCTAGGTCTAAAATCGAGGGAGGAAGTGCGCCAAGTAGTTAGGAAGCTTCGTGCACAGTTTTAATCAATGAGAACATGAATTAACAAAGAATTTGGCAAATTCCTACCTCGGGGTCAGTTTTTACCGACCGGAAGAAAAACCCGAAATTCTTCTGCTGTGATCAACGTCCAGGGCTGAGCTTTGGGCTCGAGCAGCTGGGGTCGAGGATGCACCGAGGGCCTGATTTGTTTTGGCGTGATCTTGCTCGGGGTGAGCTGTCCACGGCGACCTTGCTCGGGTTTTTCAGTGTTCACCCGAGAACTTTGGCTACTTTGCCAATTCCCGGTGCAATCGAGCTCGGGACAGGAAAGGTGAGGAGCTGGATGGCTAGAGCACTTGTGGGCGCAGCTCTTCGCTGCTGGGCGCTCGAGCAACCGAGCTCAGTATCTGTGGCGTGATCGGGAGGAATGGCGGCGGTGTTCTGGGCGAAAGAAAACGGCTGAGGCGCGAGTTATAGATGGGGGAAAAGTGAAACAGCTCCGGCGCACCCCTCGCTGTGATCCAATCGAGCAACCGAGGCAGCAGGAGGTGGCGCGGGCTCTCCCTCGGGCGCGGGTTCAACCGAGAGCTGGCGCGCTCCCGCTGTTCGACCGCCGTCGGCTGAGGCGGTAGCTCATGTGGGTGGCTGACAAATGGGCCCCACCTCCCCCTTTGTTTAATTAATTTTTTCTGATATTTTCCAACCAGCAACTCAACATTAAAGGCCTTACTTCACCTCAAAGTCATAGTTTGAACTTTCTGAATTCAAAGAATTTGAATTCTGGTGTGAAATTTGGATGTGGTTTGATCATTTGAATTTGAAAAGGAGTTTGAATTCTCCACTTTGTATTTCCTCAAAAATATAGCAAACCAGGTCCAAAATTTCCAATTTTTGGCATGGCTGCTCATTCAAAGGTGGAGGACACATTTGTGAAACCCAATTTTCAAATTGAGGGAATTGGAATTTGAAACTGAATTTGAAATTCAGATTAGAGGGCTTTTCCTTTTAATCCCAAACAAATATGAAAACTCCTCCAAATGAGCTGGAATTCGGAAGGGTAAATATTTAGAATGTGAAGATCCAAGCTGTGCATTTAGATCTCCATGTTTGGAAGTTTTGGGAAGTCTAAACCCTCACTTTGAACTCACCCCATTATAATTCAAAGTTTTAATTCCCCTCATTTTTCATAAGTGTACATGAGCAGAATTTTCTTGCGACCACTTTTGGGGATTTTACATCCCTCCCCCCTTAAAAAGAATCTCGTCCCGAGATTGCAAAGGAAAAGCAAAGTGGGGAGAACTTTACCGGGTATATGATGATAGAAAGTATGGATAGTATGTTCGTAGATAGTCCTCGCTTTCCCATGTCGCCTCATCAGCGGTATGGTTGCTCCATAAGACCTTGTAGAACCATAAGGTCCGGTTTCTTGTGGCACGAGTCTTTTCATCGATGATCCGGATTGGGTACTCCGTGTATGTGAGGTCCGGTTGGAGAATTTCTATGTCTTCGGTGCGGATTTCATCTGAGGGTTTGAGGCATTTCCTCAGCTGAGAGATATGGAAGACATTGTTAACACCTGCGAGCGACGCCGGTAAACCCAAGCGATAGGCCACGGGTCCGCATTTTTCAATGACGGCGAACGGATTAATGAACCACGGCGCAAGTTTACCCTTCACTCCGAAACGGTGAACTCCCTTCATCGGAGACACACGGACATAAAACTTGGTCCCCAATGTCGAAGTGGAGAGGACAGTGTCTTTTATCCGCATAGCTTTTCTGACGAGATTGAGCAGCCTTGAGGTTGGCTTGTATTACTCGCACTCGTTCTTCAGCTTCATTCACAAGTTCAATGCCATAGATGACTCGCTCGCCGGACTCGCACCAGTTGAGAGGTGTGCCGCATTTCCGGCCGTAGAGAGCTTCATACGGCGCCATCTTGATGCTAGCTTGATAGCCATTGTTGTAAGAAAACTCCGCCAACGGCAAATGATCATCCCAATTCTTGCCGTGGTGGATGGCACAAGCGCATAGCATGTCTTCCAACACTTGGTTCACCTATTCGGTTTGACCATCTGTCTGAGGGTGATACGCGGAACTTCGAATTAGCTTGGTCCCCAACCATGCGCGCAGCTGTTCCCAAAACCGCGAGACGAACAGCGCACCGCGATCTGAAATAATGGAGTGGGGAACACCGTGCAAGCATAAAATTCTTGCAATATAAAGTTCCGCATATTGCTTGGCCACGTAATTGGTATGTACGGGAATGAAATGAGCCGACTAGGTTAGTCAGTCGACTATCACCCAAATCGAGTCATGCTTGTGAGACGTGAGAGGTAAACCAACAATGAAATCCATGCTGATATCCTCCCACTTCCACGCCGGAATGTTCAATGGTTGCAGCTGTCCGGCTTTACGCATATGGTCGGCTTTCACCCGCCGACACGTATCACATTTGGATACGTACTTTGCGATTTCTCTTTTCATCCGTGTCCACCAAAACCTTGTTTTCAGATCTTGGTACATCTTGTTGCTGCCCGGATGAATAGAATACATGGACAAATGAGCTTCATCCAAGATTTTCTTCTGAAGCTTCATGTCACGGAGTACCACTATACGGTCTTTAAACCATAGTGTACCGTTATCATCTCTTCGGAAGCATTTCATGTCGCGATTCTTCATCCTTCTCCGAATGTGCGACATTCCCACGTCTTTCTTCTGCGCTTCCATAATCTCCTCTCGTATTGTAGGGACGAGATCAAGATTATACAATGCCCCATATGGAACAAAGTACAGACTCGGCTCCTCTTCTTCAAGTGGGGTGATGGACAGATTGTTGACATGAGATTTACGGCTCAAGGCGTCGGCAACCACGTTTACCTTCCCGGGATGGCAGTGAATCTCGATTTCATAGTCTTTGATCAACTCTAACCATCTCCGTTGCCGCATATTCAACTCCTTTTGAGTGAATATATACTTCAAACTCTTGTGGTCGGTGTAGAGGTGCACTAAGTTCCCAAGCAAATAGTGCCTCCACATTTTTAATGCCAACACCACAGCAGCGAGTTCAAGATCATGAGTCGGATAGTGCTGCTCGTGGTTACGAAGTTGACGTGAGCCATAGGCGACCACTCTTCCATCTTGCATCAATACACAGCCAAGCCCGATGCCGGACGCATCACAATATACATCGAAGGGCTTGGTTGTATCCGGTTGAGCTAACACCGGGGCTGTTGTAAGATGCTTCACTAATGCTTGGAAAGCTTCTTCACAAGCTGGGCTCCAAATATATTTGATCCCATTCTTCAACAGTTCAGTCATCGGCTTAGCAAGCTTGGAGAAGTTTGGTATGAATCTCCGGTAATATCCTGCTAATCCGAGGAAATTTCTGACTTCATGGACTGATGTGGGGGATTTCCATTTCAGCACTTGTTCGATTTTTCATGGATCAACTGCAATGCCTTCTGCAGAAATAATATGACCAAGAAATGGCACTTGGCTGATGCAAAACTCGCACTTGCTGAACTTAGCATAAAGCTTATGGTCTCTTAATCGTTGAAGTACGATATGCAAGTGTTTGGCGTGTTCTTCTTCAGACTTGGATTAAACCAAGATGTCATCTATGAACACCACCACAAACTTGTCCAACTCCAGCATGAACACTGAGTTCATGAGATACATGAAGTGTGCCGGGGCGTTGGTGAGACCAAAGGACATGACGAGGTATTCATACAACCCATATCTCGTCGAGAAGGCCGTCTTCGGAATATCTTCCGCTCGGATCTTAATTTGGTGATATCCGCAGCGAAGATCCATCTTCGAAAATACACTCGCGCCCACAAGTTGATCGAAGAGAATATCGATGCGGGGCAGTGGATACTTATTCTTGATGGTGACGGCATTGAGAGGTCGGTAGTCCACACACAACCTCAAGGTTTCATCCTTCTTCTTCACAAACAGTGCCGAGCATCCCCATGGCGAGGAACTCGGTCGAATGAAACCCTTCTTCATTAGATCGTTGAGCTGCTCCTTCAGTTCAGCCAGCTCGTTTGGAGCCATCTTGTATGGTCTCCGTGATATCGCCGTCGTCCCAGGTACAAGTTCGATCTTGAATTCGACATCCCTTTGGGGTGGCATGTCTGGGAGATCATCCGGAAAGACATCCGGGTATTCAGGGACCACACGAATATCCTCATGTTTCGTGGCTTCCGTGTTATATATGGCTGGGGCTTCTTGAACCGATTGGTCAAGAGTAAGAACATGTGGTTCATGAAGTGGAGAATTGAGACGAACCACACGTGGAATGATGTCAAGAACAGCACCATGGCGATGTAGCCATGACATTCCTAAAATGACATCAAGTTTTTGACTCTCTAACATGATCAGAGAAGTCGGATATAGATTCCCACCCAACTGTAATGGTGCTCTATAGACCATTCTATCAGCTGTTATTTTCCCACCCGGAGAACTTATCAAATATGAATTATTTGTGGGAATGATAGGCAGTTGATATTTAATAACATAAGACTGACTTATGAAATTATGGGTGGCACCGGAGTCAAAAAGTATGACTACGGGATGATCTAGGTAAGAGAATGTACCCGCGAGGACGGGTTCGCCTTCCGGCACGTCTTCGATAGCTAAGTGGTGGACGTTGCCGGGTTTTGGTGCTGGTTTCTTGGGCTGATTGCAGGGCTGATGTAACGCCCCAAAACCTGTTAAGAGGGTAATTTAAAAATTTTTGGACGTATTGCATATGGTGCAGAAATTCAAATTCAAATTGGAATTCAAATTCAACTCAAAACAGAAAAGAAAAAGAAAAAAAACAAAACAAAACCCCCGGCCAGTGGGCCGAAACCCACCAGCCGGCCCACCCGCCCCCGTGCCTGCCCGCAGCCGCGCGCTCCCCGCTCTCTCTCACTGACACGCGGGACCCGCGTTTCATCCCTCACCTCCCGCTCACGCCAAAAGCCGGACTCCTCCGCGCGCGCGCCCGATCGCAACCGACTCCGGAAATCCTCGTCCCCAGCCCGACTCCCGGTCCCGGACGACTCCGGCTCGATATAAATAGACACGCCGCCCTCCTTCGTCTATAAAAACGCCGGCATCGCCCCGTTTTTCCCCCACGATCGGCTGTTTTTCCTCCCGGTGAGAACCGAAGCTCCGATCACCGTTTTCTCTCGATCTCTGCTCGGATTTTCCGATCTAACGCGCCGATCGTGTTCCACCGCCTCCGGGGAATCACGCAGGTGCAGAAGACTCGGTGGTTTGCGCTCTAGGCACAGCTCCGACGTGCACCGCAGCGTTTCCAACTCGGACCTCGTCGCCGACCGCCTTCCAGGACCTCCGAGCTCAAGAAAAACCCCAAGGTGAGATCCCCGACCTCCCCTCTACCGATCTATGCCATGAAATCCCAGTTTTAGGAAGAATAGACGAAGATCCAAAGTTTTCCGGCGAGATAGCCGCCGCGCGCCGCCGGGCAGCACCGCCCGCGCACGGTCAGGACGACGTGGCCGCTTGTGCGTCGTCTATTTTAAATCGCACGGTAGAAATAAAACCCCCGCGTACCGGTTCAGCGATCTAATCTCAGCCGTCTATTTTAAATCGGACGGTCCACATCAGCCCCGCATTATAAAGGCCGGGATTCTTACACGCTACCCCCTGGGGATCTCGGAAAACACGAGCTAGCCCCGGAAACTTCTGATCTAGCCCCTAGAACTTCAGAAATTCATGTAAATTCATTTAAAAATCAGTTTTAGCCCCTGGACTTAATAAAAATTAGGAAAACCCCTCTGTTATGTGTAGTTAGACCCCTGGAAATTTATGAAATAACATAATAGACCCTGTAGTGGGGTGAGTTTACCTTTTTTAACCCTATATGATATTAAATTTAGGAATTTGAATATGTGATTAGGATTTAAAATTTAAAAGGTGAAGCAAACACATTGTAAATTAAAATTTAAACTCTCCTAGCACTTGGAAAATTTTAGAATAAGTTAAAAATAGATTTTAAGCTAAAATGAATCTGTCTAGTTGATTGTTCATATTTATTAGTTATAGAAACATATTTTAGGCTAGGAAATAATTTTGAAAATTGGTAAAATAAATTCAAATTAGTTCACATCAGAGGAGAAGTTCCAAAATATATTATTTAATATTTTAGATCAGAACCTATTCTGTTTAGATGATATGCCCTACTATTTAATATTAAAATTTACTTTTAGGCATAGAAAATAAATCTGGAAAATATAGGAAAATAGGTGTGCATGACTAGAAAATGATAAATGAAGTCTCCAAATCCAAAGACTTCAGTTTAGGATTGGTAGAAGATCTGAAAACCCATTTGAAGTAGGAAATTACCTTCCATGCAAACTTGGTAGCTAAAGAGTGTATTAAAGAATTTGTTTAAATTGGAAATTCATATATAGTGTGCAAACAGAAATCTGAATACAAAAGTTAGAAATTATATACATAGGTTTAAAAGTGCATGTAGGCTAAAAATCAACATGTCTAGAGTAACCACAACACTTAGAAATGTGAATGACTATCATATGTATGTATGTGTGGAGTGAAAGTGTGAACTATGTCTTATGGATTGTTGTTTTCTTTTGCTATGTGTGTTGGCATGAGTAGAACCTGCCCCAGAGCAAGTTCTTCCCTTCCAAGATCAGGACTATCCATTCCCAGAGCAGCAGGAAGAAGGCAAGTGTCCTTGACCACTTTGATCCTATACTAGGATGTGTAGATAGAATTGTTTGCATTGTCAATTGAAATATGAGACCCATGCTAGGAAGTTTCCCTAGAATTGCATTACCTTGTTTCCTTGTAGCTTGGGTTGGGATTTATTTTATCATGTCATTTATTATTATGCTTATGCTTAGCCATGCTTAGAATGGGATAATTGGGATATGAGATCATCAATTTATTTACCTTACTCTTGAATGAGATATTATGAGTTATGTAGAGGTAGGGATCGAGGCAAGTTGGATGATTTGGTTGGTGCTGGGTGCATGAGACTCGGGTTTGTGTTTAGTACTTGCCTGGATCCTAAGGACCGGTTCATGGAGCATGTGACCTGGCTTTACCGTGCCAACCACATGCTGAGATGGGGCAGCTTGGCCAATTAATTAGGTGTATCCCCGGCGTAGTATGGGTGTGTTGGATGGTGCGGGGAATAGGTGTCAGCTGGACTACCATATGAACCGCAAGGCTCAAGAGGGGGCCACTGCAGTGGGGTTGGAGCCTCTTGTATGCTGTTAGGGGTGAAACCTCAGTGGACCCACGCTCGTCGGGAATCCCTTTGTAAAGGCTTCGTAGTGATCACCTGGCTACACACCTGGGAAGTGTGAATGTGGTTTGAGCCACTGGCATAATGGAGGTTCTTTTAGTCCACCCGGCAACGGGGGATGAAATCACTACATGTGTGTACAGTGGTGCAAACTCTGCAGAGTCAAAACTGTCATGACAGCCGTGCTCACGGTCAAGAGCGGCTTGGACTTATTCATGATTAGAGGATGATGACTTTGGAAGTTGTGGATGTTAAGCGGGGAGCTTAACATTGGAAATGATGTTATGGTTATTTGATTATGATGAAGGGTTGGGAGATTGGGACCATTTCACCTATGTAGTAATGTAGGTGAGTAATAAGCTATGGTGATATGTATTAATTGCGTAGTTCATTAACCATGAGTTCAACCTCTCCTTGTTCTAGCCATGCATGACATAACTTTCCCACACTTGCTGAGTACCAACGGTACTCAACCTTGCATATTTGTTGGTTTAAATTGCTGCTCAGGTCAAGGGGATGAGTTGGTGTTTAATGATCAAGACTTCGGACCCGAAAAGGATTCTAGGTTCATGGAGTCCCCCGGGCAACGCTTGTGACGGAGCCTACAAGAATAATATTCCGCTGTTGTTTTATTTATATGTCATGAACTTATTATCGTTCATCGAGACGTATGCTATGTAAGACTTATTTATATTCGACACCTGGCTTGTAATAAATGATGCTTCACTATTTGTCATCACATGTATGAGAAAATGATCCTGGCATACATGTGGTATTCACTCGGTTGTTCTTCGGAGAAACCGGGTGTGAGATAAGTGGTATCAGAGCCAAGGTTGCCCGTAGGAACGTGAACCTAGGTAGAAATGGACGTAGTTAAGGACCCTATTTTCTTAAAAACTATTTTACAAAGGTGTGGGTTGAAAAGTGTTATTTAATGGGCCACTTTATTCATCTTACCCCAACTTTTATTCAAAATAGAATTTTTTTGTTTAAAATCTTATCTAACTTAATTTTAAATGCTTTATGTTTTAGATGGTTCGCATGATCCGCACCGCCCGCAAGTCCACCGGAGGGAGAGTTTCCGTCTTTGCCCTTGCCCTGAGAGAGGAGAACCGTCCGGTGACGTATCTCTCCTACGGATTGGCAGTAGGAGGCTTGTTGCGCCGTCTTCGACGCATGCTCCAAGCCGCCGACAATACGGGCAAGCTAATCATACACTACAGCTCCACCCGAACCATCCGCGAGAAGCGGGAAGATTGGAGTTCAGAAATTAGGATTATCCACGAAAATCAGTTGCTCAAGATCCACCGCTCTCCAGCTTGTCGAGCGACACAGGTCGATGCGGAGAAGGATGTCACCTGGGAGGCAATCATCTGCCAGAGTCACATCTATCGTCACCACCTGGACAGGACTGAGTACATGTATGTCCTCCAGCGTGAGAGTGGTACCACGGAGTACAAGTACCCGCCAGTGCAGCAGGGGACTTCCCATGAGCACATGGACCTGTTCTTGGAGGATGCTGCTATGCTCAGCACTCGACTGCAGGATTGCCAGCAGGAGCTTCAGGATGTTCGTGACACCCTGAAGGAGACTGAGGCGTTGCTTCGAGCCAGCTTGAGGGCGAGAGAAAGAGGAGATGGGAATGAACTGTGTGTCACCGTGAATGACACATGGACTCCTGACTCCCCAGATTGCCGGGCGAGTAGGCGTCACCGCACTTCTCCACCAGCAGCCTCCCCACCCAAAGCGGAGTCAGAGGGCAGCCGCAATAATGAGGAAGATCCCGAGGAGCCAGCTCAGTGATACGAGTCGTGTAGAGTCCTTTCCCGTAGTTCAGCAGGTTATCGAGTAGTCGAGTCAATGCCTTAGTTAATGGTGTGTTAATGTTTGGTATGTGACGTGAGTTGTGGAAGCCATGGGCATTTTTCGACAACCTCGTCTTCAAGTTGTTTTGCTTTGATGTGTGAACCCCTATGAATTAAGAGTGCATTTATTTTCGCGTGAGACGTGAAACCCTCATAAAATGTAAATATAATAAGGCCTCAAAAGTTTAAGTTTAAACAAGCAAATTGGGAAGTTAATGCATAATGCTCTAAATTAACATCTGGTTGATCATGATAGATGGCCGGAAGAGGAAAGGGTCGTGGTGCCAACCCCGCCAACAACAACGATGAGGCCGGCAACCCTCATCTTTCTGGAGGACAAGACAGGGGTGGTCGCCGTGAAAGAGTTGATCCCATCCACCAAATGCTTGAAAATCAGAATCAGCTCATCTAGAGCCTAACTCAAGTGGTGGACAACTTGCATCAAGCTCCACCTCCACAAGCTGCACCACGCCAACCAAGGTTGAGTGAGTTTCTAGAGACTCAACCTCCAAAGTTTGCAACTGCTGCTGAACCTCTGGAGGCAGATGATTGGCTAAAGACCATTGAGAGCAAGATGAGGATCATACAATGCCAAGGATATGAGAGGGTGCTGTTTGCCTCTCACCAATTGCATGGACCTTCTGCTGATTGGTGGACCGCTTACGTGGCCGCCCATCATGACCCTGAGAACATCACTTGGGAAGAGTTCAAGCGTAGCTTCCGCAACCATTACATACCAAGGGGTGAACTTAAAAACAAGAGAAAGGAGTTCTTGGGGCTGCAGCAAGGAAGCATGACGGTGAGGGAATACCTCACTAAATTCACCCAACTATCCTGTTATGCCCCACGGGACATAGAGACTGATGAGCAGAAACAAGATTGCTTCGTGGAAGGACTTACAGCAGAAATGCAGTGTGCAATGTCCTCCAACTAGTATGAAAGCTTCCAAAAGATGGTGGACAGAGCATTTGTTGTACAAAGGAAGCTGAAGGCCTTGGAAAATGAAAACAAGAGGAAGGCGGGATGGTCACACCAAGCCTCGGGTAGCAACACCCGCCCACGTCTGATGCAGCAACCTGCAGGGCAGACGGGTCATGCTGCGGTACCCTACTCCGCGCCGAGAGGGTACAACCCGAATTTCAGGCCTCCGTCAGCACCAACACAGCCACAACGTCAGTTTGTACAGCAGCCTCGCCCCACATATCAACCTCGACCAGCAGTACAAGGACCCCCGAACCAACCCCAAGACAACAAAGGCCAGGAATCTAAGGTCGGGGTGCAATGCTTTAACTGTGGTGAAGTGGGGCACTACGCCCATAAGTGCCCAAAGAAGAAGCCCATGCAGCCACAACAGCAGAATGTGATGCGAGGACGGGTGAACCACGTGACCATGGAGGAAGCACAGGAGGCACCTGACGTGGTAGTTGGTAAGTTTACTGCCAATTTACACATTGCAACCCTGTTGTTCGATTCTGGTGCTACCCACTCGTTCATTGCCCAAGGGTTTATTGAGAAGCATGATTTAGCAACGACACAAATGAACCATATGCTAGCAGTAAACTCTCCAGGGGGAGAAATAAGGACAAGACAAGTGTGTCCCAAGGTGAATCTAGACATTAATGGGGTAGTATTTACTGCCAACCTCATAGTGATAGATTCACAAGGGATAGACATTATTTTGGGCATGGATTGGTTGACCAAACATAAGGGAATCATCCATTGTTCGACCAGAACGGTGGAACTAACTCACCCTAGTGGCACAAGAGTAAAGTTAATAACAATACAAGAGCCTAGGAGGGACATTAAATTAAATCAATTTAAGGTGAAAGTGGAGGAGATCAGGATTATCAGGGAATATCCAGACGTTTTTCCGGAGGAGTTGCCAGGTATGCCTCCTGATCGTGAAGTGGAATTCGCGATTGAGCTAGTGCCTGGAACAGCTCAGATATACAAGAGACCTTATCGAATGGACTCCAAGCAACTGGGAGAACTCAAGGATCATTTAAGAGAATTGACAGGGAAGGGGTACATTTGTCCTAGTTCCTCACCATGGGGAGCTCCGGTGATATTTGTGCCCAAGAAGGACGGAACCCAAAGGTTATGCGTAGACTACCGTGCATTGAATTAAGTAACCATCAAGAACAAGTACCCATTACCCTGCATCGAAGACTTGTTTGATCAGTTGAGGGGAGCTTGTGTGTTCTCGAAAATTGATCTCAGGTCGGGATACCACCAACTTAATATAAGGCAAACTGATATTACAAAGACAGCTTTCGTATCTCGGTACAGACTGTATGAATACACTGTCATGCCTTTCGGGCTAACTAATGCCCCGGCATACTTCATGTATCTTATGAACAAGGTATTCATGGAGTATCTGGACAAATTTGTGGTGGTTTTCATAGATGACATTCTCGTCTTCTCCAAAGATGAAGAAGAACATGAGAAACATCTAAGGTTGGTGTTGCAGAAGCTCAGAGAACACCAACTATATGCCAAGCTGAGCAAGTGTGAATTCTGGCTGAAGAGAGTTCCCTTCTTAGGAGATATAATCTCGGAGGGAGGAATCTCCATAGACCCCGCCAAGATCGAGGATGTACAGAAGTGGAAGACCCTTGAGAATGTCAGGGAAGTTCGAAGCTTCTTAGGATTGGCTGGGTATTATAGATGGTTTTTTGAGGGTTTCTCCAAGATCTCGAGACCCCTCACCAAACTGTTGGAGAAAGGAATCACTTTCACATGGACGCCGCAGTGTGAGACGAGTTTTCAAGAGCTAAAGAAAAGATTGACAACAGCCCCAGTGCTAGTTATGCCAGATATGCAGAAAAACTTTTCGGTGTACTGCGATGCCTCTGGAAATGGGGTTGGGATGTGTTCTCATGCAAGAGGGGCATGTCGTGGCTTATGCATCCCGGCAGCTCCGGAAACACAAGAAGAACTATCCTACACATGACCTAGAACTAGCCGCAGTCGTACACGCGTTGAAGATTTGGCGGCACTACTTGATGGGAAAGAGGACAGAGATATATACGAATCATAAGAGCTTAAAGTACATTTTCACACAGCCAGATCTCAACCTCAGACAAAGGAGATGGTTAGAGCTGATAAACGACTTTGATGTAGGCATCAACTATCATCCTGGGAAAGCGAACGTCGTGGCAGATGCTTTTAGCCGGAAAGTGCAGGTCAATAGGTTTAGCTTGAAGGACATGCCTGTGGAATTGAAGGATGATGTTATAAGACTCAATCTATGCCTGGTGAATAGTGGTGAAGCCATCGCCATGGAAGTATACTCCACATTAGAGCAAGACATACGCGATGGTCAAAAGAATGATGAGAAGATACAAGAAATCCAACAACTTATCAAGGATAATAGAGCCCCTAGTTTCAGAGAGGATGAACAAGGTACGGTGTGGCATGGGAAAAGAATCTGTGTGCCTGAAGTGAAGGAGATCCGTGCATTGATTTTGAAGGAGGCTCATGATTCCGACTATTCCATTCATACTGGGAGTACGAAGATGTACCATGACCTCAAGAGCAGGTATTGGTGGTATGGCATGAAGCGTGATGTCGCGGAACATGTTGCCCTATGTGACACATGTGAGTTGGTGAAAGCAGAACATCAACGACCCGCGGGATTATTGCAACCACTCAAAGTGCCTGAATGGAAATGGGAAGAAATCGGTATGGATTTCATAGTGGGATTGCCTAGGACCCAATCAGGATATGATTCAATATGGGTCATCATCGACAGGCTAACCGGGGTAGCTCATTTCATCTCCTTGAAAGAAAGCTACAGCGGATCCAAATTGGTGGAGTTGTACATGTCAAGGATCGTGTGTTACCATGAAGTGCCAAAGAAGATAGTGTCAAATTGAGGGACACAGTTCACCTCAAGGTTCTGGCAGAAGCTGCATGAAACCATGGGAACCCATCTGAATTTTAGTTCTGCCTATCATCCCCAAACCGACGGGCAGACGGAAAGAACCAATCAGATCCTTGAGGATATGTTGAGAGCGTGTGCACTAAAAAGCAATCGGAGTTGGGATAAGAACTTACAGTATGCGGAGTTCTCCTATAACAACATCTATCAGGCTAGTATGAAGATGTCACCATTTGAGGCTTTGTATGGGAGGAAGTGCAGAACTCCCCTATTTTGGAACCAAACAGGGGAAAGTAAAGTGTTTAGGCCCGAGGTACTACAAGATGCCGAGGCGAAAGTGAGGGAAATCCGCAACAACTTGAGGATAGCACAAACATGACAAAAGAGCTATGCCGATGTACGGAGAAGAGAGCTCGTTTTCAACGTGGGAGACTATGTCTATCTCAAGGTGTCCCCTATCCGAGGACTTCGTCGGTTCAAGGTGAAAGGGAAGTTATCACCCCGATACATCGGACCCTTTCAAGTTCTGGAGAGGAAAGGCGAAGTGGCATATCAACTAGAACTACCGGCTCGCCTATCAGATGTGCATGACGTATTCCATGTGTCACATCTCAAGAAATGTCTGAGGACGCCTGAAGAGATGTTACCCATGAATGAGGTTGACGTAGCTGAGGATCTGTCTTATGTCGAGCAACCATTCAAGATCTTGGAGACAATGGAACGCCTCACAAGAAATAAAAGAATCCGGATGTGCAAAGTGCAGTGGAAGCATCACTCGGAAGAGGAAGCCACATGGGAGCGAGAAGACGAGCATAAGGCACAGTTTCCGGAATTGTTTTCCTAGAACCACCAATCTCGAGGACGAGATTTCTTTTAAGGGGGGTAGAGTTGTAACACCCCAAAACCTGTTAAGAGGGGAATTTAAAAAAATTTGGAAGTATTGCATGTGGTGCAGAAATTCAAATTCAAATTGGAATTCAAATTCAACTCAAAACAGAAAAGAAAAAGAAAAAAAACAAAACCCCCGGCCAGTGGGCCGAAACCCACCAGCCGGCCCACCCGCCCCCGCGCCAGCCCGCAGCCGCGCGCTCCCCGCTCTCTCTCACTGACACGCGGGACCCGCGTGTCATCCCTCACCTCCCGCTCGCGCCAACAGCCGGACTCCTCCGCACGCGCGCCCGATCGCAACCGACTCCGGAAATCCTCGTCCCCAGCCCGACTCCCGGTCCCGGATGACTCCGGCTCGATCTAAACAGACACGCCGCCCTCCTTCGTCTATAAAAACTCCGGCATCGCCCCGTTTTTCCCCCACAATCGGCTGTTTTTCCTCCCGGTGAGAACCGAAGCTCCGGTCACAGTTTTCTCTCGATCTTTGCTCGGATTTTCCGATCTAACGCGCCGATCGTGTTCCACCGCCTCCGGGGAATCACGCAGGTGCTGAAGACTTGGTGGTTTGCGCTTTAGACACAGCTCCGACGAGCACCGCAGCGATTCCATCTCGGACCTCGTCGCCGACCGCCTTCCAGGACCTCCGAGCTCAAGAAAAACCCCGAGGTGAAATCCCCGACCTCCCCTCTACCGATCTATGCTATGAAATCCCAGTTTTAGGAAGAATAGACGAAGATCCGAAGTTTTCCGGCGAGATCGCCGCCTCCTGCCGCCGGGCAGCGCTGCCCGCGCACGGTCAAGACGACGTGGCCGCTTGTGCGTCGTCTATTTTAAATCGCATGGTAGAAATAAAAGCCCCGCGTACCGGTTTGGCGATCTAATCTCAGCCGTCTATTTTAAATCGGACGGTCCACATCAGCCCCGCATTATAAAGGCCGGGATTCTTACGCGCTACCCCCTGGGGATCTCGGAAAACACGATCTAGCCCCGGAAACTTCTGATCTAGACCCTGGAACTTCAGAAATTCATGTAAATTCATTTAAAAATCAGTTTTAGCCCCTGGACTTAATAAAAATTAAGAAAACCCCTATGTTATGTTTAGTTAGACCCCTGGAACATTCTGAAATAATATAATAGACCCTGTAGTGGGGTGAGTTTACCTTTTTTGACCCTATATGATACTAAATTTAGGAATTTGAATATGTGATTAGGATTGAAAATTTAAAAGGTGAGGCAAACACATTGTAAATTCAAATTTAAACTCTCCTAGCACTTGGAAAACTTTAGAATAAGTTAAAAATAGATTTTAAGCTGAAATGAATCTGTCTAGTTGATTGTTCATATTTATTAGTTATAGAAACATATTTTAGGCTAGGAAATAATTTTGAAAATTGGTAAAATAAATTTAAATTAGTTCACATCAGAGGAGAAGTTCCAAAATATATTATTTAATATTTTAGATCAGAACCTATTCTGTTTAGATGATATGCCCTACTATTTAATATTAAAATTTACTTTTAGTCATAGAAAATAAATCTGGAAAATATAGGAAAATAGGTGTGCATGACTAGAAAATGATAAATGAAGTCTCCAAATCCAAAGACTTCAGTTTAGGATTGGTAGAAGATCTGAAAACCCATTTGAAGTAGGAAATTACCTTCCATGCAAACTTGGTAGCTAAAGAGTGTATTAAAGAATTTGTTTAAATTGGAAATTCATATATAGTGTGCAAACAGAAATCTGAATACAAAAGTTAGAAATTATATACATAGGTTTAAAAGTGCATGTAGGCTAAAAATCAACACATCTAGAGTAACCACAACACTTAGAAATGTGAATGACTATCATATGTATATGTGTGGAGTGAAAGTGTGAACTATGTCTTATGGATTGTTGTTTTCTTTTGCTATGTGTGTTGGCATGAGTAGAACCTGCCCCAGAGCAAGTTCTTCCCTTCCAAGATCAGGACTATCCATTCCCAGAGCAGCAGGAAGAAGGCAAGTGTCGTTGACCACTTTGATCCTATACTATGATGTGTAGATAGAATTATTTGCATTGTCAATTGAAATATGAAACCCATGCTAGGAAGTTTCCCTAGAATTGCATTACCTTGTTTCCTTGTAGCTTGGGTTGGGATTTATTTTATCATGTCATTTATTATTATGCTTATGCTTAGCCATGCTTAGAATGGGATAATTGGGATATGAGATCATCAATTTATTTACCTTACTCTTGAATGAGATATTATGAGTTATGTAGAGGTAGGGATCGAGGCAAGTTGGATGATTTGGTTGGTGCTGGGTGCATGAGACTCTGGTTTGTGTTTAGTACTTGCCTGGATCCTAAGGACCGGTTCATGGAGCATGTAACCTGGCTTTACCGTGCCAACCACATGCTGAGATGGGGCAGCCTGGCCAATTAATTAGGTGTATCCCCGGCGTAGTATGGGTGTGTTGGATGGTGCGGGGAATAGGTGTCAGCTGGACTACCATATGAACCGCAAGGCTCAAGAGGGGGCCACTGCAGCGGGGTTGGAGCCTCTTGTATGCTGTTAGGGGTGAAACCTCAGTGGACCCACGCTCGTCGGGAATCCCTTTGTAAAGGCTTCGTAGTGATCTCCTGGCTACACACCTGGGAAGTGTGAATGTGGTTCGTAGCCACTGGCATAATGGAGGTTCTTTTAGTCCACCCGGCAACGGGGGATGAAATCACTACATGTGGATACAGTGGTGCAAGCTCTGCAGAGTCAAAACTGTCATGACAGCCGTGCTCACGGTCAAGAGCGGCTTGGACTTATTCATGATTAGAGGATGATGACTTTGGAAGTTGTGGATGTTAAGCGGGGAGCTTAAGATTGGAAATAATGTTATGGTTATTTGATTATGATGAAGGGTTGGGAGATTGGGACCATTTCACCTATGTAGTAATGTAGGTGCTTAATAAGCTATGGTGATATGTATTAATTGCGTAGTGCTTTAACCATGAGTTCAACCTCTCCTTGTTCTAGCCATGCATGACATAACTTTCCCACACTTGCTGAGTACCAACGGTACTCAACCTTGCATATTTGTTGGTTTAAATTGCTGCTCAGGTCAAGGGGATGAGGTGGTGTTTAATGATCAAGACTTCGGACCCGAAGAAGGATTCTAGGTTCATGGAGTCGCCCGGGCAACGCCTGTGACGGAGCCCACAAGAATAATATTCCGCTGCTGTTTTATTTATATGTCATGAACTTATTATGGTTCATCGAGACGTATGCTATGTAAGACTTATTTATATTTGACACCTGGCTTGTAATAAATGATGCTTCACTATTTGTCATCACATGTATGAGAAAATGATCCTGGCATACATGTGGTATTCACTCGGTTGTTCTTCGGAGAAACCGGGTGTGAGAGCTGATTAGCACCCTGATATGATGCTGCACCCCTGCCTTGTTGCGGCTCGGAGCAGTCCCTCGAAATGTGCCTGACACGGCCACACGTGTAGCACGTGTAAGGTGTTGGGGTCCCGCTGACTTGAGGACGGAATCCCGTTGCACGCTGTTGAAACTGAGGCGCACGCGGGACCATCCTTTGCTGCTGCTATTGCTGTGGTGGATACATCGGTCGGAAGCCCGGCACATTATATTGTCGACCGCGGAACTGAGGCGGTTGCGCCGGTGGCTGCCATCTCTGACCGGATGGTGAGCGATACACCACGCGGTATTTCTGTGGCGTCCCACCATAGCTGCTCGTCAGCACGCTGCATTTCCTCTTATCAGAACCCTGCTCACGCTAAGCATTCTTTTGTAGAATTGCGGCATTAACTAGGTCGTTAAATGTGCCGCGATTGCTTTGGGCGAGATGGACCTTCATCTTGGAATTTAGGCCCCGGAAGAACGCATTGCGCTTGTTGTCTTCCGTCCCCACAAATTCTGGCGCATACTGCGCCAGCCGGTTGAATAGTCTGGAGTACTCGTGAGCACTCCTCTTGCCCTGTCATAGCGCCAGGAACTCCTGGAGCTTCATTTCCATCACACCGGGAGGTATGTGATAGGCGCGGAACGCCTCCCGGAATTCCGTCCACGTGACGGCATGGCCAGCCAGTAAGGAGGCAGTGTAGTTCGCCCAACAGGTACCGGCTTCTCCTTGAAGCTGTTGTGCTGCATACAGCGCCTTCTGGTGTTCAGTGCATCGTAGCAGCCCAAACTTCGCCTCTAGAGTGCGGATAAAGCTGTCCGCCTCTAAAGGTTCTTCGGCCTCCGTGAAGACTGGTGGATGGGTCGCCATGAATTCTGAATACGAACTTTGTTGGGGCTGGCATTGCCCATTGTCTTGGCGTCCTCCCTGATGGGACACATTCTGCTAGACTAGCATCCGCAGCAACTCGGATTGCTCGTCGCACGAGCCAAGCACTGCAGCGAGAACCTCCGCAAGATTCCTTGGAAGTTCTGGCGGTGGAGGGGGTGGTTGCTGCTGTGTCGTGGTCTGCTCCGGAGGTGGAGACTCATCACCACGAACTTGACTCGGACCTCCCTCCTCTTGCGTAGACCGTGTACGCACCATTCTGCATTCATATCATTCAAACGGTCAGCACATGTGTCACACCCGGTTTTTCCGAAGAACAACCAAGTGAATATCACATGCATGCCAGGATCATTTTCTCATACATGTGATGACAAATAGTGAAGCATCATTTATTACAAGCCAGGTGTCGAATGTAAATAAGTCTTACATAGCAAATGCCTCGATGGACAATAATAAGTTCATCACAAGTAAATAAACTAGCAGCGGAATATTATTCTTGAGGGCTCCGTCACAGGCGTTGCCCGGGGGTCTCCATGAACCTAGAAACCTTCTTCGGGTCCAAAGTCTTGGTCATTATACACCACCTCATTATCTTGACCTGAGCAGCAATATAAACCCACAAATATGCAAGGTTGAGTACCGATGGTACTCAGCAAGTGTGGGAAAGTTATGTCATGCATGGCTAGAACAAGGGGAGGTTGAACTCATGGTTAAAGCACTATGCCATTAATACCTATTACCTTAGCTTACTAAGCACCTACATTACTACACAAGTGAAATGGTCCCAATCTCCCATCCCATCATCATAATCAAATAACCATAACATCATTTCCAATGTTAAGCTCCCCGCTTAACATCCACAACTTCCAAAACCATCAATCCTCTAATCATGAATAAGTCCAAGCCGCTCTTGACCGTGAGCACGGCTGTCATGACAGTTTTGACTCTGTGGAGTTTGTACCACTGTACCCACATGTAGTGATTTCATCCTCCGTTGTCGGGTGGACTAAAAGAACCTCCATTATGCCAGTGGCTAC
This sequence comes from Neostapfia colusana, assembly GCA_030760725.1. Classification (NCBI taxonomy): domain Eukaryota; kingdom Viridiplantae; phylum Streptophyta; class Magnoliopsida; order Poales; family Poaceae; genus Neostapfia; species Neostapfia colusana. Next base: position 22,406,592 of record JASWHV010000010.1, read on the forward strand.
AAACCACATTCACACTTCCCAGGTGTGTAGCCAGGAGATCACTATGAAGCCTTTACAAAGGGATTCCCGACGAGCGTGGGCCCACTGACGTTTCACCCCTAACAGCATACAAGAGGCTCCAACCCCGCTGCAGTTGCCCCTTCTTGAGCCTTGCGGTTCATAAGGTAGTCCAGCTGACACCAACTCCCCGCACCATCCAACACACCCATACTACGCCGAGGATACAACTAATTAATTGGCCAAGCTTCTCCATCTCAGCATGTGGTTGGCACGGTAAAGCCAGGTTACATGCTCCATGAACCGGTCCTTAGGATCCAGGCAAGTACTAAACACAAACCCGTGTCTCGTGCACCCAGCACACAACTAAAACATCCAACTTGCCTTGATCCCTACCTCTACATAACTCACAATACCTCATTCAAGAGTATGGTAAAATAAACTGATGATCTCATATCCCACAATATCCCAGTCTAAGCATGGCTAAGCATATGCATAATAATAAATGACATGATAAAATGAATCCCAACCCAAGCTACAAGGAAACAAGGTAATGCAATTCTAGGGAAATTTCCTAGCATGGGTTTCATATTTTCAATTGACAATGCAAATAATTCTATCTACACATCCTAGCATAGGATCAAAGTGGTCAAGGACACTTGCCTCCTTCCTGCTGCTCTTGGAATGGGTAGTCCTGATCTTGGAAAGGAAGAACTTGCTCTGGAGCAGGTTCTACATCATATCATCACATATAGCAAAAAGAAAAACAACAATCCATAAGACATAGTTCACACTTCCACTTCATACAAACCACACATTCACATGTATAAAAGCCATTCACAATTCTATGTGTTGTGGTTACTCTATGTGTGTTGATCTTTGGCTTACATGCACTTTTAATCATGTGTATATGATTCCTACTTTTGTATTCACATTTATACTTGCATACTATATATATGAGTTTCCAATTTTAAATAAATTCCTTATATTCAATTACTACACCTTTTAGATACCAAGTATGGCTGAAAGGTATTTTCCTACTCCATATGTGTCTTCAGAACTTCTACCAACCCTAAACTGAATTGTTTGGATTTTTGAATCTTCATTTATCATTTTCTAATTATTTATACCTAGCTTGTTATATTTTCAAATTTACTTCCTATGCCTAAATGTGCACTTTATTATGAAAATAGTAAGACACATCATCTAAACAGAATAGGTTCTGATCCAAAATAGTTAATAATATATTTTTGATCATTTCCTCTGATGTAAACAATTTTACATTTATTTTTCTAATTTTCAGAATTATTCTCTACTTAAAAATGTGTCCCTCTAACTAATAAATGTGAATAATCAATTAAACAGATTCATTTCAGCCAAAAATCTATTTTTATCTCACTCCAAGGTTTTCTAAGTACTGGGAAAGTTTTTAATTTGAATTTGACAATATGTTTGTCCCACCTTTTAAATTTGAAATACTAACCACATATTCAATTTCCTAATTTTAACATCAAATAGGGTTAAAAGGTAAACTCACCCCACTACAGGGTCTATAATATTATTTTAAGAATTTTCAGGGGTCTAGCTACACATAACAGAGCGGTTTTTCCTAATTTTTATTAAGTCCAGGGGCTAAAACTGATTTTTAAATGAATTTACATGATTTTCTAAAGTTCCAGGGGCTAGATCAGAAGTTTCCGGGGCTAGCTCTTATTTTCCGAGAACCCCAGGGGGTAGCACGTAAGAATTCCAGTCTTTTTAACGCGCGGCTGACGTGGACCGTCCAATTTAAAACAGACGGCTGAGATTATAACGTCGAACCGGTACGCGGGGATTTAAACTCTACCGTGCGATTTAAAATAAACGGCGCACAAGCGGCCACGTCGCTCTGATCGAGCGCGGGCGGCGCTGCCCAGCGGCGCACGGCGGCGGGAGGCGGCGATCTCACGGAAAATTTTGGATCTTCGTAAATTCTTCCTAGAACTGTGATTTTATTGCATAGATCGGTGGAGGGGAGGTCGGGGATCTCACCTCGGGGGTTTTCTTGAGCTCGGAGGTCCTGGAAGGCGGTCGGAGACGAGGTCCGAGGTGAATTCACGGGGAGGCTCGTCGGCACTGTGTTTGAACCGCAAACCACCGCGTTTTCTGCTCCTGTGAGGTTCCCCGGAGGCGGTGGATCAAGACCAGCGAGTTAGATCGGAATTCCCGAGCGTAGATCGGGCAGAATTCGCCGGAGGGGCTCGGGTTCTCACCGGAGAGAAAATCAGCAGATCGTGGCGAAAATGGGACGATGCCGAGGTTTTTATAGACGGGGGAAGTGCGGCGTTCGGTTGTGATAGAGTTTGCGTTCCCCACAAACAAAATTCGGCTGGGATACGCAGGAATCCGGGTCGGTTTTGATTCGGGGTGAGAGAGAGTCCGGCCGAGCGCGGCGCTAGCACGAGGAAGAAGAAAGAATGGCGGGCCCCGCATGTCAGTGGGAAGAAGGGGGCGCGCGCGGCTGCGGGCTGGCGCGGGATCAGTGGGCCGGCAGGTGGGTTTCGGCCCACTGGCCGGTTTTTTCTGTTTTCCTTTTTCTTTTTCTATTTCTTTTCTGTTTTGAGTTTAATTTGAATTCCAGTTTGAATTTGAATTTTTGCAACACATGCAACACGTCCAAAAAATTTTAAATTCCCCTCTGAACAGGATTTTGGGGTGTTACAGCTCTACCCCCCTTAAAAGAAATCTCGTCCTCGAGATTGGTGGTTCTAGGAAAACAATTCCGGAAATTGTACCTTAAGCTCATCTTCTCGCTCCCAGGTGGCTTCCTCTTCTGAGTGATGCTTCCACTGCACCTTGCACATCCGGATTCTTTTATTTCTGGTGAGGCGTTCCATTGTCTCCAAAATCTTGGATGGTTCCTCGGCATAAGACAAATCCTCAGCTACGTCCACTTCATTCATGGGTAACATCTCTTCAGGTGTCCTCAGACATTTCTTGAGCTGTGACACATGGAATACATCGTGCGCATCTGATAAGCGAGCCGGTAATTCTAGCTGATACGCCACTTCGCCTTTCCTCTCCAGAACTTGAAAGGGTCCGATGTATCGAGGTGACAACTTCCCTTTCACCTTGAACCGACGAAGTCCTCGGATAGGGGACTGTGACGCCCTCAATTCTGTGGAAAACCACGGAACCGAGAACTAATGCATATGTGTGCCCAGGATGTTCATCACACGTACACATACGTTCCACAAACTGAATTCAGATTATATATTACCACGAATAACAGAGTTTATTACAACACCTTATGAGTCTTGGACTCATACTCACAAGGGAAATCTTAATTCTATGCAGTGGAAGTCCTTATTTAAATGCGGAAGCAAAAACTAATGCGGAAGCAAAACTAAGCAGAAGTGGCTCCATCTCTACTCCCTCCACAGGCAAGGTTGAGAACAGATCACACGCCATAATGCTCTACTCGGTCTTCATAGTAGCCTTCTCTTGCTGTTGATGAAGAAATAATAATGCAAGTTTGAGCAAAATAATGTACTCAGCAAGTGCGGGAATAACACATGATATGCAGCTCATAAACAAGGTAGGTATAAAAGGCTTATTTGCAGAAAAGCAGATTTATAAAACCGTGATAAAACAACAACTTAACTTTAGATGAATGTAGTCCCAGCATGTATGAAATTACCAACATACCTCCATCACTTCCCGTGTTCCATCCAAACATTAACCAATCCTTTACCCATACTCACGAATACCTCCTCGTATTCGCTACTATCTCACCTCATGAAACAACCTTGTCTCGCACCGAGACCAATCTCATATCATGACCCACCAGTCATGCAACCCTTTCATCATCTAGACTTAACAATTACAAACCAAACCATAACCAAACCCATAACCATAACCAAGAACCTTCCCAATAACAATCCCATCTAATCATGGCAGTTTAGCCAGGTGCTCGTGACTGTAAGCTCGGCTATCATAATAGTTTTAATAACTCTGCAGAGTTTGTACCTCTTTACCCACAAGTTTGTGATTTCGTCACCCGTCGGCGACTGCAGAACCTCCATTATACCAGTACACAACCGTCGGTGTATGGCCAAGAGATCACAAAATAGCCTTTACAAAGGGGTTACTAGATGTATGGACTCACTAAGGTTTAACCGGCAGGCTAGAATCTCCAATTCTCCCACCCATGGGCCCCCTCTTGTGCCATGCAGTTCCCAGGGTAGTCCTCACTCGACTCCCATTCCCCGCGCCTTCCACAGTCCATAACACTCTAGCAACTTACCTAATTACTCAGCTAAGCCGCATCCATATTTGGCCTTGTGGTGACACTGTTATCCTGGCATGTGCATGCATGAACCGGTCCTTAGATCTACGGCAAGTAAAACCACCATCTCATGCTACCTCATTCACAAACCCAAGCTTGCCTAGATCTCCCTTCGATCCATGTTCATTAACCTCATCAGTTACTTATTATCAGTACGAGTGCAGTTAGCTCGACACATCTATCTCGCTTCCCCATCCCATGGACTCAGCGAAGCATAAAAACAAAAACCATACCCGACTCATAAACTTCCCTGGCGACAAGGGTGGTTTAACCAAAACTAGTAAACTCCTATAAAGGTGTTTCCCATCATGTTTGACTCAGCACACACACCTTTTCGCAAAACAAAATAGTTTTACCCAAAACATAGGATCAACATGGTCAAGGAGCACTTGCCTTGTTCTTGCGGTTCCGGTTGTTCTTGATTCTCAAAACCTTGTTGCTGCAGCTCGTCGTAGACAGCTTCCTTAGTTTGTCCTGCTATGTAGGATTCACGTGCATACAAATTCACAGCAATCAATATCATGCACAAACCCTAAACTAGATGCGATGATGCACATGCATGCTATCCTACGATTAGTTCTATTAGATTAATCTGGTGTTCTTGCATGGCTTGCATGGTCAGAGGTGTCCAGATCAAAGATGAACGTGGCGATGATCTTGTCTTTAGATCAAACTGATCATAGAGTGTTCTGCCCACGAAAAAGGCTTCTGTTCGAATGGAATCGAAGAACAGACGCAAAGAGATGAACAACATGATGTCGTAAGGTGATATTGAAGTCCTACCTCACGTTCTTCTTGTCTTCGGGCTCCTCCTCAGACCGCTTGGTTCGCCTCCGATGATCTCCCTTGTTGTGCTTCGGCGATGTTTTGCTCGGCGAGTTAGGGCTAGGGCTCTAAGTCGTCGGCTCAGGAGTTGAAAGAGAAGTTTGTGGTTTCGGCCATAGGTTTTGGGTTCTATTTATAATCGGGAAGAGAAGAGTCCTAATCTGATTGGATCCCGAATAAGAGTCTTATTCAGATCTTTGTTAGATCCTGACGTCTTATCTTCGGTAACCATCGTGGAGTTTAGATTGGTTTCTGTTGCGTACCGGTGTCCTTACGTATAACAGCCGCTCCAGAACTCGTTACCTCCGTGATGATGAGCTCCGGAAGCTCCACGTGTCCTCCGGGCCTGGTATCTCCTCATCCGCAGAGACGAGCTCCGGTTGTGCCGCGTGTCAATCGATCGAAACCTCCCTCTTCTTTGGAGGTGAGCACCGCGCACGCCACGTGTGGGTGCCGGTCTTTCCGCTCTCCTTTCCTCAGGGACATGCCCCGAGGTCGACATGTGTTTAGTTGCGACGGACCTTCTGGTGATAAGCTCCGGTGGCGACACGTATTCGATAGATCCGGACTTCTCTGAGATGAGCTCCGAGATTGACACGTATCCCGCGCGACTGGTCCTCTGATTTCTGTGAGGACTAGCTCCGGGGATGACACGTGTCCTATGAAAAATGCCTTTGTTTCTTCCGCAGAGGCTATCTCCGTGGGCAGCACGTGTCCCACAGGGTCGGACCTCTTTTCAATTGCTGAGGTGACCACCGAGCCTGCCACGTAGCTAGTTTAACGGCGGACCTCTCCCAAATTTCTCGAGGATGAGCTCCGAACACGCCACGTGGTCTGCTGGCCATGGAAGTTGTCTTTGGTGTTCTCGGAGAGCTTTATTGGCTATCCTTTTGATACTTGTCTCTGTTCCTTTTCTTAAAATGTTTTTCTTCTTCATAAAACATGAACATATGCTGACACCCGAGATAATGGTGTCACAAATCTACCCCCCTTAAATTGAATCTCGTCCTCGAGATTCGTTAGTAGAAAATAGATGGGGAAATTCTGCCTTGATATCCTCTTCTCGCTCCCATGTGGCTTCAGCTTCAGTGTGATGGCTCCATTGTACCTTGCACCATCGAATCACCTTGTTTCGGGTGACCCTTTCCTTTACGTCCAAGATTCGGACAGGGTGTTCTGTGTAAGTCAGGTCCTCTTGAAGTTCAAGTTCTCCCATCGACACTTGTTCCTCTGGCATTCTCAAGCACTTCTTGAGCTGGGATACATGAAACACGTCATGTACGTCGGAGAGATGGTTTGGGAGCTCTAGTTGATAGGCTACTTCTCCTCGCTTATCCAAAATCTTAAATGGTCCGATGTAGCGAGGCGCTAGTTTGCCTTTGACGTTAAAACATCGTTGGCCTTGGATAGGCGATACCTTAAGGTATACGAAGTCTCCTACTTCAAAGGTCAACTTTCTACGCCTATTGTCCGCATAGCCTTTCTGTCGTTACTGAGCAGCCTTTAAGTTTTCCCGTATCGTTTGAACTTGCTTTTCAGCCTCTTGTAGTACTTCGGGTCCAAACACCTGGTTCTCTCCAGTCTCGTTCCAGAACAGCGGCGTTCTACACCGTCTGCCATATAAGGCTTCGAAAGGCGACATCTTCAAGCTAGCTTGATAGCTGTTGTTATAGGAGAACTCGGCATACGGTAAACTCCTATCCCAACTACGCTCACGTTTCAAGGCGCAAGCTCTCAGCATGTCCTCCAAGATTTGGTTCGTCCTCTCGGTTTGCCCATCTGTTTGTGGGTGATAGGCGGAGCTAAAATCCAGTCGTGTACCCATGGCTTTCTGCAGCTTCCTCCAGAATCTAGAGGTAAACTGAGAACCTCGATCTGAGACTATCCTCTTCGGAACTCCATGTCGGCACACGATCTGCTCCATGTACAACTCTGCCAACTGTGTAACGTTGTAACTGGTCTTTACCGGAAGAAAATGGGCAGTTTTCGTCAACCGGTCCACAATGACCCAGATGGAATCGTATCCTGACTGAGTTCTTGGCAATCCGACAATAAAGTCCATACTGATGTCCTCCCATTTCCATTCAGGTATTTTCAAAGGTTGCAACAATCCAGCGGGTTTTTGATGTTCGACCTTTACCCGTTGGCATGTGTCGCATAGGGCAACGTATTCGGCTATATCCCTCTTCATACCATCCCACCAATAGAAAGTTTTCAAGTCCTTGTACATTTTGGTGCTCCCTAGATGTATGGAATAGGGTGAATCATGTGCCTCATTCAATATCATGTCGCGAAGGTGTCTTAGGTTTGGCACACAAATCCTTTTTCCTAGCCAAAGCGTACCCTTTTCATCCTCCTTGAAATCTTTCTCTATCCCTCGTCGGATTCTTTCCTTGATCTCCTTGATCCCCTCGTCCATTGCTTGTCCCTTTCTTATTTCTTGCTCCAATGAGGAGTGGATCTCCATTATTTCCATGTTATTCAAGAATCCGAGGTGTAACCGTTCGAACTCCTTACGTAGTTCGGGTGGTAGCTCCCGAACCGTGAGTTGGTGACATGCTCCCTTTCTGCTAAATGCGTCAGCTACTACATTGGCCTTCCCGGGGTGGTAGTTGATTCCTACATCATAATCCTTGATGAGTTCTAACCATCGACGTTGCCTCAAATTCAAGTCCGTTTGTGTAAATATGTACTTGAGGCTTTTATGATCTGTATAGATCTCACATCGATGACCAAGGATATAATATCTCCAAATCTTCAATGCATGCACCACTGCTGCTAACTCCAAATCATGAGTAGGATAGTTAAGCTCATGCTTCTTTAATTGTCGTGAGGCATAGGCTACCACTTGTCCTTCCTGCATGAGCACACATCCGAGCCCTTGTCTGGATGCGTCACAATATATATCAAAGCTCTTGCTTACGTCTGGCAATACCAGAACTGGTGCTGTGGTTAGCCTTTTCTTGAGTTCCTCAAAACTTTCTTGGCAGGCTGGTGTCCATTGAAAGACCTTCCCTTTCATTAACAACTCCGTCATAGGTTTTGTTATCTTAGAGAAGTCTTTAATGAAGCGCCGATAGTATCCTGCCATTCCAAGGAAACTTCGAATATCCCTCACGCTCTTCGGTTGGTCCCATTTTAGAACATCTCTCACCTTTCCAGGATCAACCGATACCCCTTCCTTGGAGATGATGTGGCCTAGGAAGGATATTTCCCTTAGCCAAAATTGACACTTGTTGAGCTTGGCATACAATTGATGCTCACGCAACTTCTGCAAGGTCAATCTCAGATGTTCTTCATGCTCCTCCTCAGTTTTTGAATACACCATAATGTCTTCGATGAAAACCACGACGAACTTGTCCAAGTACTCCATGAAAACCTTATTCATGAGGTACATGAAGTATGCGGGTGCATTCATCAATCCAAAAGACATAACGGTATATTCATATGAACCATACCGCGTCCGAAAGGCTGTCTTAGGTATATTAGAGGGCTTAATCCTCAGCTGGAAATATCCCGACCGAAGATCAATCTTGGAGAACACTTGGGCTCCTTTCATTTGATCAAACAGGTCCTCTATACGGGGCAGAGGGTATTTATTCTTGATTGTCACCTCGTTGAGAGACCTGTAGTCCACGCACATTCTTTGGGTTCCGTCCTTCTTGTCCACGAAAAGTACCGGGGCTCCCCATGGTGACGAACTTGGACGGATAAAACCCTTCTCCAACTGTTCTTGAATTTGCTTCTTGAGTTCAACTAACTCGTTGACGGGCATCCTATATGGTCTCTTAGCTATGGGTGCAGTTCCAGGTACCAAATCTATGGCAAACTCGATGTCCCGGTCAGGTGGCATACCTGGAAGTTCTTCCGGGAACACGTCCGAAAATTCCTGAACCACTGGAATGTTGTCCAATGCTACTCCTTCAACATGGTTCAAATCCGCCTGTTTGGTTGCTTGCTGGGCTGACTCAAACTCGACACGGACACCGTGTTCGTTTGTCAACTGCACGCTTCTCTCAGCGCATTGGATTACTCCATTGTGCTTGCTTAGCCAGTCCATCCCGAGTATGATGTCAATTCCGTGGGAGTCCAAGACAATAAGGTTGGCAAGGAAGTCTACCCCCCTTATTTTAAGGCTTACCTTAGGACATACTATACTAGTCCTCATTTCTCCTCCGGGAGAATTAACTAACATAGCACATTCTAAGTGGGATACGGGTAGATGATGTTTGGCAACATATTTGGATGATATGAAGGAATGCGATGCTCCGGAATCAAATAAAATGGTGGCTGGGTTGGAGTTGGCAAGGAACATACCAATTGCGACGTCCTCAGCCTGTTGTGCTTCCTTGGTAGTGACATGGTTAACGTGGCCACGAGCATAGTTCTGCAGTCCACGGTTCCCTTGGTTGTCCCCTCCGTTTGGTCGCTGGTTCTGCTTGGGCACGTTACCTTGCTGTCCAGGGATTCTCTTCGGGCACTGGTTAGCGAAGTGGCCTACTTCCCCGCATGCAAAGCATGCCCTGTTGCCTACGGCAGCAGGTACGTTGGGGCGGGGGTTTTGAACAGGAGCGCCATTGTTAGGCCGGGGTGCAGGAGGCATGGGCACACGAGGTGCCGGTGCAACGAGCTGTTGCTGTGGTGGCTGACCAGGGCGGTACGTAGGAGTGGTCGATCCATACTGCGGTGCAGGGGGCATGTACCTTGGTCGTACGTTGCTCCCTTGGGGCTGGTATGGGATCTTCCTTTTGCACTCACGCTCGATCTCTCGGATCTTGTTTTCCACCACAATAGCCTTATCAACTAGCTTCTGGAAGCTTACGTAGTCATTGTTGAGGAGCTGAACTTGGATCTCATTGTTCAACCCTCTCATGAACAGGTACTGCTTCCTCTGATCTGAGTTGACATCTTCGGGGGCATACCGGGACAGTTGTATGAACTTGTTGAGATATTCGTTCACACTTTTCTGCCCTTGGCGGAGACCTTCAAACTCCTGCCTTTTGAGCATCATTACGCAACAGGGATATAGTGGGAGTGGAAACTTTCCTTGAACTCAGTCCAAGTGATTGTCTCCGGGTTGGCATGGGCGTTGCTCAAGGCATCCCACCAGTCAGCAGCTGCTCCCATCAGTTGGTGCGACGCAAAGAGAACCTTCTCTCGGTCGTTGCACTGTACAATGGCAAGCTTCTTCTCCATGGATTTCAACCAGTCATCGGCCTCCATTGGATCGCTTGCTTGAGCAAAGGTGGGTGGTCGAGTCCTCATTAACTCTCCCAACCTGTTATGAGCCGGCGGTGGTGGTGGCGGTGGTGCCGGTACGGAGTCTTGGTTGGCCTGCAACTGACCCAAAGTTTGGATCATGGTTTGCATAAGCTGGTTTTGCATGGCCATCAACCTTTCTAGGTTGTTTTCGCCAGCTCCGGGATAGCAGGAACTTCCTCGTGGTCATCTTCCTGGACGTTCCTTCGGCTGGCGTTTCCTCTCACCATCTATGAGAGAGAACGAAATAGTAATAGAAGGTTAGAAGGTTAGGTAGGTCCTTTCAACTATATGCATCAAGGTGAGTTGGACTATATATATTAGCCCTTATGAGGATGTGAGCAAGTGCCGAAACATCTCACACCTCCTTCTTCTTATGTGTGGATATGGACAACGTTTTTGAGACGTCCCACAACTCACACTAAGCACATATTCACAAATAATCATCACAAGGGCCCACTCAACTCCTATTCAAGGATGGTTTCCTATGCCAAGGTGGTTTCAAGGCCAATCTAAGTTATTCACCCTAGGATGCTTCCTTTGGTCCGCGTGGCTTAGCTACCTGTGATTTCTATTTAGGGGTGTAACTTGCTGTTAACCCGTGACTCTAATATCAATCTAAGGTTTCTATCTAGGCGTGTAACCTACTGTCAACCCGTGGCTCTGATACCAATCTGTGATGCCCTCAATTCTGTGGAAAACCATGGAACCGAGAACTAATGCATATGTGTGCCCAGGATGTTCATCACACATACACATACGTTTCACAAACTGAATTCAGATTATATATTACCACGAATAACAGAGTTTATTACAACACCTCATGAGTCTTGGACTCATACTCAGAGCGGAAATCTTAATTCTATGCAGCGGAAGTCCTTATTTAAATGCGGAAGCAAAAACTAATGCGGAAGCAAAACTAAGCAGAAGTGGCTCCATCTCTACTCCCTCCACAGGCAAGGTTGAGAACAGATCACACGCCATAATGCTCTATTCGGTCTTCATAGTAGCCTTCTCTTTCTGTTGATGAAGAAATAATAATGCAAGTTTGAGCACAATAATGTACTCAGCAAGTGCGGGAATAACACATGATATGCAGCTCATAAATAAGGTAGGTATAAAAGGCTTATTTGCAGAAAAGCAGATTTATAAAACCGTGATAAAACAGCAACTTAACTTTAGATGAATGTAGTCCCAGCATGTATGAAATTACCAACATACCTCCATCATTTCCCGTGTTCCATCCAAACATTAATCAATCCTTTACCCATACTCACGAATACCTCCTCGTATTCGCTACCATCTCACCTCATGAAACAACCTTGTCTCGCACCGAGACCAATCTCATATCATGACCCACCAGTCATCCAACCCTTTCATCATCCAGACTTAACAATTCCAAACCAAACCATAACCAAACCCATAACCATAACCAAGAACCTTCCCAATAACCATCCCATCTAATCATGGCAGTTTAGCCAGGTGCTCGTGACCGTAAGCTCGGCTATCATGATAGTTTCAATAACTCTGCAGAGTTTGTACCTCTTTACCCACAAGTTTGTGATTTCGTCACCCGTCGGCGACTGCAGAACCTCCATTATACCAGTACACAACCGTCGATGTATGGCCAAGAGATCATAAAATAGCCTTTACAAAGGGGTTACTAGATGTATGGACTCACTAAGGTTTCACCGGCAGGCTAGAATCTCCAATTCTCCCACCCACAGGCCCCCTCTTGTGCCATCTAGTTCCCAGGGCAGTCCTCACTCGACTCCCATTCCCCGCGCCTTCCACAGTCCATAACACTCTAGCAACTTACCTAATTACTCAGCTAAGCCGCACCCATATTTGGCCTTGTGGTGGCACTGTTATCCTGGCATGTGCATGCATGAACCGGTCCTTAGATCTACGGCAAGTAAAACCACCATCTCATGCTACCTCATTCACAAACCCAAGCTTGCCTAGATCTCCCTCCGATCCATGTTCATTAACCACATCAGTTACTTATTATCAGTACGAGTGCAGTTAGCTCGACACATCTATCTCGCTTCCCCATCCCATGGACTCAGCGAAGCATAAAAACAAAAACCATACCCGACTCATAAACTTCCCTGGCGACAAAGGTGGTTTAACCAAAACTAGTAAACTCCTATAAAGGTGTTTCCCATCATGTTTGACTCAGCACACACCCCTTTTCGCAAAATAAAATAGTTTCACCCAAAACATAGGATCAACATGGTCAAGGAGCACTTGCCTTGTTCTTGCCGTTCCGGTTGTTCTTGATTCTCAAAACCTTGTTGCTGCAGCTCGTCGTAGACAGCTTCCTTAGTTTGTCCTGCTATGTAGGATTCACGTGCATACAAATTCACAGCAATCAATATCATGCACAAACCCTAAACTAGATGCGATGATGCACATGCATGCTATCCTACGATTAGTTCTATTAGATTAATCTGGTGTTCTTCCATGGCTTGCATGGTAAGAGGTGTTCAGATCAAAGATGAACGTGGCGATGATCTTGTCTTTAGATCAAACTGATCATCGAGTGTTCTGCCCACGAAAAAGGCTTCTGTTCGAAAGGAATCGAAGAACAGACGCAAAGAGATGAACAACATGATGTCGTAAGGTGGTATTGAAGTCCTACCTCACGTTCTTCTTGTCTTCGGGGTCCTCCTCAGACCGCTTGGTTCTCCTACGATGATCTCCCTTGTTGTGCTTCGGCGATGTTTTGCTCGGCGAGTTAGGGCTAGGGCTCTAAGTCGTCGGCTCAGGAGTTGAAATAGAAGTTTGTGGTTTCAGCCAGAGGTTTTGGGTTCTATTTATAATCGGGAAGAGAAGAGTCCTAATCTGATTGGATCCCGAATAAGAGTCTTATTCAGATCTTTGTTAGATCCTGACGTCTTATCTTCGGTAACCATCGTGGAGTTTAGATCGATTTCTGTTGCGTACCGGTGTCCTTATGTATAACAGCCGCTCCAGAACTCGTTACCTCCGTGATGATGAGCTCCGGAAGCTCCACGTGTCCTCCGGGCCTGGTATCTCCTCATCCGCAGAGATGAGCTCCGATTGTGCCGCGTGTCAATCGATCGAAACCTCCCTCTTCTTTGGAGGTGAGCTCCGCGCACGCCACGTGTGGGTGCCGGTCTTTCCGCTCTCCTTTCCTCAGGGACATGCCCCGAGGTCGACACGTGTTTAGTTGCGACGGACCTTCCGGTGATAAGCTCCGGTGGCGACACGTATTCGATAGATCCGGACTTCTTGAGATGAGCTCCGAGATTGACACGTATCCCGCGCGACTGGTCCTCTGATTTCCGCGAGGACTAGCTCCGGGGATGACACGTGTCCTATGAAAAATGCCTGTGTTTCTTCCGCAGAGGCTATCTCTGTGGGCAACACGTGTCCCACAGGGTCGGACCTCTTTTCAATTGCGGGGGTGACCCCCGAGCCTGCCACATAGCTAGTTTAACGGCGGACCTCTCCCAAATTTCTCGGGGATGAGCTCCGAACACGCCACGTGGTTTGCTGGCCGTGGAAGTTGTCTTCGGTGTTCTCGGAGAGATTTATTGGCTATCCTTTTGATACTTGTCTCTGTTCCTTTTCTTAAAATGTTTTTCTTTTTCATAAAACATGAACATATGCTGACACCCGAGATGAGGGTGTCACTGGGACACCTTGAGATAGACATAGTCTCCCACGTTGAAAACGAGCTCTCTTCTTCGTACATCGGCATAGCTCTTTTGGCGTGTCTGTGCTATCCTAAAGTTGTTGCGAATTTCCCTCACCTTCGCCTCGGCTTCTTGTAGTACTTCGGGACCAAACACTTTACTTTCCCCTGTTTGGTTCCAAAATAGGGGAGTTCTGCATTTCCTCCCATACAAAGCTTCAAACGGTGACATCTTCATACTAGCTTGATAGCTGTTGTTGTAGGAGAATTCCGCATACGGTAAGTTCTTGTCCCAACTCCGATTGTTTTTGAGTGCACACGCCCTCAGCATATCCTCAAGAATCTGATTGGTTCTTTCCGTCTGCCCATCAGTTTGGGGATGATAGGCAAAACTAAAGTTCAGATGGGTTCCCATGGTTTCATGCAACTTCTGCCAAAACCTCGAGGTGAACTGTGTCCCTCGATCCGACACTATCTTCTTCGGCACTCCATGGTAACACACGATCCTTGACATGTACAACTCCGCCAATTTGGATCAACTGTAGCTTTCCTTCACGGGGATGAAGTGGGCTACCTTGGTTAGACTGTCAATGATGACCCATATTGAATCATATCCTGATTGGGTCCTTGGCAATCCCACTATGAAATCCATACCAATTTCTTCCCATTTCCATTCAGGCACTTTGAGTGGTTGCAATAATCTTGCGGGTCGTTGATGTTCTGCTTTCACCAACTGACATGTGTCACATAGGGCAACATGTTCCGCAACATCTCGCTTCATGCCATACCACCAATACCTGCTCTTGAGGTCCTGGTACATCTTCGTACTCCCAGGATGAATGGAATAGTCAGAATCGTGAGCCTCCTTCAAAATCAATTCACGGATCTTCTTTACTTCTGGCACACAGATTCTTTTCCCGTGCCACACCGTTCCCTGTTCATCCTCTCTGAAACCAGGGGCTTTATTTTCCTTGATGAGTTGCCTGATTTCTTGTATCTTCTCGTCATCCTTTTGACCATCGCGTATGTCTTGCTCTAGTGTGGAGTCCACTTCCATGGCGATGGCTTCATCACTATTTACCAGGCATAGATTGAGCCTTATAACCTTGTCCTTCAATTCTGCAGGCATGTCCTTCAAGCTCAACTTATTGACCTGCACTTTTTGACTTAGAGCATCGGCCACGACGTTTGCTTTCCCAGGATGATAGTTGATACCTACATCAAAGTCATTGATTAGCTCTAACCATCTCCTTTGTCTGAGGTTGAGATCTGGCTGTGTGAAAATGTAATTTAAACTCTTATGATCCGTATATTTTTCTGTCCTCTTCCCCATCAAGTAATGCCGCAAAATTTTCAACGCGTGTACCACTGCGGCTAGTTCTAGGTCATGTGTAGGATAGTTCTTTTCGTGCTTCCGAAGATGCCGGGATGCATAAGCCATGACATGCCCTTCTTGCATGAGAACATATCCCAACCCGTTTCCAGAGGCATCGCAGTACACCGTAAAGTTCCTCTGCATATCTGGCATAACTAGCACTGGGGCTGTTGTCAATCTTTTCTTTAACTCCTGAAAACTCGTCTCGCACTGCGGCATCCATGTGAATGTGAATCCCTTCTCCAACAGTTTGGTGAGGGGTCTCGAGATCTTAGAGAATCCCTCAATAAACCGTCGATAGTATCCAGCCAATCCCAAGAAGCTTCGAACTTCCCCGACATTTTCAGGGGTCTTCCACTTCTGTATATCCTCGATTTTGGCGGGATCTACGGAGATTCCTCCCTCCGAGATTATATGTCCTAAGAAGGGAACTCTCTTCAGCCAAAACTCACACTTGCTCAACTTGGCATATAGTTGGTGTTCTCTCAGCCTCTGCAACACCAACCTTAGATGTTTCTCATGTTATTCTTCATCCTTGGAGAAGACGAGAATGTCATCTATGAAAACCACCACAAATTTGTCCAGATATTCCATGAATACCTTGTTCATGAGATACATGAAATATTTCGGGGCATTAGTTAGCCCGAAAGGCATGACAGTGTATTCATACAGTCCGTACCGAGATACGAAAGCTGTCTTGGGAATATCAGATTGCCTTATCTTGAGTTGGTGGTATCCCGACCTGAGATCAATTATCGAGAACACACAAGCTCCCCTCAACTGATCAAACAAGTCTTCAATGCGGGGTAATGGGTACTTGTTCTTGATGGTTACCTCATTCAAGGCACGGTAGTCCACGCATAACCTTTGGGTTCCGTCCTTTTTGGGCAAAAATATCACTGGAGCTCCCCATGGTGAGGAACTAGGACGAATATACCCCTTCTCCGTCAATTCTTTCAAATGATCCTTGAGTTCTCCCAACTGCTTGGAGTCCATCCGATAAGGTCTCTTGTATATTGGGGCTGTTCCAGGCACTAGCTCAATTGCAAATTCCACTTCACGATCGGGAGGCATACCTGGCAACTCCTCCGGAAAAACATCTGGATATTCCCTGATAATCCTGATCTCCTCAACTTTCACCTCAACTTGATTTAATTTAATGTCCCTCCTAGGCTCGTGTATTGTTATGAACTTTACTCTTGTGCCACTAGGGTGAGTTAGTTCCACCGTTCTGGTCGAACAATGGATGATTCCTTTATGTTTGGTCAACCAATCCATAACCAAGATAATATCTATCCCTTGTGAATCTATCACTATGAGGTTAGCAGTAAATACCACCCCATTAATGTCTAGGTTCACTTTGGGACACACTTGTCTTGTCCTTATTTCTCCACCTGGAGAGTTTACGGCTAGCATATGGTTCATTTGTGTGGTTGCTAGGTCATGCTTCTTAACAAACCCTTGAGCAATGAACGAGTGGGTAGCACCAGAATCAAATAGCAGGGTTGCAATGTGTAAATTGGCAGGAAACTTACCAACTACCACGTCAGGTGCCTCTTGTGCTTCCTCCATAGTAACGTGGTTCACCCGTTCTCTCATTACATTCTGCTGTTGTGGCTGCGTGGGCTTCTTCTTTGGGCACTTATGGGCGTAGTGCCCCACTTCACCACAGCTAAAACATTGCACCCCAACCTTAGGTGCCTGGCTTTGTTGTCTTGGGGTTGGTTTGGAGGTCCTTGTCCTGCTGGTCGAGGTTGATATGTAGGGCGAGGCTGCTATACGAACTGACGTTGTGGCTGTATTGGTGCTGCCGGAGGCCTGTAGTTCGGGTTGTACCCTCTTGGTGCTGAGTAGGGTACCGCAGCACGATTCGTCTGCCCTGCGGGTTGCTGCATTAGACGTGGACGAGTGTTGCTCCCTGAGGCTTGATGTGACCACCCGGCCTTCCTCTTGTTCTCATTTTCCAAGGCCTTCAGCTTCCTTTCTACCACAAACGCTCTGTCCACCATCTTTTTGAAGCTTTCATACTCATTGGAGGACATTGCACACTGCATTTCTGCGGTAAGTCCTTCCACGAAACAATCTTGTTTCTGCTCATCAGTCTCTATGTACCGTGGGGCATAACGGGAGAGTTGAGTAAACTTAGTGAGGTATTCCCTCACAGTCATGTTACCTTGCTGCAACCCCAAAAACTCTTTCCTCTTGTTTTTGAGTTCATCCCTTGGGATGTAATGGTTGCGGAAGTTACGTTTGAACTCTTCCCAAGTGTTATTCTCAGGGTCATGATGGGCGGCCACGTAAGCGGTCCACCAATCAGCAGCAGGTCCATGCAATTGATGAGAGGCAAACAGCACCCTCTCATACCCTTGACACTGTATGATCCTCATATTGCTTTCAAGGGTCTTTAGCCAATCATCTGCCTCCAGAGGTTCAGAAGCACTTGCAAACTTCGGAGGTTGAGTTCCTAGAAACTCACTCAACCTTGGTTGGCATGGTGCAGCTTGTGGAGGTGGAACTTGATGCAAGTTGGCCACCACTTGAGTGAAGTTCTAGATGAGCTGATTTTGATTCTCCAGCATTTGGTGGAGGGGATCCACTCCTTCACGGCGTCCACCCCTGTCTTGGCCTCCAGAAAGATGAGGGTTGCAGGCCTCATCGTTGTTGTTGGCGGGGTTGGCAGCACGACCTTTTCCTCTTCCGGCCATCTAGCATGATCAACCAATTGTTAACTTAAAGTATTACGTATTATCTTACTACTTTCACTTGTTTGTACTTTGAAGTGTTGAGGCTTTGTTACATTTTTCTGAGGGTTTATATCTCACACAAAAATAAATGCAATATTATTTCATGTGGTTTCATACACCAAAGCAAGACAATCTGAAGACGAGGCTGTGGACAATTGCTCATGGCTTCCACAACTCACGTCACACACCAATCATTAACACACCATTAACTAATATAACGACTCGACTACTCGACATCCTGCTAAACTAAGGGAAGGACTCTACACTACTCGTATTCACTAAGCTGGCTCCTCGGGGTCTTCCTCATCATTGCGGCTGCCTTCTGACTCTGCTTTGGGTGGGGAGGCTGCTAGTGGAGAAGTGCGACGACGCCTGATCGCCCGGTGATCTGGGGAGTCAGGAGTCCATGTATCATTCACGGTGACACACAGTTCATTCCCATCTTCTCTTTCTCTCGCCCTCAAGCAGGCTCGCAGCAATGCCTCCGTTTCCTTCAGGGTGTCCCGAACATCCTGAAGTTCTTGCTGACACTACTGCAGTCGAGTGCTGAGCATAGCAGCATCCTCCAAGCACAAGTCCATGTGCTCATGGGAAGTCCCTTGCTGCACTGGTGGGTACTTATACTCCGCGGTACCACTCTCGCGCTGGAGGACATACATGTACTCAGTCCTGTTCAGGTGTCGACGATAGATGTGACTCTGGCAGGTGATGGCCTCCCAGGTGACATCCTTTTCCTCATCGACCTGCGTCGCTCGACAAGCTGGAGAGCGGTGGATCTTGAGCAGCTGATTTTCATGGATAATCCTCATTTCTGAACTCCATTCTTCCCGCTTCTCCCGGATGGTTCTGGTGGAGCTATAGTGTATGATTAGCTTGCCCGTATTGCCGGCGGCTTCGAGCATACGTCGAAGACAGCGCAACAAGCCTCCTACTGCCAATCCGTAGGAAAGGTACGTCACCGGACGACTCTCCTCTCTTTCGGCAAGGGCAACTACGGGAACTCTCCCTCCTGTGGACTTGCGAGCGGTGCGAATCAAGCGAACCATCTAAAACAGAAAGCATTTAAACTTAGGTTAGATAAACTTTTAAACAAAAATCCTATTTTGAATGAAAGTTGGGGTAAGATGAAGAAAGTGACTCCATTAAATAAAATTTTTCAACACACACCTTGTAAAATAGTTTTAAGAAAATAGGGCCCTTAAATACGTCCATTTCTACCTAGGTCCACGTTCCTACGGGCAACCTTGGCTCTGATACCACTTCTGTCACACCCGGTTTTTCCGAAGAACGACCAAGTGAATATCACATGCATGCCAGGATCATTTTCTCATACATGTGATGACAAATAGTGAAGCATCATTTATTACAAGCCAGGTGTCGAATGTAAATAAGTCTTACATAGCAAATGCCTTGATGGACAATAATAAGTTCATCACAAGTAAATAAACTAGCAGCGGAATATTATTCTTGAGGGCTCCGTCACAGGCGTTGCCCGGCGGTCTCCATGAACCTAGAAACCTTCTTCGGGTCCAAAGTCTTGGTCATTATACACCACCTCATTATCTTGACCTGAGCAGCAATATAAACCAACAAATATGCAAGGTTGAGTACCGATGGTACTCAGCAAGTGTGGGAAAGTTATGTCATGCATGGCTAGAACAAGGGGAGGTTGAACTCATGGTTAAAGCACTATGCCATTAATACCTATTACCTTAGCTTACTAAGCACCTACATTACTACACAGGTGAAATGGTCCCAATCTCCCATCCCATCATCATAATCAAATAACCATAACATCATTTCCAATGTTAAGCTCCCCGCTTAACATCCACAACTTCCAAAATCATCAATCCTCTAATCATGAATAAGTCCAAGCCGCTCTTGACCGTGAGCACGGCTGTCATGACAGTTTTGACTCTGCAGAGTTTGTACCACTGTACCCACATGTAGTGATTTCATCCCCCGTTGCCGGGTGGACTAAAAGAACCTCCATTATGCCAGTGGCTACAAACCATATTCACACTTCCCAGGTGTATAGCCAGGAGATCACTACGAAGCCTTTACAAAGGGATTCCTGACGAGCGTGGGCCCACTGAGGTTTCACCCCTAACAGCATACAAGAGGCTCCAACCCTGCTGCAGTGGCCCCCTCTTGAGCCATGCGGTTCATAAGGTAGTCCAGCTGACACCAACCCCCCGCACCATCCAACACACCCATACTACGCCGGGGATACACCTAATTAATTGGCCAAGCTGCCCCATCTCAGCATGTGGTTGGCACGGTAAAGCCAGGTTACATGCTCCATGAACCGGTCCTTAGGATCCAGGCATGTACTAAACACAAACCCGAGTCTCGTGCACCCAGCACACAACCAAAACATCCAAATTGCCTTGATCCCTACCTCTACATAACTCACAATATCTCATTCAAGAGTATGGTAAAATAAACTGATGATCTCATATCCCACAATATCCCATTCTAAGCATGGCTAAGCATATGCATAATAATAAATGACATGATAAAATGAATCCCAACCCAAGCTACAAGGAAACAAGGTAATGCCATTCTAGGGATACTTCCTAGCATGGGTTTCATATTTTCAATTGACAATGCAAATAATTCTATCTACACATCATAGCATAGGATCAAAGTGGTCAAGGACACTTGTCTCCTTCCTGCTGCTCCTGGAATGGGTAGTCCTGATCTTGGAAAGGAAGAACTTGCTCTGGAGCAGGTTCTACATCATATCATCACACATAGCAAAAAGAGAAACAACAATCCATAAGACATAGTTCACACTTCCACTTCATACAAACCACACATTCACATGTATAAAAACCATTCACAATTCTATGTGTTGTGGTTACTCTATGTGTGTTGGTCTTTGGCATACATGCACTTTTAATCATGTGTATATGATTCCTACTTTTGTATTCACATTTATACTTGCATACTATATATATGAGTTTCCAATTTTAAATAAATTCCTTATATTCAATTACTACACCTTTTAGCTACCAAGTATGCCTGAAAGGTATTTTCCTACTCCATATGTGTCTTCAGAACTTCTACCAACCCTAAACTGAATTCTTTGGATTTTGGAATCTTCATTTATCATTTTCTAATTATTTATACCTAGCTTGTTATATTTTCAAATTTACTTCCTATGCCTAAATGTGCACTTTATTATGAAAATAGTAAGACACATCATCTAAACAGAATAGGTTCTGATCCAAAATAGTTAATAATATATTTTTGATCTTTTCCTCTGATGTAAACTATTTTACATTTACTTTTCTAATTTTCAGAATTATTCTCTACTTAAAAATGTGTCCCTCTAACTAATAAATGTGAATAATCAATTAAACAGATTCATTTCAGCCAAAAATCTATTTTTATCTCACTCCAAGGTTTTCTAAGTACTGGGAAAGTTTTTAATTTGAATTTGACAATATGTTTGTCCCACCTTTTAAATTTGAAATACTAACCACATATTCAATTTCCTAATTTTAACATCAAATAGGGGTAAAAAGGTAAACTCACCCCACTACAGGGTCTATAATATTATTTTAAGAATTTTCAGCGGTCTAGCTACACATAACAGAGGGGTTTTTCCTAATTTTTATTAAGTCCAGGGGCTAAAACTGATTTTAAATGAATTTACATGATTTTCTGAAGTTCTAGGGGCTAGATCAGAAGTTTTCGGGGCTAGCTCTTATTTTCCGAGAACCCCAGGGGGTAGCACGTAAGAATTCCAGTCTTTATAACGCGGGGCTGATGTGGACCGTCCGATTTAAAACAGACGGCTGAGATTATAACGTCGAACCGGTACGCGGGGATTTAAACTCTACCGTGTGATTTAAAATAAACGGCGCACAAGCGGCCACGTCGCTCTGATCGAGCGCGGGCGGCGCTGCCCGGCGGCGCACGGCGGCGGGAGGCGGTGATCTCGCCGGAAAGTTTCGGATCTTCGTAAATTCTTCCTAGAACTGTGATTTTATGGCATAGATCGGTGGAGGGGAGGTCGGGGATCTCACCTCGGGGTTTTTTTTGAGCTCGGAGGTCCTGGAAGGCGGTCGGCGACGAGGTCCGAGGTGAATTCACGGCGAGGCTCGTCGGTGCTTTGTTTGAACCGCAAACCACCGTGTTTTCTGCACCTGCGAGGTTCCCCGGAGGCGGTGGATCAAGACCAGCGAGTTAGATCGGAATTCCCGAGCGTAGATCGGGCAGAATTCGCCGGAGGGGCTCAAGTTCTCACCGGAGAGAAAATCGGCAGATCTTGGGGAAAACGGGACGATGCCGGGGTTTTTATAGACGGGGAAGGGCGGCGTTCGGTTGTGATCGAGTTTGCGTTGCCCACGAACAAAATTCGGCTGGGATACGCAGGAATCCGGGTCGGTTTTGATTCGGGGTGAGAGAGAGTCCGGCCGAGCGCGGCGCTAGCGCGAGGAAGAAGAAAGACTGGCAGGCCCCGCATGTCAGTGGGAAGAAGGGGGCGCGCGCGGCTGCGGGCTGGCGCGGGATCGGTGGGCCGACTGGTAGGTTTCGGCCCACTGGCCGGTTTTTTTCTGTTTTCCTTTTTCTTTTTCTATTTCTTTTCTGTTTTGAGTTTAATTTGAATTCCAGTTTGAATTTTAATTTTTGCAACACATGGAACATGTCCAAAAAATTTTAAATTCCCCTCTGAACAGGATTTTGGGGTGTTACAACATGTTGGTTTACGGCATCCAGTTTTATACAGTAGTAACGCGAGAATGGAATACACGGTATGCATAACAGTCACACATATGGATAAAGTATAAACTTTATACCACATATACATCCCTGGACCTTGTCACACGATCGAGTTCCAAGGTATTGAACTTTATGGGTTAAAAGTCCATTTCGACCACTGGGATCACCCCGGGATGTTAAGTGTGTTAACATGCGTAATTCTTCGCTGAAGTGACATGTCAAATGCATAAACCCTTCGACTCCAACTCGCTGTTTTACAACAGACACTGGACGTCGAACGGTGAAATAAGTGTTTTGGTTGAAATACAAAAAAAATTCCAGAGAGCATTTGGTCTGCCCTGTTTCTGGACAGTACCTACTCATCTGAGATTTTCATCCCTTTGGAGGGAGATTTTGTTCTGGAACTCTACAGAAAATCTGTAGAGGACTTCCAAACCTTTCCAGAATGGTATCCCACATCTCCATTGGTTCAACCAATCCTAAGTTATGCCCTGTTCAAGTTCAGTAAAATTTCTGCCAAAAATAGGGGAGATTGTTCCTAAGTGTTTGAGACTAAACCTATACTCCCAATTAACTCTTAGTTCAATATGAAAGTTCAATAACCCCTAAATGGAATCCTAAACTTCATTTTGAATCTTTTCTTCGAAAATAAACTTTTATGCAGTCTCGGTACTACGTTTCCTCACCAAAGAAAAATCCTAAACCGGTATTCCGACATATACGTGTCAAATGGTGGAACTAAGAATGTCACTCACAAACGGTTTCTACAAGTGATGCACTAACGTGGTTAATGTACCTGCATAAGAACACACAATAATTGTGCACCCAAAGGTTTTTTGACATTGCAGGCAGTTCCATATCATAATAAAAACATACGGTCCGTATCATTGCCATACGGATCGTCCTTGAGTCAAGCCACGTCTCAAGGTACATGGACGTGTTTTCACACCACACGACGGGGAACCCGAGTAGAGCGCTAACGGGTCGTCATGGTTGGAAATTTTATCAACCCAACGGATACCACCTACTGCCTCTTGACCGTTGAGGCAGGCCGATGGCAAGCTCTGCGTATGGCCCTTTGAACATTGAACGTTCAAGAGTTGCATACTATCGTGTTGCTTACCACACGATGGGGTATTCTCACTTCTGCCTAACGCACGCTAGAGATCAGCGTTTTCATATGCTCTCAGAACCATTAAGAGGTTCAGAGACTCATATTCACTACTATGCCAAGCCACGGTATATCCTTCCATACTATTTCTCGTATGGCGAGTTACCGCAATTGATCCGCCTGCGGTGGCATACCTTACCTCTTACCTGACGTCGGAGCGTCGTTACAGAATGTATAACAATTATGTTAGCTTTCCACCATCATAACTAGTACTATCATAGACCTTATGTGGGCTTAATGACTAATCCTCACTCGACTACTTCTAAGTTTTCAAAATAAGCTCTTTTCGAGCGTGCTATTCCCAATGCGGCTCTGATACCACGCCTGTGGGGACCACCCCGTGGTTCACCCACTCCAAGATCGCATAGGGTGGTGCTGTGCGATGCGGCACCCAACAGCACACAGGAAAAGATTAAAGAACAACATAAAACTTTTATTTTATAGAAAACAGCAGAAATCTTTTTATGAAACTTATTTATACAGCGGAAGTAATATACATATATGGCCTCTCCTCCTAGCTATGCAAAAGTGCAGCCGTCCAGCCCGGGGACGCTACACACTAGCAGCCTTGAACCGGAGAATTTACGGCGGCGTGCAGGGCTCCATCTCGGCCGTGTACCCTGACGGGGGCATCGCCTCATCCTCGGAACCCTCCTCATAGCTCTCACCTGCATACAGCTCAAATATTGCAACCGTGAGCACGATGGCTCAGCAAGTCTTAACCGTCTAGCCTAGGCATGGAACTCTACATGCAGGGATGTGTAAAATAGGAGAATGGACTTTGCAACAAAGACACGCCTATAAGTTGATCCTTACTTTCAGTTTTATAGCAGCAAATTCATGTGCCTTAGGCAGCCCTCACATCGGAAGTCCACAATCAAACAAGAAACGCTTTCCTCCGATGTGGTGATGCCCAAAGCGGAAAGTAAACTTAATTAGCTCTGCATCTACAGCAAACATGGTTTCCAAAATATTAATATATCATCACAGCATATTATCATTCCACTGGCTTACTTCACTTCTTACTACGTCACGAAACAGTGAACAAGCGGTACTCAAATAACCGCGAGGGACGGTGATTGCAATCAGGAGACACCCGGACAACACGTTGCATACACCCACTTTCAGAAGTGTGATTCCACACCCCTTCCTACTCTTTTGTATGCAACAACCTTTCAAAGGCAACCCAAAAGCCGAACCGGTCCATCCGTAACAGGAAGGAGGTCCCCGCGTGGAGCGTGACTGTGCCCACCGGCAGATTTACACCTTGCTACCCTCAACCCACTCCTATTTACGGTTGGGTAAGCCTCGGCACCCAGGTTAACCCTTTACATCGGTTTCTTGCTTATGTCAGTATGTCATCCGGTACTGTTCGATACTTCATCAGCAGGCCCGCACACGACTCGGTCCTCAATCGACACCAACAGGGCTACGCACGTGAGACCTCCGCTCACTGCTTCCTATCCCCCCTGCTGGGTCTCATTTTCACCACTCTTAAGCCATTTTCTATTCTGACCAAACCGTGTGATAAACCTTACCTCGCGAGTAGATTCCAACTACTCAACTTCTACCGAGGTCCTAAGCATATTAGCAGGGCATTCTCTACTCGTCAGGTCTGTAAGCTACTCAACCCTTCATAGGATTTAAAAGGTTATGCAAGTGGGGTTTCAATCACCTTAACTCCAATGCAAACATTCACCTTAGACATAAGTGATACAAATAAAGAATTTTATAAAAGGTACTTAAGTGCAAACCAGGGCTTGCCTGGTTGCGAGTTAAATGAGAAGTCAGCTTCTAGTGGGAGGACGTCCAAGGGCTCCGGTGCGTCTTGAACTTTGGTCACTATTATGAGATGTAATAAAATACATGTGTAAGTATTAAGGACTTATAATAATTGAACTTCTAATCATAGCTACTGCTATTTAGGATCCTTAATTGGCTTTGGGATTTTTACAGTGGATACTAGACTCTCTATGGATGATTTGAGCCAAATTTGGAGACATTTCATTGCACAATGTAGCCTTTAAAATTCATACAAGTACAATGCTTCTCTGAATTTTGAGCCCAATTCAGGAGCTTTGATATAGCTAATAGTGGAATATATGATTAGGGTAAATCTCCATGGTTCTAACAAAATTGGTTTCACCATTTTTGGAGCTACCAACAGAGAGAGATGCATTTTTGAAGTTGGATAGGAGTGCTGAAATAGTTTCTGTTTAAATTGGAATTCTCAAATAAAGGCTGAACTTTGGAAGGCAGTTTAGCCTAGCAATTAAACTCCAATGAAGCCCAAATTTTTACTGGAGATCAGTAACTATAAAAAGGATTATCTGCTCAAATTTGGGAATATTTCGTAAAGAATTGCTCCTGTAATAAATCCCTAAAAGATTTACTAGAAACAACTCTACAGAAATTCCTGGGCATTTTCATAGCCTAAAATTGGTTTCTCTGTGAAGTACTCCTCATGGGGATTCCAACAAAATTGGTCTCACCCTTTTTGGAGTTTTCTACACAAAGTTATGAGCCTCCAAAGTTTGAACTGATTAGGAAATTCTGGAAATGTTTAAATCCTGTCTGTGGGCCCCACCCGTCAGCTCTCTCTTCTTCCTCGCGCCAAACAGAGGATCCCGTGGCGTTTACTCCGGCGAGGGTGGCGGGAAGGGCTTTCCCGGCCATCTCCCGGGCCGAATCTCGCCGCTCCTCCATTATCCACCGTGCTGAACACGCTGGGGGGGGGGGGGCGGGGTTGCCGGCGGCCATAGCTCACCGGAAACCACCGCGCACCGGTGACAGCAGTGTTTTGAACTCCAGCGAGGTCGGGAACCCGTATTCCTCCACCAAATGATCGGCTCTCGGGCTCTAGAGCACCAGTGGAAGAAGTAGAAGCTCGACATGGAGCCTAAACTGATCGAGGATCACTGGAACCCTATCGGCACCGTGCGCCCGATGTGGTCCGGCGGTGCGCCATGATCAAGACGTGAAAATTCTCCCTCTACACCCCATATCTAGGTCTAAAATCGAGGGCGGAAGTGCGCCAAATAGTTAGGAAGCTTCGTGCACAGTTTTAATCAATGAGAACATGAATTAACAAAGAATTTGGCAAATTCCTACCTCGGGGTCAGTTTGTACCGCCCGGGAGAAAAACCCGAAATTCTTCTGCTGTGATCAATGTCCAGGGCTGAGCTTTGGGCTTGAGCAGCTGGGGTCGAGGATGCACCGAGGGCCTGATTTGTTTTGGCGTGATCTTGCTCGGGGTGAGCTGTCCACGGCGACCTTGCTCAGGTTTTTCAGTGTTCACCTGAGAACCTTGGCTACTTTGCCAATTCCCGGTGCAATCGAGCTCGGGACAGGAAAGGATAGGGGCTGGATGGCTAGAGCACTGGTGGGCGCAGCTCTTCGCTGTTGGGCGCTCGAGCAACCGAGCTCAGTAGCTGTGGCGTGATCGGGAGGAAAGGCGGCGGTGTTCTGGGCGAAAGAAAATGGCTGAGGCGCGAGTTATAGCTGGGGGAAAAGTGAAACAGCTCCGGCGCACCCCTCGCCATGATCCAACCGAGCAACCGAGGCAGCAGAAGGTGGCGCGGGCTCTCCCTCGGGCGCGGGTTCAACCGAGAGCTGGCGCGCTCCCGCTGTTCGACCACCGTCGGCTGAGGCGGTAGCTCATGTGGGTGGCTGACAAATGGGCCCCACCCCCCCCCCCCCCTTTTTCTGATATTTTCTGTAAAGGTCCCAAAAATGTGAATACAAAGAAACTCTTGTTTGCAAAAGTTTTGTTTCATATGAGTGAAATTTGGGACTTATTAAAACTTTTCCCCACATGTGATAACACACATGAGGGTTTTCTTCACACAAGTCAAATGTCTATTTGAGAACTTGGAACCCTAGAGGGGTCTAAAACCAAAATGGGAAGTTCCCATATGTGTGAGAAAACAAAAAGCAGATTTGGAACAATTTGTTCAAACAAAAATTCAAATGAGAACAACACAAT
The DNA here is from genome assembly GCA_030760725.1 of Neostapfia colusana. Classification (NCBI taxonomy): domain Eukaryota; kingdom Viridiplantae; phylum Streptophyta; class Magnoliopsida; order Poales; family Poaceae; genus Neostapfia; species Neostapfia colusana. Next base: position 22,434,673 of record JASWHV010000010.1, read on the forward strand.
GGAATTCAAAACTGTTGTGCTGAAAATCTCATTTGCAGCAGCCAAAATAAAAATCAGATTTCATATTTGAATTCCTTGGGTCCAAATTAGGGGGTGTGCAAAGTTTCATGATTTATGGAAATGAATTGCAACCATTTTTCCAAAATGGACTTTAAATGACAAAGAATTCAAATGCATATTTGAATTTGGATAAAACTGGCCCAATTATCCAAATGCCTCTCAGATTTAAACTTCCACAATTGAATTCCATCAACATTCAAATTTGGGAGATATTTTAGAAGGGATAAGGAGGACTGACATGTGGGACCCACATGTCATTGGGAGCACTGAAATTTGCAAAAGATCTTCAGTCCACAGTCTCCATTTGATTTCCTCCCACGAGAAGCAATCGGCAGAGCCGACAGCGGCATTCACCGCCTCGGACGACCGCCTCCCCACGGGAACCGCCTCACCCCAGGGTTTTATTACCACCTGCCGGGCTCCTTTTTCCCTCTCATCACCGAAGCCCCAAAGCCTCGGCCTGTTCTTCCTCCTCGCGCAAGAAAAACCGACCGAGCGCTGCCGCCGAGCTCTCGGTCGATCAACCCTCACCTAGACCGCGTGAGGACGTCAGCTAAGCAGAAAAACCGCACCGCAGAGCCTTCCACGACCTCCTCGTGCATCACCGAGGGACTTCGTGCTCTCCACACCGAGTTCACCCAGTTTCCGCGGCGGCCGTCACACAACCGAGAGAAGGCGCTCCCGTGGACAGCCTCCTCCAGAGCTTGTCACGGCCGCGCAAGGCCACTTTTGGACGCGCAGGATCTCCGTGCAACTTCCACCCGAAGCACAGAGCTTTTCTCCGCCTCTGGCCGACGAATTTCAGGGATTCACTCCGGCCAGTGTGAACCGACCTTCCGGTATGATTCTGCAAAATTACCGATTGATTGTTGTTTAGACACCACGAAACTTTGCACACACAGGCTACACTTGAGGGCGCACCAGTTTTCTTTTGAAACCTCGCATGAAACACACGGTGCACGGCGCAATTTCAAGCTTTCCGAAGGCGTCTATGGCGGGAAGGTGCGGGTGCACGGTGAACCCTAGGTTAGATCCATTTCCGAGCCCCTATGCGGCCATGCCGAGCTTGGCCAACCTCCACTGATGCCGTAGGACATTTACAAAGGACTTTTGGCGGGCTAGAGCATGGGGGCAACGTTGCCGGACTCCCTCAGGGCCGCTGCACCGGTGCGGGGTGGTTTAGGAACCTCGCCGGTCTGAGGAAGCCCCACCATCGTGTTCCTTGGGTTAAAATAGGGCCTACCGGCGAATTTCAGCAGCTGCGATGGCCGGACGACCGATCCCGGAGCTACTCCGGCGTGCCCGGCGGCGGGATCGCGCGGGAGCGCGAGGTTGAAGAAGACCTCGCCGGTCCCGCCTGTCAGCGGCTCAGGGGAGCGGGCTGGATACTCTGTGGTGTGGGATCAATTGTAACAGCGTGGGAAATAACCCTGTGACCCCGTGTGGCGCGCTCCCAGCAGCAGACACGTGTACCCGTGGTCCCACCGTCAGTTTAAACTTTTCCCGAATTTGTTCAAATTCCAGATTTTTCCCCAAAATTTAGAAGAGCATAACTTTTGCTAGGAACCTCAAACATTAGTGATTCAAATTGGGTTAGATTCAGATTGACAAACTCTATCCAAATATGCAACCCAATTTGTATGAAAGTCTTTATGTAATTCTGGAAAATTCTTTAAAGCTTTTCAGCAAAAGAATTGTAGAGGGAGTTTGGTTTATCAAAAAATCCTCAAATTTTGCCAGAATTTTCTTTACGGTGTTATTAGACTCCTGTAAAACTTTCAGCTCATTTGGAGTTGATTTGATCTGGGTAATTCAGATTGTAAGTTCCTGTATTCAAATGAATACAGAAACATTTTCAGAGAAATTTCCAAAACTTGTAAATTCAGTTTTAGGCAATTCTTAGCTCCAAAAATCCTAGGAAAATTCATGTAGACTCTATGAACTATAATTGAAACTTTGGTTCACTGAGTTTGGCATGAACATGGGTATTTACTCAGAATTAATTCATCTTTGATGAAACCCTTTAGAGAATTGTTCTGAATAAACCACTCACTGAGAAGTGCAAAAATTTGGTCCGGAGGACTTTCTTGTGACAAGGAACTCACATGAAAATTCTCAGCTCCATTAGAGCTCTGGATCACCACTGTCATGTGTGATCTCTTAAGGTGATCAACACTTAAGTGGGAAAAGCACTCAACATTTGAACATAGTGTTTAAACCCAACCCAAACCACTAGCACCAGTGTCATTTTAAATTCTTGAACAGAGTTCCAGTTTTAAAACTGTCATTCAATCTTATTAGCAAAAGCTTTTCAATTAGATACATATGCATGATCATATCGTGTAGCATATACGTGAAGAAGGAGAGAAGGACTTGAAGTGAAGATCAAGGAGGGAGGAAAACAAGTGATCAAGCTCCAAGTAATCGTCACTAACTGATTGTAACCTTAGTCACCTGCAAAACAGGCAAGCCCCGGTTTGCATTTAACCAGTTTTATAAAGCATTTTCATTTGTAGAGATCATAGCTTTGCATCATTGATTGCATTAAGTCTAGATGATATTGAAAACCCCACTTGCATGACCAGAAATACCTAAGAGAAAGGGTAGAATAGCACCTCCTCGAGTGGATTTGGCTACACTAAATGTTAGTAGGAAAGGTCCGGTAGAAGTCGAGTAGTTGGAAGCTACTCGCGAGTTTAGGGCTGGTTTACTCGGAAAGGGTCCGAATTAGAAAAGATGAGGAAAGTTCACACATAAGAAATTGAGTCCGGGCAGGGAGGTTTAGATGCAGCAGGTTGCAGGCCATGTGTGCATAGCCCTGCCTGTGTCGGTTAAGGCCCGTCCGTGCTTGGCCCTGTTGGAGAAGTTTGAGTTGTGTACCGGGCGCATACTGGCTATATGGGACCCAGGAAACCGATGTACCTTGGGAGATCCATAGTGGAACTTTTCCAACTGCCTTAGGCTTTCGGCGTCAGGGTAGCAGGAGGTACCTCGCTCAAGAACATACCACTGCGGTATGTACCTTGAGGGAGCTTGCGTACTCGGGGCAGTTGGACTGCGTCCAATGTGGAAGATCTTGGGAAAGGTGGCCGCGTACAACGTCAGTCGAGGTTGCAGCCGGCAACTCGGAGTACGGGTGTACGTGTCGTGTAGTCCGGGCGTGTACTGATTCAAATCACCGTCGCTCGCGGTTATATGAGCATACTTGCCCACTGCGTCTTGACGTAGTAACAACTGAATTGGTTATCTTTTGAACTTGATAAGTCTGTACTGTAACTTGTATTGCAATCATGATTGAATTAGAGATCGGTACATTAAACTTTACTTTCACTTTGTGCAAGGAGCATCGCAACAAAGCGTTTCTCGTTTGATTGTTGAGTTACGATGCTTTTCAGCTCAAGGTCCGTACAATGAGGCTTAAAAATCTGAAAGTTAAGGATCAACTTTAGGCGAGTCCTTTATGCAAATCTAGCCGACCCAATTGAAACCGTCGTTCATGTAGAGTTTCTTGTTTAGGAGAGACAGGTCAGACTTGCTGAGCCTATGTGCTCACGCTTGCTATATAAGTGGTTTTGCAGGTTATCATCGACGGGAAGAAGGTTGTCCGGTGAGACTCGGAGACTTCCGAGTTAGGTAACACATGGAGAACCCAGCCGCTGCTGCTTGACTTTGTGTTGCTAGCGAGAGAAGTCGGCGGGCTGGACTTCATCTCGAGTGCTCTTAGTTATTCTACGTGAGTTGATATAGACTTCCGCTGTAGTTACTTGATGTAAAGTATTTACAAAGAAAAACTTGTAAGCTTCCGCTGTTGTTTTATGTAATACATTGTTCGTCATATGTGTGCTGTTGCGTGCCGCACAACACGGCACCACCCAATGCGATTCCCGGGCGAGTGGCCTGTCTCGGCTGAGCGGGCCGCGTCATTTTCCAACCAGCAACTCAACATTAAAGGCCTTACTTCACCTCAAAGTCATAGTTTGAACTTTCTGAATTCAAAGAATTCGAACTCTGGTGTGAAATTTGGATGTGGTTTGATCATTTGAATTTGAAAAGGAGTTTGAATTCTCCACTTTGTATTGCCTCAAAAATATAGCAAACCAGCTCCAAAATTTCCAATTTTTGGCATGGCTGCTCATTCAAAGGTGGAGAACACATTTGTGAAACTCAATTTTCAAATTGAGGGAATTGGAATTTGAAACTGAATTTGAAATTCATATTAGAGGGCTTTTCCTTTTAATCCCAAACAAATATGAAAACTCCTCCAAATGAGCTGGAATTCGGAAGGGTAAATATTTAGAATGTGAAGATCGAAGCTGTGCATTTAGATCTCCATGTTTGGAAGTTTTGGGAAGTCTAAACCCTCACTTTGAACTCACCCCATTATAATTCAAAGTTTTAATTCCCCTCATTTTTCATAAGTGTACATGAGCAGAATTTTCTTGCTACCACTTTTGGGGATTTTACAATATGGGCCCCGATAAACTGATGTAGCCTAAACCTCCAGATAGCACACCAATTTATAGGTGTAGGTTGAGGGCAGCAAGGTGGAAATCTGCTAACGGGCATAGAGAGATGCTCCGTGAAGGGAACCTCCTGTCCGTTTCGTTGCGACCGGTTCGACGATTGGGCTGTTGGGTGAAAGGTTGTCCCATATGGCATCGAGTGAGCATGCTGTGCAGCTCCAAGGGTGGGTGTACTTGACGTGCTCTTTGGGTATCCCTGCAGGTGTATATCGAGTCGATTCGCCATCTATCGCGGTGACAAGTACCGCTTGTTCACTGCATCGTAACGTAGATAATCTATGGAATGTGGTGATTCAATTCTGCTGTATGATATAATTGTATTGTTACATGTGTGCCACCAAATATTGCTTACTAAATTTCAGATTCATAAACTGTTAACTTGTGGCTAAAAGATGAACTAAGGATGAACTTGTAGGCGTGTCCATTTGTTGCAATGTGACTATCCCATGTTCATTGTTCACTGCATGTTGAGTTTCATGTTTAGGTGAGTCGGTTAAGTCTTGTTGAGCCCTCGTGCTCACGGTTGCTGCTTAAGTGTTTTTCAGGTGAGGAGCCACCCACGGACTCGGGTTACGAGTCCACCGGCGAGGGTTACCCTCCGTCGGGGATCACGGCTGAGTGGGAGCTGTACACGCCGCGCTGAGCTGAGGAGTGCAGCTAGTGTGGGTTGCCCTAGGGCGGGGCAGCCGACTTTTGCTAGATAGGTGGGCGTGAGTTGTATAATGTAGACTTCCGCTGTGTAATATAAACAATAGTTTGTAACTGAAGATTGTACCTGTTTGTACATTCAGTTTGTTTTCCCATGTAATATAATGTGTCCTTATGACGTGTGCTGTCGGGTGTCGTATCGTGCGGCACCACCCTCTGCGATCCTGGATAAGCGGATTCCGGTCCACCACAGTTCCCAGGGCAGTGCACACTCAACTCCCATTCGCCACGCCTCCCACGGTCCATAACAATCTAGTAACTTACCTAATTAGTCAGATAAGCCGCACCCATACTTGGCCTTGTGGTGGCACTATATTCCTGGCATGTGCTCGCATGAACCGGTCCTTAGATCTACGGCAAGTAACCACCATCTCATACTACCTGATCCACAAACCAAGCTTGCCCAGATCTCCCACTGATTCATGTTCATTATCAAGTTCTCATTATCATTGTTCATATCAGTGCAGTAGCTAGACACAATCTATCGCTTCCCATATCTTGTAGATTAGCGAAGCAAAAAGCAAAACGACCATACCAGACTCATAAACTTCCCTGTCGACAAGGGTGGTTAACAAAACTTGTAAACTCCTATAAAAGGGTTTCCTATCAAGTTGACTCAGCATACACAGTTTTCGCAAACAGAACAGCTTTTCAAAAACATGGGATCAATATGGTCAAGGGGCACTTGCCTTGTTCCTGTGGCTTCTGTTGCTCACGGATCTCAAACTCTTGTTGCCTTAGTCCTTCGTAGATAGCTCCCTGAGCTTGTTCTTCTATTCATGATCACGCACATACAAGATTCACAGCAATCAATTATCATGCACAAACTTTACTCAAGATGCAATGGTGCATATGCATGCTATTCCTATGGTGCTGGTTCCATTAGATCAGTTTGTACGTGCTTTTGCATGGTCCAATGGATTTGCATGGGGTTTTATGGTGAACAAAGGTATAGGGATCAAGTGTGGACGTGGTGATGATCTGGACTCAAGATCTAGATCAAACCGATCAACACGTGATCTGTCCACGAAAAAGCTTCTGTTTGAAGAGATCAAAGGAACAAATGCAAAGAAAACGCGATGACATCGTAAGGTGGTAATGGAGACCTACCTTACTTCCTTCGGATCCTTTGTCTAGCAAAAACAGATCGTCGGCTCTCCTTCGGCGATGGCGATCGTGTCTGGGCCCGTCGGCGGTCTCTCTGGTGGTCAAACTCCGGCGAAGGGGTTTAGCTCGGCGAGTTTGGGGCTGGGGCTTCTAAGTTGTCGGCATTAGAAAAGATGTTACGACCAAGGGGTTGTTTCGGGTTCTATTTATAATCGGGAAAAGAAGAGTCCTAATCTGATTGCAATTCGAATAAGAGTACTATTCAAACAACTTATCTTCAATTGATTCGGTTCGGTAGCAACGTGGAATTCGTGTTGGTTTCCTTAGTACTGGGTATTCCCGCGCGTACAGGAGATAAACTTCTTAAAATCTCGTCACCTCCGCGGTGATGAGCTCCGGAGGCTCCACGTGTCCAGCAGGGGCCTGGTCTCCCTTTTCCGCAGAGGCGGGCTCCGGTTGTGCCATGTGTCAGGCGGGCGGGACCTCCCCTCTCCTCGGAGGTGAGCTCCGCGTGCGCCACTTGTCCTGGCAGGCGGGACCTCCCCTCTTTCCAGAGACGAGCTCCGCGTACGCCACGTGTCAGTGCCGGACCTTCCCTCCCTTCAGAGGTGAGCTCCGATACTGCCACGCCTCCTAGCAGCGCCGAATCTTCCTTTCTCCTCAGAGACGAGTTCTGAGGTTGACACATGTCCATCAGCGTCATGTCTTCCGGAGGTGAGCTCCGAGGTCGCCACATGTCCAACAGTGTCCGACCTCCCGGAGGTGAGCTCCGGAGGTGACACGTGTCCAATAGGACCGGACCTCCGGAGGAAAGCTCCGGAGGTGACACGTGTCCAATAGGACCGGACCTCCCGGAGGAAAGCTCCGGAGGTGACACGTGTCCCGCGTGGCTGGGCCTTTATTCTCCGTAGTGTCTAGCTCCGAAGGCGACACGTGTCCTATGGGGCTGGCCTCGCTCCTCCGCAGAGGCTAGCTCCAGGGGCAACACGTGTCCCACGGGGTCGGACCTCGCCCCTTTTACAGAGGCAAGCTCCAAGCCTGCCACGTAGCCAGTTTAGCGGCGGACCTCTCCCCCTTTGCGGGGATGAGATCCAAACACGCCACGTGGCCAGCAGGCCACAGGAAGTGTCTACAGCGCTCCTCGGCGAACTATAACTGGCTCTTTTTAGCTATCTTTTTTTATTCCTTCTCTGTTTCTACTTATTTTAAAATGTTTCTCTATATGAAATATGAAAGCATGCATGATTACGAAATTGACGGTGTCACAAATCTACCCCCCTCAAATTGAATCTCGCCCTCGAGATTCAATAGAGTAGAGAATAGATGAGGGAATTCTGTCTTGTTGTCTTCCTCACATTCACATGTAGCTTCTGCTTTCGTGTGATGGCTCCATTGTACTTTGCACCATCGGATCACTTTGTTCCTCGTGACCCTTTCCTTCGCATCCAAAATTCATACAGGGTGCTCTTCATAGGTCAGATCCTCTTGAAGTTCTAGCTCTTCCATTGGTACCTGCTCTTCCGGTGCTCTCAAGCACTTCTTGAGCTGGGATACGTGAAACACATCATGCACGTCGGAGAGGTGTGTTGGGAGTTCTAGTTGATAGGCTACTTCCCCTCACTTGCCCAAAATCTTAAATGGCCCGATATAGCGAGGTTCTAGCTTGCCTTTGACGTTGAAGCTTCGTTGGCCACGGATAGGCGATACCTTAAGGTACACGAAGTCTCCTGCTTCGAAGGTCAACTTTCTTCCCCTATTGTCCTCATAGCCCTTTTGGCGTGACTGAGCGGCCTTCAAGTTCTCCTGTATCGTTTGGACTTGCTTCTCAGCCTCTTGCAGCACTTCTGGTCCAAAACACTTGGTTCTCTCCGGTCTCGTTCCAGAACAAAGGCGTCCTACATTGTCTACCATATAATGCTTCAAAAGGTGACATCTTCAAACTGGCTTGATAGCTGTTATTGTATGAGAACTCGGCATACGGCAAACTCCGATCCCATATACGCCCATGTTTCAAGGCGCAGGCTCTCAGCATGTCCTGCGCCAATAACCATCCCAACTAATCATGGAAGTTGGCCAGGCGCTAGTGACCGTAAGCTCGGCTATCATGATAGTTTTAGACTATGCAGAGTTTGTACCACTTTACCCACAAGTTTGTGATTTCGTCACCAGTTGGCAACTGCAGAACTTCCATTATACCAGTACACAACCGTTGGTGTATGGTCAAGAGATCACAAAATAGCCTTTACAAAGGGGCTACTAGATGTATGGACTCACTAAGGTTTCACCGGCAGGCTAGAATCTCCAATTCTCCCACCCACGGGCCCCCTCATGTGCCATGCAGTTCCCAGGGCTGTCCTCACTCGACTCCCACTCCCCACGCCTTCCACGGTCCATAACAATCTAGTAACTTACCTAATTAGTCAGCTAAGCCGCACCCATACTTGGCCTCATGGTGGCATTGTTATCCTGGCATGTGCTCGCATGAACCGGTCCTTAGATCTACGGCAAGTAACCACCATATCAGGCTACCTCATTCACAAACCCAGGCTTGCCTAGATGTCCCTCCGATCAATGTTCAATAACAACATCAGTTTCTCATTATCATTACGAGTGCAGTTATCTAGACACATCTATCTCGCTTCCCAATCCCATGGACTCAGCGAAGCATAAAAGCAAAAACCATACCCGACTCATAAACTTCCTTGGCGACAAGGGTGGTTTAACCAAAACTAGTAAACTCCTATAAAAGGGTTTCCCATCATGTTTGACTCAGCACACAAACTTTTTCACAAAAAGAAAATAGTTTCCCAAATCATAGGATCAATATGGTCAAGGGGCACTTGCCTTGTTCTGGCGGTTCCGGTTGCTCAAAATCTTGTTGTTATAGTCTGTCGTAGGTAGCTCCCTGAGCTTGTCCTTCTATTCTCAATCACGCATATACAAGATTCACAGCAATCAATATCATGCACAAACTCTACTTTAAGATGCAATGATGCATAAGCATGTGAATCCTATGGTGCAGTTTTGGTTTGTACGTGTTCTTGCATGTTTGTATAGGGTTTTTATGAAGAACAGAGGTGTATAGATCAAATGTGGACGTGGTCGATGATCTGGGCTTCAGATCTAGATCAAACCGATCAACACGTGATCTGTCCACGAAAAAGCATCTGTTTCGAAGGAATTGAAGAAACAGATGCGAGTTGTAAGGTGATAATGGAGACCTACCTTACGTTCTTCTTGGTCTCGGGGTCCTTCTCCTAGAAAGACAGATCGTTGGGGCTCTCTTCCGGCGATCTCCCGCGACTGAACTCCGGCGAAGGGTTTACTCGGCAAGCTGGGGATAGGGTTCTAAGTTGTCGGCTCAGGAGGTGGAAAAGAATTTCGTGGTTACGGCCAAGGGTTTTCGGTTCTATTTATAACTGGAAAAAGAAGAGTTCTAATCCTCAGTACCACTGATTCCCATGCATACAGAAGAAAAACTGCCTTAGAATCGTGTTCTTACACGGTGATGAGCTCCGGAAGCTCCACGTGTCCATCGGGGGCCTGGTCTCCCTTTTCCGCAAAGACGAGCTCCGGTTGTGCCGCGTGTCAAGCGAGCGAGACCTCCCTCTTTCTCAGAGGCGGGCTCCGCGTGCGCCAGGTGTCTAGTGGGTCGGGACCTCCTCTCTCAACAGAGGAGAGCTCTGCGAACGTCATGTTTCAGTTCCGGACCTCCCCATCTCTTCGGAGGTGGCTCCGGGTGCCATGTGTCAATTCCGGACCTCCCTCTCTTCGGAGGTGAGCTCCGTGAGTGCCACGCATCAAGTATCGCCGGACTTCCTTTTTCCTCAGAGACGAGCTCCGAGGTCGACATGTGTCCATCAGCGTCGGACCTCCCGGAGGCGAGCTACGGAGGTGACACGTGTTCGGTAGTGTCGGACCTCCCGGAGGTGAGCTCCGAGAGCGACACGTGTCTAGCGGGGCCGGACCTCTCGGAGGTGAGCTCCGAACGCGCCACATGGTCAGCGGCCAAGTGAATTGTCTTCGGCGCTCTCTGTAACTGGAATTTGGCTCTTTTTGGTTATCTTTTTAATATTTTCTCTATTTAATCTTATTTTAAAATGTTTTCTACATATAAAATATGGATCACTTTGTTCCTCATGACCCTTTCCTTTACGTCCAAAATTCGGGCAGGGTGCTCTGCATAGGTCAGGTCCTCCTAAAGTTCGAGATCTTCCATTGGTACTTGCTCTTCTGGCACTCTCAAGCACTTCTTGAGCTGAGATACATGAAACACGTCATGTACGTCGGAGAGGTGCGTTGGGAGCTCTAGTTGATAGGCTACTTCTCCTCGCTTGTCTAAAATCTTAAATGGTCCAATATAGCGAGGTGCTAGCTTGCCTGTGACGTTGAAACGTCGTTGGCCACGGATAGGTATACGTAGTCTCCTACTTCGAAAGTCAACTTTCTTCGTCTATTGTCCGCATAGCATTTCTGTCGTGACTGAGCAGCCTTTAAGTTCTCCCGTATCGTTTGGACATGCTTTTCATCTTCTTGTAGCACTTCGGGTCCAAACACTTTGTTTTCTCCGGCCTCATTCCAAAACAACGGCGTTCTACACCGTCTGCCATATAATGCTTCGAAAGGCAACATCTTCAAGCTGGCTTGATAGCTGTTGTTATAGGAGAATTCCGCGTACGGCAAGCTCCTATCCCAACTACATCCATATTTCAAGGCACAGGGTCTCAATATGTCCTCCAAAATTTGGTTTGTCCTTTCTGTTTGCCCGTCGGTCTGCGGGTGGTAAGCGGAGCTAAAATCCAGTCGTGTACCTATAGCTTTCTGCAGCTTCCTCCAAAATCTAGAGGTAAACTGAGAACCCTGATCTGAGACTACCGTCCTCAGGACTCCATGACGGCACACGATTTGCTCCATGTACAACTCGGCTAATTGTGCAACGTTGTACTTGGTCCTTACAGGGAGAAAATGGGCTGTTTTCATCAATCGGTCCACGATAACCCAGATGGAGTGCTAACCCGACTGAGTACGTGGCAACCCGACGATGAAATCTATACTGATGTCTTCCCACTTCCACTCGGGTACCTTCAAAGGTTGCAACAATCCAGCGGGTCTTTGATGTTCGGCCTTCACCCGTTGGCATGTGTCGCATAGGGCAACATATTCGGCTGTGTCCCTCTTCATGCCATCCCACCAATAATAAGTCTTCAGGTCCTTGTACATCTTGGTACTTCCGGGATGTATGGAATAAGGTGAATCATGTGCCTCTTTTAATATCGTGTCGCGGATGTGCTTCACGTTAGGCACATAAATCCTTTTCCCTAGCCAAAGTGTACCCTTTTCGTCTTCCTTGAAGTCCTTCTCTATTCCTTGTTGGATCCTTTCCTTGATCTCCTTGGTCTCCTCATCCGTAGTTTGGCCGTATCTTATCTCTTGTTCCAAAGAAGAATGGAGTTCCATCACTTCCATCTCGTTTAAGAATCCGAGATGTAATCGTTCGAACTCCTTTCATAGCTTGGGTGGTAGCTCCCGAACCGTAAGATGGTGACATGCTCCCTCCCGGCTCAATGCATCGGCTACTACATTGGCCTTTTCAGGGTGATAGTTGATTCCAACATCATAATCCTTGATAAGTTCCAACCATCGACGTTGCCTCAAATTTAAATCCGTTTGGGTGAATATGTACTTGAGGCTTTTATGATCCGTATAGATCTCACATCGATGACCAAGGATATAATGTCTCCAAATCTTCAATGCATGCACTACTGCTGCTAGCTCCAAGTCATGTGTTGGATAATTAAGCTCGTGCTTCTTTTATTGTCGTGAGGCATAGGCTACCACTTGTCCTTCTTGCATGAGCACACATCCGAGCCTTTGTCTCGATGCGTCACAATATATGTCAAAGCTCTTGTTTACGTCCGGCAATACCAGAACTGGTGCTGTGGTTAGCCTTTTCTTGAGTTCCTCAAAGCTCTCCTGGCACGCTGATGTCCACTGGAATGCTTTTCCCTTCGTTAGCAACTCCGTCATAGGTTTTGCTATCTTAGAGAAATCCTTGATGAAACATCGGTAGTGTCCAGCCATCCCAAGAAAACTCCGAATATCTCCCACGTTTTGCGGTTGGTTCCACTTTAGAACATCTCCCACTTTTCCGGGATCAACCGATACTCCTTCCTCGGAGATAATGTGGCCTTGGAATTTACACGATCCCACGGTCTTGTCGAGCCAGGATCACGCTGAGGGGTGCTGCGTTGCACAACACCGGATAACACTCATCAAAGGTACAAAGCGGAAGCAAAATTTTATTACATAAACGAGTTTATGAACATTTGTACATCAAAATAAGTCCAGTCTACACTCACGGGTGTAGACTACGCATCAAGTCCACGTCCAGCCCTTGAACGTGTCCTTGCTAGCACACACGCACACTAACTCTGCGGCGTGCAAGACTCCCACTCGACGGGGTTCCCCTCCTGGGGTTCTGTCTCCTCTTCGGGAGTCCCTTCCTCATAGAACACTGCAAAAGCTTCAAACACAAGCAGTGAGCACGAAAGGTCAGCAAGTCTGACCCGTCTCACCTAAACATGGAACTTCTACATGAGGGTTGATGGTTTACATGAGGTAAAAATCATTTGCAAGGACTCGCCTAATTAGTGGAACCTTACTTTCAGGTTTTAGCAGCAGGTGGTGGAGAACCTTACACTAAGGCACATGAGAGAGCCGCAATCAAACAAGAAACGCATTTCTCTCACGTACTTTGCCCAAAGTTGAAAGGAACTTTAAATTAGCTCTAAACTACAGCAAATCATTAACAATCAAGTTCATCTTTCAATCAGCAACATTTTAACATGTAACTAGCCTATTCTTTCTACGTCACGGTACAATGAACAAGTGGTACTCACTGACAGCGAGGGACGGCGATTATAATCGATTTACACCTGCAGGGTTACCTGAACCACCCGTCACGTACGCCCGTACTCGATGTTGCCTACAACAACCATCACGGACGCCATACGCAACTACCTTTCACCCGTTAGCCAAATGTTGAACCGGTCCAATCGTCCCGAGCAAGATGTATCTGCACGCGCATCTCAGTGCCGCCAGCTGATTTATACCTCGAGCTCTCAACCTACCCTCTGAACGACCAGCTATGCCTCAACACTCAGCTACCTGAGTTACATCGGTTTCCTGGTTCCCATATAGCCGATAGGTCTTCTACTGTTCTAGCTTGTTCAACAGGCCCGCACACGGCTCGGTCCTCAATCGACACAAGCGGAGCTATAGCATACAGGCCCCAAAGTCCTGCTGCCCTTACCCTCCGCTTGGTCTCATTTTCTTTCCATGTGTTTCATGTGCTATCACTACCCGAGTCGAGTGCCTCTAGCCTATGGTCACGAGTAGTTCCAACTACTCGACTTGTACCGAATCCTACCCTAACTTAGCTTTGCAGTAGCTAACGGGGTTTGCAATCCTAAACCCAACCCAGGGTTTTCTTGGCTATGCAATTGGGTTTCCAAGCAAGACTCTAATGCAAGGAAGCATAATACTCAAGTAAGTGCTCAAAACAATAAAAATTTGTAAAACAGTTAATGTAAACCAGGGCTTGCCTTGCTGCTCTTGGTCGTAGGCTAGCTGTTCCTCCGGAGTAACGAAGTCTAGGACTTCGGGTTCCTCCTCGACCTTAGTGACTACATGATAGAAGAAGTACATGTATCAATTTAAATGCATTTGTATTAAGTTTGAACTTGTGAAGTTTATAACTCGTACTAGACAAACCCAATGACTGTGAAACTATTACTGTGGTTTGGTTACAACCTAAACACACACTTGGTCAAGTTTTAGTTGCAGCAAAGCTCAGTTGAGCCCTCCACAATTTATCATGTACTTGACCTTAATTGGAACTCTTAGGGTGTTCTAAGGATTTTCATGAAACAAAATATGACTTTCTGAAAACTAGATTTCTAGAGGGTTCTAATGGAGTTGGTCTCACTTAATTTGAAGGTTCCTAGCTAAGGATATGAGCTAAACCATTTCAGAGAAAATTCTGAAAATGTTTCTGAAAATTTTCTATTTTCTTTCGAACAGTTCCACTAATCACACCATTAGGTGGATCAAATGAGCTCAAATGGATCTGAAATTCTTATGGTAGCTCAGGGATATTTTGGTAAACATCCCAGCAAAATTTCAGGATTTTCCTCCAAAGGATTCTCCAGTTAAAATTCCAAACAATTTAAAATTTGAGGAATTAATTCTAGAGAAATAAGGATCTTCATGAAGTGAAACTTGATTTTCTGGAAAGTGCTCAGAGAGCTGAATCCAACAAAATTTGGTTCACTCGATTTGGAGCTTTCTAGCCAAAGTTATGAGGATTTGAAGTTTGAATGAAATCTGAAAATCGGGGGAAAAGTTTAAATCTGCCGGGGCCCGTGGGGACACGTGTTGAGCGCCGAGGCGACCGCACACCGCGGCCCACCGGGTTTTTGCGCGCCAGCACACCCGATCCCGGCCGCAGCCCGATCCCGATTTAAAATATCTCCCGCTGACAGCTGGGGTCCACCCCCTTCGTCAACCTCCCGCCGCCCGCACTGTGCCGCCGGGGGACCTCGCCGGAGAGCTCGCTGGCAGCTTCTGTAAAGCTCCAAACTTCACGATCTTGGCCGCCTCTGCCTATTTCCACTCGGGGAACATGATTCTTGCGTCAGCTCGCCATGAAACTGGCCGGTGCACGGTCGGCGACGAGTAGCAGCCTCGGGAGAACTTCGGCCGTGTTGCCCGTCCTCCCTAGCACCTCACCCGATCAAGCTAAGGGTCGTCGAGCATCAGTGGACCATAGGAAAGGTCGACGTGAGCTCCACGGAGCTCGGGAAGGGCTGTGTTGGGCTGTCACCGTGCGACCTAGGCCGGAAATCGAGATTTCTACTAAAACCCGAAGAACAGCGGTCTCCCTCCACGGTTCTTCGTGGTTCCTGCTCCTATGGACCCGCACGGGCTACTAGAAGTGATCCTCTCCATGAGAGGATGAGTGATGCAGTGTGTCTTACGAACTTCTCGGATCGGTACAGACCTCTCTTTTGCACACCGTCGCGAAAACATGAAATTCCGGCCTAAGCAGCGTTTGTCACGCCGCCGGAGTTTGCAGAAATGAAAGAGGGGTTGAAGGCAAACCTCTTTTCTGTTCACAGCTCCGTGAACGGTGGGCTGTGGTGGCCGGAAGGACGGTTCCCGCAGCGGCGGCTCGAGCTGAACCGGCAGAGAAGGGATCGCCATGGTGGAGCTCGGGGAAAACCGTGCAGGGTCTGGAACCCATGCGAGGGTGTTGTAGATGGCTTGGCGCACCCGGTGCTGGTCTCAGATCGCCGGGATGGTCACTGGATCGGCCGGGTGACGAGGAACCGAAAGTTCACTCGGGCGGCGAGGTGCTTCGGCTTTTTGGGTGGAAATGCGACGAGGCAGCGGTGGAAGGCACCGGTGACCGCTCGGGCGGGTAGATAATGTCACACCTGGTTTTTCCGAAGAACAACCAAGTGAATATCACATGTATGCCAGAATCATTTTCTCATACATGTGATGACAAATAGTGAAGCATCATTTATTACAAGCCAGGTGTCGAATATGAATAAGTCTTACATAGCAAATGTCTCGATGGACAATAATAAGTTCATCACAAGTAAATAAACTAGCAGCGGAATATTATTCTTGTGGGCTCCGTTACAGGCGTTGCCCGGGGGTCTCCATGAACCTAGAAACCTTCTTCGGGTCCAAAGTCTTGGTCATTATACACCACCTCATTATCTTGACCTGAGCAGCAATATAAACCAACAAAATATGCAAGGTTGAGTACCAATGGTACTCAGCAAGTGTGGGAAAATTATATCATGCATGGCTAGAACAAGGAGAGGTTGAACTCATGGTTAAAGCACTACGCAATTAATACCTATCATCTTAGCTTATTAAGCACCTACATTACTACACAGGTGAAATGGTCCCAATCTCCCATCCCATCATCATAATCCAATAAACATAACATCATTTCCAATGTTAAGCTCCCCGCTTAACTTCCAAAACCATCAATCCTCTAATCATGAATAAGTCCAAGCCGCTCTTGACCGTGAGCACGGCTGTCATGACAGTTTTGACTCTGCAGAGTTTGTACCACTGTACCCACATGTAGTGATTTCATCCCCCGTTGCCGGGTGGACTAAATGAACCTCCATTATGCCAGTGGCTACGAACCACATTCACACTTCCCAGGTGTGTAGCCAGGAGATCACTACGAAGCCTTTACAAAGGGATTCCCGACGAGCATGGGCCCACTGAGGTTTCACCCCTAACAGCATACAAGAGGCTCCAACCCCGCTGCAGTGGCCCCCTCTTGAGCCTTGTGGTTCATATGGTGCTGTACAAACTGACGTTGCGGCTGTGCTGGTGCTGCCGGAGGCCTGTAGTTCGGGTTGTACCCTCTTGGTGCTGAGTAGGGTACCGCAGCACGGTTCGTCTGCCCTGCAGGTTGCTGCATCAGACGTGGGCGGGTGTTGCTCCCTGAGGCTTGATGTGACCACCCGGCCTTCCTCTTATTCTCATTTTCCAAGGCCTTTAGCTTCCTTTCTACCACAAACGCTCTGTCCACCATCTTTTGGAAGCTTTCATACTCATTTGAGGACATTGCACACTGCATTTCTGCGGTAAGTCCCTCCACGAAACAATCTTGTTTCTGCTCATCAGTCTCTATGTCCCGTGGGGCATAACGGGATAGTTGAGTAAATTTAGTGAGGTATTCCCTCACCGTCATGTTTCCCTGCTGCAGTCCCAAAAACTCCTTCCTCATTTTTTGAGTTCACCTCTTGGGATGTAATGGTTGCGGAAGCTACGCTTGAACTCTTCCCAAGTGATGTTCTCAGGGTCATGATGGGCGGCCACGTAGGCGGTACACCAATCAGCAGCAGGTCCATGCAATTGATGAGAGGCAAACAGCACCCTCTCATACCCTTGGCACTGTATGATCCTCATCTTACTTTCAATGGTCTTCAGCCAATCATCTGCCTCCAGAGGTTCAGCAGCACTTGCAAACTTTGGAGGTTGAGTTCCTAGAAACTCACTCAACCTTGGTTGGCGTGGTGCAGCTTGTGGAGGTGGAACTTGATGCAAGTTGGCCACCACTTGAGTCAAGTTCTGGATGAGCTGATTTTGATTCTCCAGCATTTGGTGGAGGGGATCAACTCCTTCACGGCGACCACCCCGGTCCTGACCTCCAGAAAGATGAGGGTTGCATGCCTCATCGTTGTTGTTGGCGGGGTTGGCAGCACGTCCTTTTCCTCTTCCGGCCATCTGGCAGAATCAACCAATGTTAATTTGAAAGCATTTAGTATCATCTTACTACTTTCATTTGTTTGTACTTTGAAGTGTTGAGGCTTTGTTATACTTTTCTGAGGGTTCATTTCTCACACAAAAATAAATGCAATATTATTTCATGTGGGTTCTCACACCAAAGCAAAATAATCTAAAGACGAGGCTGTGGACAATTGCTCATGGCTTCCACAATTCACGTCACACACCAAGCATTAACACACCATTAACTTAACTTAACGACTCGACTATTCGACATCTTGCTAACTAAGGGAAGGACTCTACACTACTCGTTTTCTTGAGCTGGCTCCTCGGGATCTTCCTCATCATTTCGGCTTCCTTCTGACTCTGCTTTGGGTGGGGAGGCTGCTCCTGGAGAAGTGCGACGACGCCTTATCGCCCGACGATCTGGGGAGTCAGAAGTCCATGTATCATTCGCGGTGACACACAGTTCATTCCCATCTCCTCTTTCTCTCGGCCTCAGGCAGGCTCGCAGCAACGCCTCCATTTCCTTCAGGGTGTCCCGAACATCCTGAAGCTCTTGCTGACACTCCTGCAGTCGAGTGCTGAGCATAGCAGCATCCTCCATGCACAAGTCCATGTGCTCATGGGAAGTCCCTTGCTGCACTGGTGGGTACTTATACTCCGGTGTACCACTCTCACGCTGGAGGACATACATGTACTCAGTCCTGTCCAGGTGGCGACGATAGATGTGACTCTGGCAGGTGATGGCCTCCCAGGTGACATCCTTCTCCGCATCGACCTGTGTCTCTCGACAAGCTAGAGAGTGGTGGATCTTAAGCAGCTGATTTTCGTGTATAATCCTCATCTCTGAACTCCATTCTCCCCTCTTCTCACGGATGGTCCTGGTGGACTTATAGTGGATGATTAGCTTGCCCGTATTGCCGGCGGCTTCGAGCATACGTCGAAGACGGCGCAACAAGCCTCCTACTGCCAATCCGTAGGAAAGGTACGTCACCGGACGTCTCTCCTCTCTTTGGGCAAGGGCAACTACGAGAATTCTCCCTCCTGTGGACTTGCGAGCGGTGCGAATCATGCGAACCATCTAAAACAAAAAGAATTTAAACTTAGATTAGATAAACTCTTAAACAAAAATCCTATTTTGAATGAAAGTTGGGGTAAGATGAAGAAAGTGACTCATTAAATAACACTTTTCAACACACACCTTGTAAAATAGTTTTTAAGAAAATAGGGCCCTTAAATACGTCCATTTCTACCTAGGTCCACGTTCCTACGGGCAACCTTGGCTCTGATACCACTTCTTGTCACACCCGGTTTTTCCGAAGAACAACCAAATGAATATCACATGTATGCCAGGATCATTTTCTCATACATGTGATGAAAAATAGTGAAGCATCATTTATTACAAGCCAGGTGTCGAATATGAATAAGTCTTACATAGCAAATGTCTCGATGGACAATAATAAGTTCATCACAAGTAAATAAACTAGCAGCGGAATATTATTCTTGTGGGCTCCGTTACAGGCGTTGCCCGGGGGTCTCCATGAACCTAGAAACCTTCTTCGGGTCCAAAGTCTTGGTCATATATACACCACCTCATTATCTTGACCTGAGCAGCAATATAAACCAACAAAATATGCAAGGTTGAGTACCAATGGTACTCAGCAAGTGTGGGAAAATTATATCATGCATGGCTAGAACAAGGAGAGGTTGAACTCATGGTTAAAGCACTACGCAATTAATACCTATCACCTTAGCTTATTAAGCACCTACATTACTATATAGGTGAAATGGTCCCAATCTCCCATCCCATCATCATAATCCAATAACCATAACATCATTTCCAATGTTAAGCTCCCCGCTTAACTTCCAAAACCATCAATCCTCTAATCATGAATAAGTACAAGCTGCTCTTGACCGTGAGCACGGCTGTCATGACAGTTTTGACTCTGCAGAGTTTGTACCACTGTACCCACATGTAGTGATTTCACCCCCCATTGCCGGGTGGACTAAATGAACCTCCATTATGCCAGTGGCTACGAACCACATTCACACTTCCCAGGTGTGTAGCCAGGAGATCACTACGAAGCCTTTACAAAGGGATTCCCGACGAGCGTGGACCCACTGAGGTTTCACCCCTAACAGCATACAAGAGGCTCCAACCCCGCTGCAGTGGCCCCCTCTTGAGCCTTGCGGTTCATATGGTAGTCCAGCTGACACCTACTCCCCGCATCATCCAACACACCCATACTACGCCGGGGATACACCTAATTAATTGGCCAAGCTGCCCCATCTCGGCATGTGGTTGGCACTGTAAAGCCAGGTTACATGCTCCATGAACCGGTCCTTAGGATCCAGGCAAGTACTAAACACAAACCCGAGTCTCGTGCACCCAGCACACAACCAAAACATCCAACTTGCCTTGATCCCTACCTCTACATAACTCACAATATCTCATTCAAGAGTATGGTAAAATAAACTGATGATCTGATATCCCAAATATCCCATTCTAAGCATGGCTAAGCATATGCGTAATAATAAATGACATGATAAAATAAATCCCAACACAAGCTACAAGGAAACAAGGTAATGCAATTCTAGGGAAACTTCCTAGCATGGGTTTCATATTTCAATTGACAATGCAACTAATTCTAGCTACACATCCTAGTATAGGATCAAAGTGGTCAAGGACACTTGCCTCCTTCCTGCTGCTCTTGGAATGGGTAGTCCTGATCTTGGAAAGGGATAACTTGCTCTTGAGCAGGTTCTACATCATACCATCACACATAGCAAAAGAAAAACAACAATCCATAAGACATAGTTCACACTTCCACTTCATACAAACCACACATTCACATTTATGAAAGTCATTCACCATTATATGTGTTGTGGTTACTCTATGTGTGTTGATTTGTGGCTTGGATGCACTTTTAGTCGTATGTATATGATTCGTACTTTTGTGTCCACATTTATACTTACATACTATATATATGAGTTTCCAATTTAAATAAATTCCTTATATTCAACTACCACACCTTTTTACTACCAAGTATGTATGAAAGGTATTTTTCTTCTCCATATGTGCCTTCAGAATTTCTACCAACCTTTAACTGAATTCTTTGGATTTTAGAAACTCCATTTATCATTTACTAGTTGCTATATTTTCAGATTTATTTTCCTATGCATAAATGTGTACATTATTATGAAAATAGTAAGACCCATCATCTAAACAGAATAGGTTCTGGTCCTAAATAATTTAATAACATATTTTGACCTTTGCCTCTGATGTAAACTATTTCACAATTATTTTCCCTATTTTCTAGAACTATTCTTTACTTAAAAATATGTCCCTAAATGTGAATAATAAATTAAACAGATTCAATTCAGCCCAAAATATGTTTTTATCTCACTCCAAAGTTTCCTAAATACTGAGAAAGTCTTTAATTTAATTTTGACAATATGTTTGTCCCACTTTTTAATTTTTAAACACTAGCCACATATTCAATTTCCTAAATTAAATACTAAACAGGGCTAAAAAGGTAAACTCACCCCACTACAGGGTCTATAATATTATTTTCAGAATTTCCAGGGGTCTAGCTACACTTATCAGAGGAGTTTTTCCTAATTTTTATTAAGTCCAGGGGCTAAAACTGATTTTTAAATGAATTTACATGATTTTCTGAAGTTCCAGGGGCTAGATCAGAAGTTTCCGGGGCTAGCTCTTATTTCCCAAGAACCCCAGGGGTAGCACGTAAGATTTCCAGTCTTTATAACGCGGGGCTGACGTGGACCGTCCGATTTTAAACCGATGGCTGAGATTATAACGTCGAACCGGTACGCGGGGATTTAAACCCTACCGTGCGATTTAAAATAAACGGCGCACAAGCGGCCACGTCGCTCTGATCGAGCGCGGGCAGCGCTGCCGGCGGCGCACGGCGGCGGGAAGCGGCGATCTCGCCGGAGACTTTTGGATCTTCAAGAATTCTTCCTAGAACTGTGATTTTATGGCATAGATCGGTGGAGGGGAGGTCGGGGATCTCACCTCGGGGGTTTTCTTGAGCTCGGAGGTCCTGGAAGGTGATCGGCGACGAGGTCCGAGTAGAATTCACGGCGAGGCTCGTCGGCGCTGTGTTTACACCGCAAGTCACTGAGTTTTCTGCACTTGCAAGGTTCCCCGGAGGCGGTGGATCAAGACCAGTGAGTTAGATCGGAATTTCCGAGCTTAGATCGGCCAGAGTTCGGCGGAGAAGTCTTGGTTCTCACCGGAGGAAAATCGGCGGATCGCGTGGGAAAAACAGAACGAGGCCGGGGTTTTTATAGACGGGGGAGGGTGGCGGGTTGGTTTAGATCGAGTTTGCGTCGCTCCCGAGCGAAATTCGGCTAGAATACGCGAGAATTCCCAATCGGTTTCGATTCGGGTGAGAGAGTCCGGCGCTGGCGCGAGGTAGACGATGAACTGGTGGGCCCCGCCTGTCAGTGGGAGGAAGCGGCGCGCGCGGCTGCGGGCTGGTGCGGGCGGTGGTTGGGCCGGCTGGTGGGTTGCGGCCCACTGGCCGGTTTTTTTCTGTTTTCTCTTTTTCTTTTTCTATTTCTTTTCTGATTTGAGTTTAATTTGAATTCCAGTTTGAATTTGATTTTTTGCAAAACATGCAACACGTCCAAAAGTTTTTAAATTCCCCTCTTAACATGATTTAGGGTCTTAACAAAATTTTGGGGTGTTACAGATAAAGACCCCGAGAGTCGGTTCCGCGGCTGAGATCGGCAAGCAGCTGGTGGCTTCGCCGTTCCTTCCCCGTGGCGGCAGCTCGGGTCAGCGCAAGAACCCGAGTGCAAAGTTCAGTCGGCTGGGTTCTCTTCAGAGGCTGACCGGTGGATCCCACCCGGGGTTTTAACCTCTGAAATTCACTCCTAATCACTGTTGTAAACAGTGAGCCCCAAAATACCCATGGTGATTCAAATTATTCACCCATGAGCCATTTGAATTGGTTAGAATTCAAATTGGATCTGGTTTGAATGAATTTCAGCACATGTGCAGATTGAAATTCAAATAAAGTTTGAATTTGCCCCACTTAGCTCATGTCAAGATCAACTCCAAATGGAGTGAAATTTGGTGTGTGGGCTCAAAAAAATGTGATGGACAAAAATATGTCTCCCACTTTTGAATTCATGGGATAAAAACAGTCTGAATTTGAATATGGTTTCAAACTGCCCTCTTTCTAACTATACCCAAAATGACCTCAAAAGGGTTTTGAATTTGGGTGAAACTTGGCATGGATATCCTTAGCAATGTGTAGGAGTTTTCATATGTCTAGCCCCTCTATATCACATGTGGGAAATACCACTTTTGCAATATGTGAGTTTGTTTTCTAATGAGCATGTTGATTGTGGTTACTTCCTCTTCATTTGTGTTCATCAACTTACTTCAAATGAGGTGTGTGGTGTGGTGATGAACACTTCAAATATGTGTCAAACACTGAGGCCCTTACATTCCTCCCCCCTTAAAAGAATCTCGTCCCGAGATTATAAGGTGAAAATGAGAGAGAGGACGGTGGAAAATTACCGGATATGCGACGTGAAAAAGTCGGGGTAGTTAGCGCGAAGAAATCCTTCGCTCTCCCATGTCGCTTCGTCCACGGAGTGATTACTCCATAGAACCTTGTAGAACCACAACGTACGGTTGTGTGTGGTACTGTGGTTGATAGCTTAAGATCCGGTTCCTCCCGATAGGTGAGATCCGGTTGCAGTTCTTCAATATCTTCCAGCTGAATGGTAGTTGATAGCTTAAGACACTTCCTCAGCTGGGCAATGTGAAAGACGTCGTGCATACCGGAAAGTGCTTCTAGTAATTTTAGCCGGTATGCCACTGATCCACATCTTTCGGTAATCTGGAATGGACCGATGAATCGGGGTGCCAACTTTCCTCTCACCCCAAATCTGTTTACGCCCTTCATTGGAGATACACGTAGATACACGTGATCCCCGACTTCAAACTGCAATGGGCGTCTT
Organism: Neostapfia colusana; assembly: GCA_030760725.1. Classification (NCBI taxonomy): domain Eukaryota; kingdom Viridiplantae; phylum Streptophyta; class Magnoliopsida; order Poales; family Poaceae; genus Neostapfia; species Neostapfia colusana. Next base: position 22,458,399 of record JASWHV010000010.1, read on the forward strand.
CTCCGGTCCGCATACTGTTTCTGACGGGATTGGGCGGCTTTTAGGTTCGCTTGAATCAGTCGAATATTTTCTTCCGCGTTGTTGACAAGGTCAATCCCGAAGGTAACTCTTTCGCCAGACTCACACCAATTCAGTGGTGTGCGGCATTTTCTTTCGTATAGCGCCTCGTAGGGCGCCATCTTAATGCTGGCTTGGTACCCATTGTTGTACGAGAACTCGGCTAACGGCAAGTGATCATCCCAATTCTTGCCGTGGTTGATAGCGCAAGCTCGTAGCATGTCTTCTAAGATTTGATTTACCCGCTCGGTTTGTCCATCCGTCTGCGGGTGGTATGCTGAACTACGGATCAGCTTCGTCCCCAAGGCAGCGTGCAGTTGCTCCCAAAAACGGGACACAAATAAAGTACCTCGGTCCGATATGATGGTATGGGGTACACCGTATAAGCACAGGATTTGTGAGATGTACAGTTCAGCATACTTCTTGGCGTTGTAGTTGGTGTTGACCGGGATGAAATAGGCAACCTTGGTGAGCCGGTCGACGATCACCCGCACCGAATCATGTTTTTGCAAAGTGGTGGGTAAACCGACGATGAAATCCATGCTCACGTCCCCCCACTTCCAGGCAGGAACACCCAGTGGTTGTAGCAGTCCCGGTTTCCGCATATGGTCTGCCTTCACCCTTCGACATGTATCACACTCGGACACATACTTCGCGACCTCCCGCTTCATCCGTGTCCACCAAAACTTTCTTCTAAGTTCTTGATACATTTTGTTGCTGCCGGGGTGAATAGAAAACTTTGACAAGTGAGCCTCATCAAAGATTTTCTTCCGTAATTCCGGTTTACGGGGTACGACGATCCGGTCCTTGAACCATAGGACACCGTCTCCGTCCTTCCGGAAACATTTCAGCTCCCCACTATCTACACGTCTCCGCAAATGTGACATGCCCTTGTCATTCTTCTGGGCTGCCGCTATCTCTTCACGGATGGTGGGGGTCAAAGCTATGTTGTAGAGAGCTCCATGTGGAATCACATGAAGTGGTGGTTCGCTCTCTCCCAACGTTGTGATGGTCAGGTTGTTGACGTGTGACTTGCGGCTCAGCGCATCTGCCACTACGTTTGCCTTGCCCTGATGATAATGGATCTCTATTTCGTAATCCTTTATCAATTCTAACCATCTTCATTGCCTCATGTTCAGCTTCTTCTGAGTGAATATGTACTTTAGGCTTTTGTGGTCGGTATATAGATGTACGAGGTTACCGAGTAGGTAGTGCCTCCACATTTTCAGTGCAATTAAGTACCACGGCAGCGAGCTCCAAGTCGTGAGTTGCATAATTCTGCTCATGGTTTCTAAGCTGCCATGATCCATATGCGACCACTCTTCGGTCTTGCATCAGCACACATCCGAGCCCAATGCCGGATGCATCGCAGTACACATCGAACGGTTTTGTTGTGTATGGCTGCGCCAAAACCGGTGCTGATGTCAGGTGCTTGACTAAACGCTGCTTCACATGCTGGACTCCAAACATATTTGGTAGCCTTCTTCACCAGCTCCGTCATTGGCTTGGCAATCTTTGAGAAGTTTGGAATGAACCTCCGATAATATCCCGCGAGTCCGAGGAAACTACGTACCTCGTGAACAGTCCTCGGGGATTTCCAATTCAGCACTTGAGTGATCTTGCTCGGGTCTACAGTGATTCCCTCCGCTTTGATGATATGGCTGAGGAAAGATACTTGCGATATCCAGAACTCGCATTTGCTGAATTTCGCGTATAGCTTGTGATCCCGCAGCCGTTGCAAGACTATACGCAGATGTTTCTTGTGATCTTCCTCTGATTTGGAATGTACCAGGATGTCATCGATGAAGACCACGACAAACTTGTCCAGCTCCGGCATGAATACCGAGTTCATTAAGTACATGAAGTGAGCTGGAGCATTGGTGAGGCTGAAGGACATGACCAGGTACTCATAAAGTCCGTACCTCGTCGAGAAAGATGTCTTTGGAATGTCCTCCACCCTTATCTTAATCTGATGGTACCCGGATCTTAAGTCCATCTTAGAAAAGATCTTTGCTTCGACCAACTGATCAAACAACATGTCAATCCGTGGCAACGGGTACTTGTTCTTGATGGTTACGGCATTTAATGGACGATAGTCCACGCAAAGCCGCAACGTTTCATCCTTCTTCTTTACAAATAATGCTGAACAGCCCCATGGCGAGGAGCTCGGCCTAATAAAACCCTTTTCCAGCAGGTCCGTTAGCTGGGTCTTCAATTCAGCCAATTCCTTGGGCGCCATCTTGTACGGTCTTCGGGATATTGGCATGGTTCCCGGTGCAAGTTCAATCTTGAACTCCACCTCTCTATCGGGCGGCATCCCCGGCAAATCATCCGGGAACACGCCAGGGAACTCTCGGACCACTGGAATATCTTCCAATCTGATGGTTGTGGCTTGATAGACACTTGGAAGTTTTATTTCTGGACTGTCCAGAAATAAGGAGTGAGACTCGTGCACTTCTGAGTTCAAGTGCACAACTCGGAGGACGGTGTCTAAAACAGCGCCGTGGCGGGTTAACCACGACATCCCAAAGATGACACCGACCTTTTGTCCTTCTAATATTATGAGAGACGTAGGGTAGACTCTACCCTCTAAGCATAATGGCGCTTTTGGGACCATCATGCTTGCTGAAATTTTCCCACCCGGTGAACAGATCACATAAGGACTATCGGTGGGTAGTATTTGCAAGCTATATTTATCAATGAAAGCTTGACTAATGAAGCTATGCGTCGCGCCTGAATCAAATAGTACTATGGCGGGATGCTGGTGGAGTTGGAACATACCCACAAGGATTGGTTCGCCCTCCGGCACGTCCTCTATGGCAAGCTGGTGGACGGTGCTGGGCCTAGGGTTTGCCCGCCGCGCATTAGTAGGGTTCCGGGGTTGACTCCACCCCGGAAACTGCGGTGCCACTCCGCCACCTTGCCTCTCCGGGCAACTGCTCGCGAAGTGTCCTGGACGACCACACTTGTAACATGTGGCCGCTGCTGGTGTAGTGCTCGGGGGACGAAAGCCCGGCATGCGTTGCTGAGGTGCATACGCACGCGGCATCAACCGCTGCTGCTGTTGTTGCGGAGGTGGTACTGGCAGTGCCAGCCTGAATGCCGGTGAAGAGTACGGCCGACTGCGGAAAAGCATCGACCTCTGGGGTGGCTGCCAGCGTGAACCTGATAGTGGGCGATTCACCAGCCGAAACTTCTGAGAAGGACCGCCCCCTTCTCCGCTGTTTTGCGGCGCGCTTCGCTTTCGCTCCGCCGCCGCCAACTCCTTGCCGGAGTCCTCTTGAACAATCGTAGCATCAATGATGTCGTTGAGGCTGCCGTAATTGAACATCGCCAATGTCCTTCAGGAGCGGGTTAAGCCCCTGGTAAAAGTGGTCCCGCCGCTTCTCGTCGGTATCTGCGTGATACAACGCGTAGAGCGCGAGATCGTTGAACGCCCTGGAGTATTCCAGCGCGTTCCGGCTCCCTTGCTGCAGGTGTAGGAACTCCTGCGTCTTCCTCTTCATCAAGCCTGGCGGTATGTGATAGGCCCTGAAGGCCGTCCGAAACTCCGTCCAGGTCATTACTCGGTCGGTGGGCTGTGAAGCACAGAAGTTGGCCTACCACGCGTTCGCGGATCCTTGGAGCTGCTGGACTGCGAACTGAGTCTTCCGCTGCTCACTTATCTGGAGCAGCCCGAATTTCATCTCTATTGCGCGGAGCCAGTTGTCCGTGTCAAGAGGTTCATCCGCCCTTGAGAATACCGGGAGATGAGTAGCCAGGAAGTCGAAGTAGGAGCTCTGTTGACTCTCCTCACGATCTTGACGTGTCTCTGGGTGAGACGTATTTGCGATTAGAGTCTTCAGCAACTCCCTGTGCTGCTGATGTGAACCCGCCATTGCCGCGACGATGTCGGCCAATGTAACCGTTGGCAGTGGCGGTTGCGGTGTTTGCTGTTGCTGTTGCTGCTGTTGCTGCTGCTGTCCCGAGGAGTCCTCGGGAGGCCGTTGGGAGGTCTCTCCCCCTTGACTGGTACCCCCAACGTCCGGGTTGGCACGAGTACGCGTCATTCTGAAATTTAAAACAGCAGCGGTTAGTACATGTCATACTTAAAATTCCATATGCAACAGTAGGTATTGAAGTGACACATGAATAATTTGCACAACATTCACATATATTGATAAAGCATAAACTTTATACAAGATACATTATTCTCGGGTCCCCGAGAAGTCATGCTCATGTCGTCACTACCTATACATACGCTACTGTCTACACGACATGTCACCGATTACAAAAGTTGGGTTACATTACCCTAGCTGCCCTACTTGGCAACTGTAACCCCTTACTCGGAGTAGAACTCGACCTCCTGCGGGTTGTCCTCCTCCGGTACCTCTGCTGGTGGCTCTGGATCTACCACCTCTTCGCCCATCTCGGGTTATCCCATTGCTGGAAGGCCCAAGACCACCGGTATGCCCAATACCTGAGGTACGAGGTCCTGCAAAGCTAGCACCTCGTCCATGGCCTGGTTGTAATCTTCTTCCCAGCCTTGCCCTTCCTCAATAGCGTCATCTCTCTCTTGAGCAAGGTCATCGTTCTGCTGGGTCAGATTCTTTACCAGTTCTTGTAACGCCGTGATGTCGACACGGCTCTTCTTCTTTGCCTTCTTCAGACGATGTAACTGATTGTGTTGTTCATTCAGTCGCTTGATCGTCGGAAGGAGCACATTACGGAGTGCGCTGTGAGCACTCTCGAAATGGTCTCCACGGCTCATGCTCTCCTTGAGCTTCGTGGCGAGATGCTCCGTATGAACAGCTTGGCTGTCCATCACGGCGTTTCCCGCCCTCATCTGGAGGCTGAGATTTGCCTCCGCGGGGTTGTACCTTGGGCAACCCGGATCTGTTGCCTCCCGGTACCTCTTTTCCCACACATGCTGAGCCCGTCCCTCCACCGGAACGAGCGCGTATGGAGTGCCCTCCATAGCCTGCACGTGCAGTTGGCAGAAACGTGACATGGTGTCATGGGCTGCCACTTGCCACATCCCTTCCGGCTGTCTACCTTTCACCGTGACGGTGAACGGCACCCAACCGGGTGGCATAGGTCCTGCAGGGACTTCGACATGGATTGTCCATGTCTTGTTCCCCTCTTCGCCTTCTTCCTTGGCGAAGTACTGTGGCATCTGGTTATATCCGAAATATTGAAGCATCTGCCTCAATATCTCTGGATAGCCGCTGCGGTGAGAACAGTGGGACACCACCCACCCGTTCTGCAACTGCTTTTCTGCTGTCATCTGTAAAAATTATATTTGAGAAATGTCAAATATTTGTTTAAACATTAAACCACTGAGATAACATAAGACATGTCATTGAACCCATAAAACTTGGAAACATAGTTCAAATTTTAAGCAAATTTGACTGCTGATCTGCTGTTCAACATGACAGCCCTGACCAGTTTCCATTTCAACCTGATTTAGGCCATGTCAAAGGCAAAACCAATTCTGGAGCTCAACATCAAAGTTAAAGCTAACTCCAATAGCTTTCTAGAAAGTACTTGCTTGGCCTAAGATCTGTCTTGGTTCAAAAGTTATGAGAGGTTAAAGTTAACAGAATTTCTGGAGAAACTTGGACAGCACCTCCCTGCCTTAGGTGCTGATTTGACCCAAGAATTCCAGTTAATTCCGTCCCTAATCTGACAAAACTTTCTGTTACAAAGTTGTAACCCATCTCATAAGATTTCCAGAACTACCTCATTTTCTAATTTTGGATTTTTATGCAGGAAGTTATACTCAATTTACAGAGAGTTTACAGAGAGTCTTTGCTCCGCCGTGTTTTCTGGACAGTTTCAACTCTACTGTATTTTTCGATTGGTTTAAGGGATGAAACACCTCTGGACCTCAACAGAAAAGTTGTAAAGATCTTCCGAAGCTTTCCAGAAATGTATCATATGACCCCAACCTCGAAAGAACTCAACCTCTAACCTCTGATTAACTCCAGCCTTAATTCAGCTGAAAACAGAGTGCTCTGTCCTTAACAACCTATAAGTTGAAAACTTGTTAACTTTGAATATTCTGATTAAGGGAAGGAGTTACATTAAGTTTTACTACTTTGGATTAAAACCTTCAAGTTTTACAATGAAGTTGTTCATTTAGTGAGGTGTGACGTCGATGCGTCACCAGATTATGTCGGTACTACGTCCTCACAAAGAAAAACCTATACCAGACTTAGCCGGCTTCGTTACTTCAGTGGCACTAAGCGTCACTCACACACGGATGCTACACGTCTACCGTTTTGTGGTCAGACTACCCGCAGAAACTCAAACAATCGTCAGACTCGACTGCACACCGAGCCCGGAATCCATACAGTTCGTACACCCGACCGTCATCACTTGCCCGGGTGTTCTCAAGCCAAACACGCCTTGAGTTACGTGTTCACGTTTCAGACCACGTGACGGGGTCTACCAAGTTGCACCACGCACACCAGGGACAGACGTTGCTCGAATACCCAAACGACATGAAGAGTCGTAGAGGATACCAAAGTGGGTCGGGTTACCTGCCACCCGTGGGGCTCCACCCTTCAGCTTGTGCGCACTGGTGGACAGCGCTTACGTGCACCCCCAAGACATAAACGTCTCGAGATACATGATTTTCCGACATAGACAGATAGGTTCGTATGCCACTTTCTATATGCTAATAGCATCCTTATACAGGCTACTAACTCGTTCCTCACTGGATTTTTGAAAAAGATGACCTTTTCAGTGTGTTAAACATCAAGCGAGCTCTGATACCAATGCTGACACGACCCCACGGTCTTGTCGAGCCAGGATCACGCTGAGGGGTGCTGCGTTGCACAGCACCGGATAACACACATCAAAAGTACAAAGCGGAAGCGAAATTTTATTACATAAATGACTTTATGAACATTTGTACATCAAAATAAGTCCAGTCTACACTCACGGGCGTAGACTACGCATCAAGTCCACGTCCAGCCCTTGAACGTGTCCCTGCTAGCACACACGCACACTAACTCTGCGGCGTGCACGACTCCCACTCGACGGGGTTCCCCTCCTGGGGCTCCGTCTCCTCTTCGGGAGTCCCTTCCTCATAGAACCCTGCAAAAGCTTCAAACACAAGCAGTGAGCACGAAGGCTCAGCAAGTCTGACCCGTCTCACCAAAACATGGAACTTCTACATGAGGGTTGATGGGTTACATGAGGTAAAAATCATTTGCATGGACTCGCCTAATTAGTGGAACCTTACTTTCAGGTTTTAGCAGCAGGTGGTGGAGAACCTTACGCTAAGGCACATGAGAGAGCCGCAATCAAACAAGAAACGCATTTCTCTCACGTACTTTGCCCAAAGTTGAAAGGAACTTTAATTAGCTCTAAACTACAGCAATCATTAACAATCAAGTTCATATTTCAATCAGCAACATTTTAACATGTAACTAGCCTGTTCTTTCTACGTCATGGTACAGTGAACAAGTGGTACTCACTGACCACGAGGGACGGCGATTATAATCGATTTACACCTGCAGGTTTACCCGAACAACCCGTCATGTACGCCCTTACTCGATGTTGCCTATAACAACCATCACGGACGCCGTATGCAACTACCTTTCACCCGTTAGCCAAATGTTGAACCGGTCCAATCGTCGCGAGCAAGAGGTCTATGCACGCGCATCTCAGTGTCGCCAGCTGATTTACACCTCGAGCTCTCAACCTACCCTCTGAATGACCAGCTATGCCTCAACACCCAGCTACCCGAGTTACATCGGTTTCCCGGTTCCCATATAGCCGGTAGGTCTTCGGTACTGTTCTAGCTTGTTCAACAGGCCCGCACATGGCTCGGTCCTCAATCGACACAAGCGGAGCTATAGCACACAGGCCCCAAAGTCCTGCTTCCCTTACCCTCCGCTTGGTCTCATTTTCTTGCCATGTGTTTCATGTGCTATCACTACATGAGTCGAGTGCCTCTAGCCTATGCTCGCGAGTAGTTCCAACTACTCGACTTGTACCGAATCCTACCCTAACTTAGCTTTGCAGTGGCTAATAGGGTTTGCAATCCTAAACCCAACCCAGGGTTTTCTTGGCTTTGCAATTGGGTTTCCAAGCAAGACTCTAATGCAAGGAATTATAATACTCAAGTAAGTGCTCAAAACAATAAAAATTTGTAAAACAGTTAATGTAAACCGGGGCTTGCCTTGCTGCTCTTGGTCGTAGGCTAGCTGCTCCTCTGGAGTAACGAAGTCTAGGACTTCGGGTTCCTCCTCGACCTTAGCGACTATATGATAGAAGAAGTACATGTATCAATTTAAATGCATTTGTATTAAGTTTGAACTTGTGAAGTTTATAACTCTTACTAGACAAACCCAATGACTGTGAAACTATTACTGTGGTTTGGTTACAACCTAAACACAGACTTGGTCAAGTTTTAGTTGCAGCAAAGCTCATTTGAGCCCTCCACAATTTATCATGTACTTGAACTTAATTGGAACTCTTAGGGTGTTCTAAGGATTTTCATGAAACAAACTATGACTTTCTGAAAACTAGATTTTCAGAGGGTTCTAATGGAGTTGGTCTCACTTAATTTGAAGGTTCCTAGCCAAGGATATGAGCTAAACCATTTCAGAGAAAATTCTGAAAATGTTTCTGAACATTTTCTATTTTCTTTGGAACAGTTCCACTAATCACACCATTAGGTGGATAAAATAAAGCTCAAATGGATCTGAAATTTTAATGGATAAAATGAGCTCAAATGGATCTGATATTTTGGTGAACATCCCAGCAAAATTTCAGGATTTTCCTCCAAAGGATTCTCCAGTTAAAATTCCAAACAGTTTAAACTTTGAGGAATTAATTCTGCAGAAATAGGGATTTTCATGAAGTGAAACTTGATTTGCTGGAAAGTGCTCAGAGAGCTGAATCCAACAAAATTTGGTTCACTCGATTTGGAGCTTTCTAGCCAAAGTTATGAGGATTTGAAGTTTGAATGAAATCTGAAAATCGGGGAAAAAGTTTAAATCTGCCGGGTTCCGAGGGGACACGTGTTGAGCGCCGAGGTGACAGCACACCGCGGCCCACCAGGTTTTTGCGCGCCAGAACACCCGATCCCGGCCGCAGCCCGATCCTGATTTAAAATATCTCCCGCTGACAGCTGGGGTCCACCCCCTTCGTCAACCTCCCGCCGCTTGCTGCCGCCGGGGGACCTCGCCGGAGAGCTCGCCGGCAGCTTCTGTAAAGCTCCAAACTTCACGATCTTGGCCGCCTCTGCCTATTTCCACTCGGGGAACAGGATTCTTGGGTCAGCTCGCCATGAAACTGGCCGGTGCATGGTCAGCGACGAGTAGCAGCCTCGGGAGAACTTCGGCTGTGTTGCCCGTCCTCCCTAGCACCTCACCCGATCAAGCTAAGGGTCGTCGAGCATCAGTGGACCATAGGAAAGGTCGATGTGAGCTCCACGGAGCTCGGGAAGGGCTGTGTTGGGCTGTCACCTTGAGACCTAGGCCGGAAATCGGGATTTCTACTAAAACTCGAAGAACAGCGGTCTCCCTCCATGGTTCTTCGTGGTTCCTGCTCGTATGGACCCACACGGGCTACTAGAAGTGATCCTCTCCATGAGAGGATGAGTGATGCAGTGTGTCTTACAAATTTCTCGGATCGGTACAGACCTATCTTTTGCACACCGTCGCGAAAACATGAAATTCTGGCCTATGCAGCGTTTGTCACGCTGCCGGAGCTTGCAGAAATGAAAGAGGGGTTGAAGGCGAAACCTCTTTGCTGTTCACAGCTCCGTGAACGGTGGGCTGTGGTAGCCGGAAGGACGGTTCCCGCAGCGGAGGCTCGAGCTGAACCGGCAGAGAAGGGATCGCCGCGGTGGAGCTCAAGGAAGACCGCGCAGGGTCTGGAACCGATGCGAGGGTGTTGAAGATGGCTTGGCGCACCCGGTGCTGGTCTCAGATCGCCGGGATGGTCATTGGATCGGCCGGGCGACGAGGAACCGAAAGTTCACTCGGGCGGCGAGGTGCTTCGGCTTTTTGGGTGGAAATGCGACGAGGCAGCGGTGGAAGGCACCGGTGACCGCTCGGGCGGGTAGATAAAGACCCCGAGAGTCGGTTCCGCGGCTGAGATCGCAAGCAGCTGGTGGCTTCGCCGTTCCTTCGCCGTGGCGGCAGCTCGGGTCAGCGCAAGAACCCGAGTGCAGAGTTCAGTCGGCTGGGTTCCCTTCAGAGGCTGACCAGTGGGTCCCACTGTAAGGGCCTCAGTTTTAACAACCATTTGCAGTGCTCATCACCACACCACACACCTCATTTGAGCAAGAATGATGAACACAAATGAAGAGCAAGTAACAACTATCAACATGCTCATTAGAGAACAAACTCACACATTGCAAAAGTGGTATTTCCCACATGTGATATAGATGGGCTGGACATATGAAAACTCCTACACTTTGCTAAGGATGTCCATGCCAAGTTTCACCCAAATTCAAAACCTTTTTGAGGTCATTTTGGGTATAGTTAGGAAGAGGGCAGTTTGAAACCATATTCAAATTCAAACTGTTTTCAACCACTGAATTTAAAAGTGGAAGGCATATTCTCACTCAGCACATTTTTGTGAGCTCACACACCAATTTTCACTCCATTTGGAGTTGATCTTGACATGAGCTAAGGGGGAGAAATTCAAACTTTATTTGAATTTCAAACTGAACTTGTGCTGAAATTCATTCAAACCAAACCTCATTTGAACTTTGATCAATTCAAATGGCTCTTGGGTGAATAATTTGAATGGCCAAGGGTAGAATAGGGTTCACTGTTTACCACAGCTGTTAGGAGTAAATTTCAGAGGTTAAAAGAGGAGTGGGACCCACATGTCAGCCTCTGCCTCAAAGCAAACCGAGTGAACCACAGTTCAGTCGGTTCCCGGCAGCTGTGCGCGCGCGCCACCGAAGGGGGCAGCCGGCGCCAGCTCCTGCTGCGTGCCCCAAGCCGGAGACCAGCCGACCGGGCTATTTATTCCCTCCCCGGCGTGCTCCGATCCCTCACTTCCCGAGCTGCCGACGTACACGATCCATTTCTCCACTGCCATCACCGGCGCTCGAGTTCCTGCTTGATCAAGCCGATCGCAGCTCCCTCTTTCCATTCCAAGGTCCCGGCAAGGTACTAGCGACCATCCTCCATCCTTCCCATTGATAGAAATCGATTGAAACCGAGTGATATCGGCTGTGCCGAAAGATCAAACTCGGAACTGGAAACCGCCGCACCTCGGGCTCTCGTGGACAGCCCAACCTGGGCGTTGTCACGCCCGAGCCAAGGCAACCTTGGACGCGCAGGTGACCGGTGCTGCTCACCCCCGAGCCACAGCTCGAGTGATTGCTCACCGGCGGCGAATTTCCACTTTTCCCCTTTCTGTGTACAGAACGACCTTCGGGTACGATTCTGTGTAATTCGTGCGCTAGAAAGGATTAGAGGGCCTCAGGCCACTCCCACACGAGCTAGACACGGTGACGCACAAGTCGCCTTCACAACTCTGGGCCGGAGAACCTCTGTGCCCGGCGTAATTCAAGGTCTACTAATGGCGGAACGAACGGGGGGCATCGGGCGCACGGTGAGGACCTATTTCGGGCCTTCCCCGAGCTGCTCCGAGTTCATGTCGACCTTCTCTGAGGTCCACTGATGCTCCCCGACCGATTTCCCAAGTAGCTGAGGTACTAGGAGAGTCAGCCGACATGGCCGAAGTCGTTCCGATATGGCGGCTCGTCGCCGACCATACTCCGGCCGTTGTCATGAGCAGCTGACCCTCGGATCATGTTCCCCAAGCAAAAGTAGGCAGGGGCGGCCAGAATCAAGAAGTTTGGAGCTGTACAGCAGCCAGCGGCGAGCTCTCCGGCGAGGTCCCTCGGCGGCGGAGCGCGGGTGTCGCGAGGTTGAAGAAGGGGGTGGACCCCAGCTGTCAGCGGCCGATATTTTGAATCGGGATCCGGCTGCGGCCGGGATCGGGTGTGCTGGCGCGCAAAAGCCTTGTGGGCCGCGGTGTGCCATCGCCTAGGCGTGCGACGCGTGTCCCCTGGGCCCACGCGCGAGTTTAAACTTTTCCCCGATTTTCAGATTTCCTTCAAACTTCAAATCCTTATAACTTTGGCTAGAAAGCTCCAAATTGAGTGAACCAAATTTTGCTGGATTCAGCTCTCCGAGTACTTTCCAGAAAATCAAGTTTCACTTCATGAAATCCTTTAATTCTCCAGAATTAATTCCTTAAAGTTTAAACTGTTAGGAATTTTAACTGGAGAATCCTTTGGGGGAAAAATCTGAAATTTTGCTGAGATGTTCACCAAAATATCCTTGAGCTACCATAAAAATTTCAGATCCATTTGAGCTCATTTAGTCCACCTAATGGTGTGATTAGTAAAACTGTTCCAGAGAAAATAGAAAATGTTCAGAAACATTTTCAGAATTCTCTCTGAAATTGTTTAGCTCATATCTTTAGTTAGGGACTTCCAAATTAAGTGAGACCAACTCCATTAGAACCCTCTGAAAATCTATTTTTCAGAAAGACATAGTTTGTTTCATGAAAATCCTTAGAACACCCTAAAAGCCTTTAATTAAGGTCAAGGACATAATTAATTGTGGAGGGCTCAAATGAGCTTTGCTGCAACTAAAACTTGACCAATTCCTTGTTTAGGTTGTAACCAAGCCACAGTAAAAGTTTCACAGTCATTAGGTCTGTCTAGCAAGGGTTACAGACTTCACAACTTCAAAGTGAATACAAATACATTTAAATTAATACATACATTGTTCTTATCATGTAGTCGCTAAGGTCGAGGAGGAACCCGAAGTCCTAGACTTCGTTACTCCGGAGGAACAGCTAGCCTACGACCAAGAGCAGCAAGGCAAGCCCCGGTTTGCATTAACCTTTTTACAAATTTTTATTGTTTTGAGCACATACTTGTTTCCTTTGTTCTTTGCATTAGAGTCTTGATTGGAAACCCAACTGCACAGCCAAGAAAACCATGGGTTGGGTTTAGGATTGCAAACCTCGTTAGCCACTGCATTGCTAGGATAGAGTAGGATTCGGTACAAGTCGAGTAGTTGGAACTACTCGCGAGAATAGGCTAGAGGCACATTGCTCGGGTAGAGATAGCACATGAAACACATGGCAAGAAAATGAGACCGAGCGGAGAGTAAGGGCAGCAGGACTTTGGGGCCTGTGTGCTGTAGCTCCGCTTGTGTCGATTGAGGACCGAGCCGTGTGCGGGCCTGTTGAACAAGCTAGAACAGTACCGAAGACCTACCGGCTATATGGGAACCGGGAAACTGATGTAACTCGGGTAGCTGGGTATTGAGGCATTGCCCGTCGTTCAGAGGGTAGGTTGAGAGCTCGAGGTGTAAATCAGCTGGCGGCACAGAGATGCGCGTGCAGGGACCTCTTGCTCGGGACGATGGGACCGGTTCAATATTTGGCTAACGGGTGAAAGGTAGTCGCGTACGGCGTCCGTGATGGTTGTTGTAGGCTACATCGAGTACAGGCGTACGTGACGGGTTGTTCGGGTAATCCCTGCAGGTGTAAATCGATTATAATCGCCGTCCCTCGCGGTCAGTGAGTACCACTTGTTCACTGTACCGTGACGTAGAAAGAACAGGCTAGTTACATGTTAAAATGTTGCTGATTGAAAGCTGGACATTGTTTGTTAATGATATGCTGTAGTTTAGTGCTAACTAAAGTTCTTTTCAACTTTGGGCAAGGTACATGAGAAAAATGCGTTTCTTGTTTGATTGCGGCTCTCTTATGTGCTTTAGCGTAAAGTTCTCCACAACCTGCTGCTAAAACTTGAAAGTAAGGTTCTACTAATTAGGCGAGTCCTTGCAAATGATTCTTACCTCATGCAACCCATTACCCTCATGTAGAAGTTCCATGTTTAGGTGAGACGGGTCAGACTTGCTGAGCCTTCATGCTCACTGCTTGTGTTTGAAGCTTTTGCAGGGTTTTATGAGGAAGGGACTCCCGAAGAGGAGACGGAACCCCAGGAGGGGAACCCCGTCGAGTGGGAGTCGTGCACGCCGCAAAGTTAGTGTGTGTGTGTGCTAGCAAGGACACGTTCAAGGGCTGAACGTGTACTTTATGCTTAGTCTACGCCCGCGAGTGTGGACTAAACTTATTTTGGATGTAAACATGTTGATAAACTTGTTTATGTAATAAAGCTTCCGCTTCCGCTTTGTACCGTTGACGTGTGTTATACGGTGCTGCGCAACGCAGCACCCCTCAGCGTGATCCTGACTCGACAGGACCAATGGGGTCGTGTCAGCGTGGTATCAGAGTTCGCTTGAGGTTTAACACAGTACAAAGGTCTTCTTTTTCAAGAATCCAGTGAGGAACGAGTTAGTAGCCCGTATAAGGATGTTATTAGTATATAGAAAGTGGCTTATTAACCCATTTGTTATGTCGGAAAATCGTGCATCTCGGGACGTTCATGTCTTGGGGGGTGCACGTAAGCGCTGTCCACCAGTGCGCACAAGCTGAAGGGTGGAGCCCCACGGGTGGCAGGTAACCCGACCCGCTTTAGTATCCTCTACGACTCTTCATGTCGTTTGGGGTATTCGAGCAACGTCTGTCCCTGGCGTTCGTGGTGCAACATGGGAGACCCCGTCACGTGGTCTAAAACGTGAACACGTAACTCAAGGCGTGTTTGGCTTGAGAACATCCGGGCGAGTGATGACGGCCGGGTGTACAAACTGTATGGATTCCGGGCTCGGTGTGCAGCCGAGTCTGATGATTGGTTGAATTTCTGCAGGTAGCCTTACCACGAAACGGTAGACGTGTAGAATCCGGGTGCGAGTGACGAGTAGTGCCACTGGACTAACGAAGCCGGCTAAGCCCGGTATAGGTTTTTCTTTGTGAGGACGTAGTACCGACATGATCTGGTGACGCATCGACGTCACGCCCAACTAAATGAACAACTTCATTTAAAAATTTGAAGGTTTTGATCCAGAGTGGTAAAACTTGATGTAACTCCTTCCCTTGAACAGGATATTCAAAGCTAACAAGTTTTCAACTTATAGGATGTTAAGGACAGAGCACTCTGTTTTCAGCTAAATCAAGGCTGAAGTTAATCAGAGGTCAGAGCTTGAGTTCTTTCGAGGTTGGGGTCATATGATACATTTCTGGAAAGCTTTGGAGGAGCTTTACAACTTTTCTGTTGAGTTCCAGAGGTGTTTTATCCCTTAACTACTCGAAAAATGCAGTAGAGTTGAAACTGTCCAGAAAACAGGACAGAGCAAAGACTCTTTGTAGACTCTCTGTAAATTAAGCATAACTTCCTGCTTAAAAATCCAAAAATAGGAAATGAGGTAGTTCTGGAAAGCTTATGAGATGGGTTACAACTTTGTAACAGAAAGTTTTGTCAGATTAGGAACAGAATTAACTGGGATTCTTGGATCAAATCAGTACCTAAGGCAGGGAGGTGCTGTCCAATTGTTTCCAGAAATTCTGTTAACTTTGACATCTCATAACTTTTGAACCAGGACAGATCATAGGCCAAGCAAATGCTTTCTGGAAAGCTATTGAAGTTAGCTTTAACTTTGATGTTAAGCTCCAGAATTAGTTTTGCTTTTAACCTGGCCTAAATCAGGTTGATATGGAAACTGGTCAGGGCTGTCATGGTAACAGCAGATCAGCAGTCAAATTTGTTTAAAAATTTGAACTATGTTTCCAAGTGTTATGGGTTCAATGACATATCTTATGTTATAACTCAATGGTTTACTGTTTACCTAAATATTTGACATTTCTCAAATATATTTTTACAGATGGCAGCAGATAAACGGTTGGAAAACGGGTGGATAGTTTCCCACTGTTCTGACCGTAGCGGCTACCGGGAAGCATTGTGGCAAATGCTCCAATATTTCGGGTACAACCAGATGCCGCAATACTTCGCCAAGGAAGAAGGCGAAGAGGGGAACAAGACGTGGACGATCCATGTCGAGGTTCCTACAGGACCTACGCCACCCGGTTGGGTGCCATTCACCGTCACGGTGAGAGGAAGACAACCGGAAGGTATGTGGCAAGTGGCAGCCCGTGACACTATGTCACGTTTCTGCCAACTACACGTGCAGGCTATGGAGGGAACTCCATACGCACTCGTTCCGGTGGAGGGACGAGCTCAGCATGTGTGGGAAGAGAGGTACCTGGAGGCAACAGACCCGACTTGCCCAAGGTACAACCCCGCGGAGGCAAACCTCAGCCTCCAAATGAGGGCGGGAAATGCTGTGATGGACAGCCAAGCTGTTCATACGGAGCATCTCGCCACTAAGCTCAAGGGGAGCACCAGCCGTGGAGATCATTTCGAGAGTGCTCACAGCGCACTCCGCAATGTGCTCCTTCCGACGATTAAGCGACTGAATGAACAACACAATCAGTTGCGTCGTCTGAAGAAGGCAAAGAAGAAGAGCCGTGTCGATATCGCGGCGTTGCAAGAACTGGTGCAGACCCTAACCCAGCAGAATGCGGACCTTGCTCAAGAGCGGGACGACGCTATTGAGGAAGGACAAGGCTGGGAAGAGGACTACAACCAGGCTATGGACGAGGTGCATGCATTGCAGGACCTCGTGCCCCCGGTATTGGGCGTACCGGTAGTTCTGGGTCTTTCAGCCATGGGAGAACCCGGAATGGGAGAAGAGGTGGTAGATCCCGAACCACCAGCCGAGGTACCGGAGGAGGACGACCCACAGGAGGTCGAGGTCTACTCCGAGTAGGGGGTTACGGTGGCCAAGTAGGGCAGCTAGGGTAGCGTAACCCAACTTTTGTAATCGGTGACATGTCGTGTAGACAGTAGCTTATGTATAGGTAGTGACGACATGAGCACGACTTCTCGGAGATCCGAGAATAATGTATCTTGTATAAAGTTTATGCTTTATCAATATATGTGAATGTTGTGCAAAGTTAATCATGCGTCGCTTCAATACTTACTGCTGTTATGGAATTTTGAGTAAGACATGTGCTAATTGCTGCGGTGTTGAATTTCAGAATGACGCGTACTCGTGCCAACCCTGATGTTGGAGGTACTAGCCAAGGGGGAGAGACCTCCCAACCGCCTCCCGAGGACTCCTCGGGACAGCAGCAGCAACAGCAACAGCAAACACCGCCACCGCCACTGCCAACGGTTACATTGGCCGACATTGTCGCGGCAATGGCGGGTTCACATCAGCAGCATACAGAGCTGCTGCAAACGTTAATTGCGAATACGTCTCGCCCAGAGAGACGTCAAGATCGCGAGGAGCGCCAACAGAGCTCCTACTCTGACTTCCTGGCGACTCATCCCCCTGTATTCTCAAGGGCGGATGAACCACATGACGCGGACAACTGGCTCCGCGCCATAGAGATGAAGTTTGAGCTGCTCCAAATCAGCGAGCAGCGCAAGACTCAGTTCGCGGTCCAGCAGCTCCAAGGATCCGCGAGCGCGTGGTGGGCCAACTTTTGTGCTTCACAACCCACCGACCGAGTGATGACCTGGGCGGAGTTCCGGACGGCCTTCAGGGCCTATCATATACCGCCCGGTTTGATGAAGAGGAAAACGCAGGAGTTCCTACACCTGCAACAAGGGAGCCGGAACGCGCTGGAATATTCCAGAGCGTTCAACGATCTCGCGCTCTACGCGTCGTATCACGCAGATACGGACGAGAAGCGGCGGGACCATTTTTACCAGGGGCTTAACCCGCTCCTGAAGGACAAGCTGGCGATGTTCAATCGCGGCAGCCTCAACGACATAATTGATGCTGCGATTGTTCAGGAAGACTCCGGCAAGGAGTTGGCGGCGGCAGAGCGAAAGCGAAGCGCGCCGCAGAGCAGCGGAGAAGGAGGCAGTCCTTCTCAGAAGTTTCGGATGGTGAATCGCCCACCATCAGGTCCGCGCTGGCAGCCACCACAGCGGTCGATGCCGTTCCGCAGTCGGCCGTACTCTTCACCGGCCTTCCGGCCGGCACTGCCAGTACCACCGCAACAACAACAGCAGCAGCGGGCGATGCCGCGTGCGTTTGCACCTCCGCAACGCATGCCGGGCTTTCGTCCACCAAGTACTCCACCAGCAGCGGCCACATGTTACAAGTGTGGTCGTCCAGGACACTTCGCGAGCAGTTGCCCGGAGAGGCAAGGCGGCGGAGTGGCATCACAGTTTCCGGGGAGGAATCAACCCCGGAACCCTACTAATGCGCGGCGGGCAAACCCTAGGCCCGGTACTGTCCACCAGCTTGCCATTGAGGACGTGCCGGAGGGCGAGCCAATCCTTGCGGGTATGTTCCAACTCCACCAGCATCCCGCTATAGTACTATTTGATTCAGGCACCACGCATAATTTTATTAGCCAAGCTTTCATTGCTAAACACAGCTTGCCAATACTACCCACCGATAGTCCATATTTAATTTGTTCACCGGGTGGGAAGATTTCAGCAAGCGTAATGGTCTCCAAAGCACCATTATGCTTAGCGGATAGAGTGTACCCCACGTCTCTCATTATCTTAGAGGGACAAAAGGTCGATGTCATCCTAGGGATGTCGTGGTTAACCCGCCACGGCGCTGTTTTAGACACCGTCCTTCGAGTCGTGCACTTGAACTCAGAGGTGCACGGTTCTCACTCATTATTTCTGGACAGTCCAGAAATAAAACTTCCAAGTGTCTATCAAGCCACCACCATCAGATTGGAAGACATTCCAGTGGTCCGAGAGTTCCCGGATGTATTCCCGGACGATTTGCCGGGGATGCCACCCGATAGAGAGGTGGAGTTCAAGATTGAACTTGCACCAGGAACCATGCCAATATCCCGAAGGCCGTACAAGATGGCGCCCCAGGAGTTGGCTGAACTGAAGACTCAGCTCACGGACCTTCTGGAGAAGGGTTTTATTAGGCCGAGCTCCTCCCCATGGGGTTGTTCGGCATTATTTGTCAAGAAGAAGGATGAAACGTTGCGGCTTTGCGTGGACTACCGTCCATTAAATGCCGTAACCATCAAGAACAAGTACCCGTTGCCACGGATCGACATGTTGTTTGATCAATTGGTCGAAGCGAAGATCTTTTCCAAGATGGATTTAAGATCCGGGTACCATCAGATTAAGATAAGGGCGGAGGACATTCCAAAGACAGCTTTCTCGACAAGGTACGGACTTTATGAGTACCTGGTCATGTCCTTTGGCCTCACCAATGCTCCAGCTCACTTCATGTACTTAATGAACTCGGTGTTCATGCCGGAGCTGGACAAGTTTGTCGTGGTCTTCATCGACGACATCCTGGTATATTCCAAGTCAGAGGAAGATCACAAGAAACATCTGCGTATAGTCTTGCAACGGCTGCGGGATCACAAGTTATACGCAAAGTTCAGCAAATGCGAGTTTTGGATATCGCAAGTGCCTTTCCTCGGGCATATCATCTCAGCAGAGGGTATCGCTGTGGACCCGAGCAAGATCACGCAAGTGCTGAATTGGAAATCCCCGAGAACGGTTCATGAGGTACGGAGTTTCCTCGGACTCGCGGGATATTATCGGAGGTTCATTCCGAACTTCTCGAAGATTGCCAAGCCAATGACAGAGCTGCTGAAGAAGGCTACCAAATATGTTTGGAATCCAGCATGTGAAGCAGCATTCAAGGCTTTAGTCAAGCACCTGACATCAGCACCGGTTTTGGCACAGCCAGACACAACAAAACCGTTCGATGTGTACTGCGATGCATCCGGCATTGGGCTCGGATGTGTGCTGATGCAAGACCGAAGAGTGGTCGCGTATGGATCAAGGCAGCTTAGGAATCATGAGCAAAATTATCCAACTCACGATTTGGAGCTCGCTGCCGTGGTACTTGCACTGAAGATGTGGATGCACTACCTACTCGGTAACCTCGTACATTTATATACCGACCACAAAAGCCTCAAGTACATATTCACTCAGAAGGAGCTGAACATGAGGCAACGTAGATGGTTAGAACTGATAAAGGATTACGAAATAGAGATCCATTATCATCCGGGCAAGGCAAACGTTGTGGCAGATGCGCTGAGCCGCAAGTCACACGTTAATAATCTGACCATCACACCGTTGGAAGAGAGCGAACCACCACTACATGTGATTCCACACGGAGCTCTCTACAACTTAGCTTTGATCCCCACCATCCGCGAAGAGATAGCGGCAGCCCAGAAGAATGACAAGGGCATGTCACATTTGCGGAGACGTGTAGACAGTGGGGAGTTGAAATGTTTCCGGAAGGACGGAGACGGCGTCCTATGGTTCAAGGACCGGATTGTCGTACCCCGAAACCCGGAATTACGGAAGAAAATCTTTGATGAGGCTCACTTATCAAAGTTTTCTATTCACCCCGGCAGCAACAAGATGTATCAAGAACTCAGAAGCAAGTTTTGGTGGACACGGATGAAGCGAGAGACGGCAAAATACGTGTCCGAGTGTGATACATGTCGAAGGGTGAAGGCCGACCACATGCGGAAACCGGGACTGCTGCAACCACTGGGCATTCCTGCCTGGAAGTGGGAGGACGTGAGCATGGATTTCGTCGTCGGTTTACCCACCACCTTACAGAAACATGATTCTGTGTGGGTGATCGTCGATCGGCTCACCAAAGTTGCCCATTTCATCCCGGTCAACACCAATTACAACGCCAAGAAGTACGCTGAACTGTACATCTCACGGATCTTGTGCTTATACGGCGTACCCTGTACCATCATATCGGACCGGGGCACTTTATTTGTGTCCCGTTTTTGGGAGCAGCTGCACGCTGTCTTGGGGACGAAGCTGATCCGTAGTTCAGCCTACCACCCGCAGACGGATGGACAAACCGAGCGGGTAAATCAAATCCTAGAAGACATGCTACGAGCTTGCGCTATCGACCACGGCAAGAATTGGGATGATCACTTGCCATTAGCCGAGTTCTCGTACAACAATGGGTACCAAGCCAGCATCAAGATGGCGCCCTACGAGGCGCTATACGGCAGGAAATGCCGCACACCACTGAACTGGTGTGAGTCTGGCGAGAGGGTTACCTTCGGGATTGACCTTGTCAACCACGCGGAAGAAAAGGTTCGACTAATTCAAGCGAACCTAAAAGCCGCTCAATCCCGTCAGAAACAGTATGCGGACCAGAGAAGGCGCCCCTTTCAATTCGAAGTTGGGGACCACGTATATCTACGGGTGTCTCCAATGAAGAGCGTAAACAGATTTGGGGTGCGAGGAAAGTTGGCACCCCGATTCATCGGTCCATTCCAGATTACCGAAAGATGTGGATCGGTAGCATACCGGCTGAAATTACCAGAAGCACTTTCCGGTGTGCACGACGTCTTTCACGTTTCCCAGCTGAGGAAGTGTCTCAAGCTATCAACTACCGTTCAGCTGGAAGACATTGAAGAACTGCAACCGGATCTCACTTATCGGGAGGAACCGGTGCAGGTTATTGATGAAAAGGCCCGAACCACACGCAACCGTACGTTGTGGTTCTACAAGGTTCTATGGAGTAATCACTCCATGGACGAAGCGACATGGGAGAGCGAAGAATTCCTTCGCACTAACTACCCCGACTTTTTTACGTCGCACATCCGGTAATTTTCCACCGTCCTCTCTCTCATTTTCACCTTATAATCTCGGGACGAGATTCTTTTAAGGGGGGAGGAATGTAAGGGCCTCAGTTTTAACAACCATTTGCAGTGCTCATCACCACACCACACACCTCATTTGAGCAAGAATGATGAACACAAATGAAGAGCAAGTAACAACTATCAACATGCTCATTAGAGAACAAACTCACACATTGCAAAAGTGGTATTTCCCACATGTGATATAGATGGGCTGGACATATGAAAACTCCTACACTTTGCTAAGGATGTCCATGCCAAGTTTCACCCAAATTCAAAACCTTTTTGAGGTCATTTTGGGTATAGTTAGGAAGAGGGCAGTTTGAAACCATATTCAAATTCAAACTGTTTTCAACCACTGAATTTAAAAGTGGAAGGCATATTCTCACTCAGCACATTTTTGTGAGCTCACACACCAATTTTCACTCCATTTGGAGTTGATCTTGACATGAGCTAAGGGGGAGAAATTCAAACTTTATTTGAATTTCAAACTGAACTTGTGCTGAAATTCATTCAAACCAAACCTCATTTGAACTTTGATCAATTCAAATGGCTCTTGGGTGAATAATTTGAATGGCCAAGGGTAGAATAGGGTTCACTGTTTACCACAGCTGTTAGGAGTAAATTTCAGAGGTTAAAAGAGGAGTGGGACCCACATGTCAGCCTCTGCCTCAAAGCAAACCGAGTGAACCACAGTTCAGTCGGTTCCCGGCAGCTGTGCGCGCGCGCCACCGAAGGGGGCAGCCGGCGCCAGCTCCTGCTGCGTGCCCCAAGCCGGAGACCAGCCGACCGGGCTATTTATTCCCTCCCCGGCGTGCTCCGATCCCTCACTTCCCGAGCTGCCGACGTACACGATCCATTTCTCCACTGCCATCACCGGCGCTCGAGTTCCTGCTTGATCAAGCCGATCGCAGCTCCCTCTTTCCATTCCAAGGTCCCGGCAAGGTACTAGCGACCATCCTCCATCCTTCCCATTGATAGAAATCGATTGAAACCGAGTGATATCGGCTGTGCCGAAAGATCAAACTCGGAACTGGAAACCGCCGCACCTCGGGCTCTCGTGGACAGCCCAACCTGGGCGTTGTCACGCCCGAGCCAAGGCAACCTTGGACGCGCAGGTGACCGGTGCTGCTCACCCCCGAGCCACAGCTCGAGTGATTGCTCACCGGCGGCGAATTTCCACTTTTCCCCTTTCTGTGTACAGAACGACCTTCGGGTACGATTCTGTGTAATTCGTGCGCTAGAAAGGATTAGAGGGCCTCAGGCCACTCCCACACGAGCTAGACACGGTGACGCACAAGTCGCCTTCACAACTCTGGGCCGGAGAACCTCTGTGCCCGGCGTAATTCAAGGTCTACTAATGGCGGAACGAACGGGGGGCATCGGGCGCACGGTGAGGACCTATTTCGGGCCTTCCCCGAGCTGCTCCGAGTTCATGTCGACCTTCTCTGAGGTCCACTGATGCTCCCCGACCGATTTCCCAAGTAGCTGAGGTACTAGGAGAGTCAGCCGACATGGCCGAAGTCGTTCCGATATGGCGGCTCGTCGCCGACCATACTCCGGCCGTTGTCATGAGCAGCTGACCCTCGGATCATGTTCCCCAAGCAAAAGTAGGCAGGGGCGGCCAGAATCAAGAAGTTTGGAGCTGTACAGCAGCCAGCGGCGAGCTCTCCGGCGAGGTCCCTCGGCGGCGGAGCGCGGGTGTCGCGAGGTTGAAGAAGGGGGTGGACCCCAGCTGTCAGCGGCCGATATTTTGAATCGGGATCCGGCTGCGGCCGGGATCGGGTGTGCTGGCGCGCAAAAGCCTTGTGGGCCGCGGTGTGCCATCGCCTAGGCATGCGACGCGTGTCCCCTGGGCCCACGCGCGAGTTTAAACTTTTCCCCGATTTTCAGATTTCCTTCAAACTTCAAATCCTTATAACTTTGGCTAGAAAGCTCCAAATTGAGTGAACCAAATTTTGCTGGATTCAGCTCTCCGAGTACTTTCCAGAAAATCAAGTTTCACTTCATGAAATCCTTTAATTCTCCAGAATTAATTCCTTAAAGTTTAAACTGTTAGGAATTTTAACTGGAGAATCCTTTGGGGGAAAAATCTGAAATTTTGCTGAGATGTTCACCAAAATATCCTTGAGCTACCATAAAAATTTCAGATCCATTTGAGCTTATTTAGTCCACCTAATGGTGTGATTAGTAAAACTGTTCCAGAGAAAATAGAAAATGTTCAGAAACATTTTCAGAATTCTCTCTGAAATTGTTTAGCTCATATCTTTAGTTAGGGACTTCCAAATTAAGTGAGACCAACTCCATTAGAACCCTCTGAAAATCTAGTTTTCAGAAAGACATAGTTTGTTTCATGAAAATCCTTAGAACACCCTAAAAGCCTTTAATTAAGGTCAAGGACATAATTAATTGTGGAGGGCTCAAATGAGCTTTGCTGCAACTAAAACTTGACCAATTCCTTGTTTAGGTTGTAACCAAGCCACAGTAAAAGTTTCACAGTCATTAGGTCTGTCTAGCAAGGGTTACAGACTTCACAACTTCAAAGTGAATACAAATACATTTAAATTAATACATACATTGTTCTTATCATGTAGTCGCTAAGGTCGAGGAGGAACCCGAAGTCCTAGACTTCGTTACTCCGGAGGAACAGCTAGCCTACGACCAAGAGAAGCAAGGCAAGCCCCGGTTTGCATTAACCTTTTTACAAATTTTTATTGTTTTGAGCACATACTTGTTTCCTTTGTTCTTTGCATTAGAGTCTTGATTGGAAACCCAACTGCACAGCCAAGAAAACCATGGGTTGGGTTTAGGATTGCAAACCTCGTTAGCCACTGCATTGCTAGGATAGAGTAGGATTCGGTACAAGTCGAGTAGTTGGAACTACTCGCGAGAATAGGCTAGAGGCACATTGCTCGGGTAGAGATAGCACATGAAACACATGGCAAGAAAATGAGACCGAGCGGAGAGTAAGGGCAGCAGGACTTTGGGGCCTGTGTGCTGTAGCTCCGCTTGTGTCGATTGAGGACCGAGCCGTGTGCGGGCCTGTTGAACAAGCTAGAACAGTACCGAAGACCTACCGGCTATATGGGAACCGGGAAACTGATGTAACTCGGGTAGCTTGGTATTGAGGCATTGCCCGTCGTTCAGAGGGTAGGTTGAGAGCTCGAGGTGTAAATCAGCTGGCGGCACAGAGATGCGCGTGCAGGGACCTCTTGCTCGGGACGATGGGACCGGTTCAATATTTGGCTAACGGGTGAAAGGTATTCGCGTACGGCGTCCGTGATGGTTGTTGTAGGCAACATCGAGTACGGGCGTACGTGACGGGTTGTTCGGGTAATCCCTGCAGGTGTAAATCGATTATAATCGCCGTCCCTCGCGGTCAGTGAGTACCACTTGTTCACTGTACCGTGACGTAGAAAGAACAGGCTAGTTACATGTTAAAATGTTGCTGATTGAAAGCTGGACATTGTTTGTTAATGATATGCTGTAGTTTAGTGCTAACTAAAGTTCTTTTCAACTTTGGGCAAGGTACATGAGAAAAATGCGTTTCTTGTTTGATTGCGGCTCTCTTATGTGCTTTAGCGTAAAGTTCTCCACAACCTGCTGCTAAAACTTGAAAGTAAGGTTCTACTAATTAGGCGAGTCCTTGCAAATGATTCTTACCTCATGCAACCCATTACCCTCATGTAGAAGTTCCATGTTTAGGTGAGACGGGTCAGACTTGCTGAGCCTTCGTGCTCACTGCTTGTGTTTGAAGCTTTTGCAGGGTTTTATGAGGAAGGGACTCCCGAAGAGGAGACGGAACCCCAGGAGGGGAACCCCGTCGAGTGGGAGTCGTGCACGCCGCAAAGTTAGTGTGTGTGTGTGCTAGCAAGGACACGTTCAAGGGCTGAACGTGTACTTGATGCTTAGTCTACGCCCGCGAGTGTGGACTAAACTTATTTTGGATGTAAACATGTTGATAAACTTGTTTATGTAATAAAGCTTCCGCTTCCGCTTTGTACCGTTGACGTGTGTTATACGGTGCTGCGCAACGCAGCACCCCTCAGCGTGATCCTGGCTCGACAGGACCAATGGGGTCGTGTCACCCACCCGGGGTTTTAAACTCTGAAATTCACTCCTAATCACTGTTGTAAACAGTGAGCCCCAAAAGACCCATGGTGATTCAAATTATTCACCCATGAGCCATTTGAATTGGTTAGAATTCAAATGGGGTCTGGTTTGAATGAATTTCAGCACATGTGCAGTTTGAAATTCAAATAAAGTTTGAATTTGCCCCACTTAGCTCATGTCAAGATCAACTCCAAATGGAGTGAAATTTGGTGTGTGGGCTCAAAAAAATGTGCTGGATAAGAATATGTCTCCCACTTTTGAATTCATGGGATAAAAACAGTTTGAATTTGAATATGGTTTCAAACTGCCCTCTTTATAACTATACCCAAAATGACCTCAAAAAGGTTTTGAATTTGGGTGAAACTTGGCATGGACATCCTTAGCAATGTGTAGGAGTTTTCATATGTCCAGCCCCTCTATATCACATGTGGGAAATACCACTTTTGCAATATGTGAGTTTGTTTTCTAATGAGCATGTTGATGGTGGTTACTTGCTCTTCATTTGTGTTCATCAACTTACTTCAAATGAGGTGTGTGGTGTAGTGATGAACACTTCAAATATGTGTCAAAAACTTAGGCCCTTACAGGAATGATATCTCCTTTAGCCAAAATTGATACTTGTTAAGCTTGGCATACAATTGATGCTCGCACATTTTCTGCAAGGTCAATCTGAAATGTTCTTCATGCTCCTCCTCACTTTTTGAATACACCATAATGTCGTCGATGAAAACCACGACGAACTTATCTAAGTACTCCATGAAAACCTTGTTCGTAAGGTACATGAAGTATGCGGGTGCATTTGTTAACCCAAAAGATATGACGGTATATTCATACTAACCATACCGTGTTCGAAATGCAGTCTTGGATATATCGGAGGGCTTAATCTTCAGCTGGAAGTATCCCGACTGAAGATCAATCTTGGAGAACACTCGGGCTCCTTTCATTTTGTCGAATAGGTATTCTATACGGGGCAGAGGATATTTGTTCTTGATTGTCACCTCGTTGAGAGACCTATAGTCCATGCACATCCTTTGGGTCCCATCCTTCTTGTCTATGAAGAGCACAGGGGCTCCCCATGGTGACGAGCTTGGACGTATAAAACCCTTCTCCAACTGCTCCTGAATTTGCTTCTTGTGTTCCACTATTTCATTGGTGGGCATCCTATAGGTCTCTTTGCTATAGGTGCAGTTCCGGGTAC
This sequence comes from Neostapfia colusana, assembly GCA_030760725.1. Taxonomy (NCBI): domain Eukaryota; kingdom Viridiplantae; phylum Streptophyta; class Magnoliopsida; order Poales; family Poaceae; genus Neostapfia; species Neostapfia colusana. The sequence continues at coordinate 22,485,337 of JASWHV010000010.1, forward strand.
CAAATCAATGGCAAACTCAATTTCACGGTCAGGTGGCATACCTGGAAGCTCTTTCGGAAACACGTCCGAGAATTCTTGAACCACTGGAATGCTGTCCAATGTTGCTACTTCGACGTGGTTCAAAATTGCCTTCTAGGTTGTTTGTTGGGCTGACTCAAACTTGATACGAATACCGTGCTCGTTTGGCAACTGCACGCTCCATTCAGCACATTGGATTACCCCGTTGTGCTTACTTAACCAATCCATCCCGAGTATTATGTCAAGCCGACATACTATATTAGTCCTCATCTCTCCACCGGGAGAATTTACCAACATAGTACAATTTAAGTGTGATATGGAGTAGATTATGCTTGGCAACATACTTCGATGATATGAAGCAATGTGATGCTCCAGAATCAAATAAAATGGTGGCTGGGTTGGAGCTGGCAAGGAACATACCAATTACGACGTCCTCAGCCTGTTGTGCTTCCTCAGCAGAGACGTGGTTCACGTTGCCGCGAGCATAGTTCTGCTGTCCACAGTTTCCTTGATTGTACCCTCCATTTGGCCGTGGGTTCTGCTTGGACACATTGCCTTGCTGTCCAGGAACACTCCTCGGGCACTGGCTCGCGAAGTGTCCTCTCTCCCCGCATCCAAAGCATGCCCTGTTGCCCACGACAGCAGGTATATTGGGGCTGGGGTTTTGAACAGGAGCGCCCATGTTGGGTCGGGGCTCAGGAGGCACAGGCACACGAGTTGCTTGTGCAACGGGTCGTTGCGGTGGTGGCTGATTAGGGCGGTATGCAGGAGCGGTCGATCCATACTGCGGTGCAGATGGGGGCATGTACCGAGGTCGTTCGTTGCTCCCTTGTGGCTGGTATGGCATCTTCCTCTTGCCGTCTCACTCGATCTCTCGGATCTTGCTTTCAACCACTATAGTGTTGTCAACCAGCTTCTGGAAGCTCGCGTAGTCATTGTTGAGGAGCTGAACCTGGATCTCATTGTTCAACCCTCTCATGAACAGGTACTGCTTACGTTAGTCCGAGTTGACATCTTCGGGGGCGTACCGGGACAGTTGCGTGAACTTGTTGAGATACTCATTCACACTTTTCTGTCCTTGGCGGAGACCTTCGAACTCCTGTCTAGTGAGCATCATTACACCAGCAGAGATGTAATGAGAGCGGAAACTCTCCTTGAACTCAGTCCAAGTGATCGTCTCCGGGTCGACATGCACAGGGCATCCCACCAGTCAGCGGCAGCTCCCATGAGTTGGTGCTATGCAAAGAGAACCTTCTCTCTGTCATTGCACTGAACTATGGCAAGCTTCTTCATGGATTTCAACCAGTCGTCGGCCTCCATGGGGTCGTTAGCTTGAGCAAAGGTAGGTGGTCGAGTCCTCATGAACTCTCCCAGTACGTTATGAGCCGGTGGTGGTGCCGGTGGTGCCGGAATGGGGTTGTTGTTGTTGGCCTGCAACTGACCCAAAGTTTGGATCATGATTTGCATAAGTTGATTCTGCATGGCCATCAACCGTTCCAGGTTGTTCTCACCAGCTTCAGGGTTAACAGGAACTTCATCGTGGCCATCCTCTTGGTTTCCACGGACGTTCCTTCCTTGGCGGCCGACATTTCCTCTCACCATCTGTGAGAGAGAACGAAATAGAATAGAGGTTAGAAGGTTAGATGGATCCCCCTAACTATATGCATCAAGGTGGATTGGACTATATATGTTTGCCCATATGAGGATGTGAACAAGCGCCGAGGCATCTCACACCCCTTTCTACCTATGTGTGGATATGTTCAACGCTTGAGACGTCCCACAACTCACACTAAGCACACAATCACAAACAATCATCACAAGGGCTCACACAACTATTCAAGGCTTATTCAATGGGGGTCCTATATGGCTTAGGGTGATGCCAATCTGTGATCCAACTATGGCTTCTCCTAGACTTGTATCTTATGTCAAGATAGTTCCAATGCCAATCTATGCATCCTACTTGCATCCTATAGTCAGTGTGGCTTCTAATACCAAGCTGTTACTAGGGTGCATCCTATAGTCAACGTGGCTCAGCTACCAATCTGTGATCATTCTAGGTTGTGTGATCTACGATCAACCCGTGGCAGGTCGATACCAATCTGTGTCTGATACCAACTTGTGACATCTATCTAAGCGTGTAACCTACCGTCAACCCGTGGCTCTAATACCAATCTGTGACGCCCTCAATTTCGTGGAAAAACCACAGAACCGAGAACTGAGGCATATGTGTTTCCAGGATGTTCATCACACGTATACACATCATCCACAAACTGAATTTCAGAATATATACAACCACGAATAACAGAGTTTATTACAAGGTTTCATGAGTCTTGGACTCAGTCTGGCAGCGAAAGTCTAATCTTACAGCGGAAGTCTTATTTCTATGCAGCGGAAGCAATCTAAGCAGCAGCGGCGGCTCCATATCTACTCCATCCCCACAGGCAAGGTTGAGGATAGATTACACGCCTAATGCTCCACCTGGTCTTCATAGTATTCCTCTTCTGTTGCTGATGATGAAATAATAATGCAAGTTTGAGTACAATGATGTACTCAGCAAGTGCGGGAAAATATGATATGTAGCTCACAACAAGGTAGGTATAAAAAGGCTCATTGCAGAAAGCAAAGTTATTTATCAAAAACCATGATAAAACAGCAACTTAACTTTAAGTGAACGTAATCCCAACATATATTAAAATACCAACATACCTCCATTGTGTTCATCACTTTCCATGTCTCAACTAGACATTAATCAACTTCATTCTTGCTCACGAATACCTTCTTGTATTTGCTACCATCTCACGAATACCATCTCAGATTCGCTACCATTTCATCTCATAAACAATTCCGTCTCACACCGAGACCAATCTCGTTGCCATGACTCAACAGTCATGCAACCAAATCTTATCACCTGGACTCAACAGTCCCAAAAGCCAAACCATAACCAATCATCATAACCAATAACCATCCCAACTAATCATGGAAGTTGGCCAGGCGCTCGTGACCGTAAGCTCGGCTATCATGATAGTTTTAGACTCTGCAGAGTTTGTACCACTTTACCCACAAGTTTGTGATTTCGTCACCCATCGGCGACTGCAGAACCTCCATTATACTAGTACACAACCGTTGGTGTATGTTCAAGAGATCACAAAATAGCCTTTATAAAGGGGCTACTAGATGTATGGACTCACTAAGGTTTCACCAGCAGGCTAGAATCTCCAATTCTCCCACCCACAGGCCCCCTCTTGTGCCATGAAGTTCCCAGGACAGTCCTCACTCGACTCCCATTTCCCGCGCCTTCCACGGTCCACAACAATCTAGTAACTTACCTAATTAGTCAGCTAAGCCGCACCCATACTTGGCCTCGTGGTGGCACTTTTATCCTGGCATGTTATCGCATGAACCGGTCCTTAGATCTATGGCAAGTAACCACCATCTCAGGCTACCTCATTCACAAACCCAGGCTTGCCTAGATCTCCCTCTGATCCATGTTCAATAACAACATCAGTTTCTCATTATCATTACGAGTGCAGTTAGCTAGACACATCTATCTCGCTTCCCAATCCCATGGACTCAGCGAAGCATAAAAGCAAAAACCATACCCGACTCATAAACTTCCCCAGGGACAAGGGTGGTTTAACCAAAACTAGTAAACTCCTATAAAAGGGTTTCCCATCATGTTTGACTCAGCACACACACTTTTTCGCAAAAACAAAATAGTTTCCCAAATCATAGGATCAATATGGTCAAGGGGCACTTGCCTTGTTCTGGCGGTTCCGGTTGCTCAAAATCTTGTTGTTGTAGTCCGTCGTAGGTAGCTCCCTGAGCTTGTCCTTCTATTCTCGATCACGCATATACAAGATTCACATAAATCAATATCATGCACAAACTCTACTTTAAGATGCAATGATGCATATGCATGTTAATCCTATGGTGCAGTTTTGGTTTGTACGTGTTCTTGCATGTTTGTATGGGGTTTTTATGAGGAATAGAGGTGTATAGATCAAATGTGGACGTGGTCGATGATCTGGGCTTAAGATCTAGATCAAACCGATCAACACGTGATCTATCCACGAAAAAGCTTCTATTTCGAAGGAATTGAAGAAACAGATGCAAATAAAAATCGTGATGATGTCGTAAGGTGATTATGGAGACCTACCTTACGTTCTTCTTGGTCTCGGGGTCCTTCTCCTAGCAAGACGGATCGCTGGGGCTCTCTTCCGGCGATCTGCCGCGATTGAACTCTGGCGAAGGGTTTACTCGGCGAGCTGGGGATAGGGTTCTAAGTTGTCGGCTCAGGAGGTGGAAAAGAATTTCGTGGTTACGGCCAAGGGTTTTCGGTTCTATTTATAACAGGAAAAAGAAGAGTTCTAATCTGATTGGACTTCGAATAAGAGTCCCATTCAAACTGTTTTTAGATCTTAACAACTTATCCTTAATTGATTTGGTGCGGTAACATTGTGGAAGTCGTGTCGGTTTCCTCAGTACCGGGGATTCCCACGCATACAGAAGAAAAACCGCCTTAGAATCGCGTTCTTACGCGGTGATGAGCTCCGGAAGCTCCACGTGTCCATCGGGGGTCTGGTCTCCCTTTTCCGCAAAGACGAGCTCCGGTTGTGCCGCGTGTCAAGCGAGCGAGACCTCCCTCTTTCTCAGAGGCAAGCTCCGCGTGCGCCAGGTGTCTGGTTGGTCGGGACCTCCCCTCTCAATAGAGGCGAGCTCCACGAACGCCACGTGTCAGTTCCTGTGACGCCCTCAATTCTGTGGAAAACCATGGAACCGAGAACTAATGCATATGTGTGCCCAGGATGTTCATCACACATACACATATGATCCACAAACTGAATTCAGAATATCTATTACCACGAATAACAGAATTTATTACAATGTCTCATGAGTCTTGGACTCATGCTCACAGCGGAAGTCTTATTTCTATGCAGCGGAAGTCTTTATTCTAATGCGGAAGCGATTTAACTAATGCGGAAGCAAATCTAAGCAGAAGTGGCTCCATCTCTATTCCCTCCACAGGCAAGGTTGAGAACAGATCACACGCCTAATGCTCCACTTGATCTTCATAGAAATCTTCTCCTGTTGCTGATGATAAAATAATGCAAGTTTGAGTACAATGATGTACTCAGCAAGTGCGGGAAAATATGTTATGTACCTCATAACAAGGTAGGTATAAAAAGGCTCATTGCAGAAAAGCAAAGTTATCAAAACCACGATAAAACAACAACTTAACTTTAGGTGAATGTAATCCCAGCATGTATTAAATTACCAACATACCTCCCTTACTTTCCATGTTCCACCCGAACATTAACCAACTTCATTCTTGCTCACGAATACCTCCTGGTATTGGCTACCACCTCACGAATACCTCCTCGCATTCGCTACCATCTCATCTCATAAACAACTTCGTCTCACACCGAGACCAATCTCGTTGTCATGACTCAACAGTCATGCAACTATCTTATCACCCAGACTCAACAGTCCCAAATCCAAACCGTAACCAAACCATCCAAACCATAACCAAGAACCATCCCAATAACCATCCCAACTAATCATGGCAGTTGGACAGGCGCTCATGACCGTAAGCTCAGCTATCATGATAGTTTTAAGAACCCTGCAGAGTTTGTACCTCTTTACCAAAAGTTTGTGATTTTGTCACCCGTCGGCGACTGCAGAACCTCCATTATACCAGTACACAACCGTCGGTGTATGGCCAAGAGATCACAAAATAGCCTTTACAAAGGGGCTACTAGATGTATGGACTCACTAAGGATTCACCGGCAGGATAGAATCTCCAATTCTCCCACCCACGGGCCCCCTCTTGTGCCATGCAGTTCCCAGGGCAGTCCTCACTCGACTCCCATTCCCCCCGCCTTCCACAGTCCATAACTCCCTAGCAACTTACCTAATTACTCAGCTAAGCCGCACCCATACATGGCCTTGTGGTGGCACTGTTATCCTGGCATGTGCATGCATGAACCAGTCCTTAGATCTACGGCAAGTAAACCACCATCTCATGCTACCTCATTCACAAACCCAGTCTTGCCTAGATCTCCCTCCGATCCATGTTCATTATTAACATCAGTTTCTCATTATCATTACGAGTGCAGTTAGCTAGACACGTCTATCTCGCTTCCCAATCCCATGGACTCAGCAAAGCATAAAAGTAAAAACCATACCCGACTCATAAACATCCCTGGCGACAAGGGTGGTTTAACCAAAGCTAGTAAACTCCTATAAAAGGGTTTCCCATCATGTTTGACTCAGCACACACACCTTTTTGCTAAACAAATCAGTTTTACCCAAACATAGGATCAATATGGTCAAGGAGCACTTGCCTTGTTCTTGCGGTTCCGTTGTTCTTGTATCTCAAAACCTTGTTGTTGCAGCTCGTCGTAGACAGCTCCCTGAGCTTGTCCTGCTTTGTAGGATCATGTGCATACAAGATTCACTGCAATCAATATCATGCACAAACCTTAAACTAGAAGCGATGATGCATATGCATGCTATCCTATGATTAGTTTTATTAGATCGGTTCGTACGTGTTCTTGCATGGCTTGCATGGATTTTATGATGAACAGAGCTGTTCGGATCGAAGGTGGTCGTGGCGATGATCTTGTCTTTAGATCAACCCGATCATCAAGTGATCTGTCCACGAGAAAGCTTCTGTTCAAAAGGAATTGAAGAACAGATGCAAGGAAAACATGGCGATGTCACAAGGTGATATTGGAGACCTACCTCACGTTCTTCTCGGTCTCGAGGTCCTCCTCAGACAGATCGTTGGGCTCTCTTCTGGCGATCTTCCTCGCTGAACTCCGGCGATGGCTTACTCGACGAGTTAGGGCTAGGTCTCTAAGTCGTCGGCTCAGGAGTTAGAAAAGAAGTTTGTGGTTTCGGCGAGAGGTTCTGGGTTCTATTTATAATTTGGAAGAGAAGAGTCCTAATCTGATTGGACTTTGAATAAGAGTTCTATTCAAATTGTCGTTGAGTCTTACCATCTTATCTTTAGTCGATTTGGTGCGGTATCATTGTGGAATTCAGGTCGGTTTCTTTTCCGTTATCTCTACGCGTACAAAATCCAAAACCCGCTCCAGAACTCGTTACCTCCTCGGTGATGAGCTCCGGAAGCTCCACGTGTCCACCGGTTCCTGGTCTCTCCCTTTCCGCAGGGCCGAGCTCTGGTTGGGCCACGTGTCGAGCGAGACCTCCCTCCCCTTCGGAGGTGAGCTTCAGGTGCGCCATGTATCCTGGCGGTCGGGACCTCCTCTCTTATTCGGAGGTGGCTCCGCGCACGCCAATTGTCCTAACAGCGCCAGACTTCCTTTCTTATCAGAGGCGAGCTCCGAGGTTAACACGTGTCCAATAGAACCGGACCTCTTGGAGGTGAGCTCCGAGATCGACACGTATCCCGCGCGACTGGTTCTCTGATTTCCGTGGTGACTAGCTCCGAAGGAGACATGTGTCCTGTGAAAAATGCCTTTGCTTCTTCAGCAGAGGCTAGCTTCGGGGGCAACATGTGTCCCGCAGGGTCGGACATCTCCCCTTCGCGGAGATGAGCCCTGAGCCTGCCACGTAGCCAGTTTAGCGGCGGACCTCTCCATACTTCGCAGGGATGAGCTCCGGGCACACCACATGTCCAGCGGCCGCGGAAGTTGTCTTTGGTGCTTTCTGGAAACTGGATTCGGCTCTTATTGGCTATCCTTTTGATGGTGTTCCTACTTCTCTTAAAATGTTTTCTCTTCATAAACATGAATATATGTTGAAACTAAAAATGAGGGTGTCACAGTTCTGGACCTCCCCCTCTCTTCGGAGGTGGCTCCGGGGTGCCATGTGTCAATTCCGGACCTCCCTCTCTTCGGAGTGAGCTCCGTGAGTGCCACGTGTCAAGTAGCGCCGGACTTCCTTTTTCCTCAGAGACGAGCTCCGAGGTCGACACGTGTCCATCAGCGTCGGACCTCCCGGAGGCGAGCTCCAGAGGTGACACGTGTCCGGTACTGTCGGACCTCCCGGAGGTGAGCTCCGAGAGCGACACGTGTCTAGTGGGGCCGGACCTCTCGGAGGTGAGCTCCGAACACGCCACATGGCCAGCGGCGGCGGGAATTGTCTTCGGCGCTCTCTGTAGCTGGAATTTGGCTCTTTTTTCTATCTTTTTAATATTTTCTCTATTTCTTCTTATTTTAAAATGTTTTCTACATATAAAATATGGATATATGCAGAACACGAAAATGAGGGTGTCACAGCGGCTTAGCTGGGTAATTAGGTAAGTTCCTAGATTGTTATGGACCGTGGAAGGCGCGGGGAACGGGAGTCAAGTGAGGACTGCCGTGGGAACTGCATGGCACAAGAGGGGGCCCGTGGGTGGGAGAATTGGAGATTCTAGCCTGCTGGTGAATCCTTAGTCAGTCCATACATCTAGTAGGCCCTTTGTAAAGGCTATTTTGTGATCTCTTGGCCATACACCGACGTTTGTGTACTGGTATAATGGAGGTTCTGCAGTCGCCGACGGGTGACGAAATCACAAACTTGTGGGTAAAGTGGTACAAACTCTGCAGAGTCTAAAACTATCATGATAGCCGAGCTTACGGTCACGAGCACCTGGACAACCCACATGATTAGATGGGATGGTTTTGGGAAGGTCATGGTTTTTGGTTTGGTTATGGTTTGGTTTTCGGGACTATTTGAGCCCCGGGTGATAAGATTGGTTGCATGACTGTTGAGTCATGGCAATGAGATTGGTCTCAGTGTGAGACGGAATTGTTAATGAGATGAAAAGGTAGTGAATACGAGATGGTATTCATGAGATGGTAGTGAATACGAGAAGGTATTCATTAGCAAAAGGATTAATGTCTGGTTGAGACATGGAAAGGGATGAATCATAATGGAGGTATGTTAATGTTTAAATACATGTTGGGATTATATTCACTTAAAGCTAAGTTGTTGTTTTATCGTGTTTTGAGAAATAAACTTTGCTTTTTGAAATGAGCCTTTTTATACCTTCTTTGCTGTGAGCTACATATCATATTTTCCCGCTCTTGCTGAGTACATCATGTACTCAAACTTGCATTATCAGACATCATCAGCAACAGGAGAGGAGTACTATGAAGACCCCGTGGAGTACTAGGAGTGTGATACACCGTCAACTTGCCTGTGGAGATAGAGTAGAGATGGAGCCGCTGCTGCTGCTTAGTTTGCTTCCGCACTAGTTAGAAGACTTCCGCTGCTAAAATAAAGACTTCCGCTGTTAGATAAGACTTTCGCTGCTAGAATGAGTCCAAGACTCATGAGACATTGTAACGAACCCTGTTATTCGTGGTTATATATATTCTGAATTCAGTTTGTGAAGTATATGTGTATGTGTGATGAACATCCTGGGCACACATATGCATTAGTTCTCGGTTCCGTGGTTTTCCACAGAATTGAGGGCATCACAGATTTGTATCAGAGCCACGGTTGACGGAGGTCACACGCCTAGATAGGTCACAGTTGGTTATAGAGCCACGGGTTGACAGTAGGTCACACGCCTAGATAGAAGTCACAGATTAGTATCAACCTACCATGGTTGACTGTAGGACACAAGCCTAGATAGAAAACACAAGTTGGTATCAGACACAGATTGGTATCAACCTACCACGGTTGATCGTAGGCCACAAGCCTAGGTAAGACCACAAGTTGGTATCAGTCCACGTTGACTGTAGGACGCACCCCTACTCACAGATTGGTATTAGAAGCCACGCTAGCCATAGGATGCAAGCTTAGGTAAAATGCATAGATTGGCATTCGAACCACCTTTACTATAGGACTCCCATTGAATAAGCCTTGAATAGGAGTTGTGTGCTGAGCCTTGTGATGATTGTTGTGCTTGGGTGCTTAGTGTGAGTTGTGGGACGTTTCAAGCGTTGTCCATATCCACACATAGTAGAAAGATGTGAGATGCTTCGGCACTTGTTCACATCCTCATATAGGACGATATTAAGTCCACCCACCTTGATGCATATAGTTAGGGAGGGATCTATCTAAACTTCTATCCTCTATTCTATCCAACTCTCTCAAGATGGTGAGAGAAAACGCCGGCCGTCAAGGGAGGAACGTCCGTGGCAACCAAGAGGATGATCACGTCGAAGTTCCTGAGAATGACAACCCCGTAGCTGGTGCAAACAACCTAGAACGGTTGATGGCTATGCAGAATCAGCTTATACAAACAATGGTCCAAACTTTGGGTCAGCTGCAAGCCAACAACAACAACCCTGTTCTGGCACCACCGCCACCACCACCGGCTCACAACCGACTGGGAGAGTTTATGAGGACTCGACCACCCACTTTTGCTCAAGCTAATGATCCCATGGAGGCCGACGATTGGTTGAAGTCCATGGAGAAGAAGCTTGCAATAGTTCAGTGCAATGACCAAGAGAAAGTTCTCTTTGCATCGCACCAACTCATGGGAGCAGCCGCTGACTGGTGGGATGCCCTTTGAAACGCTCATGTCGACCCGGAGACTATTACTTGGACTGAGTTCAAGGAGAGTTTCCGCTCTCATTACATCCCTGCTGGTGTAATGATGCTCAAAAGGCAAGAGTTTGAAGGTCTCCGGCAAGGACAGAAAAGCTTTAATGAGTACCTTAACAAGTTCATGTAAAATCCCCAAAAAGTGGTAGCAAGAATTTTCATCTCATGTACACTTAGGAAAAATGAGGGGAATTAAAACTTTGAATTATAACGGTGTAGGTTCAAAGTGAGGATTCAAACTTTCCAAAAACTTCCAAACATGGGGATCTAAAGTCATAACTTGGATCTTCATAGTCCAAATATTCACCCTTCCAAATTTCAGTTCATTTGGAGAAGTTTCAATATTTGTTTGAGATTAAAAGGAGAAACCCTCTAATCTGAATTTCAAATTAAGTTTCAAATTCCAACTCCCTCAATTTGCAAATTTGGTTCCACAAATGTGTTCTCCACATTTGAATGAGCAGCCATGCCAAAAATTGGAAACTTTGGAGCTGGTTTGCTATGTTTTTGGGACAATACAAAATGGAGAATTCAAATGCATCTCAAATTCAAATGATAAAATACAATTCAAACTTTCACACCAGAATTCAAATCATTTGAATTCAGAAAGTTAAAATCATGACTTGGTGTGAAAGTTTAGCCTTAAATGTTGAGTTGTCGGGGAGGAAATATCAGTGGAAAATTGGATAAGAATTAGAAATGGTGGGCCCAATTGTCAGCCACCCAATTTCCTTAACCGCCTCTGTTTCCTTCGGTCGAACAGCGTGCGAACGCCAGCGCCAGCTGCGACCCACTCCCGCTGATTTCCACCGCGCCACCTCCTGCTCGGGAGATCAGCACGCCGAGAGGGATATTTCACCACCCCGGTTGCCCATGTGAACGTCGCATCACTCTCACATTCGCCCCTCTGCTCAGCTTGAGTAGCTTCGACCGCCGCTCAGTTGCTCCGCGCCACCCTCCCCTCACCGATGCAAACCCGCCGTTGTCGCGCCCGGTTGAGGCCATAGGAAGGTGTGCAAGGATCTCTGGTTCCTCCCTGACGACAGTCCATAACGTTCCCCCGAACCGATCCCGAGAACGGAGCATAGTTCGTCGTTCCACGTTCAACTTTGCTGTCACGACGCTGCACTGTCGACCGGCCACCTCGGACTCGTTTACGCTCGACCAACCGGTGTTCTAGGTGCGTTGTCGACCCTTCTTGTTGTCCTCCCAGTTTGGAGTTAGGTCATAGCCTAGGTCGGCTGGAATTTGAAGATTTTCACCGGCGGGTTCTTGGAGCCGAGGTGAAAGAAATGGGAAATTCCTCGACCATATTGAGTTAGGGTTCACAAGAGTCTAGGCATAGGTTCTCCAAGCCATGACGACCCTCGTCGGGCAAACGGCAAGCTAAACCATGCAGATTCTGAAGAGTTCTCTGTGTTTTCCCTCACGGCGGTGAAGAACCACTTCAGTCGCAAGGTGAGCTTATGCCTCCGGTCGTTTTCCGAGGGATCAGGGTAGTGTTTTGGGTTCCCCATGTCACGGTGGTGCTGTAGGACCAAACCGTGGTCGGTTTCCAGGCTCGCCGGGTGAGTACCATGTCGCCGGAGTCACCCGAGTTACTGCCACCATCGCATGCCCATCTCCGGTCAGCGTCGGTGAGGGCTAAGACCGGAAGCACGTTTCCCGGGTGGAAATAGGTAGTAGCGGCGAGTTTAGCGAAGTTTGGAGCACGGAAACACCGTTCCGGCGAGCTCTCCGGTGAGGGCAGCCGCCGGAATGCGTGGGGGCGCGAGGAAGAAGACGATGGGGGTCTGCCCCACCTGTCAGTGGCACGGGTTAGGCGCGGGATCAGGGTGCGGCTCAGGATCTGTTGTGGCCGCGCGGGTTACTCTGTAGCCCCGGTGTTGCGGCAGTCCCACTGGTCCAATTTAAAACAGTGGGCCCGGTCAAAATTATTTGAAGTTTCTGTTAGGGAAATAATTCCAGAAATTAGCTGATCTTTACAAGCCCATAACTTTTAGTAGAAAGCTCCAAAATTAGTGAGACAAATTTTGTTAGAATCCTCTGTCACACCCGGTTTTTCCAAAGAACAACCAAGTGAATATCACATGTATGCCAGGATCATTTTATCATACATGTGATGACAAATAGTGAAGCATCATTTATTACAAGCCAGGTGTCAAATAAGTCTTACATAGCATATGTCTCGATGGACAATAATAAGTTCATCACAAGTAAATAAACTAGCAGCGGAATAATTATTCTCGTGGGCTCCGTCACAGGCGTTGCCCGGGGGACTCCATGAACCTAGAAACCTTCTTCGGGTCCAAAGTCTTGATCATTATACACCACTTCATTATCTTGACCTGAGCAGCAATATAAACCAACAAATATGCTAGGTTGAGTACCGATGGTACTCAGCAAGTGTGGGAAAGTTATGTCATGCATGGCTAGGGAAAGGAGAGGTTGAACTCATGGTTAAAGCACTACGCAATTAATACCTATCACCTTAGCTTATTAAGCACCTACATTACTACACAGGTGAAATGGTCCCAATCTCCCAACCCATCATCAAAATCAAGTAACCATAATGATCATATCTAATGTCAAGCTCTTGACCGTGAGCACGGCTGTCATGACAGTTTTGACTCTGCAGAGTTTGCACCACTGTACCCACATGTAGTGATTTCATCCCCCGTTGCCGGGTGGACTAAAAGAACCTCCATTATGCCAGTGGCTACGAACCACATTCACACTTCCCAGGTGTGTAGCCAGGAGATCACTACGAAGCCTTTACAAAGGGATTCCCGACGAGCGTGGGCCCACTGAGGTTTCACCCCTAACAGCATACAAGAGGCTCCAACCCCGCTGCAGTGGCCCCCTCTTGAGCCTTGCGGTTCATATGGTAGTCCAGCTGACACCTATTCCCCGCACCATCCAACACACCCATACTACGCCGGGGATACACCTAATTAATTGGCCAAGCTGCCCATCTCAGCATGTTGTTGGTACGGTAAAGCCAGGTTACATGCTCCATGAACCGGTCCTTAGGATCCAGGCAAGTACTAAACACAAACCCGAGTCTCGTGCACCCAACACCAACCAAAAACATCCAACTTGCCTTGATCCCTACCTCTACATAACTCACAATATCTCATTCAAGAGTACTGTAAAATAAACTGATGATCTCATATCCCAAATATCCCATTCTAAGCATGGCTAAGCATAAGCATGTAAATAAATGACATGATAAAATAAATCCCAACCCAAGCTACAAGGAAACAAGGTAATGCAATTCTAGGTAAACTTCCTAACATGGGTTTCATATTTCAATTGACAATGCAAATAATTCTAGCTACACATCCTAGTATTGGATCAAAGTGGTCAAGGACACTTGCCTCCTTCCTGCTGCTCTTGGAATGGGTAGTCCTGATCTTGGAAAGGAAGAACTTGCTCTGGAGCAGGTTCTACTCATACCATCACACATAGCAAAAGAAAACAACAAGTCATAAACATAGTTCACACTTCCACTTCATACAAACCACACATTCACATTTATGAAAGCCATTCACAATTCTATGTGTTGTGGTTACTCTATATGTGTTGATTTTTGGCTTACATGCACTTTTAAACATGTGTATATGATTTCTACTTTTGTATTCATATTCATGTTGGCATACTATATATGAATTTCTAATTTAAATAAATCCCTTATATTTAATTGATACACATTTTAGCTACCAAGTATGCATGAAAGGTATTTTCCTACTTCATATGTGTCTTCAAACCTTCTACCAACCCTAAACTGAATTCTTTGGATTTTGGAAACTTCATTTATCATTTTCTAGTTATTTATACCTAGCTTGCTATATTTTCAGATTTGTTTCCTATGCCTAAATGTGCACTTTATTATGAAAATAGTAAGACACCTCATCTAAACAGAATAGGTTTTGGGTCTAAAATATTAAATAATATATTTTTGAACTTCTCTTCTGATGTGAACTATTTTACATTTATTTTACTAATTTTCAGAATTATTCTCTACTTAAAAATGTGTCCCTATTATTAATAAATGTGAATAATCAATTAAACAGATTCATTTCAGCCAAAAATCTATTTTTATCTCACTCCAAAGTTTTCCAATTACTAGGAAAGTTTTTAATTTGAATTTACAATGTGTTTGTCCATCTTTTAAATTTTAAATACTAAACATATATTCAAATTCCTAAATTTAATATCACATAGGGTTAAAAAGGTAAACTCACCCCACTACAGGGCCTATTATATTATTTTAAGAATTTCTAGGGATCTAACTACACATAACAGAGGGGTTTTTCCTAATTTTTATTAAGTCCAGGGGCTAAAACTGATTTTTAAATGAATTTACATGATTTTCTGAAGTTCCAGGGGCTAGATCAGAAGTTTCCGGGGCTAGCTCTTATTTTCCGAGAACCCCTGGGGGTAGCACGTAAGAATCCCGGCCTTTATAACACGGGGCTGACGTGACCGTCCGATTTAAAACAGACGGCTGAGATTATAACGTCGAACCGGTACGCGGGGATTTAAATTCTACCGTGTGATTTAAAATAGACGGCGTACAAGCGACCACGTCGCTCTGATCGAGCACGGGCGGCGCTGCCCGGCGGCGCACGGTGACGGGAGGCGGCGATCTCACCGGAGAGTTTCAGATCTTCGTTAATTCTTCCTAAAACTGTGATTTTATGGCATAGATCGGTGGAGGGGAGGTCGGGGATCTCACCTCGGGGGTTTTCTTGAGCTCGGAGGTCCTGGAAAGCGATCGGCGACGAGGTCCGAGGTGAATTCATGGCGAGGCTCGTCAGCGCTGTGTTTGAACCGCAAACCACCGAGTTTTCTGCACCTGCGAGGCTCCCCGGAGGCGGTGGATCAAGACCAACGAGTTAGATCAGAATTCCCGAGCGTAGATCGAGCAGAATTCACCGGAGAAGCTCGGGTTCTCACCGGAGAGAAAAACGGCGGATCGTGGGGAAAACGGGACGATGCTGGGGTTTTTATAGACGGGGGAGGGTGGCGTGTTAGTTTAGATCGAGTTGGAGTCCTCCGGAACCAGAATTCGGGCAGAAATCCGGTCGGTTAAGATCGCGCGCGCGCGGGGGAAACAGTCCCGGGTTCGGACGAGCGGGGGTTAGGGATGACAGGTGGGTCCCGTCTGTCTGTGAGAGGGGGCGCGGGCGCGCGGCTGCGGGCTGGCGCGGGGGTTGTGTGGGCCGGCTGGTGGGTTTCGGCCCACTGGCCGGGAAGGTTTGTTTTTTTTCTTTTTCTTTTTCATTTCTGTTTTGAGTTTAATTTGAATTCCAGTTTGAATTTGAATTTTTGCAACACATGCAACACGTCCAAAAATTTTTAAATTCCCATCTTGACAGGATTTTGGGGTGTTACAGCTCTACCCCCCTTAAAAGAAATCTCGTCCTCGAGATTGGTGTTTCTAAGAAAACAATTCCGGAAATTGTGCCTTAAGCTCATCCTCTCGCTCCCAGGTGGCTTCCTCTTCTGAGTGATGCTTCCACTGCACCTTGCACATCCGGATTCTTTTATTTCTTGTGAGGCGTTCCATTGTCTCCAAAATCTTGTATGGTTGCTCAGCATAAGACAGATCCTCAGCTACGTCAACCTCATTCATGGGTAACACCTCTTCGGGCGTTCTCAGACATTTCTTGAGCTGTGACACATGGAATACATCGTGCACATCCGATAGGCGAGCCGGTAATTCTAGTTGATACGCCACTTCGACTTTCCTCTCCAGAACTTGAAAGGGTCCGATGTATCGAGGTGACAACTTCCCTTTCACCTTGAACCGACGAAGTCCTCGGATAGGGGACACCTTGAGATAGACATAGTCTCCCACGTTGAAAACGAGCTCTCTTCTACACACATCGGCGTAGCTCTTTTGTCGTGTCTGTGCTATCCTCAAGTTGTTGCGAAGTTCCCTCACTTTCGCCTCGGCTTCTTGTAGTACTTCGGGACCAAACACTTTACTTTCCCCTGTTTGGTTCCAAAACAGGGGAGTTCTGCACTTCCTCCCATACAAAGCTTCGAACGGTGACATCTTCATACTAGCCTGATAGCTGTTTTTATAGGAGAATTCCGCATACGGTAAGTTCTTGTCCCAACTCCGATTGTTTTTGAGTGCACACGCCCTCAGCATATCCTCAAGAATCTGACTGGTTCTTTCCGTCTACCCGTCAGTTTTGGGATGATAGGCAGAGCTAAAATTCAGATGGGTTCCCATGGTTTCATGCAACTTCTGCCAGAACCTTGAGGTGAACTGTGTCCCTCGATCCGACACTATCTTCTTTGGCACCCCATGGTAACAAATGATCCTTGACATGTACAACTCCGCCAATTTGGATCCGCTGTAGCTTTCTTTCACGGGGATGAAATGAACTACCTTGGTTAGCCTGTCGATGATGACCCATATCGAATCATATCCTGATTGGGTCCTAGGCAGTCCCACTATGAAATCCATACCGATTTCTTCCCATTTCCATTCAGGCACTTTGAGTGGTTGCAATAATACCGCGGGTCGTTGATGTTCTGCTTTCACCAACTGACATGTGTCACATAGGGCAACATGTTCCGCGACATCTCGCTTCATGTCATACCACCAATACCTGCTCTTGAGGTCCTGGTACATCTTCGTACTCCCAGGATGAATGGAATAGTCAGAATCGTGAGCCTCCTTCAAAATCAATTCATGGATCTTCTTTACTTCTGGCACACAGATTCTTTTCCCGTGCCACACCGTTCCTTGTTCATCCTCTCTGAAACCAGGGGCTTTATTTTCCTTGATGAGTTGTCTGATTTCTTGTATCTTCTCGTCATTCTTTTGTCCCTCGCGTATTTCTCGCTCTAGTGTGCAGTCCACTTCCATGGCGATGGCTTCACCACTATTCACAAGGCATAGATTGAGCCTTATAACCTCGTCCTTCAATTCTGCATGTTGGTGATATGCCCAAGAGGCAATCATAACAATTCGGATAAAGGCCTGATGGATATTTGATCCATATGAAATTAGGGTACTAATGGGCCTGTGACCTAAAAGCCCATTAGCGCGCCCATAAATATGAGGGGTAGGGTTAGGGACAGAGGACTCCACCAGATAGCAGTCCCAGCCGCCGCCCCTCACAGGTCAGCCGCCGAAACCCCTGCTGCGCGCACGGTGCTAGCACACCGACGCACGGCGTTCCTCCCCGTACGTGTGAACTCCGTGGAGGCGCTGCTGTTACTGCTGCGCTGATCGGCTACGACGCGCATCTACGATCCGCTGCGCTGCGCGTCTAGTGGTAACGATCCATGACCTTCTTACTCGCATGTTTCCTGGGTGATACGGTCGAATTGCTAGAGTAGCGCATCCCTATTTCAGTACCAGAGCCGACTTGCGTAGTTTTTGGTCTGGATCTTAGATGCGATCTACTGTAGACAAGTTCATATGATGAATTAGTATAGTTCGGCTTTTGGGGTTTGGAATTGGTTAGAGTAGATTGCCATCATATGACTAAAGGATTAGTTCGTGCTCCTTCTCTACTGTGTGCGCAACCTGTCCCTACCGGCTAGAATCACCATCGGGACTAATAGTGTACATAGCTAACAGATTGAGCCAATAGATCACGGTCATGTGTCGCGATCTTCTCGTGGATAACCAGTCACAATGAAAATTGAGGCATTCTGAATGGCTCAGATTCGGGTTGATCTGATCAATTCGGCATTCTGAATGGCTCAGATTCGGGTTGATCTGATCAGATTCGGGACCGCCGTTGCTATCTGCTATAGTGACATCATTAAGTTGTTTCGTGATAGACATCGTTCTACGCTTAACTTGTTTTTGCAGGGAATGATGTGAATGGTATGGCCTAAATATGACGTGATAATCTGTGTGTAAAATTCGTGCAGCCTACGTGTTGCAAATTTAACACAACCGGGTTGAGGTTGTCACATATTTGTATAACGACCTGCGTGTCGCCCTGTGATGGCTGATCTCTCATGTAATTTATTTGATAGCTATTAGATGTATTAGCGTCTTTTATATTCATTGAGAAACCTCAAGCATGATGGCGATGGTGATCACCATAAGAAGGGAGACATGGCGGTGTAGATCATGATGGAACCATGGTGATGGAGACCACTATGATCCTAAAGGCCATACTATTCACATATATGATATGATCGTATGCCTGTGATGTTTTACTATTCTTTTCATTCTTTTCATATGGTGGATGTTTTGTCATGATAGAATAGCTTCCCGCTGAAAAGTTAAGTATTTGATGCCATTTACCTATAGCTGCACCTATGTTGTTTTGATCGTTGTATGGTAGGTTTGCCAAAGCAAAATACCGTCATCTATCATAATGAATAGGGTGAATGTTGGACATTCACATGCATAGTATTGGTTTACTCAACAAAGCTATCAAAACGGTTTTGGGCTTTATGGCATAGTGTTGGGAGCCAGGGGATTGGACGTCACCCGACAAACAAGAATCATATAGAGATATGATTAACAATGGTTGTTTACCTATGTCACTAATTTTCTAGCAGTAAAGCCAAAGCTCACTAGGAATTAGTGAATATGGATCTTGGACCACTATATGTCGTTAGAGGGAGGACGATGCTCATATAGTGGTGGTGTCTTTTATTAAACTGTTAATAAAAGATTGGTACATAACATAGTGCTAAAACCTTGCATATTTATTTTCTATTGTAGATCATGTCTGCTAGTAACAATTCCGGTTTCAATTTGCGATCTGTGCTTGAGAAAGAAAAGCTCAATGGAGCTAACTTTATTGATTAGTACCGCAACCTGAGAATTGTTCTCAGGCAAGAGAAAATTGAGTATGTTCTTGAGCAACCATACCCCAATGACCTCCCCGATGATGCAAATGCCGCAACTCGCAGGACTTATGAGAAGCACTGCGATGATGCGCTTAATGCAAGCTGCCTCATGCTTGCCACAATGTCCCCTGATCTACAGAAACATATGAGCATGCAGATGCTTATTCTATGATTCAGGGACTACGTGGAATGTTTGAGAACCAAGCAAGGGCTGAGAGGTACAACATCCCAAAGTCCTTGTTCTCATGCAAGCTGGCAAAAGGTAGCCCGGTCAGTCCCCATGTAATCAAGATGATTGGTTACATTGAGACTTTGGACAAACTTGGTTCTGAACTCAAGGATGACCTGGCTATTGACGTTATTCTCCAGTCACTCCCACCGAGCTATGAGCCATTTATATTGAATTATCAAATGAATGGCATGGAGAAAACATTGGCTGAATTGCATGGGATGCATAAAACAGCCGAGGAAAGCATTAAGAAAAACACCACTCATGTGATGATGATTCAAAAGGAGAATAAAAAGAGGAAGCGTGTGATGCATCCTAAAGGCAAGGGAAAGGTTCCTAATGAGTCTTCAAGCTCAAAGCCAAAGGGCAAATCAGGCCCTTCTCCTAATGATGAATGCTTCCACTGTCATGCTAAGGGGCATTGGTCTAGGAACTGCAAGAAGTACTTGGAGGATAAGAAGAAGAAAGGGAGTGAGACTTCCACTTCAGGTATAAATGTTATAGAAATCAATGTTGCTACATCTCCTAGTGAATCATGGGTATTTGATACCGGATCAATGATTCACACTTGCAAATCGTTTCAGGGTCTAAGTGAGACTAGAAGATTTGCAAAAGGCGAGTTGGATGTTCGGGTCGGCAATGGAGCAAAGGTTGCTGTCATAGCTGTCGGAACTTATCACTTGTCATTACCCTCAGGATTAGTTTTGTAATTAAATAATTGTTATTGCATTCCTTCTTTGAGCAAGAACATTATATCTTCTTCATGTTTGGAAGAGTTAATGGTTATGAGATTATAATAAAGAACAAATGTTGTTCTATTTATTATAATAATATTTTATATGCTCAATGTCCATTAGTGAATGGATTATATGTTCTTGATCTTGAGGATAAAACAGTCTATAACATTAATACAAAAAGGGCTCGACGAAATAATCTAAATCCCACTTTTATTTGGCATTGTCGCTTAGGTATAAATGAGAAACGCATTGAGAAACTCCATAAAGATGGTTTGTTAAGTTCATTTGATTTTGAATCACTTGACACATGCGAGTCTTGTTTGCTTGGGAAGATGACCAAAGCACCCTTCACTGGTCCAAGTGAGAGGGCAAGTGACTTGTTGGGACTAATACATACTGATGTATGTGGACCAATTAGTTCGGTAGCTAGAGGAGGTTTTCAGTATTTCATTACTTTTACCGATGAGAAGGGGGGCCTTGGCGCAGCGGTAAAGCTGTTGCCTTGTGACACGGGTTCGAGTCCTGGAAACAGCCTCTTGCAGAAATGCAGGGAAAGGCTGCGTACAAAAGACCCAAATGGGTCGGACCCTTCCCCGGACCCTGCGCAAGCGGGAGCTACATGCACCGGGCTGCCCTTTCTTTTTTTTCATTACTTTTACCGATGACTTTGGTAGATATGGATATGTCTATCTAATGAGGCACAAGTCTGAATCTTTTGAAAAGTTCAAAGAATTTCAGAATGAAGTACAAAATCAGTTGGGCAAGACAATTAAACTTCTACGATCTGATCTTGGGGGTGAATATTTGAGCCATGAATTTTATGATCATTTAATACAATGTGGAATTGTTCCACAGTTGACTCCACCTGGAACGCCCCAATGGAATGGGGTGTCCGAGCGGAGGAACCGAACCTTGTTAGACATGGTTAGGTCGATGATGAGCCAGACTGATCTTCCACTATCCTTTTGGGGTTATGCTCTTGAAACTGCTGCGTTTACACTAAACAGAGTCCCAACTAAGTCTGTTGAGAAGACACCATATGAGATGTGGATCGGGAAACGTCCCGGATTGTCTTTCCTCAAAGTTTGGGGATGTGATGCTTATGTCAATAGTTTGACGTTAGAAAACTTACTCCCAAATCAGACAAATGCTTCTTTGTGTGATATCCTAGGGAAACCAAAGGATATTATTTTTATAATAAAACGGAGGGTAAAGTGTTTACTGCTCGCAATGGTGTCTTCTTGGAGAAAGAGTTTCTCTCAAAAGGAGTTAGTGGGAGCAAGGTGCATCTTGAAGAAATTCAAGAAATATCTGAAAATGTTTCAGCACCCTCTAATCCTATACAGGATGTACAAGATGTTGTACAACCACTTCATGAAACACCAGCCCCACAAAGGTCTACAAGAGTACGTCGTGCAACTGAAAAGTTGACACTCCTAACCACGGGACCACAAGACATGGTATTGTTGGACAATAATGAGCCTGTGACCTACACTGAAGCAACTATGGGACCCGACTCTGAGAAATGGCTTGGAGCCATGGAATCCGAAATAGAATCCATGCATGAGAATCAAGTTTGGAACTTGGTTGATCCAATCGATGGTGTGAGACCGATCGGTTGCAAATGGATTTTCAAGAAAAAGACTGATATGGATGGAAAAGTTCACATCTATAAAGCACGATTGGTGGCGAAAGGTTTCAAACAAATTCAAGTTGTTGATTATGATGAAACATTTTCGCCCGTCGCTATGCTAAAGTCTGTTCGGATTCTCCTAACAATTGCTGCATATTTTGATTATGAAATATGGCAAATGGATGTCAAAACAACCTTTCTTAATGGGAGTCTGACTGAGGATGTGTACATGACACAACCTAAGGGCTTTGTCGATCCTAAAAATGCTAGAAAAATATGCAAACTTCAAAAGTCCATCTATGGATTGAAGCAACCATCTCGGAGTTGGAATCTACGTTTTGATGAAGTGGTCAAAGGGTTTGGTTTCATCAAGAACGTAGAAGAACCTTGTATTTACAAGAAGGTTAGTGGGAGCGCACTTATATTTCTGGTCCTATATGTAGATGACATATTGTTGATCGGAAATGACATTCCAGTACTAGATGCTGTTAAATCCTCATTAAGGAAAAGTTTCTCAATGAAGGATTTAGGAGAGGCAGCGTACATTTTGGGCATAAAGATCTATAGAGATAGATCTAAAAGGTTAATTGGATTAAGCCAAGACACATATATTGACAAGATATTGAATCGGTTCAATATGCAAGATTCTAAGAAAGGTTTCTTGCCAATGTCACATGGCATCACTCTAAACAAAAGTCAGTGTCGTTCGACGTCTGATGAGCAAAAGAGGATGAGAGCCATTCCATATCCTTCGGCTATTGGATCTATCATGTATGCCATGTTGTGTACAGGCCCAGATGTATCCTATGCTCTAAGTGTTACGAGCAGATATCAATCAGATTATGGTGAGGCTCATTGGACAGTTGTCAAAAACATTCTTAAGTACTTGAGAAGAACTAAGGATGTATTCCTAGTGTTTGGAGGTGAAGAAGAGCTCGTTGTAAGAGGTTACACCGATGCTAGCTTCCAAACAGACAAGGATGACTCTAGATCGCAATCCGGTTTTGTGTTCTGCCTCAATTGAGGGGCAGTGAGCTGGAAAAGTTCCAAGCAAGACACAGTAGCAGATTCAACGATGGAGGCGGAGTATATTGCAGCTTCTGAAGCTGCAAAGGAAGCTGTTTGGATCAGAAAATTTGTTTCTGAGTTGGGTGTTGTTCCTAGTGCATCCGGACCTATGGATCTCTATTGCGACAATAATGGAGCCATTGCACAGGCAAAGGAGCCTAGATCACACAAAAGATCCAAACATATACTACGACGCTATAATCTGATTCGAGAGATTATCGACCGAGGTGATGTGAATATATGCAAGGTGCATACGGATTTGAATATGGCAGATCCGTTGACAAAGCCTCTTCCACAATCAAAGCATGAGACGCACACGAGATCTATGGGTATTAGATACTTACATCAGTGATCCTAGTGTGTAGTGGGAGACATGTGTCATAGCTATGTTTATGTACTATTTGAGTAACTATTATTCACATTGATCATCAAGTATGTGACTTGTTCGTGAGACTCTTTATTAATTATAATGTTACTCAAAATGATCCCTAGTCTACATCGTTATATGAGATAATGATAGTACGCAGACTAGCACATGTATTAATTGATGATCACCTTTCACGGATCATAGATATGGAGATATCAAATTAATAATGTGAACACATGTTAGTGAACATGGTGTTGGATAGACCCATTCCGAGACACTGTTGGGATTGTTATTTACATATGTGCCATCAGTTGGTCTTGAGTGATACACCTGCTAGATTATTTGACCTGAGATCGCCATTGTTTCTCACTATGTGTAGTTGTGCACTTTGAAACTATCAAACGCTACTCCGTAACTGGGTGGTCATAAAAATAGTCTTCAGGTGCATGATGAAGCATGGAATGAGATGTGTGCGGATCAAGATGGGATTTGCCCCTCCTAAATAATAGGAGAGATATCTCTGGGCCCCTTGAGATAGTTGGATTGAAAGTGCATGGCCATGCCAAAATGATTAAAGAGTTAATCATTATGACTAAAAGTTAGTCATAGATTGAATCCACTATTTGATCGAGTGAATGGTCGAGCTATCACAAGGATGGCACGTATCTCACCTTGAGCTTGACTGGTATCGTGTGGCAAAGGAATTAGCATGTGAATGTATCTAGGTTCAGCCGATATGATCTTTATGTACATTCGGGAGTCAGTATGTCCTGCTAGGTACCTCTACTGACTTTTGTTTGAAAACGGTTTTCATTCATAACCGACTGTACATGAACCTAACGGGTCACACACTTAAGGGGATGGAATATTGAAAAACTTGGCTATATGACTGTCTCTAGTGCAAGTGGGAGATTGTTGGTGATATGCCCAAGAGGCAATCATAACAATTCGGATAAAGGCCTGATGGATATTTGATCCATATGAAATTAGGGTACTAATGGGCCTGTGACCTAAAAGCCCATTAGCGCGCCCATAAATATGAGGGGTAGGGTTAGGGACAGAGGACTCCACCAGATAGCAGTCCCAGCCGCCGCCCCTCACAGGTCAGCCGCCGAAACCCCTGCCGCGCGCACGGTGCTAACACACCGACGCACGGCGTTCCTCCCTGTACGTGTGGACTCCGTGGAGGCGCTGCTGTTACTGCTGCGCTGATCGGCTACGACGCGCATCTACGATCCGCTGCGCTGCGCGTCTAGTGGTAACGATCCATGACCTTCTTACTCGCATGTTTCCTGGGTGATATGGTCGAATTGCTAGAGTAGCGCATCCCTATTTCACTACACTGCAGGCATGTCCTTCAAGCTCAACTTATTGACCTGCACTTTCCGACTTAAAGCATCTGCCACGACGTTTGCTTTCCCAGGATGATAGTTGATGCCCACATCAAAGTCATTGATTAGCTCTAACCATCTCCTTTGTTTGAGGTTAAGATCTGGCTGTGTGAAAATGTACTTTAAACTCTTATGATCCATATATATCTCTGTCCTCTTCCCCCATCAAGTAATGCCGCCAAATTTTCAACGCGTGTACCACTGCGGCTAGTTCTAGGTCATGTGTAGGATTGTTCTTCTCGTGCTTCCGGAGCTGCCGGGACGCATAAGCCACGATGTGCCCTTCTTGCATGAGAACACATCCTAACCCATTTCCAGAGGCATCGCAGTACACCGTAAAGTTCTTCTGCATATCTGGCATAACTAGCACTGGGGCTGTTGTCAATCTTTTCTTTAACTCTTGAAAACTCGTCTCGCACTGCGGCGTCCATGTGAATGTGATTCCCTTCTCCAACAGTTTGGTGAGGGTTCTCGAGATCTTAGAGAATCCCTCAATAAACCGTCGATAGTATCCAGCCAATCCCAAGAAGCTTTGAACTTCCCCGACATTTTCAGGGGTCTTCCACTTCTGTATATCCTCGATTTTGGCGGGATCCACGGAGATTCCTCCCTCCGAGATGATATGTCCTAAGAAGGGAACTCTCTTCAGCCAAAACTCATACTTGCTCAACTTTGCATATAGTTGGTGTTCTCTCAGCTTCTGCAGCACTAACCTTAGATGTTTCTCATCTTCCTCTTCATCCCTGGAGAAGACGAGAATGTCATCTATGAAAACCACCACAAATTTGTCCAGATATTCCATGAACACCTTGTTCATGAGATACATGATGTATGCCGGGGCATTCGTTAGCCCGAAAGGCATGACGGTGTATTCATACAGTCCGTACCGAGATACGAAAGCTGTCTTTGGAATATCAGCTTGCCTTATCTTAAGTTGGTGGTATCCCGGCCTGAGATCAATTTTTGAGAACACACAAGCTCCCCTCAACTGATCAAACAAGTCTTCAATGCGGGGTAATGGGTACTTGTTCTTGATGGTCACTTCATTCAAGGCACGGTAGTCTACGCACGACCTTTGCGTTCCGTCCTTCTTGGGAACAAATATCACTGGAGCTCCCCATGGTGATGAACTAGGACGAATATACCCCTTCTCCGTCAGTTCTCTCAAATGATCCTTGAGTTCTCCCAGCTGTTTGGAGTCCATCCGATAAGGTCTCTTGTATATCGGGGCTGTTCCAGGCACTAGCTCAATTGCGAATTCCACTTCACGATCAGGAGGCATACCTGGCAACTCCTCCGGAAAAACATCTGGATATTCCCTGATGGTCCTGATCTCCTCCACTTTCACCTCAACTTGATTTAATTTAATGTCCCAACTAGGCTCTTGTATTGTTATAAACTTTACTCTTGTGCCACTAGGGTGAGTTAGTTCCACCGTTCTGGTCGAACAATGGATGATTCCTTTATGTTTGGTCAACCAATCCATACCCAAGATAATATCTATCCCCTGTGAATCTATCACTATGAGGTTAGCAGTAAATACTACCCCATTAATGTCTAGGTTCACTTTGGGACACACTTGTCTTGTCCTTATTTCTCCACCTGGAGAGTTTACTGCTAGCACATGGTTCATTTGTGTTGTTGCTAGGTCATGCTTCTTAACAAACCCTTGGGCAATGAACGAGTGGGTAGCACTAGAATCAAACAACAGGGTTGCAATGTGTAAATTGACAGGAAACTTACCAACTACCACATCAGGTGCCTCTTGCGCTTCCTCCATGGTGACGTGGTTCACCCGTCCTCTCATTACATTCTGCTGTTGTGGCTGCGTGGGCTTCTTCTTTGGGCACTTGTGGGCGTAGTGCCCCACTTCACCACAGTTGAAACATTGCACCCCAACCTTAGGTGTCTGGCCTTTGTTGTCTTGGGGTTGGTTTGGGGGTCCTTGCACTGCTGGCCGAGGTTGATACGTAGGGGTGTTACATCCTCATGAAGAGTACTTCACAGAGGAGCAAATTTCTTGCTATGAAAATGCCCAGGAATTTCTGTAGTATTGTTTTTGGTAAATATTTAGAGATTTATTACAGGAGCAATTCTTTATGAAACATTCCCAAATTTGGGCAGCAAATCCATGTCATAGTTACTGGTCTCCAGTAAATATTTGGGCTTCATTGGTGTTCATTTGCTAGGCTAAATTGCCTTCCAAAGTTCAGCCTTTATTTGAAAATTCAAATTTAAACAGAAACTTTTCAGAACTCCTGTCCAACTTCAAAAATTCATATCTCTCTGTTGGTAACTCCAAAAATGGTGAAACAAATTTTGTTAGAACCATGCAGACTTACCCTAATCAGATCTTCCACTATTAGCTATGTCAAAGCTCCTGATTTGGGCTCAAAATTCAGAGAAGCCTTGTGCTTGTGGGAATTTTGGAGACAACAATGTGCAATGACATGTCTCCAAATTTTGATCATCCTTAGAGAGTCTAGTATCCACTGTAAAAATCCCAAAGGCAATTAAGGATTCTAAATAGCAGTAGCTATGAATAGAAGTTTACTTCTTATAAGTCCTTAATACTTATGCATGTATTTTGTTACATTTCATTAGTGACCGAAGTTGAGGACGCACCAGAGCCCTTGGACGTCCTCCCACCAGAAGATGACTTCTCATTTGACTCGTAACCAGGCAAGCCCCGGTTTGCACTTAAGTACCTTTTATAAAGTTTTCATTTGTATCACTTATGTCTACGTGGAAATGTATGCATTAGAGTTAGGGTGATTGAAACCCCACTTGCATAGCCTTTTTTAATCCTATAAAGGGTTCGGTAGTTTACAAACTCAATGAGTAGAGAATGCCATGCTAATGTTTAGGCTCTCGGTAGAAGTCGAGTGGTTGGAAGCTACTCGCGAGATAGTACTTATCACACGGAATGAGAAGAGGTAGAAAATGGCTTGAATTATGAAAATGAGACCCAGCAGGGGGGGATAGGATGCAGTGAGCAGAGGTCTCATGTGCATAGCCCTGTTGGCGTCGGTTGAGGACCGTCCGTGTGCTGCCCTGCTGGACAAGTATCGAACAGTACCGGATGCATACTGGCATATGGGAACCAGGAAACCAATGTAATTGCTTAACCTGGGTGCCGAGGCATACCCAACCGTAAATAGGAGTGGGTTGAGGGTAGCAAGGTGTAAATCTGCCGGTGGGCACAGTCACGCTCCACGCGGGGACCTCCTGCCCGTTACGGATGGACCGGTTCGGCATTTGGGTTGTCTTTGAAAGGTTGTTGCATACAACAGAGTAGGAAGGGGTGTGGAATCACGCTTCTGAAAGTGGGTGTATGTGACGTGTTATCCGGGTGTGTCTTGATTGCAATCACCGTCCCTCGCGGTTATTTGAGTACCCGCTTGTTCACTACGCTGTGACATAGTAAGAAGTGAAATAAGCCTACTGAATATGCTGCATTGAATTATAAATGACTTGAAACCTTGTATGCTGTAGTTATAGAGCTAATTAAGTTTATATTCCACTTTGGGCATCATCACATTGGAGGAAAGCGTTTCTTGTTTGATTGTGGACTCCCGATGTGAGGATTGCCTAAGGCTCGATAAACTGTTGCTATAAAACTGAAAGTAAGGATCAACATGTAGGCGTGTCTTTATTGCAAAGTCCTTCTTCCTATTTTACACATCCTTGCATGTAGAGTTCCATGCCTAGGGTTGTCGGTTAAGACTTGCTGAGCCATGGTGCTCACGGTTGCAATATTTGAGCTGTGTGCAGGTGAGAGTTATGAGGAAGGTTCCAAGGATGAGGCAATGCCCCTGTCGGGGTACACGGCCGAGCTGGAGCCCTGCACGCTGCCGTGATCTCCGTTTCCATGCTGCTAGTGTGTAGCGTCCCCGGGCTGCAAGGCTGCACTTTTGCGTAGATAGGATTAGACAGTAGTTATGTATAATACTTCCACTGTATAATTAAGTTTTGGAAAAGACTTCCGCTGTTTTATATCAAATAAAAGATTGTATTTTGTTCTTAATTCTTTTAGTGTTGCTGTTGGGTGCCGCATCACACGGCACCACCCTATGCGATCCTGGAGTGGGTGAACCATGGGGTGGTCCCCGCAGACGTGGTATGAGAGCTGCATTGCGAATAGCACACTCGAAAAGAGACTATTTTGAAAATCTAGAATTAGTCAAGTAAGGATTAGTCATTAAGCCCACATAAGGTCTATTATAGTAGTAGTTACTAAGGTGGAAAAGCTAACTTATGTGTTATACATTCTGTAACGACGCTCCGACGTCAGGTAAGAGGTAAGGTACGCCGCCGCAGGTGGATCAATGGCGGTAACTCGCCATACGAGCAATAGTATGGAAAGATATACCGTGGCTTGGCACGGTAATTAATATGAGTCTCTGAACCTCTCCATGGTTATGAGAGCATATGAAAGTGCTGATCTCCAGCGGCCTTTAGGCAAAAGTGAGAATACCCCATCGTGTGGTAAGCAACACGATAGTATGCAACTCTTGAACGTTCAATGCTGAAAGGGCCATATGCAGCGCTCGCCATCGGCGTGCCTCAACGGTCATGAGGCAGTAGGTGGTACCCGTTGGGTTGATAAAATTCCCAACCGTGATGACCCGTTCGCTCTCTACTCGGGTTCCCCGTCGTGTGGTGTGAAAACACGACCATGTACCTTGAGACGTAGATTGACTCAAGGACGATCCGTATGACAATGATACGGACCGTATGTTTTTAATATGATATGGAACTGCCTGAAATGTCAAAAACCTTTTTGTGCACCATTATTGTGTGTTTTTCTGCAGGTATATTAACCACGTTAGTGCATGACGTGTAGAAACCGTTTGTGAGTGACGTTCATAGTTCCACCATTTGACACGTATATGCCGGAATACCGGTTTAGGATTTTTCTTTGGTGAGGAAACGTAGTACCAAGACTGCATAAAAGTATATTTTCGAAGGAAAGAGTTAAAAATTAAGTTTAGGATTCCATTTAGGGGTTATTGAACTTCCATATTGAACTAAGAGTCAATTGGGAGTATAGATTCAATTTCAAAAACTTAGGAACAACCTCCCCTGTTTTCAGCAGAAACTTTGCTGAATTTAAACAGGGCATAACTTAGGATTGGTTGAACCAATGGATGTGTGGTATACCACTCTGAAAAGTTTTTGAAGTCCTCTACAACTTTCCTGTAGAGCTCCAGAACAGAATCTTCCACCAAAGGGACGAAAATCTCATAAGAGTAGGTACTGTCCAGAAACAGGGCAGACCAAAATGCTCTCTGGAGTTTTATGTATTTCAACCACAACTTCCTGTAGAAAAAATTCCAAGGGTCAAGCAAGACACCGTTGGAAAGTACAGGAAATGTGCTACAACTTTGTTGTTGAACGCTAGTCCATATTTTGTCTCTATAGTGGTCAAAACGGTTGAATTATCCACACTGGTCAGCTGGACCAGAAGCTGGACAGTAAGCACCATGTTAAAGAGTTTCAACCAAAACATTTAGTTTTCACCTTTCGACATCCAGTGGCTGTTGTAAAACAGCGAGTGGAGTCAAAAAGTTATGCATTCGGCATATCACTTTGAGCGAGTACATGTTTAGGTCCAGTACAATAGCAAGGAATTACGCATGCTAACACACTTAACATCCCGTGGCGACCCACGATGGTCGAAATGAACTTTTAACCCATAAAGTTCAATACCTTGGAACTCGATCGTGTGACATGGTCCAGGGATGTATATGTTGTATACAGTTTATACTTTATCCATATGTGTGACTGTTATGCGTACTGTTTATTCCATTCTCGCACTACTATTGTAGAGACTGGATGAGATAAACCGACATGTGCTGATCGTTTGAATGGTATGAATGCAGAATGGTGCGTACACGGTCCACACAAGAGGAGGGAGGTCCGAGTCAAGTTCGTGGTGATAAGTCTCCACTTCCGGAGCAAACCACGACGCAGCAGCAACCACCTCCTCCACCGCCAGAACTTCCAAGGAATCTTGCGGATGTTGGTGCAGCAGAATGCGTCCCATCAGGGAGGACGCCAGGACAATGGGCAACGCCAGCCCCAACAAAGCTCATATTCAGACTTCCTGGCGACCCATCCACCGGTCTTCATGGAGGCTGAAGAGCCTTTGGAGGCGGACAGCTTTATCCACACTCTGGAGGCGAAGTTTGGGCTGATACGATGCACTGAACACCAGAAGGCGCTGTATGCAGCGCAACAGCTTCAAGGCGAAGCCGGCACATGGTGGGCAAACTACACCGCCTCCTTACCGTCTGGCCATGCCGTCACATGGACGGAGTTCCCGGAGTCGTTCCGCGCCTATCACATACCTCCCGGTGTTATGGAAAGGAAGCTCCATGAGTTCCTGGTGCTGAAACAAGGCGAGAGGACTGCTCATGAGTACTCCAGGTCATTCAACCGGCTGGCGCAGTATGCACCAGGATTTGTGAGAACGGAGGAAGACAAACGCAATGCAATCTTCCGGGGCCTGAATTCAAAAATGAAGGTCCATCCCGCCCAAAGCAATCGCGGCACATTCAACGACCTAGTTAATGCCGCGATTCTACAAGAGAATGCTCAGCGCGAGCGCGGTTCTTGTAAAGGTCCCAAAAATATGAATACAAAGAAACTCATGCTTGCACAAAGTTGGTTTCATATGTATGAAAAATGGGACTCGTTTAAACTTTTTCACATGTGATAATACACATGGGAGCTCTCTTCACAAAAGTTCAAATATTTATTTGAAAAACATGGAACCAAAAAGAGGTTTGAAACCAAGGTGGGAGGTTCCCATATGTGTGAGAAATCTAAATTCAGATTTTTGGAACAAGTTTGTTCAACTAAAAATTCAAATGAGAACAACACATTAAATTTCAAAACTGTTGTGCTAAAAATCTCATTTGCAGCAGCCAAATCAAAGAGCAGGTTTCATATTTGAATTCTTTAGGTCCAAATTAGGGGGTAGGCAAAGTCTCATGAACTTTTGAAGATATTTGCTTCCCATTTTTCTAAATAGACCTAAGTGTACAATGAATTCAAATACAAAATTGAATTTGGATGAATTGTGCCCAATTATCCAAATGCAGTCCAGTTTTCAACTCCACACAATCGAATTTCATCACTTGCAAACTTTGGGATATTTTGGAAGAGATAAGAGGGAGATGGGACCCACTTGTCATTTGTACCAAAATATCTATACAAAGGAATTGGGTCTCTGTTTTGCTGCCTCCGGGGGATTGACAGCAGCTGCTCGGGACAGCACACCGGCAGCTGGTCAACCGCTTCAACACCAACTCCAGCCCCGATTCAGGCCCCCTCGGCGTTCTCATCCGGCCATAACGTGCTTCTCCCTCTGCTCATGAACAGAACACCGAGGCTCTCCCTCTTCCTCACACCGAGACGAGCAAACTCGCCTCCGCCACACCACCGATCGCTCGGTGACTCACAAACTCCCACGAACAAAGGCTACTGAGGGTCAAAATAGCACCGGCGCAGCTTCCTCTCCCTCCTCGACGCGCCCCGGCCGATGATCAGCTCTCCAACCCCGGGAACACCGTGACCGCGCGGAAGCCGAGCAGAGCCGATGAGGAGGCATCCGTGGACAGCTCAACCTGGTGCTTGTCACGCTGGTCACCTCCCAAGCTCAGACCATGCTATGCACCACCGCGAGAGAATTTGGAAAAGTTTCTCTGGCGTACCAAAATCGACCTCCCGGCATGGTAACCCCAAATTCCACCTCAATTCTTATTCTTAGTTCGTCAAAGTTTGCACAGAGGGCCCAAAGTGGTAGGCGATCCTTTGCTCTTCACGGTTCTAGCCTGAAACTGTACCTAGAGCGAGTATTTCGTGGTTTTCTACCGGCAACCGAACCGGGGGACCACGGTCGCACGGTGAAAGCATATTTGCCATTATTCCCGAACATTTTTGAGGCTAGGTCGAGCTCCCCCATTGTTCACTGGTTCTGTAGCACCATTTTACCGAGCTGTTAGCGCGCTAGGATGGCCGGCCGACGTCGCCGATGATGTGCCGAGCTGCCGCATCGCCGCTAGCTACCGTAGAGGCCTTGCCGGCTCGGGGAAACCTCATCATCGTGCTCAGCATGGCAGGTTAGGCCCTGGCGGCGAGCAGGGGCTCAGGCAGAGGCCGGGAGACCGGTTTCTGGCGATCTCCGGCGAGGGCGGCGGCGCGGGCACGCGAGCGCGGGAATCGGACCGAGGTTGAAGAAGGGTTCCGGAGGGCCCAGCCGTCAGTGAGAGATAATTTAAAAACCCCGATCTTCTGTGGATGTTGGATCCGGTGCGACTGCACGCCTGGAAACGTGTGGCCCCATGTGTCTTTGTTCCAGTGAGTGACACGTAGCCCGGACCCACAATCAGCGTTCAAACATTTTTGGGATTTTCAGTTTCCAGTTTAATCTTTGAAGAGCCATAACTTTGTGTAGGAATGTCCAAAAATTGTGAAATAAATTTTATTGGATTCCTCTCAAATAGTACTGTCCACGGGTACAGCCCAAGTTTTATGGAAATCCCTGGATTTAGCTCATTAATTCATATAAGGACAATCTTGTAGGAATTGTTCCAGGAGTTCTGTGCATTGGAAAATTCCCAAAATTGGGAAGATGATTCTTCCAAGAACACTAGACCTCCAGTAAAAATTTTAGAGGCATTGGACCTCATTTGCTTGGCCAAATGTGGTGTTAATTCCTTATGTCTCTGAAAATTGGAAAATAGAACAGAGCTCATTTTCAGATTTTCCCAATTCATGTAAAGCTCATACCTTTGTGTAGAAACCTCCAAATTTAGTGATTCAAATTGTTTTAGATTCAGGTTGACAAACTCTATCCAAATATGCAACCCAATTTGTATGAAAGTCCTTATTTAATTCTGGAAAATTCTTTAAAGCTTTTCAGCAAAAGAATTTGAGAGGGAATTTGGTTTATCCAAAAATCCTCAAATTTTGCGAGCATAGTCTTTAGGATGTTACTAGACTCCTGTAAAAGTTTCAGCTCGTTTGGAGTTAATTTGATCAGGAAAAGTTCAGATTTTAAGTTGCTATATCCAAATGAATACAGAAATATTTTCAGAAAATTTCCAAAACTTAGAAATTCAATTCTGGGCAATTCTTAGTTCCAAAAACCCTAGGAAAATTCATGCAGACTCTATGAACTATAATTGAAATTTTACTTCACTAAGTTGGGCATTAACATGTGAGTTAATTCAGAATTAATTTCTTTGTGCTTAATTACTTAGGGAATTGTTCTGAATAAAACGCTCAATGAAAAGTGTTCATTTTTGGTCCAGAGCACTTTCATATGACCAGGAATTCACATGCAAATTTTCAGCTCAAATTGAGCCTTGAGTCTCCCTGTCTATGTTCTCCATTCTATTGGATGTGAAGAACAACATAGGGTTGGGGTGGAAATTGTGCGAGACACAATTTCTTTCCACTTTAGCTGCAATTTAGCAAGCTAAGTCCCTGTGTAGTGTATGACTTCCTGTAAAAATTTCGAAGTCATTGGAGATCAGGATCTTTAGTTATGTCCAGATCATTAGAGCTCATCTTATATGGCATTAGAAACTTAGATAGAGATGTAATGAAACATCTAAGGTAGATTTAGTCTCTTTGAGTTATTTGCACAACAGAGGCAACCACTTCATCCTAGGATCTCTACACAGCCTCTGTTCTTAAGAAGTTTTAATATCTAAGCCTGTGAATTACATTATAAAATACTATGCATATACATGTCGATAGGGTTCACGATGAAGGACATCGACGGAGCCATTCCTTGATGTGTGGATCAGTTGAGCAAGTTCAGAAAGATCAAGGGATTGAAGATCACTAACTTCTATTATATACTACTACCCTACAAAGCAGGCAAGCTCCGGTTTGCATTAAGCTTTTTTCAAATTTTTATTGTTTTGAGCACTTACTTGAGTATCACTATTTCTTGCATTGGTGTCTTGTTTGAAAACCCAATTGCATAGCCAAGAAAACCATGGGTTGGGATTAGGATTGAAAACCCCGTTTAGCTACTGCAATGCTAAGATAGTGTAGGATTCGGTACAAGTCGAGTAGTTGGAACTACTCGCGAGCATAGGCTAGAGGCACTCGACTCTGGTAGAGATAGCATATGATACACATGGCAAGAAAAATGAGACCGAGCGGAGAGTAAGGGCAGCAGGACTTTAGGGCCTGTGTGATATAGCTCCATTTGTGTCGATTGAGGACTTAGCCATGTGCGGGCCTGTTGAACAAGCTAGAACAGTACCGAAGACCTACCGGCTATATGGGAACCGGGAAACTGATGTAACTTGGGTAGCTGGGTATTGAGGCATTGCCTGTCGTTCAGAGGGTAGGTTGAGAGCTTGAGGTGTACATCGGCTGGCGGCACTGAGATGCGCGTGCAGAGACCTCTTGCTCAGGACGATGGGACCGGTTCAATATTTGGCTAACGGGTGAAAGGTGGTTGCGTACGGTGTCCGTGATGGTTGCTGTAGGCAACATCGAGTACGGGCGTACGTGACGGGTTATTCGGGTAACCCTGCAGGTGTAAATCGATTATAATCGCTGTCCCTCGCGGTCAGTGAGTACCACTTGTTCACTGTACTGTGACGTAGAAAGAATAGGCTAGTTACATGTTAAAATATTGCTGATTGAAAGATGGACTTTGATTGTTAATGATTGCTGTAGTTTAGAGCTAACTAAAGTTCTTTTCAACTTTGGGCAAAGTACATGAGAGAAATGCGTTTCTTGTTTGATTGCGGCTCTCTCATGTGCCTTAGCGTAAGGTTCTCCACAATTTGCTGCTAAAACTTGAAAGTAAAAAAAAAAAAGGGCATACCCAGTGCTGAAAGCTCCCACACGTTGTGGGGTCTGGGGAAGGGAATTTCTAGGCAGCCTTCCCCTTGCTTATTTTGCAAGGAGGCTGATTCGAACCCAGGACCTCCAGGACACAAGTGGAGAGACTATACCACTGCGCCAGGCCTGCCCTCTCATCCCTCATGTAGAAGTTTCATGTTTAGGCGAGACGGGTCATACTTGTTGAGCCTTCGTGATCACTGCTTGTGTTTGAAGCTTTTGCAGGGTTCTGTGAGGAAGGGACTCCCGAGGAGGAGACGGAACCCCAGGAGGGGAACCCCGTCGAGTGGGAGTCGTGCGCGCCGCCGTGTTAGTGTGCGCGTGTGCTAGCAAGGACACATTCACGGGCTGAATGTGAACTTGGTGTGTAGTCTACGCCCGTGAGTGTAGACTGAACATATTTTGTTGTAAATATGTTCATAAACCCGTTTATGTAATAAAATTTTGCTTCCGCTTTGTACCTTTGATTTGTGTTATTCGGTGCTGTGCAATGCAGCACCCCTCAGCGTGATCCTGGCTTGACAAGATCGTGGGGTCGTGTCAGCGTTGGTATCAGAGCTCGCTTGAGGTTTAACGCACGAAAAAGGTCATCTTTTTAAAAAATCCAGTGAGGAACGAGTTAGTAGCCCATATAAGGATGTTATTAGTGTATAGAAAGTGGCATACTAACCTATTTGCTTATGTCAGAAAATTGTGCATCTCGGGACGCTTTATGTCTTGGGGGGTGCACGTAAGCGCTGTCCACCAGTGCACACACGCTGAAGGGTGGAGCCCCACGGGTGGCAGGTAACCCGACCCGCTTTAGTATCCTCTACGACTCTTCATGTCGTTTGGGGAGCAACGTCTGTCCCTGGCATACGTGGTGCAATTTGGGAGACCCCGTCACGTGGTCAGTAACATGAACACGTAGCTCAAGGCGTGTTTGGCTTGAGAACATCCGGGCGAGTGATGACGGCCGGGTGTACGAACTGTATGGATACCGGGCTCGGTGTGCAGCCGAGTCTGACGATTGTGTGAGTTATTTGCAGGTAGTCTAACTAATAAACGATAGACATGTAGCATCCCTGTGTGAGTGACGTTTAGTGCCACTGAACTAACGAAGCCGGCTAAGTCCGGTATAGGATTTTCTTTTGAGGCAACGTAGTACCGTCATATGTCTTATGGTGCATCGCCACCGTACTACACTTTGTAACTTCTTTCCTATGAAGAAATCATTCATGAATAACTATAAACTAAAAATGGAAGTTGGAAAACACATATTAGTAATGAACTCCTCATCTGAACTAAGCTTCAAGGGGGAGGATTGATAGGTTTCTATGTTTCTCAAAAACGGAGTGCTCTGTTCTGGCAGAAATTTTTGCTGGACTTTGATAGAGCATAACTCTGAAAATATTGACCCAATGGAGGTGTATGATACAGTTCTGGAAAGGATTTTAATTTCTCTACAACTTCTTTGTAGAACTCTAGAGCAAAATCACACGCCAAATTTGTTGAGTGTCCAGTTGAATGCAAACTGTTCAGACAACAGGACAGATGCAAATCTCCCTAGATGTTTCTGTAAAACACTTATAACATTCTGTAGAAAAATCCTTAAGGGTCATATGATACATAGTTGGAAATGTTATGAGATAAGCAAAATTGTTGTAGTTCAATGTTTGTTCAGATTCCTATTGCATTTGCATATACAACTGTGATAAAACCAGCCACCTACAAAGGAGATGCTGGCAAATTTTTTCCAGGAATTCTGTCGACTTTAAAAAATCATAACTCTTGATGCAGAAGTGATATAGAATCATGTGAATACTTGTTGGAAAGATATTGGAGTTAACTTTAACTTTGGTATACAACTTGAGTGATGAAAATGCTTCTAACTAGATCAAAGTCTAGATTTAGTGCGTCAAGGTCTGTTCTGTACAAAGGAGGAAAATGAGTGATATCGTGCAGGCTAGTACAAGTTATGTGCCCCAAAAGTACCTGTTGGTGTTCCGAACGCCATTTGGTGAAATGTAGGCCCCTGTATGATTAACTCCTTAGAGGTTGATTGCTGGTCAAGTATCACAACTTGCACCACCTCCAGAGCAGCAGCATCAGACGGTGGTTTGTACTCCATCGCTGCAGCTATAGGTATCTAGCTTCCAACTACAAGTTAGAGAAGAGCCGGAGAGACATCTGTGCTCTACTTGTGTTCAGATGGGCCATTATGCTAGGTATTGTATGGAGGGAATTCAAGCTTGCGTGTCACACCCGGTTTTTCCGAAGAACAACCAAGTGAATATCACATGTATGCCAGGATCATTTTCTCATACATGTGATGACAAATAGTGAAGCATCATTTATTACAAGCCAGGTGTCGAATATAAATAAGTCTTACATAGCAAATGTCTCGATGGACAATAATAAGTTCATCACAAGTAAATAAACTAGCAGCGGAATATTATTCTTGAGGGCTCCGTCATAGGCGTTGCCCGGGGGTCTCCATGAACCTAGAAACCTTCTTCGGGTCCAAAGTCTTGATCATTATACACCACCTCATTATCTTGACCTGAGCAGCAATATAAACCAACAAATATGCAAGGTTGAGTACCAATGGTACTCAGCAAGTGTGGGAAAATTATGTCATGCATGGCTAGAACAAGGGGAGGTTGAACTCATGGTTAAAGCACTACACAATTAATACTTATCACCTTAGCTTATTAAGCACCTACATTACTACACAGGTGAAATGGTCCCAATCTCCCATCCCATCATCATAATCAAATAACCATAACATTATTTCTAATGTTAAGCTCCCCGCTTAACATCCACAACTTTCAAAACCATCAATCCTCTAATCATGAATAAGTCCAAGCCGCTCTTGACCGTGAGCACGGCTGTCATGACAGTTTTGACTCTGCAGTTTGTACCACTGTACCCACATGTAGTGATTTCATCCCCCGTTGCCGGGTGGACTAAAAGAACCTCCATTATGCCACTGGCTACGAACCACATTCACACTTCCCAGGTGTGTAGCCAGGAGATCACTACGAAGCCTTTACAAAGGGATTCCCGACGAGCGTGGGCCCACTAAGATTTCACCCCTAAGAGCATACAAGAGGCTCTAACCCCGCTGCAGTGGCCCCCTCTTGAGCCTTGCGGTTCATATGGTAGTCCAGCTGACACCTATTCCCCGCACCATCCAACACACCCATACTACGCCGGGGATACACCTAATTAATTGGCCAAGCTGCCCCATCTCAGCATGTGGTTGGCACGGTAAAGCCAGGTTACATGCTCCATGAACCGGTCCTTAGGATCCAGGCAAGTACTAAACACAAACCCGAGTCTCGTGCACCCAGCACACAACCAAAACATCCAACTTGCCTTGATCCCTACCTCTACATAACTCACAATATCTCATTCAAGAGTATGGTAAAATAAACTGATGATCTCATATCCCAAATATCCCATTCTAAGCATGGCTAAGCATATGCATAATAATAAATGACATGATAAAATAAAACCCAACCCAAGCTACAAGGAAACAAGATAATGCAATTCTAGGGAAACTTTCTAACATGGGTTTCATATTTCAATTGACAATGCAAATAGTTCTAACTACACATCCTAGTATAGGATCAAAGTGGTCAAGGACACTTGCCTCCTTCCTGCTGCTCTTGAAATGGGTAGTCCTGATCTTGGAAAGGAATAACTTGCTCTTGAGCAGGTTCTACATCATACCATCACACATAGCAAAAGAAAAACAACAATCCATAAGACATAGTTCACACTTCCACTGCATACAAACCACACATTCACATTTATGAAAGTCATTCATCATTATATGTGTTGTGGTTACTCTATGTGTGTTGATTTGTGGCTTGCATCCACTTTTAATCATATGTATATGATTCCTACTTTTGTGTTCACATTTATACTTACATACTATATATATGAGTTTCCAATTTAAATAAATTCCTTATATTCAATTACTACACCTTTTTGCTACCAAGTATGCATGAAAGGTATTTTCCTTCTCCATATGTGTCTTCATAATTTCTACCAACCCTAGACTGAATTCTTTGGATTTTAGAACTCCATTTATCATTTACTATTTGCTATATTTTCAGATTTATTTCCTATGCCTAAATGTGAACTTTATTATAAAAATAACAAGACACATCATCTAAAAAGAATAGGTTCTGATCTAAAATATTTGCTAATATATTTTTGACCTTTTCCTCTGATGTAAACTATTTTACAATTATTTTCCCTATTTTCTAGAACTATTCTTTACTTAAAAATGTGTCCCTAAATGTGAATAATAAATTGAACAGATTCACTTCAGCCCAAAATATGTTTTTATCTCACTCCAAAGTTTTCTAAATACTGAGAAAGTTTTTAATTTAATCTTGACAATATGTTTGTCCCACTTTTTAAATTTTAAACACTAGCCACATATTCAATTTCCCAAATTAGATATTAAACAGGGCTAAAAAGGTAAACTCACCCCACTACAGGGTCTATACTATTATTTTAAGAATTCTCAGGGGTCTAGCTACTCATAACAGAGGAGTTTTTCCTAATTTTTATTAAGTCCAGGGGCTAAAACTGATTTTTAAATGAATTTACATGATTTTCTGAAGTTCCAGGGGCTAGATCAGAAGTTTCCGGGGCTAGCTCTTATTTCCCGAGAACCCCATGGGGTACCACGTAAGATTTCCAGTCTTTATAACGCGGGGCTGACGTGGACCGTCCGATTTTAAACCGACGGCTGAGATTATAACATCGAACCGGTACGCGGGGATTTAAACCCTACCGTGCGATTTAAAATAAACGGCGCACAAGCGGCCACGTCGCTCTGATCGAACGCGGGCGGCGCTGCCGGCGGCGGGAAGCGGCGATCTCACCGGAGACCTTCGGTTCTTCGAGAATTCTTCCTAGAACTGTGATTTTATGGCATAGATCGGTGGAGGGGATGTCGGGGATCTCACCTCGGGGGTTTTCTTGAGCTTGGAGGTCCTGTAAGGTGATCGGCGACGAGGTCCGAGGTGAATTCACGGTGAGGCTCATCGGCTCTGTGTTTACACCGCAAGTCACCGAGTTTTCTGCACCTGCAAGGTTCCCCGGAGGCGGTGGATCAAGACCAGCGAGTTAGATCGGAATTTCCGAGCTTAGATCGGCCAGAATTCGCCGGCGAAGTCTCGGTTCTCACCGGAGGAAAATCGGCGGATCGCGTGGGAAAAACAGAACGAGGCCGGGGTTTTTATAGACGGGGGAGGGCGGCTGGGTGGTTTAGATCGAGTTTGCGTCGCCGCCGAACAGAATTTGGCTGGAATACGCGAGAATTCCCGATCGGTTTCGATTCGGGTGAGAGAGTCCGGCGCTGGCGCGAGGTAGAAGATGAACTGGTGGGCCCCGCCTGTCAGTGGAAGGAAGCGGCGTGAGCGGCTGCGGGCTGGCGCGGGCACTGGTTGGGCCAGCTGGTGGGTTGCGGCCCACTGGCCGGTTTTTTTCTGTTTTCTCTTTTTCTTTTTATATTTCTTTTCTGATTTGAGTTTAATTTGAATTCCAGTTTGAATTTGAATTTTTGCAAAACATGCAACACGTCCAAAAATTTTTAAATTCCCCTCTTAACATGATTTAGGGTCTTAACAAAATTTTTGGGTGTTACATTGCAGATCATCATACTTTCAATGATTAGACCCGTACCGATATCTGCAGAAAAGAGGGCAGACAAGGGGTAACAGTCACTACATAGTGAGTGATGATGTTCCGGAAGGAAAAGCCGCGTTAGCAGAGATGTTTTCTCTAAATTAGCTACCGGTATTATTTCTCCTGGGCTCAGGTGCCACACCTAGCTTTATTAGTCAATCTTTTGTGGCTCGACATCAGCTCCAAACTACTTTTACAAAGAGACAATACCTCGTATCTTCGCCGGGGCAGCATTACAACAGGTGATGTTGTTTTCCGAGCACCTCTTTGTTTGTGGGTTAGACTATAACCCATGAGCCTCCTTATTCTTGGGGTCTGAAGATCGACATTATTTTGGGGATGTCGTGGTTGAATTACCACAAAGCGGTTCACAACATAAGTTTTCAAACCGTTGAGCTCAAACCCCCCATGGCACGGTCTTCATACATTAGTTCTGGGCGCCAGTCGGCAACAGATTTATCACACCCGATTTCTCCAAAGATCAACCGAGTGAATATCACATGTATGCCATGACCATTTTCTCATACATGTGATGACAAATAGTGAAGCATCATTTATTACAAGCCAAGTGTTCTAATATAAATAAGTCTTACATAGCATACGTCTCGATGGACGATAATATGTTCATAACATGTAAATAAAGCAGCAGCGGAATATAAATCTTGTGGGCTCCGTCACAGGTGTTGCCTGGGGGACTCCGTGAACTTAGAATCCTTCTTCGGGTCCAAAGCCTTGGTCATTGAAAACCACATCATCCCCTTGACCTGAGCAGCAATTTAAACCAACAGAAAAACAAGTTTGAGTACCGTTGGTACTCAGCAAGTGTGGCAAAGTTATGTCATGCATGGCTAGAGCAAGGAGAGGTTGAACTCATGGTTAAAGCACTACGCAATTAATACCTATTATCTTAGCTTATTAAGCACCTACATTACTACACAGGTGAGATGGTCCCAATTCCTCAACCATCATGAATATCAAGTAAACATAGTCTCATCTCCAATGTTAAGCTTCCCGCTTAACATCCTCAACTTCCCAATTCATCATCCTCTAATCATGAATAAGTCCAAGCTGCTCTTGACCGTGAGCACGGCTGTCATGACAGTTTTGACTCTGCAGAGTTTGCACCACTATACCCACATGTAGTGATTTCATCTCCCGTTGCCGGGTGGACATAAAAGAACCTTCATTATGCCAGTGGCCGCGAACCACGTTCACACTTCCCAGGTGTGTAGCCAGGAGATCACTACGAGGCTTTTACAAAGGGACTCCCGACGAGCGTGTAACACCCCAAAACATGCTAAAGAGGGGAATTTAAAATTTTTTGGACGTATTGCATGTGGTGTAGCAATTCAAATTCAAACTGGAATTTATATTTGAATCAAAACAGAAAAAGGAAAAGGAAAAAGAAAAAGAAAAAGAAAAACAAACCGGCCAGTGGGCCGAAACCCACCCAGCCGGCCCAAAACCCACGCGCGCCCCCTCCTTCTCTCTGACACGCGGGCCCGCATGTCATCCCTTTCCCCCACGCACCCCAACCGCCCCGTTGTGATGGCTCTCTAGGATCATAGACTGGCCCCACATACCACCACTCGTCTTTTCCGCGCACTTTGTCCTCACTCGTGCGCACCCGGGAAGACTTCCCGGTCGGTCACCCATCCCCAAATTCCTCCGGGCCAAGCACGCTTAAGCCCGGAGTCCTTTGCAGGTGGGCTTCCGGAAAAGAAGGTATACCTTGGTGGTATGAGTACTCTATCAATCCTTTTAAGCCGAGAGTCAGGATATCACACAATCCACCCCCCTTAGAAGACCGACGTCCTCATCGGTAAACACCAAGACAGGAACGTCCCCTCTTAGCCACGTCCATACGTTCAGTACTAGCATACGCATACTGTACGTCCGGTTAGCAGCATACATACCAAATCGTGTCCCACATAGAGGACCCACGCGTCATGCTTAGGTACCTGTGTCCCTGACCCGTACGCTACCGTATCCTTGTCACTGACCCGTACGCACCCGTGAAACTGCGAGGGTCGGCTATGACACCATTTGTGATGGCTCTCTAGGATCATAGACTGGCCCCACATACCACCACTCGTCTTTTCTGCGCACTTTGTTCTCACTCGTGCGCACCCGGGAAGACTTCCCGGTCTGTCACCCATCCCCAAATTCCTCCGGGCCAAGCACGCTTAACCCCGGAGTCCTTTGCAGGTGGGCTTCCGGAAAAGAAGGTATACCTTGGTGGTATGAGTACTCTATCAATCCTTTTAAGCCGGGAGTCAAGATATCACACCCGTCTCCCTCTCGCGCCGGATCACAACCACCCTCCGGAACCCGCGCTCCCAGCCCCGATCTTCGGCCCCGGGCGCTGCTACTTATCCAAACCGACCCTCCGCCGCCTCTCCTCGTGCATTCCACGCAAGGAAACTCGCCGAATTCCCCAGCGCCGCTCCATCTTTATCTCCGGTGAGAACCGAAGCTTCCACCGTCGTTTTCCTTCGATCCTCGCTCAGATTTCCTGATCTAACGTGCTGA
Organism: Neostapfia colusana; assembly: GCA_030760725.1. NCBI lineage: Eukaryota > Viridiplantae > Streptophyta > Magnoliopsida > Poales > Poaceae > Neostapfia > Neostapfia colusana. The sequence continues at coordinate 22,529,240 of JASWHV010000010.1, forward strand.
TCATGTTCCACCGCCTCCGGGGAGTCTCGCAGGTGAAGGAAACCTGGCGTTTTGCGCTCTAGACACAGCTCCGGCGAGCACCGCCGCGTTTTCATCTCGGACCTCGTCGTCGACCACCTTCCAGGGCCCTCGAGCTCATGAAAAACCCCGAGGTGAGATCCCCGACCTCCCCTCTTCCGTTCTATGCCAAGAAATCCAAATTTTAGGAAGTATAGACGAAAACCCGAAGCTGCGCCGGCGAGATCACCGCCCCCGCCGCCGCGCGAGGCCGCGTGCGCGGGCTGGCTGCTGCCAGGGCGACGTGGCCCCCTGAGGCCCGTCCATTTTAAATCGTGCGGTTCCTATTAGATCTACCCCGTACCGCTTCGCATTATAATCTCAGCCGCCTGTATTAAATCCAACGGCCCACGTCAGCTCCGCGTTATAAAGGCCGGGAATCTTACGCGCTACCCCCTGGGGGTCTCGGAAAACACGAGCTAGCCCCGGAAACTTCTGATCTAGCCCCTGGACCTTAAGAAATTCATGTAAATTCATTTAAAAATCAGTTTTAGGATCTGGACTTAATAAAAATAAGGAAAATTCCTCTGTTATGTGTAATTAGGCCCCTGAAAATTTAGGAAATAGTAAATTAAACCCTGCAGTAGGGTGGATTTACCTTTTAGACCCTATAGGATATTAAATTCAGAAATTTGAACATGTGGCTAGGATTTAAATTTAAAAGGTGATGCAAACATATGTGCAAATATAAATTTAAACTCTCCTAGCACATGGAAAACCTTTAGAATGAGTTAAAAATAGATTTTAGGCTGAAATGAAATCTGCCTAAGTGTTGCTCATTTTTTTATTATCTCTAGAGACACATTTTAGGCTAGGAAATAATTCTAAAAACTGGTAAACTAAATTTAAATTGTTTCACATCAGATAGGAAGTTCAAAAATATTTTATTGAACATTTTAGATCAGAACCCATTCTGTTTAGATGATATTTCTTACTATTTTAATATTGAAATTTACTTTTAGGCATAGAAAATAAATCTGAAAATATAGGAAAATAAGTATGCAAAATTTGAAAATATTAAATGAGGTCTTTATTTTCAAAAACTTCAAATTGAGATTTCGAAGATCTGAAAACCTATTTGAAGTAGGAAACTTTCTTTCATGCAAATTTTGTGGCTAAGGAGTGTATTGATTAAATATAGAGACTTTGTTCAAATGGGAAATTGATATATAGTGTGCAACTAGAAATCTGAATACAAAAGTTAGAAATAATATATATATGTTTAAAAGTGTATGTAGGCTTAAAATCAACACATCTAGGGTAACCACAACACCTAAACATGTGAATGACTTTAGTATGTATGTATGTGTGGTTTGCATGAGTGAAAGTGTGAACTATGGCTTATGGATTGTTGTTCTCTTTTGTTATGTGTATTGGCATGAGTAGAACCTGCCCCAGAGCAAGTTCTCCCCTTCCAAGACCAAGACTTTCCATTCCCAGAGCAGCAGGAAGAAGGCAAGTGTTCTTGACCACTTTGATCCTATGCTAGGATGTGTAGTTAGAATTTAATTGCATTGTCAATTTGAAATATGATACCCAAGCTAGGAAGTTTCCCTAGATTTTCATTGTAGCCTGGGTTGGGATTTACTTTATTATGTCATTTATTTATATGCTTATGCTTAGCCATGCTTAGAATGGGATAAGTGGGATATGAGATCATCAACTTATTTACCTTACTCTTGAATGCGACATTATGAGTTATGTAGAGGTAGGGATCGAGGCAAGTTGGATGATTTGGTTGGTGCTGGGTGCACGAGACTTGGGTTTGTGTTTAGTACTTGCCTGGATCCTAAGGACCGGTTCATGGAGCATGTAACCTGGCTTTACCGTGCCAACCACATGCTGAGACGGCAGCTTGGCCAATTAATTATGTGTATCTCCGGCGTAGTATGGGTGTTTCGGATGGTGCGGGGAATAGGTGTTAGCTGGACTACCATATGAACCGCAAGGCTCAAGAGGGGGCCACTGCAGCGGGGTTGAAGCCTCTTGTATGCTGTTAGGGGTGAAACCTCAGTGGGCCCACGCTCGTCGGGAATCCCTTTGTAAAGGCCTCGTAGTGATCTCCTGGCTACACACCTGGGAAGTGTGAACGTGGTTCGCGGCCACTGGCATAATGGAGGTTCTTTTAGTCCACCCGGCAACGGGGGATGAAATCACTACATGTGGGTACAGTGGTGTAAACTCTGCAGAGTCAAAACTGTCATGATAGCCGTGCTCACGGTCAAGAGCAGCTTGGACTTATTCATGATTAGAGAATGATGGATTGGGAATTTGAGGATGTTAAGCGGAAAGCTTAACATTGGAGATGAGACTATGTTTACTTGATATTGATGATGGGTTGAGGGATTGGGACTATTTCACCTGTGTAGTAATGTAGGTTCTTAATAAGCTAAGGTGATAGGTATTAATTGCGTAGTGTTTTAACCATGAGTTTCAACCTCTCCTTGCTCTAGCCATGCATGACATAACATTCCCACACTTGCTGAGTACCAATGGTACTCAAACCTGCTTTTCTGTTGGTTTAAATTGCTGCTCAGGTCAAGGGGATGGTGTGGTGTTCAATGACCAAGACTTTGGACCCGAAGAAGGTTTCTAGGTTCACGGAGTCCCCCGGGAAACGCCTGTAACGGAGCCCACAAGATTTATATTCCGCTGCTGTTCTATTTACATGTTATGAACATATTATTGTCCATCGAGACATTATGCTATGTAAGACTTATTTTATATTCGAATACTTGGCTTGTAATAAATGATGCTTCACTACTTGTCATCACATGTATCAGAAAATGATCGTGGCATACATGTGATATTCACACGGTTGTTCTTTGGACAAACCGGGTGTGACAGAAGTGGTATCAGAGCCAGGTTGCCCGTAGGAACGTGGACCTAGGTAGAAATGCACGTATTTAAGGACCCTATTTTCTTAAAAACTATTTTACAAAGATGTGGGTTGAAAGTGTTATTTAATAGGGTCACTTTATTCACCTTGTCCCAACTTTGATTCAAAATACACTCTTTATTTAATTTTTATCTAACTTAATTTTAAATGCTTTATGTTTTAGATGGTTCGCATGATCTGCACCGCCCGCAAGTCCACTGAAGGGAGAGTTCCTGTAGTTGCCCTTGCCTTGAGAGAAGAGAACCGTCCGGTGATGTACCACTCCTACGGGTTGGCAGTAGGAGGCTTGTTGCGCCGTCTTCGGCGTATGCTCCACGCCGCCGGCATTGTGGGCAAGCTGATCATACACTACAGCTCCACCAGGACCATCCATGAGAAGCGGGAAGAAATGGAGCTCAGAGATGAGGATTATCCATGAAAATCAGCTGCTCAAGATCCACCGCTCTCCAGCTTGTCGGGCGACTCAAGCCGATGCTGAGAAGGATGTCACCTTGGAGGCCATCACCTGCTAGAGTTACATCAACCGTCGCCACCTGGACAGGACTGAGTACATGTATGTCCTCCAGCGTGAAAGCGGCACCGCGGAGTACAAGTATCCGCCAGTGCAGCAGGGGACTTCCCATGAGCACATGGACCTGTGCTTGGAGGATGTTGCTATGCTCAGCACTCGACTGCAGGAGTGCCAGCAGGAGCTTCAGGATGTTCATGACACCCTGAAGGAGACTGAGGCGTTGCTTCGTGCCAGCTTGAGGGCGAGAGAAAAAGGAGATGGGAATGAACTGTGTGTCACCATAAATGACACATGGACTCCTGACTCCCCGGACCGCCGGGCGAGCAAGCGTCGCCGCACTCCTACACCAGCAGCCTCCCCACCTAAAGCAGAATCAGAGGGCAGCCGCAATAATGAAGAAGACCCCGACGAGACGGCTCAGTGATGCGAGTTATTTAGAGTCATTACCCTTAATTCAGCAGGTTATCGAGTAGTCGAGTCAATACCCTATTTATTTGTGTGTTAATGATTGGCGTGTGACGTGAGTTGTGGAAGCCATGGGCATTTGTCCACAACCTCGTCTTTAGGTTGCTTTGCTTTGATGTGTGAACCCCTATAAATCAAGAGTGCATTTATTTTAGCGTGAGACGTGACGCCCAAAGATCCACGTGAAATCTTAAGAAATTGTTTAAACATTAAGGCCTCAAAAGTTTAAGTTTAAACAAGCAATTTGGGAAGTTAATACATAATGCTTTAAGTTAACATTTGGTTGATCATGATAGATGGCTGGAAGAGGAAAAGTTCATGGTGCCAACCCCACCAACAACAACGATGAGGCCGGCAATCCTCACCTTTCTGGAGGACAAGACAGGGGTGGTCGCCGTGAAGGAGCTGATCCTATCCATCAAATGCTTGAAAATCAGAATCAGCTCATCCATAGTTTAACTCAAGTGGTGGCCAACTTGCACCAAGCTCCACCCCCATAAGCTGCACCACACCAACAAAGGTTGAGTGAGTTTCTGGGAACTCAACCCCCAAAGTTTGCAAGTGCTGCTGAACCTTTGGAGGCAGATGATTGGCTAAAGACCATTGAGAGCAAGATGAGGATCATAAAGTGCCAAGGGTATGAGAGGGTGCTTTTTGCCTCTCACCAATTGCATGGACCTGCTGCTGATTGGTGGACCGCTTACGTAGCAGCCCATCCTGACCCCGAGAACATCACTTGGGAAGAGATCAAGCGCAGTTTCCGCAACCACTACATACCAAGGGGTGAACTCAAAAACAAGAGGAAGGAGTTCTTGGGACTGCAGCAAGGCAACATGACTGTGAGGGAATACCTCACCAAGTTCACCCAACTATCACGTTATGCACCACGGGACATTGAAACTGATGAGCAAAAACAGGACTGTTTTGTGGAAGGACTGTGCAATGTCCTCCAACGAGTATGGAAGCTTCCAAAAGATGGTAGACAGAGCATTTGTCGTGTAGAGGAAGCTGAAGGCTTTGGAGAATGAAAACAAGAGGAAGGCGGGATGGTCACACCAAGCCTCAGGTAGCAACACACATCCACGTCTGATGCAGTAACCCGCAGGGCAGACGAGCCATGCTGTGGTACCCTACTCAGCACCGAGAGGGTACAACCCGAATTTCAGGCCTCCGTCAGCACCAGCACAGCCACAGCATCAGTTTCTACAGCAGCCTCACCCCACATATCAACCTCGACCAGCAGGACAAGGACCACCGAACCAACCCCAAGATAACAAAGGCCAGGCACCCAAAGTTGGGGTGCAATGCTTCAACTGTGGTGAAGTGGGGCACTACGCCCATAAGTGCCCAAAGAAGAAGCCCATGCAGCCACAGCAGCAAAATGTGATGCGAGTACGGGTGAACCACGTGACCATGGAGGAAGCGCAAGAGGCACTTGACGTGGTAATTGGTAAGTTTCCTGCCAATTTACACATTGCAACCCTATTGTTTGATTCTGGTGCTACCCATTCGTTCATGGCTCAAGGGTTTGTTAAGAAGCATGATCTAGCAACAACACAAATGAACCATATGTTAGCAGTGAACTCTCCAGGGGGAGAAATAAAGACAAGACAAGTGTGTCCCAAGGTGAATCTAGACATTAATGGGGTAGTATTTGCTGCAAACCTCATAGTGATAGACTCACAAGGGATAGATATTATTTTGGGTATGGATTGGTTGACCAAACATAAAGGAATCATCCATTGTTCGACAAGAACGGTGGAACTAACTCACCATAGCGGCACAAAAAGTGATGTTCATAGCCGTACAAGAACCTAGGAGGGACCTTAAACTCAATCAAGTTGAGGTGGAAGTGGAAGAGATAAGGATTATCCGGAAGTATCCAGATGTTTTTTCAGAGGAGCTGCCAGGTATGCCTCCCGATCGTGAAGTGGAATTCGCGATTGAACTCGTGCCTGGAACAGCCCCAATATACAAGAGGCCTTGTCGGATGGACTCCAAACAGCTGGAAGAGCACAAGGAGCATATAAGAGAATTGACAGAGAAGGGGTATATTCGTCCTAGTTCCTCACCATGGGGAGCTCCAGTGATATTTGTGCCCAAGATGGACGGAACCCAAAGGTTATGCGTAGACTACCGTGTGTTGAACGAAGTAACCATCAAGAACAAGTACCCATTACCCTGCATTGAAGACTTATTTGATCAGTTGAGGGGAGCTTGTGTGTTCTCAAAAATTGATCTCAGGACGGGATACCACCAACTGAAGATAAGGCAAACCGACATTCCAAAGACAACTTTCGTATCTCGGTACAGGCTGTATGAATACACCGTCATGCCGTTCGGACTAACTAATGCCCCGGCATATTTCATGTATCTCATGAACAAGGTATTCATGGAATATCTGGACAAATTTGTGGTGGTTTTCATTGATGACATTCTCGTCTTATACAAAGATGAAAAAGAACATGAGGGACATTTAAGGTTGGTGTTGCAAATGCTGAGAGAACACCAACTATATGCCAAGTTGAGCAAGTGTGAGTTTTGGATGAAGAGAGTTCCCTTCTTAGGACATATAATCTCGGAGGGAGGAATCTCCGTAGATCCCGCCAAAATCAAGGATGTGCAGAAGTGGAAGACCCCTAAAAATGTCGGGGAAGTTCGAAGCTTCTTAGGATTGGCTGGTTATTATCGATGGTTTATTGAGGGTTTCTCCAAGATCTCGAGACCCCTTACCAAATTGTTAGAGAAGGGAATCACATTCACATGGACACCGCAGTGCGAAACGAGTTTTCAAGAACTGAAGAAAAGATTGACAACAGCCCTAGTGCTAGTTATGCCGGATATGCAGAAGAATTTTTCGGTGTACTGCGATGCATCTAGACACGGGTTGGGATGTGTTCTCATGCAAGAGGGGCATGTCGTGGCCTACGCGTCCCGGCAGCTCCGAAAACACAAGAAGAACTACCCTACGCATGACCTAGAGCTAGCCGCAGTGGTGCACGCATTGAAGATTTGGCGGCATTACTTGATGGGGAAGAGGACAGAGATATATACGGATCATAAGAGCTTAAAGTACATTTTCACACAGCCAGATCTCAACCTCAGACAAAGGAGATGATTAGAGCTAATCAACGACTTTGATGTGGCATCAACTATCATCCTAGGAAAGCGAACGTCGTAGCAGATGCTTTAAGCAGGAAAGTGCAGGTACACATGTTGAGTACAAAGGACATGCCTACAGAATTGAAGGAAGAGATTGCAAAACTCAATCTATGGCTGGTGAATAGTTGACATGACCCCAACGGTCTTGTCGAACCAGGATCACGCTGAGGGGTGCTGCGTTTCACAGCAGCGGATAACACACGTCAAAGGTACAAAGCGGAAGTGAAATTTTATATTACATAAACTGGTTTATGAACATGTTTACATCAAAATAGTTCAGTCTACACTCACGGGCGTAGACTAAGCATCAAGTGCACGTTCAGCCCTTGAACGTGTCCTTGCTAGCACACACGCACACTAACTCTGCAGCGTGCACGACTCCCACTCGACGGGGTTCCCCTCCTGGGGTTCCGTCTCCTCTTCGGAAGTCCCTTCCTCATAGAACCCTGCAAAAGCTTCAAACACAAGCAGTGAGCACGAAGGCTCAGCAAGTTTGACCCGTCTCACCTATACATGGAACTTCTACATGAGGGGTGATGGGTACATGAGGCAAAAATCATTTGCAAAGGACTCGCCTAATTAGTGGAACCTTACTTTCACGTTTTAGCAGCAGGTGGTGTAGAACCTTATGCTAAGGCACATGAGAGAGCCGCAATCAAACAAGAAACGCATTTCTCTCATGTACTTTGCCTAAAGTTTGAAAGAACTTTAGTTAGCTCTAAGCTACAGCATATCATTAACAATCAATGTCCATCATTCAATCAGCAACATTTTAACATGTAACTAGCCTGTTCTTTCTACGTCACGGTACAGTGAACAAGTGGTACTCACTGACCGCGAGGGACGGCGATTATAATCGATTTACACCTGCAGTGTTACCCGAACAACCCGTCACGTACGCCCGTACTCGATGTTGCCTACAACAACCATCACGGACGCCGTACGCAACCACCTTTCACCCGTCAACCAAATATTGAACCGGTCCCATCATCCCGAGCAAGAGGTCTCTGCACGCGCATCTCCGTGCCGCCAGCCGATTTACACCTCAAGCTCTCAACCTACCCTCTGAACGACGGGCAATGCCTCAATACCCAGCTACCTGAGTTACATCAGTTTCCCGGTTCCCATATAGCCGGTAGGTCTTCGGTACTGTTCTAGCTTGTTCAACAGACCCGTACACGGCTCATTCCTCAATCAACACAAGCGGAGCTACAGCAAACAGGCCCCAAAGTCCTTCTGCCCTTACCCTCCGCTTGGTCTCATTCTCTTGCCATGTGTTTCATGTGCTATCACTACCCGAGTCGAGTGCTTCTAGCCTATGCTCGCGAGTAGTTCCAACTACTCGACTTGTACCGAATCCTACTCTATCTTAGCATTGCAATAGCTAACGGGGTTTTGCAATCCTAAACCCAACCCATGGTTTTCTTGGCTATGCAGTTGGGTTTCCAATCAAGACTCTAATGCGAAGAATCATAATAATCAAGTAAGTGCTCAAAACAATAAAAATTTGTAAAATGGTTAATGCAAACCGGAGCTTGCCTTGCTGCTCTTGGTCGTAGGCTATCTGTTCCTCCGGAGTAACGAAGTCTAGGACTTCGGGTTCCTCCTCGACCTTAGCGACAACATGATAAGAGAGGTACATGTATTAATTTGAATGCATTTGTATTAAGTTTGAACTTGTGAAGCTTATAAGTCCCACTAGACAGACTCAATGACTGTGAAACTTTTACTGTGGCTTGGTTATAACCTAAATAGAGACTTGGTCAAGTTTTAGTTGCAGCAAAGCTCATTTGAGCCCTCCACAATTAATCATGTCCTTGACCTTAATTGGAACTCTTAGGGTGCTCTAAGGATTTTCATGAAACAAATTATGACTTTCTGAAAACTATATTTTCAGAGGGTTCTAATGGAGTTGGTCTCACTTAATTTGAAGGTTCCTAGCTAAAGATATGAGCTAAACAATTTCAGAGAAAATTCTGAAAATGTTTCTGAACATTTTCTATTTTCTATGGAACAGTTTCACTAATCACACCATTAGGTGGATTAAATGAGATCAAATGGGTCTGAAATTTTTATGGTAGTTCAGGGATATTTTGGTGAACATCCCAGCAAAATTTCAGGATCTTCCTCCAAAGGATTCTCCAGTTAAAATTCCAAACAATTTAAACTTTGAGGAATTAATTCTGGAGAATTAAGGATTTTCATGAAGTGAAACTTGATTTGCTGGAAAGTGGTCAGAGAGCTGAATCCAACCAAATTTGGTTCACTCAATTTGGAGCTTTCTAGCCAAAGTCATGAGGATTTGAAGTTTGGAAGAATTCTGAAAACCGGGGAAAAGTTTAAATCTCGCGGGGGCCCGCGAGGACACGTGTCGAGCGCGGCGGTGTCCGGCACACCAGGGCTCACAGGGTACTTGCGCGCCAGCACACCAGCTCCCGGCCGCAGCCCGATCCCGATTTAAAATATCTCCCGCTGACAGCTGGGGTCCACCCCTTCATCAACCTCCCGACGCCCGCGCTCTGCCGCCGAGGAGCCTCGCCGGAGAGCTCGCCGCCGGCTTCTGTAAAGCTCCGAACTTCACGATTCTGGCCGCCCCTGCCTATTTCCACTCGGGGAACAGGATTCTTGGGTCAGCTCTTCATGACAACGGCCGCCACCTGGTCGGCGACGAGCCGCAACCTCGGAAGAGCACCTCCCCCGATCAAGCTAAGGGTCGTCGAGCATCAGTGGACCATAGGAAAGGTCTACATGAGCTCTACAGAGCTCAGGAAGGTCTGTGTTGGGCTGTCACCGTGCGACCTAGGCCGGAAATCGGGATTTCTACTAAAACTCGAAGAACAGCGGTTTCCCTCCACTGTTCTTCGTGGTTCTTGATCCTATGGATCCGCACGGGCTACTAGAAGTGATCCTCTCCATGAGAGGATGAGAGATGCAGTGTGGTTAACGAATTTCTCGGATCAGTACCGACCTCACTTTTGCACAACGTCGCGAAAATATGAAATTCCGGCCGGAGCAGTGCTTGTCACGCCGCCGGAGCTTGCGGAAAAGAAAGAGGGGTTGAAGGCGAACCTCTCTGCTGTTTATATCTCCGTGAACGGTGGGCTGTGGTGGCCGGAAAGGCGGTTCCCGCAGCGGTGGCTCTAGCTGAACTGGCAGGGCAAAGATCGCCGCGGTGGAGCTCGGAGAAGGCTGCGCAGGGTCTGGAACCGATGCGAAGGTGTCGAAGATGGCTTGGCGCACCCGGTGCTGGTCTCCGATCGCCGAGAGGGTCACTGGATCGGCCGGGCGATGAGGAACCGAAGTTTCACTCGGGCGGCGAGGTGTTTCGGCGTTTTGGGTGGAAGTGCGACGAGGCAGCGATGGAAGGCGCCGGTGACTGCTCGGGCGGGTAGATAAAGACCCAGGGAGTCGGTTCCGCGGCTGAGGTCAGCAAGCAGCTGGTGGCTTCGCCATTTCTTCGCCGTGGCGGTAGCTGCAGAGTGCGCGGTTAACCGAGCTGAGTCCTCAGTCGGTTTCTTTTGCTTCAGTGGCTGACATGTGGGTCCCACCCGGTGTTTTAACCTCTGAAATTCACTCCTAATCACTGTTGTAAACAGTGAGTCCCAAAATACCCATGGTGATTCAAATTATTCACCCATGAGCCATTTGAATTGAGTAGAATTCAAATTGGGTTTGGTTTGAATGAATTTCAGCACAAGTTCAGTTTTGAATTCAAATAAAGTTTGAATTTCCCCCACTTAGCTTATGTCAAGATCAACTCCAAATGGAGTGAAAATTGGTGTGTGAGCTCACAAAAATGTGCTGAGTAAGAATATGCCTCCCACTTTTAAATTCATGGGATAAAAACAGTTTGAATTTGAATATGGTTTCAAACTGCCATCTTTCTAGCTATACACAAAATGACCTCAAAAAGGTTTTGAATTTGGGTGAAACTTGGCATGGACATCCTTAACAATGTGTAGGAGTTTTCATATGTCCAGCCCCTCTATATCACATGTGGGAAATACCCCTTTTGCAATATGTGAGTTTGTTATCTAATGAGCATGTTGATGGTGGTTACTTGCTCTTCATTTGTGTTCATCATCTTTCCTCAAATGAGGTGTGTGGTGTGGTGATGGACACTTCAAATGTGTGTCAAAAACTGAGGACCTTACAATAGTGGTGAGGCCATCGCCATGGAAATGGACTCCACATTAGAGCAAGGCATACGCAACGGTAAGAAGAATGATGAGAAGATACAAGAAATTAGAGAACTCATCAAAGAAAATAAAGCACCTGGGTTCAGAGAGGATGAATAAGGTACGGTGTGGCATGGGAAAAGAATCTGTGTGCCTGAGGTGAAGGAGATCCGTGAATTGATTTTGAAGGAGGCTCATGATTCCGACTATTCCATTCATCCTGGGAGTACGAAGATGTATCATGACCTCAAGAGCAGATATTGGTGGTATGGCATGAAGCGAGATGTCGCGGAACATGTTGCCCTATGTGACACATGTCAGTTGGTGAAAGCAGAACATCAACGACCCGTGGGACTATTGTAACCACTCAAAGTGCCTGAATGGAAATGGGAAGAAATAGGTATGGACTTTATAGTGGGACTACCTAGGACCCAATCGGGATATGATTCGATATGGGTCATCATCGACAGGCTAACCAAGGTAGCTCATTTCATCCCCGTGAAAGAAATCTACAGCGGATCCAAATTGGCAGAATTTTACATGTCAAGGATCGTGTGTTTTCATGGAGTACCAAAGAAGATAGTGTCAGATCGAGGGACACAGTTCACTTCAAGGTTCTGGCAGAAGTTACATGAAACCATGGGAACTCATCTAAATTTTAGTTCTGCCTATCACCCCCAGACTGACGGGCAGACGGAAAGAACCAATCAGATCCTTGAGGATATGCTGAGAACATGTGCGCTCAAGAACAATAGGGGTTGGGATAAGAACTTGTTGTATGCGGAGTCCAGTATGAAGATGTCACCCTTTGAGGCTTTGTATGGGAGGAAGTGCAGAACTCCACTATTTTGGAACCAAACAGGGGAAAGTAAAGTGTTTGGGCCCGAGGTACTACAAGAAGCCGAGGCGAAAGTGAGGGAAATTCCCAACAATTTGAGGATAGCACAGACCTGACAAAAGAGATATGCCGATGTACGGAGAAGAGAGCTTATTTTCAACGTGGGGGACAATGTCTATCTCAAGGTGTCCCCTATCCGAGGACTTCATCGGTTCAAGGTGAAAGGGAAATTATCACCGCGATACATCGGACCCTTTCAGATTCTGAAGAGGAAAGGCGAAGTGACATATCAACTAGAACTACCGGCTCGCCTATCAGATGTGCACGATGTATTCCATGTGTCACAGCTCAAGAAATGTTTAAGAACGCCCGAAGAAATGTTACCCATGAATGAGGTAGACGTATGAGAGGATCTTTCTTATGCCGAGAAACCAATCAAGATTTTGTAGACAATGGAACGCCACACAAGAAACAAAAGAATCCGAATGTGCAAGGTGCAGTGGAAGCATCACTCGGAGGCAGAAGCCACATGGGAGCGAGAAGACGAGCTTAAGGCACAGTTTCCAGATTTGTTTTTCTAGTATCACCAATCTCGAGGACGAGATTTCTTTTAAGGGGGGTAGAGCTGTAACACCCCAAAACCTGCTAAAGAGGGGATTTTAAAAAAAATTGGACGTATTGCATGTGGTGTAGCAATTCAAATTCGAACTGGAATTTAAATTTGAATCAAAATAGAAAAAGGAAAAGGAAAAAGAAAAAGAAAAAGGAAAACAAACCGGCCAGTGGGCCGAAACCCACCCAGCCGGCCCAGAACCCACGCGCGCCCCCTCCCTCTCTCCCTCTCTCTGATGCACGGGGCCCGCATGTCATCCCTTTCCCCCACGCGCCCCAACCGCCCCGTCTCTCTATCGCGCCCGATCACAACCACCCTCCGGAACCTGCGCTCCCAGCCCCGATCTTCGACCCTGGGCGCTGCTACTTATCCAAACCAACCCTCCGCCGCCTCTCCTCGTGCATTCCACGCAAGGAAACTCGCCGAATTCCCCAGCGCCGCTCCATATTTCTCTCCGGTGAGAACCGAAGCTTCTACCGTCGTTTTCCTTCGATCCTCGCTCGGATTTACTGATCTAACGTGCTGATCATGTTCCACCGCCTCCGGGAAGTCTCGCAGGTGAAGGAAACCCGGTGTTTTGCGCTCTAGACACAGCTCCGGCGAGCACCACCGCATTTTCATCTCGGACCTCGTCGCCAACCACCTTCCAGGGCCCCCGAGCTCAAGAAAAACCCCAAGGTGAGATCCCCGACCTCCCCCTCTTCTGTTCTATGCCAAGAAATCCAAGTTTTAGGAAGTATAGACGAAAACCCGAAGATGCGCCGGCGAGATCAACGCCCCCGCCGCCGCGCGCGCGGGCTGGCTCCGGCCAGGGCGACGTGGCCCCCTGAGGCCCGTCCATTTTAAATCGTGCGGTTCCTATTAGATCTACCCCGTACCGCTTCGCGTTATAATCTCAGCCGCCTGTTTTAAATCCAACGGCCCACGTCAGCCCCGCGTTATAAAGGCTGGGAATCTTACGTGCTACCACCTGGGGATCTCGGAAAACACAAGCTAGCCCCAGAAACTTCTGATCTAGCCCCTGGACCTTCAGAATTTCATGTAAATTCATTTAAAAATCAGTTTTAGCCCCTGGACTTCATAAAAATTAGGAAAACCCCTGTGTTATGTGTAATTAGGCCCCTGAAAATTTAGGAAATAGTAAATTAAACCCTGCAGTAGGGTGGATTTACCTTTTAGACCCTATAGGATATTAAATTCAGAAATTTGAGCATGTGATTAGGATTTAAATTTAAAAGTTGATGCAAACATATGTGCAAATATATATTTAAACTCTTCTAGCACTTGGAAAACCTTTAGAATGAGTTAAAAATAGATTTTAGGCTGAAATGAAATCTGCCTAAGTGTTGCTCATTTTTTTATTATCTCTAGAGACACATTTTAGGCTAGGAAATAATTCTAAAAACTGGTAAAATAAATTTAAATTGTTTCACATCAGAGAGGAAGTTCAAAAATATTTTATTGAACATTTTAGATCAGAACCCATTCTGTTTATATGATATGTCTTACTATTTTATAATTGAAATTTACTTTTAGGCATAGAAAATAAATCTGAAAAGATAGGAAAATAAATCTGAAATATAGGACCTGCTGCTGATTGGTGGACCGCTTACGTAGCAGCCCATCCTGACCCCGAGAATATCACATGGGAAGAGTTCAAGCGCAGTTTCCGCAACCACTACATACCAAGGGGTGAACTCAAAAACAAGAGGAAGGAGTTCTTGGGACTGCAGCAAGGCAACATGACTGTGAGGGAATACCTCACCAAGTTCACCCAACTATCACGTTATGCACCACGGGACATTGAAACTGATGAGCAAAAACAGGACTGTTTTGTGGAAGGACTTACTATGGAAGCAATGTCCTCCAACGAGTATGAAAGCTTCCAAAAGATGGTAGACAGAGCATTTGTCGTGGAGAGGAAGCTGAAGGCTTTGGAGAATGAAAACAAGAGGAAGGCGGGATGGTCACACCAAGCCTCAGGTAGCAACACACATCCACGTCTGATGCAGTAACCCGCAGGGCAGACGAGCCATGCTGTGGTACCCTACTCAGCACCGAGAGGGTACAACCCGAATTTCAGGCCTTCGTCAGCACCAGCACAGCCACAGCGTCAGTTTTACAACAGCCTCGCCCCACATATCAACCTCGACCAGCAGGACAAGGACCACCGAACCAACCCCAAGATAACAAAGGCCAGGCACCCAAAGTTGGGGTGCAATGCTTCAACTGTGGTGAAGTGGGGCACTACGCCCATAAGTGCCCAAAGAAGAAGCCCATGCAGCCACAGCAGCAAAATGTGATGCGAGTACGGGTGAACCACGTGACCATGGAGGAAGCGCAAGAGGCACTTGACGTGGTAATTGGTAAGTTTCCTGCCAATTTACACGTTGCAACCCTATTGTTCGATTCTGGTGCTACCCATTCGTTCATGGCTCAAAGGTTTGTTAAGAAGCATGATCTAGCAACAACACAAATGCACCATATGTTAGCAGTGAACTCTCCAGGGGGAGAAATAAGGACAAGACAAGTGTGTCCCAAGGTGAATCTAGACATTAATGGGGTAGTATTTGCTGCAAACCTCATAGTGATAGACTCACAAGGGATAGATATTATTTTGGGTATGGATTGGTTGACCAAACATAAAGGAATCATCCATTGTTCGACAAGAACGGTGGAACTAACTCACCATAGCGGCACAAAAGTGAAGTTCATAGCCGTACAAGAACCTAGGAGGGACCTTAAACTCAATCAAGTTGAGGTGGAAGTGGAAGAGATAAGGATTATCCGGAAGTATCCAGATGTTTTTTCAGAGGAGCTGCCAGGTATGCCTCCCGATCGTGAAGTGGAATTCGCGATTGAACTCGTGCCTGGAACAGCCCCAATATACAAGAGGCCTTATCGGATGGACTCCAAACAGCTGGAAGAGCTCAAGGAGCATATAAGAGAATTGACAGAGAAGGGGTATATTCGTCCTAGTTCCTCACCATGGGGAGCTCCAGTGATATTTGTGCCCATGATGGACGGAACCCAAAGGTTATGCGTAGACTACCGTGTGTTGAACGAAGTAACCATCAAGAACAAGTACCCATTACCCTGCATTGAAGACTTATTTGATCAGTTGAGGGGAGCTTGTGTGTTCTCAAAAATTGAACTCAGGACGGGATACCACCAACTGAAGATAAGGCAAACCGACATTCCAATGACAACTTTCGTATCTCGGTACGGGCTGTATGAATACACCGTCATGCCGTTCGGACTAACTAATGCCCCGGCATATTTCATGTATCTCATGAACAAGGTATTCATGGAATATCTGGACAAATTTGTGGTGGTTTTCATTGATGACATTCTCGTCTTATCCAAAGATGAAAAAGAACATGAGGGACATTTAAGGTTGGTGTTGCAAAAGCTGAGAGAACACCAACTATATGCCAAGTTGAGCAAGTGTGAGTTTTGGCTGAAGAGAGTTCCCTTCTTAGGACATATAATCTTGGAGGGAGGAATCTCCGTAGATCCCGCCAAAATCAAGGATGTGCAGAAGTGGAAGACCCCTAAAAATGTCGGAGAAGTTCGAAGCTTCTTAGGATTGGCTGGGTATTATCGACGGTTTATTGAGGGTTTCTCCAAGATCTCGAGACCCCTCACCAAATTGTTAGAGAAGGGAATCACATTCACATGGACACCGCAGTGTGAAACGAGTTTTCAAGAACTGAAGAAAAGATTGACAACAGCCCTAGTGCTAGTTATGCCGGATATGCAGAAGAATTTTTCGGTGTACTGCGATGCATCTAGACACGGGTTGGGATGTGTTCTCATGCAAGAGGGGCATGTCGTGGCCTACGCGTCCCGGCAGCTCCGAAAACACGAGGAGAACTACCCTACGCATGACCTAGAGCTAGCCGCAGTGGTGCACGCATTGAAGATTTGGCGGCATTACTTGGTGGGGAAGAGGACGGAGATATATACGGATCATAAGAGCTTAAAGTACATTTTCACACAGCCAGATCTCAACCTCAGACAAAGGAGATGGTTAGAGCTAATCAACGACTTTGATGTGGCATCAACTATCATCCTGGGAAAGCGAACGTCGTGGCAGATGCTTTAAGCTGGAAAGTGCAGGTACACATGTTGAATACAAAGGACATGCCTACAGAATTGAAGGAAGAGATTGCAAAACTCAATCTATGGCTGGTGAATAGTTGACATGACCCCAAAGGTCTTGTCGAGCCAGGATCACGCTGAGAGGTGCTGCGTTGCACAGCACCGGATAACACACGTCAAAGGTACAAAGCGGAAGCGAAATTTTATATTACATAAACTGGTTTATGAACATGTTTACATCAAAATAGTTCAGTCTACACTCACGGGTGGAGACTAAGCATCAAGTGCACGTTCAGCCCTTGAACGTGTCCTTGCTAGCACACACGCACACTAACTCTGCAGCGTGCACGACTCCCACTCGACGGGGTTCCCCTCCTGGGGTTCCGTCTCCTCTTAGGGAGTCCCTTCCTCAGAGAACCCTGCAAAAGCTTCAAACACAAGCAGTGAGCACGAAGGCTCAGCAAGTTTGACCCGTCTCACCTATACATGGAACTTCTACATGAGGGGTGATGGGTACATGAGGCAAAAATCATTTGCAAAGGACTCACCTAATTAGTGGAACCTTACTTTCACGTTTTAGCAGCAGGTGGTGTAGAACCTTACGCTAAGGCACATGAGAGAGCCGCAATCAAACAAGAAACACATTTCTCTCATGTACTTTGCCTAATGTTTGAAAAGAACTTTAGTTAGCTCTAAGCTACAGCATATCATTAACAATCAATGTCCATCATTCAATCAGCAACATTTTAACATGTGACTAGCCTGTTCTTTCTACGTCACGGTACAGTGAACAAGTGGTACTCACTGACCGCGAGGGACGGCAATTATAATCGATTTACACCTGCAGGGTCACCCGAACAACCCGTCACGTACGCCCGTACTCGATGTTGCCTACAACAACCATCACGGACGCCGTAAGCAACCACCTTTCACCCGTCAACCAAATATTGAACCGGTCCCATCATCCCGAGCAAGAGGTCTCTGCACGCGCATCTCCGTGCCGCCAGCCGATTTACACCTCAAGCTCTCAACCTACCCTCTGAACGACGGGCAATGCCTCAATACCCAGCTACCCGAGTTACATCAGTTTCCCGGTTCCCATATAGCCGGTAGGTCTTCGGTACTGTTCTAGCTTGTTCAACAGGCCCGCACACGGCTCGGTCCTCAATCGACACAAGCGGAGCTACAGCAAACAGGCCCCAAAGTCCTGCTGCCCTTACCCTCAGCTTGGTCTCATTCTCTTGCCATGTGTTTCATGTGCTATCACTACCCGAGTCGAGTGCTTCTGGCCTATGCTCGCGAGTAGTTCCAACTAATCAACTTGTACCGAATCCTACTCTATCTTAGCATTGCAATAGCTAACGGGGTTTTGCAATCCTAAACCCAACCCATGGTTTTCTTGGCTATGCAGTTGGGTTTCCAATCAAGACTCTAATGCAAAGAATCATAATAATCAAGTAAGTGCTCAAAACAATAAAAATTTGTAAAATAGTTAATGCAAACCGGAGCTTGCCTTGCTGCTCTTGGTCGTAGGCTAGCTGTTCCTCCGGAGTAACAAAGTCTAGGACTTCGGGTTCCTCCTCGACCTTAGCGACAACATGATAAGAGAGGTACATGTATTAATTTGAATGCATTTGTATTAAGTTTGAACTTGTGAAGCTTATAAGTCCCACTAGACAGACTCAATGACTGTGAAACTTTTACTGTGGCTTGGTTACAACCTAAATAGAGACTTGGTCAAGTTTTAGTTGCAGCAAAGCTCATTTGAGCCCTCCACAATTAATCATGTCCTTGACCTTAATTGGAACTCTTAGGGTGCTCTAAGGATTTTCATGAAACAAATTATGACTTTCTGAAAACTAGATTTTCAGAGGGTTCTAATGGAGTTGGTCTCACTTAATTTGAAGGTTCCTAGCTAAAGATATGAGCTAAACAATTTCAGAGAAAATTCTGAAAATGTTTCTGAACATTTTCTATTTTCTCTGGAACAGTTTCACTAATCACACCATTAGGTGGATTAAATGAGCTCAAATGGGTCTGAAATTTTTATGGTAGTTCAGGGATATATTGGTGAACATCCCAGCAAAATTTCAGGATCTTCCTCCAAAGGATTCTCCAGTTAAAATTCCAAACAGTTTAAACTTTGAGGAATTAATTCTGGAGAATTAAGGATTTTCATGAAGTGAAACTTGATTTGCTGGAAAGTGCTCAGAGAGCTGAATCCAACAAAATTAGGTTCACTCAATTTGGAGCTTTCTAGCCAAAGTCATGAGGATTTGAAGTTTGGAAGAATTCTGAAAACCGGGGAAAAGTTTAAATCTCGCGGGGGCCGGCGAGGACACGTGTCGAGCGCGGCGGTGTCCGGCACACCGGGGCTCACAGGGTACTTGCGCGTCAGCACACCAGCTCCCGGCCGCAGCCCGATCCCGATTTAAAATATCTCCCGCTGACAGCTGGGGTCCACCCCTTCGTCAACCAATCTCGAGGACGAGATTTCCAGATTTGTTTTTCTAGGATCACCAATCTCGAGGACGAGATTTCTTTTAAGGGGGGTAGAGCTGTAACACCCCAAAACCTGCTAAAGAGGGGAATTTAAAATTTTTTGGACGTATTGCATGTGGTGTAGCAATTCAAATTCGAACTGGAATTTAAATTTGAATCAAAATATAAAAAGGAAAAGGAAAAAGAAAAAGAAAAAGGAAAACAAACCGGCCAGTGGGCTGAAACCCACCCAGCCGGCCCAGAACCCACGCGAGCCCCCTCCCTCTCTCCCTCTTTCTGATGCACGGGGCCCGCATGTCATCCCTTTCCCCCCCCCCCCCCCCCCCCGCGCCCCAACCGCCCCGTCTCTCTATCGTGCCCGATCACAACCACCCTCCGGAACCCGCGCTCCCAGCCCCGATCTTCGACCGTGGGCGCTGCTACTTATCCAAACCGACCCTCCGCCGCCTCTCCTCGTGCATTCCATGCAAGGAAACTCGCCGAATTCCCCAGCGCCGCTCCATATTTCTCTCCGGTGAGAACCGAAGCTTCTACCGTCGTTTTCCTTCGATCCTCGCTCGGAGTTACTGATCTAACGTGCTGATCATGTTCCACCGCCTCTAGGGAGTCTCGCAGGTGAAGGAAACCCGGTGTTTTGCGCTCTAGACACAGCTCCGGCGAGCACCACCACATTTTCATCTCGGACCTCGTCGCCAACCACCTTCCAGGGCCCCCAAGCTCAAGAAAAACCCCAAGGTGAGATCCCCGACCTCCCCCTCTTCCGTTCTATGCCAAGAAATCCATGTTTTAGGAAGTATAGATGAAAACCCGAAGCTGCGCACGCGGGGTGGCTCCGGCCAGGGCGACGTGGCCCCCTGAGGCCCGTCCATTTTAAATCGTGCGGTTCCTATTAGATCTACACCGTACCGCTTCGCGTTATAATCTCAGCCGCCTGTTTTAAATCCAACGGCCCACGTCAGCCCCGCGTTATAAAGGCCGGGAATCTTACGTGCTACCCCCTGGGGATCTCGGAAAACACGAGCTAGCCCCAGAAACTTCTGATCTAGACCCTGGACCTTCAGAATTTCATGTAAATTCATTTAAAAATCAGTTTTAGCCCCTGGACTTAATAAAAATTAGGAAAACCCCTCTGTTATGTGTAATTAGGCCCCTGAAAATTTAGGAAATAGTAAATTAAACCCTGCAGTAGGGTGGATTTACCTTTTATACCCTATAGGATATTAAATTCAGAAATTTGAACATGTGACTAGGATTTAAATTTAAAAGTTGATGCAAACATATGTGCAAATATATATTTAAACTCTTCTAGCACTTGGAAAACCTTTAGAATGAGTTAAAAATAGATTTTACGCTGAAATAAAATCTGCCTAAGTGTTGCTCATTTTTTTTTATTATCTCTAGAGACACATTTTAGGCTAGGAAATAATTCTAAAAACTGGTAAAATAAATTTAAATTGTTTCACATCAGAGAGGAAGTTCAAAAATATTTTATTGAACATTTTAGATCAGAACCCATTCTGTTTAGATGATATGTCTTACTATTTTAAAATTGAAATTTACTTTTAGGCATAGAAAATAAATCTGAAAATATAGGAAGATAAGTATGCAAAATTTGAAAATATTAAATGAGGTCTTTATTTTCAAAAACATCAAATTGAGATTTCGAAGAAGATCTGAAAACCTATTTGAAGTAGGATACTTTCTTTCATGCAAATTTTGTGGCTAAGGAGTGTATTGATTAAATATAGAGACTTTGTTCAAATGGGAAATTGATATATAGTGTGCAACTAGAAATCTGAATACAAATGTTAGAAATAATATATATATGTTTGAAAGTGCATGAAGGCTAAAAATCAACACATCTAGAGTAACCACAACACTTAGAAATAAGAATGACTATCATATGTTTGTATGTGTGGAGTGAAAGTGTGAACTATGTCTTATGGATTGTTGTTTTCTTTTGCTGTGTGCATTGGCATGAGTAGAACCTGCCCGAGAGCAAGTTCCCCCTTTCCAAGACCAAGACTTTCCATTCCCAGAGCAGCAAGAAGAAGGCAAGTGTCCTTGACCACTTTGATCCTATGCTAGGATGTGTAGCTGGAATTTAATTACATTGCCAATTTGAAATATGATACCCAAGCTAGGAAGTTTCCCTAGATTTTCATTATCTTATTTCCTTGTAGCCTGGGTTGGGATTTACTTTATTATGTCATATATTTATATGCTTATGCTTAGCCATATGTTAGCAGTGAATTCTCCAGGGGGAGAAATAAGGACAAGACAAGTGTGTCCCAAGGTGAACTTTTGTATTCAGATTTCTAGTTGCACACTATATATTAATTTCCTATTTGAACAAATTCTCTATATTTAATTAATACACTCCGTAGCCACAAAATTTGCATGACAAAAAGTTTCCTACTCCAAATACGTTTTTAGATCTTCTACAAAATCTTAATTTTGAAGTTTTTGAAAATAAAGACCTCATTTAACATTTTCACATTTTTGCATACTTATTTTCCTATATTTTTAGATTTATTTTCTATGCCTAAAAGTAAATTTTAATATTAAAATAGCAAGACATATCATCTAAACAGAATAGGTTCTGATCTAAAATGTTCAATAAAATATTTTTGAACTTCCTCTCTGATGTGAAACAATTTGAATTTATTTTACCAGTTTTTAGAATTATTTCCTAGCCTAAAATGGTCTCTAGAGATAATAAAAATGAGCAACACTTAGGCAGATTTCATTTCAGCCTAAAATCTATTTTTAACTCCCTCTAAAGTATTTCCAAGTGCTAGGATAGTTTAAATTTGTATTTGCACATGTGTTTATATTACCTTTTGAATTTAAATTCTACTCATATGTTCAAATTTCTGAATTTAATATCTTATAGGGTCTAAAAGGCAAATCCACCCTATTGCAGGGTTTAATTTACTATTTCCTAAATTTTCAGGGGCCTACTTACACATAACAGAGAGGTTTTTCCTAATTTTTATTAAGTCCAGGGGCTAAAACTGATTTTTAAATGAATTTACATGAATTTCTGAAGGTCCAGGGGCTAGATCAGAAGTTCCCGGGGCTAGCTCGTGTTTTCAGAGATCCCCAGGGGGTAGCGCGTAAGATTCCCGGCCTTTAAAATGTGGGGCCGACGTGGACCATCCGATTTAAAACAGACGGCTGAGATTATAACGCGAAGCGGTACGGGTTAGATCTAATAGGAACCGTACGATTTAAAATGGACGGGCCTCAGGGGGCCACGTCGCCCTGGCCGTGTGCGGGCGGCGCTGCCCGGCGGCGCGCGGCGGCGGGAGGCGGCAATCTCGCCGGAGAACTTCGGGTTTTCGTCTATACTCCCTAAAACTTGGATTTCTTGGCACAGAACGGAAGAGGGGAGGTAGGGGATCTCACCTCGGGGTTTTTCTTGAGCTCGGAGGCCCTGGAAGGCGGTCAGCGACGAGGTCTGAGGTGAAAACGCGGCGGTGCTCACCGGAGCTGTGTCTAGAGCGCAAAACACCTGGTTTTCTTCACCTGCGAGACTCCCCGGAGGCGGTGGAATATGATCAGCACGTTAGATCAGGGAATCCAAGCGAGGATCGAAGGAAAACGGCAGTGGAAGCTTCGGTTCTCATTGGGAGGAAAAACAGCCGATCGGGAAGGAAAAAAACGGCGATCGTCAGCGTTTAAATGGGCGAGGGAGGGCGGCGGAGGGTTGGTTTGGATATGCAGTAGCGCCCTGCCGAAAATCGGGCATGGAAACCGGTTGGAGCAGCCGCGATCGGCGCGGGAAGATCGGGTTAGTAGGGGCGCGTGGGGGAGGGGGGAGAAGATGACAAGCGGGCCCCGCGCGTCAGAGAGAGGGAGGGGGCGCGCGCGGGTTTTGGGCCGACTGGGTGGGTTTCGGCCCACTGGCCGGTTTTTTCTTTTTCTTTTTTCTGTTTCCTTTTCCTTTTTCTGTTTTGATTAAAATTTAAATTCCAGTTTGAATTTGAATTGCTACACCACATGCAATACGTTCAAAAAATTTTAAATTTCCCTCTTTAGCAGGTTTTGGGGTGTTACGAGATTGCAATATTGAACCACTCGGAAGCGTTTAGATAGAGGACAGTCCGGTGGCACGTAAATTTTAGGAGGTGTTTCCCAGTTGTTTACCGGGCATACCGCCCGAACGGGACGTAGAGTTCAAGATTAAACTTGCGCCAGGAACGCCACTGAGTTCACGAAGGCCGTACAAAATGGCACTCAATGAAGGAGCAGAGTGGAAGACACCGCTGAATAACCCTGTGAGCAATGGTTTTATACGACTGAGTCGTTACCTTGGGGTATTCAGCATGGTTTGCAAAAGAGAAGCACGAAACACTACGACTTTGTGTAGTGCTCGTCTGCTTAACACTGTGACAATCAAGAACCAGTACCCGTTACCACAGATCGACATATTTTTTGATCAGTTGTCGAAGCAAAGATCTTTTCCACAATGGACTTAAGATCAGGGCACCATCAGATTGAGATACGGGCTAAGTCTATTCCAAAGACAGCTTTTCGACAAGGCGTGGGCTTTGTGGGTACCTTGTCATGTTCCTTGATCCCACTAATGCTCCAGCTCAATTCATGTACTTGATGAACTCGGTATTCATGCCGGAGCAGGACATGTTTGTCGTGGTCTTCATCGCCGACCTACTGGTGTATTCCAAGTCGGAGGAAGAACATGAGGAGCACCGGTGTATAATCTTGCAACGGCTGCGGGATCACAAGCTATATGAGAAATTCAGCAAGTGCGAATTCTAGATATCTTAAGTACTTTTTCTCGGGCATATCATCTCAGCGAAGGGAATCGCTGTAGACCCGAGTAAGATCACACCAGTGCTGCATTGGAAGTCCCCGAGAACTGTTCATGAGGTACGGAGTTTCCTCGGACTCACGGGAAATTATCGGAGGTTCATTCCAAACTTCTCGAAGATTGCCAAGCCTATGACAAAGCTGTTGAAGAAGACTACCAAATATGTTTGGAGTCCAGCATACAAAGCAGCATTTGAGGCATTAGTGGAGCACTTAGCATCAGCACCGGTTTTGGCGCAGCCAGACATAATGAAACCGTTCGATGTGCACTGCAATGCATCCGACGTTAGGCCCGGATGTGTGCTGATGCAAGACTGAAAAGTGGTCGCGTATGGGTCACGACAGCTTAGAAACCATGAGCAGAATTATCCAACTCACGACTTGGAGCTCGCTGCCGTGGTACTCGCACTCAAAATGTGGAGGCACTACCTACTCGGTAACCTCGTACATTTATATACCGACCACAAGAGCCTCAAGTACATATTCACTCAGAAGGAGCTGAACATGAGGCATCGAAGATAGTTAGAGTTGATAAAGGATTACGAAAAAGAGATTCATTATCACCCCGGCAAGCAAACGTGGTGGCGGATGCGCTGAGTCGCAAGTCACACGTTCATAATCTAACCATCACTCCGTTGGAAGAGAGCGAGCCACCAGTACGTGTGGTTCCCCCTAGAGCTCTCTACAATTTAGCTTTTATCCCCACCATCCGTGAATAAAGGGTGGCAGCCCAGGAACAGGACGAGGGCATGTCACATTTGCGGAGACGTATAGACAGTGGGGAGTTGAAATGTTTCCGGAAAGATGGAGACGACGTCCTGTGGTTTGAGGACAGAATCGTCATATCCCATAACCCGGAATTTAGGAAGAAAATTTTTGACGGGGTTCACTTGTCAAAGTTTCTATTCACCCCGATTCATCGGTCCATTCAAGGTTTTGGAAAGATGTGGCTCCGTTGCATACCGGCTGGAATTACAAATAATATTCACCGGAGTGTACGACATCTTCCATAATTCTCAGCTGAGGAAGTGTCTCAAGTGTTTAACCACCATTCAGCTAGGGAATATCGAGGAACTGAAACCAGATCTCACATATTAGGAGGGACTGGTTCAGATCGTTGACATAAAGGACCGAACCACACGCAACCATACGTTGTGGTTCTATAAAGTTTTATGGAGTTGTTACTCCAAGGTTGAAGCGACATGGGAGAGCGAAGGATTTCTTCGCGCTAATCATCCCGACTTCTGACGTCACGCATCCTATAAGTTTTCCATCATCCTCTCTATCATTTCTACCTTATAATCTCGGGACGAGATTCATTTAGGGGGGGGGGGAATGTAAAGGTCCCAAAAATATGAATACAAAGAAACTCATGCTTGCACAAAGTTGGTTTCATATGTATGAAAAATGGGACTCGTTTAAACTTTTTGACATGTGATAATACACATGGGAGCTCTCTTCACACAAGTTCAAATATTTATTTGAAAAACATGGAACCAAAAAGGGGTTTGAAAACAAGGTGGGAGGTTCCCATATATGTGAGAAAGCTAAATTCAGATTTTTGGAACAAGTTTGTTCAACTAAAAATTCAAATGAGAACAACACATTGAATTTCGAAACTGTTGTGCTAAAAATCTCATTTGTAGCAGCCAAATCAAAGAGCAGGTTTCATATTTGAATTCTTAGGTCCAAATTAAGGGGTAGGAAAAGTCTCATGAACTTTTGAAGATATTTGCTACCCATTTTTCCAAATAGACCTAAATGTACATTGAATTCAAATACATAATTGAATTTGGATGAATTGTGCCCAATTATCCAAATGCAGTCCAGTTTTCAACTCCACACAATTGAATTTCATCACTTGGAAACTTTGGGATATTTTGGAAGAGATAAGAGGGAGATGGGACCCACTTGTCATTTGTACCAAAATATCTATACAAAGGAATTGGGTCTTTGTTTTGCTGCCTCCGGGGGATCGACAGCAGTTGCTCGGGACAGCACACCGGCAGCTGGTCGACCGCTCCAACACCGACTCCAGCCCCGATTCAGGCCCCCTCGGCGTTATCATCCGGCCATAACGTGCTTCTCCCTCTGCTCACGAACAGAACACCGAGGCTCTCCCTCTTCCTCACACCGAGCCGAGCAAACTCGCCTCCGCCACACCACCGATCGCTCGGTGACTCAAGAACTCCCACGAACAAAGGCTACTGAGGGTCAAAATAGCACCGGCGCAGCTCCCTCTCCCTCCTCGACGCGCCCCGGCCGATGATCAGCTCTCCAACCCCGGGAACACCGCGACCGCGCGGAAGACGAACGAGAGCCGATGAGGAGGCGTCCGTGGACAGCTCAACATGGTGCTTGTCACGGCCATGTACCGGTGCCCTCGGTCGCGCCAAGGCACCGCACTGCTCACCTCCCAAGCTCAGACCATGCTATGCACCACTGCGAGAGAATTTGGAAAAGTTTCTCCCGGCATGGTAACCACAAATTCCACCTCAATTCTTATTCTTAGTTCGTCAAAGTTTGCACAGAGGGCCCAAAGTGTCAGGCGATCCTTTGCTCTTCATGGTTCTAGCCTGAAACTGCACCTAGAGCGAGTATTTCATGGTTTTCTACCGGAAACCGAACCAGGGGACCGCGGTCGCACGGTGAAAGCATATTTGCCATTGTTCCCAAACATTTTTGAGGCTAGGTCGAGCTCCCCCATCGTTCACTGGTGCTGTAGCACCGTTTTACCGAGCTGTTAGCACGCTAGGATGGCCGGCCGACGTTGCCGATGATGTTCCGAGCTGCCACATCGCCGCTAGATACCGTAGAGGCCTTGCCGGCTCGGGGAAACCTCATCATCGTGCTCAGCATAGCAGGTTAGGCCCTGGCCGTGAGCAGGGGCTCGGGCAGAGGCCGGGAGACCGGTTTCCGGCGATCTCCGGCGAGGGCGGCGGCGCGGGCATGCGAGCGCGGGAATCGGGCCGAGGTTGAAGAAGGGTTCCGGCGGGCCCAGCCGTCAGTGAGAGGGAATTTAAAAACCCCGATCTTCTGTGGCTGTTGGATCCGGTGCGACTGCACACCTGGAAACGTGTGGCCCCCGTGTGTCTTTGTTCCAGTGAGTGACACGTAGCCCAGACCCACAATCAGCGTTTAGACATTTTTGGGATTTTCAGTTTCCAGTTCAATCTTTGAAGAGCCATAACTTTGTGTAGGAATGTCCAACAATTGTGAAACAAATTTTGTTGGATTCCTCTCAAAGAGTACTGTCCAGGGGTGCAGCCCAAGTTTTATGGAAATCCCTAGATTTAGCTCATTAATTCATATAAGAACATTTTGTAGGAATTGTTCCAGGAGTTCTGTGTATTGGAAAATTCCCAAAATTGGGCACGAGATGCTTCCAAAAATTTTTTCAATTTCAGAGGCATTGGACCTCATTTGTTTGGTCAAATGTGGTGTTAATTCCTTATGTCTCTGAAAATTGGAAAATATAACAGAGCTCATTTTCAGATTTTCCCCAATTCATGTAAAGCTCATACATTTGTGTAGAAACCTCCAAATTTAGTGATTCAAATTGGGCTAGATTCACGTTGACAAACTCTATCCAAATATGCAGCCCAATTTGTATGAAAGTCCTTATTTAATTCTGGAAAATTATTTAAAACTTTTCAGCAAAAGCATTTGAGAGGGAATTTGGTTTATCAAAAAAACCTCTAATTTTGCCAGATCATTCTTTAGGATGTTACTAGACTCCTGTAAAAGTTTCAGCTCATTTGGAGTTAATTTGATCAGGAAAAGTTCAGATTTTAAATTGCTATATCCAAATGAATACAGAAATATTTTCAGAAAAATTCCAAAACATAGAAATTCAATTCAGGGCAATTCTTAGTTCCAAAAACCCTAGGAAAATTCATGCAGACTCTATGAACTATAATTGAAATTGTAGTTCACTAAGTTGGGCATGAACATGTGAGTTAATTCAGAATTAATTTCTTTGTGCTTAATTGCTTAGGGAATTGTTCTGAATAAAACACTCAATGAAAAGTGTTCACATGCAAATTTTCAGCTCAAATTGAGCCTTGAGTCTCCCTGTCCATTTTGTCCATTCTATTGGATGTGAAGAACAACATAGGCTTGGGGTGGAAATTGTGCGAGACACAATTTCATTCCACTTTAGCTGCAATTTAGCAAGCTAAGTCACTGTGTAGTGTATGACTTCCTGTAAAAATTTTGAAGTCATTGGAGATCAGGATCTTTAGTTATGTCCAGATCATTAGAGCTCATCTTAAATGGCATTAGAAACTTAGCTAGAGATGTAATGAAACATCTAATGTAGATTTAGTCTCTTTGAGTTCTTTGCACAACAGAGGCAACCACTTCATCCTAGGATCTCTACACAGCCTCTGTTCTTAAGAAGTTTTAATCTCTAAGCCTGTGAATTACATTATAAAATACTATGCATATACATGTCGATAGGGTTCACGATGAAGGACATCGACGGAGCCATCCCTTGACGTGTGGATCAGTTGAGCAAGTTCAGAAAGATCAAGGGATTTAAGATCACTAACTTCTATTATATACTACTACCCTACAAAGCAGGCAAGCTCCAGTTTGCATTAACCTTTTTACAAATTTTTATTGTTTTGAGCACTTACTTGAGTATCACTATTTCTTGCATTGGGGTCTTGTTTGAAAACCCAATTGCATAGCCAAGAAAACCATGGGTTGGGATTAGGATTGAAAACCCCGTTTAGCTACTGCAATGCTAAGATAGTGTAGGATTCGGTACAAGTCGAGTAGTTGGAACTACTCGCGAGCATAGGCTAGAGGCACTCGACTCGGGTAGAGATAGCACATGATACACATGGCAAGAAAAATGAGACCGAGCGGAGAGTAAGGGCAGCAGGACTTTGGGGCCTGTGTGCTATAGCTCCGTTTGTGTCGATTGAGGACCAAGCCGTGTGCGGGCCTGTTGAACAAGCTAGAATAGTACCGAAGACCTACCGGCTATATGGGAACCGGGAAACTGATGTAACTCGGGTAGCTGGGTATTGAGACATTGCCCGTTGTTCAGAGGGTAGGTTGAGAGCTTGAGGTGTAAATCGGCTGGCGGCACTGAGATGCGCGTGCAGAGACCTCTTGCTCGGGACGATGGGACCGGTTCAATGTTTGGCTAACGGGTGAAAGGTGGTTGCGTACGGCGTCCGTGATGGTTGCTGTAGGCAACATCGAGTACGGGCGTACGTGACGGGTTATTCGGGTAACCCTGCAGGTGTAAATCGATTATAATCGCCGTCCCTCGTGGTCAGTGAGTACCACTTGTTCACTGTACCGTGACGTAGAAAGAACAGGCTAGTTACATGTGAAAATGTTGCTGATTGAAAGATGGACTTTGATTGTTAATGATTGCTGTAGTTTAGAGCTAACTAAAGTTCTTTTCAACTTTGGGCAAAGTACATGAGAGAAATGTGTTTCTTGTTTGATTGCGGCTCTCTCATGTGCCTTTGCGTAAGGTTCTCCACAATTTGCTGCTAAAACATGAAAGTAAGGTTCCACTAATTAGGCGAGTCCTTGCAACTGATTTTTACCTCTTGTACCTATCATCCCTCATGTAGAAGTTTCCTGTTTAGGCGAGACGGGTCAGACTTGCTGAGCCTTCGTGCTCACTGCTTGTGTTTGAAGCTTTTGCAGGGTTATATGAGGAAGGGACTCCCGAGGAGGAGACGGAACCCCAGGAGGGGAACCCCGTCGAGTGGGAGTCGTGCATGCCGCCGTGTTAGTGTGCGTGTCTGCTAGCAAGGATACGTTCACGGGTTGAACATGAACTTGATGCGTAGTCTACGCCCGTGAGTGTAGACTGAACATATTTTGTTGTAAAATTTTTCATAAACCCGTTTATGTAATAAAATTTTGCTTCCGCTTTGTACCTTTGATGTGTGTTATTCGATGCTGTGCAACGCAGCACCCCTCAGCGTGATCCTGGCTCGACAAGACCGTGGGGTCGTGTCAGTTCTGATAAGAAGAAATGCAGCACGCTGACGAGCAGCAGTGGTGGAACGCCATAAAAATACTGCATGGTGTATCGCTCACCATCCGGTCAGAGATAGCAGCCACCGGCACGACCGCCTCAGTTCCGCGGTCGACAATATAATGCGCCGGGCTTCCGACTAACGTATCCACCACAGCAACAGCAGCAGCAAAGGATGGTCTCGCATGTGCCTCAGTTTCAACAGCGTACACTGGGATTCCATCCTCAAGTCGGCACGACCCCGACACCTTACATGTGCTTCACGTTTGGCCGTGTCGGGCACATTTCAAGAGACTGCCCCGAGCTGCGACAGGGCAGGGGTGCAGCACCGTATCAGGGTGCTAATCAGCCCTGCAATCAGCCCAAAAAACCAGCACCAAAACCCGGCAACGTCCACCACTTAGCCATCGAAGACGTGCCGGAAGGCGAACCCATCCTCGTGGGTACGTTTTCTTACTTAGATCATCCCGTAGTCGTACTTTTTGACTCCGGTGCCACCCATAATTTCATAAGTCAGTTTTATGTTATTAAATATCAACTGCCTATCATTCCCACAAATAGTTCATACTTGATATGCTCTCCGGGTGGAAAAATAACAGCTGATAGAATGGTCTATAGGGCACCATTACAGTTGGGTGGAAATCTATATCCGACTTCTCTAATCTTGTTAGGGAGTCAAAAACTTGATGTCATTTTAGTAATGTCATGGCTACATCGCCATGGTGCTGTTCTTGACATCATTCCACATGTTGTTCGTCTAAACTCTCCACTTCATGAACCACATGTCGTTATGCTTGACCATTCGGTTCAAAAAGCTCCAGCCACATATAACACGGAAGCCATAAATGACATGACCCCACGGTCTTGTCGAGCCAGCATCACGCTGAGGGGTGCTGCGTAGCACAGCACTGGATAACACACATCAAAGGTACAAAGCGGAAGCAAAGTTTTATTACATAAACAGGTTTATGAACATTTTTACAACAAAATATGTTCAGTCTACACTCACGGGCGTAGACTACGCATCGAGTTCACGTTCAGCCCGTGAACGTGTCCCCGCTAGCACGCACACACACTAACACAGCGGTGTGCATGACTCCCACTCGACGGGGTTCCCCTCCTGGGATTCCGTATCCTCCTCAGGAGTCCCTTCCTCATAGAACCCTGCAAAAGCTTCAAACACAAGTAGTGAGCACGAAGGTTCAGCAAGACTGACCCGTCTCTCCTAAACATGAAACTTCAACATGAGGGGTGATTGGTACATGAGGTAAAATAAGTTGCAAGGACTCGCCTAATTAGGGAACCTTACATTCAAGTTTTAGCAGCAGGTTGTGGAGAACCATACGCTAAGGCACATGAGAGAGCCGCAATCAAACAAGAAACACATTTCTCTCATGTACTTTGTCCAAAGTTGAAAAGAATTTTAGTTAGCTCTAAACTACAACAAATCATTAACAATCAAAATTCACCTTTCAATCAGCAATATTTTAACATGTAACTAGCCTGTTCTTTCTACGTCACGATACAGTGAACAAGTGGTACTCACTGACCGCGAGGGACGGCGATTATAGTCGATTTACACCTGCAGGGTTACCCGAATAACCCGTCACGTACGCCCGTACTCGATGTTGCCTACAGCAACCATCACGGACGCCGCACGCAACCACCTTTCACCCGTTAGCCAAATATTGAACCGGTCCCATCGTCCCAAGCAAGAGGTCTCTGCACGCGCATCTCAGTGCCGCCAGCCGATTTACACCTCAAGCTCTCAGCCTACCCTCTGAACGACGGGCAATGCCTCAATACCAAGCTACCCGAGTTACATCTGTTTCCCAGTTCCCATATAGCCGGTAGGTCTTCGGTACTGTTCTAGCTTGTTCAACAGGTCCGCACACGGCTCGGTCCTCAATCGACACAAGCAGAGCTATAGCACACAGGCCCCAAAGTCTTGCTGCCCTTACTCTCCGCTCGGTCTCATTTTTCTTGCCATGTGTATCATGAGCTATCTCTACCCGAGAGATGTGCCTCTAGCCTATTCTCGCGAGTAGTTCCATCTACTCGACTTGTACCTGTGACACCCTCATTTCTGGTTTCTGCATATTCATGTTTCATGTAGAGAAGACATTTTAAAAGAAGTACGAACAGAGAGAGAATTAAAAGGATAGCCAAAAAGAACAAGAACCCAGTTCACAGAGAGCACCGAAGATAACTTCCGCGGCCGCTGGCCACGTGGTGTGTTCGGGGCTCATCCCTGCGAAGTGGGGAAAGGTCCGCCGCTAAACTGGCTACGTGGCAGGCTTGGGGCTCATCTCCGCAAAGGGGGAGAGGTCCGACCCTGTGGGACATGTGTTGCCCCCAGAGCTAGCCTCTGCGGAAAAAGCAAAGGCATTTCTGCAGGACACATGACACCTTCGGAGCTAGTCGCCGCGGAAATCAGGGGACCCGTCGCGTGGGATACATGTCAATCTCGGAAGTCACCTCTGAGAGGTCCAGTTCTATTGAACACATGTCGCCACCGGAGCTTATCTCCGGGAGGTCCGCACTGTTGGATACGTGTCTACCTCGGAGCCCGTCTCTGAGGAAAAAGGGAGTACGGTGCTACTTGACGCGTGACATTAACGGAGCTCGCATCCGAAGAGGGGGAGGTCCGAAATGAATACGTGGCACACCCGGAGCTACCTCCGAAGAGAGGGAAGGTCCGGCACTGACACGTGGCATGCGCGGAGCCACCTCCGAATAATAGAGGAGGTCCCGACCGCCAGGATACGTGGCGCACGCGGAGCTCACCTCCGAAGGAGAGGGAGATCTCGCTCGCTTGACAAGCGGCACAACCTGAGCTCGTCCCTGCGGAAAGGGAGAGACCAGGACCCGGTGGATACGTGGAGCTTCCGGAGCTCATCACCGAGGAGGTAACGAGTTCTGGAGCGGTTTTTGGATTCTGTACGCGTAGAAATATCGGTACGGAGGAGGAACCTGTGAGGGACCACAGGACCTCGTCAGGTGGTGCCGTGATATGCGGCACCCAACAGCACACGGATCGAAGAAACATATCATATTACATAAATAGTTTGCGGAAGCGTACAAGAAAGTTTTACAAATACTTGTATCAGAGTAAACTACAGCGGAAGACTATCACTCTCACGACTCATATCTAAACTAGCAACAAAGAAACGGTCCAGCCCGCGGACGTTTCTTACTAGCAACACGAAGAACAATCTGCAGCGGCGAGGATGCTCTTTGAGTAAACACTCGGAGGTTCCCGAGTCTCATCGGCATCCCTTCTCATAAGCATCGAGTCAAATACCTGCAAAACAACTCGGATAGCATCCATGAGCATAACGCTCAGCAAGATTTAACCGTCACCCTAAACATGAAACTCTATGTGAGGTTATGAACCTAAAGTAGGATGGCATAAGCATAATTAAACTCGCCTAAATGTGAATCCTTACTTTCAGTATTAATTGCAGTATTTTAAGTAACCCTGGGCATGCCACATCGGGAGTCCACAATCAAACAAGAAACGCTTTTCCCCGATGTAAATTGCTCATGGCATAAAAGAATCGAGTTTGCACTAGCCTATTCATCAAGATCCAATACAAAGGTAGGATAATACTTCACATCAAAATGATTAGTTCCTTTCTCATGCAAGTTCTTACTACGTCACGACTGTGAGAACAAGTATGCTCGGTCCATTCCGCGAGCGACGGTGATTCGAATCAATAACACCCGGAGTACATGACACGTACGCCCGTACTCAACGTTGCCTACAACAACCATCACTGACGTCGTATGTGGCAGCCTTTCCCCCATTTCACCCCCGCTGAATCGATCAAGTCACCCCGTACAGTAGCTACTCTCATGGTGCACTTACCGACATGAGATGTCATGAGAATATTCCCCACATACTGCACACCGGCCGTCCGCCTGAGGCGACCCAAAAAGTCCCAACGACAGCTTCCCGAGGTACATCGGTTTACTGGGTCCCATATAGCCAGCATGAGTCCGGTGCACAACTCAAACTTGTTCAACAGGGCCGCATACGGATCGGTCCTTGACCGACACGGACAGGTCTACAGCACCCAGTCCCCTATGTCCTGCTGCTTCTACAACCTTCTGGTCTCAACTTTAACTTGCTAATTCAATCACGAACCAATCCCGTATGCCCCTGTTGTTCCTAAATCTGCGAGTAGCATCTCACCACTCGACTTCTACCGAACCGTACTTAAGCATGGCAGTTCTACACGGTGAAAGACACCTACCCAATACTCCATGGGTCATTTGGCTATGCAAGAGGAGTATCAAACACTAGACATAATGCACAGTTCATATCTTGACCGAAAGTTAATACAAAACAAAAACTTAACAGCTGTTAAATGCAAACCGGAGCTTGCCTGTTTTGCAGGGTAGTTGTATATAACAGTTAGTGTCCTTGCAGATCCACCCTTGATTCTCCGGAGCTTGATCCACTTCGATGAATCGCTCCTTTGAATCCCCTTCGTTGGGGTTCCTATTGAAATGCACATGTTTTATAGAATGTAATGAAACGAAGTTATGGAATTACTTTCTTAGGAACAGAGGTTGTGTGGAAAAGCCAAGAATGGCTTGGTTGCCTCTGTTGTGCAAAGAAACAGACTTAAACTAAATTGACCTTAAGGCCTTAGCTACACACTAACCATTTTCCCTAATGGACATAATGGATAAGCTGAAATGATTTGAGTGCCACTGAAGAACAAGAGCTCCAATGGCCTCAAGACTTTTACAGCAGGTTCTATACTACCTAAGTATTTAGCTTGCCAAATTGCAGCTAATGTGGAGTCAAATTGTGTCCTCTATAATTCTCACAAGGTCTCTCATGTATTTCCACCTATACATAAGTATGGAGAATAGGAATAGGGAGTTCTACAGCTCAACATGGGCTGATAATTTACATGTAAGTTCTTGGTCACATGAAAGTAATCTTCTCCAAAATTCAGCTCTTTTACTTGAGTAGTTCTTCCAGAACAATTCTTTAAGAATTTGTACTCGAAAGAATTAATTCTGAAGTATTGTGCATTTTCATGCCCAATTAAGTGAACTACAATTTCAAGTATGTCTCAGGGAGCTTGCCTAAATTTTCCTATGCTTTTTGGAGCTATGGATTGCTCATAATCGATTTTTGAAGTGGGAAACATTTTCTGAAAATGTTTCTGGACTCTTTTGAACACAGTAGTTTGCATTTAGCAAATTCCTACTCAAATGATCTTCAAATGAGCTGAACATTTGCTAGTAGGTCAACCCCATGCTAAAGAATATTCCGGCAAAATTTGGGGATTTTTGGATAAACCAAACTTCCTTAATAATTCTTTTTCAGAATATCTTCAAAGAATTTTCCAGAATATAATATTAACTTTCATAAAAATCTGAGTTCATATTTGGATAGAACTCAGAGAGATGAATACAACCCAAGTGGAATCACTTAAACTGGGGGTTTCTACCAGGAGCTATGAATTTCCAAAGTTTGGACAAACTCGGGAATTGTTTTCCTACAGAAAATCATATTGGGCCCGCTTATTTAAATTCCAACCAATCAGAACTGGGCCACAGCTTCTCAGCGCGCCACACCCGATCACGGGTTTAAATTCTCTGCTGCTGACAGACGGGGCCCACCCGTCTTCTTCTTCCTGCGGCTCCCTTCTCGCGCCCGCGCTCTCCCCCTCGCCGGTGCTCGCCGGCCGGCCGTTTCCGGCCACCATCCAAACCCGGACTCGCCGCCAGGGGGTTATTGACGTCAAGGAACACGATGGTGGAGCGTTCTAGGGCTGCCGGCGACTGGAAGATAGCTCGCGACGTGTGGCGGCCTCGGTTGCCCTTCGGCGCTGTCGGCCGTGGGTTCTAGCCCGCCAAACACTCAACCAATGAGCTCTACAGCATCAGTGGATGATCGCAAGGCTCAGCGTGGCCCCCAAATGGCTCTGGAACAGCCGCAAGCCGGTCGTCACCGTGCGGCCGATTGGGTCCACAGCGATCACGCTCGGTAGATCTCAAAATTCGTGGTTCCCAGTTAGTTTCATGCCACGGATGCTAAAGAGGATATGACCGCCGGCTAGTCCAGCTCCTACGTGCAAAGTTTGACGACCTAGGGAGGATTAGAGAGCGGGAATTTGCTGAATCCATACAGGAAGCTCAGAATGAGGTCGCCGGAGCAAAACCTCGAAATTCGCCGTCGATAGCTCAAGGCACGGCCGGAGCTTCGGGTGAGAGCAGCGCGGTGGCCGTGCGCTCCTGTTACCGCCCTCGCTTGGCCGTGAAAACCGCGGTGGCAAGCTGCCCACGTGCGCCCGATCACTTTCTTGAACTCGGTCGCCGCGGTGGCGGTTGTTCTCGGGTGAGGTAGGCCGAAGCTCGCTTGGTTTCGTGTCGGGGAGGTGGAGGCTGATCTCGGGGAAAGTTTTAGCAGCTCAGGGGTGGGAAGAAGGCGGTGGTTTTGCCGTTCTTCCGATCGGACCGAGGGCGGAGGTGAGGAGCTCGGTTCAGTGCGTGCGCTCGCGAGGAGAGGAAGCAAATGATCATTTGTTCGGTCTGAGAGCACGTGGTCACGTTGAAGACGCGGTCAGGACCGACCCCAGGGCGCCAGCGCAGGGAGGCCGGCAGCAGGAACTGGCGCGGCAAGCTCCTCGGTGGCTCCCGTGAGCTGCTTGGGAAAATTTCCCACCGAGAGTAAGACTTAGTGAGTAAGGCAGCCTCTTCATCTCTATGACATGTGGGTCCCACTCCACATTTCTTCCCCAAATATCTTCTCAAGCTGATCCGCTTAATTCCCACAATTCTGAGTTTTAAAATGTGGGTTAGAATTTGAATCCTTCCAATTCAGTTTGAATTTGCTTGCCAAATTGAATTTGGTGGAAGTTTGCAAATTCTTCTCTTTAACTCTCTTTTGAGTCTACCCTACAAATGAAAAGTTTGTGATCAAACTTTTCCCTATAATTCCAACTTATATGGCTGCATGTTCATTCGAAGTTCTTGGTCACCACATGTGTGAACTTTGAATCTCAAATCTGATTTTTAAACTTACATTCAAAGAGGTATTTAACTCCTTATTGGTTCAACACTTTTGAATAAAAAGGTGAGCCTCATTTTGGATGGTCATCCATGTATTACTTTGCATGAAGAAAAGTTTTAGCAAGTCCCATTTTCATGTCTTTGCCACACATATGAACTCAAACCTTGGTTTTTATTCATACACATTTTTGGGACTTTTACATTCCTCCCCCCTTAAAAGAATCTCGTCCCGAGATTACAAGAGAGGAACGAGACGGGAGAGGTAATTACAAACTGTACAAAGCTAAAAATTCCGGATAGTTGGTGCGGAGGTAATCTTCACCTTCCCACGTCACCTCTTCCGTGGTATAATTACTCCATAGCACCTTGAAGAATCTGATCGTCCGGTTCCGGGTTACCCGGGTCTTTTCATCCAAAATCTGAACCGGTCGCTCGGTGTAGGTCAGGTCCGGTTTCAACTCGTCGATGTCCTCGGTGCGAACAGCAGCGGTGAATTTGAGGCACTTCCGCAGCTGTGAAACATGAAATACATCATGAACACCCGCTAGACTTGCTGGTAATTCCAGCCGGTAGGCTACGGGTCCGCATTTCTCCGTGATAGCAAAAGGACCAATAAAACAGGGAGCGAGCTTCCCCTTTACACCGAACCGGTGAATTCACTTCATCGGGGATACACGAAGATACACGTGCTCTCCGACGTCAAAATGCAAAGGCCTACGCCGTTGATCAGCGTAGCTCTTCTGTCGGGATTGTGCAGCCTTCAAATTCTCTTGTATCAACCGAACTCGGTCTTCGGCTTCGTTCACAAGATCAATCTCAAACAGAGCTCTTTCGCCGGATTCACACCAGTTCAGCAGTGTGCGACACTTCCGGCCGTAGAGAGCTTCATACGGTGCCATTTTAATACTCGCTTGATAGCCGTTGTTGTATGAAAACTCCGCCAACGGTAAGTGATCATCCCAATTCTTACCGTGGTGGATGGCACACGCCCTCAACATATCTTCCAGCACCTGGTTCACCCTCTCGGTTTGTCCATCGGTTTGAGGGTGATACGCGGAGCTCCTAATCAGCTTGGTTCCCAACGAGGCATGCAGCTGCTCCAAAAAATGAGCAACAAACAGCGCACCTCAATCTGAAATGATGGTCTTCGGGACACCATGTGAGCATATAATTCTGGAGATGAATAACTCCGCATATTGCCTTGCTCGATAATGAGTGTTCACCGGTATGAAATGAGCTGACTCTGTCAACCGGTCGACGATCACCCATATCGAGTCATGCTTCCTGGATGTGAGCGGTAATCTGACGATGAAGTCCATACTCACATCCTCCCATTTTCATGCCGGTATCTTCAAAGGTTGTAGCGGTCCGGCTTTCCGTATATGATCAGCC
The DNA here is from genome assembly GCA_030760725.1 of Neostapfia colusana. NCBI lineage: Eukaryota > Viridiplantae > Streptophyta > Magnoliopsida > Poales > Poaceae > Neostapfia > Neostapfia colusana. The sequence goes on from JASWHV010000010.1 coordinate 22,567,848, forward strand.
TTGACCCGTCTACACGTATCGCATTTTGGATACGTATTTAGCAATCTCCCTCTTCATCCTCGTCCACCAAAATTTCTGTTTCAAATCTTGGTACATCTTGTTACTTATGGGATGAATGGAAAACTTCGACAGGTGGGCTTCATCCAAGATCATCCTCCGGAGCTTCATATTACACGGTACCACTATACGGTCGTTGAACCATATTGTACCGTTCTCATCCTTCCGGAAACATTTCACCTCTCCGTTGTCTAGTCTTCTCCGTATGTGAGACATACCTTTGTCTCTTCTTTGAGCCTCGACAATCTCTTCACGGATTGTTGGAATGAGCGCGAGATTGTAAAGCACGCCATACGGAATGACACAGAGACTTGGTTCTTCAGCTTCCAACTCAGCAGCCACTAAGTTGTGAACGTGGGCTTTCCGACTAAGCGCGTCGGCAACCACGTTTGCTTTTCCTGGATGATAGTGGATCTCAATTTCATAATATTTTATGAGCTCCAACCATCTCCGTTGCCTCATATTCAGCTCCTTCTGCGTGAAGATATACTTCAGGCTTTTATGGTCGGTGTAGAGGTGAACAAGATTACCAAGTAGGTAATGCCTCCACATCTTTAACGCCAACACCACTGCAGCAAGCTCGAGATCGTGAGTTGGATAATGCTGCTCGTGGTTTCGCAGTTGACGAGACCCATAGGCGACTACCTGCCCTTCTTGCATCAGAACGCAGCTGAGACCGATGCCGGATGCATCACAGTATACATCAAATGGCTTCGTCGTGTCCGGCTGAGCAAGAACTGGAGCTGTTGTGAGATGTTTTACCAACGTTTTGGATGCGGCTTCACATGCTGCATTCCACATGTATTTAGTGCCCTTCTTCAGCAGCTCCGTCATTGGTTTAGCAATCTTTGAGAAGCTCGGAATAAACCTCCAATAATACCCCGCTAAACCCAGGAAACTTCGGACCTCGTGGACTGATTTGGGAGATTCCCACTTCAGCACTTGTTCAATCTTGCTGGGGTCCACGGCAATTCCTTCTGCTGAAATAATATGGCCTAAGAAAGGCACTTGATCAATCCAAAATTCACACTTGCTGAACTTGGCATATAATTGGTGCTCCCGCAACCGTTGTAGCACGATACGCAGATGTTCAGCGTGCTCTTCTTTTGATTTGGAGTAAACCAATATGTCGTCGATGAATACCACGACGAACTTGTCTAACTCGGGCATGAATACAGAATTCATCAAGCACATAAAGTGTGCCGGAGCGTTGGTTAATCCAAATGACATGACGAGGTACTCGTAGAGTCCGTATCTCTTTGGTATGTCCTCCGGTCGGATCTTGATTTGATGATAGCCCGACCGAAGATCCATCTTCGAAAATACCTTTGCACCCACAAGTTGATCAAATAGGATGTCGATGCCGGGCAAAGGATACTTGTTCTTAATCGTGACAGCATTTAGAGGACGGTAATCAACACATAGCTGTAGTGTTTCGTCCTTCTTCTTAACGAACAGCGCTGAGCAACCCCAAGGTGAAGAACTTGGTCGTACGAAATCCTTGCTCATGAGTTCATTCAGTTGCTCTTTCAACTCCGCTAGCTCGTTAGGTGCCATCTTGTACGGCCTTCGTGAGATAGGCGTCGTTCCCGGCGCCAGTTCAATCTTGAACTCGAAGTCCCATTCGGGCGGCATGTCCGGTAAGTCATCGGGAAATACGTTGGGATAATCATGTAAACCAGAATATCTTCAAGTTTCAGCGCTTCTGTGTGGTAGGCCTCTACCATATCTGGGTCTTCGCTGTCTAAAAACAGCGTGTTGTCCGTGAATCGGCGAGTCAATCTGGACAGTCCGGTTACCGATATTGAGAACGGCACCGTGACGATTTAACCAAGACATCCCCAATATAATGTATATATTCTGCCAATCGAACATAATCAGCGATGTCGGGTATATTTTTCCGCCTAAACACAAAGCTGCTCGGGACACAATCTGATTGGCAGAGATATTTTCTCCCGGTGAACGTATAAGAAAACTCGTTGTGGGAGTATTTGTGAATAGTTGGTGCTGATCCACGCATGTTTTGCTGATAAAATTGTGGGTTGCACCGGAATCAAAAAGTACGAGCAAGGGCACGTCTTTGAGAGTAAACATGCCCGCTAACACCGGTGCTCCCTCCGGGACATCCTCAATAGCCAGATGTTGCACACTCCCGGATTGCAATGCTGTTATATTGACCTGAGCAGGTGGCGGCATACCACCTAATGATGATGGCTGTCTGGTGTTCAACAACTTCGCCCGGCATTCTTGCCTAAAATGCCCAGAACGGTGGCAATAAGAACATGGGGGTTTCCCTGGTTCTTCATTGACTTGTGGTTGAGAAGTTGATGTACTTGGTTACAGCAATGATGCGACAGGTGTCATTCGTTGCTGCGGCAAAGGTGTTGCTTCAAGACATGATTCTTGAGCAGGAAATCTGTACGGAGTTGATCTCACTGGTGCTTGCCATATTTCATCGGATGGTGTGTGATACACCACCCGGTATTTGCGAGGAACAACTGGTGTGTCTTCTTGCACATCCTCCCGGTCCCTCTTCTCTGCTTGACACTCAAGTGTCGCTTGTTCTTGCAGCAGAGCAGCGCTGATCAACTCGGTGTAACTGTCTTGATTGAACAAGGCTAACTTCTCTTTTAGTGTGGCACTCAAGCCATAGAAAAAGTAGTCATACGTTGCAGCTTCGCTCGTCGCATAAGCAGGAGCATATTGTGCCAAAAGGTTGAACCGTTTGACATAATCGAGGACACTCATGTCCCCCTGCTTCAAGTTTCTAAATTCTTGCTGTTGGGCCTTGATAAAACCCATAGGAATATGACGAGCACGGAATGCTTCACGAAATTTCGTCTATTCCACTTGATGGCCTTGCGGAACGGTGGCAAGATAAGCGAACCACCGATTTCCGGCGGCTCCATGGAGCTGTTGAGCTGCAAATAATGTCTTCTGATACTCATCGCACTCAAACACCCCAAACTTGGACTCCATAACTCGAAGCCACTGATCAGCTTCCACTGGTTCATTGGCTTCCGTGAAGATTGGCGGTTGTGTCGCCAAGAAATCCAAATAGGCGTTCCGAGGTGGAACGTCCTGTTGCACGTGTTGGAGTAAGCCCTGTTGTACCAAGGCTTGGAGTAGTGTTGTGTTCTCTTTACTTGACTCGACCATCTGAGCCATGACATCCGCCCATACCGTTGATGGTGGTGCCCGTGGTGGAGTCGAGTCATCACCGTCTCGGCGAGAACCTTCAGTCCTACTCGGAGAATGAGTACGCACCATACTGCAAAAGCATAATTTTGAGTGGAGTCAAAACTTGATCTAGCAGTATGTGAAAGTATGTAAAACATGAACATGCTAAAACTTTATGACAGCATAACAATACTTCATGTTTACACATCTTTTTAAAGCCAAAATAGAACAATCCCTCTATTCTGTACAGAATCGACCGTCCTGTACTTAACCCAGATTTTGATCCGTTTAGAAACATTTTCATAACTCCGGTTGAATACCAAATTTAAAGTTAACTTCAGTATCTTTCCAACGAGTACTCTTATGCTCCTAGATCATCTCTGGATCAATAGCTATGACTATTCAAAGTTGACAGAATTTTCTGGATAAAATTTGCCAGCACCTCCTTTGTATGTGGCTGTTTTCATCACAGTTTTACATACAAATGGGGTACAATTCTGAACAAACTATGAACTACAAAATCGTTCCAAGTTTCATAACCTTTCCAACGGTGTATCATATGACCCTTAGAAATATTTCTACAGACTGTGACAGCTAATTTACAGCAACATCCAGAGAAGTTTGCAGCTGCTCTGTTTTCTGAACAGTTTGCATTCATCTGGACATTCAGCCAAGTTGGTGTCGGAATTGGCTCTGGAGTTCTACAGAAAAGTTGAAGAGCACTTAATAGCCTTTACAGGACTGTATCAAACACCTCCACTGGGTCAAGCTAATCAGAGTTACACTCTGTTAAAGCCCAGAAAAATTTCTGTCTGAACAGAGCACTCTGTCTTTGAGATCAAAAGAAGCCTAACATGTCTCTTCTTTGAAACTTAGATCAAATGAAGAGCTCAGTAACTAATATGTGCTTTATCACCTCCATTTTTAGTTTGGAAGTTAGTCATGAATGATTTCTTCATAGGTAAGAATACTATCCAGTGTAGTACGGTGACGATGCACCGTAAGACATATGATGGTACTACGTTGCCTCACCAAAGAAAAACCTAACCGGATTACACCGGCATATACGTATCATTAGGTGGCACTAAAACGGTCACTCGCAAACGTGTTCTACACGCACTAAGGTTTTCGTGGTTAGTACCTACATAAGCCACACTCAATCATCAGGTTCGGCTGCACACCAAACCCGGTATCCATAACAGTTTGTACACCCGGCCGTCATCACTCGCCCAGGAGTTCTCAAGCCAAACACGCCTTGCGCTACGTGTTCACGTTACTGACCACGTGACGGGGTCTCCCAAATTTCACCACGCACGCCAGGGACAGACGTTGCTCGAATTCCCCAAACAACATGAAGAGTCGTAGAGGATACTAAAGCGGGTCGGGTTACCTGCCACCCGTGAGGCTCCACCCTTCAGCTTGTGCACACTGATGGACAGCGCATACGTGCACCCCCCAAGACATAGACGTCCCGAGATGCACGATTTTCCGACATAACAAATAAGATAGCTTGCCACCTTCATAATATGCTAATAATAGTCCTTATGTGGGCCTAGTACCGTTATCTCACCGTATCCTAAGTTTTTAACGTAATATGATGCTCAATCCGTGCTCTGTTCCCAACGCAGCTCTGATACCACGCTGTGAGGGACCACAGGACCTCGTCGGGTGGTGCCGTGATATGCGGCACCCAACAGCACACGGATCAAAGAAACACATCATATTGCATAAATAGTTTGCGGAAGCGTACAAGAAAGTTTTACAAATACTTGTATCAGAGTAAACTAAAGCGGAAGACTATCACTCTCACAACTCATATCTAAACTAGCAACAAAGAAACGGTCCAGCCCGCGGACGTTTCTTACTAGCAACACGAAGAACAATCTGCAGCGGCGAGGATGCTCTTTGAGTAAACACTCGGAGGTTCCCGAGTCTCATCGGCATCCCTTCTCATAAGCATCGAGTCAAATACCTGTAAAACAACTCGCATAGCATTTGTGAGCATAACGCTCAGCAAGACTTAACAGTCACCCTAAACATGAAACTCTATGTGAGGTTATGAACCTAAAGTAGGATGGCATAAGCATAATTAAACTCGCCTAAAAGCGAATCCTTACTTTCAGTATTAATTGCAGTATTTTAAGTAACCCTGGGCACGCCACATCGGGAGTTCACAATCAAACAAGAAACGCTTTGCCCCGATGTAAATTGCTCATGGCATAAAAGAGTCGAGTTTGCACTAGCATATTCATCAAGATACAATACAAAGGTAGGATAATACTTCACATCAAAATGATTAGTCCTTTCTCATGCAAGTTCTTACTACATCACGACTGTGAGAACAAGTATGCTCGGTCCATTCCGCGAGCGACGGTGATTCGAATCAATAACACCCGGACTACACGACACGTACGCCCGTACTCGACGTTGCCTACAACAACCATCACTGACGTCATACGTGGCAGCCTTTCCCCTGTTTCACCCCCGCTGAATCGATCAAGTCGCCCCGTACAGTAGCTACTCTCATGGTGCACCTACCGACATGAGATGTCATGAGAATATTCCCCACACACTGCACACCGGCCGTTCGCCTGAGGCGACCCGAAAAGTCCCAACGACAGCTTCCCGAGGTACATCGTTTTACTGGGTCCCATATAGCCAGCATGAGTCCGGTACACAACTCAAACTTGTTCAACAGGGCCGCATACGGATCGGTCTTGACCGACACGGACAGGTCTACAGCACCCAGGCCCCTATGTCCTGCTGCTCCTACAACCTTCCGGTCTCAACTTTAACTTGCTAATTCAATTACGAACCAATCCCGTATGCCCCTGTTGTTCCTAAATCTGTGAGTAGCATCTCACCACTTGACTTCTACCGAACCGTACTTAAGCATGGCAGTTCTACACGGTGAAAGACACCTACCCAATACTCCTGTAACAGCCCTAACTTTTGTAAAGTTTGATGTCAGCTCATAAAACAAAGTTAAGGCAACAAAAGACTATAATTGTGTCACATGAAATGATGAACACATAAATGGACATGTGAGGGAGTTAAAAATTTTCTCTAGCCCATGCTCAACACATGTTAACCTAGGGGAAATAATTACACTCCTAAAACTCTAACACATGTGCACCTCCTCTATGAGTAGAGTGGAGGGAATTTAATGCAACTTGAATCTTTTGAAAGGATTTCTATTCAGATTGTCCAAAGGCCTATATGTGAGATCATAGATACATCTCTCATGTATTCAAGAGCCTAAGTTTCAAATTTGGAGAATTTTTGGTTTCATATACTATTTATTCCGAGGATTAAATGAGGGCACGTTTAAATTCAAACTTGAATTTGAATTTTGAATCAAACAAATTCAATTTCAAAATCTGATTTCAGATTTAAGTTCCTCATAATTCTTTTGACCTCTCCTCCAAGTTTGATCGAATTCGGAGCTCGTTTGCTATTTTAAACAGAATTGGTGGATAAGAGGGAGAATTGTGGCTGTGGACCCCACATGTCATACACACATTCGGGCAAACCGACTCGGTTCTGTTTTCCTCGGCTGAGCACCGATCGTGCACGGCAATCTCCGGTGCCAGCTCCTCCTTTTTCAGTCGGTTTGCCTCTGCCCTTATTTTCCCCCGAAGGCTGCACAGGCGAAGTTCCACTCTTCTCCTGCTCTGCCTCGCTCCCGTGGGTTTCTCTCCCGAGCAGAACACAACCAGCGCCCATTTTCTTCTCCCGATTACCCAGCCACCTAGCCACCAGATGCTTGAGGTCTCCACAGCAAAGACCTTCGCCCATGAGTGCTCTGGCCGGCTAGCACCCTTCCCCCGCTGTTCCATGCTTGCTGGCGACTAGAAACAGTGAGGTTTCCTCTGCTCCCGAGCTCAAACTGGAGGAACCGAAACTGGACGCCATGGACAGCCCAAACCAGGAGGGATCACGCCCAAGCAAGCCACCCTATCTGTGCACCAACAAGTCTAGTTGCTCACCTCCAAAGCTCAGCCCCAGCCGTTGATCACAGAGGGAGAATTTCAAGTTTTTCTCCCGGGCGGCAGAAACGGACCTTGAGGTAAAGAATTGTAAAATTCGTCCTCAATTCATGTTTGTTGGGTCTCAAACTTCACACACAGGTTGTTAACTGCCTAGCACACCTCCTCCATCGATTTTAGACCAAGAAATTGAGTGTAGAGTGAGCAATCCGAGCTCTTTTAGAGGGTTTGCCGCTGGACCCTATCGGGTGCACGGTGCCGATAGGTTTAGAGCCATCTCCAGCTGGTTTAGACCTCATGCCGGTCTTCTACATGATCCCCTGGTGCTGTAGAGCCCAAGAACCGACCATTTGGTGGAGAATTCACCGTGCAAGACCTCGCCGGAGCTCTAGGGTTTGCTGTGACCGGTGCGCCCTATTTTCCGGCGAGTTTAAGCCGCCGGCGACCTCACCAACGTGTTCAGCGTGAGGAAATATGGGGGGGCGGCCAGCAGGGGGTCTGGAGGCGGCTGGGAACTGGTTTTCCGGCGACCTCACCGAGTCTGGAGGTTAGGGATGACAGGTGGGACCCACTGTCAGCATTTAAACAATTTCCAGATTTTCCCACTCTAGTTCAAACTTTGGAGAGCCATAACTTTGTGTAGGAGTGTCCAAAAATTGTGAAACAAATTTTGTTGGATTCCTCTCAAAGAGTACTATCCAGGGGTGCAGACCAATGTTTATGAAAATCCCTGAATTTGGATCATTAATTCATTTAAGAAACATCTTGTATGAATTTTTACAGGAGTTCTGTTTATTGGAAAATTCCCAAATTTGGACAGGACATGGTTCCAAAATTCCTTGAACTTCAGTAAACATTTCAGAGGCATTGGACCTCATTTGCTTAGTCAAATGATGTGTTCATTCCTTATGTCTCTGAAAAATGGGAAAATGAACAGAGACAATTTCAGCTTTTCCCCATTCTTTGTAAAATCCATATCTCCATGTAGGAAACTCCAAAAATGGTAAAACCAATTCCTATGGACTCAGGACATTTTGTATTTCACAAAAAGTCTACTTTGCAGCATAGGAAAGCTTCATATCTAGGGGGTAAAGGCAGATTAGTGAAAATCACATAAGGAATTATTGTGATCACCTTGAGCCATTTCATGAGCTCAATTTTTGCCCACTGCCTATCAAGCTTCCATAGAAGCTGTGGTTAAATTCTCAGCCTCATTGGACCTCTGGAACTGGAGCTACCATATTTTAGGTTTAAGTGTTCATATAATGGACTTAATCACATGGTGATTACTAGTATTTCTTTTCACCCTAGCTTGCATCATCTCTAAGGTTGTAGATCCAACAACAGAATACTTTCTGTTGTTTGTTCCTTTTTGGTGTGAGTTAACTTGAACAACAGTTTTGAAACAGTTTCTAAATTGCTTTTGAAATATATGTGCATTGCAATATAATAGCTCACGTGACGTCGACGTTCGACAAGGATTCGACTCTACAGCGAGGATCTCCATCTCTTGACGAGTTGGCGGATTCTCCGGAGGAAGACTAACTCCTAGCTTCTAACAAAACCGTTGAGCAAGGCAAGCCCAGGTTTGCATATCGTTACCGTTTTAAATTTTGCTTTACTTCACCTCATGTGTATTTAGAGTTGATATTGTGCATTTTGTCTAGGATGATTGAAACCCACTTGCATGCCTATTACATCCCCGATTAGAAGGTTTAGTGTAGGCTTTGCCTCGTTGTAGATGCTAGGCTAATGTTTTAGCTAGCTCGGTAGAAGTCGAGTAGTAAAAAGCTACTCGCGAGAAAGTTCGAGTAATGGAGTTGCTCGCGAGAGATAGATGAGAAGAGCACCCTCATGAATATGAGATGGGGACGGGGATGTTCCTGTAGGATGGAGCGCTCAAGGTTCGTCTCGACCTGCGATGGGTGTGACAATGCTTGAGACCACATTTGGCCTGGACCGGGATGGTAAGGCAAATGTGGAGGTTGGTTGTAGCCCCGTCCGTGTCGGTTAAGGACCGTATGTATGCGGCCCTGCTGGACAAGATTGAGCTGTACCGGATATATAGTGGGGTATGGGACCCATGAAACCGATGTAACTCGACGGACCGTGATATAGAAACTCATCCTTCGCGTGGGAATGGCGTTGAGAAGGCGGGAGGTGTAAATCCTTTAGCAGGCAACTTCGACGTGTCCGCGTAGAGGACCATCCTGCTCGGCGCGAAGCGTTTTTCTATGTCGGGGTGTCGTGTGAAAGGTTGCTGCATACAACGTAAGAAAGAGCTCTTGAGAGAGTCTTTTGAGGCGGGTGTATGTGTCGTGTATTCCGGGTTGTTACTGATTCGAATCACCGTCGCTCGCGGAAGAGGATTGAGCATACTTGCCCACTGCGCCGTGACTTAGTAAGAAGAGGAACTAAGTCTCTTAACTTGCTGTTTGTGGATTAATCACTGTATTGGAACCTTGACTGAAGTAGATATAGAGCCAACTAAATTTCATTTCCACCTTAGGCTAGGAGTTTCTTGTTTGATTGTGGACTTCCGATGTTGTGAGGCGTGAGGACCACTAAAATGAAGGCTAAAAGAATCTAAATATAAGGATCAATTTTAGTCAAGGTGCATTTTGCAAATTCCTATGCCTACTGTCTTACTACCCCTGCATGTAGAGTTGCATGTTTAGGATTGACGGGTAAGTCTTGTTGAGCCTTAGTGCTCACGGTTGCTTCTGAGTTGTTTTTACAGGTAGCAGGATGCCTGATATGAAGAGGGTTGTTTGGTGAGACGACAAACCTCACGGTTCGTTCAACTCATCGGAAAACTAGCCGCTGCCTTTCTTTGGTGCAGCTAGTAGGAAGCGTTCACGGGCTGAACGACTTCTCTTCGGCGTAGATAGGGTCGAGAGTGAGTAGATTGTCCAGCAAATATTAATTTCCGCTGCGTGTGTACATTATGTTGTAAAACAAATTATCTTGAGTAACAAAATGGTTCCGTTATGTTCTTATCGTCTTTTCATGCATGCTGTTGGGTGCCGCATCGCACGGCACCACCGACTGCGATCTTCGGGCTGGGCCTTCACAACTCCATGGGTCATTTGGCTATGCAAGAGGAGTATCAAACACTAGACATAATGCACAGTTCATATCTTGACCGAAAGTTAATACAAAACAAAACCTTAACAGCTGTTAAATGCAAACCGGAGCTTGCCCGTTTTGCAGGGTAGTCGTATATAACAGTTAGTGTCCTTGCAGATCCACCCTTGATTCTCCGGAGCTTGATCCACTTCGATGAATCGCTCCTTTGAATCCCCTTCGTCGGGTTCCTATTGAAATGCACATGTTTTATAGAATGTAATGAAACGAAGTTATAGAATTACTTTCTTAGGAACAGTGGTTTGTGGAAAAGCCAAGAATGGCTTGGTTGCCTCTGTTGTGCAAAGAAACAGACTTAAACTAAATTGACCTTAAGGCCTTAGCTACACACTAACCATTTTCCCTAATGGACATAATGGATAAGGTGAAAAGATTTGAGTGCCACTGAAGAACAAGAACTCCAATGGCCTCAAGACTTTTACAGCAGGTTCTATACTACCTAAGGATTTAGCTTGCCAAATTGCAGCTAATGTGGAGTCAAATTGTGTCCTCTATAATTCTCACAAGGTCTCTCATGTATTTCCACCTATACATAAGTTTGGAGAATAGGAATAGGGAGTTCTACAGCTCAACTTGGGCTGATAATTTACATGTAAGTTCTTGGTCACATGAAAGTAATCTGGTCCAAAATTCAGCTCTTTTACTTGAGTAGTTCTTCCAGAACAATTCTTTAAGCATTTGTACTTGAAAGAATTAATTCTGAAGTAATGTGCATTTTCATGCCCAATTAAGTGAACTACAATTCCAAGTATGTCTCAGGGAGCTTGCCTAAATTTTCCTATGCTTTTTGGAGCTATGGATTGCTCAGAATCGATTTTTGAAGTGGGAAACATTTTCTGAAAATGTTTCTGGACTCTTTTGAACACAGTAGTTTGCATTTAGCAAATTCCTACTCAAATGATCTTCAAATGAGCTGAAAATTTGCTAGTAGGTCAACCCCATGCTAAAGAATATTCTGGCAAAATTTGGGGAGTTTTGGATAAACCTAACTTTCTTAATAATTCTTTTTTAGAATATCTTCAAAGAATTTTCCAGAATATAATATTAACTTTCATACAAATCTGAGTTCATATTTGGATAGAACTCAGAGAGATGAATCTAACCCAAGTGGAATCACTTAAATTGGGGGTTTCTACCAGGAGCTATGAATTTCCAAAATCTGGACCAACTCGGGAATTGTTTTCCCACAGAAAATCCTATTGGGCCCGCTTATTTAAATTCCAACCAATCAGAACTGGGCCACACCGGGGCCACAGCTTCTCAGCGCGCCAACGCACGGGATCCAGCCACACCCGATCACGGGTTTAAATTCTCTGCTGCTGACAGACAGGGCCCACCCGTCTTCTTCTTCCTCCGGCTCCCTTCTCGCGCCCGTGCTCTCCCCCTTGCCGGAGCTCGCCGGTGCTCGCCGGCCGGCCGTTTCCGGCCACCATCCGAACCCGGACTCGCCGCCAGGGGGTTATTGTCGTCAAGGAATACGATGGTGGGGTGTTCTAGGGCTGCCGGCGACCGGAAGATAGCTCGCGGCGTGTGGCGGCCTCGGTTGCCCTTCGGCGCTGTCGGCCGTGGGTTATAGCCCGCCAAACACTCAACCAATGAGCTCTACAGCATCAGTGGATGATTGCAAGGCTCGTCATGGCCCCCAAATGGCTCTGGAACATCCGCAAGCCGGTCGTCACAGTGCGGCCGATTGGGTCCGCCGCGATCACGCTCGGTAGAGCTCAAAATTCGTGGTTCCCAGTTAGTTTCATGCCACGGATGCTATAGAGGATATGACCGCCGTCTAGTCCAGCTCCTACGTGCAAAGTTTGATGACCTAGGGAGGATTAGAGAGCGGGAATTTGCTGAATCCATACCAGAAGCTCGGAATGAGGTCGCCGGAGCAAACCTCGAAATTCGCCGTCGATAGCTCACGGCACGGCCTGAGCTTCGGGTGAGAGAAGCGTGGTGGCCGTGCGCTCCCGTTGCCGCCCTCGCTTGGCCGTGAAAACCGCGGTGGCGAGCTGCCCATGTGCGCCCGATCACTTTCTTGAACTCGGTCGCCGCGGCGACGGTTGTTCTCGGGCGAGGGAGGCCGAAGCTCGCATGGTTTCGTGTCGGGGAGGTGGAGGCTAATCTCAGGGAAAGTTTTATCAGCTCGGGGGAGGGAAGAGCACGGTAGTTTTGCCGTTCTTCTGATCAGACCGAGGGTGGAGGTGAGGAGCTCGGTTCAGTGCGTGCGCTCGCGAGGAGAAGAAGCAAATGATCCTTTGTTCGGTCTGAGAGCACGTGATCATGTTGAAGACGCGGTCAGGACCGACCCCGGGCGCCAGCGCAGGGAGGCCAGCAGCAGGAGCTGGTGCGGAAAGCTCCTCGGTGGCTCCCGTGAGCTGCTCGGGAAAATTTCCCACCGAGAGTAAGACTTAGTGAGTAAGGCAGCCTCTTCATCTCTATGACATGTGTGTCCCACTCCACATTTCTTCCCCAAATATCTTCTCAAGCTGATCCGCTTAATTCCCACAATTCTGAGTTTTAAAATGTGGGTTAGAATTTGAATCCTTCCAATTCAGTTTGAATTTTCTTGCCAAATTGAATTTGGTTGAAGTTTGCAAATTCTTCTCTTTAACTCTCTTTTGAGTCTACCCTACAAATGAAAAGTTTGTGATCAAACTTTTCCCTATAATTCCAACTTATATGGCTGCATGTTCATTCAAAGTTCTTGGTCACCACATGTGTGAACTTTGAATCACCAAACTGATTTTTAAACTTACATGCAAAGAGGTATTTAACTCCTTATTGGATCAACACTTTTAAATAAAAAGGTGAGCCTCATTTTGGATGGTCATCCATGTATTACTTTGCATGAAGAAAAGTTTTAGCAAGTCCCATTTTCATGTCTTTGCCACACATATGAACTCAACCTTGGTTTTTATTCATACACATTTTTGGGACTTTTACAGAACCGACCTGAATTCCACAATGTTATCGCACCAAATCAACTCAAGATAAGTTGTTAAGATTCAACGATAATCTGAATAGAACTCTTATTCGAAGTCCAATCAGATTAGGACTCTTCTTCTCCCAATTATAAATAGAACGCAGAACCCTTGGCCGAAACGACGAACTTCTTTTCCAACTCCTAAGCCGACGACTTAGAGCCCTAGCCTCAACTCGCCGAGTAAGCCCATCGCCAGAGATCAGTCGAGGAAGATCGCCGGAACGAAGCCCCAAAGATCTGTCTGATCAGAGAAGGACCCTAAGACCAAGAAGAACATAAGGTAGGCCTCCAATATCACCTTACAACATCATCGTGTTTTCTTTGCATCTGTTCTTCGATTCCTTTCGAACAGAAGCTTTCTCGTGGGCAGATCACTTGTTGATCGGGTTGATCTAAAAGACAAGATCATCGCCACGTCCACCTTTGATCCGAACACCCCTGTTCATCATAAAACCCATGCAAACCATGCAAGAACACATGCAAACTAAATTGCATCATAGGATTAACATGCATAAGCATCATCGCATCTAGTTAAAGTTTGTGCATGATATTGATTGCCATGAATCTTGTATGTGCGTGATCGTATATAGAAGGACAAGCTCAGGGAGCTACCTATGACGGACTACAACAACAATATTTTGAGAAACCAGAACAAGGCAAGTGCCCGTTCACCATATTGATCCTATGTTTTGGGAAACTGTTTTGTTTTGTGAAAAGGTGTGTGTGCTGAGTCAAACATGATGGGAAACCCTTTTATAGGAGTTTACTAGTTTTGGTTAAACCACCCTTGTTGCCAGGGACGTTTATGAGTCGGGTATGGTTATTTACTTTTATGCTTCGCCGAGTCCATGGGATTGGGAAGCGAGATAGAAGTGTCTAGCTAACTGCACTCATAATGATAACGAGAAACTGATGTTGTTAATGAACATGGATCGGAGGGAGATCTAGGCAAGCCGGGTTTGTGAATGAGGTAGCATAAGATGGTGGTTTACTTGCCATAGATCTAAGGACCGGTTCATGCGAGCACATGCCAGGATAAACAGTGCCACCACAAGGCCTAGTATGGGTGCGGCTTAGCTGAATAATTAGGTAAGTTGCTAGACTGTTATGGACCGTGGAAATCGCGGGGAATGGGAGTCGAGTGAGGACTGCCCTGGGAACTGCATGGCACAAGAGGGGGCCCGTGGGTGTGAGAATTGGAGATTCTAGCCTGCCGGTGAAACCTTAGTGAGTCCATACATCTAGTAGCCCCTTTGTAAAGGCTGTTTTTTGATCTCTTGGCCATACACCAACGGTTGTGTATTGGTATAATGGAGGTTCTGCAGTTGCCGACGGGTGACGAAATCACAAACTTGTGGGTAAAGAGGTGCAAACTCTGCAGAGTTCTAAAACTATCATGATAGCCGAGCTTACGGTCACGAGCGCCTGGCCAACTTCCATGATTAGTTGGGATTGGTTATTGGTTCTTGGTTATGGTTTGGTTTTGGTTTTCGGGACTGTTAAGTCCGGGTGATAAGATGGGTTGCATGACGGTTGAGTCATGGCAACGAGATTGGTCTCAGTGTGAGACGGAATTGTTATGAGATGAAACAGTAGCGAGTACGGGATGGTATTCGTGAGATGGTAGCGAATACGAGAGGGTATTCGCGAGCAAGAATGAAGTTGATTAATGTTCGGATGGAACATGGAAAAGTGATGGAGGTATGTTGGTAATTTAATGCATGTTGGGATTATATTCACTTAAAGTTAAGTCTCTGTTTTATCGTGGTTTTATAACTTTGCTTTCTGCAATGAACCTTTTATACCTACCTTGTTATGAGCTACATATCATTTTTTCCCGCACTTGCTGAGTACATCATTGTACTCAAACTTGCATTATTTCATCATTAGCAACAGGAGAAGATTTCTATGAAGACCAAGTGGAGCATTAGGCGTGTAATCTGTTCTCAACCTTGCCTGTGGGGATGGAGTAGAGATGGAGCCACTGCTGCTTAGATTGTTTCCGTACCAGTTAGAAGACTTCCGCTGCATAGAAATAAGACTTCTGCTGTTAGATTAAGACTTCCGCTGTGAGCATGAGTCCAAGACTCATGAGACATTGTAATAAACTCTGTTATTCGTGGACATATATATTCTGAATTCAGTTTGTGGAACATATGTGTATGTGTGATGAACATCCTGGGCACACATATGCATCAGTTCACAGTTCCGTGGTTTTCCACAGAATTGAGGGCATCAAAGTACCGAATCCTACCCTATCTTAGCATTGCAGTGGCTAACGGGGTTTTTAATCTTAATCCCAACCCATGGTTTTCTTGGCTACGCATTTGGCTTTCAAACAAGACTCTAATGCAAGAAATAAGTGATGCTCAAAGAAAGTGCTCAAAACAAAAATTTGTAAAGAGGTTAATGCAAACCGGAGCTTGCCTTGCTGCTCTTGGTCGCAGGCTAGCTGCTCTTCTGTAGTAACGAAGTCTAAGACTTCAGGTTCCTCCTCGACCTTAGTGACTACATGAGATAATAAGTACATGTATTAATTTAAATGCATTTGAATTGAATTTAAACTTGTGAAGTTTATAAGTCTTACTAGACAGACCCAATGACTCTGAAATTTTTACTGTCGTTGGGTTACAACCTAAACAGAGACTTGGCCAAGTTTTATTTGCAGCAAAGCTCATTTGAGCTCTCCACAAATTATGTACTTGACCTTAATTAGATCTTTTAGGGTGTTCTAGGGATTTTCATGGAGCAAGCTATGACTTTCTTAAAACTAGATTTTCAGAGGGTTTGAATGGAGTTGGTCTCACTTAATTTGAAGGTACCTAGCTAAAGATATGAGCTAAACAATTTCAGTGAAATTCTGAAAATGTTTCTGGACATTTTCTATTTTCTCTGGAACAGTTTCATTAATCACACCATTAGGTGGATCAACTGAGCTCAAATGAATATGAAATTTTTATGGTAGTTCAGAGATATTTTGGTGAACATACCAGCAAAATTTCAGAATTCTCCTCCAAAGGATTCTCCAGTTAAAATTCTAAACAGTTTAAATTTCGAAGAATTAATTCTGGAGAAATAAGGATTTTCCTGAAGTGAAACCTGATGTGCTGGAAAGTACTCAGAGAGCTGAATCCAACAAAATTTGGTTCACTCGATTTGGAGTTTCCTATCCAAAGTTATGAGAATTTGAAGTTTGAATGAAATCTGAAAATCGGGGAAATATTTAAATCTGCCGGTGGGTCCATGGTACACGTGTCGGGCGCTGAAGCGATGGCACACCTGGGTTCACGGGGTTTTTACGCGCCAGCACACCGTATCCAAGCCGCAGACTTATCCTGGATTTAAAATCCGAGCCGCTGACACGTTGGCCACCCGGCTTCGTCTTCCTCCCGACTCCCGCGTTCGGCCGCCGCGATGCCTCAACGAGGAGCTCGCCGGCAGCCTCTGTGGTGCTCCAAACTTCATGATTCTGGCCGCCCCTGCCTAAGTCCACTCGGGGAACACGGTTCTGGGCTCAGTTCGTCATGAAAATGGCCGGCACACGGTCGGCGACGAGCGGCAGCTTCGGAAGAACTTCGGCTGTGCCGGCCGACCTCCCTAGCACCCCAACCGACCGAGCAAACGTCCGGAAAGCATCAGTGGTCCCTCAGGAACCTCGGCATGGGCTCAAAGCAGCTCGGGGGAGGTCCGAAGTAGGCTGCCACCATGCGCCCGATGCTTCCCAAAGTATCCGCCGTTGGCAAGCTTCGAAATACGCTGGGTACAGGGGTTCTCAGGCTTAGGGTTGTGAAGGCAACTTGTGCGCTACCAAGTCTAGTCTGTGTAGGAACGGATTGAGACTCTCTACACCTGTGATACCCTCATTCTTGGTTTCTGCATGTATTCAAGTTTCATGTAGAGAAAACATTTTAAATGATGAGGGGACAGAGAAAGAATTAAAAAGATAGCCAAAAAGAGCAAAAATCCAGTTCACCAAGAGTGCCGAAGACAACTCCTGCGGCCCACTGGCTGCGTGGCAGGCTCAGGACTCATCCCCGCAAAAGGGGAGAGGTCCGACCCCGTGGGACACGTGTTGCCCCCGGAGCTAGCCTCTGCGGAGAAGCGAGGGCAGTCCCGCAGGACACGTGTCACCTTCGGAGCTAGTCACCACGGAAAAATCAGAGGACCAGTCGCGCGGGATACGTGTCGATCTCAGAGCTTACCTCCGAGAGGTCCGGTTATATTAGACGCGTGTCGCCACCGGATCTTATTTCTGGGAGGTCCGTCACTGTTGGACACGTGTTAACCTCGGAGCTCGTCTCTGAGAAGAAAGGAAGGTCCGGCACTGACACGTGGCGTGCGCGGAGCCACCTCCGAATTGAGAGGAGGTCCCGACCGCTAGGATACGTGGCACACTCGGAGCTCACCTCCGAAGGAGAGGGAGGTCTCACTCGCTCGACATGCAGCACAACCGGAGCTCGTCTCTGCGTAAAGGGGGGAGACCAGGCTCCGGTGGACACGTGGAGCTACCGGAGCTCATCACCGCGGAGGTGACGAGTTCTGGAGCGGTTTTTGCTTCTGTACGCATGGAAATACCGGTACGGGAGGAAACAGACATGAATTCCACAATGTTACCGCACCAAATAAACTAAAGATAGGTTGTTAAGATTCAACGACAATTTGAATAGGACTCTTATTTGAAGTCCAACCAGATTAGAACTCTTTCTTCCCGATTATAAATAGAACCCAGAACCTTTGGCCGAAACCATGAACTTCTTTTCCAGCTCCTGAGCTGACAACTTAGAGCCCTAGCCCCAGCTTGCCGAGTAAACCCTTCGCCGGAGTTCAGTCGAGGAAGATCGCCGGAAGAGAGCCCCAACAATCTGTCTTGCTAAAAGAAGGACCCCCGAGACCAAGAAGAACGTAAGGTAGGTCTCCAATACTACCTTACGACATCATCGCATTTTCTTTGCATCTGTTCTTTGATTCCTTTCAAACAGAAGATTTTTCATGGAAAGATCATGTGTTGATCGGTCTGATCTAGAGTCAAGATCATCACCGCGTCCACATTTGATCCGAACACCCCTGTTCATCATAAAACCTATACAAACCATGCAAGAACACGTACAAACTGATCTAAAGAAAACTGATCATAGGATACAATGCATATGTATCATCGCATCTAGTTAAAGTTTGTGCATGATATTGATTGTTGAGTCTTGTATGTCTGTGATCGCGTATAGAAGGACAAGCTCAGGGAGCCGTTTACGGCGAGCTGCCACAACAAGGTTTCGAGATCCAAGAGCAACCGGAACCGCAAGAACAAGGCATGTGCCCCTTGACCATATTGATCCTATGTTTTGGGAAACTATTTTGTTTTGCGAAAAGGTGTGTGTGCTGAGTCAAACATGATGGGAAAACCTTTTATAGGAGTTTACTAGTTTTGGTTAAACTACCCTTGTCGCCAGGGAAGTTTATGAGTCGGGTATGGTTTTAATTTTATGCTTCGCTGAGTCCATGGGATTGGGAAGCGAGATGGATGTGTCTAGCTAACTGCACTCGTAAGATTTATGAGAAACTGATGTTGTTAATGAACATGGATCAGAGGGAGATCTAGGCAAGCCTAGGTTTGTGAATGATGTAGAAAGAGATGGTGGTTTGCTTGCCGTAGATCTAAGGACCGGTTCACGCGAGCACATGCAAGGATAACAGTGCCACCACAAGGCCAAGTATGGATGCGGCTTAGCTGAGTAATTAGGTAAGTTGCTAGATTGTTATGGACCGTGGAAGGCGCGGAGAATGGGAGTCGAGTGAGGACTGCCCTGGGAACTGCATGACACAAGAGGGGGCCCGTGGGAGGGAGAATTGGAGATTCTAGCCTGCCGGTGAAACCTTAGTGTGTCCATACATCTAGTAACCCCTTTGTAAAGGCTATTTTGTGATCTCTTGGCCATACACCGACGGTTGTGTACTGGTATAATGGAGGTTCTGCAGTCGCCGACGGGTGACAAAATCACAAACTTGTGGGTAAAGTGGTGCAAACTCTGCAAAGTCTTAAAACTATCATGATAGCCGATCTTACGGTCACGAGTACCTGGCCAACTTCCATGATTAGTTGGGATGGTTACTGGCTATGGTTATTGGCTATGGTTTTGGATTGCTTGGTTTTGGTTTTGTTTTCGGGACTTTTGAGTCCAGGTGATAAGATGGGTTGCATGAGTGTTGAACGAGATTGGTCTCGGTGTGAGACGGATTTGTTTATGAGATGAAATGGTAGCGAATACGAGATGGTATTTGTAAGATGGTAGCGAATACGAGAAGGTATTCGTGAGAAAGAATGAGGTTGATTAATGTCTGGTTGGGACATGGAAGGTAATGAACATAATGGAGGTATGATTGGTACTTTATTACATGTTGGGATTACATTCACTTAAAGATAAGTTGCTATTTTATCGTGGTTTTTGATAAATAACTTTGCTTTTCTGCAATAAGCCTTTTTATACCTACCTTGCTGTGAGCTACATATCATATTTTCCCGCACTTGCTGAGTACATCATTGTACTCAAACTTGCATTATTATTTCATCATCAGCAACAGAAGAAGATTACTATGAAGGCCAGGTGGAGCATTAGGCGTGTAATCTGTCCTCAACCTTGCCCGTGGGGATGAAGTAGAGATGGAGCTGCTGCTGCTTAGATTGCTTCCGCATTAGAATAAAGACTTCCGCTGTTAGATTAAGATTTCCGCTGTGAGCATGAGTCCAAGACTCATGAAAAATTGTAATAAACTCTGTTATTCGTGGTCATATATATTCTGAAATTCAGTTTGTGGACGATGTGTATATGTGTGATGAACATCTTGGGCACACATATGCATCAGTCCTTTGTTTCTGTGGTTTTCCACAGAATTGAGGGCGTCACAGATTGGTATCAGAGCCACGGGTTGAAGGTAGGTTACACGCTTAGATAGATCACAGATTGGTATCAGACACGGATTGGTATCTAAGCCACGCTGACCATAGGATGCAAGCCTAGGATGCATAGATTGGCCTTGAAACTACCTTGACATAGGATACAAGCCTAGGAAAGGCCATAGTTGGATCAAAGATTGGCAACACCCTAAGCCATATAGGACCCACATTGAACAAGCCTTGAATAGGAGTTGTGTGAGCCCTTGTTATGATTGTTTGTGATTGTGTGCTTAGTGTGAGTCGTGGGACGTCTCAAAGCGTTGTCCATATCCACACATAAGTAGAAAGAGGTGTGAGACGCTTCGGCACTTGTTCACATCCTCATATGGGCTAATATATATAGTCCAATCCACCTTGATGCATATAGTTAGGGGGATCCGTCTAACCTTCCAACCTTCTATTCTATTTCGTTCTCTCTCACAGATGGTGAGAGGAAACGCCGGCCGAAGGAACATCCGTGACAACCAAGAGGATGGCCATGATGAAGTTCCTGTTAACCCCGGAGCTGGTGAGAACAACCTGGAACGGTTGATAGCCATGCAAAATCAACTTATGCAAACCATGATCCAAACTTTGGGTCAGTTGCAGGCCAACAACAACAACCCTGTTACGGCACCACCGCCACCATCACCGCCGGCTCATAACAGACTGGGAGAGTCCATGAGAACTCGACCACCCACCTTTCTCAAGCTAACGACCCCATGGAGGCCGACGACTGGTTGAAATCCATGGAGAAGAAGCTTGCCATAGTGCAGTGCAATGACCGAGAGAAGGTTCTTTTTGCGTCGCACCAACTCATGGGAGTTGTCGCTGACTGGGGGGATGCCCTATGCAATGCTCATGTCAACCCGGAGACGATCACTTGGACTGAGTTCAAGGAGAGTTTCCGCTCTCATTACATCCCTGCTGGTGTAATGATGCTCAAGAGACAGGAGTTTGAAGGTCTCCACCAAGGACAGAGAAGCGTGAATGAGTATCTCAACAAGTTCACGCAACTGTCCCGGTACGCCCCGGAAGACGTCAATTCGGACCAAAGGAAGCAGTACCTATTCATGAGAGGGTTGAAAAATGAGTCCAAATAGGCTTCCCTAGATCGGAGGGAGATCTAGGGAAGCCTGTGTTTGTGAATGAGATAGAAAGAGATGGTGGTTTGCTTGCCGTAGATCTAAGGACCGGTTCATGCGAGCACATGCCAGGATAACAGTGCCACCACAAGGCCAAGTATGGGTGCAGCTTAGCTGAGTAATTAGGTAAGTTGCTAGATTGTTATGGACCGTGGGAGGCGCGGGGAACGGGAGTCGAGTGAGGACTGCCCTGGGAACTGCATGGTACAAGAGGGGGCCCGTGGGTGGGAGAATTGGAGATTCTAGCCTGCCGGTGAAACCTTAGTGAGCCCATACATCTAGTAACCCCTTTGTAAAGGCTATTTTGTGATCTCTTGGCCATACACCGACGGTTGTGTACTGGTATAATGGAGGTTCTGCAGTCGCCGACGGGTGGCGAAATCACAAACTTGTGGGTAAAGTGGTACAACCTATGCAGAGTCTTAAAACTATCATGATAGCCGAGCTTACGGTCACGAGCGCCTGGCCAACTTCCATGATTAGTTGGGATGGTTACTGGCTATGGTTTTGGATGGTTTGGTTTTGGTTTTGTTTTCGGGACTGTTGAGTCCAGGTGATAAGATGGGTTGCATGACTATTGAACGAGATTGGTCTCGGTGTGAGACGGATTTGTTTATGAGATGAAACGGTAGCGAATACGAGATGGTATTCGTGAGATGGTAGCAAATACGAGAAGGTATTCGTGAGCAAGAATGAGGTTGATTAATGTCTGGTTGGGACATGGAAGGTAATGAACATAATGGAGGTATGATTGGTATTTTATTACATGTTGGGATTACATTCACTTAAAGATAAGTTGCTGTTTTATCGTAGTTTTTGATAAATAACTTTGCTTTTCTGCAATGAGCCTTTTTATACCTACCTTGCTGTGAGCTACATATCATATTTTCCCGCACTTGCTGAGTACATCATTGTACTCAAACTTGCATTATTATTTCATCATCAGCAACAGAAGAAGATTACTATGAAGGCCAGGTGGAGCATTAGGCGTGTAATCTGTCCTCAACCTTGCCTGCGGGGATGAAGTAGAGATGGAGCTGCTGCTGCTTAGATTGCTTCCGCATTAGAATAAAGACTTCCGCTGTTAGATTAAGATTTCCGCTGTGAGCATGAGTCCAAGACTCATGAAACATTGTAATAAACTCTGTTATTCGTGGTCATATATATTCTGAAATTCAGTTTGTGGATGATGTATATATGTATGATGAACATCCTGGACACACATATGCATCAGTCCTCGGTTTCCGTGGTTTTCCACAGAATTGAGGGCGTCACAACACCTTCCTACAGCGTGAATTTGACAGAACCCCGAAGGTCGGTCTGTACCGAGAAAGGGGAAAACTGGAAATTCACCACCGGTGTTCAAGCCCTCGGGCTGTGGCTCGGGGGTGAGCAGCACCGGTCCCTAACGCATCCAGGGACGCCTTAGTTCGGGCATGACAACCTCCCGGTTGGGCTGTCCACGGGAGCCCGAAGTGCTGCGGATGTAGGTCACTGAACGGAACTCTCGGTATAGCCGAGATCACCCGAGTTCAGCCGATTTCTAGCGACGGGGAAGGAGAAGGGAAGTCCCTAGTACCTTGTCGTAGCTTTGAAGGGAGCGAGGAGGCTGTGATTGTGACTCCCCGATTGGTTCTGAGGAGCGGAGGGCAGAGCGTCGGCGCCGCGTTCTTGTGAGAGGAAAAACAGCGAGGGGGCTTTGGCCGAGGCGTGGATGTCACACCCGGTTTCTCCGAAGAACAACCGAGTGAATACCACATGTATGCCAGGATCATTCTCTCATACATGTGATGACAAATAGTGAAGCGTCATTTATTACAAGCCAGGTGTTGAATATAAATAAGTCTTACATAGCATACGTCTCGATGGACGATAATATGTTCATGACATGTAAATTAAACAGCAGTGGAATATAAATCTTGTGGGCTCTATCACAGGCGTTGCCCGGGGGACTCCGTGGACCTAGAATCCTTCCTCGGGACCAAAGTCTTGGTTAGTAAACACCACATCATTCTCTTGACCTGAGCAGCAATATAAACCAACAGAAAAGCAAGTTTGAGTACCGTGGGTACTCAGCAAGTGTGGGAAAGTTATGTCATGCATGGCTAGAGCAAGGAGAGGTTGAACTCATGGTTTAAGCACTACACAATTAATACCTATCACCTTAGCTTATTAAGCACCTACAGTACTACACAGGTGAAATGGTCCCAATCCCTCAACCCATCATCAATATCAAGTAAACATAGTCTCATCTTAAATGTTAAGCTTCCCGCTTAACATCCTCAACATCCCAATTCATCATCCTCTAATCATGAATAAGTCCAAGCCGCTCTTGACCGTGAGCACGGCTGTCATGACAGTTTTGACTCTGCAGAGTTTGCACCACTGTACCCACATGTAGTGATTTCATCCCCCGTTGCCGGGTGGACTAAAAGAACCTCCATTATGCCAGTGGCCGCGAACTACGTTCACACTTCCTAGGTGTGTAGCCAGGAGATCACTATGAGGCCTTTACAAAGGGATTTCCGACGAGCGTGGGCCCACTGAGGTTTCACCCCTAACAGCATACAAGAGGCTCCAACCCCGCTGCAGTGGCCCCCTCTTGAGCCTTGCGGTTCATATGGTAGTCCAGCTGACAACTATTCCCCACACCATCCAACACACCCATACTACGCCGGGGATACACCTAATTAATTGGCCAAGCTGCCCCATCTCAACATGTGGTTGGCACGGTAAAGCCAGGTTACATGCTCCATGAACCGGTCCTTAGGATCCAGGCAAGTACTAGACACAAACCCGAGTCTCGTGCACCCAACACCAACCAAATCATCCAACTTGCCTCGATCCCTACCTCCACATAACTCATAATATCTCATTCAAGAGTAAGGTAAATAAATTGATGATCTCATATCCCAATTATCCCATTCTAAGCATGGCTAAGCATAAGCATATAAATAAATGACATGATAAAATAAATCCCAACCCAAGCTACAAGGAAACAGGGTAATGCAATTCTAGGGAAACTTCCTAAAACGGGTTTCATATTTCAATTGACAATGCCAATAATTCTGTATACACATCCTAGTATAGGATCAAAGCGGTCAAGGACACTTGCCTTCTTCCTGCTGCTCTGAGAATGGAAAGTCTTGGTCTTGGAAGGGGAAAACTTGCTCTGGGGCATGTTCTACTCATGCCAATACACATAGCAAAAGAAAACAACAATCCATAAGACATAGTTCACACTTTCACTTCATGCAAACCACACATACATACCTATGAAAGTCATCCACATTTCTAAGTGTTGTGGTTACTCTACATGTGTTGATTTTTGGCCTACATGCACTTTTAAACATATGTATATGATTTCTAACTTTTGTATTCAGATTTCTGTTTGCACACTATATATGAATTTCCAATTTGAACAAATTCTTTATATTTAATTAATACACTTCTTAGCGACCAAGTTTGCATGAAAGGTAATTTCCTACTCCAAATAGGTTTTCAGATCTTCTACAAAATCCTAAATTGAAGCTTTTGGATTTGGAGAACTCATTTATCCTTTTCTAATTATGCATAATTATTTTCCTATATTTTCAGAATTATTTTCTATGCCTAAAAGTGAACCTTATTATGAAAATAGTAAGACACATCATCTTAACAGAATAGGTTCTGATCTAAAATGTTCAATAATATATTTTTGAACTTCCTCTCTGATGTGGAACAAATTAAATTTATTTTACTAGTTTTTATAATTATTTCCTAGCCTAAAATGTGTCTCTAGAGAAAATAAAAATGAGCAACACTTAGGCAGATTTCATTTCAGCCCAAAATCTATTTTTAACTCATTCTAAAGTTTTCCAAGTGCTAGGAGAGTTTAAATTTGAATTTGCACATGTGTTTGCCTCACCTTTTAAATTTAAATCCTAGTCACACATTCAAATTTCTGAATTTAATATCATATAGGGTCAAAAAGGTAAATCCACCCTACTGCAGCGTCTAATTTACTATTTCCTAAATTTCCAGGGGTCTAACTACATATAACAGAGGGGGTTTCCTAATTTTTATTAAGTCCAGGGGATTAAACTGATTTTTAAATGAATTTACACGAATTTCTGAAGGTCCAGGGGCTAGATCAGAAGTTTCCGGGGCTAGCTCGTGTTTTCCGAAATCCCCAGGGGGTAGCGCATAAGAAACCCGGCCTTTATAACGCAGGGCTGACGTGGAACATCCGATTTAAAACTGACGGCTCAGATTAGATCGCCGAACCGGTACGCGTCGGTTTTATTTCTACCGTGTGATTTAAAATAGACGGCCCCCAAGGGGCCACGTCGCCCTGGCCGGAGCCAGCCCACGCGCGCGGCGGCGGGGGCGGCGATCTCGCCGGCGCAGCTTCAGTTCCTTGCCGCCATACGTTAAAACTTGCAGTTTTTCACACGGATCAACTGCGGAGGGGTAGGGGAGCTCACCTAGGGGTTTCTCGGGCTTGGGGAGGTCGGAATTCGGCTCTGCGATGACGATGGTTGAAGCTGCTCCTCGGTGCTCGTCAGAACCGATGCTAGGGTGAGAAACTTGTCGCTTCCTTCACCTGCAGGGCTCCCTGGAGGCGGTGGAGCACGGCGAGCTCGTTAGTCCAACGAAAAACGAAGATATCCGAAGGTTTTTCGGTGGGGGATGATCGGTTCTCACCGGAGGGAAAGATGGAGCGGTGCTGGGGAATTCGGCGAGTTTTCTTGCGTGGAATGCCCGAGAGGAGGCGGCGGCGTGTCGGTTTGGATAAGTAGCATCGCCCGGGGCCGAAGATTAGGGCTGCGAGCGCGGGGCTCTGGAGGGTGGTTGCGATCGTGCACGGGAGAGAGTCGGGGTCGGTTGGGGCGCGCGGGAGGAGAGGGATGACACGCGGGCCCCGCATGTCGGTGAGAGGGAGAGAGGGGGGCACGGGTTCGGGTTGGCGCGGGGGTATTGGGCCGGCTGGCGGGTATCGGCCCACTGGCCGGTTTGGGTTTTCTTTTTCCTTTTCTTTTTCTGTTTTGATTTGAATTTAAATCCCAGTTTGAATTTGAATTGCTTTATCACATGCATTACGTCCAAAAATTTTTAAATTCCCCTCTTTATTAGGTTTAGTGGTGTTACAGCTCTACCCCCCTTAAAAGAAATCTCGTCCTCGAGATTGGTGGTTCTAGGAAAACAATTCAGGAAACTATGCCTTAAGCTCGTCTTCTCACTCCCATGTGGCTTCCTCTTCCGAGTGATGCTTCCACTGCACCTTGCACATCCGGATTCTTTTATTTCTTGTGTGGCGTTCCATTGTCTCCAAAACCTTGACCGGTCACTCGGCATAAGACAGATCCTCTCTTACGTCAACCTCATTCATGGGTAACATCTCTCCAGGCGTCCTTAGATATTTCATGAGCTGAGACACATGGAATACATCGCGCACATCCGATAGGCGAGCCGGTAGTTCTAGTTGATATGCCACTTCGCCTTTCCTCTCCAAAATCTGAAAGGGTCTGATGTATCGAGGTGATAACTTCCCTTTCACCTTGAATCGACGAAGTCCTCGGATAGGAGACACCATGAGATAGACATAGTCCCCCACGTTGAAAACGAGCTCTCTTCTCCGTACATCGGCATAGCTCTTTTGTCGGGTCTGCACTATCCTCAAGTTGTTGCGGATTTCCCTCACTTTGCCTCGACTTCTTGTAGTACTTCGTGCCCAAACACTTTACTTTCCCCTGTTTGGTTCCAAAATAGTGGAGTCCTACACTTCCTTCCATACAACGCCTCAAATGGTGACATCTTCATACTAGCCTGATAGCTATTGTTATAGGAGAACTTCGCATACGGTAGGTTCTTATCCCAACTCCTATTGTTCTTGAGCGCACACGCTCTTAGCTTATCCTCAAGGATCCGACTGGTTCTTTCCGTCTGCCCGTCAGTCTGGGGGTGATAGGCAGAACTAAAATTTAGATGAGTTCGCATGGTTTCATGTAACTTCTACCAGAACCTTGAGGTGAACTGTGTCCCTCGATCTGACACTATCTTCTTTGGCACTCAATGAAAACACACGATCCTTGACATGTACAATTTCACCAGTTTGGATCCGCTGTAGCTTTCTTTCACAGGGATGAAATGAGCTACCTTGGTTAGCCTGTCGACGATGACCCATATCGAATCATATCCCGATTGGGTCCTGGGTAGTCCCACTATGAAGTCCATACCTATTTCTTCCCATTTCCATTCAGGCACTTTGAGTGGTTGCAATAGTCCCGCGGGTCGTTGATGTTCTGCTTTCACCAACTCACATGTGTCACATAGGGCAACATGTTCCGCGACATCTCGCTTCATGCCATACCACCAATATCTGCTCTTGAGGTCATGATACATCTTCGTACTTCCAGGATGAATGGAATAGTCGGAATCATGAGCCTCCTTCAAAATCAATTCACGGATCTCCTTTACCTCAGGCACATAGATTCTTTTCCCATGCCACATCGTACCTTGTTCATCCTCTCTAAACCCAGGGGCTTTATTTTCTTTGATGAGTTCTCTAATCTCTTGTATCTTCTCATCATTCTTCTGACCGTTGCGTATGTCTTGATCTAATGTGGAGTCCACTTCCATGGCGATGGCCTCACCACTATTTACCAGACATAGATTGAGTTTTACAACCTCTTCCTTCAATTCTGTAGGCATGTCCTTTAAGCTCAGCCTATTGACCTGCACCTTTCGGCTTAAAGCATCTGCCATGATGTTCGCTTTCCCAGGATGATAGTTGATGCCCACATCAAAGTCGTTGATTAGCTCTAACCATCTCCTTTGTCTGAGGTTGAGATCTGGCTGTGTGAAAATATACTTTATGCTCTTATGATCCGTATATATCTCTGTCCTCTTCCGCATCAAGTAATGCCGCCAGATCTTCAATGCGTGTACCACTGCGGCTAGCTCTAGGTCATGTGTAGGATAGTTCTTCTCGTGTTTTCAAAGCTGCCGGGATGCGTAGGCCACGACATGCCCCTCTTACATGAGAACACATCCCAACCCATGTATAGATGCATCGCAGTACACCGAAAAATTCTTCTGCATATCCGGCATAACTAGCACTGGGGCTGTTGTCAATCTTTTCTTCAATTCTTGAAAACTCGTCTCGCACTGCGGTGAACATGTGAATGTGATTCCCTTCTCTAACAATTTGGTGAGGGGTCTCGAAATCTTGGAGAAACCCTCGATAAACCGTCGATAATACCAAGCCAATCCTAAGAAGCTTCAAACTTCCCCGACATTTTCGGGGGTCTTCCACTTCTGCATATCCTCGATCTTGGCGGGATCGACGGAGATTCCTCCCTCCGAGATTATATGTCCTAAGAAGGGAACTCTCTTCAACCAAAGCTCAGACTTGCTAAACTTGGCATATAGTTGGTGTTCCCTCAGCTTTTGCAACACCAACCTTAAATGTCCCTCATGTTCTTCTTCATCTTTGGAGAAGACAAGAATGTCATCAATGAGAACCACCACAAATTTGTCCAGATATTCCATGAATACCTTGTTCATGAGATACATGAAGTATGCCGGGACATTAGTTAGCCCGAACGGCATGACGGTGTATTCATACAGCCCGTACCGAGATACGAAAGCTGTCTTTGGAATATCGGTTTGTCTTATCTTAAGTTGGTGGTATCCCGACCTGAGATCAATTTTTGAGAACACACAAGCTCCCCTCAGCTGATCAAATAAGTCTTCAATGCGGGGTAATGGGTACTTGTTCTTGATGGTTACTTCATTCAAAGCACGGTAGTCTACGCATAACCTTTGGGTTCTGTCCTTCTTGGGCACAAATATCACTGGAGCTCCCCATGGTGAGGAACTAGGACGAATATACCCCTTCTCCGTCAATTCCCTTATATGCTCCTTGAGCTCTTCCAGCTGTTTGGAGTCCATCCGATAAGGCCTCTTGTATATTGGAGTTGTTCCATGAACTAGCTCAATCGCGAATTCCACTTCACAGTCGGGGGGCATACCTGGCAACTCCTCCGGAAAAACGTCTGGATATTCCCTGATGATCCTGATCTCTTCCACTTCCACCTCAACGTGATTGAGTTTAAGGTCCCTCCTAGGTTCTTGTACAGTTATGAACTTCACTCTTGTGCCACTAGGGTGATTTAGTTCCACCGTTCTTGTCGAACAATGGATGATTCCCTTATGTTTGGTCAACCAATCCATACCCAAAATAATATCTATGCCTTGTGAGTCTATCACTATGAGGTTTGCAGTAAATACCACCCCATTAATGTCTAGATTCACCTTGGGACACACTTGTCTTGTCCTTATTTCTCCCCCTGGAGAGTTTACTGCTAGCATATGGTTCATTTGTGTTGTTGCTAGATCATGCTTCTTAACAAACCCTTGAGCAATGAACGAGTGGGTGGCACCAGAATCGAACAACAGGGTTGCAATGTGTAAGTTGGCAGGAAACTTACCAATTACCACGTCAGGTGCCTCTTGCGCTTCCTCCATGGTCACGTGGTTCACCCGTCCTCGCGTCACATTCTGCTGTTGTGGCTGCATGGGCTTCTTCTTTGGGCACTTATGGGCGTGGTGCCCCACTTCACCACAGTTGAAGCATTGCACCCCAACCTTAGGTGCCTGGCCTTTGTTGTCTTGGGGTTGGTTCGGTGGTCCTTGTACTGCTGGTCGAGGTTGATATGTGGGGCGAGGCTGCTGCACAAACTGACGCTGTGGCTGTGCTGGTGCTGATGGAGGCCTGAAATTCAGGTTGTACCCTCTGGGTGCTGAGTAGGGTACCACAGCACGGCTCGTCCGCCCTGCGGGTTGCTGCATCAGACGTGGGCGTGTGTTGCTACTTGAGGCTTGGTGTGACCATCCCGCCTTCCTCTTGTTTACATTTTCCAAGGCCTTCAGCTTCCTCTCCACGACAAATGCTCTGTCTACCATCTTTTGGAAGCTTTCATACTCGTTGGAGGACATTGCACACTGCATTTCCATAGTAAGTCCTTCCACAAAACAGTCCTGTTTTTGCTCACCAGTTTCGATGTCCCGTGGTGCATAACGGGATAGTTGGGTGAACTTGGTGAGGTATTCCCTCAGAGTCATCTTGCCTTGCTGCAGTCCCAAGAACTCCTTTCTCTTGTTTTTGAGTTCACCCGTTGGTATGTAGTGGTTGCGGAAACTGCGCTTGAACTCTTCCCAAGTGATGTTCTCGGAGTCATGATGGGCTGCTACGTAAGCGGTCCACCAATCAGCAGCAGGTCCATGCAATTGGTGAGAGGCAAACAACACCCTCCCATACCCTTGGCATTGTATGATCCCCATCTTGCTCTCTATGGTCTTTAACTAGTCGTCTGCCTCCAGAGGTTCAGCAGCACTTGCAAACTTTGGGGGTTGAGTTCCCAGAAACTCACTCAACCTTGGTTGGCGTGGTGCAGCTGGTGGGGGTGGAGCTTGGTGCAAGTTGGCCACCACTTGAGTTAGGCTCTGGATGAGCTGATTCTGATTTTCAAGCATTTGGTGGATAGGATCAGCTCCTTCACGGCGACCACCCCTGTCTTGTCCTCCAGAAAGATGAGGGTTGCCGGCCTCATCATTGTTGTTGGTGGGGTTGGCACCACGACCCTTTCCTCTTCCAGCCATCTATCATGATCAACCAAATGTTAACTTAAAGCATTGTGTATTAACTTCCCAAATTGCTTGTTTAAACTTAAACTTTTGAGGCCTTAATATATTAAACATTTTCTGAGGGTTCCACGTAGACTTTTGGGAATCACGTCTCAAGCGAAAACAAATGCACTCTTAATTCATAGGGGTTCACACATCAAAGCAAAGCAACCTAAAGACAAGGTTGTGGACAAATGCCCATGGCTTCAACAACTCACGTCACACACCAAACATTAACACACAAATAACTATGGTATTGGCTAGACTACTCGATAACCTGTTGAAATAAGGGAAAGGACTCTACACGACTCGTATCACTGAGCTGGCTCCTCAGGGTCTTCCTCATTATTGCGGCTGCCCTCTGATTCCGCTTTGGGTGGGGAAGCTGCTGGTGGAGAAGTGCGGCGACGCCTGCTCGCCCGGCGGTCTGGGGAGTCAGGAGTCCATGTGTCATTCACGGTGACACACAGTTCATTCCCATCTCCTCTTTCTCTCGCCCTCAAGCTGGCTTGATGCAACGCCTCAGTCTCCTTCAGGGTGTCACGAACATCCTGAAGCTCCTGCTGGCACTCCTGCAGTCGAGTGCTGAGCATAGCAGCATCCTCCAAGCACATGTCCATGTGCTCATGGGAAGTCCCCTGCTGCACTGGCGGGTACATGTACTCCGCGGTGCCATTCTCACGCTGGAGGACATACATGTACTCAGTCCTGTCCAGGTGGCGACGGTTGATGTAACTCTGGCAGGTGATGGCCTCCTAGGTGACATCCTTCTCAGCATCGACCTGTGTCGCCCGACAAGCTGGAGAGCGGTGGATCTTGAGCAGCTGATTTTCATGGATAATCCTCATTTCTGAACTCCATTCTTCCCGCTTCTCACGGATGGTCCGGGTGGAGCTGTAGTGTATGATTAGCTTGCCCGTATTGCCGGCGGCGTGGAGCATACGCCGAAGACGGCGCAACAAGCCTCCTACTGCCAACCCGTATGAGTGGTACGTCACCGGACGGTTCTCCTCTCTCAAGGCAAGGGCAACTACCAGAACTCTCCCTCCGGTGGACTTGCGGGCGGTGCGGATCATGTGAACCATCTAAAACATAAAACATTTAATATTAAGTTAGATAAGAGTTAAACAAAAATTGTATTTTGAATAAAAGTTGGGGCAAGATGAATAAAGGACACCATTAAATAATCCTTTCAACCCACACCTTTGTAAAAAAGTTTTTAAGAAAATAGGGACCTTAAATACGTCCATTTCTACCTAGGTCCACGTTCCTACGGGCAACCTTGGCTCTGATACCACTTCTGTCACACCCGGTTTCTCCGAAGAACAACCGAGTGAATACCACATGTATGCCAGGATCATTCTCTCATACATGTGATGACAAATAGTGAAGCATCATTTATTACAAGCCAGATGTTGAATATAAATAAGTCTTACATAGCATACGTCTCGATGGACGATAATATGTTCATGACATGTAAATAAAACAGCAGTGGAATATAAATCTTGTGGGCTCTATCACAGGCGTTGCCCGGGGGACTCCGTGGACCTAGAATCCTTCCTCGGGACCAAAGTCTTGGTTAGTAAACACCACATCATTCTCTTGACCTGAGCAGCAATATAAACCAACAGAAAAGCAAGTTTGAGTACCGTGGGTACTCAGCAAGTGTGGGAAAGTTATGTCATGCATGGCTAGAGCAAGGAGAGGTTGAACTCATGGTTTAAGCACTACGCAATTAATACCTATCACCTTAGCTTATTAAGCACCTACAGTACTACAAAGGTGAAATGGTCCCAATCCCTCAACCCATCATCAATATCAAGTAAACATAGTCTCATCTTAAGTGTTAAGCTTCCCGCTTAACATCCTCAATATCCCAATTCATCATCCTCTAATCATGAATAAGTCCAAGCCGATCTTGACCGTGAGCACGGCTGTCATGACAGTTTTGACTCTGCAGAGTTTGCACCACTGCACCCACATGTAGTGATTTCATCCCCCGTTGCCGGGTGGACTAAAAGAACCTCCATTATGCCAGTGGCCGCGAACCACGTTCACACTTCCCAGGTGTGTAACCAGGAGATCACTACGAGGCCTTTACAAAGGGATTCCCGATGAGCGTGGGCCCAGTGAGGTTTCACCCCTAACCGCATACAAGAGGCTCCAACCCTGCTGCAGTGGCCCCCTCTTGAGCCATCATATGGTAGTCCAGCTGACACCTATTCCCCGCACCATCCAACACACCCATACTACGCCCGGGATACACCTAATTAATTGGCCAAGCTGCCCCTTCTCAGCATGTGGTTGGCACGGTAAAGCCTGGTTACATGCTCCATGAATCGGTCCTTAGGATCAAGGCAAGTACTAAACACAAACCCGAGTCTGGTGCACCCAGCACCAACCAAATCATCCAACTTGCCTCGATCCCTACCTCTACATAACTCATAATATCTGATTCAAGAGTAAGGTAAATAAATTGATGATCTCATATCCCAATTATCCCATTCTAAGCATGGCTAAGCATAAGCACATAAATAAATGACCTGATAAAATAAATCCCAACCCAAGCTACAAGGAAACAAGGTAATGCAATTCTAGGGAAACTTCCTAGCATGGGTTTCATATTTCAATTGACAATGCAAATAATTCTATCTACACATCCTAGTATAGGATCAAAGTGGTCAAGGACACTTGCCTTCTTCCTGCTGCTCTGAGAATGGAAAGTCTTGGTCTTGGAAGGGGAGAACTTGCTCTGGGGCAGGTTCTACTCATGCCAATACACATAGAAAAAGAAAACAACAATCCATAAGACATAGTTCACAATTTCACTTCATGCAAACCACACATACATACCTATGAAAGTCATCCACATTTCTAAGTGTTGTGGTTACTCTACATGTATTGATTTTTGGCCTACATGCACTTTTAAACATATGTATATGATTTCTAACTTTTGTATTCAGATTTCTGTAAGGGCCTCAGTTTTTGACACATAATTGAAGTGTTCATCACCATACACACACACCTCATTTGAGGAAAGATGATGAACACAAATGAAGAGCAAGTAACCACCATCAACATGCTCATTAGAGAACAAACTCACATATTGCAAAAGTGGTATTTTTCACATGTGATATAGGTGGGCTGGACATATGAAAACTCCTACACTTTGCTAAGGATGTCCATGCCAATTTCACCCAAATTCAAAACCTTTTTGAGGTAATTCTGGGTTTAGTTAGAAAGAGAGCAGTTTGAAACCATATTCAAATTCAAACTGTTTTTATCCCATGAATTTAAAAGTGGGAGGCATATTATTATTCAGCACATTTCTGTGAGCTCACACACCAATTTTCACTCCATTTGGAGTTGATCTTGACATGAGCTAAGTGGGACAAATTCAAACTTTATTTGAATTCAAAACTGAACTTGTGCTGAAATTAATTCAAACCAAATACCATTTGAATTCCAACCAATTCAAATGGCTCATGGGTGAATAATTTGAATCACCATGAGTATTTTGGGGCTCACTGTTTACAACAGTGATTAGGAGTGAATTTCAGAGGTTAAAACCCCGGGTGGGACCCACATGTCAGCCACTGAAGCAAAAGAAACCGACTGAAGACTCAGCTCGATTAACCGCGCGCGCTGCAGCTGCCGCCACGGCGAAGAAACGGCGAAGCCACCAGCTGCTTGCCGATCTCAGCCACAGAACCGACTCCCTGGGTCTTTATCTACCTGCCCGAGCGGTCACCGGCGCCTTCCATCGCTGCCTCGTCGCACTTCCGCCCAAAACACCGAAACACATCGCCGCCCGAGTGAAACTTCGGTTCCTCATCGCCCGGCCGATCCAGTGACCCTCCCGGCGATCTGAGACCAGCACCGGGTGCACCAAGCTACCTTCAACACCTTCGCATCGGTTCCAGAACCTGCGCAGCCTTCCCCGAGCTCCACCACGGCTATCATTGCCCTGCCGGTTCATCTCGAGCCGCCGCTGCGGGAACCACCCTTCCGGCCACCACAGCCCACCGTTCACGGAGCTGTAAACAGCAAGAAGGTTCGCCTCCAACCCCTCTTTCTTTTCCGTAAGCTCCGGCGGCATGACAAGCGCTGCTCAAGCCGAATTTCATGTTTTCGCGAAGGTGTGCAAAAGTGAGGTTTGCACCGATCCGAGAAATTCGTAAGCCACACTGCATCATTTGTCCTCTCATGGAGAGGATCACTTCTAGTAGCCCGTGCGGATCCATAGGAGCAAGAACCACGAAGAACCGTGGAGAGAAACCGCTGTTCTTCGAGTTTTAGTAGAAATCACAATTTCCGGCCTAGGTCGCACGGTGACAGCCCAACACAGCCCTTCCCGAGCTCCGTAGAGCTCATGTCGACCTGTCCTATGGTCCACTGATGCTCGACGATCCTTAGCTCAATCGGGTTAGGTGCTAGGGAGGACGGTGACACGGCCGAAGTTCTCCCGAGTCTGCGGCTCGTCGCTGACCATGTGGTGGCCATTTTCATGGCGAGCTGGCCCGAGAATCCTGTTCCCCGAGAGAAAATAGGCAGAGGCGGCCAAAATCGTGAAGTTTGGAGCTGTACAGAAGCCGGCGGTGAGCTCTCCGGCGAGGCTCCTCGGCGGCAGAACGCGGGCAGCGGGAGGTTGACGAAGGGGTGGACCCCAGCTGTCAGCGGGAGATATTTTAAATCGGGATCGGGCTACGGCCGGGATCGGGTGTGCTGGCGCACAAAATCCTTGTGGGCCGCGGTGTGCTGTCGCCTCGCCGTGCGACGCGTGTCCCCGGGGCCCACTCGCGAGTTTAAACTTTTCCCCGATTTTCAGATTTTCTTCAAACGTCAAATCCTCATAACTTTGGCTAGAAAGCTCCAAATCGAGTGAACCAAATTTTGTTGGATTCAGCTCTCTGAGCACTTTCCAGCAAATCAAGTTTCACTTCATGAAAACCCTTATTTCTTCAGAATTAATTCCTCAAAGTTTAAACTGTTTGGAATTTTAACTGGAGAATCCTTTGGAGAAAATCCAGAAATTTTGCTGGGATGTTCACCAAAATATCCCTGAACTACCATAAAAATTTCAGATCCATTTGAGCTCATTTGATCCACC
The DNA here is from genome assembly GCA_030760725.1 of Neostapfia colusana. Taxonomy (NCBI): domain Eukaryota; kingdom Viridiplantae; phylum Streptophyta; class Magnoliopsida; order Poales; family Poaceae; genus Neostapfia; species Neostapfia colusana. The sequence continues at coordinate 22,604,050 of JASWHV010000010.1, forward strand.
TAATGGTGTGATTAGTGAAACTGTTCCAGAGAAAATAGAAAATGTTCAGAAACATTTTCAGAATTTTCTCTGAAATTGTTTAGCTCATATCTTTAGCTAGGAACCTCCAAAGTAAGTGATACCAACTCCATTAGAACCCTCTGAAAATCTAGTTTTCAGAAAGTCATAGTTTGTTTCATGAAAATCCTTAGAACACCCTAAGAGCCTTCAATTAAGGTCAAGGACATAATTAATTGTGGAGGGCTCAAATGAGCTCTGCTGCAACTAAAACTTGACCAAGTCTCTGTTTAGGTTGTAACCAAGCCACAGTAAAAATTTCAGTCATTGGGCTTGTCTAGTAAGAGTTATAGACTTCACAAGTTTAAAAGTTAATACAACTACATTTAAATTAATACATGTATTGCTTCTATCATGTAGTCGCTAAGGTCGAGGCGGAACCCAAAGTCCTAGACTTCGTTACTCCGGAGGAACAGCTAGCCTACGACCAAGAGCAGCAAGGCAAGCTCCGATTTGCATTAACCTTTTACAAATGTTTATTGTTTTGAGCACATCTTTGAATACTGTTATGATTCTTTGCATTAGAGTCTTGGTTGGAAACCCAACTGCATAGCCAAGAAAACCAAGGGTTGGGTTTAGGATGGCAAACCCCGTTAGCTACTGCAATGCTAAGATAAAGTAGGATTCGGTACAAGTCGAGTAGTTGGAACTACTCGCGAGCATAGGCTAGAGGCACTCGACTCGGGTAGTGATAGCACACGAAACACATGGCAAGAAAATGAGACCAAGCGGAGGGTAAGGGCAGCAGGACTTTGGGGCCTGTGTGCTGTAGCTCCGCTTGTGTTGATTGAGGACCGAGCCGTGTGCGGGCCTGTTGAACAAGCTAGAACAGTACCGAAGACCTACCGGCTATATGGGAACCGGGAAACTGATGTAACTCGGGTAGCTGGGTATTGAGGCATTGCCCGTCGTTCAGAGGGTAGGTTGAGAGCTTGAGGTGTAAATCGGCTGGCGGCACTGAGATGCGCGTGTAGAGACCTCTTGCTCGGGACGATGGGACCGGTTCAATATTTGGCTGACGGGCGAAAGGTAGTTGCGTACGGCGTCCGTGATGGTTGTTGTAGGCAAAATCGAGTACTGGCGTACGTGACGGGTTGTTCGGGTAACCCTGCAGGTGTAAATCGATTATAATCACTGTCCCTCGCAGTCAGTGAGTACCACTTGTTCACTGTACCGTGACGTAGAAAGAATAGGCTAGTTACATGTTAAAATGTTGCTGATTGAAAGATGGACTTGATTGCTAATGACTTGCTGTAGTGTAGAGCTAACTAAAGTTCATTTCAACTTTGGGCAAAGTACATGAGAGAAATGCGTTTCTTGGTTGATTGCGGTTCTCTCATGTACCTTAGTGTAAGGTTCTCCACAACCTGCTGCTAAAACTTGAAAGTAAGGTTCTACTAATTAGGCGAGTCCTTGCAAATGATTTTTACCTCATGTAACCCATCATCCCTCATGTAGAAGTTCCATGTTTAGGTGAGACGGGTCAGACTTGCTGAGCCTTTGTGCTCACTGCTTGTGTTTGAAGCTTTTGCAGGGTTCTATGAGGAAGGGACTCCCGAAGAGGAGACGGAACCCCAGGAGGGGAACCCCGTCGAGTGGGAGTCGTGCACGCCGCGGAGTTAATGTGCGTGTGTGCTAGCAAGGACACGTTCGAGGGCTGAACGTGGACTTGATGCGTAGTCTACGCCGTGAGTGTAGACTAAACTTATTTTGATATAAACATGTTCATAAACCCGTTATGTAATAAAATTCCGCTTCCGCTTTGTACCTTTGATGTGTGTTATCCGGTGCTGTGCAACGCAGCACCCCTCAGCGTGATCCTGGCTCGACAAGATCGTGGGGTCGTGTCAGCGTGGTATCAGAGCTCGCTTGAGGTTTAACGCACTACAAAGGTCATCTTTTCAAAAATCCAGTGAGGAATGAGTTTGTAGCCCGTATAAGGATGTTATTAGCATATAGAAAGTGGCATACCAACCTATTTGTTTATTTCGGAAAATCGTGTATCTCGGGACGTTTATGTCTTGAGGGGTACACGTAAGTGCTGTCCACCAGTGCGCACAAGCTGAAGGGTGGAGCCCCACGGGTGGCAGGTAACCCGACCCGCTTTGATATCCTCTACGACTCTTCATGTCGTTTGGGGTATTCGAGCAACGTCTATCCCTGCCGTGCGTGGTACAACTTGGGAGAACCCGTCACGTGGTCTGAAACGTGAACGCGTAACTCAAGGTGTGTTTGGCTTGAGAACATCCGGGCGAGTGATGACGGCCGGTTGTACAAACTGTATGGATTCCGGGCTCGGTGTGCAGCAGAATCTGACGATTGCTTGAGTTTCTGCAGGTAGCCTGACCACGAAACGGTAGACGTGTAGTATCCATGTGCGAGTGACGTTTAGTGCCACTGAACTAACGAAGCCGGCTAAGTCCGGTATAGGTTTTTCTTTGTGAGGACGTAGTACCGACATAATCTGGTGACGCATCGACGTCACACCCAACTAAATAAACAACTTCATTTAAAAACTTGAAGGTTTTGATCTAAAGTAGTAAAATTTGATGTAACCTCTTCCTTAAATCAGGATATTCAAAATAAACAAGTTTTCAACTTATAGGTTGTTAAGGACAGGGTACTCTGTTTCAGCTGAATTAGGGCTAAAGTTGATCAGAGGTTAGAGGTTGAGTTCTTTCGAGGTTGGGGTCATATGATACATTTCTGAAAAGCTTTGTAAGAGCTTTACAACCTTTCTGTTGAGGTCCAGAGGTGTTTCATCCCTTAACCACTAGAAAAATGCAGTAGAGTGAAACTGTCAAGAAAACAGGACAGAGTAAAGACTCTCTGTAAACTCTCTGTAAATTAAGCATAACTTCCTGCTTAAAAATACAAAAATAGAAAATGAGGTAGTTCTGTAAAGCTTATGAGATGGGTTACAACTTTGTAACGGAAAGTTTTGTCAGATTAGGAACAGAATTAACTGGAATTCTTGGATCAAATCAGTACCTAAAGCAGGGAGGTGCTGTCCAATTTTCTCCAGAAATTCTGTTAACTTTGACATCTCATAACTTTTGAACTAGGACAGATCATAGGCCAAGCAAATACTTTCTGGAAAGCTATTGAAGTTAGATTTAACATTGATGTTGAGCTCCAGAACTGGTTTTGCATTTAACATGGCCTAAATCAGGTTGATATGGAAACTGGTCAGGGCTGTCATGGGAACAGCAGATCAGCAGTCAAATTTGTCTAAAATTTGAACTATGTTTCCAAATTTTATGGGATCAATGACATGTCTTATGTTATAACTCAGTGGTTTACAGTTTAAATAAATATTTGACATTTCTCAAATATAATTTTTACAGACGACAGCAGACAAACGGTTGGAGAACGGGTGGGTGGTATCCCACTGTTCTCACCACAGCGGTTATCCGGAAACATTGAGGCAGATGCTTCAATATTTCGGATACAACCAGATGCCACAGTACTTCGCCAAGGAAGAAGGCGAAGAGGGGAACAAGACGTGGACAATCCATGTCGAAGTCCCTGCAGGACCTACGCCACCCGGTTGGGTGCCCTTCACCGTTACGGTGAGAGGAAGACAACCGGAAGGGGTGTGGCAGGTGGCAGCCCGTGACACTATGTCACGTTTCTGCCAACTACACGTGCAGGCTATGGAGGGCACTCCATACGCGCTCATTCCGGTGGAGGGACGGGCTCAGCATGTGTGGGAAGAGAGGTACCTGGGGGCAACGGACCCGAGTTGCCCAAGGTACAACCCCGCGGAGGCAAATCTCAGTCTCCAGAGGAGGGCGGGAAACGCCGTGATGGACAGCCAACTGTTCATACGGAGCATCTTGCTACGAAGCTCAAGGAGAGCACGAGCCGTGGAGACCATTTCGAGAGTGCTCACAGCGCACTCCGCAATGTGCTCCTTCCGACGATCAAGCGACTGAATGAACAACACAATCAGTTGCATCGTCTGAAGAAGGCGAAGAGGAAAAGCCGTGTCGACATCGCGGCATTGCAAGAACTGGTACAGAATCTGACCCAGAAGAACGAGGAACTTACTCAAGAGCGGGACGAAGCTATTGAGGAGGGGCAAGGCTTTGAAGAAGATTACAACCAGGCTATGGACGAGGTGCATGCATTGCAGGACCTCGTACCTCCGGTGTTAGGCGTACCGGTGGTCTTGGGTCTTCCAGCAATGGGAGGACCCGGAATGGGAGAAGAGGTGGTAGATCCAGAGCCACCAGCAGAGGTACCGGAGGAGGACGACCCACAGGAGGTCGAGTTCTACTCCGAGTAGGGGGTTGCAGTTGCCATGTAGGGCAGCCAGGGTAGTGTAACCCAACTTTTGTAATCGGTGACATGTCGTATAGACAGTAGAGTATGTATAGGTAGTGACGACATGAGCACGACTTCTCGGAGACCCGAGAATAATGTAACTTGTATAAAGTTTATGCTTTATCAATATATGTGAATGTTGTGCAAATTAATCATGTGTCACTTCAATACCTACTGTTGCTTATGGAATTTTAAGTAAGACATGTGCTAATCGCTGCTGTTTTGAATTTCAGAATGACGCGTACTCGTGCCAACCCTGACGTTGGGGGTACCAGTCAAGGGGGAGAGACCTCCCAACAGCCTCCCGAGGACTCCTCGGGACAACAGCAACAGCAACAGCAAACACCGCCGCCGCCACTACCGACAGTTACATTGGCCGACATCGTCGCGGCAACGGTGGGTTCACACCAGCAGCACACAGATTTGCTGCAGACTCTCATCGCCAATACGTCTCACCCAGAGAGACGTCAAGATCGTGAGGAGCGCCAACAGAGCTGCTACTCCGACTTCCTGGCTACTCATCCCCCGGTATTCTCAAGGGCGGATGAACCACTTGACGCGGACAACTGGCTCCGCACCATAGAGATGAAGTTCGGGCTGCTCCAGATAAGTGAGCAGCGCAAGACTCAGTTTGCGGTCCAGCAGCTCCAAGGATCCGCGAGCGTGTGGTGGGCCAACTTCTGTGCTTCACAGCCCACCGACCGAGTGATGACCTGGACGGAGTTCCAGACGGCCTTCAGGGCCTATCGTATACCGCCAGGTCTGATGAAGAGGAAGACGCAGGAATTCTTGCACCTGCAACAAGGGAGCCGGAACGCGCTGGAATACTCCAGGGCGTTAAACGATCTCGCGCTCTACGCGTCGTATCACGCAGATATTGACGAGAAGCGGCGGGACCACTTTTACCAGGGGCTTAACCCGCTCCTGAAGGACAAGTTGGCGATGTTCAATCGTGGCAGCCTCAACGACATTATTGATGCTGCGATTGTTGAGGAGGACTCCAGCAAGGAGTTGGCGGCGGCAGAGCGAAAGCGAAGCGCGCCGCAAAGCAGTGGAGAAGGAGGCGGTCCTTCTCAGAAGTTTCGGATGGTGAATCGCCCACCATCAGGTCCACGCTAGCAGCCACCACGGCGGTCGATGCCGTTCCGCAGTCGACCGTATTCTTCACCGGCATTCAGGCCGGCACTGCCAGTACCACCACAACAACAACAGCAGCAGCGGGCGATGCCGCGTGCGTATGCACCTCAGCAGCGCATGCCGGGCTTTCGTCCCCCGAGCACTACACCAGCAGAGGCCACATGTTATAAGTGTGGTCGTCCAGGACACTTCGCGAGCAGTTGCCCGGAGAGGCAAGGCGGCGGAGTGGCACCGCAGTTTCCGGGGAGGAATCAACCCCGGAACCCTACTAATGCGCGGCGGGCAAACCCTAGTCCCGGCACCGTCCACCAGCTTGCCATTAAGGACGTGCCGGAGGGCGAGCCAATCCTTGCGGGTATGTTCCAACTCCACCAGCATCCGGCTATAGTACTGTTTGATTCAGGCGCCACGCATAATTTTATTAGCCAAGCTTTCATTGCTAAACACAGCTTGCCAATACTACCCAGCGACAGTCCATATTTAATTTGTTCACCGGGTGGGAAGATTTCAGCAAGCGTAATGGTCTCCAAAGCACCATTATGCTTAGCGGGTAGAGTGTACCCCACGTCTCTCCTTATCTTAGAGGGACAGAAGGTCGATGTCATCCTAGGGATGTCGTGGTTAACCCGCGACGGCGCTGTTTTAGACACCGTCCTTCGAGTCGTGCACTTAAACTCAGAAGTGCACGGATCTCACTCATTATTTCTGGACAGTCCAGAAATAAAACTTCCAAGTGTCTATCAATCCACCACTATCAGATTGGAAGATATTCCAGTGGTCCGAGAGTTCCCTGACGTATTCCCGGATGATTTGCCGGGGATGCCGCCCGATAGAGAGGTGGAGTTCAAGATTGAACTTGCACCGGGAACCATGCCAATATCACTAAGGCCGTACAAGATGGCGCCCAAGGAGTTGGCTGAACTGAAGACTCAGCTCACGGACCTTCTGGACAGGTGTTTCATTAGGCCGAGCTCCTCGCCATGGGGCTGTTCGGCATTATTTGTCAAGAATAAGGATGAGATGTTGCGGCTTTGCGTGGAATATCGTCCATTAAATGATGTAACCATCAAGAACAAGTACCCGTTGCCACGGATCGACATGTTGTTTGATCAGTTGGTCGAAGCAAAGATCTTTTCCAAGATGGATTTAAGATCCGGGTACCATCAGATTAAGATAAGGGCCGAGGACATTCCAAAGACAGCTTTCTCGACGAGGTACAGACTTTATGAGTACCTGGTCATGTCCTTCGGCCTCACCAATGCTCCAGCTCACTTCATGTACTTGATGAACTCGGTATTCATGCCGGAGCTGGACAAGTTTGTCATTGTCTTCATCGACGAAATCCTGGTATATTCCAAGTCAGAGGAAGATCACAAGAAGAATCTGTGTATAGTCTTGCAACGGCTGCGGGATCACAAGCTATACGCGAAATTCAGCAAATGCGAGTTCTGGATATCGCAAGTGCCTTTCCTCTGGCATATTATCTCAGCGGAGGGTATCACTGTGGACCCGAGCAAGATCACTCAAGTGCTGAATTGGCAATCCCCGAGAACTGTTCACGAGGTACGGAGTTTCCTCGGAGTCGCGGGATATTATCGGAGGTTCATTCCGAACTTCTCGAAGATTTCCAAGCGTATGACAGAGCTGCTAAAGAAGGCTACTAAATATGTTTGGAGTCCAGCGTGTGAAGCAGCATTCAAGGCTTTAGTCAAACACCTGACATCAGCACCGGTTTTGGCGCAGCCAGACACAACAAAACCGTTCGATGTGTACTGCGATGCATCCGGCATTCGGCTCGGATGTGTGCTGATGCAAGACCGAAGAGTGGTCGCGTATGGATCACGGCAGCTTAGAAACCATGAGCAGAATTATCCAACTCACGATTTGGAGCTCGCTGCCGTGGTACTTGCACTGAAGATGTGGAGGCACTACCTACTCGGTAACCTCGTACATCTATATACCGACCACAAAAGCCTCAAGTACATATTCACTCAGAAGAAGCTGAACATGAGGCAACGAAGATGGTTAGAATGTATAAAGGATTACGAAATAGAGATCCATTATCATCTGGGCAAGGCAAACATAGTGGCAGATGCGCTGAGCCGCAAGTCACACGTCAACAATCTGACCATCACACTGTTGGAAGAGAGCAAGCCACCACTGCATGTGATTCCACATGGAGCTCTCTACAACCTAGCTTTGATCCCCACCATCCGTGAAGAGATAGCGACAGCCCAGAAGAATGACAAGGGCATGTTACATTTGCGGAGACGTGTAGATAGTGGGGAGCTGAAATGTTTCCGGAAGGACGGAGACGGCGTCCTATGGTTCAAGGACCGGATCGTCGTACCCCGTAACCCGGAATTACGGAAGAAAATCTTTGATGAGGCTCACTTGTCAAAGTTCTCTATTCACCCCGGCAGCAACAAGATGTATCAAGAACTCAGAAGCAAGTTTTGGTGGACACGGATGAAGCGAGAGACTGCAAAATACGTGTCCGAGTGTGATACATGTCGAAGGGTGAAGGCAGACCACAAGCGGAAACCGGGACTGCTGCAACCACTGGGCATTCCTGCCTGGAAATGGGAAGATGTGAGCATGGATTTCATCGTCGGTTTACCCACCACCTTGCAGAAACATGATTCTGTGTGGGTGATCATCGATCGGCTCACCAAAGTTGCCCATTTCATCCTGGTCAACACCAACTACAATGCCAAGAAGTACGCTGAACTGTACATCTCACGGATCCATTATCATCTCACGGTACCAAGCCAGCACCAAGATGGCGCCCTACGAGGCGCTATACGGAAGGAAATGACGCACACCACTGAATTGGTGTGAGTCTGGCGAAAGGGTTACCTTTGGGATTGACCTTGTCAACAACGTGGAAGAAAAGGTTCGACTGATTCAAGCGAACCTAAAAGCCGCTCATTCCCGACAGAAACAGTATGCGGACCGGAGAAGGCGCCCATTACAATTCGAAGTTGTAGATCACGTGTATCTACGGGTGTCTCCAATGAAGGGCGTAAACAGATTTGGAGTGAGAGGAAAGTTGGCACCCCGATTCATCGGCCCATTTCAGATTACCGAAAGATGTGGATCAGTGGCATACCGGCTGAAATTACCAGAAGCACTTTCCGGTGTGCACGACGTCTTTCACATTTCCCAGCTGAGGAAGTGTCTTAAGCTATCCACTACCGTTCAGCTGGAGGATATTGAAGAACTGCAACCAGATCTCACCTATCGGGAGGAACCGGTGCAGATTATCGATGAAAAGGCTCGAACCACACACAACCGTACGTTGTGGTTCTACAAGGTTCTATGGAGTAATCACTCCGTGGACGAAGCGACATGGGAGAGCGAAGAATTTCTTCGCACTAACTACCCCGACTTTTTCACGTCGCATGTCCGGTAATTTTCCACCGTCCTCTCTCTCATTTTCACCTTATAATCTCGGGACGAGATTCTTTTAAGGGGGAGGAATGTAAGGGCCTCAGTTTTTGACACATAATTGAAGTGTTCATCACCATACACACACACCTCATTTGAGGAAAGATGATGAACACAAATGAAGAGCAAGTAACCAACATCAACATGCTCATTAGAGAACAAACTCACATATTGCAAAAGTGGTATTTTCCAAATGTGATATAGGTGGGCTGGACATATGAAAACTCCTACACTTTGCTAAGGATGTCCATGCCAAGTTTCACCCAAATTCAAAACCTTTTTTAGGTCATTTTGGGTTTAGTTAGAAAGAGGGAAGTTTGAAACATATTCAAATTCAAACTGTTTTTATCCTATGAATTTAAAAGTGGGAGGCATATTCTTATTCAGCACATTTTTGTGAGCTCACACACCAATTTTCACTCCATTTGGAGTTGATCTTGACATGAGCTAAGTGGGACAAATTCAAACTTTATTTGAATTCAGAACTGAACTTGTGCTGAAATTCATTCAAACCAAACCCCATTTGAATTCCAACCAATTCAAATGGCTCATGGGTGAATAATTTGAATCACCACTGGTATTTTGGGGCTCACTGTTTACAACAGTGATTAGGAGTGAATTTCAGAGGTTAAAACCCGGGTGGGACCCACATGTCAGCCACTGAAGCAAAAGAAACCGACTGAAGACTCAGCTCGGTTAACCGCGCGCGCTGCAGCTGCCGCCACGGCGAAGAAATGGCGAAGCCACCAGCTGCTTGCCGATCTCAGCCGCGGAACCGACTCCCTGGGTATTTATCTACCCGCCCGAGCGGTCACCGGCGCCTTCCATCGCTGCCTCGTCGCACTTCCACCCAAAACGCCGAAACACCTCGCCGCCCGAGTGAAACTTCGGTTCCTCATCGCCCGGCCGATCCAGTGACCCTCCCGGCGATCTGAGACCAGCACCAGGTGCGCCAAGCTACCTTCAACAACCCTGCGCAGCCTACCCCGAGCTCCACCGCGGCGATCTTTGCCCTGCCGGTTCAGCTCGAGCCGCCGCTGCGGGAACCGCCCTTCCGGCCACCACAGCCCACCGTTCACGGAGCTGTAAACAGCAAAAAGGTTCACCTTCAACCCCTCTTTCTTTTCCGTAAGCTCCGGCGGCGTGACAAGCGCTGCTCAAGCCGGAATTTCATGTTTTCGTGACGGTGTGCAAAAGTGAGGTTTGCACCGATCCAAGAAATTCGTAAGCCACACTGCATCATTCGTCCTCTCATGGAGAGGATCACTTCTAGTAGCCCGTGCGGATCCATAGGAGCAAGAACCACGAAGAACCGTGGAGAGAAACCGCTGTTCTTCGAGTTTTATAGAAATCACGATTTCCGGCCTAGGTCACACGGTGACAGCCCAACACAGCCCTTCCCGAGCTCCGTAGAGCTCATGTCGACCTGTCCTATGGTCCACTGATGCTCGACGACCCTTAGCTCAATCGGGTTAGGTGCTAGGGAGGACGGGTGACACGGCCGAAATTCTCACGAGTCTGCGGCTCGTCGCCGACCATGTGGCGGCCATTTTCATGGCGAGCTGGCCCGAGAATCCTGTTCGCCGAGAGAAAATAGGCAGAGGCGGCCAAAATCGTGAAGTTTGAAGCTGTACAGAAGCCGGCGGCGAGCTCTCCGGCAAGGCTCCTCGGCAGCAGAACGCGGGCAGCGGGAGGTTGACGAAGGTGTGGACCCCAGCTGTCAGCGGGAGATATTTTAAATCGGGATCGGGCTGTGGCCGGGATCGGGTGTGCTGGCGTGCAAAATCCTTGTGGGCCGCGGTGTGCTGTCGCCAACGCGTGCAACGCGTGTCCCCGGGGCCCACTCGCGAGTTTAAACTTTTCCCCGATTTTCAGATTTCCTTCAAACTTCAAATCCTCATAACTTTGGCTAGAAAGCTCCAAATCGAGTGAACAAAATTTTGTTGGATTCAGCTCTCTGAGCACTTTCCAGCAAATCAAGTTTCACTTCATGAAAACCCTTATTTATTCAGAAATAATTCCTCAAAATTTAAACCGTTTAGAATTTTAACTGGAGAACCCTTTGGAGGAAAATCCTGAAATTTTGCTGGGATGTTCACAAAATATCCCTGAACTACCATAAAAATTTCAGATCCATTTGAGCTCATTTGATCCACCTAATGGTGTGATTAGTGAAACTGTTCCAGAGAAAACAGAAAATGTTCAGAAACATTTTCAGAATTTTCTCTGAAATTGTTTAGCTCATATCTTTAGCTAGTAACCTCCAAAGTAAGTGAGACCAACTCCATTAGAACCCTCTGAAAATCTAGTTTTCAGAAAGTCATAGTTTGTTTCATGAAAATCCTTAGAACACCCTAAGAGCCTTCAATTAAGGTCAAGGACATAATTAATTGTGGAGGGCTCAAATGAGCTCTGCTGCAACTAAAACTTGACCAAATCTCTGTTTAGGTTGTAACCAAGCCACAGTAAAAATTTCACAGTCATTGGGCTTGTCTAGTAAGAGTTATAGACTTCACAAGTTTAAAAGTTAATACAACTGCATTTAAATTAATACATGTATTGCTTCTATCATGTAGTCGCTAAGGTCAAGGAGGAACCCAAAGTCCTACACTTCGTTACTCCGGAGGAACAGCTAGCCTACGTCCAATAGCAGCAAGGCAAGCTCCGGTTTGCATCAACCTTTTACAAATGTTTATTGTTTTGAGCACATCTTTGAATACTGTTATGATTCTTTGCATTAGAGTCTTGGTGTGAAACCCAACTGCGTAGCCAAGAAAACCAAGGGTTGGGTTTAGGATGGCAAACCCTGTTAGCTACTGCAATGCTAAGATAAAGTAGGATTCGGTACAAGTCGAGTAGTTAGAACTACTCGCGAGCATAGGCTAGAGGCACTCGACTCGGGTAGTGATAGCACACGAAACACATGGCAAGAAAATGAGACCAAGCGGAGGATAAGGGCAGCAGGACTTTGGGGCCTGTGTGCTGTAGCTCCGCTTGTGTCGATTGAGGACCGAGCCGTGTGCGGGCCTGTTGAACAAGCTAGAACAGTACCGAAGACCTACCGGCTATATGGGAACCGGGAAACTGATGTAACTCGGGTAGCTGGGTATTGAGGCATTGCCCGTCGTTCAGAGGGTAGGTTGAGAGCTTGAGGTGTAAATCGGCTGGCGGCACTGAGATGCGCATGCAGAGACCTCTTGCTCGGGACGATTGGACTGGTTCAATATTTGGCTGACGGGCGAAAGGTAGTTGCGTACGGTGTCCGTGATGGTTGTTGTAGGCAACATCGAGTACGGGCGTACGTGACGGGTTGTTCGGGTAACCCTGCAGGTGTAAATCGATTATAATCGCCGTCCCTCGCGGTCAGTGAGTACCAGTTGTTCACTGTACCGTGACGTAGAAAGAATAGGCTAGTTACATGTTAAAATGTTGCTGATTGAAAGATGGACTTGATTGCTAATGACTTGCTGTAGTGTAGAGCTAACTAAAGTTCATTTCAACTTTGGGCAAAGTACATGAGAGAAATGTGTTTCTTGTTTGATTGCGGCTCTCTCATGTACCTTAGCGTAAGGTTCTCCACAACCTGCTGCTAAAACTTGAAAGTAAGGTTCTACTAATTAGGCGAGTGCTTGAAAATGATTTTTACCTTATGTAACCCATCATCCCTCATGTAGAAGTTCCATGTTTAGGTGAGACGGGTCAGACTTGCTGAGCCTTCGTGCTCACTTCTTGTGTTTGAAGCTTTTGCAGGGTTCTATGAGGAAGGGACTCCCGAAGAGGAGATGAAACCCCAGGAGGGGAACCCCGTCGAGTGGGAGTCGTGCACGCCGCAGAGTTAGTGTGCGTGTGTGCTAGCAAGGACACGTTCGAGGGCTGAACGTGGACTTGATGCGTAGTCTACGCCGTGAGTGTAGACTAAACTTATTTTGATGTAAACATGTTCATAAACCCGTTTATGTAATAAAATTCCGCTTCCGCTTTGTACCTTTGATGTGTGTTATCCGGTGCTGTGCAACGCAGCACCCCTCAGCGTGATCCTGGCTCGACAAGACCATGGGGTCGTGTCAATTTCTGTTTGCACACTATATATGAATTTCCAATTTGAACAAATTCTTTATATTTAATTAATACACTTCTTAGCTACCAAGTTTCCATGAAACGTAATTTCCTACTCCAAATAGTTTTTCAGATCTTCTACAAAATCCTAAATTGAAGCTTTTGGATTTGGAGAACTCATTTATCCTTTTCTAATTATGCATACTTATTTTCCTATATTTTCAGATTTATTTTCTATGCCTAAAAGTGAACCTTATTATGAAAATAGTAAGACACATCATCTAAACAGAATATGTTCTTATCTAAAATGTTCAATAATATATTTTTGAACTTCCTCTCTGATGTGGAACAAATTAAATTTATTTTACTAGTTTTTAGAATTATTTTCTAGCCTAAAATGTGTCTCTAGAGAAAATAAAAATGAGCAACACTTAGGCAGATTTCATTTCAGCCTAAAATCTATTTTTAACTCATTCTAAAGTTTTCCAAGTGCTAGGAGAGTTTAAATTTGAATTTGCACATGTGTTTGCCTTACCTTTTAAATTTAAATCCTAGTCACACATTCAAATTTCTGAATTTAATATCATATAGGGTCAAAAAGGTAAATCCACCCTACTGCAGGGTCTAATTTACTATTTCCTAAATTTCCAGGGGTCTAACTACACATAACAGAGGGGGTTTCCTAATTTTTATTAAGTCCAGGGGCTAAAACTGATTTTTAAATGAATTTACACGAATTTCTGAAGGTCCAGGGGCAAGATCAGAAGTTTCCGGGGCTAGCTTGTGTTTTCCAAAATCCCCAGGGGGTAGCGCATAAGAATCCAGGCCTTTAGAACGCGGGGCTGACGTGGACCGTCCGATTTAAAACAGACGGATCAGATTAGATCGCCGAACCGGTACGCGTCGCTTTTATTTCTACCGTCCGATTTAAATTAGACGGCCCCCAAGGGGCCATGTCGCCCTGGCTGGAGCCAGCCCGCGCGCGCGGCGGCGGTGGCGGCGATCTCGCCGGCGCAGCTTCAGTTCCTTGCCGCTATAGTTAAAACTTGCAGTTTTTCACACGGATGGACTGCGGAGGGGTAGGGGAGCTCACCTAGGGGTTTCTCGGGCTTGGGGAGGTCGGAATTCGGCTCTGCGACGATGATGGTTGAAGCTGCTCCTCAGTGCTCGTCGGAACCGATGGTAGGGCGCGAAACTTGTCGCTTCCTTCACCCGCAGGGCTCCCTGGAGGCGGTGGAGCACAGCGAGCTCGTTAGTCCAACGAAAAACGAAGAGATCCGAAGGTTTTTCGGTGGGGGATGATCGGTTCTCACCGGAGGGAAAGATGGAACGGTGCTGGGGAATTCGGCGAGTTTTCTTGTGTGGAATGCCCGAGAGGAGGCGGCAGCGTGTCGGTTTGGATAAGTAGCATCGCCCGGGGCCGAAGATCAGGGCTGCGAGCACGGGGATCGAGAGGGTGGTTGCGATCGGGCACGGGAGAGAGTCGGGGTCGGTTGGGGCACGCGGGAGGAGAGGGAGACACGTGGGCCCCGCGTGTCAGTGAGAGGGAGAGAGGGGGCGCGGGTTCGGGTTGGCGCGGGGGTATTGGGCCGGCTGGTGGGTTTCGGCCCACTGGCCGGTTTGGGTTTTCTTTTTCCTTTTCTTTTTCTGTTTTGATTTGAATTTAAATCCCAATTTGAATTTGAATTGCTTCATCACATGCATTACGTCCAAAAAATTTTAAATTCCCCTCTTTAGTAGGTTTTGGGGTGTTACAGTGGAGCGCCTTAAGAAGGGCTCAGAACCGACCTGCGCCCGTGCGTCGCCAAGCTGCTGGTGGCACGGCGGCCTCCCCTTGGTGGCGCCCTTGGAGGGAGCTCGGGGACCCGAGTACTGAAGTCTCAGTCGGTTGACTCTCTTCAGTGGGTGACATGTGGGTCCCACTCCATTTTTAACCTCTGAACTTAACTCTATATTACTGTTGTAAACAGTAAGCCCTACAATGCCCATGGTGATTTGAATTATTCACCCCTGAGCCATTTGAATTGGTTAGAATTCAAATTATGTTTAATTTGACTAAGTTTCAGCACATATTCAGTTTGAAATTCAAATAATGTTTGAATTTGCTACACTTAGCTCATGTCAAGATCAACTCCAAATGGAGTGAAAATTGGTGTGTGAGCTCGCAAAAAGGTGCTGAGTAAGAATATGCCTCCCACTTTTTAATTCATGGGATAAAAACAGTTTGAATTTGAATTTGAGTTCAAACTACCCTCTTTCTAGCTATACCCAAAAGGACCTCAAAAAGGTTTTGAATTTTGGTGAAACTTGGCATGGAGATTCCTAGCAAGGTGTAGGAGTTATCCAAATGTCCAGCCCCTATATGATGTATGTGGGAAATGCCACTTTTGCATTTTGTGAGTTTGTTCTCTAATGAGCATGTTGATGGTGGTTACTTGCTCTTCAAATGTGTTCATCAACTTTCTTCAAATGAGGTGTGTGTGTGGTGATGAACACTTTAAACATGTGTCAAAAACTGAGGCCTTTACATTCCCCCCCCTTAAAAGAATCTCGTCCTGAGATTATAAGGTGAAAATGAGAGAGAGGACGGTGGAAAATTACCGGATATGCGACGTGAAAAAGTCGGGGTAGTTAGCACGAATAAATCCTTCGCTCTCCCATGTCGCTTCGTCCATGGAGTGATTACTCCACAGAACTTTGTAGAACCACAACGTACGGCTGCGTGTGGTTCAGGCCTTTTCATCAATAACCTGAACCGGTTCCTCCTGATAGGTGAGATCCGGTTTCAGTTCTTCAATATCGTCCAGCTGAACGGTAGTTGATAGCTTTAGACACTTCCTCAGCTGGGAATCATGAAAGACGTCGTGCACACCAGAGAGTGCTTCTGGTAATTTCAGCCGGTAAGCTACTGATCCACATCTTTCGGTAATCTGAAGTGGACCAATGAATCGCGGTGCCAACTTTCCTCTCACCCCGAATCTGTTCACGCCCTTCATTGGAGACACAAATAGGTATACATGATCCCCGACCTCAAATTGTAATGGGCGTCTTCTCCGGTTCGCATACTGTTTCTGTCGGGATTGGGTGGCTTTTAGGTTTGCTTGAATCAGCTGAACCTTTTCCTCCGCGTTGTTGACAAGATCAATCCCGAAGGTAACCGTCTCGCCAGATTCACACCAATTCAGTGGTGTGCGGCATTTCCTCCCATATAGCGCCTCGTAAGGCGCCATCTTTATGCTGGCTTGGTACCCATTGTTGTACAAGAACTCGGCTAGCGGCAAGTGATCATCCCAATTGTTGCCATGGTTGATAGCGCAAGCTCGTACCATGTCCTCTAGAATCTAATTTACCCGCTCGGTTTGCCCATCCGTCTGCGGGTGGTATGCTGAACTACGGATCAGCTTCATCCCCAATGCAGCGTGTAGCTGCTCCCAAAAACGGGACACAAATAAAGTGCCCCGATCTGATATGATGGTACGGGGTACGCCATACAAGCATGTGACGCCCTCAATTCTGTGGAAAACCACGGAACCGAGAACTAATGCATATGTGTGCCCAGGATGTTCATCATACATACACATACGTTCCACAAACTGAACTCAGATTATATATTACCACGAATAACAGAGTTTATTACAATCACCTCATGAGTCTTGGACTCATGCTTACAGCGGAAGTCTTTATTCTATGCAGCGGAAGCCCTTATTTAAATGCGGAAGTAAAAACTAATGCGGAAACAAAACTAAGCAGAAGTGGATCCATCTCTACTCCCTCCACAGGCAAGGTTGAGAACAGATCACACGCCATAATGCTCTACTCGGTCTTCATAGTAGTCTTCTCTTGCTGTTGATGAAGAAATAATAATGCAAGTTTGAGCACAATGATGTACTCAGCAAGTGCGGAAATAACACATGATGTGCAGCTCATAAACAAGGTAGGTATAAAAGGCTTATTTGCAGAAAAGCAAATTTATAAAATCATGATAAAACAGCAACTTAACTTCAGATGAATGTAGTCCCAGCATGTACTAAATTACCAACATACCTCCATCACTTCCCGTGTTCCATCCGAACATTAACCAATCCTTTACTCATACTCACGAATATCTCCTCGTATTCGCTACCATCTCATCTCATAAAACAACCTCGTCTCGCACTGAGACCAATCTCATGTTATGACCCACCAGTCATGCAAACATCTCATCATCCGGACTCAACAGTCTCAAACCAAACCACAATCAATATCCATAACCAAGAACCTTCCCAATGACCATTCCAATAACCATCCCAGTAAACATCCCATCTAATCATGGCAGTTTAGCCATGTGCTCGTGACCGTAAGCTCGGCTATCATGATAGTTTTAATAACTCTGCAGAGTTTGTACCTCTTTACCCACAAGTTTGTGATTTCGTCACCCGTCGGGGACTGCAGAACCTCCATTATACCAGTACACAACCGTCGGTGTATGGTTAAGAGATCACAAATAGCCTTTACAAAGGGGTTACTAGATGTATGGACTCACTAAGGTTTCACCGGCAGGCTAGAATCTCCAATTCTCCCACCCACGGGCCCCCTCTTGTGCCATGCAGTTCCCAGGGCAGTCCTCACTCGACTCCCATTCCCCGCGCCTTCCACAGTCCATAACACTCTAACAACTTACCTAATTACTCAGCTAAGACGCACCCATATTTGGCCTTGTGGTGGCACTGTTATCCTGGTATGTGCATGCATGAACCGGTCCTTAGATCTACGGCAAGCAAAACCACCATCTCATGCTACCTCATTCACAAACCCAGGCTTGCCTAGATCTCCCTCCGATCCATGTTCATTAACATCATCAGTTCCTCATTATCATTACGAGTGCAGTTAGCTAGACACATCTATCTCGCTTCCCAATCCCATGGACTCAGCGAAGCATAAAGCAAAAACCATACCCGACTCATAAACTTCCCAGGCGACAAGGGTGGTTTAACCAAAACTAGTAAACTCCTATAAAAGGGTTTCCCATCATGTTTGACTCAGTACGCACACCTTTTCGCAAATCAGAACAGTTTTACCCAAAACATAGGATCAACATGGTCAAGGAGCACTTGCCTTGTTCTTGCGGTTCCAGTTGTTCTTGATTCTCAAAACCTTGTTGCTGCAGCTCGTCGTAGACAGCTTCCTGAGTTTGTCCTGCTATGTAGGATTCACATGCATACAAATTCACAGCAATCAATATCATGCACAAACCCTAAACTAGATGCGATGATGCACATGCATTCTATCCTACGATTAGTTCTTTTATTAGATTGATCTGTACGTGTTTTTGCATGGCTTGCATGGTCAGAGGTGTTCAGATCAAAGACGAACGTGGCGATGATCCTGTCTTTAGATCAAACTGATCATCGAGTGTTCTGCCCACGAAAAGGCTTCTGTTCGAAAGGAATCGAAGAACAGACGCAAAGAGATGAACACCATGATGTCGTAAGGTGGTATTGAAGTCCTACCTCACGCTCTTCTTGTGTTCGAGATCCTCCTCCGATGATCTCCCTTGTTGTGCTTCGGTGATGTTTTGCTCGGCGAGTTAGGGCTAGGGCTCTAAGTCGTCGGCTCAGGAGTTGAAAGAGAAGTTTGTGGCTTCGGCCATAGGTTTTGGGTTCTATTTATAATCAGGAAGGGAAGAGTCCTAATCTGATTGGATCTTGAATAAGAGTCTTATTCAGATCTTTGTTAGATCCTGACGTCTTATCTTCGGTAACATCGTGGAATTTAGATCGGTTTCCGTTGCGTACTGGTATCTTTACGCGTAAAAACCGCTCCAGACTCGTTACTTCCGTGGTGAAGAGCTCCGGAAGCTCCACGTGTCCTCCGGGCCTGGTATCTCTTCTCCCGCAGAGATGAGCTCCGGTTGTGCCGCGTGTCACGAGCGAGACCTTCCTCTTCTTCGGAGACGAGCTCAACGCATGCCACGTGTGGGTGCTGGTTTTTCCGCTCTCCTTTCCTCAGGGACATGCCCCGAGGTTGACACGTGTTTAGCTGCGACGGACCTTCCGGTGATAAGCTCCGGTGGCGACACGTGTTTGATAGATCCGGACTTCTCTGAGATGAGCTCCGAGATTGACACGTATCCCGCGCGACTGGTCCTCTTATTTCCACGAGGACTAGCTCCGAGGATGACATGTGTCCTCTGAAAAAAAATGCCTTTGCTTCTTCCGCAGAGGCTGTCCCCGTGGTCAACACGTGTCCCACAGGATCGGACCTCTCTTCCTTCCGGAGATGAGTCCCGAGCCTGCCACGCAGCCATCTTGGCGGCGGCCTCTCCCCACTTTGCAGGGATGAGCTCCGATCACGCCACGTGGCCTGCTGGCCGTGGAAGTTGCCTTCGGCGTTCTCTGAAGGCTTTATTGGCTATTCTTTTGATAATTCTCTCTGTTCCTATTTTTCATTAAAATGTTTCCTTTTCATAGGACACGAGCATATGCTGACACCCGAGATGAGGGTGTCACAAATCTACCCCCCTTAAATTGAATCTTGTCCTCGAGATTCGTTAGTAGAAAATAGATGGGGAAATTCTGCCTTCATATCCTCTTCTCGCTCCCATGTGCCTTCAGCTTGAGTGTGATGGCTCCATTGTACCTTGCACCATCGAATCACCTTGTTTCGGGTGACCCTTTCCTTTACGTCCAAGATTCGGACAGGGTGTTCTGCGTAAGTCAGGTCCTCTTGAAGTTCAAGTTCTCCCATCGACACTTGTTCCTCTGGCATTCTCAAGCACTTCTTGAGCTGGGATACATGAAACACGTCATGTACGTCAGAGAGATGGTTTGGGTGCTCTAGTTGATAGGCTACTTCCCCTCGCTTGTCCAAAATCTTAAATGGTCCGATGTAGCGAGGCGCTAGTTTGCCTTCGACGTTAAAACGTCGTTGGCCTCAGATAGGCGATACCTTAAGGTATACGAAGTCTCCTACTTCAAAGGTCAACTTCCTACGCCTATTGTCCGCATAACCTTTTTGTCGTGACTGGGCAGCCTTTAAGTTCTCCCGTATCGTTTGGACCTGCTTTTCGGCTTCTTGTAGTACTTCGGGTCCAAACACCTGGTTCTCTCCAGTTTCGTTCTAGAACAGTGGCGTTCTACACCGTCTGCCATATAAGGCTTCGAAAGGCGACATCTTCAAGCTAGCTTGATAGCTGTTGTTATAGGAGAACTCGGCATACGGTAAACTCCTATCCCAACTACGCCCATGTTTCAAGGCGCAAGCTCTCAGCATGTCCTCCAAAATTTGGTTCGTCCTCTCGGTTTGCCCATCTGTTTGTGGGTGATAGGCGGAGCTAAAATCCAATCGTGTACCCATGGCTTTCTGCAGCTTCCTCCAGAATCTAGAGGTAAACTGAGAACCTCGATCTGAGACTATCCTCTTCGGAACTCCATGACGGCACACGATCTGCTCCATGTACAACTCTGCCAGCTGTGTAACGTTGTAACTGGTCTTTACCGGAAGAAAATGGGCGGTTTTCGTCAACCGGTCCACAATGACCCAGATGGAATCGTATCCTGACTGAGTTCGTGGCAATCCGATAATAAAGTCCATACTGATGTCCTCCCATTTCCATTCAGGTATTTTCAAAGGTTGCAACAATCCAGCGGGTTTTTGATGTTCGGCTTTTACCCATTGGCATGTGTCGCATAGGGCAACGTATTTGGCTATATCTCTCTTCATACCATCCCACCAATAGCAAGTTTTCAAGTCCTTGTACATTTTGGTGCTCCCTGGATGTATAGAATAGGGCGAATCATGTGTCTCCTTCAATATCATGTCGCGAAGGTGTCTTATGTTTGGCACACAAATCCTTTTTCCTAGCCAAAGCGTACCCTTTTCATCCTCCTTGAAATCCTTCTCTATCCCTTGTCGGATTCTTTCCTTGATCTCCGTGATCCCCTCGTCCGTTGCTTGGCCCTTTCTTGTTTCTTGCTCCAATGAGGAGTGGATCACCATTATTTCCATGTTGTTCAAGAATCCGAGGTGTAACCGTTCAAACTCCTTACGTAGTTCGGGTGGTAGCTCCTGAACCGTGAGTTGGTGGCATGCTCTCTTTCTGCTCAATGCGTCAGCTACTACATTGTCCTTCCCGGGGTGGTAATTGATTCTTACATCATAATCCTTGATGAATTCTAACCATCGACGTTGCCTCAAATTCAAGTCCGTTTGTGTAAATATGTACTTGAGGCTTTTATGATCCGTATAGATCTCACATCGATGACCAAGGATATAATGTCTCCAAATCTTCAATGCATGCACCACTGCTGCTAACTCTAAGTCATGCGTAGGATAGTTAAGCTCATGCTTCTTTAATTGTCGTGAGGCATAGGCTACCACTTGTCCTTCCTGCATGAGTACACATCCGAACCCTTGTCTGGATGCGTCACAATATATGTCAAAGCTCTTGCTTACGTCTGGCAATACCAGAACTGGTGCCGTGGTTAGCCTTTTCTTGAGTTCCTCAAAACTTTCTTGGCAGGCTTGTGTCCATTGAAAGACTTTTCCCTTCATTAGGAACTCCGTCATAGGTTTTGCTATCTTAGAGAAGTCTTTAATGAAGCAACGATAGTATCCTGCCATCCCAAGGAAACTTCGAATATCCCTCACGCTCTTCGGTTGGTCCCACTTCAGAACATCTCTCACCTTTCCGGGGTCAACCGATAACCCTTCCTTCGAGATGATGTGGCCTAGGAAAGATATTTCCTTTAGCCAAAATTGACATCTGTTGAGTTTGGCATACAACTGATGCTCGCGCAACTTCTGCAAGGTCAATCTCAGATGTTCTTCATGCTCCTTCTCACCTTTTGAATACACCATAATGCCATCGATGAAAACTACGACGAACTTGTCCAAGTACTTCATGAAAACCTTATTCATAAGGTACATGAAGTATGCGGGTGCATTCGTCAATCCAAAAGACATAACGGTATATTCATATGAACCATACCGCGTCCGAAAGGCTGTCTTAGGTATATCGGAGGGCTTAATCTTCAGCTGGAAATATCCCGACCGAAGATCAATCTTGGAGAACACTTGGGCTCCTTTCATTTGATCGAACAGGTCCTCTATACGGGGCAGAGGGTATTTATTCTTGATTGTTACCTCGTTGAGAGACCTGTAGTCCACGCACATTCTTTGGGTTCCGTCCTTCTTGTCCATGAAGAGTACCGGGGCTCCCCATGGTGACGAACTTGGACGGATAAAACCCTTCTCCAACTGTTCCTGAATTTGCTTCGTGAGTTCAACTAACTCGTTGACGGGCATCGTATATGGTCTCTTAGCTATGGGTACAGTTCCAGGTACCAAATCTATGGCAAACTCGATGTCCCGGTCAGGTGGCATACCTGGAAGTTCTTCTGGGAACACATCCGAAAATTCCTGAACCACTGGGATGTTGTCCAATGCTACTCCTTCAACATGGTTCAAATCCGCCCGTTCGGTTGCTTGCTGGGCTGACTCAAACTCGACACGGATACCGTGTTCGTTTGTTAACTGCACGCTTCTCTCAGCGCATTGGATTACTCCATTGTGCTTGCTTAACCACTCCATTCCGAGTATGATGTCAATTCCGTGGGAGTCCAAGACAATAAGGTTGGCGAGGAAGTCTACCCCCTTATTTTAAGGCTTACCTTAGGACATACTATACTAGTCCTCATTTCTCCTCCGGGTGAATTAACTATCATAGCACATTCTAAGTGGGATACGGGTAGGTGATGTTTGGCAACATATTTGGACGATATGAAGGAATGTGATGCTCCGAAATCAAATAAAATGGTGGCTGGGTTGGAGTTGGCAAGGAACATACCAATTGCGACGTCCTCAGCCTGTTGTGCTTCCTCAGCAGTGACATGGTTAACGTAGCCACGAGCATAGTTCTGCGGTCCACGGTTCCCTTGGTTGTCCCCTCCGTTTGGTCGCTGGTTCTGCTTGGGCACGTTACCTTGCTGTCCAGGGCCTCGCTTCGGGCACTGGTTAGCGAAATGGCCTACTTCCCCGCATGCAAAGCATGCCCTGTTGCCTACGGCAGCAGGTACGTTGGGGCGGGGGTTTTGAACAGGAGCGCCATTGTTAGGCCAGGGCGCAGGAGGCATGGGCACACGCGGTGCCGGTGCAACGAACCGTTGCTGTGGTGGCTGACCAGGGCGGTTCGTAGGAGTGGTCGATCCATACTGCGGTGCAGGGGGCATGTATCTAGGTCGTACGTTGCTCCCTTGGGGCTGGTATGGCATCTTCCTTTTGCACTCTCGCTCGATCTCTCAGATCTTGTTTTCCACCACAATAGCCTTATCAACCAGCTTCTGGAAGCTTACGTAGTCATTGTTGAGGAGCTGAACTTGGATCTCATTGTTCAACCCTCTCATGAACAGGTACTGCTTTCTCTGATCTGAGTTGACATCTTCGGGGGCATACCTTGACAGTTGTATGAACTTATTGAGATATTCGTTCACACTTTTCTGTCCTTGGCGGAGACCTTCAAACTCCTGCCTCTTGAGCATCATTACGCCAACAGGGATGTAGTGGGAGCGGAAACTTTCCTTGAACTCAGTCCAAGTGATTGTCTCCGGGTTGGCATGGGCGTTGCTCAAGGCATCCTACCAGTCAGCAGCTGCTCCCATCAGTTGGTGCGACGCAAAGAGAACCTTCTCTCGGTCGTTGCACTGAACAATGGCAAGCTTCTTCTCCATGGATTTCAACCAATCATCGGCCTCCATTGGATCGCTTGCTTGAGCAAAGGTGGGTGGTCGAGTCCTCATGAACTCTCCCAACCTGTTATGAGCCGGCGGTGGTGGTGGCGGTGGTGCCGGAACGGGGTGTTGGTTGGTCTGCAACTGACCCAAAGTTTGGATCATGGTTTGCATAAGCTGGTTTTGCATGGCCATTAACCTTTCTAGGTTGTTTTCGCCAGCTCCGGGGTTTGCAGGAACTTCCTTGTGGTCATCTTCCTGGACGTTCCTTCGGCTGGCGTTTCCTCTCACCATCTGTGAGAGAGAACGAAACAGAATAGAAGGTCAGAGATTAGGTAGGTCCTTTCAACTATATGCATCAAGGTGAGTTGGACTATATATATTAGTCCTTATGAGGATGTGAGCAAGTGCCGAAACATCTCACACCTCCCTCTTCTTATGTGTGGATATGGACAACGTTTTTGAGACGTCCCACCACTCACACTTAAAGCACATATTCACAAATAATCATCACAAGGGCCCACTCAACTCCTATTCAAGGATGGTTTCCTATGTCAAGGTGGTTTCAAGGCCAATCTAGGCTATTCACCCTAGGATGCTTCCTTTGGTCAGTGTGGCTTAGCTACCTATGACTCCTATTCAGGGTTGTAACTTGCTGTTAACCCGTGGCTCTAATATCAATCTAAGGTTTCTATCTAGGCGTGTGACCTACTGTCAACCCGTGGCTCTGATACCAATCTGTGACGCCCTCAATTCTGTGGAAAACCACGGAACTGAGAACTAATGCATATGTGTGCCCAGGATGTTCATCACACATACACATACGTTCCACAAACTGAATTCAGATTATATATTACCACGAATAACAGAGTTTATTACAATCACCTCATGAGTCTTAGACTCATGCTTACAGCGGAAGTCTTTATTCTATGCAGCGGAAGTCCTTATTTAAATGCGGAAGCAAAAACTAATGCGGAAACAAAACTAAGCAGAAGTGGCTCCATCTCTACTCCCTCCACAGGCAAGGTTGAGAACAGATCACACGCCATAATGCTCTACTCGGTCTTCGTAGTAGTCTTCTCTTGCTGTTGATGAAGAAATAATAATGCAAGTTTGAGCACAATGATGTACTCAGCAAGTGCGGAAATAACACATGATATGCAGCTCATCAACAAGGTCGGTATAAAAGGCTTATTTGCAGAAAAGCAAATTTATAAAATCATGATAAAACAGCAACTTAACTTTAGATGAATGTAGTCCCAGCATGTACTAAATTACCAACATACCTCCATCACTTCCCGTGTTCCATCCGAACATTAACCAATCCTTTACTCATACTCACGAATATCTCCTCGTATTCGCTACCATCTCATCTCATAAAACAACCTCGTCTCGCACTGAGACCAATCTCATGTTATGACCCACCAGTCATGCAAACATCTCATCATCCGGACTCAACAGTCTCAAACCAAACCACAATCAATATCCATAACCAAGAACCTTCCCATTGACCATTCCAATAACCATCCCAGTAAACATCCCATCTAATCATGGCAGTTTAGCCAGGTGCTCGTGACCGTAAGCTCGGCTATCATGATAGTTTTAATAACTCTGCAGAGTTTGTACCTCTTTACCCACAAGTTTGTGATTTCGTCACCCGTCGGCGACTGCAGAACCTCCATTATACCAGTACACAACCGTCGGTGTATGGTCAATAGATCACAAAATAGCCTTTACAAAGGGGTTACTAGATGTATGGACTCACTAAGGTTTCACCTGCAGGCTAGAATCTCCAATTCTCCCACCCACGGGCCCCCTCTTGTGCCATGCAGTTCCCAGAGCAGTCCTCACTCGACTCCCATTCCCCGCGCCTTCCACGGTCCATAACACTCTAACAACTTACCTAATTACTCAGCTAAGCCGCACCCATATTTGGCCTTGTGGTGGCACTGTTATCCTGGCATGTGCATGCATGAACCGGTCCTTAGATCTACGGCAAGCAAAACCACCATCTCATGCTACCTCATTCACAAACCCAGGCTTGCCTAGATCTCCCTTCGATCTATGTTCATTAACATCATCAGTTCCTCATTATCATTACGAGTGCAGTTAGCTAGACACATCTATCTCGCTTCCCAATCCCATGGACTCAGCGAAGCATAAAGCAAAAACCATACCCGACTCATAAACTTCCCAGGCAACAAGGGTGGTTTAACCAAAACTAGTAAACTCCTATAAAAGGGTTTCCCATCATGTTTGACTCAGTACGCACACCTTTTCGCAAATCAGAACAGTCTTACCCAAAACATAGGATCAACATGGTCAAGGAGCACTTGCCTTGTTCTTGCGGTTCCGGTTGTTCTTGATTCTCAAAACCTTGTTGCTGCAGCTCGTCGTAGACAGCTTCCTGAGTTTGTCCTGCTATGTAGAATTCACATGCATACAAATTCACAGCAATCAATATCATGCACAAACCCTAAACTAGATGCGATGATGCACATGCATGCTATCCTACGATTAGTTCTTTTATTAGATTGATCTGTACGTGTTTTTGCATGGCTTGCATGGTCAGAGGTGTTCAGATCAAAGACGAACATGGCGATGATCCTGTCTTTAGATCAAACTGATCATCGAGTGTTCTGCCCACGAAAAGGCTTCTGTTCGAAAGGAATCGAAGAACAGACGCAAAGAGATGAACACCATGATGTCGTAAGGTGGTATTGAAGTCCTACCTCACGCTCTTCTTGTCTTCGAGGTCCTCCTCCGATGATCTCCCTTGTTGTGCTTTGGCGATGTTTTGCTCGGCGAGTTAGGGCTAGGGCTCTAAGTCGTCGGCTCAGGAGTTGAAAGAGAAGTTTGTGGTTTCGGCCATAGGTTTTGGGTTCTATTTATAATCAGGAAGGGAAGAGTCCTAATATGATTGGATCCCGAATAAGAGTCTTATTCAGATCTTTGTTAGATCCTGACGTCTTATCTTCGGTAACATCGTGGAGTTTAGATCGGTTTCCGTTGCGTACTGGTATCTTTACGCGTAAAAACCGCTCCAGACTCGTTACTTCCGTGGTGAAGAGCTCCAGAAGCTCCACGTGTCCTCCGGGCCTGGTATCTCTTCTCCCGCAGAGATGAGCTCCGGTTGTGCCGCGTGTCACGAGCGAGACCTTCCTCTTCTTCGGAGACGAGCTCCGCGCATGCCACGTGTGGGTGCCGGTTTTTCCGCTCTCCTTTCCTCAGGGACATGCCCCGAGGTCGATACGTGTTTAGCTGCGACGGACCTTCCGGTGATAAGCTCCGGTGGCGACACGTGTTCGATAGATCCGGACTTCTCTGAGATGAGCTCCGAGATTGACACGTATCCGGCGCGACTGGTGCTCTTATTTCCGCGAGGACTAGCTCCGAGGATGACACGTGTCCTCTGAAAAAAATGCCTTTGCTTCTTCCGCAGAGGCTGTCCCCGTGGTCAACACGTGTCCCACAGGATCGGACCTCTCTTCCTTCCGGAGATGAGTCCCGAGCCTGCCACGCAGCCAGCTTGGCGGCGGCCTCTCCCCACTTTGCAGGGATGAGCTCCGATCACGCCACGTGGCCTGCTGGCCGTGGAAGTTGCCTTCGGCGTTCTCTGAAGGCTTTATTGGCTATTCTTTTGATAATTCTCTCTGTTCCTATTTTTCATTAAAATGTTTCCTTTTCATAGGACACGAGCATATGCTGACACCCGAGATGAGGGTGTCACAAAGCATAGGATCCTGGAGATATACAGTTCAGCATACTTTTTTGCGTTGTAGTTGGTGTTGACCGGGATGAAATGGGCAACTTTGGTGAGCCGGTCGACGATCACCCACACAGAATCATGCTTTTGAAAAGTGGTGGGTAAACCGACGATGAAGTCCATGCTCACATCCTCCCACTTCCAGGCAGGAACGCCCAGTGGTTGTAGCAGTCCCGGTTTCCGCATATGATCTGCCTTCACCCTTCGACATGTATCACACTCAGACACGTACTTGGCGATCTCCCGCTTCATCCGTGTCCACCAAAACTTGCTTCTGAGTTCTTGATACATTTTGTTTCTGCCGGGGTGAATAGAAAATTTGACAAGTGAGCCTCATCAAAAAATTTCTTCTGTAACTCCGGGTTACGTGGTACGACGATCCGGTCCTTGAACCATAGGACGCCGTCTCCATATTTCCGGAAACATTTAAGCTCCCCACTGTCTATACGTCTCCGCAAATGCGACATACCGTTGTCATGTTTCTGAGCTGCCGCTATCTCTTCACGGATGGTGCAGATCAAAGCTAAGTTATAGAGAGCTCCATGTGGAATCACATGCAGTGGCGGTTCGCTCTCTTCCAACGGTGTGATGGTCAGATTGTTGATGTGTGACTTGCGACTCAGCACATCTGCCACTACGTTTGCTTTGCCGGGGTGATAATGGATCTCTATTTCGTAATCCTTTATCAACTCTAACCATCTTCGCTGCCTCATGTTCAGCTCCTTCTGAGTGAATATGTACTTGAGGCTTTTGTGGTCAGAGTATAAATGTACGAGGTTACCAATCAGGTAGTGCCTCCACATTTTAAGTGTCAGTACCACGGCAGCGAGCTCCAAGTCGTGAGTTGGATAATTCTGCTCATGGTTTCTAAGCTGCCGTGACCCATACATGACCACTCTTCGGTCTTGCATCAGCACACATCCGAGCCCAATGCCGGATGCATCACAGTACACATCGAACGGTTTTGTTGTGTCTGGCTGCGCCAAAACCGGTGCTGATGTTAGGTGCTTGTCTAACGCCTTGAATGCTGCTTCACAGGATGGACTCCAAACATATTTGGTAGCCTTCTTCAGCAGCTCCGTCATAGGCTTAGCAATCTTCGAGAAGTTCGGAATGAACCTCCGATAATATCCCGCGAGTCCGAGGAAACTCCGTACCTCGTGAACAGTTCTCGGGGATTTCCAATTCAGCACTTGTGTGATCTTACTCGGGTCTACTGTAAGGTCTCAGTTTTTGACACCCATTTGCAGTGTTCATCACCACACCACACACCTCATTTGAGCAAGAATGATGAACACAAATGAAGAGCAAGTAACAATTATCAACATGCTCATTAGAGAACAAACTCACACATTGCAAAAGTGGTATTTCCCACATGTGATATAGATGGGCTGGACATATGAAAACTCCTACACTTTGCTAAGGATGTCCATGCCAAGTTTCACCCAAATTCAAAACCTTTTTGAGGTCATTTTGGGTATAGATAGGAGGAGGGCAGTTTGAAACCATATTCAAATTCAAACTGTTTTCACCCACTGAATTTAAAAGTGGAAGGCATATTCTCACTCAGCACATTTTTGTGAGCTCCCACACCAATTTTCACTCCATTTGGAGTTGATCTTGACATGAGCTAAGGGGGAGAAATTCAAACTTTATTTGAATTTCAAACTGAACTTGTGCTGAAATTCATTCAAACCAAACCTCATTTGAACTTTGATCAATTCAAATGGCTCATGGGTGAATAATTTGAATTGCCAAGGGTAGTATAGGGTTCACTGTTTACCACAGCTGTTAGGAGTAAATTTCAGAGGTTAAAAAGAGTGGTGGGACCCACATGTCAGCCTCTGCCTCAATACAAACCGACTGAAACACAGTTCAGTCGGTTCCCGGCTGCTGTGTGCGCGCGCCACCGAAGGGGGGCAGCCGGCGCCAGCTCCTGCTGCGCGCCCCAAGCCGGAGACCAGCCGCCGGGCTATTTATTCCCTCCCCGGCGTGCTCCGATCACTCATTCCCCGAGCTGCCGGCATACTCGGCTGTTTTTCCACTGCCATCACCGCCGCTCGAGCTCCCGCTTGATCAAGCCGATCGCTCGCGAGCACAGCCTCCTCCACAGCAAAACGGCACCAAGGGATCGAGAGCAACCTCCCACACTGCGTGTTGGCCAGTGAGCAAGCTTCCTCGAGCTGTACGAGCCATTTCTCCGGCGAGCCGAACATCGCCGCCGATCGGGCTCCCGTGGACAGCACGGCACAGCCGTTGTCACGTCCTCTTCTCTACACAAGAAAGGTGCGTGATTGTATGTAGATGGAGTATCCGAAAGCCGTTTGGCGATTGATCAACCCTCGGCCGAGAATTTCCAAATTTACTCTTGATCAGTTCATAAGAACCGAGCTCACCTTCGGGTGAAATTCATGCTCTATGCACGAAGGTTGGACGAGCTCGTTGCCTAGTGGCTTCTACGCACGATAGCGCCCACGCTCGAACTGGAATTAGGGAAAACCATCGAGGATCGGCCATGATATGGCCATTTTCCCCGCCGCCATGGCTGAACACCTCGGCTAACCGTCGAGAGCCTAGTTGCCGGCATTTCTAGCTTCCACCCAGCCCTGGTTCGGGTTTCCCATGCTCTACTGATGCTCTCCGACCGATTTCCGGTCGATTTGGTGCACGGGAGAGCGGGACCGACCTCACCGGAACCCTAGCAGGTGCTGTCATCGGTGCGCACGGGTTTCCGGTCGTCGCCGGCGGCCAGCGACCCCACCATCGAGTCCAGGGGGTCAGTAAAGGGGCAGGCGGCAAGTTTCGGGCCGGGAGGTGGCCGGGAACTCAGTTCCGGTGAGGGTCGCCGGAGAACGCCGCCGCCTCGCAGTTGGCGCGAGGAGGGAGACGACGCACTGTGTGCGGGGCCCACAGGCCAGAGTTTAAACTTTTCCCCGAATTTCAGTTTTAGTTCAAACTTCAAATCCTTATAACTTTGGCTAGAAAGCTCCAAATTGAGTGAACCAAATTTTGCTGGATTCAGCTCTCTGAGTACTTTCCAGAAAATCAAGTTTCACTTCATGAAATTCCTTAATTCTCCAGAATTAATTCCTTAAAGTTTAAACTGTTAGGAATTTTAACTGGAGAATCCTTTGGAGGAAAATCCTGAAATTTTGCTGAGATGTTCACCAAAATATCCTTGAACTACCATAAAAATATCAGATCCATTTGAGCTCATTTAGTCCACCTAATGGTGTGATTAGTAAAACTGTTCCAGAGAAAATAGAAAATGTTCAGAAACATTTTCAGGAATTTCTCTGAAATTGTTTAGCTCATATCTTTAGTTAGAGACTTCCAAATTAAGTGAGACCAACTCCATTAGAACCCTCTGAAAATCTAGTTTTCAGAAAGTCATAGTTTGTATCATGAAAATTCCTAGAACACCCTAAGAGTTCCAATTAAGGTCAAGGACATAATTATTTGTGGAGGGCTCAAATGAGCTTTGCTGCAACTAAAACTTGACCAAGTCTTTGTTTAGGTTGTAACCAAGCCACAGTAAAAGTTTCACAGTCATTTGGTCTGTCTAGCAAAGGTTATTGACTTCACAACTTCAAAGCTAATACAAATGCATTTAAATTGATACATATTGCTCTCATCATGTAGTCGCTAAGGTCGAGGAGGAACCCGAAGTCCTAGACTTCGTTACTCCGGAGGAACAGCTAGCCTACGACCAAGAGCATCAAGGCAAGCCCCGGTTTGCATTAACCTTTTTACAATTTTTTATTGTTTTGAGCACATACTTGTTTCCTTTGTTCTTTGCATTAGAGTCTTGATTGGAAACCCAACTGCACAGCCAAGATAACCATGGGTTGGGTTTAGGATTGCAAACCTCGTTAGCCACTGCATTGCTAGGATAGAGTAGGATTCGGTACAAGTCGAGTAGTGGAACTACTCGCGAGAATAGGCTAGAGGCACATTGCTCGGGTAGAGATAACACATGAAACACATGGCAAGAAAATGAGACCGAGCGGAGAGTAAGGGCAGCAGGACTTTGGGGCCTGTGTGCTGTAGCTCCGCTTGTGTCGATTGAGGACCGAGCCGTGTGCGGGCCTGTTGAACAAGCTAGAACAGTACCGAAGACCTACCGGCTATATGGGAACCGGGAAACTGATGTAACTCGGGTAGCTGGGTATTGAGGCATTGCCCGTCGTTCAGAGGGTAGGTTGAGAGCTCGAGGTGTAAATCAGCTGGTGGCACAGAGATGCGCGTGCAGGGACCTCTTGCTCGGGACGATGGGACCGGTTCAATATTTGGCTAACGGGTGAAAGGTAGTCGCGTACGGCGTCCGTGATGGTTGTTGTAGGCAACATCGAGTACGGGCGTACGTGACGGGTTGTTCAGGTAACCCTGCAGGTGTAAATCGATTATAATCACCGTCCCTCGCGGTCAGTGAGTACCACTTGTTCACTGTACCGTGACGTAGAAAGAACAGGCTAGTTACATGTTAAAAATGTTGCTGATTGAAAGCTGAACATTGATTGTTAATGACATGCTGTAGCTTAGTGCTAACTAAAGTTATTTTCAACTTTGGGCAAAGTACATGAGAGAAATGCGTTTCTTGTTTGATTGCGGCTCTCTCATGTACCTTAGCGTAAGGTTTCCACAACCTGCTGCTAAAACTTGAAAGTAAGGTTCTACTAATTAGGCGAGTCCTTTCAAATGATTTTTATCTCATGTAACCCATTACCCTCATGTAGAAGTTCCATGTTTAGGTGAGACGGGTCAGACTTGCTGAGCCTTCGTGCTCACTGCTTGTGTTTGAAGCTTTTGCAGGGTTCTATGAGGAAGGGACTCCCGAAGAGGAGACGGAACCCCAGGAGGGGAACCCCGTCGAGTGGGAGTCATGCACGCCGCAGAGTTAGTGTGCGTGTGTGCTAGCAAGGACACGTTCGAGGGCTGAACGTGCACTTGATGCTTAGTCTACGCCCGTGAGTGTAGACTGAACTTATTTTGATGTAAACATGTTCATAAACCTGTTTATGTAATAAAGCTTCCGCTTCCGCTTTGCACCTTTGACGTGTGTTATACGGTGCTGTGCAACGCAGCACCCCTCAGCGTGATCCTGGCTCGACAGGACCATTTGGGGTCGTGTCAGCGTGGTATCAGAGCTCGCTTGAGGTTTAACACAGTACAAAGGTCTTCTTTTTCAAAAATCCAGTGAGGAACGAGTTAGTAGCCCGTATAAGGATGTTATTAGCATATAGAAAGTGGCATATTAACCTATTTGTTATGTCGGAAAATCGTGCATCTCGGGACGTTCATGTCTTGGGGGGTGCACGTAAGCGCTGTCCACCAGTGCGCACAAGCTGAAGGGTGGAGCCCCACGGGTGGCAGGTAACCCGATCCGCTTTAGTATCCTCTACGACACTTCATGTCGTTTGGGGTATTCGAGCAACGTCTGTCCCTGGCGTGCGTGGTGCAACATGGGAGACCCCGTCACGTGGTCTGAAACGTGAACACGTAACTCAAGGCGTGTTTGGCTTGAGAACATCCGGGCGAGTGATGACGGCCGGGTGTACCAACTGTATGGATTCCGGGCTCGGTGTGCAGCCGAGTCTGATGATTGTTTGAGTTTCTGCAGGTAGCCTTACCACGAAACGGTAGACGTGTAGCATTCGTGTGCGAGTGACGAGTAGTGCCACTGAACTAACGAAGCCGGCTAAGTCCGGTATAGGTTTCTTCTTTGTGAGGACGTAGTACCGACATAATCTGGTGACGCATCGACGTCACACCCAACTAAATGAACAACTTCATTTAAAAATTTGAAGGTCTTGATCCAAAGTAGTAAAACTTGATGTAATTCCTTCCCTTGAACAGGATATTCAAAGCTAATAAGTTTTCAACTTATAGGATGTTAAGGACAGAGCACTCTGTTTTCAGCTAAATCAAGGCTGAAGTTAATCAGAGGTTAGAGGTTGAGTTCTTTCGAGGTTGGGGTCGGATGATACATTTCTGGAAAGCTTTGGAGGAGCTTTACAACTTTCTGTTGAGTTCCAGAGGTGTTTCATCCCTTAACCACTCGAAAAATTGCAGTAGAGTTGAAACTGTCCAGAAAACAGGACGGAGCAAAGACTCTCTGTAGACTCTCTGTAAATTAAGCATAACTTCCTGCATAAAAATCCAAAAATAGAAAATGAGGTAGTTCTGGAAAGCTTATGAGATGGGTTACAACTTTGTGACTGAAAGTTTTGTCAGATTAGGAACAGAATTAACTGGGATTCTTGGATCAATTCAGTACCTAAAGCAGGGAGGTGCTGTCCAATTGTTTCCAGAAATTCTGTTAACTTTGACATCTCATAACTTTTGAACCAGGACAGATCTTAGGCCAACCAAATACTTTCTGGAAAGCTATTGAAGTTAACTTTAACTTTGATGTTGAGCTCCAGGACTGGTTTCGCTTTTAACCTGGCCTAAATCAGATTGATATGGAAACTGGTCAGGGCTGTCATGGTAATAGCAGATCAGCAGTCAAATTTGTTTAAAATTTGAACTATGTTTCCAAGTGTTATGGGTTCAATGACATATCTTATGTTATAAATCAATGGTTTACTGTTCAAATAAATATTTGACATTTCTCAAATATATTTTTAAAGATGACAGCAGATAAACGGTTGGAAAACGGGTGGGTAGTTTCCCACTGCTCTGACCGTAGCGGCTACCCGGAAGCATTGCGGCAAATGCTCCAATATTTCGGGTACAACCAGATGCCGCAATACTTCGCCAAGGAAGAAGGCGAAGAGAGGAATAAGACATGGACGATCCATGTCGAGATTCCCGCAGGACCTACGCCACCCGGTTGGGTGCCATTCACCGTCACGGTGAGAGGAAGACAACCGGAAGGGATGTGGCAAGTGGCAGCCCGTGACACTATGTCACGTTTCTGCCAACTACACGTGCAGGCTATGGAGGGCACTCCATACGCACTCGTTCCGGTGGAGGGACGAGCTCAGCATGTGTGGGAAGAGAGGTACCTGGAGGCAACGGACCCAAATTGCCCAAGGTACAACCCCGCGGAGGCAAACCTCAGCCTCCAAATGAGGGCGGGAAATGCTGTGATGGACAGCCAAGCTGTTCATGCGGAGCATCTCGCCACCAAGCTCAAGGAAAGCACAAGCCGTGGAGATCATTTCGAGAGTGCTCACAGTGCACTCCGCAATGTGCTCCTTCCGACGATCAAGCGACTGAATGAACAACACAATCAGTTGCGTCGTCTGAAGAAGGCAAAGAAGAAGAGCCGTGTTGACATCGCGGCGTTGCAAGAGCTGGTGCAGACCCTGACCCAGCAGAATGAGGACCTTGCTCAAGAGCGGGACGACGCTATTGAGGAAGGACAAGGCTGGGAAGAGGACTACAACCAGGCTATGGACGAGGTGCATGCATTGCAGGACCTCGTGCCCCCGGTATTGGGCGTACCGGTAGTCTTGGGTCTTCCAGCCATGGGAGAACCCGGAATGGGAGAAGAGGTGGTAGACCCCGAGCCACCAGCCGAGGTACCGGAGGAGGACGACCCACAGGGGGTCGAGTTCTACTCCGAGTAGGGGGTTACGGTTGCCAAGTAGGGCAGCTAGGGTAGCGTAACCCAACTTTTGTAATCGGTGACATGTCGTGTAGACAGTAGCGTATGTATAGGTAGTGACGACATGAGCACGACTTCTCGGAGATCCGAGAATAATGTATCTTGTATAAAGTTTATGCTTTATCAATATATGTGAATGTTGTGCGAGATAATCATGCGTCGCTTCAATACCTACTGCTGTGTATGGAATTTTGAGAAAGACATGTGCTAATTGCTGCTATGTTGAATTTCAGAATGACGCGTACTCGTGCCAACCCTGATGTTGGAGGTACTAGCCAAGGGGGAGAGACCTCCCAACCGCCTCCCGAGGACTCCTCGGGACAGCAGCAGCAACAGCATCAGCAAACACCGCCACCGCCACTGCCAACGGTTACATTGGCCGACATTGTCGCGGCAATGGCGGGTTCACATCAGCAGCATACAAAGCTGCTGCAAACGTTAATTGCGAATACGTCTCGCCCAGAGAGACGTCAAGACCGTGAGGAGCGCCAACAGAGCTCCTACTCCGACTTCCTGGCGACTCATCCCCCTGTATTCTCAAGGGCGGATGAACCACTTGACGCGGACAACTGGCTCCGCGCCATAGAGATGAAGTTCGGGCTGCTCCAAATCAGCGAGCAGCGCAAGACTCAGTTCGCGGTCCAGCAGCTCCAAGGATCCGCGAGCGCGTGGTGGGCCAACTTCTGTGCTTCACAACCCACCGACCGAGCGATGACCTGGGCGGAGTTCCGGACGGTCTTCAGGGCCTATCATATACCGTCCGGTTTGATGAAGAGGAAGACGCAGGAATTCCTACACCTGCAACAAGGGAGCCGAAACGCGCTGGAATATTCCAGGGCGTTCAACGATCTCGCGCTCTACGCGTCGTATCACGCAGATACGGACGAGAAGCGGCGGGACCACTTTTACCAGGGGCTTAACCCGCTCCTGAAGGACAAGCTGGCGATGTTCAATCGCGGCAGCCTCAACGACATCATTGATGCTGCGATTGTTCAGGAAGACTCCGGCAAGGAGTTGGCGGCGGCAGAGCGAAAGCGAAGCGCGCCGCAGAGCAGCGGAGAAGGAGGCGGTCCTTCTCAGAAGTTTCGGATGGTGAATCGCCCACCATCAGGTCCACGCTGGCAACCACCACAGCGGTCGATGCCGTTCCGCAGTCGGCCGTACTCTTCACCGGCATTCCGGCCGGCACTGCCAGTACCACCGCAACAACAGCAGCAGCAGCGGGCGGTGCCGCGTGCGTTTGCACCTCCGCAACGCATGCCGGGCTTTCGTCCACCCAGTACTCCACCAGCAGCGGCCACATGTTACAAGTGTGGTCGTCCAGGACACTTCGCGAGCAGTTGCCCGGAGAGGCAAGGCGGCGGAGTGGCACCACAGTTTCAGGGGAGGAATCAACCCCGGAACCCTACTAATGCGCGGCGGGTGAACCCTAGGCCCGGTACTGTCCACCAGCTTGCCATTGAGGACGTGCCGGAGGGCGAGCCAATCCTTGCGGGTATGTTCCAACTCCACCAGCATCCCGCTATAGTGCTATTTGATTCGGGCGCCACGCATAATTTTATTAGCCAAGCTTTCATTGCTAAACACAGCTTGCCAATACTACCCACCGATAGTCCATATTTAATTTGTTCACCGGGTGGGAAGATTTCAGCAAGCGTAATGGTCTCCAAAGCACCATTATGCTTAGCGGGTAGAGTGTACCCCACGTCTCTCATTATCTTAGAGGGGCAGAAGGTCGATGTCATCCTAGGGATGTCGTGGTTAACCCGCCACGGCGCTGTTTTAGACACCGTCCTTCGGGTCGTGCACTTAAACTCAGAGGTGCACGGTTCTCACTCATTATTTCTGGACAGTCCAGAAATAAAACTTCCAAGTGTCTATCAAGCCACAACCATCAGATTGGAAGACATTCCAGTGGTCCGAGAGTTCCCGGATGTATTCCCGGACGAATTGCCGGGGATGCCACCCGATAGAGAGGTGGAGTTCAAGATTGAACTTGCACCGGGAACCATGCCAATATCCCGAAGGCCGTACAAGATGGCGCCCAAGGAGTTGGCTGAACTGAAGACTCAGCTCACGGACCTGCTGGAGAAGGGTTTTATTAGGCCGAGCTCCTCGCCATGGGGCTGTTCGGCATTATTTGTCAAAAAGAAGGATGAAACGTTGCGGCTTTGCGTGGACTACCATCCATTAAATGCCGTAACCATCAAGAACAAGTACCCGTTGCCACGGATCAACATGTTGTTTGATCAGTTGGTCGAAGCAAAGATCTTTTCCAAGATGGATTTAAGATCCGGGTACCATCAGATTAAGATAAGGGCGGAGGACATTCCGAAGACAGCTTTCTCAACAAGGTACGGACTTTATGAGTACCTGGTCATGTCCTTCGGCCTCACCAATGCTCCAGCTCACTTCATGTACTTAATGAACTCGGTGTTCATGCCGGAGCTGGACAAGTTTGTCGTGGTCTTCATCGACGACATCCTGGTATATTCCAAGTCGGAGGAAGATCACAAGAAACATCTGCGTATAGTCTTGCAACGGCTGCGGGATCACAAGTTATACGCAAAGTTCAGCAAATGCGATTTTTGGATATCGCAAGTGCCTTTCCTCGGGCATATCATCTCAGCGGAGGGTATCGCTGTGGACCCGAGCAAGATCACACAAGTGCTGAATTGGAAATCCCCGAGAACTGTTCATGAGGTACGGAGTTTCCTCGGACTCGCGGGATATTATCGGAGGTTCATTCCGAACTTCTCGAAGATTGCCAAGCCAATGACAGAGCTGCTGAAGAAGGCTACCAAATATGTTTGGAGTCCAACATGTGAAGCAGCATTCAAGGCTTTAGTCAAGCACCTGACATCAGCACCGGTTTTGGCGCAGCCAGACACAACAAAACCGTTCGATGTGTACTGCGATGCATCCGGCATTGGGCTCGGATGTGTGCTGATGCAAGACCGAAGAGTGGTCGCGTATGGATCACGGCAGCTTAGGAACCATGAGCGGAATTATCCAACTCACGACTTGGAGCTCGCTGCCGTGGTACTTGCACTGAAGATGTGGAGGCACTACCTACTCGGTAACCTCGTACATTTATATACCTACCACAAAAGCCTCAAGTACATATTCACTCAGAAGGAGCTGAACATGAGGCAACGAAGATGGTTAGAACTGATAAAGGATTACGAGATAGAGATCCATTATCATCCGGGCAAGGCAAACGTTGTGGCAGATGCGCTGAGCCGCAAGTCACACGTCAATAATCTGACCATCACACCGTTGGAAGAGAGCGAACCACCACTACATGTGATTCCACATGGAGCTCTCTACAACCTAGCTTTGATCCCCACCATCCGTGAAGAGATAGCGGCAGCCCAGAAGAATGACAAGGGCATGTCCCATTTGCGGAGACGTGTAGACAGTGGGGAGTTGAAATGTTTCCGGAAGGACGGAGACGGCGTCCTATGGTTCAAGAACCGGATCGTCGTACCCCAAAACCCGGAGTTACGGAAGAAAATCTTTGATGAGGCTCACTTATCAAAGTTTTCTATTCACCCCGGCAGCAACAAAATGTATCAAGAACTCAGAAGAAAGTTTTGGTGGACACGGATGAAGCGAGAGACGGCAAAATACGTGTCCGAGTGTGATACATGTCGAAGGGTGAAGGCAGACCACATGCGGAAACCGGGACTGCTGCAACCACTGGGCGTTCCTGCCTGGAAGTGGGAAGACGTGAGCATGGATTTCGTCGTCGGTTTACCCACCACCTTACAGAAACATGATTCTGTGTGGGTAATTGTCGATCGGCTCACCAAAGTTGCCCATTTCATCCCGGTCAACACCAACTACAACGCCAAGAAGTACGCTGAACTGTACATCTCACGGATCCTATGCTTATACGGCGTACCCCGTACCATCATATCGGACCGGGGCACTTTATTTGTGTCCCGTTTTTGGGAGCAGCTACACGCTGCCTTGGGGACGAAGCTGATCCGTAGTTCAGCCTACCACCCGCAGACGGATGGACAAACCGAGCGGGTAAATCAGATTCTAGAAGACATGCTACGAGCTTGCGATATCGACCACGGCAAGAATTGGGATGATCACTTGCCGTTAGCCGAGTTCTCGTACAACAATGGGTACCAAGCCAGCATCAAGATGGCGCCCTACGAGGCGCTATACGGAAGAAAATGCCGCACACCATTGAACTGGTGTGAGTCTGGCGAAAGGGTTACCTTCGGAATTGATCTTGTCAACAACGCGGAAGAAAAGGTTCGATTAATTCAAGCGAACCTAAAAGCCGCTCAATCCCGACAGAAACAGTATGCGGACCGGAGAAGGCGCCCATTACAATTCGAAGTTGGGGATCACGTATATTTACGGGTGTCTCCAATGAAGGGTGTAAACAGATTTGGGGTGAGGGGAAAGTTAGCACCCCGCTTCATCGGTCCATTCCAGATTACCGAAAGATGTGGATCGGTGGCATACCGGCTGAAATTACCAGAAGCACTTTCTGGTGTGCACGACGTCTTTCACGTTTCCCAGCTGAGGAAGTGTCTCAAGCTATCAACTACCGTTCAGCTGGAAGACATTGAAGAACTGCAACCGGATCTCACCTATCGGGAGGAACCGGTGCAGATTATTGATGAAAAGGCCCGAACCACACGCAACCGTACGTTGTGGTTCTACAAGGTTCTGTGGAGTAATCACTCCATGGACGAAGCGACATGGGAGAGCGAAGAATTCCTTCGCACTAACTACCCCGACTTTCTCACGTCGCATATCTGGTAATTTTCCACCGTCCTCTCTCTCATTTTCACCTTATAATCTCGGGACGAGATTCTTTTAAGGGGGGAGGAATGTAAGGGTCTCAGTTTTTGACACCCATTTGCAGTGTTCATCACCACACCACACACCTCATTTGAGCAAGAATGATGAACACAAATGAAGAGCAAGTAACAATTATCAACATGCTCATTAGAGAACAAACTCACACATTGCAAAAGTGGTATTTCCCACATGTGATATAGATGGGCTGGACATATGAAAACTCCTACACTTTGCTAAGGATGTCCATGCCAAGTTTCACCCAAATTCAAAACCTTTTTGAGGTCATTTTGGGTATAGATAGGAGGAGGGCAGTTTGAAACCATATTCAAATTCAAACTGTTTTCACCCACTGAATTTAAAAGTGGAAGGCATAATCTCACTCAGCACATTTTTGTGAGCTCCCACACCAATTTTCACTCCATTTGGAGTTGATCTTGACATGATCTAAGGGGGAGAAATTCAAACTTTATTTGAATTTCAAACTGAACTTGTGCTGAAATTCATTCAAACCAAACCTCATTTGAACTTTGATCAATTCAAATGGCTCATGGGTGAATAATTTGAATTGCCAAGGGTAGTATAGGGTTCACTGTTTACCACAGCTGTTAGGAGTAAATTTCAGAGGTTAAAAAGAGGGGTGGGACCCACATGTCAGCCTCTGCCTCAATACAAACCGACTGAAACACAGTTCAGTCGGTTCCCGGCTGCTGTGTGCGCGCGCCACCGAAGGGGGGCAGCCGGCGCCAGCTCCTGCTGCGCGCCCCAAGCTGGAGACCAGCCGCCGGGCTATTTATTCCCTCCCCGGCGTGCTCCGATCACTCATTCCCCGAGCTGCCGGCATACTCGGCTGTTTTTCCACTGCCATCACCGCCGCTCGAGCTCCCGCTTGATCAAGCCGATCGCTCGCGAGCACAGCCTCCTCCACAGCAAAACGGCACCAAGGGATCGAGAGCAACCTCCCACACTCCGTGTTGGCCAGTGAGCAAGCTTCCTCGAGCTGTACGAGCCATTTCTCCGGCGAGCCGAACATCGCCGCCGATCGGGCTCCCGTGGACAGCACGGCACAGCCGTTGTCACGTCCTCTTCTCTACACAAGAAAGGTGCGTGATTGTATGTAGATGGAGTAGCCGAAAGCCGTTTGGCGATTGATCAACCCTCGGCCGAGAATTTCCAAATTTACTCTTGATCAGTTCATAAGAACCGAGCTCACCTTCGGGTGAAATTCATGCTCTATGCACGAAGGTTGGACGAGCTCGTTGCCTAGTGGCTTCTACGCACGATAGCGCCCACGCTCGAACTGGAATTAGGGAAAACCATCAAGGATCGGCCATGATATGGCCGTTTTCCCCGCCGCCATGGCTGAACACCACGGCTCACCGTCGAGAGCCTAGTTGCCGGCATTTCTAGCTTCCACCCAGCCCTGGTTCGGGTTTCCCATGCTCTACTGATTCTCTCCGACCGATTTCTGGTCGATTTGGTGCACGGGAGAGCGGGACCGACCTCACCGGAACCCTAGCAGGTGCTGTCATCGGTGCGCACGGGTTTCCGGTCGTCGCCGGCGGCCAGCGACCCCACCATCGAGTCCAGGGGGTCAGTAAAGGGGCAGGCGGCAAGTTTCGGGCCGGGAGGTGGCCGGGAACTCAGTTCCGGTGAGGGTCGCCGGAGAACGCCGCCGCCGCGCAGTTGGCGCGAGGAGGGAGACGACGCACTGTGTGCGGGGCCCACAGGCCAGAGTTTAAACTTTTCCCCGAATTTC
The DNA here is from genome assembly GCA_030760725.1 of Neostapfia colusana. NCBI lineage: Eukaryota > Viridiplantae > Streptophyta > Magnoliopsida > Poales > Poaceae > Neostapfia > Neostapfia colusana. Next base: position 22,645,752 of record JASWHV010000010.1, read on the forward strand.
AGTTTTAGTTCAAACTTCAAATCCTTATAACTTTGGCTAGAAAGCTCCAAATTGAGTGAACCAAATTTTGCTGGATTCAGCTCTCTGAGTACTTTCCAGAAAATCAAGTTTCACTTCATGAAATTCCTTAATTCTCCAGAATTAATTCCTTAAAGTTTAAACTGTTAGGAATTTTAACTGGAGAATCCTTTGGAGGAAAATCCTGAAATTTTGCTGAGATGTTCACCAAAATATCCTTGAACTACCATAAAAATTTCAGATCCATTTGAGCTGATTTAGTCCACCTAATGGTGTGATTAGTAAAACTGTTCCAGAGAAAATAGAAAATGTTCAGAAACATTTTCAGGAATTTCTCTGAAATTGTTTAGCTCATATCTTTAGTTAGAGACTTCCAAATTAAGTGAGACCAACTCCATTAGAACCCTCTGAAAATCTAGTTTTCAGAAAGTCATAGTTTGTCTCATGAAAATTCCTAGAACACCCTAAGAGTTTCAATTAAGGTCAAGGACATAATTATTTGTGGAGGGCTCAAATGAGCTTTGCTGCAACTAAAACTTGACCAAGTCTTTGTTTAGGTTGTAACCAAGCCACAGTAAAAGTTTCACAGTCATTAGGTCTGTCTAGCAAAGGTTATAGACTTCACAACTTCAAAGCTAATACAAATGCATTTAAATTGATACATATTGCTCTCATCATGTAGTCGCTAAGGTCGAGGAGGAACCCGAAGTCCTAGACTTCGTTACTCCGGAGGAACAGCTAGCCTACGACCAAGAGCAGCAAGGCAAGCCCCGGTTTGCATTAACCTTTTTACAAATTTTTATTGTTTTGAGCACATACTTGTTTCCTTTGTTCTTTGCATTAGAGTCTTGATTGGAAACCCAACTGCACAGCCAAGATAACCATGGGTTGGGTTTAGGATTGCAAACCTCGTTAGCCACTGCATTTCTATGATAGAGTAGGATTCGGTACAAGTCGAGTAGTGGAACTACTCGCGAGAATAGGCTAGAGGCACATTGCTCGGGTAGAGATAACACATGAAACACATGGCAAGAAAATGAGACCGAGCGGAGAGTAAGGGCAGCAGGACTTTGGGGCCTGTGTGCTGTAGCTCCGCTTGTGTCGATTGAGGACCGAGCCTTGTGCGGGCCTGTTGAACAAGCTAGAACAGTACCGAAGACCTACCGGCTATATGGGAACCGGGAAACTGATGTAACTCGGGTAGCTGGGTATTGAGGCATTGCCCGTCGTTCAGAGGGTAGGTTGAGAGCTCGAGGTGTAAATCAGCTGGCGGCACAGAGATGCGCGTGCAGGGACCTCTTGCTCGGGACGATGGGACCGGTTCAATATTTGGCTAACGGGTGAAAGGTAGTCGCGTACAACGTCCGTGATGGTTGTTGTAGGCAACATCGAGTACGGGCGTACGTGACGGGTTGTTCGGGTAACCCTGCAGGTGTAAATCGATTATAATCGCCGTCCCTCGCGGTCAGTGAGTACCACTTGTTCACTGTACCGTGACGTAGAAAGAACAGGCTAGTTACATGTTAAAAATGTTGCTGATTGAAAGCTGAACATTGATTGTTAATGACATGCTGTAGCTTAGTGCTAACTAAAGTTCTTTTCAACTTTGGGAAAAGTACATGAGAGAAATGCGTTTCTTGTTTGATTGCGGCTCTCTCATGTACCTTAGCGTAAGGTTTCCACAACCTGCTGCTAAAACTTGAAAGTAAGGTTCTACTAATTAGGCGAGTCCTTGCAAATGATTTTTACCTCATGTAACCCATTACCCTCATGTAGAAGTTCCATGTTTAGGTGAGACGGGTCAGACTTGCTGAGCCTTCGTGCTCACTGCTTGTGTTTGAAGCTTTTGCAGGGTTCTATGAGGAAGGGACTCCCGAAGAGGAGACGGAACCCCAGGAGGGGAACCCCGTCGAGTGGGAGTCATGCACGCCGCAGAGTTAGTGTGCGTGTGTGCTAGCAAGGACACGTTCGAGGGCTGAACGTGCACTTGATGCTTAGTCTACGCCCGTGAGTGTAGACTGAACTTATTTTGATGTAAACATGTTCATAAACCTGTTTATGTAATAAAGCTTTCGCTTCCGCTTTGCACCTTTGACGTGTGTTATACGGTGCTGTGCAACGCAGCACCCCTCAGCGTGATCCTGGCTCGACAGGACCATTTGGGGTCGTGTCATCTACAGCGATACCCTCCGCTGAGATGATATGCCCGAGAAAAGGCACTTGCGATATCCAGAACTCGCATTTGCTGAATTTCGTGTATAGCTTGTGATCCCGCAGCCGTTGCAAGACTATACGCAGATGCTTCTTGTGATCTTCCTCTGACTTGGAATATACCAGGATGTCGTCGATGAAGACCACGACAAACTTGTCCAGCTCCGGCAGGAATACCGAGTTCATTAGATACATGAAGTGAGCTGGAGCGTTGGTGAGGCTGAAGGACATGACCAGGAACTCATAAAGTCCGTACCTCGTCGAGAAAGCCGTCTTCGGAATATCCTCGGCCCATATCTTAATCTGATGGTACCCGGATCTTAAGTCCATCTTGGAAAAGATCTTTGCTTCGACCAACTGATCAAACAACATGTCGATCCGTGGCAATGGGTACTTGTTCTTGATGGTTACGGCGTTTAATGGACGATAGTCCACGCAAAGCCGCAACGTCTCATCCTTCTTCTTCACAAATAATGCCGAACAGCCCCATGGCGAGGAGCTCGGCTTAATAAAACCCTTTTCCAGCAGGTCCGTTAGCTGGGTCTTCAGTTCAGCCAACTCCTTAGCCGCCATCTTGTACGGCCTTCAGGATATTGGCATGGTTCCCGGTGCAAGTTCAATCTTGAACTCCACCTCTCTATCGGGCGGCATCCCCGGTAAATCATCCGGGAACACGTCAGGGAACTCTCGGACCACTGGAATATATTCCAATCTGATAGATGTGGATTGATAGACACTTGGAAGTTTTATTTCTGGACTGTCCAGAAATAAGGAGTGAGATCCGTGCACTTCTGAGTTCAAGTGCACGATTCAAAGGACGGTGTCTAAAACAGCGCCGTGGCGGGTTAACCACGGCATCCCTAAGATAACATCGACCTTTTGCCCCTCTAAAATTATGAGAGACGTAGGGTACACTCTACCGACTAAGCATAATGGTGCTTTGGAAACCAATACGCTTGCTGAAATCTTCCCACCCGGTGAACAAATCAAATATGGACTATCGGTGGGTAGATTGGCAAGCTGTGTTTAGCAATGAAAGCTTGGCTAATAAAATTGTGCGTGGCACCTGAATCAAACAATACTATGGCGGGATGCTGGTGGAATTGGAACATACCCGCAAGGATTGGCTCACCCTGCGGCACGTCCTCTATGGCAAGCTGGTGGATGGTGCCGGGCCTAGGGTTTGCCCGCCGCGCATTAGTAGGGTTCCGGGGCTGATTCCTCCCCGGAAGTTGCGGTGCCACTGCGCCGCCTTGCCTCTCCAGACAACTGCTGGCGAAGTGTCCAGAACGACCACATTTGTAGCATGTGGCTGCTGCTTGTACGGTGCTTGGAGGACGAAAGCCCGGCATGCACTGCTGAGGTGCATACGCACGCGGCATCGCCCGCTGCTGCTGATGTTATTGTGGAGGTGGTACTGGCAGTGCCGGCCTGAATACCGGTGAAGAATATGGCCGACTGCGGAACAGCATCGACCTCTGTGGTGGCTGCCAGCGTTGACCCGATGGTGGGCGATTCACCATCCAAAATTTCTGAGAAGGACCGCCTCCTTCTCAGCTACTTGGCGGCGCGCTTTGCTTTCTTTCCGCCGCCGCTAACTCCTTGCCGGAGTTCTCCTGAACAATCACAGCATCAATTATGTCTGCCTTGATTGAACATCGCCAATTTGTCCTTCAGGAGCGGATTAAGCCCCTGGTAGAAGTGGTCCCGCCACTTCTCGTCAGTATCAGTGTGAGACGACGCGTAGAGCGCGAGATCGTTGAACTCCCTGAAATATTCCAGCGCGTTCCTGCTCCCTTGTTGCAGGCATAAGAACTCCTGCATCTTCCTCTTCATGAGACCCGGCGGTATATGATAGGCCCTGAAGGCCATCCGGAACTCCGCCCAGGTCATAACTCGGTCGGTGGGCTGTGAAGCACAGTAGTTCACCCACCATGCGCTCGCAAATCCCTGAAGCTGTTGGACCGGGAACTGAGTCTTGTGCTGCTCACTCACTTTGAGCAGCCCGAACTTCATTTCCATCGTGTGGAGCCAGTTGTCCGCATCGAGGGGTTCATCCGCCCTAGAGAATACCGGCGGATGAGTTGATAGAAAGTCGGAGTAGGAGCTCTGTTGACGCTCCTCACGATCATGACGCCTCTCTGGTCGAGACGTATTTGCGATGAGAGTTTGCAGCAACTCCGTGTGCTGCTGATGAGAACCCGCCATTGCCGCAACGATGTCGGCCAATGTAACCGTTGGCGGTGGCGGTGTTTGTTGTTGCTGTTGCTGCTGTTGCTGTTTCTGTCCTGAGGAGTCCTCGGGAAGCTGTTGGGAGGTTTCTCCCCCTCGACTAGACCCCCAACGTCTGGGTTGGCACGAGTACGAGTCATTCTGAAATTCAAAACAGCAGCGATCAGCACATGTCATATTTAAAAATTCCATATGAAACAGTAGGTATTGAAGTGACGCATGAATAATTTGCACAACATTCACATATATTGATAAAGCATAAACTTTATACAAGATACATTATTCTCGGGTCTCCGAGAAGTCGTGCTCATGTCGTCACTACCTATACATATACTACTGCCTACACGACATGTCACGGGTTACAAAAGTTTGCGTTACACCACGCTGGTTGCCCTACTTGGCAATGGTAACCCCCTACTCGGAGTAGAACTCGACCTCCTGCGGGTCGTCCTCCTCCGGTACCTCTGATGGTGGCTCCGGATCTACAACCTCCTCTCCCATCTCGGTTCTCCCATTGCTGGAAGACCCAAGACCACCGGTATGCCCAATACCGGAGGTACGAGGTCCTGCAACGCATGTACCTCGTCCATGGCCTGGTTGTAGTCTTCTTCCCAGCCTTGCCCCTCCTCAATAGCATCGTCCTGCTCTTGAGTAAGGACCTCATTCTGCTGGGTCAGAGCCTGCACCTGTTGTTGCAACGCCGCGATGTCAACACGGCTTTCCTTCCTTGCCTTCTTCAGACGATGCAACTGATTATGTTGTTCGTTCAGTCGCTTAATCGTCGGAAGGAGCACATTGCGGAGTGCGCTGTGAGAACTCTCGAAATGGTCTCCACGGCTGGTGCTTTCCTTGAGCTTTGTGGCGAGACACTCCGTATGAACAGCTTGGCTGTCCATCACGGCCTTTCCCGCCCTCATCTGGAGGCTGAGGTTCGCCTCCGCGGGGTTGTACCTTGGGCAACCCGGATCGGTTGCCTCCCGGTACCTCCATTCCCACACATGACTAGCCCGTCCCTCCACCGGAACGAGCTCGTATGGAGTGCCCTCCATAGCTCTCACGTCTAGTTGGCAAAAACGCGACATGGTGTCACGGGCTGCCACTTGCCACATTCCCTCCGGTTGTCTATCTCTCACCGTGACGGTGAACGCCGCCCAACCGGGTGGCGTAGGCCCTGCAGGAACTTTGACATGGATCGTCCACACCTTGTTCCCCTCCTCGCCTTCCTCCTTGGCGAGGTACTGCGGCATCTCGCTGTACCCGAAATATTGAAGCATTTGCATCAATGCTTCCGGATAGCCGCTGTGGTGAGACCAGTGGGACACCACCCAACCGTTCTCCAATTGTTTATCTGCCGTCATCTGTAGAAACATATTTTAGAAATGTCAAATATTTATTTAAACAGTAAACCATTGAGTTATAACATAAAACATGTCATTGAACTCGTAAAATTTGGAAACATAGTTCAAACTTTAAACAAATTTGACTGTGGATCTGCTGTCCATCATGATAGCCCTGACCAGTTTCCATTTCAACCTGATTTAGACCATGCTAAATGCAAAAACAATTCTGGAGCTCAACATCAAAGTTAAATCTAACTTCAATAGCTTTCCAGAAAGTATTTGCTTGGCCTAAGATCTGTCCTGGTTCAAAAGTTAGGAGATGTCAAAGTTAACAGAATTTCTGGAGAAAATTGGACAGCACCTCCCTGCTTTAGGTACTGGTTTGATCCAAGAATTCCAGTTAATTCTACTCCCAGTATGACAAAACTTTCTGTTAAAAAGTTGTAACCCATCTCATAAGACTTCCAGAACTACCTCATTTTATATTTTGGATTTTTATGCAGGAAGTTATGCTCAATTTACAGAGAGTGTTTGCTCTGCCCTGTTTTCTGGACAGTTTCAACTCTACTGCATTTTTCGATTGGTTAAGGGATGAAACACCTCTGGACCTCAACAGAAAAGTTGTAAAGCTCTTCCAAATCTTTCCATAAATGTATCATATGATCCCATCCTCGAAATAACTCAACCTCTAACCTCTGATTAACTTCAGCCTTAATTCAGCTGAAAACAGGGGACTCTGTCCTTAATAGCCTATGAGCTGAAAACTTGTTAACTTTGAATATCCTGATTAAGGAAAGGAGTTACATCAAATTTTTAGTGCTCCATATTAAAACTTTCAAGTTTTACAATGAATTTGTTCATTTAGTGAAGTGTGACGTCGATGTGTCACGAGAGCATGTCGGTACTACGTCCTCACAAAGAAAAACCTATACCGGACTTAGCCGGCTTCGTTAGTTCAGTGGCACTAAGCGTCACTCGCACACGAATGCTACATGTCTACCATTTCATGGTTAGACTACCTGCAGATAACTCACACAATTGTCAGACTCGGCTGCACACCGAGCGCGGTATCCATACTGTTCGTACACCCGGCCGTCATCACTCGCCTGGATGTTCTCAAGCCAAACATGCCTTGAGCTACGTGTTAACGTTACTGACCATGTGACGGGATCTCCCAAATTGCACCACACACGCCAGGGACAGACGTTGCTCGAATACCCCAAACAACATGAAGAGTCGTAGAGGATATTAAAGCGTGTCGGGTTACCTGCCACCCGTGGGGCTCCACCCTTCAGCTTGTGCGCACTGGTGGACAACGCTTACGTGCACCACCCAAGACATAAAACGTCCCGAGATGCACGATTTTCCGACATAAGCAAATAGGTTAGTATGCCACTTTCTATACACTAATAACATCCTTATATGGGCTTCTAACTCGTTCCTCACTGGATTTTTGAAAAAAGATGACCTTTGTAGTGCGTTAAACCTCAAGCGAGCTCTGATACCAAAGCTGACACGACCCCACGGTCTTGTCGAGCCAGGATCAGGCTGAGGGGTGCTGCGTTGCACAGCACCGGATAACACACATCAAAGGTACAAAGCGTAAGCAAAGTTTTATTACATAAACAGGTTTATGAACATTTTTACAACAAAATATGTTCAGTCTACACTCACGGGCGTGGACTACACATTGAGTTCACGTTCAGCCCGTGAACGTGTCCCCGCTAGCACGCACACACACTAACACGGCGGCGTGCACGACTCCCACTCGAAGGGGTTCCCCTCCTTGGGTTCCGTCTCCTCCTCAGGAGTCCCTTCCTCATAGAACCCTGCAAAAGCTTCAAACACAAGCAGTGAGCACGAAGGCTCAGCAAGACTGACCTGTCTCTCCTAAACATGAAACTTCTACATGAGGGGTGATAGGTACATGAGGTAAAATAAGTTGCAAAGACTCGCCTAATTAGTGGAACCTTACTTTCAAGTTTTAGCAGCAGGTTGTGGAGAACCTTACGCTAAGGCACATGAGAGAGCCGCAATCAAACAAGAAACACATTTCTCTCATGTGCTTTGCCCAAAGTTGAAAAGAACTTTAGTTAGCTCTAAACTACAACAAATCATTAACAATCAAAATTCACCTTTCAATCAGCAATATTTTAACATGTAACTAGCCTGTTCTTTTGACGTCACGGTACAGTGAACAAGTGGTACTCACTGACCGCGAGGGATGGCGATTATAATCGATTTACACCTGCAGGGTTACCCGAATAACCCGTCATGTACGCCCGTACTCGATGTTGCCTACAGCAACCATCACGGACGCCGTACGCAACCACCTTTCACCCGTTAGCCAAATATTGAACCGGTCCCATCGTCCCAAGAAAGAGGTCTCTGCACGCGCATCTCAGTGCCGCCAGCTGATTTACACCTCAAGCTCTCAACCTACCCTCTGAACGACGGGCAATGCCTCAATACCCAGCTACCCCAGTTACATCGGTTTCCCGGTTCCCATATAGCTGGTAGGTCTTCGGTACTGTTCTAGCTTGTTCAACAGGCCCGCACATGGCTCAGTCCTCAATCGACACAAGCGGAGCTATAGCACACAGGACCCAAAGTCTTGCTGCCCTTACTCTCCGCTCTGTCTCATTTTTCTTGCCATGTGTATCATGAGCTATCTCTACCCGAGCGATGTGCCTCTAGCCTATTCTCGCGAGTAGTTCCAACTACTCAACTTGTACCAAATCCTACCCTATCTTAGCATTGCAGTGGCTAAAGGGGTTTTTAATCTTAATCCAAGCCCATGGTTTTCTTGGCTATGCATTTGGGTTTCAAACAAGACTCTAATGCAAGAAACAAGTGATGCTCAAAGAAAGTGCTCAAAACAAAAAATTGTAAAGAGGTTAATGCAAACCGGAGCTTGCCTTGCTGCTCTTGGTCGTAGGCTAGCTGCTCTTCCGGAGTAACAAAGTCTAAGACTTCGGGTTCCTCCTCGACCTTAGCGACTACATGAGATAATAAGTACATGTATTAATTTAAATGCATTTGAATTGAATATAAACTTGTGAAGTTTATAAGTCGTACAATAAAGACCCAATGACTCTGAAATTTTTACTGTAGTTTGGTTACAACCTAAACAGAGACTTGGCCAAGTTTTATTTGCAGCAAAGCTCATTTGAGCTCTCCACAAATAATTATGTACTTGACCTTAATTGGAGCTTTTAGGGTGTTTTAGGGATTTTCATGGAGCAAGCTATGACTTTCTGAAAACTAGATTTTCAGAGGGTTCTAATGCAGTTGGTCTCACTTAATTTGAAGGTTCCTAGCTAAAGATATGATCTAAACAATTTCAGTGAAATTCTGAAAATGTTTCTGGACATTTTCTATTTTCTCTGGAACAGTTTCATTAATCACACCATTAGGTGGATCAAATGAGCTCAAATGAATCTGAAATTTTTATGTTAGTTCAGAGATATTTTGGTGAACATCGCAGCAAAATTTCAGAATTTTCCTCCAAAGGATTCTCCAGTTAAAATTCTAAACAGTTTAAAATTCGAACAATTAATTCTGGAGAAATAAGAATTTCCTGAAGTTAAACTTGATCTTTGAAAATTACTCAGAGAGATGAATCCAACAAAATTTAGTTCACTCGATTTGGAGTTTCCTAGCCAAAGTTATGAGGATTTGAAGTTTGAATGAAATCTGAAAACGGGGAAATGTTTAAATCTGCCGGTGGGTCCACAGTACACGTGTCGGGCGCTGAAGCGATGGCACACCTGGGTTCACGGGGTTTTTGCGCACCAACACACCGGATCCAAGCCGCAAACTGATCCCAGATTTAAAATCCGAGACGCTGACACGTGGGCCACCCGGCTTCATCTTCCTCCCGACTCCCGCGTTCGGCCGCCACGATGCCTCGCCGTGGAGCCCGCCGGCAGCCTCTGTGGTGCTCCAAACTTCATTATTCTGGCCGCCCCTGCCTAATTCCACTCGGGGAACATGGTTCTGGGCTCAGTTCGTCATGAAAATGGCCGGCACACGGTCGGCGACGAGCGGCAGCTTCGGAAGAACTTCGGCCGTGTCGGCCGACCTCCCTATCACCCCAACCGACTGAGCAAACGTCCGGAAAGCATCAGTGGAACCTCAGGAATATCGGCATGGGCTCGAAGCAGCTCGGGGGAGGTCCGAATTAAGCTCCCACCATGCGCCCGATGCTTCCCGCAGGATCCGCCGTTGGCAAGCTTCGAAATACGCCGGGTACAGGGGTTCTCAGGCTAAGGGTTGTGAAGGCAACTTGTGCGCTACCAAGTCTAGTCTGTGTAGGAACGGATTGAGACTCTCTACACCTTCCTAGAGCGTGAATTTGACAGAACCGCACCCGAAGGTCGGTCTGTACCGAAAAAGGGGGAAACTGGAAATTCACCAGTGGCGTTCAAGCCCTCGGGCTGTGGCTCGGGGTGAGCAGCACCGGTCCCTAACGCATCCAGGGATGCCTTAGTCGGGCGTGACAACCTCCCGGTTGGGCTGTCCACGGGAGCCCGAAGTGCGGCGGATGTAGGTCACTGAACGGAACTCTCGGTATAGCCGAGATCACCCGAGTTCAGCCGATTTCTAGCGACGGGGAAGGATAAGGGAAGTCCCTAGTACCTTGTCGTAGATTTGGAGGGAGCGGGGAGGCTCTGATTGTGAATCCCCGATCGGTTCCGAGCAGAGGAGGGCAGAGCGTCGGCGCCGCGTTCTTGTGACAGGGAAAAACAGTGAGGGGGCTTCGGCCGAGGCGTGGAGCGCCTTAAGAAGGGCTTAGAACTGACCTGCGCCCGCGCGTGGCCAAGCTGCTGGTGGCGTGGCGGCCTCCCCTTGGTGGCGCCCTCGGAGGGAGCTCGGTGACCCGAGTACTGAAGTCTCAGTCGGTTGACTCTCTTCAGTGGCTGACATGTGGGTCCCACTCCATTTTTAACCTCTGAACTTAACTCTATATTACTGTTGTAAACAGTAAGCCCTACAATGCCCATGGTGATTTGAATTATTCACCCCTGAGCCATTTGAATTGGTTAGAATTCAAATTAGGTTTAGTTTGACTAAGTTTCAGCACATATTCAGATTGAAATTCAAATAAAGTTTGAATTTGCTACACTTAGCTCATGTCAAGATCAACTCTAAATGGAGTGAAAATTGGTGTGTGAGCTCACAAAAAGGTGCTGAGTAAGAATATGCCTCCCACTTTTTAATTCATGGGATAAAAACAGTTTGAATTTGAGTTCAAACTACCCTCTTTCTAGCTATACCCAAAAGGACCTCAAAAAGGTTTTGAATTTGGATGAAACTTGGCATGGACATTCCTAGCAAGGTGTAGGAGTTTTCCAAATGTCCAGCCCCTATATGATGTATGTGGGAAATGCCACTTTTGCATTTTGTGAGTTTGTGTCACACCCGGTTTCTCCGAAGAACAACCGAGTGAATATCACATGTATGCCAGGATCATTTTCTCATACATGTGATGACAAATAGTGAATCATCATTTATTACAAGCCAGGTGTTGAATATAAATAAGTCTTACATAACAAATTTCTCGATGGACAATAATAAGTTCATCACGAGTAAATAAACTAGCAGCGGAATATTATTCTTGAGGGCTCCGTCACAGGCGTTGCCCGGGGGACTCCATGAACCTAGAAACCTTCTTCGGGTCCAAAGTCTTGATCATTATACACCACCTCATTATCTTGACCTGAGCAGCAATATAAACCATCAAATATGCAAGGTTGAGTACCGATGGTACTCAGCAAGTGTGGGAAAGTTATGTCATGCATGGCTAGAACAAGGGAAGGTTGAACTCATGGTTAAAGCACTACGCAATTAATACCTATCACCTTAGCTTATTAAGCACCTACATTACTAAATAGGTGAAAAGGTCCCAATTTCCCATCCCATCATCATAATCAAATAACCATAACATCATTTTCAATGTTAAGCTCCCCGCTTAACATCCACAACTTCCAAAGCCATCATCCTCTAATCATGAATAAGTCCAAGCCGCTCTTGACCGTGAGCACGGCTGTCATGACAGTTTTGACTCTGCAGAGTTTGCACCACTGTACCCACATGTAGTGATTTCATCCCCCGTTGCCGGGTGGACTAAAAGAACCTCCATTATGCCAGTGGCTATGAACCACATTCACACTTCCCAGGTGTGTAGCCAGGAGATCACTACGAAGCCTTTACAAAGGGATTCCCGACGAGCATGGGCCCACTGAGGTTTCACCCCTAACAACATACAAGAGGCTCCAACCCCGCTGCAGTGGCCCCCTCTTGAGCCTTGCGGTTCATATGGTAGTCCAGCTGACACCTATTCCCCGCACCATCCAACACACCCATACTACGCCGGGGATACACCTAATTAATTGGCCAAGCTGCCCCATCTCAGCATGTGGTTGGAAGGGTAAAGCCAGGTTACATGCTCCATGGACCGGTCCTTAGGATCCAGGCAAGTACTAAACACAAACCCGAGTCTCGTGCACCCAGCACCAACCAAAACATCCAATTTGCCTTGATCCCTACCTCTACATAACTCACAATATCTCATTCAAGAGTATGGTAAAATAAACTGATGATCTCATATCCCAAATATCCCATTCTAAGCATGGCTAAGCATATGCATAATAATAAATGACATGATAAAATGAATCCCAACCCAAGCTACAAGGGAACAAGATAATGCAATTCTAGGGAAACTTCCTAGCATGGGTTTCATATTTCAATTGACAATGCAAATAGTTCTAACTACACATCCTAGTATAGGATCAAAGTGGTCAAGGACACTTGCCTCCTTGCTGCTGTTCTTGAAATGGGTAGTCCTGATCTTGAAAAGGGAGAACTTGCTCTGGAGCAGGTTCTACATCATACCATCACACATAGCAAAAGAAAAGCAACAATCCATAAGACATAGTTCACACTTCCACTTCATATAAACCACACATTCACATTTATGAAAGCCATTCACAAATTCTATGTGTTGTGGTTACTCTATGTGTGTTGATTTTTGGCTTACATGCACTTTTAAACATGTGTATATGATTTCTACTTTTGTATTCATATTTATGCTTGCATACTATATATATGAGTTTCCAATTTAAATAAATTCCATATATTCAATTACTACATCTTTTAGCTACCAAGTATGCATGAAAGGTATTTTCCTATTCCATATGTGTCTTCAAACCTTCTACCAACCCTAAACTGAATTCTTTGGATTTTGGAAACTTCATTTATCATTTTCTAGTTATTTATACCTAGTTTGCTATATTTTCAGATTTATTTCCTATGCCTGAATGTGCACTTTATTATGAAAATAGTAAGACACCTCATCTAAATAGAATAGGTTTTGGGTCTAAAATATTAAATAATATATTTTTGAACTTCTCTTCTGATGTGAACTATTTTACATTTATTTTACTAATTTTCAGAATTATTCTATACTTAAAAATGTGTCCCTATAACCAATAAATGTGATTAATCAATTAAACAGATTCATTTCAGCTAAAAATCTATTTTTATCTCACTCCAAGGTTTTCTAAGTACTGGGAAAGTTTTTAATTTGTCTTTGACAATATGTTTGTCCCACCTTTTAAATTTTAAATACTAGCCACATATTCAAATTCCTAACTTTAATATCAGCTAGGGTTAAAAAGGTAAACTCACCCCACTACAGGGTCTATAATATTATTTTAAGAATTTTCAGGGGTCTAGCTACACATAACAGAGGGGTTTTTCCTAATTTTTATTAAGTCCATGGGTCAAAACTGATTTTTAAATGAATTTACATGATTTTCTGAACTTCCAGGGGCTAGATCAGAAGTTTCTGGGGCTAGCTCTTATTTTCCGAGAACCCCAGGGGGTAGCGCGTAAGAATTCCAGTCTTTGTAACGCGGGGCTGACGTGGACCGTCCGATTTAAAACAGACGGCTGAGATTATAACATCGAACCGGTACGCGGGGATTTAAACTCTACCATGCGATTTAAAATAAACGACGCACAAGCGGCCACGTTGCTCTGATCGAGCGCGGGCGGCGCTGCCCGGCGGCGCACGGTGGCGGGAGGCGGCGATCTCGCCGGAGAGTTTCGGATCTTCGTAAATTCTTCCTAGAACTGTGATTTTATGGCATAGATCAGTAGAGGGGAGGTCGGGGATCTCACCTCGGGGGTTTTCTTGAGCTCGGAGGTCCCGAAAAGCGATCGGCGACGAGGTCCGAGGTGAATTCACGGCGAGGCTCGTCGGCGCTGTGTTTGAACCGCAAATCACCGAGTTTTCTGCACCTGCGAGCTTCCCCGGAGGCGGTGGATCAAGACCAGCGAGTTAGATCAGAATTCCCGAGCGTAGATCGAGCAGAATTCGCCGGAGGGGCTCGGGTTCTCACCAGAGAGAAAATCGGCGAATCGTGGGGGAAAACGGGACGATGCCGGGGTTTTTATAGACGGGGGAGGGCGGCGTTCGGTTTTGATCGAGTTTGCGTCGCCCACGAACGAAATTCGGCTGGGATACGCGAGGATCCGGGGCGGTTTTGATTCGGGGTGAAAAGAGTCCGGCTGAGCGCGGGCGCGAGCGCGAGGAGGAAGAAAGGTTGGCGGGCCCCGCGTGTCAGTGGGAAGAAGGGGGGGGCGCGCGGCTGCGGGCTGGCGCGGGATGGGGTGGGCCGGCTGGTGGATTTCGGCCCACTGGCCGGTTTTTTTGTTTTTCTTTTTCTTTTTCCATTTCTTTTCTAGTTTGAATTTGAATTTGAATTCCAACTAAGTTTGAATTTCTGCAGCCTATGCAATACGTCCAAAAATTTTTAAATTCCCCTCTTAACAGGATTTTGGGGTGTTACAGTTTGTTCTCTAATGAGCATATTGATGGTGGTTACTTGCTCTTCAAATGTGTTCATCAACTTTCTTCAAATGAGGTGTGTGTGTGGTGATGAACACTTTAAACATGTGTCACAAACTGAGGCCTTTACAACAAAACTTGAGGATATTCGTGTGGTTTGTGAATACCCGGATGTCTTTCCGGATGATCTTCCATGCATGCCACCCGAAAGAGATGTCGAGTTTAAGATTGAACTTGTACCTGGGACGACGCCGATATCACGGAGACCGTACAAGATGGCTTCGAATGAGCTGGCTGAACTGAAGGAGCAGCTCAATGACTTAATGAAGAAGGGTTTCATTCGACCGAGTTCCTCGCCATGGGGATGCTCGGCGCTGTTTGTGAAGAAGAAGGATGAAACCTTGAGGTTGTGTGTGGACTACCGACCTCTCAACGCCGTCACCATAAATAATAAATATCCACTGCCCCGCATCGATATTCTCTTTGATCAACTTGTGGGTGCGAGTGTATTTTCAAAGATGGATCCTCGCTCCGGATATCACCAAATCAAGATCCGAGCAGAGGATATTCCGAAGACGGCCTTCTCGACGAGATATGGGTTGTATGAATACCTCGTCATGTCCTTTGGTCTCACCAACGCCCCGGCACACTTCATGTATCTCATGAACTCAGTGTTCATGCCGGAGTTGGACAAGTTTGTGTTGGTGTTCATAGATGATATCTTGGTTTGCTCAAAGTCTGAAGAGGAACACGCCAAAAACTTGCATATCATGCTTCAACGATTGTGAGACCATAAACTTTATGCAAAGTTCAGCAAATGCGAGTTTTGGATCAGCCAAGTGCCATTCCTTGGTCACATTATTTCTGCAGAAGGCATTGCAGTTGATCCAAGCAAAATCGAACAAGTGCTGAAATGGAAATCCCCCACATCAGTCCACGAAGTCAGGAGTTTCCTCGGGTTAGCGGGATATTATCGGAGATTCATACCAAATTTCTCCAAGATTGCTAAGCCGATGACTGAACTGTTGAAGAAGGGGATCAAATATGTTTGGAGCTCAGCTTGTGAAGAAGCTTTCCAAGCATTAGTGAAGCATCTTACAACAGCGCCGGTGTTAGCTCAACCGGATACAACCAAGCTCTTCGATGTATATTGTGATGCATCTGGCCATCGGGCTTGGCTGTGTATTGATGCAAGGAGGACGAGTGATCGCCTATGGCTCACGTCAACTTCGTAACCACGAGCAGCACTATCCGACTCATGATCTCGAGCTCGCTGCTGTGGTGTTGGCACTAAAAATGTGGAGGCACTATCTGCTTGGAAACTTAGTGCACCTCTACACCGACCACAAGAGTTTGAAGTATATATTCACTCAAAAGGAGTTGAATATGCGGCAACGGAGATGGCTAGAACTGATCAAGGACTATGAGGTCGAGATTCATTACCATCCCGGTAAGGAAAACGTGGTTGCCAATGCCTTAAGCCACAAATCCCATGTCAATAGTCTGTCCATCACCCCACTTGAAGCGGAGGAGCCGAGTCTGTACTTGGTTCCGCATGGGGCATTGTATAATCTTGCTCTCGTCCCTACAATACGAGAGGAAATTATGGAAGCTCAGAAGAAATACGTGAGAATGTCGCACATTCGGAGAAGGATGAAGAATGGCGAAATGAAATGCTTCCGGAGAGATGAACACGACACTCTATGGTTAAAAGACCATATAGTGGTACCCCGTGACATGAAGCTTTGGAAGAAAATCTTGGATGAAGCTCATTTATCCAAGTATTCTATTCATCTGGGCAGCAACAAGATGTTCCAGGATCTAAAAATCAGGTTTTGGTGGACACGGATGAAAAGAGAAATCGCAAAGTACGTATCCCAATGTGATACGTGTCGGTGGGTGAAAGCCGACCATATGCGTAAAGCCGGACAGCTGCAACCATTGAACATTCCGGCGTGGAAGTGGGAAGATATCAGCATGGACTTCATTGTTGGTTTACCTCGCACGTCTCATAAGCATGACTCGATTTGGGTAATAGTCGATCAACTAACCAAGTCGGCTCATTTTATCCCCGTACATACAAAGTACGTGGCCAAGCAATATGAGGAGCTGTATATTGCAAGGATTTTGTGCTTGCACGGTGTTCCCCGCTCCATTATTTCAGATCATGGTGCGCTGTTCGTCGCTCGGTTTTGGGAACAGCTGCACGCATCATTGGGGACCAAACTGATCCCAAGTTCCCCGTATCACCCGCAGACGGATGGTCAAACCGAACGGGTGAACCAAGTTCTGGAGGACATGCTACGCGCTTGTGCCATCCACCATGGCAAGAATTGGTATGATCATTTGCCGTTGGCGGAATTTTCTTACAACAATGGCTATGAAGCTAGCATCAAGATGGCGCCGTATGAAGCTCTCTATGGCCGGAAATGTCGCACACCCCTTAACTGGTGCGAGTCCGGCGAGCAAGTTATCTACGACATTGAACTTGTGAATGAGGCTGAAGAACGAGTGCGAGTAATACAAGCCAATCTCAAGGATGCTCAATCTCATCAGAAAAGCTATGCGGATCAAAGACGCCACCGTCTCCACTTTGACATCGGGGACCAGGTTTAGGTCCGTGTGTCTCCGATGAAGGGAGTTCATCGTTTCGGACTGAAGGATAAACTTGCGCCGCAGTTCATTGGTCCATTCGCTGTCATTGAAAGATGCGGACCTGTGGCCTATCTCTTGGAATTACCGGCGTCGCTCGAAGGAATTCATAACGTCTTCCATATTTCTCAGCTGAGGAAGTGCCTCAAACCCTCAGCTGAAATCCACACAGAAGACATAGAAGCTCTTCAACCGGACCTCACGTACATGGTGTATCCAATCCGGATTATCGATGAAAAGACTCGCGCCATAAGAAACCGGACATTATGGTTCTACAAGGTCTTGTGGAGTAACCACACTGCTGATGAGGCGACGTGGGAAAGCGAGGACTATCTCCGAACATATTATCCGGACTTGCTATCATCGTATACCCGGTAAAGTCTCCCCACTTTGCATTTCCTTTGGAATCTTGGGACGAGATTCTTTTTAAGGGGGAGGGATGTAAAATCCCCAAAAAGTGGTAGCAAGAATTTTCAGCTCATGTACACTTAGGAAAAATGAGGGGAATTAAAACTTTGAATTATAACGGTGTAGGTTCAAAGTGAGGATTCAAACTTTCCAAAAACTTCCAAACATTGGGATCTAAAGTCATAACTTGGATCTTCATAGTCCAAAATATTCACCCTTCCGAATTTCAGCTCATTTGGAGGAGTTTCAATATTTGTTTGGGATTAAAAGGAGAAACCCTCTAATCTGAATTTCAAATTCAGTTTCAAATTCCAACTCCCTGAATTTGCAAATTTGGTTCCACAAATGTGTTCTCCACATTTAAATGAGCAGCCATGCCAAAAATTGGAAACTTTGGAGCTGGTTTGCTATGTTTTTGGGACAATACAAAATAGAGAATTCAAATGCATCTCAAATTCAACTGATCAAATACAATTCAAACTTTCACACCAGAATTCAAATCATTTGAATTCAGAAAGTTTAAACCATGACTTGGTGTGAAAGTTTAGCCTTAAATGTTCAGTTGCTTGGGAGGAAATATCAGTGGAAAATTGGATAAGAATTAGAAATGGTGGGGACAAATTGTCAGCCACCCAATTTCCTTAACCGCCTCTGTTTCCTTCGGTCGAACAGCGTGCGAACGCCAGCGCCATCTGCGACCCACTCCCGCTGATTTCCACCGCGCCACCTCCTGCTCGGGAGATCAGCACGCCGAGAGGGATATTTCACCGCCCCGGTTGCCAACGTGAACGTTGCATCACTCTCACATTCGCCCCTCTGCTCAGCTCGAGTAGCTTCGACCGCCGCTCGGTCGCTCCGCGCCACCCTCCCATCACCGACACAAACCCGACATTGTTGCGCCTGGTTAAGGCCATAGGAAGGTGCTGTGACACCCTCATTTTTGGTTTCTGCATGTACTCATATAGAGAAAGACATTTTAAAAGAAGTGAGAACAGAGGAAGAATCAAAAAGATAGCCAAAAAGAACAAAATCCAGTTCACCAAGAGCGCCAGAGACAACTCCCGCAGCCCGCTGGCCACGTGGCGCCTTCGGAGCTCATCCCCGCAAAAGGGGAGAGGTCCGACCCTGTGGGACACATGTTGCCCCCGGAGCTAGCCTCTGCGGAGAAGCAAGGCCAGCCGCAGGACAGGTGTCACCTTCGGAGCTAGTCACCGCGGAAATCAGAGGACCAGTCGTGTGGGATATGTGTTGATCTCGGAGCTCACCTCCGAGAGGTCCGGTTCTATTAGACACGTGTCGCCACCGGAGCTTACCTCTGGGAGGTCCGTCACTGTTGGACATGTGTCAACCTCGGAGCTCGCCTCTGAGAAGAAAGGAAGTCTGGCGCTGTTAGGATACGTGGCACACCCGGAGCCAACTCCGGAGAGAGGGAAGCTCCGGCACTGACACGTGGCGTGCGCAGAGCCACCTCCGAATAGAGAGGAGGTCCCGACCGCCAGGAGACGTGGGGCACGCGGAGCTCACCTCCGAAGGAGAGGGAGGTCTTACTCGCTTGACACGCGGCACAACCGGAGCTCGTCTCCGCGGAAAGGGGAAGACCAGGCCCCGGTGGACACGTGGAGCTTCCGGAGCTCATCACCACGGAGGTAACGAGTTCTGGAGCGGTTTTTGGATTCTGTACGCGTGGAGATACCAGTACGGAAGGAAACCGACATGAATTCCACAATGTTACCGCACCAAATCAACTAAAAGATAAGTTGTTAAGATTCAACGACAATCTGAATAGGACTCTTATTCGAAATACAATCAGATCAGGACTCTTCTTCTCCCGATTATAAATAGAACCCAGAACCTTTGGCTGAAACCACAATCTTCTTTTTCAACTCCTGAGCCGATGACCTAGAGCCCTAGCCCCAACTCGCCGAATAAACCCTTCGCCGGAGTTCAGTCGAGGAAGACCGCCGGAACAGAGCCCCAATGATCTATCTTGCTAAGAGAAGGACACCGAGACCAAGAAGAACGTATGGTTAGTCTCCAATACTACCTTACGACATCATCGCGTTTTCTTTGCATCTGTTCTTCGATACCTTTTGAACAGAAGCTTTTTGGTGGACAGATCACTTGTTGATCGATTTAATCTAAAGTCAAGATCATCGCTACGTCCACAATTGATCTCTACAACTCTGTTCATCATAAAACCCATGCAAGCCATGCAAGAACACGTACAAACTAAACTGCATCATAGGATTAACATGCATAAGCATCATCACATCTAGTTAAAGTTTGTGCATGATATTGATTGTTGTAAATCTTGTATGTGCGTGATCGCGTACAGAAGGACAAGCTCAGGGAGCCGTTTACGACGAGCTGCCACAACAAGGCTTCGAGATCCAAGAGCAATCGGAACCGCAAGAACAAGGCAAGTGCCCCTTGGCCATATTGATCCTATGTTTTGGGAAACTATTTTGTTTTGCGAAAAAGTGTGTGTGCTGAGTCAAACATGGTGGGGAACCCTTTTATAGGAGTTTACTAGTTTTGGTTAAACCACCCTTGTCGCCAGGGAAGTTTATGAGTCGGGTATGGTCTTTATTTTTATGCTTCGCTGAGTCCATGGGATATGGGAAGCGAAATAGATGTGTCTAGCTAACTTGACTCGTATGATTTATGAGAAACTGATGCTGTTAATGAACATGGATCCGAGGGAGATCTAGGCAAGCCTGGTTTTGTGAATGAGGTATAAAGAGATGGTGGTTTACTTGCTGTAGATCTATGGACCGGTTCATGCGAGCACATGCCAGGATAACAGTGCCACCACAAGGCCAAGTATGGGTGCGGCTTAGCTGAGTAATTAGGTAAGTTGCTAGATTGTTATGGACCGTGGAAGGCGTGGGGAATGGGAGTCAAGTGAGGCCTGCCCTGGGAACTGCATGGCACAAGAGGGGGCCTGTGGGTGGGAGAATTGGAGATTCTAGCCTGCCGGTGAAACCTTAGTGAGTCCATACATCTAGTAACCC
The DNA here is from genome assembly GCA_030760725.1 of Neostapfia colusana. Lineage (NCBI taxonomy): Eukaryota > Viridiplantae > Streptophyta > Magnoliopsida > Poales > Poaceae > Neostapfia > Neostapfia colusana. The sequence continues at coordinate 22,666,484 of JASWHV010000010.1, forward strand.
CTTTGTAAAGGCTATTTTGTGATCTCTTGGCCATACACCGACGGTTGTGTACTGGTATAATGGAGGTTCTGCAGTCGCCGACGGGTGACAAAAACATAAACTTGTGGGTAAAGAGGTGCAAACTCTGCAGAGTCTTAAAACTATCATGATAGCCGAGCTTACGGTCACGAGCGCCTGTCCAACTTCCATCATTAGTTGGGATGGTTATTGGCTATGGTTATTGGGTATGGTTTTGGATGGTTTGGTTTTGGTTTTGTTTTTGGGACTGTTGAGTCCGGGTGATAAGATGGGTTGCATGACTGTTGAGTCATGACATTGAGGTTGGTCTCGGTGTGAGACGAAATTTGTTTATAAGATGAAATGGTAGCGAATACGAGATGGTATTCGTGAGATGGTAGCGAATACGAGAAGGTATTTGTGAGCAAGAACAAGGTTGATTAATGTCTGGTTGGGACATGGAAGGTAATGAACATAATGCAGGTATGATTGGTATTTTAATACATGTTGAGATTACATTCACTTAAAGATAAGTTGATGTTTTATCGTGGTTTTCGATAAATAACTTTGCTTTCTGCAATGAGCCTTTTTATACCTACCTTGTTGTGAGCTACATATCATATATTTCCGCACTTGCTGAGTACATCATTGTACTCAAACTTGCATTATTATTTCATCACCGGCAACAGGAGAAGATTACTATGAAGACCAAGTGGAGCATTAGGCGTGTAATCTGTCCTCAACCTTGCCTGTGGGAATGGAGTGGAGATGGAGCCGCTACTGCTTAGATTACTTCCGCATTAGTTAGAAGACTTCCGCTGTTAGATTAAGACTTCCTCTGTGAGCATGAGTCCAAGACTCATGAGACATTGTAATAAACTCTGTTATTCGTGGTCATATATATTCTGAAATTCAGTTTGTGGATGATGTGTATATGTGTGATGAACATCCTGAGCACACATATGCATCAGTTCTCGGTTCCGTGGTTTTCCACAGAATTGAAGGCGTCCCAGATTGGTATCAGAGCCATGGATTGACGGTAGGTTACACGCTTAGATAGATCACATATTGGTATCAGACACAGATTGGTAGCTAAGCCACGCTGACCATAGGATGCAAGCCTAGGATGCATAGATTGGCCTTGAAACTACCTTCACATAGGATACAAGCCTAGGAAAGGCCATAGTTGGATCACAGATTGGCAACACCCTAAGCCATATAGGACCCCCATTGAACAAGCCTTGAATAGGAGTTGTGTGAGCCCTTGTGATGATTGTTTGTGATTGTGTGCTTAGTGTGAGTCGTGGGACGTCTCAAAGTGTTGTCCATATCCACACATAAGTAGAAAGAGGTGTGTATGCTTCGGCACTTGTTCACATCCTCATATCGCCTCATATATATAGTCCAATCCACCTTGATGCATAGAGTTAGGGGGATCCATCTAACCTTCTAACCTTCTATTCTATTTCGTTCTCTCTCACATATGGTGAGAGGAAACGCCGGCCGAAGGAACGTTCGTGACAACCAAGAGGATGGCCACGATGAAGTTCCTGTTAACCCCAGAGCTGGTGAGAACAACCTGGAACGGTTGATGGCCATGCAGAATCAACTTATGCAAACCATGATCCAAACTTTGGGTCAGTTGCAGGCCAACAACAACAACCCCATTCCGGCACCACCGCCACCACCACCGCCGGCTCATAACAGACTGGGAGAGTTCATGAGGACTCAACCACCCACCTTTGCTCAAGCTAACGACCCAATGGAGGCCGACGACTGGTTGAAATCCATGGAGAAGAAGCTTGCCATAGTGCAGTGCAATGATCGAGAGAAGGTTCTTTTTGAGTCGCACCAACTCATGGGAGCTGCAGTTGACTGGTGGGATGCCCTATGCAACGCTCATGTCAACCCGGAGACAATCACTTGGACTGAGTTCAAGGAGAGTTTCCGCTCTCATTACATCCCTGCTGGTGTAATGATACTCAAGAGACAGGAGTTTGAAGGTCTCCGCCAATGACAGAGAAGCGTTAATGAGTATCTCAACAAGTTCACGCAACTGTCCCTGTATGCCCCCGAAGATGTCAACTCAGACCAGAGGAAGCAATACCTGTTCATGAGAGGGTTGAACAATGAGATCCAGGTTCAGCTCCTCAACAATGACTACGCGAGCTTCCAGAAGCTGGTTGACAAGGCTATAGTGGTTGAAAGCAAGATCCGAGAGATCGAGCGAGAGTGCAAGAGGAAGATGCCATACCAACCACAAGGGAGCAATGTACGACCTCGGTACATGCCCCCAGCTGCACCGCAGTATGGATCGACCGCTCCTGCATACCGCCCTAGTCAGCCACCACAGCAACGACCCGTTGCACAAGCACCTCGTGTGCCTTTGCCTCCTGTGCCCCGACCCAACATGGGCGCTCCTGTTCAAAACCCCCCGACCCAACGTACCTGCTGCCGTGGGCAACAGGGCATGCTTTGCATGCGGGGAAACAGGACACTTCGCGAGCCAGTGCCCGAGGAGAGGTCCTGGACAGCAAGGCAACGTGCCCAGGCAGAACCCGCGACCGAACGGAGGGGACAATCAAGGGAACCATGGACAGCAGAACTATGCTCGCGGCAACGTGAACCATGTCTCTGCTGAGGAAGCACAACAGGCTGAGGACGTCGTAATTGGTATGTTCTTTGGCAACTCCAACCCAGCCACCATCTTATTTGATTCTGGAGCATCACATTCCTTCATATCATCCAAGTATGTTGCCAAGCATAATCTACCCATATCACACTTGAGTTGTACTATGTTGGTTAATTCTCCCGGTGGAGAGATGAGGACTAATATAGTATGTCCGAAAGTAAGCCTTAAAATAAGGGGGTAGACTTCCTTGCCGACCTCATTGTCTTGGATTCCCAAGGGCTTGACATAATACTCGGGATGGATTGGTTAAGCAAGCACAACGGAGTAATCCAATGTGCTGAGAGGAGTGTGCAGTTGACAAATGAGCACGGTATCCGTATCGAGTTTGAGTCAGCCCAACAAACAACCAAGAAGGCAGTTTTGAACCACGTTGAAGGAGCAACATTGGACAGCATTCCAGTGGTTCAAGAATTCTCGGACGTATTCCCGGAAGAGCTTCCAGGTATGCCACCTGACCGGGACATTTTGGTTGCCATTGATTTGGTACCCGGAACTGCACCCATAGCAAAGAGACCCTATAGGATGCCCGACAATGAACAAGTGGAACTCAAGAAGCAAACTCAGGAGCAGTTGGAGAAGGGTTTTATACGTCCAAGCTCGTCACCATGGGGAGCTCCTGTGCACTTTGTAAACAAGAAAGATAGGATCCAAAGGATGTGCATGGACTATAGGTCTCTTAACGAGGTGACAATCAAGAACAAATACCCTCTGCCCCGTATAGAGGACCTATTCGACCAAATGAAAGGAGCCCGAGTGTTCTCTAAAATTGATTTTCGTTCGGGATACTTCCAGCTGAAGATTAAGCCCTCCGATATACCCAAGACTGTCTTTCGGACACGGTATGGTTCGTATGAATATACCGTCATGTCTTTTGGGTTAACAAATGCACCCGCATACTTCATGTACCTTATGAACAAGGTTTTCATGGAGTACTTGGATAAGTTCGTCGTGGTTTTCATCGACGACATTATGGTGTATTCTAAAAGTGAGGAGGAGCATGAAGAACATTTGAAATTAACCTTGCAGAAAATGCGTGAGCATCAATTGTATGCCAAGCTTAAGAAGTGTCAATTTTGGCTAAAGGAGATATCGTTCCTAGGCCACATTATCTCTGAGGAAGGAGTATCGGTTGATCCCGGGAAAGTGGGAGATGTTCTGAAGTGGAACCAACCGCAAAACGTGAGGGACATTTGGAGTTTTCTTGGGATGGCTGGATACTACCGACGCTTCATCAAGGCTATGACGGAGTTGCTAACGAAGGGAAAAACGTTCCAGTGGACATCAGCGTGCCAAGAGAGCTTTGAGGAACTTAAGAAAAGGATAACCACAGCACCGGTTTTGGTATTGCCGGACGTGAGCAAGAGCTTTGACATATATTGTGACGCATCCAGACAAGGGCTCGGATGTGTGCTCATGCAAGAATGACAAGTGGTAGCCTATGCCTCACGACAATTAAAGAAGCACGAGCTTAATTATGCTACACATGACTTGGAGCTAGCAGCAGTAGTGCATGCATTGAAGATTTGGAGACATTATATATTTGGTCGTCGATGTGAGATCTATACGGATCATAAAAGCCTCAAGTACATATTCACACAAATGGACCTGAATTTGAGGCAACGTCGATGGTTGGAAGTCATCAAGGATTACGATGTTGGAATCAACTACCACCCTGGGAAAGCCAATGTAGTAGCTGATGCATTGAGCCGGAAGGGAGCATGTCACCAACTCACGGTTCGGGAGCTACCAACCAAACTACGCAAGGAGTTCGAACGGTTACACCTCGGATTCTTGAACAAGATGGAAGTGATGGAGCTCCACTCTTCATTAGAGCAAGAGATAAGAGATGGCCAAGCAACGGATGAGGAGATTAAGGAGATCAAGGAAAGGATCCGACAAGGAATAGAGAAGGGTTTCAAATAAGATGAGAAGGGTACGCTTTGGCTAGGAAAAAGGATTTGTGTGCCTAACGTGAAGCACATCCGCGACATGATATTAAAAGAGGCACATGATTCACCCTATTTCACACATCCCGGAAGTACCAAAATGTACAAGGACTTGAAGACGTGTTATTGGTGGGATGGTATGAAAAGGGACATAGCCGAATACGTTGCCCTATGCGACACATGCCAACGGGTGAAGGCCGAACATCAAAGACCCGCTGGATTGTTGCAACCCTTGAAGGTACCCTAGTGGAAGTGGGAGGACATCAGTATGGATTTCATCGTCGGATTGCCACGTACTCAGTCGGGTTATGACTCCATCTGGGTTATCGTGGACCGATTGACGAAAGAGCCCATTTTCTCCCTATAAGGGCCAAGTTCAACGTTGCACAATTAGCCGAGTTGTACATGGAGAAGATCGTGTGCCGTCATGGAGTCCCGAGGAGGATAGTCTCAGATCGAGGTTCTCAGTTTACCTCTAGATTTTGGAGGAAGCTGCAGAAAGCTATGGGTACACGACTGGATTTTAGCTCCACCTATCACCCACAAACTGATGGACAAACCGAAAGGACAAACCAAATTTTGGAGGACATGTTGAGAGCTTGCACCTTGAAATGTGGGCGTAGTTGGGATAGGAGTTAACCGTACACCGAATTATCCTATAACAACAGCTATCAAGCTAGCTTGAAGATGTCGCCTTTCGAAGCATTGTACGGCAGACGGTGTAGAACACCGCTGTTTTGGAACAAAATCGGAGAGAACCAGGTGTTTGGACCCGAAGTGCTACAAGAAGCTGAAAAGCAAGTCCAAACGATATGGGAGAACTTAAAGGGTGGTCAGTCATGACAAAAAGGCTATGCGGACAATAGGCGAAGGAAGTTGACCTTCGAAGTAGGAGACTTGGTATACCTTAAGGTATCACCTATCCGTGGCCAATTGTAACACCCCAAAATCTACTAAAGAGGGGAATTTAAAAATTTTTGGACGTATTGCATGTGGTGCAGAAATTCAAATTTAAATTGGAATTCAAATTCAAATCCAAACATAAAAGAAAAGGAAAAAGAAAAAGAAAAAGAAAAAGAAAAAACCCAACCGCCCAGTGGGCCGAAACCCGCCAGCCGGCCCAATCCCCCGCGCCAGCCCAAGACCGCGTGCCCCCTCTCTTCCTCTCACTGACATGTGGGGCCCACGTGTCATCTACTACCTCCCGCGCGCCAACCGAACGGACTCTTCCCTCGCGCCCGATCGCAACAAACTCCTGAAACCCGCGCCCCCAGCCCGATTTCCGGTCCCGGACGTCTCCAACTCGATCCCAACAGACCGCCGCCCTCCCTCGCCTATATAAACGCTGACAATCGCCCTGTGCCCCCCCCCCCCGATCAGCCGTTCTTCTCTCCGGTGAGAACCGAAGCTTCGATCACCGTTTTCTTTCGATCCTTGCTCGGATTTTCTGATCTAACGCGCTGATCGTGCTCCAACGCCCCCAGGGAGCCCTGCACGTGAAGGAAGCGACAAGTTTCACGCCCTAGCGTCGGTTCCGACGAGCACCGAGGAGCAGCTTCAACCATCGTTGTCGTAGAGCCGAATTCCGACCTCCCCAAGCCCGAGAAACCCCTAGGTGAGCTCCCCTACCCCTCCGCAGTCGATCCATGTGAAAGACTGCAAGATTTAACGCATAGCGGCAAGGAACTGAAGCTGCGCCGGCGAGATCGCCACCCCGCCGCCGCGCGCCGCCGCGCGCACGGGCAAACTCTGGCCAGGAGCGACGTGGCCCCTTGAGGGCCGTCTATTTTAAATCGCACGGTAGAAATAAAACCCGCGCGTACCGGTTCGGCGATCTAATCTGAGCTGTTTATTTTAAATCGGATGGTCCACATCAGCCCCGCGTTATAAAGGCCGGGATTCTTACGCGCTACCCCTTGGGGATCTCGGAAAACACAAGCTAGCCCCGGAAACTTCTGATCTAGCCCCTGGAACTTCAGAAATTCGTGTAAATTCATTTAAAAATCAGTTTTACCCCCTGGACTTAATAAGAATTAGGAAAACCCCTCTGTTATGTGTAGTTAGACCCCTGGAAATTTATGAAATAGCAAATTAGACCCTACAGTAGGGAGGATTTACCTTTTTGACCCTATATGATATTAAATTTAGAAATTTGAATATGTGACTAGGATTTAAATTTAAAAGGTAAGGCAAACACATGTGCAAATTCAAATTTAAACTCTCCTAGCACTTGGAAAACTTTAGAATGAGTTAAAAATAGATTTTTGGCTGAAATGAAATCTGTCTAAATGTTGTTCATATTTATTAGTTCTTGAAACACATTTTAGGCTAGAAAATAATTCTAAAAACTGATAAAATAAATTTAAATTAGTTAACATCAGAGGAGAAGTTCAAAAATATATTATTTAATATTTTAGATCGGAACCTATTCTGTTAGATGATATGTTCTACTATTTAGTATTAAAACTCACTTTTAGGCATAGAAAATAAATCTGAAAATATAGGAAAATAGGTATGCATAATTACTAAATGATAAATGAAGTCTCCAAATCCAAAAACTTCAGTTTAGGATTTGGTAGAAGATCTGAAAACCTATTTGGAGTAGGGAATTACCTTTCATGCAAACTTGGTAGCTAATAAGTGTATTAATTAAATATACAGAATTTGTTGAAATTGGAAATTCATATATAGTGTGCAAACAGAAATCTGAATACAAAAGTTAGAAATAATATACATATGTTAAAAGTGCATGTAGGTCAAAATTCAACACATGTAGAGTAACCACAACACTTATAAATGTGAATTACTTTCATAGGTATGTATGTGTGGTTTGTATGAAGTGAAAGTGTGAACGATGTTATATGGACTGTTGTTTTCTTTTGCTATGTGTATTGGCATGAGTAGAACCTGCCACAGAGCAAGTTCTCCCTTTCCAAGACCAAGACTTTCCATTCCGGGAGCAGCAGGAAGAAGTCAAGTGTCCTTGACCACTTTGATCCTATGCCAGGATGTGTAGATAGAATTATTTGCATTGTCAATTGAAATATGAAACCCATGCTAGGAAGTTTCCCTAGAATTACATTATCTTGTTTCCTTGTAGCTTCGGTTGGGATTTATTTTATCATGTCATTTATTTATATGCTTATGCTTAGTCGTACTTAGAATGGGATAATTGGGGTATGATATCATCAATTTATTTACCTTACTCTTCAATGAGATATTATGAGTTATGTAGAGGTAGGGGTCGAGGCAAGTTGGATGATTTGGTTGGTGCTGGGTGCACGAGACACGGGTTTGTGTTTAGTACTTGCCTGGATCCTAAGGACCAATTCATGGAGCATGTAACCTGGCTTTACCGTGCCAACCACATGCTGAGATGGGGCAGCTTGGCCAATTAATTAGGTGTATCTCCGGCGTAGTATGGCTGTTTTGGATGGTGCGGGTAATAGGTGTCAGCTGGACTACCATATGAACCGCAAGGCTCAAGAGGGGGCCACTGCAGCGGGGTTGGAGCCTCTTGTATGCTGTTAGGGGTGAAACCTCAGTGGGCCCACGCTCATCGGGAATCCCTTTGTAAATGCTTCGTAGTGATCTCCTGGCTACACACCTGGGAAGTGTGAATGTGGTTCGCGGCCACTGGCATAATGGAGGTTCTTTTAGTCCACCCGGCAACGGAGGATGAAATCACTACATGTGGGTACAGTGGTGCAAACTCTGCAGAGTCAAAACTGTCATGACAGCGGTGCTCACGGTCAAGAGCGGCTTGGACTTATTCATGATTAGAGGATGATGAATTGGGAAGTTGTGGATGTTAAGCGGGAAGCTTAACATTGGAGATGAGACTATGTTTACTTGATAATGATGATGGGTTGAGGGATTGGGATCCATTTCACCTGTGTAGTACTGTAGGTGCTAAATAAGCTAAGGTGATAGGTATTAATTGCGTAGTGCTTAAACCATGAGTTCAACCTCTCCTTGCTCTAGCCATACATGACATAACTTTTCCACACTTGCTGAGTACCCACGGTATTCAAACTTGCTTTTCTGTTGGTTTATATTGCTGCTCAGATCGAGAGAATGATGTGGTGTTTAATGACCAAGACTTTGGTCCCGAGGAAGGATTCTAGGTTCACGGAGTCCCCGGGCAACGCCTGTGACGAAGCCCACAAGATTTATATTCTGCTGCTGTTTTATTTACATGTTATGAACTTATTATCGTCCATCAAGACGTATGCTTTGTAAGACATATTTATATTCGACACTTGGCTTGTAATAAATGATGCTTCACTATTTGTTATCACATGTATGAGAGAAAGATCCTGGCATACATGTGATATTCACTCGGTTGTTCTTTGGGACAAACCGGGTGTGACAGAAGTGGTATCAGAGCCAAGGTTGCCTGTAGGAACGGTGTCGGTACCTGTGATATGGGGTACCCCGCGCACAGGGGAAAATGCCTAAGGAACTCGCCCTTCTCCGCAGGGAGAGCTCCGAAGGCGCCACGCGTCCGGCGGGTCCGTACCTCCCTCTCCTCAGAGGATAGCTCCGGGCCCGCCAGGTGGCATGCAGAGGCCGGACCTCCCCCTCCGCAAGAGAGAGGTCCGAAGGTGCCACGTATCCGGCGGGGCCGGACCTCCCTCTCCTCAGAGAGGAGCTCCGGGCACGCCACGTGGCCGACAGAAGCCGAACCTCCCCCTCCGCGGGGAGAGGTCCGAAGGCTCCACGTGCCCCACGGGGCCGGACCCTCCTCTCCTCTGAGAAGGGCTCCGAGCCCGCCACGTGGCCAGCAGAACGGCGCTGCCTGCCCCCGAGCGATAGGCAGCGGGCGTAAAGACGCCCCATACCTTGCCCGTACAAGGTATTCAAGACACGGAGCACGCCTCTGTCAGGTGCCGTTGCGCCCAGTCGCATCACAGACTGGCGTGCAGTGTCAGAGCCTGCCAGCCAATAAACACAGTGACAAGACATCCCATGCCGCTCGCGCCATCATCAACCACTACGACTAGCATGCGGCATGGGCGGGGCTGCAAGACGGAGACTCAGAAGCCTTCACCAAAGACAACTACCGGCATAACTGCAGATACGGTAGATGATAGACCATCTCCCCGGGACCACCTGTCGGGTCCCGGGCCCCCTTGTAAGCAACCCGAGTCTTGGAATATAAAAGGCTCGGGTAGGCGACGATAGCAAGGGTTCGCACCTCTGCAACTCATACGCTAGCCATTCACACCCAAGCTGTAACTCACCCCCAAGCTCAGGACTCCGGTTCTGAGCAGCAAGCAATACAGCGAGCTCCATAGCTCGCCGTGGACATAGGGTTTTAGGCTCCGGCGGCCTGAACCACGTAAAAACTCACCGTGTCAAGCTCTTACTAACTCGTCCATCCGCGCAAGCTCTCCACAAGGGAGTAGCCCCACCGAAAAAAGAACCTCCGCGGGCTGCCCAGTGCAGGCCCGGGGGAAGTGTCGACCGAACACTTCGACATTTTTCGCGCCAGGTAGGGGCTTTTCCCCTTGCACGACGAGTTTCCGCCGACGAAGATGACCAAGCTTCCCTCAGCGGCAAACTCTCCCTCTCCGCGTTCACGGCGAACCGTGACCAGCGGGGAGTACATGTCGACGCACTCAGGACGTAGTGTGTCGGTGCAAGCTGGTAGCCAGCAGCCGACTCCGGCAACACCGACTCCGGCAATGCAGGCCCCGACCAGTGTGGGATCTTCTGCAGCGCTGAGCGTACACCATGGGGGTGTGCTAGCTGCAGCAAGAGCACTGCTGCGCAATCCACCTGCTGGGGATGCGCCCCATTGAGCGACCCAACAGTGGGTCCACGAAGTGGACCGCCTCGTCGTCGCCGCCGCGAACCCTCGGTTCCGGCGAGGGCGACGCCCCGGTCAACCGGCTGTGTCGCTGACGCGCACGCCAACGGTTGACGGGCAAACGGCAGATTCCAGCTCCTCCAGGCTCCCGTCGACGGACCTGAGAAGGGAGCTGGAACGGTGCCACTTGGGCCAGGATGCCCGGGTGTACCTCGAGCGACGTCGAGAAAGGCGTCGCAACCATGAGGCTGGCGACAGCATGATGTCGGCCTCGACACAACCTGGAGGGCAGATCTTCGCCACGCGAGTCCTGCCTCAGGCATACGCCGCGCAGCATATGCCACAACCATATGCGCCGCAAGCAGCGCCCCCGGTCTATGGTACAACCTTGCCCATGCCGAGGTACACGGTGCCAAGTGCGAACCAAGCGTTCGCAGCGCCAATACCTGCAGCAGCAGGAGCAGGATGTGCGGCCTTTGCACCCCACCTTCGCTTCGCGAGGTGGCCGCGCAAGTTTCGGCCGCACCTGCCTGAGAAGTACGACGGTAGCGTCAACCCGGCGGAGTTCCTCCAGATCTACTCCACCGCCGTACTTGCCGCAGGAGGGGATGAGGCCGTCATGGCCAATTACTTCCCCGTCGCCTTGACCGGCCCAGCTCGGTCTTGGCTCATGAATCTCCCTCAGGGGTCCATAACCTCCTGGGGAGAGCTCTGCCGGCAGTTCGTCGCCAACTTCGGCAGCTCCTACACCCGTCCCAGCACGGAGCTTGACCTCCACGCCGTCAAGCAACAATCTCGGGAGTCGCTGCGCTATTTCATCAAGCGGTTCTCCCAGGTACGCAACACCATCCCGCATATTCAAAGTGCTTCTGTGGTGGTGGCGTTCCGACAGGGTGTCCGGGACGAGAAAATGCTTGAGAAGCTTGCGACCAGAGAGGTCCGCGATGTCTCTGAGCTCTTCAGCCTGGCGGACAAATGCGCCAGAGCAGCTGAAGGGCGGAACTGGCACTCTCTGCCAACCTCCGAGTCAGGAGGACAGCCCGGGTCCGGCGGTGCTGCCTATGGGGGTGGCAAGAAAGCCAAGAACCGGGGGAGTGGCAAGATGAAGTCATCGTTCACGGCTCCCGTCGCCGCAGCAGCGACGACTAGTGGACCACGGGGGCCACGCCCCGACAAAAGGCAGCGGCAGTCACCGGCCCCAGATAGTGACCAGGGCGGACTATGCCCCGTGCATGGCGCCGGCAACCATACTGCTGCCGAGTGCTGGGATATCCAGAGGCTCGCAGAGCGCTTCCGCAAAGGAAGACAGCAGAGAGCTGAAGCACCGCCCTACCCTCAGAGGAATGGCAAGCAGAAGGTCGATGCCCCAGTCACCGCCGCCCATCAGGTGGGGTTTCAGGAGCCTCAGCGTGTCATAAAGACAGTACATAACGGTGAGGGCTCCAGCTCGGACGGTGACGGGCCAGGGCAGTAGCCGGCTGCGGCTGCCGTCCCAGGTCAGTGGAGGCTGCACTGCTGCGGCGTCAACCTTGGAGAAGCCCCAAGTAGTCGCAGCAGCCCAAGTACCGACCACAATGGTGCAAGGTCGGGCCAGCCTCACCCGAGAGCACGCCTCCGTGCCTCGGACATACCTCCCGGGGGCCGCCCAAGGTCTGTCAACCCCTTGAAGGCCTTGCCAGAAGGGGAAGACGCCTTAGGTCATCCAAGACGAGCCCGGGTCCACCTACCCCTTGAAGGCCTTAGCCAGAAGGGGAGAACTCCCCGGCGGCCCCCAGGAGAAGCCGCGCAGGACCTGATCCAGCGTGAAGATAATAACCTCGTCGACGAGACTCGGCTGCAGGTAACACCCCACAACGCAAAGGTCTCGGCTGATGCTCTAAGCACTACCGCCAAAGAACCAAACGCGTCAGGGACCTGCAGAAGGGCAACCTGGTGTCGCGGCACGCTCTTTCCCGAGAGGGACCCATAAACTCTCCCCCAGAAGGGAAGGTCCCTTCCGAATCATGAAAGCTGCCGCCCCAGGTACACATGCCTTTCAACCGAGTGTGGGATCCGTTCCCAAAATCCTTGGCGTGGAGCAACACTGTAAGTCCTACTCCCCGAGCATCAGTAGAACAGGGTCATTCCCTTCTGTAATGAATCCCATAGGATTTAGGAACAGAGCTTGGGGCAGCTAAGTCTCAAGGGACGGTACAGGACTACGTCCAATTTAGTCTGGTTCTGACCCTAAGCGCGTAGAGTCTTGCTTCCCTTGTAGACGAGGCAGAATATTGCCTCCATGTACAGCCAGAATTCCACCTATGGGCATGAACACAAAAACCTGTTCTACTTAGCTCTCTCTCATGCGCTCATTTAAATTATGCATTAATTTTTATGATCGCACTATCTATGTATGTTCATCGTACATCTAGCTCCCCCTCTCCCGCGCTCATCCATAGTCAGCATTCGCTATCCTACCGAGGGCGGCTGTGCTTGAGGCACCTGCCGATGGCCGAGTGAGTCTCTCGGGCCTCCCCCAGTCAGGTGTTGCAGTGCCAGTTGGTCACCTCCAGGAAAGGCCTGCGTTGTGCATGGGGGGTCCAGGGTGCGTATCCGCTTAGCAGGCCATGAGCCCAAAGCATGTGCATCCTGCCCTCCGGAGGTACAGGGGAGTACAACCGCTTTGCCTGATCATGAACCCAAAGCACGTGCACTCTGCTTCCCCAGCGCACGGCCCGGTACTAGGGATCGGACGACCGTACCCGGACCTCGGAGGGAGCCGGAGCTCCGGCGCCTCAAGCACAGAATTGCCCAAGCCCCGTATAACGGATCAGGATCGTAAGACGAATAAGACTAGGAGACGGGAGGGGAGGATCCCCCGAGGAGAATTACGTTTCCTCTGCCTGTGTGCAGGACCTCCAGGTTACGGCAACGGGGACTGCATGAAGCGGGGGGAAAGGAGCTATCAACTACTCTGGCCTAGGACTGGAAGGACCGGGTCCCGCCCCTCCAGCAGGGGCGAGGCCCGAGGGCCCCACGTGTCCAGCGGGCCTGGAGCTCCCGCCTCCCCTGAGGGGGGGGGGCTCCGGACTCGCCACGTGGCAGGCGGAAACCGGACCTCCCCCCCCCCCCCCCCCCCCCCCCCCCCCCCCCCCCGCTTGGAGGGCTTCGAAAGCCCTACGTATCCAGCAGGGCCAGAGCTCCCACCTCCAAAGGAGGGGCTCCGGACCCGCCACGTGGCAGGCAGATTTGGAGCCCCCCATAGGGCGAGATCCGGAGATCCCCGGGGGCCCCTAACACGGTTAGGACCCGGGGAAGGTGTCTGTGCAGAGCTCCGAGATTGGAGAAGGCCTCTGAGTACCTTGCGGAGCTAAGGATTCAGTCAGGCAAAGCCAAGAAGGAGAGAAAAGGCATCACAGACACAAATATCTAAAAGAGTCAAACTATGCGAGGCTCCATGAGCTGGGCTACAGACTCGATAAAAAAGGGAGAAACAAGTCCTAAGGACCTCCCGGCTCCCGCCGGAACCTTGTGGCTACAAGGGCGGCCACATCCTCGACTTCAGCCCTGGCAGCTTCCTCCCGCTCCGCGGCTGGGCCCTCTCTCGCTGGTTCCAGCGAGAAAGAGGGGTCGCGGCTCTTGAAGCATGCCAGCACATGTGAGGCAACCTCTAAGGCTAGGCCGCGTCCCTCGGCCTCAAGCTCGCCGGCGACCACCGAGTCTAGCCTGTCCAGCTTGGCGCCGATCGACTCCAGCGCGGGGATCACCTCCGCCACCTTCAACGCAGGAGCCGCTGCCCTCACCGGACTGAAGCCAAGAGGGATCAGGGCGGACCCCGCTCGATCAATGAAGCTTGAGACTGCAAGAGCCTCGGAGGACCGCAAGGCCAAGAGCTCCTCCACCTCGCGGCAGGCTGCCTGCAGGGCCTTTAGGTTTCTCTCGGAGAATTCCTTCTCCTAGGCCGCCAGGGAACTCTCCCGAAGGTGGAGAGTCTTGGCAAGCCGCTCCAACTCAGAAGCCTTGAAGTCGGCGGCCAACTCCCGTTCCAAGACCGCCCGGCGTTCGCGGGAGACCTGTTCCCCCCTCAGGTCGAGGTCTGCCTTCAGAATCTCTAGCTCCTCGATCCGAGCTCGAAGGTCACCCTCGCCCGCTGCCAGCTGCGCGGCGACCCTCTCCGCCTCGGCTGCCGTGGAACGCTCCCGTTCCTCAACGGCGAGTTTACGACGCTCCATCCGCTGCCGTATCTCCTCAGCGGCAGAGAGGCTCTCCTCGGCCCGGGCGTGTGCCTCCAGGGCCTCCCTGTTGATCCGTCGTGATTCGGCGTCCATACGGTTGACAGCCCGCTTCAGCCGGTCGAGGAGCACTTCCCTGAAGTCGAGCAACTCCTGCCTGGAGTCGAGCTCGCTCTTAACCTTCGCAGTCCGCTCCCGCAAAAGGTTCCCCCAGGTGAGGAGGCGATCCCGTTCAACTGTATACTCCTACCGCTCGCGACCTACTGCAGCCAAGACCTGCCGGACGCTCGTCTCGGCAAGCGCGAAGGCATCTGCCAGGGGCAATGGAGCAAAAGAGGCCGGGGCAGTTCCCCCGACCTCCTCCATCACCTCGTCCTCAAGAGGAGTCGATGCACCAGCAACCAAGACGAAACACCGGTCAGGAGAAGCTGGCGCCGGGGCTCTGGCAGCCGGACCTGCCGGGCCCTCTCTAGCTTCTGGCTTCTTGACCTGTGGAGAGGGGCGAGCCGGGGAAGGCGGCGCTGGAATAAAGGCCGGGCCGCCTGGTGCCGGGTCGACCTGCGCTGGCTAGGTGGCCGCGGCGGCCGTCTCGGCAGGAAGAGATGACGCCACCGCGGAGTCCGGGCACACCGGAACAGGAGAAGCTCACGCTGGCTTGGGGGCCGCGGCAGTTGTCCCAGGTTCCGAGCGCAACGGCATACACTCCCCGCTAGCCAGAGATGGCCGGGAAGCACAGACACTCCAGCGGGCTCTGAACCCCGACTTCCGAGCCGGAGTAGGACTCCCAGAGCCCGCTGCTGTCACTGACGGCCGCTCCGCAATCGCTTGAACTGGCGGAGCAGGGGACGCCCCAGAAGCTCCCCTCAACGCATCAGCCCGGGGCCTCTTTGAGTCGCCACCGGAAGGAGTGCCAGGCACTCCAGATTCCCAACTTGGCACAGACGCCGCCGCTGGAGGAGATCGAGCGCGCTTCTTCTCTGGTGGCGGGTTGGAGGCCATGGCGAGGGAGGACTCAAGGGCAAGAGGGCAAAAGCACAAGAGTCCAAGAAGAAACGCTGGGAGGTGCGAAGGGAAGCCGCAATGCGGGTAAGATCCCCTCTAAAAACCTTCCCAGGTGCAATTCCAGGCGGTTCGGAACTCTTCGAATACGCCGCATCGGCAACCGCTTTGGCTCCTAGACCGAGCGCCGATGACAGGTGGACCCAAGCTGCCCAACTGAAGCGGTGGGCCAAGGAGTTAGTCTCCTGAGAAGATGAGCCGACAAGGCACTTTGGCGGTTCCCGAAGAAAGCGCCGCAACGTGCAGAAGTGGCAGCCTTGGGAACTGCCGCAGTAAAAGCAACCATCAAGTGGGCGCACGCTCCCACGATCCCGCGGCCGTTCGTGCTCCGGCAGGGGTCGATGCGGGACTTAGAGAAAGTGCGCGGATCAGAAGAGACGGAGGTCCCACCTCGAGCTCGCTATCTCCCCCGAGATGGGCCCGGGGGCCACTGTCGGTACCTGTGATATGGGGTACCCCCGCGCACAGGGGAAAATGGCTAAGGAAATCGCCCTTCTCCGCAGGGAGAGCTCCGAAGGCGCCACGCGTCCGGCGGGGCCGGACCTCCCTCTCCTCAGAGGAGAGCTCTGGGCCCGCCACATGGCATACAGAGGCCGGACCTCCCCCTCCGCGGGAGAGAGGTCCGAAGGTGCCATGTATCCGGCGGGGCCGGACCTCCCTCTCCTCAGAGAGGAGCTCCAGGTCCGCCACGTGGCCGACAGAAGCCGAACCTCCCCCTCCGCGGGGAGAGGTCCGAAGGCTCCACGTGCCCCGCGGGGCCGGACCCTCCTCTCCTCTGAGAAGGGCTCCGAGCCTGCCACGTGGCCAGCAGAACGGCGCTGCCTGCCCCCGAGCGATAGGCAGCGGGCATAAAGACGCCCCATACCTTGCCCGTACAAGGTATTCAAGGCCCGCGTCTTCCCAAGACGCGAAGACACGGAGCACGCCTCTGTCAGGTGCCGTTGCACCCAGTCGCATCACAGACTGGCGCGCAGTGTCAGAGCCTGCCAGCCAATAAACGCAGCGACAAGACATTCCATGCCGCCCGCGCCGTCATCAACCACTACCACTAGCATGCGGCATGGGCAGGGCTGCAAGACGGAGACTCAGAAGCCTTCACCAGAGACAACTACCGGCATAACTGCAGATACGGTAGATGATAGACAATCTCCTCGGGACCACCTGTCGGGTCCCGGGCCCCCTTGTAAGCCACCCGAGTCTTGGACTATAAAAGGCTCGGGTAGGCGACGATAGCGAGGGTTCGCACCTCTGCAACTCATACGCTAGCCATTCACACCCAAGCTGTAACTCACCCCCAAGCTCAGGACTCCGGTTCTGAGCAGCAAGCAATACAGCGAGCTCCATAGCTCGCCGTGGACGTAGGGTTTTACGCTCCGGCGGCCTGAACCACATAAAAACTCACCGTGTCAAGCTCTTACTAACTCGTCCATCTGCGTAAGCTCTCCGCAAGGGACTAGCCCCACCGAAAAAAAGAACCTCCGCAGGCTGCCCAGTGCAGGCCCAGGGGAAGTGTCGACCGAACACTTCGACAAACGTGGACCAAGGTAGAAATGGATGTATTTAAGGACCCTATTTTCTTAAAAACTATTTTACAAATGTGTGGGTGGAAGGTGTTATTTAATGGGGTCACTTTATTCATCTTACCCCAACTTTTATTCAAAATACAAATTTTGTTTAAATCCTATCTAACTTAATTTTAAATGCTTTATGTTTTAGATGGTTCGCATGATCCGCACCGCCTGCAAGTCCACTGGAGGGAGAGTTCCGGTAGTTGCCCTTGCCTTGAGAGAGGAGAACCGTCCGGTGACGTACCACTCCTACGGATTGGCAGTAGGAGGCTTGCTCCGTCTTCGGCGTATGCTCCACGCTGCCGGCAATACGGGCAAGCTAATCATACACTACAGCTCCACCCGGACCATCTGTGAGAAGCGGGAAGAATGGAGTTCAGAAATGAGGATTATCCATGAAAATCAGCTGCTCAAGATCCACCGCTCTCCAGCTTGTCGGGCGACACAGGTCGATGCTGAGAAGGATGTCACCTGGGAGGCCATCACCTGCCAGAGTCACATCAACCGTCGCCACCTGGACAGGACTGAGTACGTGTATGTCCTCCAGCGTGAGAGTGGTACAGCGGAGTACAAGTACCCGCCAGTGCAGCAGGGGACTTCCCATGAGCACATGGACCTGTGCTTGGAGGATGCTGCTATGCTCTGCACTCGACTGCAGGAGTGCCAGCAGGAGCTCCAGGATGTTTGTGACACCCTGAAGGAGACTGAGGCGTTGCTTCGAGCCAGCTTGAGGGCGAGAGAAAGAGGAGATGTGAATGAACTGTGTGTCACCGTGAATGACACATGGACTCCTGACTCCCCAGACTGCCCGGCGAGCAGGCGTCGCCGCACTTCTCCACCAGCAGCTTCCCCACCCAAAGCGGAATCAGAGGGCAGCTGCAATAATGAGGAAGACCCCGAAGAGCCAGCTCAGTGATACGAGTCGTTTAGAGTTATTTCCCTTATTTCAGCAAGTTATCGAGTAGGCGAGTCAATACCTTGGTTATTTGTGTGTTAATGTTTGGTGTGTGAAGTGAGTTGTGGAAGCCATGGCCATTTGTCCACAACCTCGTCTTTAGGTTGCTTTGCTTTGGTGTGTGAACCCCTATGAATTAAGAGTGCATTTATTTTTTGCGTGAGACGTGACTCCCAAAAATCTACGTGAAACCCTTAGAAAATGTTAATATATTAAGACCTCAAAAGTTTAAATGTAAACAAGCAATTTGGTAAGTTAATACGTAATGCTTTAAGTTAACATTTGATTGATCATGATAGATGGCTGGAAGAGGAAAGGGCCGTGGTGCCAACCCCACCAACAACAACGATGAGGCCGGCAATCCTCATCTTTCTGGAGGACAAGACAGGGGTGGTCGCCGTGAAGGAGCTGACCCTATCCACCAAATGCTTGAAAATCAGAATCAGCTCATCCAGAGTCTGACTCAAGTGGTGGCCAACTTGCACCAAGCTCCACCCCCACAAGCTGCACCACGCCAACCAAGGTTGAGTGAGTTTCCTGGGACTCAACCCTTAAAGTTTGCAAGTGCTGTTGAACCTCTGGAGGCAGATGACTGGTTAAAGACCATAGGAAGCAAGATGAGAATCATACAGTGCCAAGGGTATGAGAGGGTGCTGTTTGCCTCTCACCAATTGCATGGACCTGCTGCTGATTGGTGGACCGCTTACATGGCAGCCCATCATGACCCCGAGAACATCACTTGGGAAGAGTTCAAGCACAGCTTCCGCAACCGTTACATACCAAGGGGTGAACTTAAAAACAAGAGAAAGGAGTTCTTGGGACTGCAGCAAGGAAACATGACTGTGAGGGAATACCTCACTAAATTCACCCAACTATCCCGTTATGCACCACGGGACATCGAAACTGATGAGCAGAAACAGACTGCTTTGTGGAAGGACTTACTATAGAAATGCAGTGTACAATGTCCTCCAACGAGTATGAAAGCTTCCAAAAGATGGTAGACAGAGCATTTGTTGTGGAGAGGAAGCTGAAGGCCTTGGAAAATAAAAACAAGAGGAAGGCGGGATGGTCACACCAAGCCTCAGGTAGCAACACACGCCCACGTCTGATGCAGCAACCCGCAGGGCAGACGAGCCGTGCCGTGGTACCCTACTCAGCACCGAGAGGGTACAATCCGAACTTCAGGCCTCCAGCTCCAGCACAGCCGCAACGTCATTTTGTGCAGCAGCCTCGCCCAACATATCAACCTCGACCAACAGGACAAGGACCACAGAACCAACCCCAAGACAACAAAGGCCAGGCACCTAAGGTTGGGGTGCAATACTTCAACTGTGGTGAAGTGGGGCACTACGCCCACAAGTGCCCAAAGAAGAAGCCCATGCAGCCACAGCAGGAGAATGTGATGCGAGGACGGGTGAACCACGTGACCATGGAGGAAGCGCAAGAGGCACCTGACGTGGTAATTGGTAAGTTTCCTGCCAATTTACACATTGCAACCCTGTTGTTTGATTCTGGTGCTACCCACTCGTTCATTGCTCAAGGGTTTGTTAAGAAGCATGATCTAGCAACAACACAAATGAACCATATGCTAGCAGTGAACTCTCCAGGGGGAGAAATAAGGACAAGACAAGTGTGCCCCAAGGTGAATCTAGACATTAATGGGGTAGTATTTACTGCAAACCTCATAGTGATAGACTCACAAGGCATAGATATTATTTTGGGTATGGATTGGTTGACCAAACATAAGGGAATCATCCATTGTTCGACAAGAACGGTGGAACTAACTCACCCTAGTGGCACAAGAGTGAAGTTCATAACTGTACAAGAACCTAGGAGGGACCTTAAACTCAATCACGTTGAGGTGGAAGTGGGAGAGATCAGGATCATCAGGGAATATCCAGATATTTTTCCGGAGGAGTTGCTAGGTATGCCCCCCGATCGTGAAGTGGAATTCTCGATTGAGCTAGTGCCTGGAACAGCCCCGATATACAAGAGACCTTATCGGATGGACTCCAAACAGCTGGAAGAACTCAAGGAACATTTAAGAGAATTGACAGAGAAGGGGTACATTCGTCCTAGTTCCTCCCCATGGGGAGCTCCAGTGATATTTGTGCCCAAGAAGGACGGAACCCAAAGGTTATGCATAGACTACCGTGCCTTGGATGAAGTAACCATCAAGAACAAGTACCCATTACCCCGCATTGAAGACTTATTTGATCAGTTGAGGGGAGCTTGTGTGTTCTCAAAAATTGATCTCAGATCGGGATACCACCAACTTAAGATAAGACAAACCGACATTCCAAAGACAGCTTTCGTATCTCGGTATGGGCTGTATGAATACACCGTCATGCCTTTCGGGTTAACTAATGCCCCGGCATACTTCATGTATCTCATGAACAAGATATTCATGGAATATCTGGACAAATTTGTGGTGGTTTTCATTGATGACATTCTCGTCTTCTCCAAATATGCAGAAGAACATGAGGGACATCTAATGTTGGTGTTGCAAAAGCTGAGAGAACACCAACTAAATGCCAAGTTGAGCAAGTGTGAGTTTTGGCTGAAGAGAGTTCCCTTCTTAGGACATATAATCTCGGAGAGAGGAATCTCCGTAGATCCCGTCAAGATCAAGGATGTGCAGAAGTGGAAGACCCCTGAAAATGTCAGGGAAGTTCGAAGCTTCTTAGAATTGGCTGGGTATTATCGACGGTTTATCGAGGGTTTCTCCAAGATTTCGAGACCCCTCACCAAATTGTTGGAGAAGGGAACCACATTCACATGGACACCGCAGTGCGAGACGAGTTTTCAAGAGCTAAAGAAAAGATTGACAACGGCCCCAGTGCTAGTTATGCCAGATATGCAGAAGAACTTTTCGGTGTACTGCGATGCCTCTGGAAACGGGTTGGGATGTGTTCTCATGCAAGAGGGGCATGTAGTGGCTTATAAGTCCTGGCAGCTCCGGAAACACGAGAAGAACTATCCTACGCATGACTTAGAGCTAGCCGCAGTGGTACACGCGTTGAAGATTTGGCGGCATTACTTGATGGGGGAAGAGGACAGAGATATATACGGATCATAAGAGCTTAAAGTATATTTTCACACAGCCAGATCTCAACCTCAGACCAAGGAGATGGTTAGAGCTAATCAACGACTTTGATGTGGGCATCAACTATCATCCTGGGAAAGCGAACGTCGTGGCAGATGCTTTAAGCCGGAAGGTGCAGATCAATAGGTTGAGCTTAAAGGACATGCCTACAGAATTGAAGGAAGAGGTTGTAAAACTCAATCTATGTTTGGTGAATAGCGGTGAGGCCATCGCAATAGAAGTGGACTCCACATTAGAGCAAGACCTACGCAACAGTCAGAAGAATGACGAGAAGATACAAGAGATTAGAGAACTCATCAAGGATAATAAAGCCCCTGGGTTCAGAGAGGTTGAACAAGGTACGGTGTGGCACGGGAAAAGAATCTGTGTGCCTGAAGTGAAGGAGATCCGTGAATTGATTTTGAAGGAGGCTCATGATTCAGACTATTCCATTCATCCTGGGAGTACGAAGATGTATCATGACCTCAAGAGCAGGTATTGGTGGTATGGCATGAAGCGAGATGTCGCGGAACATGTTGCCCTATGTGACACATGCCAGTTGGTGAAAGCAGACATCAACGACCCGCGGGATTATTGCAACCACTCAAAGTGCCTGAATGGAAATGGGAAGAAATAGGTATGGACTTCATAGTGGGACTACCCAGGACCCAATCGGGATATGATTCGATATGGGTCATGATCGACAGCCTAACCAAGGTAGCTCATTTCATCCCCGTGAAAGAAAGCTACAGTGGATCCAAATTGGTGGAATTGTACATGTCAAGGATCATGTGTTTCCATGGAGTGCCAAAGAAGATAGTGTCGGACCGAGGGACACAGTTCACCTCAAGGTTCTGGCAGAATTTACATGAAACCATGGGAACCCATCTAAATTTTATTTCTGCCTATCACCCCCAGACTGACTGGCAGACGGAAAGAACCAATCAGATCCTTGAGGATATGCTGAGAGCGTGCGCGCTCAAGAACAATAGGAGTTGGGATAAGAATTTACCGTATGCGGAGTTCTCCTACAACAACAGCTATCAAGCTAGTATGAATATGTCACCATTTGAGGCGTTGTATCGGAGGAAGTGCAGAACTCCACTATTTTTGAACCAAACAGGGGAAAGTAAAGTGTTTGGGCCCGAGGTACTAAAATAAGTCGAGGCGAAAGTGAGGGAAATCCGCAACAACTTGAGGATAGCACAGACACGACAAAAGAGCTATGCCGATGTACGGAGAAGAGAGCTCATTTTCAACGTGGGAGACTATGTCTATCTCAAGGTGTCCCCTATCCGAGGACTTCGTCGGTTCAAGGTGAAAGGAAAGTTATCACCTCGATACATCGGACCCTTTCAGATTCTGGATAGGAAAGGCAAAGTGGCATATCAACTCGAACTACCGGCTCGCCTATCGGATGTGCATGATGTATTCCATGTGTCACAGCTAAAGAAATGTTTGAGGACGCCTGAAGAGATGTTACCCATGAATCAGGTTGACGTAGGAGAGGATCTGTCTTATGCCGAGCAACCGGTCAAAGTTTTGGAGACAATGGAACGCCTCACGAGAAATAAAAGAATCCGGATGTGCAAGGTGCAGTGGAAGCATCACTCGGAGGAGGAAGCCACATGGGAGCGAGAAGACGAGCTTAAGGCACAGTTTCTGAAATTGTTTTCCTAGAACCACCAATCTCGAGGATGAGATTTCTTTTAAGGGGGTAGAGCTGTAACACCCCAAAATCTACTAAAGAGGGGAATTTAAAATTTTTTGGACGTATTGCATGTGGTGCAGAAATTCAAATTTAAATTGGAATTCAAATTCAAGTCCAAACAGAAAAGAAAAGGAAAAAAAAAAGAAAAAGAAAAAACCCCAACCGGCCAGTGGGCCGAAACCCGCCAGCCGGCCCAATCCCCTGCGCCAGCCCAAGACCGCACGCCCCCTCTCTTCCTCTCACTGACACGCAGGGCCCGCGTGTCATCTCCTACCTCCCGCGCGCCAACCGACCGGACTCTTCCCTCACGCCCGATCGCAACAAACTCCGGAAACCCGCGCCCCCAGCCCGATTTCCGGTCCCGGACGTCTCCAACTCGATCCCAACAGACTGCCGCCCTCCCTTGCCTATATAAACACCGACAATCGCCCTGTTTTTCCCCCCGATCGGCCGTTCTTCTCTCCGGTGAGAACCGAAGCTTCGATCACCGTTTTCTTTCGATCCTTGCTCGGATTTTCTGATCTAACGCGCTGATCGTGCTCCACCGCCCCCAGGGAGCCCTGCACGTGAAGGAAGTGACAAGTTTCGCGCCCTAGCATCGGTTCCGACGAGCACCGAGGAGCAGCTTCAACCATCGTCGTCGCAGAGGCGAATTCTGACCTCCCCAAGCCCGAGAAACCCCTAGGTGAGCTCCCCTACCCCTCTGCAGTCGATCCATGTGAAAAACTGCAAGATTTAACGTATAGAGGCAAGGAACCGAAGCTGCACCGGCGAGATCGCCAACCCCGCCGCCGCGCGCCACCGCGCGCACGGGCAAACTCCGGCCACGAGCGATGTGGCCCCTTGCGGGCCGTCTATTTTAAATCGCACGGTAGAAATAAAACCCGCGCGTACCGGTTCGGCGATCTAATCTGAGCCGTCTATTTTAAATCGGACGGTCCACATCAGCCCCGCTTTATAAAAGGCCAGGATTCTTACGTGCTACCGCCTGGGGATCTCGGAAAACACGAGCTAGCCCCGGAAACTTCTGATCTAGCCCCTGGAACTTCAGAAATTCGTGTAAATTCATTTAAAAATCTGTTTTAGCCCCTGGACTTAATAAAAATTAGGAAAACCCCTCTGTTATGTGTTGTTAGACCCCTGGAAATTTATGAAATAGCAAATTAGACCCTGCAGTAGGGAGGATTTACCTTTTTGACCCTACATGATATTAAATTTAGAAATTTGAATATGTGACTAGGATTTAAATTTAAAAGGTGAGGCAAACACATGTGCAAATTCAAATTTGAACTCTCCTAGCACTTGGAAAACTTTAGAATGAGTTAAAAATAGATTTTTGGCTGAAATGAAATCTGTCTAAATGTTGTTCATGTTTATTAGTTCTAGTAACACATTTTTAGGCTAGGAAATAATTCTAAAAACTGATAAAATAAATTTAAATTAGTTCACATCAGAGGAGAAGTTCAAAAATATATTATTTAATATTTTAAATCAGAACCTATTCTGTTTAGATGATATGTCCTACTATTTAATATTAAAACTCACTTTTAGGCATAGAAAATAAATCTGAAAAATATAGGAAAATAGGTATGCATAATTAGAAAATGATAAATGAAGTCTCCAAATCCAAAAACTTCAGTTTAGGATTTGGTAGAAGATCTGAAAACCTATTTGGAGTAGGGAATTACCTTTCATGCAAACTTGGTAGCTAAGAAGTGTATTAATTAAATACAAAGAATTTGTTCAAATTGGAAATTCATATATAGTGTGCAAACAGAAATCTGAATACAATAGTTAGAAATCATATATATATGTTAAAAGTGCATGTAGGTCAAAATTCAACACATGTAGAGTAACCACAACACTTAGAAATGTGAATGACTTTCATAGGTATGTATGTGTGGTTTGTATGAAGTGAAAGTGTGAACTGTGTCTTATGGATTGTTGTTTTCTTTTGCTATGTGTATTGGCATGAGTAGAACCTGCCCCAGAGCAAGTTCTCCATTTCTAAGACCAAGACTTTCCATTCCCAGAGTAGCAGGAAGAAGGCAAGTGTCCTTGACCACTTTGATCCTATGCTAGGATGTGTAGATAGAATTATTTGCATTGTCAATTGAAATATGAAACCCATGCTAGCACTACAGGAAACAGGGCAACATACGACAGCCTGTATAACATATGACGGCTAGCTGTCGTATATAAACTTACATACGACGGTCAGCAGAGGCTGTCATATATAAGTTTATATACGACAGTACAGCCGTTGTTTAGTATATGGCTGTCGTATATAGTTGTTATATACGACAGCTAACCCTAGGCTGTCGTATATAGCAGTTATATACGACAGCCAAACCAAGGCTATCGTAAATAAGCTTATGTACGACGGCCACACCATGGGCCGTCGTAAATAAGGCTTATATACCCGCGGGCCCGGGTCAGCGCGGGCATTCACGCCCGCGCCGACCTGAGCCCCCGCAGCCCTAAACGCCACCGCCGCCCGCCCGCCGCCGCCCGCCCGCGACCGCCAGCCGCCGCCCCGGCCGCCGCAGGATCGCCACAGCGCTGCCCCACGCGCTGCCTAGCCCCCCGCGCTGCCACGTCGCCGCACCGCCCGGACCTGTGCCTGTCGCGCGGTGCGCTGCCGTGCCGTGCCGGTCCGCCTCCACGCTATCCGCCGCTCGCCGCGCCGCTTCCACCGTGAGGTAAGTCGCCCGCCTCCCTCCCCATCTAGAAAGTTTGGTTTTTTAATTACCAATTGTTTAGATTATGATTGTTTGTTTTTGATTGTTTAGTAGCTAATTCTTTAGATTTAGATGAATTGATATGCTTAGATTTAATTATTACCCAGGTTTATTTGAATTGCTAGCTAGGTGTTTTTTAATTGCTTAGAATTGATAAGCTTGTTAACTTCGGTAATTATGTTTGTTTAGATGAGTTGTTAATTGCTTAAATGATTAATGCATATGAGTTAATAGTTTAATTGATTATTGTTTCGATTGTTTGAGTGTTTAAAAGTACTATATGTATATAAATGGGCTTAGAGCCCGATACGACCCATTTAGTGGTAACGTATACGTCTACAAAAGCACGATGTGAACAACCTAGGCCGCCTCGCCCTACCCCCCACCCCCTCCCCCCCTCCCCGCGGCGTTCGGCCTCTAATCCCCCATCCCCCTCCCCCCCCCCCCCCCCCCCGCGGCTTAGCCAGCGCTCGGCCTCCGACACTCTACCGCGGAACTGCCAATCCTTCGGCGCTCAGCCTCCTCCGCCGCGGGACTATCGATATGCCGGCACTCGTCGGCCTCCATTGACCGGATGCCGAGGATCTGCCTGCGCTCAACCTCCCACAAACGCAGGTCAGTCTGCTCCCCCTCTCCCCCCCACATTGGTTTCCTCCGTCGACAGCGCCACCCCCGCCCCTTCCTTTCTCGGAAGATGTATCACCTCCTGTGCGCGGGTGCCGCCACCGCCTCCCCTGTGTGCAAGCGCCGCCGCCGTATTCACCTGCCTTACGCTGGGATCTAAGGCGATGAGACGCCTTACGATCCCCAGGCGCCTTACCGCTTAAGCGTCGCTTAAGCGACGCCTTAACAACTATGGTTCTTTCCTTCTCTCTATTGTTCTTTCCACTCTCTCTTTGAAATGACTCAAAAATGAAAGATTGACGTAAACCTTTACAATATGCGTCACCCGTTTCGAACCGGCCCGTCTCACATGTGTTACGCATGTGAGGCGTGTAGGTTCGGAATTGTCCCATTTTGGACAGCCTAGGAGTGACCGAGAGGGTGTGCTTATGATGAGACGCGGGGTCTAGATTTGGAGGTAGTTTCGACAGCGTAACCCTAATGTTCTCCGCTGCTCCACTTTTGGACGTGCAGTTGGAGAACAGCGGGGTTATGCTGCCGAAATTTTGTTTGAATCTAGACCTCGTGTCTTGTCATAAGCAAGTTCGTCTCGGTCACTCTTGGGTGGGTTTAGGACCTATCCTTTCCAATAGATATAGGTCCGTGACATAAATAAATAATAAACTAACTATAAGTTCTTTGACTTAAAACTGCAGAGTTAAACATGTGTGAAGACCGTAGTTGGATGTATACCGGTTGGAACAAGGCAAACTGGTCACTCAGATGAGTGGTATGCCGGGACAGACGACTTTATTGATCGAGTGTTCTCGTTGTCTACGACCGATAAAGTTCGTTGTCCATGTGCGAAATGCCGGAATACTAAGTTTCTGGACAAAACAACATTGTTATTATACTTGTGCAGAAATGGTTACATGCCATATTATGAGGTCTGGAGTTTTCACGGTGAGTCTGCTCCTCGAGTCGTTCATGTAGTGGAAGATGATGATGATGATGATTGTCCGGGTGTTGACAGGATTGATGAGATGTTACAAGATATACAAATGAAGGATCCGCCCACAAATGAGGCAGACGCATTCTTTAATCTCTTGAAACCTTCTGAAGAGGTGTTGCATGATCATACTGAAATGACTCTTCTTACTTTCATGACCAGATTTATGGCAATCAAATCTAAGTATTTCTTCTCTAATAATTGCTACAATGATATGATGAAACTTATCAGTGATGCTCTTCCACATCCTCATAAACTGCCCAAAGATATGTATCACTCAAAGAAATTACTATCTGGACTGGGTATGAAATATGAAAAAATTGACGTGTGTCCAGATAACTGCATGCTATTCTAGAAAGAGCATGACAAAGAGAAGAATTGTTTAAAGTGTAGAAAATCGAGGATTGTCGAAGTTGTCAATGACGATGGTGATAAAGTAATGACAGATGTTGCACATAAGCAATTGCGTTACTTGCCTGTGACACCTCGGTTGAAGCGGTTGTTTCTTTCTAAAAGATCGCAGACACATGAGATGGCACAAAGAAGGTGTGCGTGAGAACAAAGATGTGTTGACTCATCCGTCGGACGGTGATGCATGGAAGTCTTTGGACTCTTTTCATCCTGCTTTTGCTAGTGATGTGAGAAATGTTCGAATCGGGTTAGCGACGGATGGTTTTTCACCTTTCAGTAGAAATGCCACACCATACTCCTGTTGGCCCGTCTTTGTTATTCCGTACAACCTACCACCTTCTCTTTGTATGAAGTACGAGTTTATGTTTCTTAGCCTCATTATACCAGGACCAGATCATCTGGGATCACGTATCAATGTGATGTTGAAACCATTGATTGAAGAATTGAAAACGTTGTGGATTGGAGTTGAAGCGTATGACTGTTACAAGAAGCAGAAATTCAACCTTCGAGCTGCTTATTTGTGGTCTGTCCATGATTTCCCTGCGTACGGCATGTTTTCTGGATGGAGCACACATGGTCGTTTATCGTGTCCCATATGTGCGTCTGACACAGAGTGTTTTCGACTTACATACGGTGGCAAGATAAGCTACTTTGATTGTCATAAGCATTGGCTTCCTCGAAACCACCCATTCAGGCAACAGAGGAATGTTTTCAGAAAAGATATTGTTGTCACTAAGGAACCACCTAAACGCCTAAGCGGGTGTGAAGTATCCGATGTGTTGGACTTACTAGTCCCTGATGAAGCTCGCCCTGGATTCTTTGTAGGTTACAGAAATGTTCACAACTGGACTCATGTATGTGGAGGTTGGGAGCTACCATATGTGAAGTCATTGATACCGATGCATAATATTGATGTAATGCATCAGGAGCGTAACATGGCCGAATGTATCATAAGCACGTGCATGGATATCACGGGCAAAATGAAAGACAACTTAAAGGCTCAAAAGGATTTAGCTGAGATTTGTAATCGACCTACTCTTGAGCTCTCTAAAAGTGGTGGTAAGCCACGTGCTTCTTTCGTGCTTCGACCTAATGAAAAGAAACAAGTTATGGAATGGTTGAAAACTTTGAAATTCCCAGATGGTTATGCTGCTAGTCTGAGATGAGCCGTGAATGTTAAAACGGGAAATGACACGACCCCAAAGGTCTTGTCGAGCCAGGATCACGCTGAGGGGTGCTGCGTTGCACAGCACCGGATAACACACGTCAAAGGTACAAAGCGGAAGCAAAATTTTATTACATAAACAAGTTTATGAACATGTTGACATCAAAATAGTTCCAGTCTACACTCACGGGCGTAGACTACGCATCAAGTCCACGTTCAGCCCTTGAACGTGTCCTTGCTAGCACACACGCACACTAACTCTGCGGCGTGCACGACTCCCACTCGACGGGTTCCCCTCCTGGGGTTCCGTCTCCTCTTCGGGAGTCCCTTCCTCATAGAACCCTGCAAAAGCTTCAAACACAAGCAGTGAGCACGAAGGCTCAGCAAGTCTGACCCGTCTCACCTAAACATGGAACTTCTAAATGAGGGGTGGTGGGTTACATGAGGTAAAAATCATTTGCAAGGACTCGCCTAATTAGTAGAACCTTACTTTCAAGTTTTAGCAGGAGGTTGTGGAGAACCTTACGCTAAGGTACACGAGAGAGCCGCAATCAAACAAGAAACGCATTTCTCTCATGTACTTTGCCCAAAGTTGAAATGAACTTTAGTTAGCTCTAAACTACAGCAAGTCATTAGCAATCAAGTCCATCTTTCAATCAGCAACATTTTAACATGTAACTAGCCTGTTCTTTCTACATCACGGTACAGTGAACAAGTGGTACTCACTGACCGCGAGGGACGGCGATTATAATCGAATTACACCTGCAGGGTTACCCGAACAACCCGTCACGTACGCCCGTACTCGATGTTGCCTACAACAACCGTCACGGACGCCGTACGCGACTACCTTTCACCCGTTAGCCAAATGTTGAACCGGTCCAATCGTCCCGAGCAAGAGGTCTCTGCACGCGCATTTCAGTGCCGCCAGCCGATTTACACCTCGAGCTCTCAATCTACCCTCTGAACGACCAGGTATGCCTCAACACCCAGCTACCCAAGTTACATCAGTTTCCCGGTTCCCATATAGCCGATAGGTCTTCGGTACTGTTCTAGCTTGTTCAACATGCCCGCACACGGCTCGGTCCTCAATCGACACAAGCGGAGCTACAGCACGCAGGCCCCAAAGTCCTGTTGCCCTTACCCTCCGCTTGGTCTCATTTTCTTGCCATGTGTTTCATGTGCTATCACTACCCGAGTCGAGTGCCTCTAGCCTATGCTCGCGAGTAGTTCCAACTACTCGACTTGTACCGAATCCTACTCTATCTTAGCAATGCAGTGGCTAACAGGTTTTCAATCCTAATCCCAACCCATGGCTTTCTTGGCTATGCACTTGGGTTCCCAAACAAGACTCTAATGCAAGGAACAATAGTATTCATGTATGTGCTCAAAACAATAAAAATTTGTAAAAGGTTAATGCAAACCGGAGCTTGCCTTGCTGCTCTTGGTCAGGCTAGCTGCTCCTCCGGAGTAACGAAATCTAGGACTTCAGGTTCCTCCTCGACCTTAGCGACTACATGATAGAAACAATACATGTATTAATTTCAATGCAGTTGTATTAACTTTTAACTTGTGAAGTCTATAACTCTTACTAGACAAGTACAATGACTGTAAAAATTTTACTGTGGCCTGGTTACAACCTAAACAGAGACTTGGTCAAGTTTTAGTTGCAGCAAAGCTCATTTGAGCCCTCCACAATTAATCATGTACTTGACCTTAATTGAAGGCTTTTAGGGTGTTCTAAGGATTTTCATGAAACAAACTATGACTTTCTGAAAACTAGATCTTCAGAGGGTTATAATGGAGTTGGTCTCACTTAATTTGAAGGTTCCTAACTAAAGATATGAGCTAAACAATTTCAGAGAAAATTCTGAAAATGTTTCTGAACATTTTCTATTTTCTCTGGAACAGTTTCACTAATCATACCATTAGGTGGATCAAATGAGCTCAAATGGGTCTGAAATTTTTATGGTAGTTCAGGTATATTTTGGTGAACATCCCAGCAAAATTGCAGGATTTTCCTCCAAAGGATTCTCCAGTTAAAATTCCTAACAGTTTAAATTTGAGGAATTAATTCTGGACAAGTAAGGGTTTTCACGAAGTGAAACTTGATTTTCTGGAAAGTGCTCAAAGAGCTGAATCCAGAAAAATTTGGTTCACTCGATTTGGAGCTTGCTAGCCAAAGTTATGAGCATTTGAAGTTTGAATGGAATCTGAAAATCGGGAGAAAAGTTTAAATCTGCCAGGGCCCGCAGGGACACGTGTTGAGCACCGAGGCGACAGCACACGGCGGCCCACAAGGTTTTTGCGCGCCAGCACACCCGATCCCGGCCGCAGCCCAATCCCGATTCAAAATATCTCCCGCTGACAGCTGGGGTCCACCCCCTTCTTCAACCTCTCGCCGCCCGCGCTCCGCCGCCGAGGGACCTCGCCGGAGAGCTCGCCGGCAGCTTCTGTAAAGCTCCAAACTTCACGATCTTGGCCGCCCCTGCCTATTTTCAATCGGGGAACAGGATTCTGGGGTCAACTCGTCATGACAACGGCCGGTGCATGGTCGGCGACGAGCCGCCGCCTAGGAAAGACTTCGGCCGTGCCGGCTGACCTCTCTAGCACCTCAACTACTCGAGCGATCGGTCGGGAAGCATCAGTGGACCTCAGGGAAGGTCGATATGAGCTTGAGGCAGCTCGGGGGAGGCCCGAAGTAGGTCCTCACCGTGCGCCCGATGCCTCCCGTTTGTTCCGCCGTCGGTAAACTTCGAATTACGCTGGGTACAGAGGTCCTCCGGCCAAAGGTTGTGAAGGCAACTTGTGCATTACCGTGTCTAGTTTTTGTGAGAGCGGATTTAGGCCCTCTAATCCTTTCTAGCGTACGAATTCGATAGAACCGCACCCGAAGGTCGTTCTGCACACAGAAAGGGGAAAACTGGAAATTCACCGCCGGTGAGCAAACACTCGGGCTGTGGCTCGGGGGTGAGCAGCACCGGTCACCAGCGTGTCCAAGGGTGCCTTGGCTCGGGCGTGACAACACCCTGGTTGGGCTGTCCACGGGAGCCCGAGGTGCGATGGTTTTAAGTCACCGAAGTGATCTTTCGGCATAGCCGATATCAATCGGTTTCAGCTGAATTCTAGCAGTGGGAAAGACGGAGGAAGGTTTCTAGTACCTTGCCGTGGCTCTGGAGGGGACGGAGAGGCAGTGATCAAGCTTCCCTGATCAGCTCCAAGTGATCGGCAGCGATGGTGCGGTTCTGATGCGAGGAGGCAGCAGAGTGGGCGGTGATCGCTCCGATCAGGGCGGTGGCGTAGATAAGGGGGCTGTGAGGCGGTTCAGCACATCGGGGCGGCAAGCAGGTGGTGTCCCGGTCGCCTCTTCACCGTGGTGGCTGCTCAGTCCGGCGCAAGAACCCGAGCTGGGTTTTCAGTCGGTTTGAGTTGGAGTAGTGGCTGACATGTGGGTCCCAGTTCCAATTTTAACCTCTGAAATTTACTCCTAATCCCTGTTGTAAACAGTGAGCCCCATACTACCCATGGTAATTCAAATTATTCACCCATGAGCCATTTGAATTGAGTAGAATTCAAATTGGGTTTGATGTGAATGAAGTTCAGCACAAGTTCAGTTTTGAATTCAAATAAAGTTTGAATTTGTCCCACTTAGCTCATGTCAAGATCAACTCCAAATGGAGTGAAAATTGGTGTGTGAGCTCACAAAAATGTGCTGAGTAAGAATATTCCTCCCACTTTTAAATTCATGGGATAAAAACAGTTTGAATTTGAATGTGGTTTCAAACTGCCCTCTTTCTAGCTATACCCAAAATGACCTCAAAAAGGTTTTGAATTTGGGTGAAACTTGGCATGGACATTCTTAGCAATGTGTAGGAGTTTTCATATGTCCAGCCCACCTATATCACATGTGGAAAATACCACTTTTGCAATGTGTGAGTTTGTTCTCTAATGAGCATGTTGATGGTGGTTACTTGCTCTTCATTTGTGTTCATCATCTTTCCACAAATGAGGTGTGTGTGTGTGGTGATGAACACTTCAATTATGTGTCAAAACTGAGGCCCTTACATTCCTCCCCCCTTAAAAGAATCTCGACCCAAGATTATAAGGTGAAAATGAGAGAGAGGACGGTGGAAAATTACCGGATATGTGACGTGAAAAAGTCGGGGTAGTTAGCGCGAAGAAATTCTTCGCTCTCCCATGTCGCTTCGTCCATGGAGTGATTACTCCATAGAACCTTGTAGAACCACAACGTACGGTTGCGTGTGGTTTGGGCCCTTTCGTCAATAATCTGAACCGGTTCCTCCCGATATGTGAGATCCGGTTGCAGTTCTTCAATATCTTCCAGCTGAACGGTAGTTGATAGCTTGAGACACTTCCTCAGCTGGGAAATGTGAAAGACGTCGTGCACACCGGAAAGTGCTTCTGGTAATTTCAGCCGGTATGCCACTGATCCACATCTTTCGGTAATCTGGAATGGACCGACGAATCGGGGTGCCAACTTTCCTCTCACCCCAAATCTGTTCACGCCCTTCATTGGAGATACCCGTAGATATACGTGATCTCCAACTTCGAACTGTAATGGGCGCCTTCTCCGGTCTGCATACTGTTTCTGACGGGATTGAGCGGCTTTTAGGTTCGCTTGAATCAGTCGAACCTTTTCTTCCGCGTTGTTGACAAGGTCAATCCCGAAGGTAACCCTTTCGCCAGATTCACACCAATTCAGTGGTGTGCGGCATTTCCGCCCGTATAGCGCCTCGTAGGGCGCCATCTTGATGCTGGCTTGGTACCCATTGTTGTACGAGAACTCGGCTAACGGCAAGTGATCATCCCAATTCTTGCCGTGGTTGATAGCGCAAGCTCGTAGCATGTCTTCTAGGATCTGATTTACCCGCTCGGTTTGTCCATCCGTCTGCGGGTGGTATGCTGAACTACGGATCAGCTTCGTCCCCAAGGCAGCATGCAGCTGCTCCCAAAAACGGGACACAAATAAAGTGCCCCGATCCGATATGATGGTACGGGGTACGCCGTACAAGCATAGGATCCGTGAGATGTATAGTTCAGCGTACTTCTTGGCGTTGTAGTTTGTGTTGACCGCGATGAAATGGGCAACTTTGGTGAGC
Organism: Neostapfia colusana; assembly: GCA_030760725.1. Lineage (NCBI taxonomy): Eukaryota > Viridiplantae > Streptophyta > Magnoliopsida > Poales > Poaceae > Neostapfia > Neostapfia colusana. The sequence goes on from JASWHV010000010.1 coordinate 22,700,569, forward strand.
CGATCGACGATCACCCACACAGAATCATGCTTCTGAAAAGTGGTGGGTAAACCGACGATGAAGTCCATGCTCACGTCCTCCCACTTCCAGGTAGGAATGCCCAGTGGCTGCAGCAGTCCCGGTTTCCGCATATGGTCTGCCTTCACCCTTCGACATGTATCACACTCGGACACGTATTTTGCAGTCTCCTGTTTCATCCATGTCCACCAAAACTTTCTTCTGAGTTCTTGATACATCTTGTTGCTGCCGGGGTGAATAGAAAACTTTGACAAGTGAGCCTCATCAAAGATTTTCTTCCGTAATTCCGGGTTATGGGGTACGACGATCCGGTCCTTGAACCATAGGACGCCGTCTCCGTCCTTCCGGAAACATTTCAGCTCCCCACTATCTACACGTCTCCACAAATGTGACATGCCCTGTCATGTTTCTGAGCTGTCGCTATCTCTTTACGGATGGTGGGGATCAAAGCTAGGTTGTAGAGAGCTCCGTGTGGAATCACGTGTAGTGGTGGTTCGCTCTCTTCCAACGGTGTGATGGTCAGATTGTTGACGTGTGACTTGCGGCTCAGCGCATCTGCCACTACGTTTGCCTTGCCCGGATGATAATGGATCTCTATTTCGTAATCCTTTATCAATTCTAACCATCTTCGTTGCCTCATGTTCAGCTCCTTCTGAGTGAATATGTACTTGAGGCTTTTGTGGTCGGTATATAAATGTACGAGGTTACCGAGTAGGTAGTGCCTCCACATTTTTAGTGCAAGTACCACGGCAGCGAGCTCCAAGTCGTGGGTTGGATAATTCTGCTCATGATTTCTAAGCTGTCATGATCAATACGCGACCACCCTTCGGTCTTGCATCAACACACATCCGAGCCCAATGCCGGATGCATCGCAGTACACATCGAACGGTTTTGTTGTGTCTGGCTGCACCAAAACCGGTGCTGATGTCAGGTGCTTGACTAAAGCCTTGAATGCTGCTTCACATGTTGGACTCCAAACATATTTGGTAGCCTTCTTCAGCAGCTCTGTCATTGGCTTGGCAATCTTCGAGAAGTTTGGTATGAACCTCCGATAATATCCCGCGAGTCCGAGGAAACTCCGTACCTCGTGAACAGTTCTCAGGGATTTCCAATTCAGCACTTGAGTGATCTTGCTCGGGTCTACAGCAATACCCTCCGCTGAGATGATATGCCAGAGGAAAGGCACCTGCGATATCCAGAACTCGCATTTGCTGAATTTTGCATATAGCTTGTGATTCCACAGCCGTTGCAAGACTATACACAGATATTTCTTGTGATCTTCCTCCGACTTGGAATATACCAGGATGTCGTCGATGAAGACCACGACAAACTTGTCCAGCTCCGGCATGAATACCGAGTTCATCAAGTACATGAAGTGAGCTGGAGCATTGGTGAGGCCGAAGGACATGACCAGGTACTCATAAAGTCCGTACCTTGTCGAGAAAGCTGTCTTTCGAATGTCCTCAGCCCTTATCTTAATCTGATGGTACCCGGATCTTAAATCCATCTTGGAAAAGATCTTTGCTTCGACCAACTGATCAAACAACATGTCGATCCATGGCAACGGGTACTTGTTCTTGATGGTTATGGCATTTAATGGATGATAGTCCACGCAAAGCCGTAACGTCTCATCCTTCTTCTTGACAAATAATGCCGAGCTGCCCCATGGCGAGGAGCTCGGCCTAATAAAACCCTTCTCCAGAAGGTCCGTGAGCTGAGTCTTCAATTCAGCCAACTCCTTGGGCGCCATCTTGTACGGCCTTCGGGATATTGGCATGGTTCTCGGTGCAAGTTCAATCTTAAACTTCACCTCTCTATCGGGTGGCATCCCCGGCAAATCGTCCGGGAATACATCAGGGAACTCTCGGACCACTGGAATATCTTCCAATCTGATGGTTGTGGCTTGATAGACACTTGGAAGTTTTATTTCTGGACTGTCCAGAAATAATGAGTGAGACTCGTGCACTTCTGAGTTCAAGTGCACAACTCGAAGGACGGTGTCTAAAACAGCGCCGTGGCGGGTTAACCACAACATCCCTAAGATGACATCGACCTTTTGTCCCTGTAAGATTATGAGAGACGTAGGGTAAACTCTACCCTATAAGCACGATGGCGCTTTTGGGACCATCATGCTTGCTGAAATTTTCCCAACCGGTGAACAGATCACATAAGGACTATCGGTGGGTAGTATTTGCAAGCTATGTTTATCAATGAAAGCTTGGCTAATGAAGCTATGCGTGGCGCCTGAATAAAATAGTACTATAGCGGGATGCTGGTGGAGTTGGAACATACCCGCAAGGATTGGCTCGCCCTCCGGCACGTCCTCAATGGAAAGCTGGTGGACGGTGCCGGGCCTAGGGTTTGCCCTCCGCGCATTAGTAGGGTTCCGGGTATGATTCCTCCCCGGAAACTGGGGTGCCACTCCGCCGCCTTGCCTCTCCAGGCAACTGCTCGCGAAGTGTCCTGGACGACCACACTTGTAACATGTGTCCGCTGCTGGTGTAGTGCTCGGGGGACGAAAGCCCGGCATACGCTGCTGAGGTGCATACGCACGCGGCATCACCCGCTGCTGCTGTTGTTGCGGAGGTGGTGCTGGCAGTGCCGTCCTGAATGCCGGTGAAGAGTACGGCCGACTGCGGAACAGCATCGACCGCTGTGGTGGCTGCCAGCGTGGACCTGATGGTGGGCGATTCACCATCCGAAACTTCTGAGAAGGACCGCCACCTTCTCCGCTGCTCTGCGGCGCGCTTTGCTTTCTCTCCGCCGCCGCTAACTCCTTGCCGGAGTCCTCCTGAACAATCGCAGCATCAATGATGTCGTTGAGGCTGCCGCGATTGAACATCGCCAACTTGTCCTTCAGGAGCGGGTTAAGCCCCTGGTAAAAGTGGTCCCGCCGCTTCTCGTCGGTATCTGCGTGATACGACGTGTAGAGCGCGAGATCGTTGAACGCCCTGGAGTATTCCAGCGCGTTCCGGCTCCCTTGTTGCAGGTGTAAGAACTCCTGCGTCTTTCTTTTCATCAGACCTGGCGGTATATGATAGGCCCTGAAGGCCATCCGAAACTCCGTCCAGGTCATCACTCGGTCGGTGGGCTGTGAAGCACAGAAGTTGGCCCACCACGCGCTCGCGGATCCTTGGAGCTGCTGGACCGCGAACTGAGTCTTGCGCTGCTCGCTTATCTGGAGCAGCCCGAAGTTCATCTCTATCGCGCGGAGCCAGTTGTCCGCGTCAAGAGGTTCATCCGCCCTTGAGAATACAGGGGGATGAGTCGCCAGGAAGTCGGAGTAGGAGCTCTGTTGACGCTCCTCACGGTCTTGACGTCTCTCTGGACGAGACGTATTGGCGATAAGCGTTTGCAGCAACTCCGTGTGCTGCTGATGTGAACCCGCCATTGCCGCGACGATGTCGGCTAATGTAACTGTTGGCAGTGGCGGTGGCGGTGTTTGCTGTTGCTGTTGTTGCTGCTGCGGGTCCGAGGAGTCCTCGGGAGGCTGTTGGGAGGTCTCTCACCCTTGACTAGTACCCCCAACGTCCGGGTTGGCACGAGTACGCGTCATTCTGAAATTCATAACAGCAGCGATTAGCACATGTCTCACTTAAAATTCCATATGTAACAGTAGGTATTGAGGTGACACATGAATACTTTGCACAACATTCACATATATTGATAAAGCATAAACTTTATACAAGATACATTATTCTCGGGTCTCTGAGAAGTCGTGCTCATGTCATCACTACCTATACATACGCTACTGTCTACACGACATGTCACCGATTACAAAATTTGGGCTACACTACCCTAGCTGCCCTACATGGCAACAATAACCCCCTACTCAGAATAGAACTCGACCTCCTGCGGGTCGTACTCCTCCGTTACCTCTGCTGGTGGCTCCGGATCTACCACCTCTTCTCCCATCCCGGGTTCTCCCATTGCTGGAAGGCCCAAGACCACCGGTACGCCTAACACCGGAGGTACGAGGTCCTGCAAAGCATGCACCTCGTCCATAGCTTGGTTGTAATCTTCTTCCCAGCCTTGCCCTTCCTCAATAGCGTCGTCCCGCTCTTGAGTAAGTTCCTCATTCTGCTGGGTCAGATTCTGTACCAGTTCTTGCAACGCCGCGATGTCAACACGGCTCTTCTTCTTCGCCTTCTTCAGACGATGCAACTGATTGTGCTGTTCATTCAGTCGCTTGATCGTCGGAAGGAGCACATTGCGGAGTGCGCTGTGAGCACTCTCAAAATGGTCTCCACGGCTCGTGCTCTCCTTGAGCTTTGTGGTGAGATGCTCTGTATGATCAGCTTGGCTGTCCATCACGGCGTTTCCCGCCCTCATCTGGAGGCTGAGATTTGCCTCCGCGGGGTTGTACCTTGGGCAACTCGGGTCCGTTGCCTCCAGGTACCTCTCTTCCCACACATGCTGAGCTCGTCCCTCCACCAGAACGAGCGCGTATGGAGTGCCCTCCATAGCCTGCACGTGTAGTTGGCAGAAACGTGAAATGGTGTCACGGGCTGCCACTTGCCACATCCCTCCTGGTTGTCTTCCTCTTACCGTGATGGTGAACGGCACCCAACCGGGTGGCGTAGGTCCTGCGGGGACCTCGACATGGATCGTCCACGCCTTGTTCCCCTCTTCGCCTTCTTCCTTGGCGAAGTACTGCTGCATCTGGTTGTACCCGAAATATTGGAGCATTTGCCACAATGCTTCTGGGTAGCCGCTACGGTGAGAACAGTGGGACACCACCCACCCGTTCTCCAATTGCTTATATGCTGTCATCTGTAAAAATGTATTTGAGAAATGTCAAATATTTATTTAAACAGTAAACCTCTGAGTTATAACATAAGACATGTCATTGAACCCATAAAGCTTGGAAACATAGTTCAAATTTTTAAACAAATTTGACTGCAGATCTGCTGTTCAACATGACAGCCCTGACCAGTTTCCATATCAACCTGATTTAGGCCATGCTAAACGAAAAACCAGTTCTGGGGCTTAACATCAAAGTTAAAGCTAACTTCAATAGCTTTCCAGAAAGTATTTGCTTGGCCTAAGATCTATCTTGGTTCAAAAGTTATGAGATGTCAAAGTTAACAGAATTTCTGGAGAAAATTGGACAGCACCTCCCTGCTTTAGGTACTGATTTGATCCAAGAATTCCAGTTAATTATGTTCCTAATCTGACAAAACTTTCTGTTACAAAGTTGTAATCTGTCTCATAATCTTTCCAGAACTACCTCATTTTCTATTTTTAGAATTTTATGCAGGAATTTATGCTCAATTTACAGAGAGTTTACAGAGAGTCTTTACTCTGTCCTGTTTTCTGGACAGTTTCAACTCTACTGCATTTTTCGAGTGGTTAAGGGATGAAACACCTCTGGACCTCAACAGAAAAGTTGTAAAGATTTTCCAAAGCTTTCCACAAATGTATTTTATGACCCCAACCTCGAAAGAACTCAACTTCTAACCTCTGATTAACTTCAGCCTTGATTCAGCTGAAAACATAGGGCTCTGTCCTTAACAACCTATAAGTTGAAAACTTGTTAACTTTGAATATCCTATTCAAGGGAAGGAGTTACCTCAAGTTTTTACTACTTTAGATCAAAAACTTCAAGTTTTAAATGAAGTTGTTCATTTAGTTGGGTGTGACGTCGATGCGTCACCAGATTATGTCGGTACTACGTCCTCGCAAAGAAAAACCTATACCGGACTTAGCCGGCTTCGTTATTTCAGTGGCACTAAACGTCACTCGCACACGGATGCTACACGCCTACCATTTCCTGGTCAGGCTACCTGCAGAAACTCAAGCAATCGTCAGACTCGGCTGCACACCGAGCCTGGAATCCATACAGTTCGTACACCCGGCCGTCATCACTCGCCCGGATGTTCTCAAGCCAAACACGCCTTGAGTTACGTGTTCACGTTTCAGACCACGTGACGGGGTCTCCCAAATTGCACCACGCACGCCAGGGATAGACGTTGCTCGAATACCCCAAACAACATGAAGAGTCGTAGAGGATATTAAAGCGAGTCGGGTTACCTGCCACCCGTGGGGCTCCACCCTTCAGCTTGTGCGCACTGGTGGACAGTGCTTACGTGACCCCCCAAGACATAAACGTCCCGAGATACACGATTTTCCGACATAAGCAAATAGGTTAGTATGCCACTTTCTATATGCTAATAACATCCTTATACGGGCTACTAACTCGTTCCTCACTGGATTTTTGAAAAAGATAACCTTTGTAGTGCGTTAAACCTCAAGCGAGCTCTGATACCAGCGCTGACACGACCCCAAAGGTCTTGTCGAGCCAGGATCACACTGAGGTGTGCTGCGTTGCACAGCACCGGATAACACACGTCAAAGGTACAAAGCGGAAGCGAAATGTTATTACATAAACAAGTTTATGAACATGTTTACATCAAAATAGTTCCAGTCTACTCTCACGGGCGTAGACTACGCATCAAGTCCACGTTCAGCCCTTGAACGTGTCCTTGCTAGCACACACGCACACTAACTCTGCGGCGTGCACGACTCCCACTCGACGGGGTTCCCCTCCTGGGGTTCCGTCTCCTCTTCGGGAGTCCCTTCCTCATAGAACCCTGCAAAAGCTTCAAACACAAGCAGTGAGCACGAAGGCTCAGCAAGTCTGACCCGTCTCACCTAAACATGGAACTTGTAAGTGAGGGGTGGTGGGTTACATGAGGTAAAAATCATTTGCAAGGACTCGCCTAATTAGTAGAACCTTACTTTCAAGTTTTAGCAGCAGGTTGTGGAGAACCTTACGCTAAGGTACATGAGAGAGCCGCAATCAAACAAGAAACGCATTTCTCTCATGTACTTTGCCCAAAGTTGAAATGAACTTTAGTTAGCTCTAAACTACAGCAAGTCATTAGCAATCAAGTCCATCTTTCAATCAGCAACATTTGAACATGTAACTAGCCTGTTCTTTCTACGTCACGGTACAGTGAACAAGTGGTACTCACTGACCGCTAGGGATGGCGATTATAATCGATTTACACCTGCAGGTTTACCCGAACAACCCGTCACGTACGCCCGTACTCAATGTTGCCTATAACAACCATCACGGACGCCGCACGCGACTACCTTTCACCCGTTAGCCAAATGTTGAACCGGTCCAATCGTCCCGAGCAAGAGGTCTCTGCACGCGCATCTCAGTGCCGCCAGCCGATTTACACCTCGAGCTCTCAACCTACCCTCTGAACGACCAGCTATGCCTCAACACCCAGCTACCCGAGTTACATCAGTTTCCCGGTTCCCATATAGCCGGTAGGTCTTCGGTACTGTTCTAGCTTGTTCAACAGGCCCGCACACGGCTCGGTCCTCAGTCGACACAAGCGGAGCTACAGCACACAGGCCCCAAAGTCCTGTTGCCCTTACCCTCCGCTCGGTCTCATTTTCTTGCCATGTGTTTCATGTGCTATCACTACCCGAGTCGAGTGCCTCTAGCCTATGCTCGCGAGTAGTTCCAACTACTCGACTTGTACCGAATCCTACTCTATCTTAGCAATGCAGTGGCTAACAAGGTTTTCAATCCTAATCCCAACCCATGGCTTTCTTGTCTATGCACTTGGGTTTCCAAACAAGACTCTAATGCAAGGAACAATAGTATTCATGTATGTGCTCAAAACAATAAAAATTTGTAAAAGGTTAATGCAAACCGGAGCTTGCCTTGCTGCTCTTGGTCGTAGGCTAGCTGCTCCTCCAGAGTAACGAAGTCTAGGACTTCGGGTTCCTCCTCGACCTTAGCGACTACATGATAGAAGCAATACATGTATTAATTTCAATGCAGTTGTATTAACTTTTAACTTGTGAAGTCTATAACTCTTACTAGACATGCCCAATGACTGTGAAATTTTTACTGTGGCCTGGTTACAACCTAAACAGAGACTTGGTCAAGTTTTAGTTGCAGCAAAGCTCATTTGAGCCCTCCACAATTAATCCTGTACTTGACCTTAATTGAAGGCTTTTAGGGAGTTCTAAGGATTTTCATGAAACAAACTATGACTTTCTGAAAACTAGATCTTCAGTTCTAATGGAGTTGGTCTCACTTAATTTGAAGGTTCCTAACTAAAGATATGAGCTAAACAATTTCAGAGAAAATTCTGAAAATGTCTCTGAACATTTTCTATTTTCTCTGGAACAGTTTCATTAATCACACCATTAGGTGGATCAAATGAGCTCAAATGGGTCTGAAATTTTTACGGTAGTTCAGGGATATTTTGGTGAACATCCCAGCAAAATTTCAGGATTTTCCTCCAAAGGATTCTCCAGTTAAAATTCCTAACAGTTTAAATTTGAGGAATTAATTCTGGACAAGTAAGGGTTTTCACGAAGTGAAACTTGATTTTCTGGAAAGTGCTCAAAGAGCTGAATCCAGAAAAATTTGGTTCACTCGATTTGGAGCTTGCTAGCCAAAGTTATGAGCATTTGAAGTTTGAATGGAATCTGAAAATCGGGAGAAAAGTTTAAATCTGCCGGGGCCCGCAGGGACACGTGTTGAGCACCGAGGCGACAGCACACGGCGGCCCACAAGGTTTTTGCGCGCCAGCACACCCGATCCCGGCCGCAGCCCAATCCCGATTCAAAATATCTCCCGCTGACAGCTGGGGTCCACCCCCTTCTTCAACCTCTCGCCGCCCGCGCTCCGCCGCCGAGGGACCTCGCCGGAGAGCTCGCCGGCAGCTTCTGTAAAGCTCCAAACGTCACGATCTTGGCCGCCCCTGCCTATTTTCAATCGGGGAACAGGATTCTGGGGTCAACTCATCTTGACAACGGCCGGTGCATGGTCGGCGACGAGCCGCCGCCTAGGAAAGACTTCAGCCGTGCCGGCTGACCTCTCTAGCACCTCAACTACTCGAGCGATCGGTCAGGAAGCATCAGTGGACCTCAGGGAAGGTCGACATGAGCTTGAGGCAGCTCGGGGGAGGCCCGAAGTAGGTCCTCACCGTGCGCCCGATGCCTCCCGTTTGTTCCGCCGTCGGTAAACTTTGAATTACGCTGGGTACAGAGGTCCTCCGGCCAAAGGTTGTGAAGGCAACTTGTGCGTTACCGTGTCTAGTTTTTGTGAGAGCGGATTGAGGCCCTCTATTCCTTTCTAGCATACGAATTCGATAGAACTGCACCCGAAGGTCGTTCTGCACACAGAAAGGGGAAAACTGGAAATTCGCCGCTGGTGAGCAAACACTCGGGCTGTGGCTCGGGGGTGAGCAGCACCGGTCACCAGCGCGTCCAAGGGTGCCTTGGCTCGGGCGTGACAACGCCCTGGTTGGGCTGTCCACGGGAGCCTGAGGTGCGATGGTTTTAAGTCACCGAAGTGATCTTTCGGCATAGCCGATATCAATCGGTTTCAGCTGAATTCTAGCAGCGGGGAAGACGGAGGAAGGTTTCTAGTACCTTGTCGTGGCTCTGGAGGGGACGGAGAGGCGGTGATCAAGCTTCCCGATCAGCTCCGAGTGATCGGCAGCGATGGCGCGGTTCTGATGCGAGGAGGCAGCAGAGTGGGCGGTGATCGCTCCGATCAGGGCGGTGGCGTAGATAAGGGGGCTGTGAGGCGGTTCAGCATGTCGGGGCGGCAAGCAGGTGGTGTCCCGGTCGCCTCTTCGCCGTGGCGGCTGCTCAGTACGGCGCAAGAACCCGAGCTGGGTTTTCAGCCGGTTTGAGTTGGAGTAGTGGCTGACATGTGGGTCCCACTTCCAATTTTAACCTCTGAAATTTACTCCTAATCCCTGTTGTAAACAGTGAGCCCCATACTACCCCTGGTAATTCAAATTATTCACCCATGAGCCATTTGAATTGAGTAGAATTCAAATTGGGTTTGATTTGAATGAATTTCAGCACAAGTTCAGTTTTGAATTCAAATAAAGTTTGAATTTGTCCCACTTAGCTCATGTCAAGATCAACTCCAAATGGAGTGAAAATTGGTGTGTGAGCTCACAAAAATGTGCTGAGTAAGAATATGCCTCCCACTTTTAAATTCATGGGATAAAAACAGTTTGAATTTGAATATGGTTTTAAACTGCCCTCTTTCTAGCTATACCCAAAATGACCTCAAAAAGGTTTTGAATTTGGGTGAAACTTGGCATGGACATTCTTAGCAATGTGTAGGAGTTTTCATATGTCCATCCCACCTATATCACATGTGGAAAATACCACTTTTACAATGTGTGAGTTTGTTCTCTAATCAGCATGTTGATGGTGGTTACTTGCTCTTCATTTGTGTTCATCATCTTTCCTCAAATGAGGTGTGTGTGTGTGGTGATGAACACTTCAATTATGTGTCAAAACTGAGGCCCTTACAGGAAAGCTCACTGAGTTGAAGAGTCATGACTATCATATAATAATGGAAAGACTCTTACCTGTTATGTTTCGGTGATATCTGGATGATGCGGTGTGGAAGGTGTTAGCTGAGCTCTCATTATTCTATAGGCAGTTATGTGCCAAACAAATAACGAAAGACATGATGGAGAAGTTAGAGGAGATACCTGTACTTTTATGTAAGATGGAAAAAATATTTCCTCCTGGTTTCTTCAATCCAATGCAGCATCTTCTTATACATCTTCCATTCGAAGCAAAAGTTGGTGGTCCTGTCCAATATAGATGAATGTACCATATTGAAAGAGCATTGAGATATTTGAAAACTATGGTTGGCAACAGAGCAAGGGTTGAAGGGTGCATTGCCGAAGCATTTACTCTAAAGGAAGTAGGTTACTTTTCTATTTTCTACTTTGCAGAGGAAAACAATGTCAATACTTCGGCAATGCGATACAATGTAGATGACGAACCACTAGTTAGTGATCTCTCTATTTTTGAATCGAGGGGAACTACTGTTGGCAGCAGCACATCATACGATTTTACTGAAGGAGAAAGGACTGCTGCTTTACTCTACATGTATGCTAATATCGATGGCATGGAGAAATATTTCGAGTAAGTGTTTCTCTTACATCTATGATGATTATTGTATTTACCAATACATGTATGCTAATGTCGATCACATATGTTTTGTGTGTACAGTGAGTTCCACAACCAAAACTGGAAACATAAGCATCAACCAACAAAAAAGCAAGTAGAAACGATGCGCGGGCTGAAATTAATGGAGGGCCTAATTTCTTATCCTGGTTTCGAGCTTATGTATTAGCGAACACCGACATCCATCAAGATTTACGACAACTATCTTATGGATTAGTGAAAGTTAGAAGCTATGGTCGATATGATGTAAATGGATTCCGATTCCGTACAATTCAATTCGAAACTCTTCGTCCTCTCGCAGCAACATCAAATTGCAGAGTTGTGACGAGAGCAATCGACTCACAAGGGAAAGAAACCAATTACTATGGAATCATTAACAAAATTCTGGAATTTACTTTCGCTGGCAATAAAGAACTTCGAGTGGTGTTCTTTGATTGTAATTGGTTTGATAACAATCATGCAACTCGAGAAAACCAATTTGGCATGGTGGAAGTGAAGCACAACGCACGCTTACAAGGTTTAGATACATACGTTCTTGCACATCAAGTGGAACAAGTGTATTATCTACCTTATCCATGTAAGAAGCTTAGCACTTGGTGGGTGGTATATAAAGTGAATCCTCGTGAGCGCTTGTATACTCCTGGAGATGATGGTTATCATGATAGTGGAGACACTGAAGAAGTTTACCAAGACGAAGAGTTGCCTGACTCTTTTATCGTCGAGCCTGGTGCAGGACTCGATAACTTAGTAGGAGACGTTGCAGATGTAGAGACATCTACAATGCGAAAGCGGAAACATAAACAGCTCAAGACGACAGATCACGATGTTGATGATCGTGATGTTGATGAATTTTGAAACTGATTACGAATAATGTTCTTTTAAATGAAAGTGACATTAATTATTGCTTACATTACTTTTGAAACTGATTATGAGTAATGTTTTTTTTAAACTGATTAGGATGTCGTCAAGCAAGGGTTCAAAGGGTTCGAAGGGGAAGAAGGCGCCGAGTCTGAGGGGTTTCCTCCCCTCGCAGGAGAGAAACGACTACTTCTACGGTTCCACTTACAGCGGGAGCAGACGCACTCAGCTGTTAAGTGCGTGTCCAGAGTTGCGGGACAGGGTTGTCAGTTTGCAGCGTACAGAGGTAAACTTTTCTACAATGCACAAAATTATTAAAATCACTTTTTCAATTTAACTTACTTACTTTACCATTGTAGTCTGATTCAGACTATGAGTTCGAGGCCAGAGCGGCACCTCAAGAGACGGGTACGCAGCGCAGCGTGCCCTCGGGGAGCGAGCCCTCTGGTAGCCAGCCCTCCGGCAGCCACCCCCAGGGTAGTCTGCCCAGCGAGCACGAGGGCACCTAGCCCGAGGACACGTTCGGTGACCAGCCTTCTGGGTCACCAGACGTGGTGCCGCAGCGGAGGAGACGTACGAGGAGGAGTAACTTTGTTGGTCCTCCACCTATTCCTAGAGAGCCGGTAATTATTCGTCCGGTTGGAGACAGGTAACACATTAATAAAGTATTCATTTCTATTTGTTCTCAAAGACTATGATCTTACTTAATGACTTAACAGACGTCTTTTTAGTTCTTGGGAGGACCTCTGGTACGACGGGCAGAAACACCACAGGACGGTGAATGGTTGCATCGGGAACTTAGTGCGTCTGCACTACTCCGGTGCGATCGATGGACGTGCAGCTACATCGTGGGACGACTACGCGCGCATTCCTCACCCGGAGAACGACAACCTACAGGGAGTCGTGTGGGCAGATTTTTGGGTAAGTAACTTTCATAAATATTTGAAATTTCAATTCTTTATGTTCCTTCAAATATTAATGTGCGTATATGTCGAATTGTGTTGGCTTCCTACAGCTCAGGTACCGCCTTGAGGACCCGGCTGAGCAGATGGATCACGCCCGCTCCGTGTTCGAAGTGAACGGTCGGAAGCTTGTTATGCAAATGCTTTCGAACGCTCGGAGTCAAGTAGTTAACGACTACTTAAAGCTCCACGACCACGAGGTTGGGTTGTTCAGAGACGCCTCCGACACGTACTTGACGGAGGAGCAATACGCAGAGGTAAGTTGCGTAATCTTTAAATTGTTCACATTAATTTTGCTAAGTAACATCTAATGAACTACGCATGTGTGCAGGTTAGTGTCCCTTGGTTACAGGGACGAACTGAAGATTACCGAGCCCTTTGCAGGTATTGGGCTAGCGATGAGTTCATCGCTAAGTCCAAGAAGGCTCGAGATGCCAGAGGGAGCTCAGGGAAGCACGGTATGGGCGTCCAAGGTTTTGTGTGAATGGCTAAACGGATGGTAAGTTTCTTGGTAGTTTTTATTATATTCATAGCGTAGTATTGTTCGTACTAACATATGTTCACAGGAAAAGGAGACCGGTGTGCGACCGAGTGCTACTGCGGTCTATAGGAGGGGTCACGCTGACCCTTCTCAGCCGGAGCAGTGTAGTCAGTACGCAGCGGAGCGCCTGGTAAGTTTCATGACCTCTGAAATTATTTGACACTATATATGTTGTTGAACTTACACAATTTCATTGTTTTTCAGACTAGGTATGGGCAAGAGGCTGTGAGGATACACGGCGAAGGGTTCGATTGGGAAAACTCCCCGAACATCGACCCTCAAGCCGCGTATGCAAGCGGAGGTGGAAAAGCACACGGAAGGTGAATTCATTTACTTTCATTGTTTTCAATTTAAGATTATTTAATTTTACCTTGAATTGATTCGTTTTTTTAGTCTTGCCATATTCTCTGGAGTCGTCAACTCTAGGGAGGCACGACCTGCGAGAGGCAGCTCCTCGCAGTCTTCGGCTGCCGGCGTAGGCTCCTCCAGTCGCCGTGTCACCGAGAGAGATCTCGAAGTCATGGCGCTTCAGGAGAGCTTGGCTCGGCAGGAGGAGGCCTTGGCGAGAGAGCGAGAGAACAACAGGGCTGCCATGGCGTACCATGCGTCCTATATGGCACATATGCAAGCGGCAATGGAAGTAAGAAACATATAATTATACTTTAATTACATTGCATTTCAATTGGTTTTGTAAATTGTAGTGTTTGAAATGACAGGCGCTAGCTCGACAGCAAGGGCAGCAAATCCAGATACGTTGTGGCAGCCACCTCCGTTCGTGCTGGAGCCGTCGCCACCACAGGAGCAGTTTCCTGGAGTACAGGTATAAAAAGAAAGTTACATTAAGTGGAAGCCCCAACCGCTAAGAATCCTAATGAACCTAGAAAAAGAATTGTAAACTTGTACATATGTCACTGTGTTTCGCAGGGATCAGGGACGGAGGCTCAGACTCCATCGCCACAGCTAAGGGCACCAGGTTCGCCGTGGCAGGATGACTGCTTCGCTCCCGGAGGTAGTGGAGGGGCTAGTAATCAATAGATTTGTGATTTTGTTTTTGATTGTGTGGATGTCAGACTTCGTGATTGTCAATGTGTACTATTACACTTTGTTGTGAATTTATATATCAAACTGTTTTTTTTGTTGTCTATTGATTTGGATGTGTAGCTGACCATCGAGCTAGGTTAGCCATTTTCTGTTTTTTAAATGGAAAAGCTTATATACGACGGCCTGTATAGTTTATATACAACGGTCACTATACAGGGCCGTTGTAAATAAACCTAAATTATATACGACGGCTGGGCCAGGCTGTCGTATATAAGCTCTTATATACGACAGCTAGGGCCCAGCGGCTGTCGTATATAAGCTCTTATATACGACAGCCAGGGCCGATGCGCTGTCGTATATAAGAGCTTATATACGACAGCCTGGACCCAGCCGTCGTATATAAAGGCCCCGGCCCACTGGGCCAAGTATACAAAATGGCCCATTGTATATAAGTGGCCGTCGTATATATACTGTTATATACGACGGTGCCGTCATATATAACTATATATACGACAAAATATATACAACGGCCACAAACTATCGTATATAAAAAACTGTCGTCGTATATAGTTTATATACGACGGCTTCTGCTTTATATACGACGGTTTTAGCCGTCGTATGCTGATGGGAATCCTGTAGTGTAGGAAGTTTCCCTAGAATTGCATTATCTTGTTTCCTTGTAGCTTGGGTTGGGATTTATTTTATCATGTCATTTATTTATATGCTTATGCTTAGCCATGCTTAGAATGGGATAATTGGGGTATGAGATCATCAATTTATATACCTTACTCTTGAATGAGATATTATGAGTTATGTAGAGGTAGGGATCGAGGCAAGTTGGATGATATGGTTGGTGTTGGGTGCACGAGACTCGGGTTTGTGTTTAGTACTTGCCTGGATCCTAAGGACCGGTTCATGGAGCATGTAACCTGGCTTTACCGTGCCAACCACATGCTGAGATGGGGCAGCTTGGCCAATTAATTAGGTGTATCTCCTGCGTAGTATGGGTGTTTTGGATGGTGCGCGGAATAGGTGTCAGCTGAACTACCACATGAACCGCAAGGCTCAAGAGGGGGCCACTGCAGCGGGGTTGGAGCCTCTTGTATGCTGTTAGGGGTGAAACCTCAGTGGGCCCACGCTCGTCGAGAATCCCTTTGTAAAGGCTTCGTAGTGATCTCCTGGCTACACACCTGGGAAGTGTGAATGTGGTTCGCGGCCACTGGCATAATGGAGGTTCTTTTAGTCCACCCGGCAACGGGGGATGAAATCACTACATGTGGGTACAGTGGTGCAAACTCTGCAGAGTCAAAACTGTCATGACAGCCGTGCTCATGGTCAAGAGCGGCTTGGACTTATTCATGATTAGAGGATGATGAATTGGGAAGTTGTGGATGTTAAGCGGGAAGCTTAACATTGGAGATGAGACTATGTTTACTTGATAATGATGATGGGTTGAGGGATTGGGATCCATTTCACCTGTGTAGTACTGTAGGTGCTAAATAAGCTAAGGTGATAGGTATTAATTGCGTAGTGCTTAAACCATGAGTTCAACCTCTCCTTGCTCTAGCCATGCATGACATAACTTTCCCACACTTGCTGAGTACCCACGGTACTCAAACTTGCTTTTCTGTTGGTTTATATTGCTGCTCAGGTCAAGAGAATGATGTGGTGTTTAATGACCAAGACTTTGGTCCCGAGGAAGGATTCTAGGTTCACGGAGTCCCCGGGCAACGCCTGTGACGGAGCCCGCAAGATTTATATTCCGCTGCTGTTTTATTTACATGTTATGAACTTATTATAGTCCATCGAGACATATGTTTTGTAAGACATATTTATATTCGACATCTGGCTTGTAATAAATGATGCTTCACTATTTGTCATCACATGTATGAGAGAAAGATCCTGGCATACATGTGATATTCACTCGGTTGTTCTTTAGGACAAACCGGCTGTGACACCAAAGGTGTTTCAACGTCAAAGGCAAGCAAGCACCTCGCTACATCGGACCATTTAAGATTTTGGACAAGCGAGGAGAAGTAGTCTGTCAACTAGAGCTTCCATCATATCTCTCCGACGTACATGACATGTTTCATGTATCCCAGCTCAAGGAGTGCTTGAGAGTAACAGAGGAGCAAGTACCAATTGAAGAGCTTGAACTTCAAGAGGAACTGACTTATGCGGAACACCCTGTCCGAATTTTGGATGTAAGGGAAAGGGTCACAAGGAACAAAGTGATCCGATGGTGCAAGATACAATGGAGCAATCACACCGAAGCTGAAGCCACATGGGAGCGTGAAGACGACGTCAAGGCAGAATTCCCTCATCTATTCTCTACTAACAAATCTCGAGGGCGAGATTCAATTTAAGGGGGGTAGATTTGTGACACCCTCATTTTTGGTTTCTGCATGTGTCGAAGTGTGTAGCCGACACTTCCCCCGGGCCTGCTCTGGGCAGCCCGCGGAGGTTCTTTTTAGGAGAGGTTAGTCACTCACAGAGAACTCACGCGTTAGGGACGATGGAGGGAGAAGCTTGACACAGAGATTTTTACGTGGTTCAGGCCGCCGAAGCGTAAAACCCTACGTACACGGTGAGATGCTCGTTGTATTGCTTGGTGCCCCGAACCAGAGTTCTGAGCTTGAGGATGACCTAAGTGCTTGGATTCTGGAGCGTAAGTGTCAAACCCTAGGTGTGAGTGGGTCAAATGCCGAACCGAACCTTGCTAACGTCGCCAACCCGAGCCTTTTATAGTCCAAGGCTCAGGCGGCTTACGAGGAGGGCCCGGGACCCGACAGGTGGTCTCGGGGGGATTGCCTGCCATCTACCATATCCTGTAGTAGCGCCGGTAGTTTTCCTTGGCGAGGGCTTCTGAGTATTCATTCTACCGCCCTTCCCATGCCGCAACCTAGTCGTAGTGGTTGATGATAGCAGGGGCGGCAGGCGATGTCTTGTCTCTGTGTTTATTGGCGTACAGCCTCTGACGCGGCGCGCCAGTCTTCACTGTGATGTGATTGGGCGCCACGGCACCTGACAGAGGCGTGCTCCGCGTCTCCGCGCCTTGGGAAGGCGCGGGTCTTGAATACCTTGTATGGACAAGGTATGGCGCGTCTTTACTCCTGCTGCCTACCGCGCGGGGGCAGGCATCGCTGTTCTGCTGGCCACGTGGCAGGCCCGGAGCCCTCCTCTGAGGAGAGGGAGGCCCGGCCCTGCTGGACATGTGGAGCCTTCGGAGCTCTCCCCGCGGAGAGGGGAGGTCCGGCTCAGTTGGCCACATGGCGGGCCCGGAGCTTTCCTCTGAGGAGAGGGACATCCAGCCCCGCTGGAACATCGCGCCTTAGGAGCTCTCCCTGCGGTAAAGGGCGAGGTCCTTAGGCAGTTTTCCCCTGTGCGCGGGGGTACCCCATATTGAGGGCACCGACAGTGGCCCCCGGGCCCATCTCGGGGGAGACAGCGAGCCCAAGGTGGGGCCTCTGTGACGCCCTCAATTCTGTGGAAAATCACGGAACCGAGAACTAATGCATATGTGTGCCCAGGATGTTCATCACACATACACATACGTTCCACAAACTGAATTCAGATTATATATTACCACAAATAACAGAGTTTATTACAATATCTCATGAGTCTTGGGCTCATGTTCACAGCGGAAGTCTTATTTCTACGCAGCGGAAGTCTTTATTCTAACGCGGAAGCAAAAACTAATGCGGATGCAAATCTAAGCAGAAGTGGCTCCATCTCTACTCCCTCCACAGGCAAGGTTGAGAATAGATCACACGCCATAATGCTCCACTTGGTCTTTATAGTAGGCTTCTCCTGCTACTGATGATGAAGTAATAATGCAAGTTTGAGTACAATGATGTACTCAGCAAGTGCGGGAATAACACATGATATGCAGCTCATAAACAAGGTAGATATAAAAGGCTTATTTGCAGAAAAGCAGAATTATAAAACCATGATAAAACAGCAACTTAACTTTAGATGAATGTAATCCCAGCATGAATTAAATTACCAACGTACCTCCATCCCTTTCCGTGTTCCATCCGAACATTAACCAACCTTTATTCATACTCACGAATAC
Source organism: Neostapfia colusana (assembly GCA_030760725.1). NCBI lineage: Eukaryota > Viridiplantae > Streptophyta > Magnoliopsida > Poales > Poaceae > Neostapfia > Neostapfia colusana. Next base: position 22,719,044 of record JASWHV010000010.1, read on the forward strand.
CTCCTCGTATTCGCTACCATCTCACAAATACCTTCCCGTATTCGCTACCATCTCATCTCATAAAACAACCTCGTCTCACACCGAGACCAAACTCGTTGCCATGACTCAACAGTCATGCAACCATCATATCACCTGGACTCAACAGTCCCAAACCATAACCATGACCAAACCAAAAACCTTCCCATTAACCATCCCAACTAATCATGGCAGTTTAGCCAGGTGCTCGTGACCATAAGCTCGGCTATCATGATAGTTTTAGACTCTGCAGAGTTTGCACCTCTTTACCCACGAGTTTGTGATTTCGTCACCCGTCGGCGACTGCAGAACCTCCAGTATACCAGTACACATCCGTCGGTGTATGGCCAAGAGATCACAAAATAGCCTTTACAAAGGGGTTACTAGATGTATGGACTCACTAAGGTTTCACCGGCAGGCTAGAATCTCCAATTCCCCCACTCACGGGCCTCCTCTTGTGCCATGCAGTTCCCAGGGCAGTCCTCACTCGACTCCCATTCCCCGCGCCTTCCACAGTCCATAACACTCTAGCAACTTACCTAATTACTCAGCTAAGCCGCACCCATACTTGGCCTTGTGGTGGCACTGTTATCCTGGCATGTGCATGCATGAACCGGTCCTTAGATCTATGGCAAGTAAACCACCATCTCATGCTACCTCATTCACGAACCCAGTCTTACCTAGATCTCCCTCGGATCCATGTCCATTATTAACATCAGTTTCTCATTATCATTACGAGTGCAGTTAGCTAGACATATCTATCTCGCATCCCAATCCCATAGACTCAGCGAAGCATAAAGCAAAAACCATACCCGACTCATAAACTTCCCAGGCGACAAGGGTGGTTTAACCAAAACTAGTAAACTCCTATAAAAAGGTTTCCCATCATGTTTGACTCAGCACACACACCTTTTCACAAAATAAAATAGTTTTACCCAAAACATAGGATCAATATGGTCAAGGAGCACTTGCCTTGTTCTTGCGGTTCCGGTTGTTCTTGGATCTCAAAACCTGGTTGCTGTAGTTCGTTGTAGACAGCTCCCTGAGCTTGTCCTGCTAGGTAGGATCACGTGCATACAAGATTCACAACAATCAATATCATGCACAAACCTTAAATTAGATGCGATGATGCATATGCATGCTATCCTATGGCTTATATGGACAGAGGTTTTCAGATCAAAGGTGGACGTGGCAATGATCTTGTCTTTAGATCAATCTGATCATCAACTGATCTGTCCACGAGAAGGCTTCTGTTCGATAGGAATCAAAGAACAGATGTAAGGAAAACACAACGATATCGTAAAGTGGTATTGGGGCCTACCTTACGTCCCTCTCGGTCTTCGAGGTCATCCTCAGACCGCTGGGCTTTCCTCCGGTGATCTTCCTTGCCGCGCTCCGGCGATGGCTTTCTCGCCGAGTTGGGGCTAGGGCTCTAAGTCATCGGCTCAGGGGTTGGAAAAGAAGTTTGTGGTTTCGGCCAGAGGTTCTGGGTTCTATTTATAATCGGGAAGAGAAGAGTCCTAATCTGATTGTATCCCGAATAAGAGTCTTATTCAGATCATCGTTGGATCGTATCATCTTATCTTTAGGTGATTTGGTGCGGTAATGTTGTGGAATTCAGGTCGGTTTCCTTTACGTACCGGTATTCTTACACGTAACAGCCGCTCCAGAACTCGTTACCTTCGCGGCGATGAGCTCCGGAGGCTCCACGTGTCCTTCCAGGGCCTGGTATCTCCTGCTCCGCAGAGACGAGCTCCGGTTGTGCCGCGTGTTAATCGACCGAGACCCCCCCCCCTCCTTTGGAGGTGAGCTCCGCGCACGCCACATGTTGGCGCCGGTCTTTCCTCTCTTCTTTCTTCAGGGACATGCCCCGAGGTCGACACGTGTCCAGCAGCGACAGACCTCCCGGAGATATGCTCCGGTGGCGACGCGTGTCCAATAGAACAGGACCTCTTGGAGATGGGCTCCGAGATCGACACGTATCCCGCGCGACTGGTCCTCTGACTTCTGCGAGGAATAGCTCCGAGGATGACACGTGTCCTGCGGAAATGCCTTTGCTTCTTCCGCAGAGGCTAGCTCCGTGGGCAACACGTGTCCCACAGGATCGGACCTCTCCCCTTTTCGGAGACGAGCCCCGAGCCTGCCATGTATCCAGCTTGGCGGCGGCCTTTCCCCACTTCGCAGGGATGAGCTCCGATCACGCCACGTGGCCAGCGGCCACGGTGAGTTGTCTTTGGCGCTTTCTTAGAGCTGGACTCGGCTCTCATTGGCTATCCCTTTGATATTTTTCTCTGTTCCTTCTTTTCTTAAAATGTTTCCTCTTCATAAAACATGAACATACTGACACGCGAGATGAGGGTGTCTGTAGGATCGACGAGCACGTGAAAAGCTACCAGAGGGGGGGTGAATGGTAGATTAAAACTTTTCGCAGCGGAAACAACAAAAACCCCTCAGCAAAAAATCAATCGGTTAAAGAAACCGTGTGTGCAAGTGTTTTCAAACATGTTCAACCGTGACAAATCAAGTAGAGAGGTAGAGAATCAAGTCACGGATCTAATGCAACAAGAATCACTTGAAAATACGAAGCAAAACTTGAGATACGATCAAAACATTAAACAAAGATCAATCTGTTCTACCCGATATAAAACAGATCTGCAACGCTGCAAAGAAACTCGTGTATCTCAAGAACTACAGATCCGAAGTTCGTGAAAATTTCACAGATGATAGATAATTGAGTTGTGAAGACAACCCAAAAAGAATCACGTAAATCGGATCTGTAAAACTCGAGTTATGAACGAAACACCGAAGCAACGTCGGTCTGTCCAGAAACTCGGCGAGAAAGACTTGACGAAAAACAAATCGGACGAACAAGGCACAATAGCTCCTCTAAACTATGAACTTTATTCAATAGAAACACAAGAGGAACAGCCCAAAGTTCTCTACCCATGAGAGCTCTGACCTCCCTTGCTTTTATAGCCAGCCCTCAGGCTAAACAATCCAATCTAGGACTCCTACTCCTAATTGGACTCGTATCCTAACTTATCATAACTGCTCAGGACTCTCCTATTCGCAGATAGAAGCAATCGTGAGACTTCCAAACACCTTAGGAACGTCCTAAACATTCCTAAAACAACTCAACTTCATGCCTAGCACGAAATCCTATCATAACCAACTCAAATCTTCCATATTTGAGCCATATCCGACTCAGCCTCAGCCTGAGTACGCAATCCAGCCGGTTGGACCTTTCCGACCAATTCTTTACGTCCACTTCTCTTCATCACGCCTTGGAACAATGTTGCCACATCCATGCACTCCTTGCACACATGCAAACACCTTCCAACGACGTACACACAACCTTCATATGCACTGCCCTTGATCCAAACATGCTGCACGACCTCCCGATCAACTCAACCACAACTCCTCCCAAACTTGGTTGTTGGAACCTCATCTCCTCCCTGAGACTAGTCCAAGGATCCCGTCACCAGCCATGTCTTGAACTGAAGCAACACCTGCACATGAATAAACAACCAATTCTTCCGAGCACAAGTCCTCGACTTGACTCACGTTAGTTCGAAAACCACAACACCTTACATGAGCACGTCACATAAGCATGTTGCAAACCATATCAAATGATAACAGCCATAACCACCAAAACACACCAAAAACTTAGCAAATTAATACTAATCAAACCTTCCCATAAAGCAAGTTTGAAACATTGCGAGTTAAAAGCAAAAACAAGACGCTGCAGTTCTATGAGTTGAACTTCACGGGAGCTCCCTAAAAACAAGCTCCGGACCTCACAGAAGCTCTCCGGACTTGCAGAAGCTCTCCGGACCTTGCGTCGGACCTTGCCAACACTTGGCGGACCTAACAAAGAACTTGTCGGACCTTGCCACAGAAGAATGTTTTGGCAATATTCAAAACTTTGAATGTTAATGCTAACTTTTATCCTAATTGCCAATGTATTCAGCACACATAGGTCTCACAATCTCCCCTTTGATGAATGCATTGGCAACACCAATTAAAATCCGAACATTGGCTTATGAAAAGTTTTGAAAAGCTTTGAAAACTCATTTCCCCCCCTTTATTAATTTCTCCCCATTTTTAAAATCAGAGAAGGAAGAAACTGTATAACATATGCAAAGTGTAAAAAAAAATCTCTCCTTATACATATTTCTCCCCCTTTGACAATGTATTCAGAAAGGTTCAAAAGAGAAATTTTTAAATGTTATGAGCATATTATAACATATACATACAAAACAAAGCTCATCCAAGTCATACTATCAGGTTACTTACACTATCACATCAGTGAGATACATAAAGTAGCGTAAGCCATGCTAGAGATCAAATGTATTTTTCAGTTTAAGCAAGTCATGATCTCCCTTACTCAACTATTTCAAAACCTGAAAATATGACACTTGTTGCTGCATTTTTATTATTCATAATCATTTAAGCCACAAAGTTGATCATATGATATTTGCAAGAGATTATATGCCGCATCAGCCTTATTCTAACCAATCAAGCCAAGCCTATGTCATTTGACAATCAGAAGCTTAAGGACATGGTTTTATTCATACACAATTCCTTCCAAGTTCATATCTTAGTGCAATGATAAGCAATCTCAAAAGAAGAAGTGCGATGCATGCATATTCTCTTGATCTTTTCTCAATTTTTTATTTGAAAACTCAACATGTGAGCTGATCACTTGATTATTTTTTTATGATTAAAAGCACTTGTGAGCACGCAACAAGTTCAAAACATCAAGAAAGTTCGATCATGACCAGATTTAGTGTAAGTAATTATTCCAATTACAAGTCATGGCAAAAACTACAAAATGTATAACATGAGTAATGTAGTAAGAACTTTCAGCCTGTAAAAGGAATCACAAAGTCATATATGTATGAAATACTATGCTCATATTATTTTAGTTTCAGATTCACACATAGACTTTCAAAGTTTCAAAAACTCCCCCTCAATTTAAGCCATGAGGATGCATAACCCCTATTTCACTATGAATGAAACAAAAACGAGTGAAATCCAAAGGTTTTGTAAAAAATCAGCCAATTGTTGTTCGGTATCGACATGGTGAAGCACAATTTTTCCTTTTTCAACATTATCACGAAGAAAGTGATACCTAATGTCAATGTGCTTAGTTCTAGAGTGTTTCACGGGGTTTTTAGCAATACAAATTGCACTAGTGTTATCACAAAACAGTGGAACACTATCTAAATCAACCCCATAGTCCTTAAGTGTTTGAACAATCCAAAGAATTTGTGAGCAAGCGCTAGCCGCAGCTACATATTCAGATTCGGCCATGGATTGTGCAACTGAACTTTGTTTTCTAGAGGACGAAGCAACAAGTGAATTACCAAGAAAATGACAAGCACCCGAAGTACTTTTCCTATCAATCCTACAACCCCCAAAATCAGCATCCGAAAAAACTTTCAAAGAAACGGTTGAGGAAGAAGGAAGAAAAGTGCCAAATTCTTGAGTTCCATGTAGGTACCTGAGAATCCTTTTGATGGCTTGGCGATGTGAAGCACGTGGAGAAGCTTGAAAACGTGCACAAAGACATACGCTGAATTGTATGTCCGGTCTTGACGCCGTGAGATACAAAAGTGATCCAATCATATTTCTGTATTCTTTTTTATCGACCGGGTCACCATCTTTGTCAAGTTCAAGTGTTGTTGTTGTTCCCATTGGTGTCCGAAGTGGCTTCCATTTGTCCATGTTGAAGCGCTTAAGAAGGTCCTTTGTATACTTAGTTTGATGCACAAAAGTTCCTTCTTTTGTTTGCTTGATTTGCAGCCCCAAAAAGTATGTGAGTTCTCCCATCATACTCATCTCAAATTCTGAACTCATCATAACTGAAAACTTGGACACGAGATCATGAGAAGCACAACCAAAGATAATATCATCAACATACACTTGAACGAATAATGAGTCATTGCCATGCTTAAGTACAAAAAGAGTTTTATCAACCTTGCCCATGGTAAACCCCTTTTCAAGTAAAAATGTTTTTAACCTATCATACCATGCTCTAGGGGCTTGTTTTAGACCGTACAAGGCTTTGGACAGTTTGTAAACATGATTAGCAAAATTTGGATTTTGAAAACCCGGTGGCTGCTTAACATAATCCTCCTCCTCTATGTAGCCATTAAGAAAAGCACTTTTAACATCCATTTGATATAACTTGAAACCTTTAGATGCAGCAAATGCTAATAAAATTCTTATAGCTTCTAATCTAGCAACAGGAGCAAATGTTTCATCAAAATCTAGACCTTCAATTTGAGTGAAACCTTGAGCAACCAACCTAGCTTTATTCCTAACCACAACCCCATCCTCACTTTGCTTATTTTTAAATACCCATTTAGTTCCAATCAATGTGTGACCTTGAGGTGGAGGTACAAGTTTCCAAACATTATTTCTTTCAAAATTTTCTAACTCTTCTTGCATGGCATTAATCCAAGATTCATTAGTGGGTGCGTGTGATATATCCTTGGGTTTAAAAGAAGCAACAAAAGCAAAATGAGCATGAGAGTTTGGATCGCAAAACCTGGACCGAGTAACTCGTTCATGCAAGCTTCCAATGATTTGTTGTGGAGGATGACTTTTGAGTACTCGGAGGGGAGTAGACACTTCACAAGCACCTTCTTCTTCATGTTCGGACCTTTGATTAGGATAGCTTGTTGATTGAGGAAGGTCTGAACCAGCAGTAGTGACTGTTGGTGCTGGTTGTGGTGCAAAATCAGCAGCTTGATCGTTATTTACTTCCGAGTTTTCGGGCAGCAGCACCACTTCTTCATCTTCTTCAATAAAAATACTCTCCCCCTGCGGATATGGATCCGGACCTGCAATATCGGAGCTAGTACTTGGGCTAGCTTCATCAAAAGAAACCTCGCAAGTCTCCACAATTTTGTTAGTGTCAAGTAAAAGCACACGGTAGCCTCTAGTGTGAGATGGATAACCAAGAAACATGCCATCAACAGATCTAGCTTCAAATTTATCAAGATTACCATGTTTCTTAACAAAGCATTTGCAACCAAAAACCCTAAAGTGTGTAACACTAGGCCTATGTCTAAACCGGAGCTCATATGGGGTTTTTCCAAGCTTAGCACGCAAGAAAACACGATTTGAGACATAACAAGCGGTTGCAATTGCATCAGCCCAAAATTTCCTAGGAGTTTGATATTCATCAAGCATAGTCCTAGCCATCTCAACTAAGGTCCTGTTCTTTCTTTCTACGACACCATTTTGTTGTGGTACATAGGGTGAAGAGTATTGATGATCTATTCCATTTTCAGCACAAAAGTGATCAAAGGATTGGTTTTTAAATTCAGTTCCGTTATCACTTCTAATTGCTTTTAATGATCCTGGGTGATCAATAGATAATCTAAGAAATAAAGTTCTAAAATGACTAAAAGATTCATTCTTAGATGCCATAAAATAAACCCAAGAATATCTGGAATAATCATCAACAATCACAAGCACATATCATTTACCTCCGAAGGATTGAACACGTGCCGGACCTACTGTGTCAAGATGTAAAAGTTGTCCCGGTTCAGCTGTCATGGTCATTGTGAGAGGAGCATGTGAACCTGCAACAAACTTAGTATGTCTACAAGAAGAGCACACAATATCATTGTCCTTTTTAAGCTTCGGCAGCCCACGTATGCGATCGAGAGCACTAACACGAGTGAGATGATCAAAGCCTATGTCACCAAGTCTACGATGCCAAAAATATAGATCCTTTGTATCATTAGCAACTAGACACCGATGCTTAGAAGTTGACAAATCAAAATCAGCTTTAAAAACTCTTCCAAACCTAGACATCTTAAACAAAAGCTCACCTTTTGAATCTACAACCTTGCAGCAATTTTTAGCAAAGCTAACCTCTAGATTTTCATCTAGCAATTGTGAAACCAAAAGCAAGTTGTATTTCAAATTTTTAACAAGTGCCACATCTTTCAAAGTGTAGAGATTGTTTACTCTAACCGAACCTTTAACAATTATGGGAGTAGAAGAGTTATCGGCAAAAGTAACATTTTCTACACGTGACACAAAACAGAGAGAGGAGAACCATTCTTTGTTACCGGTCATGTGGCGTGAGCAACCTGAATCCACAATCCAAATGTTCTCCTTCCTCAAACGTGAAACCTACACAGCAGCACAATACGTCGATGACTCAATACTGGGGTTAGTTAAAAGAATTTTAGGAATCCAGTACTGAGTCACACGACGTCCAGCAGGAATAACACGCGAAAGCTGAGAAGGTACAGCAGGTTTATGAGCCAAACATCGAAAATTTTTGTTCCCAACTACTGACTTAGAAGATGTGTTATATGTAGCACAAAAAACAGTAGGTCCGGGAGCAAGTTTTTGACTCATTACAGAAGGTTGCAAGCTCCGAACATTCGGTCTAGCAGATTTTGCTTGGTTGTTATGTGATCTAGCAAGTATTCTTTGTTTCTTATCGTGTTTAGCTAGTCTATAACAAAAATCCATGACATGACCATCTCTACCACAGTAGGTACAATGAAAAATAACCTTATTATCATGTCTAGATGAGCAAGCAACACGTTTATTAGAACCCGAATGGGACAGTACTCCTGCAGATTTGAAAATCACCTCTTTTGTCTAGGAGCTGTTTGAATCAAACTGCTTCCTAATGACTTTACAACTTTAGGTGGGTGTGCCTTAGCATGAGCATGAGAATTAAAACCTAAACCAGTTTTATCATTATAAGACTTGGAAGAATTCAGCAGCAAGTTTAGGTTCTTATTTGCATTAGAAAACCGATCTAGTGTCCTATGCATGTCATCAAGTTTATTGGACAGATCAAAGCAGTTTTCACATGAAGTTTTTCCTTTTAGTTTTCAATTTGAATAATATTTAACTTCATGCACACGTAAAGCATTGTTCAAAATAGAAATCTCATTCATAGCATCATTTAGTTTCTTATTCAGATCATCACATGAAGAACAATGCAAATCAATTGTAGAACAACAAGCATCTTTCAAACTTTTATCATTAAGTGCAGCAAGCTCTTTGTTCTTTTTTCAAGTTCAAGTTTATCAAGTGTAGATGCGTGTGCACTTCTTAAAGAGGATAATTGTTCATAAATTAAATCACATGAGGAACAAGAGTCATCACTAGGAATCAAAGTTTTTAAACGATTAATTTCAGATTCTAGTGATTCAATTTTAACAGCATTGTTCCTAAGTTTTTTATCCTTTTTCTTTAATATAACAGTGGCACGAGAAATAGCATCACACATTTCTTCGCAAGTGGGACATACCTCTTCATCGTCGCTGTTGTGTTCTGCCTCCTCGGAGCTTGAACTTGACTTGCTCGCCATGCAGCACATATTTGCCATAGCTTCTTCATCTTCATAACTACCGGTGTCCACATCACTTGAGCCGAAATCTTGAAGTGCAGAGATCATACTATGCACTATGTTGCGTATTGATAAATCTTTCTTCTTCTTATTCTTTGCAAACGATTTCTTTGGCCTTGTTTGCTTTTCTTCATGTGAAGTCGGACCTGAAAGGTTAGGGCACTCCATACGAAAATGTCCTGTCTTACCACATTCAAAACATCGTTGAAGTCCGGAGCTTCCTCTCCTTCTAGTTCTCACATTTTGCAATGCTTTTGAGAACCGAGTAGAGATGAGTGCAAGCTCCTCCTATGGAAACTCTTCAATCTGTTCAAGGGTTAGAGAGGACAGCAAAGAGAGTGCACCACTAGATGATGATTGACTAGAACTAGATATGTCACATTGCGAAACAAATGCAATATACTTGTTGGGGTTTTTACGTGAGATGATGTCAATTTCATGAGTTTTCAATTTAGAATAAAGCACGTCTAAAGTAAGAGAACTCATGACAGTAGATTCACAAATAGATGTAACTTTCATCTCCCAAATTGACATATCTAATGCTCCTAACAATTGTCTAGCATTTTCAGCATCTGAAAAGTTAACATTGACACTACGCAAGTTGCTGAGAATTTTATTAAAGCGAGCAAAAAGGTCGTCAATTGACTCACCGGGTTGCATCTCAAAACAGATGTATTCTTTCTTGAACATATCTTGCCTTACCTCCTTGATCGTATTAGATCCTTCATGGTAGTCACAAAGAGCTTTCCAAACATCATATGCAGATCGGAGGTGTGCAACACGGTCGAAGTCGCTTTGAGTCAATCCTTGGATGATCAAGTTACGAGCCTTGTTGTTGTTGTCAACATCTCTCATGTTCGCAGCTGTAACTTGATTGTTGGGTGGTACATTGAAGTTCCGGTAGACCTTTTTCCATATGGCGAAGCCTTGCGCCTGTATGTAGGCCTCCATCCGCGCCTTCCAAACCTGAAAATCGATGCCATTGAACACACAAGGTTTTGCGGAGTACTTCTCCATGATGGTTAGTCAAAACACGTGCAAATCACAAAGATTAGAGCACCTTGGCTCTGATACCAATTGTAGGATCGAAGAGCACGTGAAAAGCTACCAGAGGGGGTGAATGGTAGACTAAAACTTTTCGCAGCGGAAACAACAAAAACCCCTCAGCAAAAAATCAATCGGTTAAAGAAACCGTGTGTGCAAGTGTTTTCAAACGTGTTCGACCGTGAAAAATCAAGTAGAGAGGTAGAGAATCAAGTCACGGATCTAATGCAACAAGAATCACTTGAAAACACGAAGTAAAACTTGAGATACGATCAAAACATTAAACGAAGATCAATCTGTTCTACCCGATATAAAACAGATCTGCAACGCTGCAAAGAAACTCGTGTATCTCAAAAACTACAGATCCGAAGCTCGTGAAAATTTCACAGATGATAGATAATTGAGTTGTGAAGATAACCCGAAAAGAATCACATCAATCGGATCTGTAAAACTCGAGTTATGAACGAAAAACCCAAGAAACGTCGGTCTGTCCAGAAACTCGGCGAGAAAGACTTGACGAAAAACAAATCGGACGAACAAGGCACAAAAGCTCCTCGAAACTATGAACTTTATTCAATAGAAACACAAGAGGAACAGCCCAAAGTTCTCTACCCACGAGATCTCTGGCCTCCCTTGCTTTTATAGCCAGCCCTCAGACTAAACAATCCAATCTAGGACTCCTACTCCTAATTGGACTCGTATCCTAACTTACCATAACTGCTCAGGACTCTCCTATTCGCAGATAGAAGCAATCGTGAGACTTCCAAACAACTTAGGAACGTCCTAAACATTCCTAAAACAACTCAAATTCGTGCCTAGCACGAAATCCTATCATAACCAACTCAAATCTTCCATATTTGAGCCATATCCGACTCAGCCTCAGCCTGAGTACGCAATCCAGCCGGTTGGACCTTTCCGACCAATTCTTTACGTCCACTTCTCTTCATCACGCCTTGGAACAATGTTGCCACGTCCATGCACTCCTTGCACACGTGCAAACACCTTCGAACGATGTACACGCAACCTTCATATGCACTGCCCTTGATCCAAACATGCTGTGCGACCTCCCGATCAACTCAACCACAACTCCTCCCGAACTTGGTTTTTAGAACCTCATCTCCTCCCTGAGACTAGTCCAAGGATCCCGTCACAAGCCATGTCTTGAACTCAAGCAACACCTGCACATGAATAAACAACCAATTCTTCCGAGCACAAGTCCTCGACTTGACTCACGTTAGTTCGAAAACCACAACACCTTACATGAGCACGTCACATAAGCATGTTGCAAACCATATCAAATGATAACAGCCATAACCACCAAAACACACCAAAAACTTAGCAAATTAATACTAAGAGAACCTTCCCATAAAGCAAGTTTGAAACATTGCGAGTTAAAAGCAAAAACAAGACGCTGCAGTTCTACGAGTTAAACTTCACGGGAGCTCCCTAAAAACAAGCTCCGGACCTAACAGAAGCTCTCTGGACCTTGCAGGAGCTCTCCGGACCTTGCGTCGGACCTTGCCAACACTTGGCGGACCTAACAAAGAACTTGTCGGACCTTGCCACAGAAGAATGTTTTGGCAATATTCAAAACTTTGAATGTTAATGCTAACTTTTATCCTAATTGCCAATGTATTCAGCACACATAGGTCTCACAGTGTCACAGCCTCCGTCTCTTCCACTCCGCGCACCTTCTCGAATACCCGCATTGACCATGGCCGGAGCACGAACAGTCGCGGGACCGTGGGAGCGTGTGCCCCAATTGATGGCAGCTTTTACTGCGGCGCTTCCCAAGGCTGCCACTTCTGCACGTCGCAGCGCCTTTTCGGGAACCGCCGAAGTGTCCTGTCGGCTCGTCTCCTTGGGAGACAGACTCCTTGGCCCACCGCTTCAGCTGGACGGCTTGGGTCCACTTTTCATTGACGCTTGGTCTTGGAGCCGAAACGGTTGCGCCAAGTAGCGTATTCGGAGGGTTTCGAATCGCTTTGAATCGCTCCTGGGAAGTTTAAAAGGGGATCTCACCCGCATCACAGCTTCCCTTTGCACTTCCCTACGCTTGCATCTTCCTTGAGCTCTTGCGCCCTTGTCTTCCCTGTTCTTGAGCTTCCATCTGCCATGGCTTCCATCTTGCCTCCAGAGAAGAAACACGCCCGGTCTCCTCCGGGAGTGGCATTTGCTCCAAGTCAGGAAAGCAGGGTACCCGCCCGTCCTTCCTCTGGAGACGTCAGCTCGTCTAGCGGCGACTCCAAGAGACCTCGGGCTCTTCATCCCGACGGGACTCCTCGGCGACGGCCCGAGGTGTGACGCCCTCAAATCTGTGGGAAACCACGGAACCGAGAACTAATGCATATGTGTGCTCAGGATGTTCATCACACATACACATACGTTCTGTAAAAGTCCCAAAAATGTGTATGAATAAAAACCAAAGTTTGAGTTCATATGTATGGTAAAGACATGAAAAATGGGACTTGCTAAAACTTTTCTTCATGCAAGGTAATACATGGATGAACATCCAACATGAGGTTCACATTTTATTTGAAAGGGTTGAACCACTAAGGAGTTAAATATTTCTTTGCATGTAAGTTTAAAAATCAGATTTGAAATTCAAAGTTCACACATGTAGTGACCAAAAACTTTGAATAAACATGCAGCCATATAGATGGAATTATAGGGAGGAGTTTGCTCACCAACTTTCTATTTGTAGGGTGGGCTCAAAAAAAAAAAGAGCTAAAGAGCAGAAGTTGCAAATTCTAAACCAAATTCAGATTTAGTCTTGCAAAATTCAAACTGAATTTGAGGAATTCAAATTCTAGCCCACCTTTTTAAACTTAGAATTCTGGGAATTAAAGAGATCAGCTTGAGAGAATAATTGAGAGGTGCATTTGGAGTGGGGCCCACATGTCATAGAGCTAAAAGAGGAGCCTTGCACCTTAAGTCTCAGCCCCAGTGGGGAAATTCGTCGAACAGTACGTGGACCACGAGCAGCTCCCACCGTGAAGCCACTGGGAGGCTCGGCAGCGCCACCAGCTGCTCCCTTTCCCCACGCACGGCGCCCAGAGGCGGTTGTGCGGCCTGATCACCCCCCCCCCTGGACGAAGCAAAGGCCATCCCTTTTTCTCCTCGTCGAGAGCGCACGACCAGCGACCGTTTTCCCCTCCGCTCTCGGTCCGATCGGAAGAACGGCGAAACAACCGCGCTCTTCCCTCCTCCGAGCTGCTAAACATTCCCACGAGCTCAACCTCCACCTCCCAGACCTGAAACCAAGCGAGCTTCCGCCCCCGTTGCCCGAGAACAAACGCCGCCGCGGCGACCTAGCTCAAAAACGTGATCGGGCGCACGTGGACAGCCCTCCATAGGGGGTTTCATGGCCGAGCGATCGCAGCTACGGACGCGCACGGGTGCGGTGCTGCTCTCAGCCCAAGCTCAGGCCATACCGTGAAGCATCGCCGACGAATTTCAAAGTTTTGCTCCGGCGGCTTCAACCCGAGCATCCGGTACGGGAATCCAAAATTCTCCGCTTCTATTCGTTCTTAGCTCATCAAACTTTGCACGTAGGACCTGGACTAGCCAGCGATCATGTTCTCTTTAGCATCCGTCGCATGAAAACACTTTGGGGCGACGTATTTTGAGGTCTACCGTGCACTTCTCCGGCGGACTGAATCGGGCGCACGGCGACGACCAACTTGCGGCTGTTCCCGAGTCATTTAGGGGCCATGCCGAGCCTTGTTATCATCCACTGGTGCTGTAGGGCTCGTCGGCACAGGATTTGGCGGGCTGGATACCTCAGGCAACGCCGCCGAACTCCCACAGTAGCTGTCGCACGTCGCCGGCCATGTTCCGGTCGTTGGCAGTCCTATCAAACCCCACAGCCGTGTTCCTCGGTGTCACAAACTCCCTGGCGGCGAGTTTCAGATCAGGCGGTGGCCTGAAACGGCGAGCTCCGGCGTCGGGCCGGCGAGGGGCAGCGCGGGCGCGGGGAGGGAGCCGGAGGAAGAAGACGAAGCGTGGGCCTCGCCTGTCAGCAGCTCAAATTTTAAACCCGGGATCGGGTGTGGCCGGGATCCCGTGTGTTGGCGCGCTGAGGTGCTGTGGCCCGGTGTGGCTTCGTTTCTATTGGCTGAAATTCAAAACAGTGGGTCCAGCCGGATTTTCTGTAGGAAAACAATTCCAGAGTTGGCTCAATCTTTGGAAATTCATATCTCCCTGTAGAAAACTCCAATTTGAGTGATTCCAATTGGGTTGGATTCACCTCTCTGAGTTCTATACAAATATGAACTCAGATTTGTATGAAAGTTAATATTATATTCTGGAAAATTCTTGGAATGTTTTCTGAAAAAGAATTATTGAGGGAGTTTGGATTATCCAAAAATCCCCAAATTTTGCGAGAATATTCTTTAGCATAGTATGGATCTACTAGCAAATTTTCAGCTCATTTTAGGATCATTTGAGTAGGAATTTGCTAAATGCAAACTACTGCGTTCAAAAGAGTCCAGAAACATTTTCAGAAAAAAATGTTTCCCACTTCAAAATTCTATTCTGGGCAATCCATAGCTCCAAAAATCATAGGAAAATTTAGGCATGCTCTCTGGGACATACTTGAAATTGTAGTTCACTTAATTGAGCATGAAAATGCACATTACCTCAGAATTAATTCTTTTGAGTAGGAATGCTTAAAGAATTGTTCTAGGGGAACTACTAAAGTAAAAGGGCTGAATTTTGGACCAGATGACTCCCATGTGATCAAGAACTCACATGTAAATTATCAGCCCAAGATGAGTCCTTGAACTCCCTGTTCTTATTCTCCATACTTATGTATAGGGGAAATATACATAGGAGATATTGTGAGAAGTATGGAGGACACAATATGACTCCATATTAGCTACAATTTGGTAAGCTAAATCCTTAGGTAGTATAGAACCTTCTGTAAAAGTTTTGAGGCCATTGGAGTTCTTGTTCTTCAGTTGCACTCAAGTCTTTTCAGTTTCTCTATTATGTTCAGTAGGGAAAATGGTTAGTGTATAGCTAAGGCCTTAAGGTCAATTGAGTTTATTTCTGTTCTTTGCACAACAGAGGCAAACCAAGCCATTCCTGGCTTTTCCACACAACCTCTGTTCCTAAGAATGTAATTCTATAACTTCTTTCCATTACATTCTATAAAACATATGCATATGCATTTCAATAGGAACCACAACGAAGGGGATTCAAAGGAGTGATTCATTGAAGTGGATCAAGCTCCGGAGAATCAAGGGTGGATTTGCAAGGACACTAACTGTTATATACGACTACCCTGCAAAACAGGCAAGCTCCGGTTTGCATTTAACAGCTGTTAAGTTTTTGTTTTGTATTCACTTTCAGTCAGGATATGAATTATGCATTAGGTCTAGTGTTTGATACTCCTCTTGCATAGCCAAATGACCCATGGAGTATTGGGTAGGTGTCTTTCACCGTGTAGAACTGCCATGCTTAAGTACGGTTCGGTAGAAGTGGGGTGGTGAGATGCTACTCGCAGTTTCAGGAACAACAGGGGCATACGGGATTGGTTCATGAATGAATTAGCAAGTTAAAGTTGAGAACGGAAGGTTGTAGGGGCAGCAGGATATAGGGGCCTGGGTGCTGTAGACCTGTCCGTGTCGGTCAAGGACCGATACGTATGCGGCCCTGTTGAACATGTTTGAGTTGTGTACCGGACTCCTGCTGGCTATATGGGACCCAGTAAACCGATGTACCTCGGGAAGCTGTCGTTGGGACTTTTCGGGTCGCCTCAGGCGGACGGCCAGTGTGCAGTATGTGGGGAATATTCTCATGACATCTCATGTCGGTAGATGCACCATGAGAGTAGCTACTGTACGGGGCGACTTGATCGATTCAGCGGGGGTGAAACGGGGGAATGGCTTCCACGTACGACGTCAGTGATGGTTGTTGTAGGCAACATCGAGTACGGGCATACGTGTCCTGTAGTCCGGGTGTTATTGATTCGAATCACCGTCGCTCGCGGAATGGACCGAGCATACTTGTTCTCACAGTCGTGACGTAGTAAGAACTTGCATGAGAAAGGAACTAATCATTTTGATGTGAAGTATCATACTAGCTTTGTCTTGGATCTTGATGAATAGGCTAGTGCAAATTCGATTCTTTTATGCCATGAGCAATTTACATCGGGGGAAAGCGTTTCTTGTTTGATTGTGGACTCCCGATGTGGCGTGCCCAGGGTTACTTAAAATACTGCAACTAATACTGAAAGTAAGGATTCACTTTTAGGCGAGTTTAATTATGCTTATGCCATCCTACTGTAGGTTCATAACCTCACATAGAGTTTCATGTTTAGGGTGACGGTTAAGTCTTGCTGAGCGTTATGCTCACGGATGCTATCCGAGTTGTTTTGCAGGTATTTGACTTCATGCTTATGAGAAGGGATGCCGATGAGACTCGGGAACCTCCGAGTGCTAACTCAAAGAGCATCCTCGCCGCTGCAGATTGTCTTCATGTTGCTAGTAAGAAACGTCCGTGGGCTAGACTGTTTCTTTGTTGCTAGTTTAGAAATGAGTCGTGAGAGTGATAGTCTTCTGCTGTAGCTTACTCTGATACAAGTATTTGTAAAACTTTCTTGTACGCTTCCGCAAACTATTTATGTAATATGATGTGTTTTTTTACCCGTTTGCTGTTGGGTGCCGCATAACACGGCACCACCCGACGAGGTCCTGTCAGCTGGTATCAGAGCTGCGTTGGGGACAGAGCACGGATTGAGCATTATATTATGTCAAAAACTTAGGATACGGTGAGATAACGGTACTAGGCCCACATAAGGACTACTATTAGCATATAATAAAGGTGGCAAGCTAACTTATGTGTTATGTCGGATAATCGTGCATCTCGGGACGTCTATGTCTTGGGGGGTGCACGTATGCGCTGTCCACCAGTACGCACAAGCTGAAGGGTGGAGCCTCACGGGTGGCAGGTAACCCGACTCGCTTTAGTATCCTCTACGACTCTTCATGTCGTTTGGGGTATTCGAGCAACGTCATCCCTGGCGTGCGTGGTGCAATTTGGGAGACCCCGTCACGTGGTCAGTAACGTGAACACGTAGCTCAAGGCGTGTTTGGCTTGAGAACACCTGGGCAAGTGATGACGGCCGGGTGTACAAACTGTTAAGGATACCAGGTTCGGTGTGCAGCCGAACCTGATGATTGAGTGTGTCTTATGTAGGTACTAACCACGAAAACCTTAGTGCGTGTAGAACACGTTTTTGAGTGACCGTTTTAGTGCCACCTAAGGATACGTATATGCCGGTGTAATCCGGTTAGGTTTTTCTTTGTTGAGGCGACGTAGTACCGTCATATGTCTTACGGTGCATCGTCACCGTACTACACTGGATAGTATTCTTACCTATGAAGAAATCATTCATGACTAACTTCCAAACTAAAAAAAGATGGATGTGATAAAGCACATATTAGTTACTGAGCTCTTCATTTGAACTAAGTTTCAAAGAAGAGACTTGTTAGGCTTCTTTTGATCTCAAAGACAGAGTGCTCTGTTCAGACAGAAATTTTTCTGGGTTTTAACAGAGCGTAACTCTGATTAGCTTGACCCAATGGAGGTGTTTGATACAGTTATGGAAAGGTTATTAAGTGCTCTACAACTTTTCTGTAGAACTCCAGAGCCAAATCCAACACCAACTTGGTTGAATGCCCAGATGAATGTAAACTGTTCAGAAAACAGAACAGCTGCAAACTTCTCTGGATATTGCTGTAAATTAGCCGTCACAATCTGTAGAAAATTTTTGAAGGGTCGTATGATACACCGTTGGAAAGTTTATGAAACTTTCAACGATTTTGTAGTTCATAGTTTGTTCAGAATTGTACCCCATTTGTATGTAAAACTGTGATGAAAACAGCCACATACAAAGGAGGTGCTGGCAAAATTTATCCAGAAAATTCTGTCAACTTTGAACGATCATAACTTCTGATGAAGGTATGATCCAGAGGCATGTGAGTAATCGATGGAAAGATACTTAAGTTAACTTTAACTTTGGTATTCGACTTGAGTTATGAAATGACACGACCCCATTGGTCCTGTCGAGCCAGGATCACGCTGAGGGGTGCTGCGTTGCACAGCACCGTATAACACACGTCAAAGGTACAAAGCGGAAGCAGAAATTTTATTACATAAACAGGTTTATGAACTTGTTTACATCAAAATAAGTTTACTCTACACTCGTGGCCATAGACTAAGCATCAAGTGCACGTTCAGCCCTTGAACGTGTCCTTGCTAGCACACACGCACACTAACGCTGCGGCGTGCACGACTCCCACTCGAGGGTAATGGGTTACATGAGGTAAAGATCAGTTGCAAGGACTCGCCTAATTAGTAGAACTTTACTTTCAAGTTTTAGCAGCAGGTTGTGGAGAACCTTATGCTAAGGCAGATGAGAGAGCCGCAATCAAACAAGAAATGCATTTCTCTCATGTACTTTGCCCAAAGTTGAAAAGAACTTTAGTTAGCTCTAAGCTACAGCACATCATTAACAATCAATATCCATCTTTCAATCAGCAACATTTTAACATGTGACTAGCCTGTTCTTTCTACGTCACGGTACAGTGAACAAGTGGTACTCACTGACTGCGAGGGACGGTGATTATAATCGATTTACACCTGCATGGTTACCCGAACAACCCGTCACGTACGCCCGTACTCTATGTTGCCTACAACAACCATCACAGACGCCGTACGCAACCACCTTTCGCCCATCAGCCAAATATTGAACCGGTCCCATCGTCCCGAGCAAGAGGTCTCTGCACGCGCATCTCAGTGCCGCCAGCCGATTTACACCTCAAGCTCTCAACCTACCCTCTGAACGACGGGCAATGCCTCAATACCCAGCTACCCGAGTTACATCAGTTTCCCGGTTCCCATATAGCCGGTAGGTCTTCGGTACTGTTCTAGCTTGTTCAACAGGCCCGCACACGGCTCGGTCCTGAATCGACACAAGTGGAGCTACAGCACACAGGCCCCAAAGTCCTGCTGCCCTTACCCTCCGCTTGGTCTCATTTTCTTGCCATGTGTTTCATGTGCTATCACTACCCGAGTCGAGTGCCTCTAGCCTATGCTCGCGAGTAGTTCCAACTACTCGACTTGTACCGAATCCTACTCTATCCTAGCAATGATGTAGCTAACGGGGTTTGCAATCCTAAACCCAACCCATGGTTCTCTTGGCTATGCATGGGGCTTCCAAACAAGACTCTAATGCACAGAATCAAGGAAACAAGTATGTGCTCAAAACAATAAACATTTGTAAAAAGGTTAATGCAAACCGGAGCTTGCCTTGCTGCTCTTGGTCGTAGGCTAGCTGTTCCTCCAGAGTAACGAAGTCTAAGACTTCGGGTTCCTCCTCAACCTTAGCGACTACATGATAGAAACAATACATGTATTAATTTAATGCATTTGTATTAAGTTTGAAGTTGTGAAGTCTATAACATTTGCTAGACAGACCTAATGACTGTGAAACTTTTATTGTGGCTTGGTTACAAACTAAACAGAGACTTGGTCAAGTTTTAGTTGCAGCAAAGCTCATTTGAGCCCTCCACAATTAATTATGTCCTTGACCTTAATTGGAACTCTTAGGGTGTTCTAAGGATTTTCATGAAACAAACTATGACTTTCTGAAAACTAGATTTTCAGAGGGCTCTAATGGAATTGGTCTCACTCAATTTGAAGGTTCCTAGCTAAAGATATGAGCTAAACAATTTCAGAGAAAATTCAGAAAATGTTTCTGAACATTTTCTATTTCCTCTGGAACAGTTTCACTAATCACACCATTAGGTGGATCAAATGAGCTCAAATGGGTCTGAAATTTTTATAGTAGTTCAGGGATATTTTGGTGAACATCCCAGTAAAATTTCAGGATTTTCCTCCACAGGATTCACCAGTTAAAATTCCTAACAGTTTAAACTTTGAGGAATTAATTCTGGAGAAACAAGGGTTTTCATGAAGTGAAACTTGATTTGCTGGAAAGTGCTCAGAGAGCTGAATCCAGAAAAATTTGGTTCAATCGATTTGGAGTTTTCTAGCCAAAGTTATGAGGACTTGAAGTTTGGATGAATTCTGAAAATCGGGGAAAAGTTTAAACTCTCGGGGCCCGTGGGGACACGCGTCGAGCGCGGAGGTGTCCGGCACACCGGATATACCACACGTGTCGAACGCGGTGGTGTCCGGCACACCGGAGCTCACAGGGTATTTACGCGCCAGCACAGCCGATCCCCGGCCACACCCGATCCCGATTTAAATTCTTCAGCCGCTGACACGTGGGCCAGCCGGCTTCTTCTTCCTCCCGCCGTTCTCTCGCGCCAGCGCCGCCGACCTCGTCGGAGCAGACTCGGGGCTCGCCGGCTCGCCGCTGCCGGACCTCCCAGGGGCTGAAACTCGACACCAGGGGGTTGTCGACGTCGAGGAACACGTCGGTGGTGTCAGGTCGGGCTGGGGGTGACCGGAACTAGCCTGGCGACGTGCCGCGGCCTCGGTTGAGGTTCGGCGCTGTCGACCGTGGGTCCTAACCCGCCAACACCTCAAACAAACGGTCCTACAGCATCAGTGTACCTCTAGGAAGCTCGCCAAGGTGTAAAAAGGGTTCAGGGATGGCGGCAAGTCGGTTGGCACCATGTGACCGATCGTGCCCGCCATGACCGCCCTCGATCAGCTCGAAATTCGTTACTCCTAGACAGTTTTACGCCACGGATGCAGAAAAGAACTTAATCGCCGGCTAGTCCAGCGTCTATGTGTAAGATTTGATGACCTCCGAAAGATCATAGAGCGAGAATTTAAAGAAACCGTACCGGAAGCTCGGGTTACGGTCGCCGGAGCAAAAACTGGAAATTCTTTGCGGATTCTTCACGGTTGGCTTCCAAGTTTGGAGGAGAGCAGCACGGTGGTCGCGCGCTCCTGTTACCTCTCTCGCTGGACCGTGAACACACATGTGGAACGCTGCCCACGGGCGCCTGACTCTCGGCTGTGATTGAGTCGCCGCTGTGGCGATCGCTCTCGGGCAAAGGAGGTCGTAGCTCGGGATTTCTGGCGTTGGGGAGGTGGAGCGCGACCTCAGGTGGCTTTCTAGCAGCTCAGGAACGAAGGAGGAGATGGTTTTGCTGGTTTTCCCGATTGAGCAGAGAGCTGCGGCGAGAAACAATGCCGCTGCTCGGGTTTGCCCGCGAGAAGATAAAGCCTGCTGACTCCTGCTCGGCTGAGGCGGGGCCGGTCGCATGGGGGCGCGAGCAAGCCGCCCTGGGCGCCAGCGCGTGGAAAGGGAAGCAGCTGGTGGCGCCGGTAGCTGCTCGGTGGCACAGCCGACAGCTGCTCGGTGGAATTTCCCATCGAGACTCTGACTTTGGTTGCAAGTTTCTCCTTCTTCCCTCTATGACATGTGGGTCCCACCCGGGGTTTTAACCTCTGGAATTTACTCCTAATCACTGTAGTAAACAGTGAACCCCATAATACCCCTGGTGATTCAAATTATTCACCCTTGAGCCATTCGAATTGAATAGGATTCGAATTGGGTTTGGTTTGAGTGAATTCCAGCACAAGTTCAGTTTTGAATTCAAATAAAGTTTGAATTCGTCCCACTTAGCGCATGTCAAGATCAACTCCAGATGGAGTGAAAATTGGTGTGTGAGCTCACAAAAATGTGCTGAGTAAGAATAAGCCTCCCACTTTTAAATTCATGGGATAAAAACAGTTTGAATTTGAATATGGTTTCAAACTGCCCTCTTCCTAACTATACCCAAAATGACCTCAAAAGGGTTTTGAATTTGGGTGAAACATGGCATGGACATCCTTAGTAAAGTGTAGGAGTTTTCATATGTCCATCCCATCTATATCACAAATGGGAAATACCACTTTTGCAATATGTGAGTTTGTTTTCTAATGAGCATGTTGATAATTGTTACTTGCTCTTTATTTGTGTTCATCATCCTTCCTCAAATGAGGTGTGTGGTGTGGTGATGAACACTGCAAATGTGTGTCAAAAACTGAGGCCCTTACATGAAAATGCTAGTAACTGGATCAAATTCTGAGTTAAGTACAGAAAGGTCTGTTCTGTACAGAATAAGGGACTGAATATGTTGGCTTTAGAAAGATGTGTAAACGTGAAATTTTGTTATGCTTTTATAAAGTTTTAGCATGTTCATGTTTTACATACTTTCACATACTGCTGAGATCAAGTTTTGACTTCCCTCAAAAATTTGCTTTTTGCAGTATGGTGCGTACTCACTCTCCGAGTAGGACTGAAAGTTCTCGCCAAGACGATGATGACTCGACTCCACCAGGTGCACCGCCATCAAAGGTATGGGCGGATGTCATGGCTCAGATGGTCGAGTCAAGTCAAGAGAACACCAGACTACTCCAAGCCTTGGTACAACAAGGTTTACTCCAACGTGCACAACAGGACGTTCCACCTCGGAACGCCTATTTGGACTTCTTGGCGACACAACCGCCAATTTTCACGGAAGCCAATGAACCAGTGGAAGCTGATCAGTGGCTTCGAGTTATGGAGTCCATGTTTGGAGTGTTTGAGTGCGACGAATATCAGAAGACATTATTTGCAGCTCAACAGCTACATAGAGCCGCTGGAAATTGGTGGTTCTCTTGTCTTGCCACCGTTCCGGAAGGCCATCAAGTGGAATGGACGGAATTTCGTGAAGCATTCCGGGCTCGTCACATTCCTATGGGTTTTATCAAGGCCCAGCAGCAGGAATTCAGGAACTTGAAGCAGGGGGACACGAGTGTCCTCGATTATGTCAGACGATTCAACCTTCTGGCACAATATGCTCCTGCTTATGCTACGAGCGAAGCTGCAATGTGTGACTACTTTTTCTATGGCTTGAGTGCCATACTAAAAGAGAAGCTAGCTTTGTTCAATCAAGGCAGTTACACCGAGTTGATCAGTGCTGCTCTGCTGCAGGAACAAGCGACACTTCAGTGTCAAGCAGAGAAGAGGGACCGGGAGGATGTGCAAGAAGACACACCAGTTGTTCCTCATAAATACTGTGTGGTGTATCACACACCATCCGATGAAAGATGGCAAGCGCCAGTGAGATCAACTCCGTACAGATTTCCTGCTCAAGAATCTTGTCTTGAAGCAACACCTTTGCCGCAGCAACGAATGACACCTGTGACATCATTTCTGCAGCCGAGTACATCAACTCCTCAACCACAAGTCAACGAAGAACCGGGGAAACCTCCGTGTTCTTATTGCCACCGTTCAGGGCATTTTAGGCAAGAATGCCGGGAGAAGTTGGTGAACACCAGACAGCCATCATCATCAGGTGGTATGCCGCCACCTGCTCCAGTCAACATAACAGCATTGCAATCCGGGAGTGTGCAACATCTTGCTATTGAGGATGTCCCGGAGGGAGCACCGGTGTTAGCAGGCATGTTTACTCTCAAAGACGTGCCTGTGTTGGTACTTTTTGATTCCGGTGCAACCCATAATTTTATCAGCAAAACATGCGTGGATCAGCACCAATTATCCACCAATACTCCCACAACGAGTTTTCTTATACGTTCACCGGGAGGAAATATCTCTGCCAACCAGATTGTGTCCCGAGCAGCTTTGTGTTTGGGCAGAAAAATATACCCAACATCACTGATTATGTTGGACAGGCAGAAGATAAACATTATATTGGGGATGTCTTGGTTAAATCATCATGGTGCCGTTCTCAATATTGGTAACCGGACTGTCCAGATTGACTCGCCGATTCATGGACAGCACACGCTGTTTCTAGACAGCGAAGACCCAGATATGGTAGAGGCCAACCACACGGAAGCGCTAAAGCTTGAAGATATTCCGGTGGTACGTGATTATCCCGACGTATTTCCCGATGATTTACCGGGCATGCCGCCCGAACGGGACGTCGAGTTCAAGATTGAACTGGCGCTGGGAACGACGCCTATCTCACGAAGGCCTTACAAGATGGCACCTAACGAGCTAGTGGAGTTGAAAG
Organism: Neostapfia colusana; assembly: GCA_030760725.1. Lineage (NCBI taxonomy): Eukaryota > Viridiplantae > Streptophyta > Magnoliopsida > Poales > Poaceae > Neostapfia > Neostapfia colusana. The sequence continues at coordinate 22,743,488 of JASWHV010000010.1, forward strand.
AGCAACTGAATGAACTCATGAGCAAGGGTTTCATACGACCATGTTCTTCACCTTGGGGTTGCTCAGCGCTGTTCGTTAAAAAGAACTACGAAACACTACGGTTATGTGTTGATTTCCGTCCTCTAAATGCTGTCACGATCAAGAACAAGTATCCTTTGCCCCGCATCGACATCCTGTTCGATCAACTTGTGGGTGCAAAGGTATTTTCGAAGATGGATCTTCGGTCGGGGTATCATCAAATCAAAATCCAACCGGAGGACATACCGAAGACAGCTTTCTCGACGAGATACGGACTCTACGAGTACCTCGTCATGTCATTTGGGTTAACCAACGCTCCGGCACACTTCATGTACTTGATGAATTCTGTGTTCATGCCGGAGTTGGACAAGTTCGTCGTGGTATTCATCGACGACATATTGGTTTACTCCAAATCGGAAGAAGAGCACGCTGAACATCTGCGTATTGTGCTACAACGGTTGAGGGAGCACAAGTTATATGCCAAGTTCAGCAAGTGCGAATTTTGGATTGACCAAGTGCCTTTCCTAGGGCATATTATTTCAGCAGAAGGTATTGCCGTGGACCCCAGCAAGATTGAACAGGTGCTGAAGTGGGAATCTTCCAAATCAGTCCACGAGGTCCGAAGTTTCCTAGGTTTAGCTGGGTATTATCGGAGGTTTATTCTGAGCTTCTCAAAGATCGCTAAACCAATGACGGAGCTGCTGAAGAAGGGCACTAAATACATGTGGAATACAGCATGTGAAGCCACATACAAAACCTTGGTGAAACATCTCACCACAGCTCCAGTTCTTGCTCAGCCGGACACAACGAAGCCATTTGATGTATACTGTGATGCATCCGGCATCGGTCTCGGCTGCGTTCCGATGCAAGAAGGGCGTGTAGTCACCTATGGGTCTTGTCAACTGCGAAACCACGAGCAGCATTATCCAACTCACGATCTCGAGCTTGCTGCTGTGGTGTTGGCGTTGAAGATGTGGATGCATTACCTACTGGGTAATCTTGTTCACCTCTACACCGACCATAAAAGCCTCAAGTATATCTTCACGCAGAAGGAGCTAAATATGAGGCAACGGAGATGGTTGGAGCTCATAAAAGATTATGAAATTGAGATCCACTATCATTCGGGAAAAGCAAACGTGGTTGCCGACACACTGAGTCGGAAAGCCCACGTTCACAACTTAGCGGCTGCTGAGTTGGAAGATGAAGAGCCAAGCCTCCGTGTCATTCCGTATGGCGCGCTTTATAATCTCGCGCTCATTACAACAATCCGTGAAGAGATTGTTGAGGCTCAAAGAAGAGACAGAGTTATGTCTCACATACGGAGAAGACTAGACAACGGAGAGGTGAAGTGTTTCCGGAAGGATGAGAACAGTACGATATGGTTTAACGACCGTATAGTGGTACTGCACAATATGAAACTCCGGAAGAAGATCTTGGATGAAGCCCACCTGTCTAAGTTTTCCATTCACCCCGGAAGTAACAATATGTTCCAAGATTTGAAACAGAAATTTTGGTGGACGAGGATGAAGAGGGAGATTGCTAAATACGTATCCGAGTGTGATACATGTAGACGGGTCAAGGCTGATCATATGCGGAAAGCCGGACCGCTACAACCGTTGAAGATACCGGCATGGAAATGGGAGGATGTGAGTATGGACTTCATCGTCGGATTACCGCTCACATCCAGGAAGCATGACTCGATATGGGTGATCATCGACCGGTTGACGAAGTCGGCTCATTTCGTACCGGTGAACACTCATTATCGAGCAAGGCAATATGCGGAGTTATTCATCTACAGAATTATATGCTCACATGGTGTCCCGAAGACCATCATTTCAGATCGAGGTGTACTGTTTGTTGCTCGTTTTTGGGAGCAGCTGCATGCCTCGTTGGGCACCAAGCTGATTAGGAGCTCTGCGCATCACCCTCAAACCGATGGACAAACTGAGAGGGTGAATCAAGTGCTCGAGGACATGTTGAGAGTGTGTGCCATCCACCACGGTAGGAATTGGGACGATCACCTACCGTTGGCGGAGTTTTCATACAACAACGGTTATCAAGCGAGTATTAAAATGGCACGATCACCTACCGTTGGTGGAGTTTTCATACAACAACGGTTATCAAGCAAGTATTAAAATGGCACCGTATGAAGCTCTCTACGGCCGGAGGTGTCGCACACCGCTGAATTGTTGTGAGTCTGGCGAAAGGGTTCTGTTTGGGATTGATCTTATAAACGAAGCCGAAGACCGAGTTCGGTGGATACAAGAGAACTTGAAGGCTGCACAATCCCGACAGAAGAGCTACACTGATCAAAGGCGTAGGCCATTACATTTGGACGTCGGAGAGCACGTGTATCTTCGTGTATCTCCGATGAAGGGAATTCACCGGTTCGGTGTAAAGGGGAAACTCGCTCCCCGTTTTATTGGTCCTTTTGCTATCACGGAGAAGTGCGGACCCGTAGCCTACCGGCTGGAGTTACCGGCAAGCCTAGCGGGTGTTCATGATGTATTTCATGTATCACAGCTGCGGAAGTGTCTCAAATTCACCGCTGCTGTTCGCACCGAGGACATCGACGAATTGAAACTGGACCTGACCTACACCGAGCGACCGGTTCAGATTGTGGATGAAAAGGCCTGGGTAACCCGGAACCAGACGATCAGATTCTACAAGGTGCTGTGGAGCAATCACACAGCGGAAGAGGCGACGTGGGAAAGTGAAGATTATCTCCGCACAAAACTATCCGGATTTTTTAGCTTTGTACAGTTTGTAATTACCTCTCCCGTCTCGTTCCTCTTTTGTAATCTCGGGACGAGATTCTTTTAAGGGAGGAGGAATGTAAAAGTCCCAAAAATGTGTGTGAATAAAAACCAAGGTTTGAGTTCATATGTGTGGCAAAGACATGAAAAATGGGACTTGCTAAATCTTTTCTTCATGCAAGGTAATACATGGATGGACATTCAACATGAGGTTCACATTTTATTTGAAAGGGTTGAACCACTAAGGAGTCAAATATTTTTTTGCATGTAAGTTTAAAAATCAGATTTGAAATTCAAAGTTCACACATGTAGTGACCAAAAACTTTGAATAAACATGCAGCCATATAGATGGAATTATAGGGAGGAGTTTGATCACCAACTTTCTATTTGTAGGGTGGGCTAAAAAAAGAGCTAAAGAGGAGAAGCTGCAAATTCTAAACCAAATTCAGATTTAGTCTTGCAAAATTCAAACTGAATTTGAGGAATTCAAATTCTAGCCCACCTTTTTAAACTTAGAATTCTGGGAATTAAAGAGATCAGCTTGAGAGAATAATTGAGAGGTGCATGTGGAGTGGGACCCACATGTCATAGAGCTAAAAGAGGAGCCTTGCACCTTAAGTCTCAGCCCCAGTGGGGAAATTCATCGAACAGCACGTGGACCACGAGCAGCTCCCACCGTGGAGCCACTGGGAGGCTCGGCAGCGCCACCAGCTGCTCCCTTTCCCCACGCACGGCGCCTAGAGGCGGTTCTGCAGCCTGATCACCCCCCCTGGACGAAGCAAAGGCTATCCCTTTTTCTCCTCCTCACGAGCGCACGACCAGCGACCGTTTTCCCCTCCGCTCTCGGTCCGGTCGGAAGAACGGAGAAACCACCGCCCTCTTCCCTCCCCCGAGCTGCTAAACACTCCCACGAGCTCAACCTCCACCTCCCTGACCTGAAACCAAGCGAGCTTCGGCCCCCGTTGCCCGAGAACAAACGCCGCCGCGGCGACCTAGCTCAAAAACATGATCGGGCACACGTGGACAGCCCTCCACAGGGGGTTTCACGGCCGAGCGATCGCAGCTACGGACGTGCACGGGTGCGGTGCTGCTCTCAGCCCAAGCTCAGGCCATACCGTGAAGCATCGCCGGTGAATTTCGAAGTTTTGCTCCGGTGGCTTTAACCCGAGCATCCGGTACGGGAATCCAAAATTCTCCCCTTCTATTCGTTCTTAGCTCATCAGGCTTTGCACGTAGGAGCTGGACTAGCCGGCGATCATGTTCTCTTTAGCATCCGTCGCATGAAAACCCTTTGGGGCGACGTATTTTGAGGTCTACCGAGCACTTCTCCGGCGGACCGAATCGGGCGCACGGCGACGACCGACTTGCGGCTGTTCCCAAGCCATTTAGGGGTCATGCCGAGCCTTGCGATCATCCACTGGTGCTGTAGGGCTCGTCGGTACAGGTTTTGGCAGGCTGGATACCTCAGGCAACACCGCCGAACCCCCACAGTAGCTGTCGCACGTCGTCGGCCATTTTCCGGTCGTTGGCAGTCCTAGCAAACCCCACAGCCGTGTTCCTCGGTGTCACAAACTCCCTGGCGGCGAGTTTCAGCTCAGGCTGTGGCCAGAAACGGCGAGCCGGCGAGCTCCGGCGTCGGGCCGGCGAGGGGCAGCGCGGGCGCGGGGAGGGATCCGGAGGAAGAAGACGAAGCATGGGCCCCGCCTGTCAGCAGCTCAAATTTTAAACAGAGGATCGGGTGTGGCCGGGATCCCGTGTGTTGGCGCGCTGAGGTGCTGTGGCTTCGTTTCTATTGGCTGGAATTCAAAACAGTGGGTCCAGCCGGATTTTCTGTAGGAAAATAATTCCAGAGTTGGCTCAATCTTTGGAAATTCATATCTCCCTGTAGAAAACTCCAATTTGAGTGATTCCAATTGGGTTGGATTCATCTCTCTGAGTTCTATCCAAATATGAACTCAGATTTGTATGAAAGTTAATATTATATTCTGGAAAATTCTTGGAATATTTTCTGAAAAAGAATTATTGAGGGAGTTTGGATTATCCAAAAATCCCCAAATTTTGCCAGAATATTATTTAGCATAGTATTGACCTACTAGCAAATTTTCAGCTCATTTTAAGATCATTTGAGTAGGAATTTGCTAAATGCAAACTACTGTGTTCAAAAGAGTCCAGAAACATTTTCAGGAAAAAAATGTTTCCCACTTCAAAATTCTATTCTGCGCAATCCATAGCTCTAAAAATCATAGGAAAATTTAGGCAAGCTCTATGGGACATACTTGAAATTGTAGTTCACTTAATTGAGCACGAAAATTCACATTACCTCATAATAAATTCTTTTGAGTAGGAATGCTTAAAGAATTGTTCTAGGGGAACTACTAAAGTAAAAGGGCTGAATTTTGGACCAGATGACTCTCATGTGATCAAGAACTCACATGTAAATTATCAGCCCAAGATGAGTCCTTGAACTCCCTATTCTTATTCTCCATACTTATGTATAGGGGAAAAATACATAGGAGATATTGTGAGAAGTATGGAGGACACAATATGACTCCACATTAGCTACAATTTGGTAAGCTAAATCCTTAGGTAGTATAGAACCTGCTGTAAAAGTTTTGAGGCCATTGGAGTTCTTGTTCTTCAGTTGCACTCAAATCTTTTCAGTTTCTCTATTATGTTCAGTAGGGAAAATGGTTAGTGTATAGCTAAGGCCTTAAGGTCAATTGAGTTTATTTCTGTTCTTTGCACAACAGAGGCAAACCAAGCCATTCTTGGATTTTCCACACAACCTATGTTCCTAAGAAAGTAATTGTATAACTTCTTTCCATTACATTCTATAAAACATATGCATATGCATTTCAATAGGAACCACAACGAAGGGGATTCAAAGGAGTGATTCATTGAAGTGGATCAAGCTCCGGAGAATCAAGGGTGGATCTGCAAGGACACTAACTGTTATATACGACTACCCTGCAAAACAGGCAAGCTCCGGTTTGCATTTAACAGCTGTTAAGTTTTTGTTTTGTATTCACTTTCGGTCAGGATATGAATTATGCATTAGGTCTAGTGTTTGATACTCCTCTTGCATAGCCAAATGACCCATGGAGTATTGGGTAGGTGTCTTTCACCGTGTTGAACTGCCATGCTTAAGTACGGTTCGGTAGAAGTCGAGTGGTGAGATGCTACTCGCAGTTTCTGGAACAACAGGGGCATACGGGATTGGTTCATGAATGAATTAGCAAGTTAAAGTTGAGACCGGAAGGTTGTAGGGGCAGCAGGACATAGGGGCCTGGGTGCTGTAGACCTGTCCGTGTCGGTCAAGGACCGATCCGTATGCAGCCCTGTTGAACAAATTTGAGTTATGTACCGGACTCATGCTGGCTATATGGGACCCAGTAAACTGATGTACCTCAGGAAGCTGTCGTTGGGACTTTTCGGGTCGCCTCAGGCGGACGGCCGGTGTGCAGTATGTGGGGAATATTCTCATGACATCTCATGTCGGTAGGTGCACCATGAGAAGAGCTACTGTACGGAGCGACTTGATCGATTCAGCGGGGGTGAAACGGGGGAAAGGCTGCCACGTACAATGTCAGTGATGGTTGTTGTAGGCAACGTCGAGTACGGGCGTACTTGTCGTGTAGTCCGGGTGTTATTGATTCGAATCACCGTCACTCGCGGAATGGACCGAGCATACTTGTTCTCACAGTCGTGACATAGTAAAAACTTGCATGAGAAAGGAACTAATCATTTTGATGTGAAGTATCATACTAGCTTTGTCTTGGATCTTGATGAATAGGCTAGTGCAAATTCGATTCTTTTATGCCATGAGTAATTTACATCGGGGGAAAGCGTTTCTTGTTTGATTGTGGACTCGATTTTGCGTGCCCAGGGTTACTTAAAATACTGCAACTAATACTGAAAGTAAGGATTCAGTTTTAGGCGAGTTTAATTATGCTTATGGCATCCTACTGTAGGTTCATAACCTCACATAGAGTTTCATGTTTAGGGTGACGGTTAAGTCTTGCTGAGCGTTATGCTCACGGATGCTATCCGAGTTATTTTGCATGTATTTGACTTCATTCTTATGAGAAGGGATGCCGATGAGACTCGGGAACCTCCGAGTGCTTACTCAAAGAGCATCCTCGCCGCTGCAGATTGTCTTCATGTGGCTAGTAAGAAATGTCCGCGGGCTGGACTGTTTCTTTGTTGCTAGTTTTGAAATGAGTCGTGAGAGTGATAGTCATCCGCTGTAGCTTACTCTGATACAAGTATTTGTAAAACTTTCTTGTACGCTTCCGCAAACTATTTATGTAATATGATGTGTTTCTTCGACCCGTGTGCTGTTGGGTGCCGCATAACACGGCACCACCCAATGAGGTCCTGTCACGTTCCACAAACTGAATTCAGATTATATATTACCATGATTAACAGAGTTTATTACAAAACCTCATGAGTCTTGGACTCATGCTCACAGCGGAAGTCTTTATTTCTATGCAGCGGAAGTCTTTATTCTAATGCGGAAGCAATTTAACTAGTGCGGAAGCAAATCTAAGCAGAAGTGGCTCCGTCTCTACACCCTACACAGGCAAGGTTGAGAACAGATCACACGCCTTAATGCTCCACTTGGTCTTCATAGTAGGCTTCTCCTGCTGCTGATGATGAAATAATAATGCAAGTTTGAGTACAATGATATACTCAGCATGTGCGGGAAAAACACGATATGCAGCTCATAACAAGGTAGGTATAAAAAGGCTTATTTGCAGAAAAGCAGATTTATAAAACCACGATAAAACAGCAACTTAACTTTAGATGAATGTAATCCCAGCATGTATTAAATTACCAACATACATCCATCGCTTTCCATGTTCCACCCGAACATTAACCAAACTTCATTCTTACTCACGAATACCTCCTCGTATTCGCTACCATCTCACGAATACCTTCTCGTATTCGCTACCATCTTATCTCATAAACAACTTCATCTCACACCGAGACCAGTTTCGCTGCCATGACTCAACAGTCATGCAACCATCTTATCACCCGGACTCAACAGTCCCAAAACCAAACCATAACCATCATCAATAACCATAACCAAGAACCATCCCACTAACCATCCCAACTAATCATGGCAGTTTAGTCAGGCGCTCGTGACCGTAAGCTCGGCTATCATGATAGTTTTAGACTCTGCAGAGTTTGCACCTCTTTACCCACAAGTTTGTGATTTCGTCACCCGTCGGCGACTGCAGAACCTCCATTATACCAGTACACAACCGTCGGTGTATGGTCAGAGATCACAAAATAGCCTTTACAAAGGGGCTACTAGATGTATGGACTCACTATGGTTTCACCGGCAGGCTAGAATCTCCAATTCTCCCACCCACGGGCCCCCTCTTGTGCCATGCAGTTCCCAGGGCAGTCCTCACTCGACTCCCATTCCCCGCGCCTTCCACAGTCCATAACACTCTAGCAACTTACCTAATTACTCAGCTAAGCCGCACCCATACTTGGCCTCGCGGTGGCACTGTTATCCTGGCATGTGCATGCATGAACCGGTCCTTAGATCTACGGCAAGTAAACCACCATCTCATGCTACCTCATTCACAAACCCAGTCTTGCCTAGATCTCCCTCCGATCCACGTTCATTAACAATATCAGCTTCTCATTATCATTACGAGTGCAGTTAGCTAGACACATCTATCTCGCTTCCCAATCCCATGGACTCAGCGAAGCATAAAGCAAAAACCATACCCGACTCATAAACTTCCCTGGCGACAAGGGTGGTTTAACCAAAACTAGTCAACTCCTATAAAAAGGGTTTCCCATCATGTTTGACTCAGTACACACACCTTTTCGCAAAACAAAACAGTTTCACCCAAAACATAGGATCAATATGGTCAAGGAGCACTTGCCTTGTTCTTGCGGTTCCGGTTGTTCTTGGATCTCAAAACCTTGTTGCTGCAGTTGTCGTAGACAGCTCCCTGAGCTTGTCCTGCTAGGTAGGATCACGTGCATACAAGATTCACAGCAATCAATATCATGCACAAACCTTAAACTAGATGCGATGATGCATATGCATGCTATCCTATGATTAGTTCTATTAGATTTGGTTGGTACGTGTTCTCGCATGGCTTGCATGGACAGAGGTGTTCGGATCGTGGCGATGATCTTGTCTTTAGATCAACCTGATCATCAAGTGATCTGTCCACGAGAAGGCTTCTGTTCGAAAGGAATCAAAGAACAGATGCAAAAAGAACACAACGATGTCATAAGGTGGTATTGGAGACCTACCTTACGTTCTTCTTTGTCTCGAGGTCCTCCTCAGATCGTTGGGCTTTCCTCCGGCGTTCTTCCTTGCTGCACTCCGGCGATGGTCTACTCGGCGGGTTGGGACTAGGGCTCTAAGTCGTCGGCTCAGGAGTTGGAAAAGAAGTTTGTGGTTTCGGCCAGAGGTTCTGGTTTCTATTTATAATCGGGAAGAGAAGAGTCCTAATCTGATTGTATCCCGAATAATAGTCCTGTTCAAATTTGTCGTTGAATCTTATAACTTATCTTTGGTTGATTTGGTACGGTATCATTGTGAAACTCAGGTCGGTTTCTGTTCTGGTATTTCTACGCGTACAGAATCCAAAAACCGTCCCTAGAACTCGTTACCTCCTCGGTGATGAGCTCCGGAGGCTCCACATGTCCACCGGGTCCTGGTCTCTCCCTTTCCGCAGAGACGGGCTCTGGTTGTGCCGCGTGTCAAACGAGCAAGACTTCCCTCTTCTTCGGAGGTGAGCTCCGCGTGCGCCACGTATACAGGCGGTCTTTCCTTCCTTTCCTCAGAGACGTGCTCCAAGGTTGACACGTGTCCAACAGTGTCAGACCTCCCGGAGATAAGCTCCGGTGGCGACACGCGTTCGATAGAACCGGACCTCTCGGAGGTGAGCTCCGAGTTCGACACGTATCCCGCGCGACCAGTCCTCTGATTTCCATGATGACTAGCTCCGGGGGTAACACGTGTCCAACAGGGTCGGACCTCTCCCCTTTTGCGGAGATGAGCCCCGAGCCTGCCACGTAGCCTACTTTAGTGGCGGACCTCTCCCCACTTCGCAGGGATGAGCTCCGAACATGCCACGTGGCCAGCGGGCCGCCGAAGTTGTCTTCGGCGCTCTCTGAGAGCTGGATTCGGCTCTTATTGGCTATCCTTTTGATATTTTTCTCTGTTCCTACTTTTCTTAAAATGTTTTCTCTTCATAAAACATGAACATATGCTGACACCAGAGATGAGGGTGTCACAAATCTAACCCCCTTAAATTGAATCTCGCCCTCGAGATTCGTTAGTAGAGACTAGATGGGGAAATTCTGCCTTGATATCCTCTTCACACTCCCATGTGGCTTCAGCTTCGGTGTGATGGCTCCATTGTACCTTGCACCATCGAATTGCCTTGTTCCGGGTGACCCTCTCCTTTACGTCCAAGATTCGGACAGGTTGTTCTGCATAAGTCAGGTCCTTTTGAAGTTCAAGCTCTCCCATTGATACTTGTTCCTCTGGAACTCTCAAGCATTTCTTGAGCTGGGATACATGAAACACGTCATGTACGTCGGAGAGGTGCGTCGAGAGCTCTAGTTGATAGGCTACTTCTCCTCACTTGTCCAAAATCTTAAATGGTCCGATGTAGCAAGGTGCTAGCTTGCCTTTGACATTGAAACGTCGTTGGCCTCGGATAGGCGATACCTTAAGGTATACGAAGTCTCCTACTTCAAAGGTCAACTTCCTACGCCTATTGTCCGCATAGCCTTTCTGTCGTGACTGAGCAGATTTTAAGTTCTCCCGTACCGTTTGGACTTGCTTTTCGGCTTCTTGTAGCACTTCGGGTCCAAACACCTGGTTTTCTCCGGTCTCGTTCCAAAACAGCAGCGTTCTACACCGTCTACCATACAATGCTTTCAAAGGCGACATCTTCAAGCTAGCTTGATAGCTGTTGTTATAGGAGAATTCAGCATACGGTAAACTCTTATCCCAACTACGCCTACGTTTCAAGGCGCAAGCTCTCAACATGTCCTCCAAAATTTGGTTTGTCCTTTCGGTTTGTCCATCAGTTTGTGGGTGATAGGCGGAGCTAAAATCCAGTCGTGTACCCATGGCTTTCTGCAGCTTCCTCCAGAATCTAGAGGTAAACTGAGAACCTCGATCTGAGACTATCCTCCTTGGAACTCTGTGACGGCACAAGATCTGCTTCATGTACAACTCGGCTAATTGTGCAACGTTGTAATTGGCCCTTACGGGGAGAAAATGGGCGGTTTTCGTCAATCGGTCCACGATAACCCAGATGGAGTCGTGACCCGACTGAGTACGTGGCAATCCGACGATGAAATCCATACTGATGTCCTCCCACTTCCATTCGGGTATCTTCAAGAGTTGCAACAATCCAGCGGGTCTTTGATGTTCGGCCTTCACCCGTTGGCATGTGTCGCATAGGGCAACGTATTCAGCTATATCCCTTTTCATACCATCCCACCAATAACAAGTCTTCAAGTCCTTGTACATTTTGGTACTTCCGGGATGTATATAATAGGGTGAATCATGTGCCTTCTTCAATATCATGTCACGGAGGTGTTTTGTGTTAGGCACACAAATCCTTTTTCCTAGCCAAAGCGTACCCTTCTCATCTTCTTTGAAATCCTTCTCTATTTCTTGTCGGATTCTTTCCTTGATCTCCTCATCCGTTGCTTGGCCAGTTCTTATCTCTTGCTCCAATGAGGAGTGGATCTCCATTATTTCCGTGTTGTTCAAGAATCCGAGGTGTAACCGTTCGAACTCCTTACGCAGTTCGGGTGGTAGCTCCCGAACCGTGAGTTGGTGACATGCTCCCTTTCGGCTCAATGCATCAGCTACTACATTGGCCTTTCCGGGGTGGTAGTTGATTCCAACATCATAATCCTTGATGAGTTCCAACCATCGACGCTGCCTCAAATTTAAATCCGTTTTTGTGAAGTACTTGAGGCTTTTATGATCCGTATAGATCTCACATCGATGACCAAGGATATAATGTCTCCAAATCTTCAATGCATGCACCACTGCTGCTAGCTCCAAGTCATGTGTAGGATAATTAAGCTCGTGCTTCTTTAATTGTCGTGAGGCATAGGCTACCACTTGTCCTTCTTGCATGAGCACACATCCGAGCCCCTGTCTGGATGCGTCACAATATATGTCAAAGCTCTTGCTTACGTCTGGCAATACCAGAACCGGTGCTGTGGTTAGCCTGTTCTTGAGTTCCTCAAAACTTCCTTGGCAGGCTGGTGTCCATTGGAAGACCTTACACTTCATTAGCAACTCCGTCATAGGCTTTGCTATTTTAGAGAAGTCTTTAATGAAGCGTCGATAGTATCCAGCCATCCCATGAAAACTCCGAATATCCCTCACGCTCTGCGGTTGGTCCCACTTCAGAACATCTTTCATCTTTCCGGGATCAACTGATACCCCTTCCTTGTTGATGATGTGGTCTAGGAATGATATTTCCTTTAGCCAGAATTGACACTTGTTAAGCTTGGCATATAATTGATGCTCACGCAATTTCTACAAGGTCAATTTCAAATGTTCTTCATGCTCATCCTCACTTTTTGAATACACCATGATGTCGTCAATGAAAACCATGACGAACTTGTCCAAGTACTCCATCAAAACCTTGTTCATAAGGTACATGAAGTAGGCGGGTGCATTTGTCAACCCAAAAGACATGACGGTATATTCATACGAACCATACCGTGTTCGAAAGGCTATCTTGGGTATATCGGAGGGCTTAATCTTCAGCTGGAAATATCCCGACCGAAGATCAGTCTTGGAGAACACTCGGGCTCCTTTCATTTGGTCGAATAGGTCCTCTATACGGGGCAGAGGGTATTTGTTTTTTATTGGTACCTCGTTGAGAGACCTATAGTCCACGCACATCCTTTGGGTTCCATCCTTCTTGTCTACGAAGAGCACCGGAGCTCCCCATGGTGACGAGCTTGGACATATGAACCCCTTCTCCAACTATTCTTGAATTTGCTTCTTGAGTTCTACCAGTTCATTGACGGGCATCCTGTAGGGTCTCTTGGCTATGGGTGCAGTTCTGGGTACCAAATCAATGGCAAACTCAATGTCCCGGTCAGGTGGCATACCTAGGAGCTCTTCCGGGAACACGTCCGAAAATTCCTGAACCACTGGAATTCTGTCCAATGTTGTTCCTTCGACGTGGTTCAAAATTGCCTTTTCAGTGGTTTGTTGGGCTGACTCAAACTCAACACGGATGCCGTGCTCATTTGTCAACTGCACGCTTCTTTCAGCACATTAGATTACCCTGTTGTGCTTACTTAACCAATCCATCCCGAGTATAATGTCAATCCCTTAGGAATTCAAGACAATAAGGTTGGCAAGGAAGTCTACCCCCCTTATTTTAAGGCTTACTCTCGGACATACTATATTAGTCCTCATTTCTCCTCCGGGAGAATTTACTAACATAGTACATTCTAAGTGGGATACGGGTAGATGATGTTTGTGAACATATTTGGATGATATGAAGGAATGTGATGCTCCAGAATCAAATAAGATGGTGGCTCGGTTGGAGTTGGCAAGGGACATACCAATTACGACGTCCTCAGCCTGTTGTGCTTCCTCAGCAGAGACATGGTTCACGTTGTCGCGAGCATAGTTCTGCTATCCCCGATTTCCTTGATTGTCCCCTCTGTTCGGTCGCAGGCTCTGCTTGGGCACGTTACCTTGCTGTCCAGGGCCTCTCCTCGGGCACTGGTTCGTAAAGTGTCCTATCTCCCCGCATGCAAAGCATGCCCTGTTGCCTACGGCAGCAGGTACGTTGGGGCGGGGGTTTTGAACAGGAGCGCCATTGTTAGGTCGGGGTGCAGGAGGCATGGGCACGCGAGGTGCTGGTGCGACGAATTGTTGCTGTGGTGGCTGACCAGGGCGGTATGCAGGAGTGGTTGACCCATACTGCGGTGCAGCTGGGGGCATGTACCGAGGTCGTACTTGCTCCCTTGGGGCTGGTATGGCATCTTCCTCTTGCACTCTCGCTCGATCTCTCGGATCTTGTTTTCAACCACTATGGCTTTGTCAACCAGCTTCTGAAAACTTACGTAGTCATTGTTGAGGAGCTGAACCTGGATCTCATTGTTAAATCCTCTCATGAACAGGTACTGCTTCCTCTGGTCTGAGTTGGCATCCTCGGGGGCAATACCGGGACAGTTGCGTGAACTTGTTGAGATACTCATTCACACTTTTCTGTCCTTGGCGGAGACCTTCGAACTCCTGCCTCTTGAGCATCATTACACCAACAGGGATGTAATGACAGCGGAAACTTTCCTTGAACTCAGTCCAAGTGATTCTCTCCGGGTTGACATGGGCGTTGCATAGGGCATCCCACCAGTCAGCGGCAGCTCCCATAAGCTGGTGCGACACAAAGAGAACCTTCTCTCGGTCATTGCACTGAACAATGGCAAGGTTTTTCTCCATGGATTTCAACCAGTCATCGGCCTCCATGGGATCATTAGCTTGAGCAAAGCTGGGTGGTCGAGTCCTCATGAACTCTCCCAACCTGTTATGAGCCGGTGGTGGTGGTGGCGGTGGTGCCGGAACGGGGTTGTGGTTGGCCTGCAACTGACCCAATGTCTGGATCATGGTTTGCATAAGCTGGTTCTGCATGGCCATCAACCTTTCCAGGTTGTTATCGCCAGCTCCAGGGTTAACAGGAACTTCCTCGTGATCATCCTCTTGGTTGTCACAGACATTCCTTCGGCCGGCGTTTCCTCTCACCATCTGTGAGAGAGATCGAAATAGAATAGAATGTTAGAAGGTTAGTTAGGTCCCTTCAACTATATGCATCAAGGTGAGTTGGACTGTATATAAATACTAGCCCATATGAGGATGTGAGCAAGTGCCGAGACATCTCACACCTCTTCCTACTTTCGTGTGGACATGGACAACGTTTTAAGACGTCCCACAACTCACACTAAGCACATAATCATAAACAATCATTGCAAGGGCTCATACAACTCCTACTCAAGGATGGTTCCCTACGTCAAGGTGGGTTTAAAGCCAATCTAAGCGTCCTAGGGTGCTTCCTTTGGTCAGCGTGGCTTAGCTACCAATCTGTGTCCAATACCAATCTGAGGTTTCTATCTAGGCGTGTAACCTACTGTCAACCCGTGGCTCTGATACCAATCTGTGACGCCCTCAATTCTGTGGGAAACCACAGAACCGAGAACTAATGCATATGTGTGCCCAGGATGTTCATCACACATACACATACGTTCCACAAACTGAATTCAGATTATATATTACCACGATTAACAGAGTTTATTACAAAACCTCATGAGTCTTGGACTCATGCTCACAGCGGAAGTCTTTATTTCTATGCAGAGGAAGTCTTTATTCTAATGCGGAAGCAATTTAACTAGTGCGGAAGCAAATCTAAGCAGAAGTGGCTCCATCTCTACACCCTCCACAGGCAAGGTTGAGAACAGAACACATGCCTTAATGCTCCACTTGGTCTTCATAGTAGGCTTCTCCTGCTGCTGATGATGAAATAATAATGCAAGTTTGAGTACAATGATGTACTCAGCAAGTGCGGGAAAAACACGATATGCAGCTCATAACAAGGTAGGTATAAAAAGGCTTATTTGCAGAAAAGCAGATATATAAAACCACGATAAAACAGCAACTTAACTTTAGATGAATGTAATTCCAGCATTATTCAATTACCAACATACCTCCATCGCTTTCCATGTTCCACCCGAACATTAACCAAACTTCATTCTTACTCACGAATACCTCCTCGTATTCGCTACCATCTCATGAATACCTTCTCGTATTCGCTACCATCTTATCTCATAAACAACTTCATCTCACACCGAGACCAGTTTCGCTGCCATGACTCAACAGTCATGCAACCATCTTATCACCCGGACTCAACAGTCCCAAAACCAAACCATAACCATCATCAATAACCATAACCAAGAACCATCCCACTAACCATCCCAATAACCATCCCAACTAATCATGGCAGTTTAGCCAGGCGCTCGTGACCGTAAGCTCGGCTATCATGATAGTTATAGACTCTGCAGAGTTTGCACCTCTTTACCCACAAGTTTGTGATTTCGTCACCCGTCGGCGACTGCAGAATGTGGCGGACCGAAATCCGCTCATCCAGGATCGCAGTGGGTGGTGCCGCGCGATGCGACACCCGACAGCACACGTCATAAGAACACCATATATTACATGGGAAAAAAAGCTGAACTGTACAAATAAGTACAAACTTCAGTTACAACTATTGTTCTATTACACAGCGGAAGACTACACTAAACAACTCACGCCCGCCTATCTAGCAAAAGTCGGTTGCCCCGCCCTAGGGCAACCCACACTAGCTGCACGTCTCAGCTCAGCGCGGCGTGTACGGCTCCCACTCAGCCGTGGTCCCCGACGGAGGGTAACCCTCGCCGGTGGACTCGTACCCCGAGTCCGTGGGTGGCTCCTCACCTGAAAAACACTTAAGCAGCAACCGTGAGCACAAAGGCTCAACAAGGCTTAACCGACTCACCTAAGCATGAAACTCTACGTGAGGTGTACAATGGACATAGGATAGTAACATTTCAGCAAAAGGACACGCCTACAAGTTCATCCTTAGTTCATCTTTTAGCAACAAGTTAACAGTTCATGAAATCTGAAATTTAGTAAGCAGTATTTGGTGGCACACATGTAGCAATACAATTATATCAATCAGCATCATTGAATCAACATATTTCATCCATTAGTCTACGTTACGACGCAGTGAACAAGCAGTACTCGTCACCGCGAGGGACGGCGAATCGACTCGATATACACCTGCAGGGAAAACCCAAAGAGCACGTCACGTACGCCCACCCGTGGAGCTGCACAGCACGCTCACTCGATGTCGTACGGGACAACCTTTCACCCAACAGCCCAAACGTCGAACCGGTCGCACCGAAACGAGCAGGAGGTTCTCCACACGGAGCATCTCTCTATGCCCGTTGGCAGATTTCCACCTTGCTGCCCTCAACCTACACCTATAAATCGGTGTGCTATGCCTCGACGCCCGGAGGTTTAGGCTACATCGGTTTATCGGGGCCCATATATCCGATATGCCTTCGGTACGTTCAATACTTGTTCAGCAGGGCCGCACACGGATCGGTCCTCAATCGACACGGACAGGGCTGCGCACACAAGACTCTCTCTTGCTGCGCCCTAGCCCCTGCCTAGTCTCATTTTCATTACTAAAGTGATCTCACATCACTCAACCGAACCCGTGTGTCCCCAGCCTATCTCGCGAGTAGATTCCAACTACTCGACTTGTACCGAAGTCCTATGACTCATTAAGCATAGCCTGTCTACTCGAGGTCCTTGACACTACCCTCACTCTTTTAGGAAACTTTGGTTATGCAAGTGGGGTTTCATTCATCCGATACCTAATGCACATACATACTTCATATGACACATGTATACAAAGTAAAACTTTTAAAAAGGGTTAATGCAAACCGGGGCTTGCCTTGTTGCTGCTGGTCAGAAGTTAGTTCTTCGTCCGGAAGGAGGAAGTCCAGCACTTCCGGAGTCTCTTCTTCAACGGCTACACGTTAATGAAATACTACATGTTAATTTAGATGCAAATGTGAGTTTTAGAGTAAGACTTCTACTATTAGTTTTAATAACCAGCCTCTAACACCTGGAACTTTGTTTAAGAATTTAAATATGAACTGGTGTTGGTGGTTTGGCTTGGACTTAGTCACATGGTTAAGTGCTAAGTGGTTTTCCCCCTTTTCCATCTTAATCCCTTAAGTGGGTAAACAGGACAGGGGTGATCTAGAGCTCCAATGGAGCTGAGAATTTTTATGTGAGTTCCTTGTCACAAGAAAACCCTCTGGACCAAACATTAGCACTTTTCATGGAGTGGTTTGCTCAGAATAATTTTCTTAGCAGATAAGCAAGGAAGAATTTATTCTGATGTAATACCCCTGTTCATGCTCAACTTGATGATCTAGAATTTCAACTATAGCTCATAGAGTTTGCATGAATTTTCCTAGCATTTTTGGATTCAAGGTTTGCCCAGAATTGAATTTCCAAGTTTTGGAATTTCTCTGGAAATGTTTCTGTATTCAAATGAACACAGTACCTTCCAATTTGAATTGCTCTGACCAAATCAACTCCAAATGGTCTGAAACTTTTACAGGGGTTTACTAATGTCCTAAAGAACATTCTGGTAAAATTTGGGGATTTTTGGATGAACCAAACTCCCTCTAAAATTCTTTTGCTGAAAAGCTTTAAAGAATTTTCCAGAATTAATTAATGGGTTTCATACAAATTGGGTTGTATCTCTGGACAGAGCTAGGCAAGATGAATCCAACCCAATTTGAATCACTAAATTTGGAGCTTCCTAGCCAAGGTTATGGATTTCTAAAGTTTGAGCTAATCCCTGAATTATTTTCCTACCGAAAATCCCCTCCCGCGCTAAACCAGAGGCTGACAGCGGGGCCCGCCCATTTAAATTGAACTAACCGCGCGCTCGCGCGCGATTAACACAGGGGCTGACAGGTGGGGCCGCGCCCTTCGTCTACCTCCCGACGTCGCCGCCCCGAGCCGCCGGAGCTCCGGCGAGGTCAGCGTTCCCGGCGATCTAGCTCACCGGAGCCGACGAAACTCGCCGCCCCCACGTAATCTCGGGTGCTGAACCCGCTGGACACCATGTCGCCACCGGCTAACCGCCATAGCTCGCCGGCGACGAGCCCTATGCCTCTGTGCTACCTCGGCAATGTGTTCCCGCCCTTCTGACCGTTTTCTTCGTGCGCTAATCGCGTCGCCACACTCAAGGAAACCTCGGGAAACTCGGCATGAGCTCTGTTGGGCCCTAAACGGCCGGCAACCCAGACCTCACCGGCGACCCCCTCCTCCGCCATACTGTCCTAGGGTGAACTTAGGGTTCCGGCGGTGATTTCCTTCCGGTTTTCGAACGAGAAGGGTCGCCAGAACCTCTAGATGCTCTCTCACAGCTCCGTTCGGCCTCCCACCCACTATGCTTCCCAAATTTCTGCTAAACCTAATCGGGTCCCGAAAGGAGCTACTCGCCCTAAACTGAGAAATTCTCCGCGCACAGAGGTCGAACCTTGGAACGGTTTGCGCGGTGGTCTTGAGGACGATCTAGCGCTCCACTTTCCTATGGAGGTCGAAGCCGGAAGATGATCACAGCTGGGGTGGCACACGATCGGAGCTCGGGCGACTAGGCTGCTGGTTACAGAACTTCGCGAGAATCAGTAACTCGCCGGCGGTCTCGGGCCTTTTATAGGCTCCTGAGGCCAGGGGAGAGCGCGACACCTGCTGTGCCACCTCCTCTGCCGAAGCAGGAGCTGGCCGGCCGAGGTGGTCGGTCGCCGCCGCTGGCTGCAGCTGGCGAGCGCGCTCGGTCGAGGAGTCGGCTGAAGAGACTTCGGTGCTAAGTCTACTGACCAGTGGGCCTCCCCTCTAACTCTTTTGTTTTTTTCCAATTTTCTGAATTCTGTTGTGCCAAAATATCCTCAGCTACTCACAATTTAATGTGAGACTTAGTCACCAAGTCTTTGCTTGAATTTGAATTCTCAAATTCAAACTTTGTTTGGTTAAATTTGCTTCATATTTAAACTGAAATTCAAATTCAGTTTTGAATCCTTGCAAATTTAGCTCTTGACAAGATGAGCTCCAATGGAGATGAAATTTGGTGGGTTTACTCAGAAAAATGTGCTGAGTATAGATATGGAGCTAACTTTTGAATTTGGGTGATGAAAGTTGCTGCAATTTGAATTTACATTCAAATTGGCCTCTTTTTGAAATAACCCAAAAGTGCCTCAAAAATTGTTGAATTTGCATGAGCTTTGGACTGAACCTTCCCAAGACTTTTCAAATCCTAGGGTGAGCTCAACCTCTCATGTTCATGTGCAGAAACCCTACTTTGTGAAAGTGAAGGCTTTCCCTTCTACTCACTCCTTTGAGGGAGGTCACTTGCTCTTCACAATATTTCACAATCTACCCACAACAAAACTGTTGTGTTGTGAGGTGCATAAAATTTTTTACAAGTCCCTTTTCTTGGGCTTTTACATCCCTCCCCCCTTAAAAGAATCTCGTCCCGAGATTACAAAAGAAGAGATAGCGATGTAATAGGGACTTACCCGTGTTGAGAAGCCATGAACTCCGGGTAGTTTGAGCGAAGGAACTCCTCGCTCTCCCACGTTGCTTCCTCGGCGGTGTGGTTACTCCAGAGTATTTTGTAGAACCATAACGTTCTGCTACGCGTGGTCCTGGCTTTCTCATCAAGAATTCCCACCGGATATTCATCATATGTTAAATCCGGCTTCAGCTCGCCGATGTCTTCGGTAGGAACAGCAGTTGTATGCTTCAAGCATTTTCGCAGTTGCGAAACATGGAAAATATCATGGACACCAGCCAGAGATGCCGGTAGCTCCAATCGATACGCTGCTGGTCCACACTTCTCGGTGATAGCGTAGGGTCCAATGAAACGGGGAGCGAGCTTCCCCTTCACACCGAATCGGTGCACGCCCTTCATTGGAGACACGCGGAGGTACACGTGTTCCCCAACGTCAAAGTGCAACGGCCTACGCCTCTTATCAGCGTAGCTCTTCTGTCGGGATTGAGCGGCCTTCAAATTGGCTTGAATTGTCCGAACGCGCTCCTCGGCGTCGTTCACCACATCAACCCCGAATGTGACCCTTTCACCGGACTCGCACCAATTTAATGGGGTGCGGCATTTACGACCGTAGAGAGCTTCATAGGGTGCCATTTTGATACTCGCCTGATAACCGTTGTTGTACGAGAATTCCGCCAATGGCAGGTGATCATCCCAGTTCCTACCATGGTGGATGGCACATGCTCTCAACATGTCTTCCAGGACTTGATTCACCCTTTCTGTCTGACCATCGGTCTGAGGGTGATAGGCGGAGCTCCTGATCAACTTAGTACCCAATGCAGCGTGTAGCTGCTCCCAAAAGCGAGATACAAATAATGCACCTCGATCGGAGACAATGGTCTTGGGTACCCCGTATAGGCATAGAATCTTTGCTATGTATAGCTCCGCATATTTGCCGGCATTGTAACGTGTATTCACCGGAATGAAGTGAGCCGTCTTGGTTAACCGATCAACGATTACCCATATGGAATCATGCTTGTTGGCTGTTAGGGGTAATCCTACAATGAAATCCATGCTCACATCTTCCCACTTCCATGCCGGGATCTTCAGGGGTTGCAACAGCCCTGATTTCTTCATGTGATCAGCTTTCACTCGTCTACACGTATCGCACTCGGATACGTACTTAGCTACCTCTCGCTTCATCCGTGTCCACCAAAATTTCTTTTTCAAATCTTGGTACATTTTGTTGCTGCCCGGATGAATGGAGTATTTAGACAAGTGAGCTTCATCGAGGATGTTTTTCCTCAACTTCATATCCCGGGGTACGACTATGCGGTCATTGAACCACAGCGTCCCCTCCTCATCTTTCCGGAAACATTTAATTTCTCCATTGTCTATCCGTCTCCGGAGATGTGCCATGCCTTTATCCGTTTTCTGAGCTGCAATGATGTCCTCCCTAATAGTAGGGATGAGGGCAAGGTTGTACAGCGATCCATAAGGAACCAAGTATAAACTTGGCTCTTCCTCCTCCACCGGTGTAATGGTGAGGTGATGGACATGTGATTTCCGACTCAGCGCGTCGGCAACCACATTCGCCTTGCCGGGGTGGTAATGGATCTCAATCTCATAATCTTTGATCAGTTCTAACCACCTCCTCTGCCTCATGTTCAGCTCCTTCTGGGTGAAAATGTATTTCAAGCTCTTGTGGTCGGTGTAGAGATGCACCAAGTTCCCCAGGAGATAGTGCCTCCACATTTTCAGCGCCAACACCACGGCAGCAAGTTCAAGATCGTGAGTCGGGTAGTGCTGCTCATGGTTCCGGAGTTGGCGTGAGCCATAAGCGACCACACGTCCTTCCTGCATCAACACGCAGCCAAGCCCAATACCGGACGCGTCACAATACACGTCGAAGGGCTTTGTTGTATCCGGCTGAGCTAACACCGGGGCTGTGGTGAGATGCTTCACCAATGTTCGGAACGCTCCTTCACACGCGGTGTTCCAAACATATTTTGTCCCTTTTTTCAGCAACTCTGTCATCGGCTTAGCGAGCTTGGAGAAGCTTGGAATGAATCTCCGGTAGTATCCCGCTAACCCGAGGAAGCTTCTGACTTCATGGACTGAAGTGGGAGCTTTCCATTTCAACACTTGCTCGATTTTACTTGGGTCAACCGCAATGCCTTCAGCTGAGATGATATGTCCCAAAAATGGCACTTGGCTGATCCAAAATTCGCATTTGCTGAACTTGGCGTAGAGCTTGTGGTCTCGCAATCGTTGAAGAACGATCCGCAAGTGTTCGGCATGTTCAGCTTCGGTCTTGGAGTAAACCAAGATGTCGTCGATGAACACTACCACGAACTTGTCCAGCTCCGGCATGAACACCGAGTTCATGAGATACATGAAATGGGCTGGAGCATTTGTGAGATCAAAGGACATGACGAGATATTCGTATAAGCCGTATCTCGTCGAGAATGCCGTCTTCGGGATATCCTCCGCCCGGATCTTGATCTGGTGATATCCAGAGCGAAGGTCCATCTTTGAGAATACACTTGCCCCCACAAGTTGATCAAACAAGATGTCAATACGGGGCAGTGGGTACTTATTCTTGATGGTGACAGCGTTGAGCGGCCGGTAATCCACACACAGCCTCAGGGTCTCATCCTTCTTCTTCACGAACAGCGCTGAGCATCCCCAAGGCGAGGAACTCGGCCTAATGAAACCCTTGCTCAACAAATCATTGAGCTGTTCTTTTAATTCAGCCAGCTCATTTGGAGCCATCTTGTATGGTCTCCGTGATATGGGCGTAGTCCCGGGTGCAAGTTCAATCTTGAACTCGACATCCCGCTCAGGTGGCATGCCCGGAAGATCATCCGGGAACACGTCGGGATACTCCCGGACTACGGGGATGTCTTCTAACTTGAGAACTTCAGCACTATTAATTGCTAAAACTTCCCGGACTGGCATGTCTAACACCATGGAATGCGGACGGTGGAATGGAGAATTTAAGTGAATCGTCCGTGTCCGAGTCTCTAGGACAGCGCCATGGTATTGCAGCCATGACATCCCTAAGATTACATCAATCTTCTGTCCCATAAGGATTATCAAGGTGGTGGGATATAGCTTCCCACCTAAGCACAGAGGTGCCTTTGGAATCATCATATTAGCTGAAATCTTCCCTCCCGGTGAGCATATCATATAAGTGCAGTCGGTTGGGAAGACTTGCAGTTGATGTTTAGCCACATAGGATGCACTTATAAAGCTGTGGGTTGCACCCGAATCAAATAATATGACTATGGCTTGATGGTTGAGAGTAAACGTACCCGCCAGCACGTTGTCTCCCTCTGGGGCGTCCTCATTGTCGAGGTTGCGGACGCCTCCAGTCCGCTGACCAACCTTCTTCACCGGAGGTCGGCCTCGAGCACCGCCCTGAAACTGGGCTTGTCCGCTGCTCTGCTGCCCCTGGGGACAGTCCTTCGCAAAGTGGCCCGCCTGGCCACACGTGAAGCAGGTGAAACGGGGCGGTCCCCCGCTGATCGGTGGACGGAAACCTGGGGCGCGTTGTGGCGGTGGAAACGCCCGGGGTACCGTCTGCTGCTGCTGCTGTTTTGGTGGTGGCATCGGCGGACGGAACGGAGGTGCCTGGAAGGGACGTCCCCCGAACCGTTGCGGTCGCGCCGGTGGTTGCCACTGCTGCCCGGATGGTGTCCGATACACCATACGGTACTTCTGTGTAGCGCCACTCCCACCGCTGCTAGGTGGAGCGCTACGCTTCCTCTGCTCAGCTGCTAACTCCCGCTGAGCGTCCTCTTGCATGATGGCGGCATTGACTAGATCGTTGAATGTGCCGCGGTTCCATTGTACGAGGTGGGTCTTCATTTCGGGATGTAACCCCCGATAGAAGTGCTCCCTCTTCTTCTCCTCCGTGGAGATGTAGTCTGACGCATACTGCGCCAGATGGTTGAAGGCACGGGAGTAGTCGTGGGCACTCCTCCCGCCCTGCTTCAGTTCCAAAAATTCTTGGAACTTTCTCTTCATTATTCCGGGAGGAATGTGATAGGCGCGGAACGCCTCCCGGAACTCTTGCCATTCCACGGCATGGCCAGCCGGACGTGAGGCGACATAATTCGCCCACCACGCACCAGCGGCACCGTGGAGCTGCTGTGCTGCGAACAGCGTCTTCTGCCGCTCCGTACACTGGAGCAGCCCGAACTTGGACTCGATAGTCCGCAGCCAGTTGTCCGCCTCCAGTGGTTCTTCAGCTTCGGTGAACACTGGAGGGTGCGTACTCATGAAATCCGAGTACGACACTTCGCGGGGCTCACGAGGCCCTCGCTCTTGACGTCCTCCCGCTTGGGACGTATTCTGCACGATCGTGCGGAGCAGGTCGGTCTGCTCCTCACGACCTCCCACCAATGCCGCTATCACATCCGCTAGAGTAAGCGGAGGCGGCGGTGGTGGCTGCTGCTGCGGGGTGCTGTCGTAGGCCGGTGGCTGGGAGTCATCGCCTCCACCTTGGCTAGAGCCACCAACCTCGTGCGTGGTCCTAGTACGAACCATCTGCAACCATACGACATTAAACATCAGTCCCGCAACATTTTGCATGCAGTCCAATAGAACTGGGCGTAAAAACATCATGACAACCAAACATGCAAAATATCTCGTAAGTAGATAATGTAATAACTTTGCACAAGCTACCCCATTACCAGACCAAACACAAGTTAGTTTAATCCAACTTGATGAACCCCCTCTTTGGAAGCTCACCATAACTGGGTTTGGTCTCTACGAGACATTATTATTGCGTTGTCATCACGTATAACACCCTTAGGGTACAACACCCTTCAATAAGTTCAACTGTCATTCTTCTGTCAGAATGACCAGTTTCTACCTATTCCAAGTTTTGATCCGGTTATGGGCATTTTCATGACTCAAGTTGAATACCAAAGTTAAAGTTAATTTCAGTATCTTTCCAACGAGTACTCATTTGCCCCCAGATCAGCTTTGATTAAAAAGTTATGTTAATTCAAAGTTAGCAGAATTTCTGGAAGAATTTTAACAGCACCTCCCTTGGAAGTGGCTGTCTTCAACCCTAATTCTCCCTAATTTCTGTGCTGAAACTTCAGAAACTTTGAATTGCAAAGATGTCACACATCTTCTACTCTTTCTAAGGATGGATTATATGACAATTTTAGATTTTTCTACTGGGAGTTATATTTGAAAAACAGATCAGTTCAGAGGATGTTTTACTCTGCCCTGATTCTGAATAGTTTACATTCCTCTGGGATTTTAGCCATCTTAAGGCGAGTTTCAGCTCTGGACGTCTACAACAAAGTTGTAGAGTACTTGAATACCTTCCCAGAGCTATATAGCACACCTCCCTGGGTTAAAAGACCTGTGAGTTATGCCCTGTTGAAGATCAGCAAACTTGCTGTCCCCAAAACCGAGCACTCTGTTTTTCAGTCTTTTTGGAACTACACTCATCCCTATCTCATTCTTATACCCAACCAGGGTCCTAACTGTTGAACCTATAGATTTTTTTAATTTTTCGTTATCATTATACTCATGCATATGCCTATAATATCTCGGTACTACGTTCCTTACAAAAGAAAATCCTAACCGGATCATACCGGTATATACGTCTCAAGTGTGGCACTAAACGGTCTCTCGCACACGTTTTCTACACGGATACATACGTGGTTAGTACCTGCAGAAGACCACACAATGATGGTGCACTCAAAGTTTGTTCATTTCAGGCAGTTCCATATCTAAAAGTAAATACAAACGCCCGTATCATTGTCATACGGCCGTCCTTGAGCTAAGTCACGTCTCAAGGTACGTGATCGTGTTTCAACACCACACGACGGGGAACCCGAGTATGTCATGAACGGGTCGTCACGGTTGGGAATGTTATCAACCCAACAGATACCACCTACTGCCCTGCAGGGCGCGCCGATGGCAAGCGCTGCGTATGTCCTCCTGGACTATTTCCAGACGAACATACTCTCGCGTTACTGACCACGCCATGGGGTCTCCACTCACTTGCCTAATGCACGCTAGGGATCAGCGTTGCATATGAACTCAGGGACATGAAGAGTCCAAGAGCTTCATATTGACATCTCACACCAAGCTGTGAGATCAATCCCTGAACCACGTTCCTCGTCAGAGAGAGCTAACCGAAATTGAACCGCTTTCGGTGGCGTTCCTTACCATACTTACCAGAGCGTAGGTGCGTCGTTACATAATTGAAATTCAGAATTATAACACATAAGTTAGTCTTTGCCACTTTAAGTAACTATGCTAATATAGTCCTTACTTGGGCAACTACCGAATCCTCACCGTATACCTAAGTTTTTCCCATAATGCAGTCCTTTAGTACTGTGCTATCCCCACTGCAGCTCTGATACCAGGCTGTGGCGGACCGAAATCCGCTCATCCAGGATCGCAGTGGGTGGTGCCGCGCGATGCGACACCCGACAGCACACGTCATAAGAACACCATATATTACATGGGAAAAACAGCTGAACTGTACAAATAAGTACAAACTTCAGTTACAACTATTGTTCTATTACACAGCGGAAGACTACACTAAACAACTCACGCCCGCCTATCTAGCAAAAGTCGGTTGCCCCGCCCTAGGGCAACCCACACTAGCTGCACGTCTCAGCTCAGCGCGGCGTGTACGGCTCCCACTCAGCCGTGGTCCCCGACGGAGGGTAACCCTCGCCGGTGGACTCGTACCCCGAGTCCGTGGGTGGCTCCTCACCTGAAAAACACTTAAGCAGCAACCGTGAGCACAAAGGCTCAACAAGGCTTAACCGACTCACCTAAGCATGAAACTCTACGTGAGGTGTACAATGGACATAGGATAGTAACATTTCAGCAAAAGGACACGCCTACAAGTTCATCCTTAGTTCATCTTTTAGCAACAAGTTAACAGTTCATGAAATCTGAAATTTAGTAAGCAGTATTTGGTGGCACACATGTAGCAATACAATTATATCAATCAGCATCATTGAATCAACATATTTCATCCATTAGTCTACGTTACGACGCAGTGAACAAGCAGTACTCGTCACCGCGAGGGACGGCGAATCGACTCGATATACACCTGCAGGGAAAACCCAAAGAGCACGTCACGTACGCCCACCCGTGGAGCTGCACAGCACGCTCACTCGATGTCGTACGGGACAACCTTTCACCCAACAGCCCAAACGTCGAACCGGTCGCACCGAAACGAGCAGGAGGTTCTCCACACGGAGCATCTCTCTATGCCCGTTGGCAGATTTCCACCTTGCTGCCCTCAACCTACACCTATAAATCGGTGTGCTATGCCTCGACGCCCGGAGGTTTAGGCTACATCGGTTTATCGGGGCCCATATATCCGATATGCCTTCGGTACGTTCAATACTTGTTCAGCAGGGCCGCACACGGATCGGTCCTCAATCGACACGGACAGGGCTGCGCACACAAGACTCTCTCTTGCTGCGCCCTAGCCCCTGCCTAGTCTCATTTTCATTACTAAAGTGATCTCACATCACTCAACCGAACCCGTGTGTCCCCAGCCTATCTCGCGAGTAGATTCCAACTACTCGACTTGTACCGAAGTCCTATGACTCATTAAGCATAGCCTGTCTACTCGAGGTCCTTGACACTACCCTCACTCTTTTAGGAAACTTTGGTTATGCAAGTGGGGTTTCATTCATCCGATACCTAATGCACATACATACTTCATATGACACATGTATACAAAGTAAAACTTTTAAAAAGGGTTAATGCAAACCGGGGCTTGCCTTGTTGCTGCTGGTCAGAAGTTAGTTCTTCGTCCGGAAGGAGGAAGTCCAGCACTTCCGGAGTCTCTTCTTCAACGGCTACACGTTAATGAAATACTACATGTTAATTTAGATGCAAATGTGAGTTTTAGAGTAAGACTTCTACTATTAGTTTTAATAACCAGCCTCTAACACCTGGAACTTTGTTTAAGAATTTAAATATGAACTGGTGTTGGTGGTTTGGCTTGGACTTAGTCACATGGTTAAGTGCTAAGTGGTTTTCCCCCTTTTCCATCTTAATCCCTTAAGTGGGTAAACAGGACAGGGGTGATCTAGAGCTCCAATGGAGCTGAGAATTTTTATGTGAGTTCCTTGTCACAAGAAAACCCTCTGGACCAAACATTAGCACTTTTCATGGAGTGGTTTGCTCAGAATAATTTTCTTAGCAGATAAGCAAGGAAGAATTTATTCTGATGTAATACCCCTGTTCATGCTCAACTTGATGATCTAGAATTTCAACTATAGCTCATAGAGTTTGCATGAATTTTCCTAGCATTTTTGGATTCAAGGTTTGCCCAGAATTGAATTTCCAAGTTTTGGAATTTCTCTGGAAATGTTTCTGTATTCAAATGAACACAGTACCTTCCAATTTGAATTGCTCTGACCAAATCAACTCCAAATGGTCTGAAACTTTTACAGGGGTTTACTAATGTCCTAAAGAACATTCTGGTAAAATTTGGGGATTTTTGGATGAACCAAACTCCCTCTAAAATTCTTTTGCTGAAAAGCTTTAAAGAATTTTCCAGAATTAATTAATGGGTTTCATACAAATTGGGTTGTATCTCTGGACAGAGCTAGGCAAGATGAATCCAACCCAATTTGAATCACTAAATTTGGAGCTTCCTAGCCAAGGTTATGGATTTCTAAAGTTTGAGCTAATCCCTGAATTATTTTCCTACCGAAAATCCCCTCCCGCGCTAAACCAGAGGCTGACAGCGGGGCCCGCCCATTTAAATTGAACTAACCGCGCGCTCGCGCGCGATTAACACAGGGGCTGACAGGTGGGGCCGCGCCCTTCGTCTACCTCCCGACGTCGCCGCCCCGAGCCGCCGGAGCTCCGGCGAGGTCAGCGTTCCCGGCGATCTAGCTCACCGGAGCCGACGAAACTCGCCGCCCCCACGTAATCTCGGGTGCTGAACCCGCTGGACACCATGTCGCCACCGGCTAACCGCCATAGCTCGCCGGCGACGAGCCCTATGCCTCTGTGCTACCTCGGCAATGTGTTCCCGCCCTTCTGACCGTTTTCTTCGTGCGCTAATCGCGTCGCCACACTCAAGGAAACCTCGGGAAACTCGGCATGAGCTCTGTTGGGCCCTAAACGGCCGGCAACCCAGACCTCACCGGCGACCCCCTCCTCCGCCATACTGTCCTAGGGTGAACTTAGGGTTCCGGCGGTGATTTCCTTCCGGTTTTCGAACGAGAAGGGTCGCCAGAACCTCTAGATGCTCTCTCACAGCTCCGTTCGGCCTCCCACCCACTATGCTTCCCAAATTTCTGCTAAACCTAATCGGGTCCCGAAAGGAGCTACTCGCCCTAAACTGAGAAATTCTCCGCGCACAGAGGTCGAACCTTGGAACGGTTTGCGCGGTGGTCTTGAGGACGATCTAGCGCTCCACTTTCCTATGGAGGTCGAAGCCGGAAGATGATCACAGCTGGGGTGGCACACGATCGGAGCTCGGGCGACTAGGCTGCTGGTTACAGAACTTCGCGAGAATCAGTAACTCGCCGGCGGTCTCGGGCCTTTTATAGGCTCCTGAGGCCAGGGGAGAGCGCGACACCTGCTGTGCCACCTCCTCTGCCGAAGCAGGAGCTGGCCGGCCGAGGTGGTCGGTCGCCGCCGCTGGCTGCAGCTGGCGAGCGCGCTCGGTCGAGGAGTCGGCTGAAGAGACTTCGGTGCTAAGTCTACTGACCAGTGGGCCTCCCCTCTAACTCTTTTGTTTTTTTCCAATTTTCTGAATTCTGTTGTGCCAAAATATCCTCAGCTACTCACAATTTAATGTGAGACTTAGTCACCAAGTCTTTGCTTGAATTTGAATTCTCAAATTCAAACTTTGTTTGGTTAAATTTGCTTCATATTTAAACTGAAATTCAAATTCAGTTTTGAATCCTTGCAAATTTAGCTCTTGACAAGATGAGCTCCAATGGAGATGAAATTTGGTGGGTTTACTCAGAAAAATGTGCTGAGTATAGATATGGAGCTAACTTTTGAATTTGGGTGATGAAAGTTGCTGCAATTTGAATTTACATTCAAATTGGCCTCTTTTTGAAATAACCCAAAAGTGCCTCAAAAATTGTTGAATTTGCATGAGCTTTGGACTGAACCTTCCCAAGACTTTTCAAATCCTAGGGTGAGCTCAACCTCTCATGTTCATGTGCAGAAACCCTACTTTGTGAAAGTGAAGGCTTTCCCTTCTACTCACTCCTTTGAGGGAGGTCACTTGCTCTTCACAATATTTCACAATCTACCCACAACAAAACTGTTGTGTTGTGAGGTGCATAAAATTTTTTACAAGTCCCTTTTCTTGGGCTTTTACACAGAACCTCCATTATACCAGTACACAATCGTCGGTGTATGGTCAAGAGATCACAAAATAGCCTTTACAAAGGGGCTACTAGATGTATGGACTCACTAAGGTTTCACCGGCAGGCTAGAATCTCCAATTCTCCCACCCACGGGCCCCCTCTTGTGCCATGCAGTTCCCAGGGCAGTCCTCACTCGACTCCAATTCCCCGCGCCTTCCACAGTCCATAACACTCTAGCAACTTACCTAATTACTCAGCTAAGCCGCACCCATACTTGGCCTCGTGGTGGCACTGTTATCCTGGCATGTGCATGCATGAACCGGTCCTTAGATCTACGGCAAGTAAATCACCATCTCATGCTACCTCATTCACAAACCCAGTCTTGCCTAGATCTCCCTCCGATCCACGTTCATTAACAATATCAGCTTCTCATTATCATTACGAGTGCAGTTAGCTAGACACATCTATCTCGCTTCCCAATCCCATGGACTCAGCGAAGCATAAAGCAAAAACCATACCCGACTCGTAAACTTCCCTGGCGACAAGGGTGGTTTAACCAAAACTAGTCAACTCCTATAAAAAGGGTTTCCCATCATGTTCGACTCAGTACGCACACCTTTTCGCAAACACAAAACAGTTTCACCCAAAACATAGGATCAATATGGTCAAGGAGCACTTGCCTTGTTCTTGCGGTTCCGGTTGTTCTTGGATCTCAAAACCTTGTTGCTGCAGTTGTCGTGCATACAAGATTCACAGGAATCAATATCATGCACAAACCTTAAACTAGATGTGATGATGCATATGCATTCTATCCTATGATTAGTTCTATTAGATTTGGTTGGTACGTGTTCTCGCATGGCTTGCATGGACAGAGGTGTCCGGATCGTGGCGATGATCTTGTCTTTAGATCAACCTGATCATCAAGTGATCTGTCCACGAGAAGGCTTCTGTTCCAAAGGAATCAAAGAACAGATGCAAAAAGAACACAACGATGTCATAAGGTGGTATTGGAGACCTACCGTACGTTCTTCTCTGTCTCGAGGTCCTCCTCAGATTGTTGGGCTTTCCTCCGGCGTTCTTCCTTGCTGCACTCCGGCGATGGTCTACTCGGTGGGTTGGGACTAGGGCTCTAAGTCGTCGGCTCAGGAGTTGGAAAAGAAGTTTGTGGTTTCGGCCAGAGGTTCTGGGTTCTATTTATAATCGGGAAGAGAAGAGTTCTAATCTGATTGTATCCCGAATAATAGTCCTGTTCAAATTTGTTGTTGAATCTTATAACTTATCTTTTGTTGATTTGGTACGGTATCATTGTCGAACTCAGGTCGGCTTCTGTTCCGGTATTTCTACAAGTACAGAATCCAAAAACCGTCCCTAGAACTCGTTAACTCCTTGGTGATGAGCTCCGGAGGCTCCACGTGTCCACCGGGTCCTGATCTCTCCCTTTCCGCAGAGACGGGCTCCGGTTGTGCCGCGTGTCAAACGAGCAAGACTTCCCTCTTCTTCGGAGGTGAGCTCCGCGTGCTCCACGTATCCTGGCTGTCTTTCCTTCCTTTCCTTAGAGACGTGCTCCAAGGTTGACATGTGTCCAACAGTGTCGGACCTCCCGAAGATAAGCTCCGGTGGTGACACGTGTTCGATAGAACCGGACCTCTCGGAGGTGAGCTCCGAGAAAGACACGTATCACGCGCGACCAGTCCTCTGATTTCCATGATAACTAGCTCCGGGGGTAACACGTGTCCCACAGCGTCGGACCTCTCCCCTTTTGTGGAGATGAGCCCCGAGCCTGCCACGTAGCCTACTTTAGCGGTGGACCTCTCCCCACTTCGCAAGGATGAGCTCCGAACACGCCACGTGGCCAGCGGGCCGCGGAAGTTGTCTTCGGCGCTCTCTGAGAGCTGGATTCGGCTCTTATTGGCTATCCTTTTGATATTTTTCTCTGTTCCTACTTTTCTTAAAATGTTTTCTCTTCATAAAACATGAACATATGCTGACACCAGAGATTGAGGGTGTCACACGAGGGTCCCCGGGCATCGCGCCCTCCTTCCTCAGGAGGTGGAGCTCCAAAGGGGAGCACTGGCCATCGATGCCCAGGGGCGAGCCTAGGGCTCAGGCGCCCCGGTCTGCGAACATCCCTGCTGCCGGCTCAGCATAAGGCGATGCTGGGCGGAGCGCTCGATCCCATACGGGAGCGCAGGCACCCCATGCCTCTGGGGCTGGATCGATGTCTAGGGGAGCTTCGGAAGCATCCCCTGCTTTGCCAGCTCGGGAGACTGCGGGGCAGCCCCCGGCGGCAACGGTGGGCTCTAGTGGTCCTACCCCGACTCGGAAGCTGGGGTTCAGAGCCTGTTGGAGCGCTCGTGTTCCTCGGTAAATGTCGAACCCTTACCGGGTTCCAGAGCCTGCATCCTTTTTTTAAACCCGAGAGCTTCCCATGTTTGCAGGGACTCATCGAGTACTAGTAACGTTCCCATTTCCCGGTCATCCCTGACTGACGGGGGATCTGCACCGCAGCGCCCGGAAGCTGAAGTGGCTCCAACGGCCCCCAAGCCGGTGCAGGCTCCTCCTGCACCGGTCGGTCTGGCTCCTGCGGCGGCGGTGACATCACCGGCTCATCCCCCTTCGCCAGCTCGGGAGCCGGCTGTTGATGAAGGTCCGGTGGGTCCAGCTGGCGGCGTCCCAACTTCTGGTGTCGAGGCGGGAGAAGCAGCCACGGGCCCTTCAGCAGGCAGCGAACCGGGGTGCGCCGAGAGCGGCCACGCTTCGGTGCCGGCTTCTCCTGATCAGCGCCTCATCCCGGTCGCCGCAGCGCCAGCTCCTCCTGAAGACGACGTGATGGAGGAAGTCGGGGGTGCGGCTTCGGCCTCTGCCGCCCCGCTGCCCCTGGCGGACGCCCTCGAGCTTGCCCAGACAAGTGTCCGGCAGGTTCTGGCCGCGCTCGGCCGTGGGCAGGTGAGAGGGATAGCCTCCTCAGCTGGGGGCGCCTCTTGAAGGAGCGGACTGAGGAGGTCAGGGAGGAGCTTGACTCGAGGCGGATGTCGCTCGATGTCATGGAGGTGCTCCTTGACCGGCAGAAGAGAGCAGTCGACCGCCTGGACTCCGAGACTCGGTGGCTCCACCAGGAGACCCGCCAGGCTCATGCCAAGGCTGGTGGGCGCCTTTCTGCTTTGGCGGAGCTGCGGCTGAAGCTGGAATGCCACGAGCGCGCCGTCGTGGACCAGGAGCGCACTCGGCGGCTGAGGCTGAGAAGGTCGCCGCGTCGCTGGCAGCTGGTGAGGGCGACCTGAGGGCCCGAGCTCAGGAGCTGGAGACCTGGAAGGCAGACCTGGTCGCGAGGGGGGAGCAGGTCTCCCGGGAGCGCCAGGCGGTCCTGGATCGGGAGCTGGCAGCCGACATCCGGGCTTCGGAGTTGGAGTGGCTTGCCCAGAATCTCCAGCTTCGGGAAAGCTCTCTGGCGGCCAAGGAGAAGAAATTCTCCGAGGAAGGCCTCGACGCCTTGCTGGCAGTCCGTCGCGAGATGGAGGAGCTCCAGGCCTCGCGGTCCGCCGAGGCCCAAGCGTTCTGGAGTTTCATTGACCAGGCGGGGTCCGCCCTGGTCCCCCTTGGCTTCAGCCCGAAGAGGGCAGAGGCTCCGGTGCAAAAGGTGGCTGAGGTGATCCCCGCGCTCAAGTCCATTGGCGGCAAGCTTGATGTGGACATCACTCCTGCAGATATACACAACACTCACATGGTAGACATGCAAGGTCCAATTACTAGAGCTCGAGCACGACAATTAAATTTAGAGGTGAGCTCGTTCCTGAACAATTCTTTATATGTGAATTTTGAGAGTATGTTGCTATCTAATGGATTAATTATGATTAGGAACCATGGCGAGGACATGGAGATACATGGAGAGTGGTTTGGAGGCGCGGAGGACCAGAAAATACGCCAACAAGAAGTTAGAGACCGAGCCCAACTCAAACTCGAGTCCAACTCAGGCCCAGGAGCAGTCCACCTTAAAATGGATGCACAGGAGACATACGGACTCCGTTTTTGACGTTCTACATATGCACGTAAAGCTGAGAGGATAAATTTTCCAATGGAACTGGCCCCACGTTAAAATTCCCTCGGAGTCGACAGGAAACTTCGAAACGATATAAAGTTTACAGTCTGTCAGGGTGTTGCATCACCTAGTTGGGACATTAGGCCTTGTATCGAGTCCAAGTCCATTATGTACGTGTATTAGGGTTAGGTCACGACCCCCAGCACCCCCCTGGTCGTCCTCCACCTCCTTTATACCCCGTAGCCACCGTCACAAACAGCTGGGTTTTGCTTAGATTATTCTGTCAAGAACAGTTTCGCCGTTCATCGGTTTGTGAGACCCCAACTTGAGTGCTTTATATCTTTCAGAAATTTGGTTGCATTCTTTCTTGTTATTTCTTGTGTTCTTTGATTCGAAGGTAAGGATTAGCCTTCTTGGTGAGGTCAACCGTGCAATATCGGTTGATAACCTGAGGAGACGTGGTGCTGCGATTGCAGGGTTCAGAACGTGTTGTTCGGAAGCCGGATCGATTTGTGTCAAGTCTCCACCAAATCGAGAGTTATCAGAACCTTTCGGAAGATCGAGACCCCTGTACACATCAAGTGGTCATCAGAGCTTTTGGTGCACCGTCAGGTATGCCTTCCCCTAGTTTTGTTTATCTTGAACTCGTCCTATCGTCCACGAAAAAGCCAAAAAAATTATAGTCATAGGTTTACCCATCCCAGACCAGGTTTAGCCTTTTGCACAATTCTGTTTTGGAGTCTGTAGTGTTGAATTTGTGTCCTAGTTCGTGTTTTGTTGCTGGTTTAATCGTGTTTTGTTCCTACTTTGTTATTCCATCCGCTGCATTCCATCGAAACCCTAGCTGCCACAATCGTTATCAAATCGATCACCATAACTGTTCATTGTGCTAGGGTTATCCTTGTTCTTCAGTTTTCATCACATATTACCTGAGTTTATCCTCCCTGATATACGCACACCATCCCACACGTTGTCACCATCATATCCAATTTTTTTTTCTCACCACCGTTTCCAATTCAGCTCCACCAAAAACATAATCCTGTGGTGCTGTCTTAAAACAGCCATAACCTTGGCATTGGGTTAAATTACATTGCCCAGATTCACTTTGGAAGATTGATTATTTGGCATCTAAAGGCTCAACAATAATCATAAAGAAACATATTGAATTTCTGTTGTCCACATCTTCTTTTTTCAAGTGAGCTGAAAATTTGTGCGACGTGTATACTAGTGCTCCTAATTTCATGGCAGATATAAAAAAATCAAAGAAAAAAATATAGAAAAGAAAATTTGTGAAGAGTAGCACAAATATCAAAACTTGGGTGTTTATTTTGCCTTGTGGTGCAATTGTTCCTGCTCAATTATTGTCCTTATCATTCATACTTCTTGCTGTCTTGTTCATAACATCCGGGATAAGACACGAGTAGGCTAGCAACTAGGACAAGTGTTTGGACATCTATTCAGCATTACTATCTGTTATTGAATTGTGTGCTACTCACATATATTTGGCCATCCAAACTCCAAATTCATCCTTTGGAACAGCACAAGTTTTTGACCCTTGCAATCGCTGAATCACGTCGTCCAGGTATCCTTTGCCTTGTTGTGATAAGAAACTTGTAAGAGCTTGGTAAGACTCGATCCATTGCTTTGTGAGTTCCACCATCATTGCGTAGTAGTTAATAGGTATAATCTTGTTGTTTTCCATATTATTCTTGCTAACAATGTCATATCATGTTGATCCTACGGAGTGTGTTTTGAAAAGTGAGATGAAGGGTTACATAGAACAAATGATGAAGTCTGTCAAGGAAGCAATCACACAAGGGTAAAATATTATCTTGCTGAACAGAGAATACCCCACACCCTTGAGAGGTTGGACAAACGCTTAAGCTCGCTAGGTGGAAGGATTGATGATACGGAGACCAAACTACCATTCAGCCATGATGCTACCCACCACAACTTTGAAGAAGAAGAAGACGTGTTGTGTGATGTCAATGGAGAGGTGGATACACGTGCTGCGCAGAATGTACATCTACGTCAACGCCTTCATCAAAACACTCATGGTATGGTAGGAAACAACATGCGTGGTAGCAATAACTGCCCTCTTGATGACCCTTTTGCTAAAGTTAAATTTTCCATACCTTCATTTTCTGGTGCTTATGATGCTGAGGCATATCTTGATTGGGAAATGACGGTTGAGCAGAAATTTAATTCCCACCTTGTTCCTGAACAACATAGAGATCGACAAGCCACTAGTGAGTTTAAGGATTTTGCTATAATATGGTGGAATGAACTAGGTACCACACGCTTACAACCTGATACATGGGAACGTTTAAAAGAAGCTATGCGTAATTGTTTTGTTCCTCCATCCTACCAACATGACTTACAAAAGAAATTACGGCGCTTAGAGCAGGGAAATAATTATGTCCAAGATTATTATGCGGAGCTTCAAAAGGGTATGATACGATGTGGGGTAGTAGAGAACACTGAAGATAAAATTTGTGGTTTCTATGGGGGGTTGAGATGTGAGATACAGGATATTGTTGATTATAAGGAATTTAATACTGTCAACCAGTTGTTCTAGCTTGCTATGCTTGCAGAAAAGGAGTTACAGGGTCGTCAACAAAAGAACAAGAGCAGCAGCGGTGTCTCCTACACTCCACGCATGACAACATCTTCGGGGGCGTCCAAGTCATTCCGTTTTGATGCCCTTTCACCAAAACCAGCAGCCAAGCTTCCTTCTGGCAGAAACAACGTTTTAGCAGCACCGAAACCACCACCTGCACGACCTGCGGATTCGGGTAAAAGTTCCATGCAGGTACCCGCCAAAAGTGCTTCATCCGTTGCTTCAACAGGACGCACTTCCGGCATTCAGTGCCACCGCTGCCATGGTCTTGGTCATGTGCAAAAAGATTGTTCTAGTCAGCGGGCATACGTGTCTACAGAAGAGGGAGGATACATCAGCACCTCCGATGTCGAAGAAAACAATGATGATGAAGCTGCCACGGACAATGATGAGGGACATGTTTTTGGGAGTGAAGACACATCAGCCTACATGAACATCATTGTGCAGCAGGTGCTGAACACACAGGTACAACAACTTGATAGATTACAACGCCATAATTTGTTTCAGATTTTCTTTGTCATCAAGAACCGGCGATCACGTGTCATCATTGATGGAGGAAGCTGCAACAACTTGGTGAGTTCTGAATTGGTCAAGAAGCTTAGCTTGAATACACGACCACACCAACATCCGTACTATATTCAATGGTTGAATGATTCTGGAAGAGCTAAGGTAACACAAACTTGCAGAATTCCGTTTTCCATTGGTACATATGTTGATTCCGCTGATTGTGATGTGGTACCCATGCAAGCGTGTTGACTTTTATTGGGTCGACCTTGGGAACATGATAAGGATGCTTTGCACCATGGTAGAAGTAATAAATATACTTTTATGTATAAAGGAAAGAAAATTACTTTGCTACCTTTGACTCCTGCTGAAATTGTACAAGCTAATAGGGAGAGAGCTGGAATTTCTAGTAGTTCTAAATCAGAAAATCAACAAGTCATTAATTCTGTGTTACCACCAAATAATGAGAGATCTACACCTAGTTCTAAGACTGAGGGAATTAAATTGAAGGGTCGTGTAATGCTTGCTACAAAATCAGACCTTGCTGAAATTTCTGATCATGATATTTGTTGTGCATTGGTGTGCAAACAAGTTTTGTTCTCCATTGATGATATTGCTAGGTCTTTGCCTCCAGCAGTTACTAACTTGTTGCAAGAGTATGAGGATATTTTTCCAGCTGAGATACCCCCGGGACTTCCACCTTTGAGAGGGATTGAACATCAAATTGATTTGATTTCAGGTGCAATTTTGCCAAACCGTGCTGCATATAGGACCAACCCTGAGGAGACCAAGGAAATTCAGCGGCAAGTCCAAGACCTTTTGGACCGTGGGTATGTACATGAAAGCCTTAGTCCTTGTGCTGTTCCTGTACTTTTGGTTTCTAAGAAAGATGGTACTTGGCGTATGTGTGTTGATTGCAGAGCCAATAACAATATTACTACAAGGTATCGTCATCCTATTTCTAGGCTAGACGACATGCTTGATGAGTTGTGTGGTTCTATAATTTTCACTAAGATTGACTTGCGTAGTGGTTACCACCAAATAAGAATGAAATTGGGAGATGAATGGAAAACAGCTTTCAAAACCAAATTTAGGTTGTATGAGTGGTTAGTAATGCCTTTTGGTTTAACTAATGCACCAAGTACATTCATGCGTTTGATGAATGAGGTTTTGAGAGCTTTTATTGGAAAATTTGTGGTGGTTTACTTTGATGATATCTTGATTTATAGCAAGTCGTTGGATGAACATATGGATCATTTACATGCTGTTTTTAATGCTTTGAGAGATGCACATTTATTTGGTAACCTTGAGAAGAGCATCTTTTGTACGAATCGAGTTTCCTTTCTTGGCTATGTTGTGACTCCACAGGGAATTGAGGTGGATGAGATGAAAATTCAAGCGATCAAGAGCTGGCCAATACCTCAAGCCATCACAGGTAAGGAGTTTTCTTGGTCTTGCAGGTTTCTACCGACGTTTCGTCAAGGATTTTAGCACTATTGCTGCCCCATTGCATGAGTTGACTAAGAAAGGTGTGGTGTTCCATTGGGGGGAAAGCACAAGAGGAGTCCTTTGACACCCTGAAGGACAAGCTTACACACGCACCATTGCTGCAACTTCCTGATTTTAGTAAGACTTTTGAACTTGAATGTGATGCTAGTGGAGTTGGCATTGGTGGTGTCTTACTGTAAGGTGGTAAACCGGTTGCATACTTTAGTGAAAAACTTAATGGTCCTATCCTGAATTACTCCACATATGATAAAGAATTTTATGCTCTCGTACGATGCTTAGAGACATGGTGTCATTATTTATGGCCTAAAGAATTTGTTATTCATTCTGACCATGAATCGCTAAAGCATATTCGTTCTAAAAATAATCTGAATTGTAGACATGCAAAATGGATTGAATTTATTGAGTCTTTTCCTTATGTCATTAA
This sequence comes from Neostapfia colusana, assembly GCA_030760725.1. NCBI lineage: Eukaryota > Viridiplantae > Streptophyta > Magnoliopsida > Poales > Poaceae > Neostapfia > Neostapfia colusana. Next base: position 22,782,854 of record JASWHV010000010.1, read on the forward strand.
ACATAAGAAAGGGAAGGATAATTTGATCGCTGATGCATTGTCTAGACGATATAATATGCTGTCCCAACTTGATTGTTGAATTTTTGGACTTGAATCAATTAAAGAACAATATGCTCTTGATGCTGATTTTAAAGATGTGTTGCTGCATTGCAGAAAAGGTCATACCTGGAATAAATTTGTATTGGATGATGGATTCTTGTTTAGAGCTAACCGCCTATGCATTCCAGTTGGTTCCATTCGTCTTTTGTTATTACAGGAGTCACATGGTGGAGGTTTGATGGGCCATTTTGACACAAAGAAGACGGAGGATGTTCTGGCCACACATTTCTTTTGGCCAAAGATGAGGAGAGATGTAGAGCGGTTTGTGGCTCGCTGCACCACATGTCCGAAAGCTAAGTCCCATTTGAATCCACATGGTTTATACATGCCTCTTCCCACTCCTTCCATTCCTTGGGTGGATATCTCTATGGACTTTGTTTTGGGATTGCCTAGGACTAAGAGGGGGAGGGACGGCATTTTTGTTGTGGTGGATCGTTTTTTCTAAGAAGGCACATTTTATACCGTGTCAGAAAAGTGATGATGCTGTACATATTGCCGACCTTTTTTTCAAAGAGATTGTTTGCTTGCATGGTATGCCTTCTACTATTGTTTCAGATCGTGATGCTAAACTTTTAAGTCACTTTTGGCGCACCCTATGGAACAAGTTGGGTACAAAACTGTTGTTCTCTACAACATGTCACCCACAAACTGATGGGCAAATAGAAGTAGTGAACCGCACTTTGGGCACCATGTTGAGAGATGTTTTGAAGAAAAATTTAAATATGTGGGAAGAATGTTTGCCACATGTGGAGTTTGCATATAATCGGGCAACAAATTCTACAACCAAGGTAAGTCATTTTCGAGTAGTGTATGGATTCAGTCCTCGTGCTCCTATTGATATCTTGCCTTTACCTACTAGTGAGAGAACTCATAATGATGCAAAGGAACGTGCTGATTTTATTTTGAAAATTCATGAGACCACTAAACACAATATTGAAAGGATGAATGAAAAATATAGAATTGCTGGTAGTAAAGGTAGGCAGGAAGTTAGACTTGAACCGGGTGATTTAGTTTGGTTACACTTGAGAAAGTATAGATTTCAAGAACTGAGAAAGTCTAAATTGATGCCTAGAGCTGATGCTCCTTTTAAAATACTTGTGAAGATTAAAGATAATGCATATAAACTTGAGTTGCCTCCCGAGTTTGGGGTTAGTCTCACCTTTAACATTTCAGATTTGAGGCCATATTTGGGAGAAGAAGATGAGCTTGAGTCGAGGACGACTCCAATGCAAGAGGGGGAGGATGATGTGGACATCACTCCTGCAGATATACACAACACTCACATGGTAGACATGCAAGGTCCAATTACTAGTGCTTGAGCACGACAGTTGAATTTAGAGTTGAGCTCGTTCCTGAACAATTCTTTATATGTGAATTTTGAGAGTATGTTGCTACCTAATGGATTAATTATGATTACGAACCATGGAGAGGACATGGAGATACATGGAGAGGGGTTTGGAGGCGTGGAGGACCAGAAAATACGTAAACAAGAAGTTAGAGACCGAGCCCAACTCAAACTCGAGTCCAACTTAGGCCCAGGAGCAGTCCACCTAAAAATGGATGCACAGGAGGCATACGGACTCTGTTTTTGACGTTCTACATATGCACAGAAAGATGAGAGGATAAAATTTCCAATGGAACTGGCCCCACGTCAAAATTCCTTCGGAGTCGAAGGGAAAGTTCGAAACAATATAAAGTTTATAGTCTGTCGGGGTGTTGCGTCACCTAGTTGGGCCATTGGGCCTTGTATCGAGTCCAAGTCCATAATGTACGTGTCTTAGTGTTAGGTCATGACCCCAGCACCCCCCCTGGTCGTCCTCCACCTCCTTTATACCCCCTAGCCGCCGTCACAAACAGCTGGGTTTTTCTTAGATTATTCTGTCAAGAACAGTTTCGCCGTTCATCGGTTTGTGAGACCCCAACTTGAGTGCTTCATATCTTTCAGCAATTTGGTTACATTATTTCTTGTTCTTGCTTGTGTTCTTCGATTCGCAGGCAAGGATTATCCTTCTTGGCAAGGTCAACCGTGCAATATCGGTTGATAACCTGAGGAGATGCGGTGCTGCGATTGCAGGGTTCAGAACGTGTTGTTCGGAAGCCGGATCGATTTGTGTCAAGTCTCCACCAAATCGAGAGTTATCAGAACCTTTTGGAAGATCGGGACCCCTGTACACATCAAATCTGGACAGGCTTGAAGCATTGGTCGCCGGCGAGCTCGAGGCGGAGGGGCGGGGCCTGGCGACGGAGGTTGCCACGCACGTGCTGGCGTGCTTCCGGAGCCGGGATCCCTTCCTCTCTCTGGAGCCGGTGAGGCAGGGCTCCACCACGGAGCGGGAAGAAGCCGCTAGGGCTGAAGTCGGGGATGTGGCCGCCCTTGTAGCCTCTAGGTTCCAGCGTGAGCCAGGGGAATCCTAGAGCTTGTTGCTTTTTGTGACTGTGTTCTTTTATCTTCTTCTTGGTTTGGCCTGCCCGAGTCCTTAGCTCCGCAAGGTACTCAGAGGTCTTCACCAATCTTGAAGTCTTACACAGACACCTTCCTAGGGTCCTTATTGTGCTAAGGGCTCAAGGGTTCTCCGGAGCTCGCCCCGTGAGGACGGGGGGCCCGGATCTGCTGGCCACGTGGCGGGCCCGGAGCTCCTCTGAGGAGAGGGCAGTCCGGCTCCACGGGACACGTGGAGCCTTTGGAGCCCGTCCCAGCGGAGGGGGCGGGGTCTAGCTCTGCCGGCCATGCGGCGGGTCCGGGGCTACCCTCTGAGGAGAGGGGAGCTCCAATCCCGCTTGTACTCGTGAGGCCTTCGGGGCTCGTCCCTGCGGAAGGGGCGAGACTCGGATCCTCCTGTAATGTGTTGGAGTAGTCGATAGCTCCAGCCCCCCCCCCCCTTTTGCGGTCCCCGTAGCCAAAACCTGTAGGTCCTGCACACAGGTAGAGGAAGCGTAAGTCTCCTCAGGGGCTCTCCCTTCCCCGTCTCTTAGTCTTATTTGGCTTACGGTCCTGGTCCAGTATACGAGACTTGGGCAATTCTGTGCGCGAGGCACCGGGGGTCCGGCTCCCTCCGAGGTCAGGGTACGACCGTCCGGCCCCTAGTACCGGACCGTAACGCCAGGGAGGCAGAGTGTACAGGCTTTCGGTACGGAACCAGGCAAAGCGGCTGTACTCCCCTGGACCTTCAAAGGACAGGGTGCGCACGCTTTGGGTCTGAACCAGGCAAAGCAGGCTATGCACCCTGGACCCCTCATGCACAGCGCAGGCCTTTCCTGGAGGAGACCAACCGGCATCGCAACACCTGACTGGGGGAGGCCTGAAAGGTCCCCTGGCCATCGGCAGGTACCTCAAGCGCAACCGCCTTTGGTAGGATAGCAAATGCCAACTATGGACGAGAGCGGGAAAGGGGAGCTAAATGTACGGTGAGCATACATGGAAAGTGCGGTCATAGAAATTATTGGGTAATTTAAATGAGCACATAAGTAAGAGCAAAGTAGAACAGGTTTCTGTGTAAATGTCCATAGGAGGAAGCAGGCTGAACATGGAGGCAACGACCTGCCCCATTAAGAAGGGAAGCAAGACTCTACGTGCTTGGGGTCGGAACCAGACCAAGCTGGACGTAGTCCTGGACCGTCTCCTGAGGCTTAGCTGCTCCGAGCGCTGTTCCTGGTCCCTATGGGATCTATTACAGAAAGGAAAAGGTTTGTACTACTAATGCCCTGGGGATAGAACTTACTGTGGTGTTCCATGTTCCAAGGGTTCAGGAGCGGATCCCATCCTTGGTGGAGAGGCGTATGTACCTGCGACGGCAACTTTCGTCACTCGGGAGGGACCTTCCCGGCTGGGGGAGAGTTTATAGGTCCTCCACGAGAAAGTGTGTGTCGCGGCACCAGGTCGCCTTCTTGTAGCCCCCAGACGCGCTTGGTCCTTTGGCGGTAGCGCCAGAGCACCAGCCGGGACCGTGCGTTGAGGAGTGTTGCTTGTAATCATGCCTCGTCGACGAGGTCGATATCTTCACGCTGGAGCTGGTCCTGCACAGCTTCTCCCGGGAGCCCCGGGGCATCCTCCTCCATTGGCTCAGGCCGACAAGAGGTTGGCGGACCTGCACTCTTCTTGGGGGGACCCGGGATGTCTTCCTCCTTTGGCTCAGGCCGACCGGAGGTTTACAGGTCCCAGGCGGCTCCCGGGAGGTGAGGCCGAGGCACGGGGACGTGCACTTGGGTGGAGCCGGCCCGGTTCTGCACTGCCGGGACTGGTGCTCGGGCTGCTGCAAATGCTCAGGGCTTCTCCAAGGCTGACACTGCAGCAGTGCGGTCTCGACAGATCTTGGGGACGCCTGCTTGTGTAGGCATCTGCGAGATGAGGTAGCCGTAGTGGGCTACTGTCACGACTCGTCGTCGCCGGAGCTGGAGTCCTCGTGGTTGTATACCACCTTCACAGCGCGCTGAGGCTCCTGGAACTCCATCCGGTGGTCGACGTTGTCTCGGGTGTCGACCTTCTGCTTGCCCTCCCTTTGACGGAAGGGAGGGGCGTCAGCACGCGGTTGCTTCCCCTTGCAGAAGTGCTCCGCGAGCTTCTGAATCTCCCGGCACTCAGCAGCAGTATGGCTGCTGGTGTTGTGCACGGGGCACAGCTCGCTTTGGTCACCATCTGGAGCTGGTGACTGTGGCTGCCTCTTGTCGGGGCGTGGCCCCCGAGCTCCACTAGGTGCTGCTGCTGCAGCAATGGGAGCTGCAGCCGGTGGCTTCATCTTGCCACCGCCCCGATTCTTGGTCTTCTTGCTGCTTCCATGGGAAGCAGCGCCAGACCCTGGCTGTCCTCCTGATTCGGAGGCTGGCCGTGAGTGCCAGTTCCGCCCTTCTGCTGCCCTGGCGCACTTGTCCACCAGGCTGAAGAGCTCTGAGACGTCGCGAACCTCTCTGGTCGCGAGCGTCTCGAGCATCTTCTTGTCCCGTACACCCTGCCGGAACGCCACCACCACTGAAGCATTTTGGATATGCGGGATGGTGTTCCGTAGCTGGGAGAATCGCTGGATGAAGGAGCACAGCGTCTCTCCAGGCTGTTGTTGGATGGCGTGGAGGTCGAGCTCCGTGCCAGGCCGGGTGTAGGAGCTTCCGAAGTTAGCAGTGAACTGCCGGCAGAGCTCTCCCCACGAGGTTATGAAACCCTGGGGGAGATTAATGAGCCAACACCGAGCTGGGCCGGTCAAGGCGACGGGGAAGTAGTTGGCCATGACGGCCTCATCCCCTCCTGCAGAAAGGATGGCGGTGGAGTAGATCTGGAGGAACTCCGCCGGGTTGATGCCGCCGTCATACTTCTCGGGCAGGTGCGGCCGGAACTTGCGCGGCCACTTCGCAAAGCGAAGGTGTGGCGCCAGGGCCGCACATCCTGCTCCTGTTGCTGCAGGTGTTGGTGCCGCGAACGCTTGGTTCGCTGTTGGCACTGTGTACCCCAGTATGGGCAAGGCTGCGCCATAGACCGAGGGCACCATTTGCAGGGCATATGGCTGAGGCATATGATGCATGGCGTAAGCCTGCGGCAGAGATCACACAGCGAATGTCTGCGCCTCAGGCTGGATCGAGGCGGTTGACATGCTGTCGCCGGCCTCTTGGTTGCGACGCCTTTCTCGCCGTCGCTCGATGACCACTCGGGCATCTTTGCCTAGGTGGCGTCATTCCAGCTCCGACCTCAGGTATGCCAATGGGAGCCTGGTGGAGCGGGAGTCTGCCGTCTACCCGTCAACCGTTGGCGTGCGCGTCAGCGACACAGCCGGTTGACTGGGACGTCTTCCCCGCCGAAGTTAAGGGTTGGCGGCGGCGATGACGAGACGGTCCACGTCGCGAATCCACTGCTGGGTCGCTGACTGAGGTGTGTCCCCGGCAGGTGGATTGTGCAGTAGCGCTCGTGCTGCAGCTAGTGCACTCCCATGGGAGACACTCAGCGCTGCAGTAGATCTTGGGCTTGCTGGAGTCTGCGCTGCCGGAGTCGGCTGCTGGCTTCCAGCTTGCCCTGACACACTCCGTCCCGAGTGTGTCGAGACGTAGTCCCCGCTGGTCACCGTTCGTCGTGAACGTGGACGGGGAGAGCTTGCCGCTGAAGGAAGCTTCGTCATCTTCATCGGGGAAAGCTCGTCACGCAACGGAAAAACCCCCTTTCTGGCACGCCAAATGTCAAAATGTGTAGCCGACACTTCCCCCAGGCCTGCTCTGGGCAGCGCGCGGAGGTTCTTTTTCGGAGGGGCTAGTCACTCACAGAGAGCTCACGCGTTAGGGACGATGGAGGGAGAAGCTTGACACAGAGATTTTTACGTGGTTCAGGCCGCCAGAGCGTAAAACCCTACGTCCACGGTGAGCAGAGATGCTCGTTGTATTGCTTGGTGCCCCGAACCAGAGTTCTGAGCTTGAGGATGACCTAAGTGCTCGGATGCTGGAGCGTAAGTGTCGAACCCTAGGTGCGAGTGGACTCAAATGCCGAACCGAACCTTGCTAACATCGCCAACCTGAGCCTTTTATAGTCCAAGGCTCAGGCGGCTTACAAGATTGGCCCGGGACCCGACAGGTGGTCCCAGGGAGATCGCCTGCCATCTACCGTATCCTGTAGTAACGCCGGTAGTTGTCTCTGGCGTGGGCTTCTGAGTCTTCGTTCTGCCGCCATGCCCATGCTGCAAGCTAGTCATAGTGGTTGATGATGGCAGGGGCAGCAGGGGATGTCTTGTCGCTGTGTTTATTGGCATACAGCCTCTGACGCGGCGTGCCAGTCTTCACTGTGATGTGATTGGGCGCAACGGCACCTGACACGGGCGTGCTCCGCGTCTCCGCGCCTTGGGAAGGCCCGGGTCTTGAATACCTTGTATGGACAAGGTATGGCGCGTCTTTACTCCTGCTGCCTACCGCGCGGGGGCAGGCAGCGCTGTTCTGCTGGCCACGTGGCCGGCCCGGAGCCCTCCTCTGAGGAGAGGGAGGCCCGGCCCCGCTTGAAACGTGGAGCCTTCGGTGCTCTCCCCGTGGAGGGGGGAGGTCCGGCTTTGCTGACCACGTGGCGGGCCCGGAGCCCTCCTCTGAGGAGAGGGAGGTCCGGCCCTGCTGGACACGTGGAGCCTTCGGAGCTCGCCCCACGGAGGGGGCAGGTCCGGCTCTGCTGGCCACATGACGGGCCCGGAGCTCTCCTCTGAGTTGAGAGAGGTCCGGCCCTGCTGGATGCGTGGAGCCTTCGGAGCTCTCCCCACGGAGGGGGGGAGGTCCGGCTCAGTTGGCCACATGGCGGGCCCGGAGCTTTCCTCTGAGGAGAGGGACATCCGGCCCCGCTGGACACGTGGCGCCTTAGGAGCTCTCCCTGCAGAGATGGCCGAGGTCCTTAGGCAGTTTTCCCCTGTGCGCGGGGGTACCCCATATTGAGGGTACCGACAGCATGTATTCATATAGAGAAAGACATTTTAAAAGAAGTGGGAAAAGAGAATGAATAAAAAAGATAGCCAAAAAGAACAAAATCCAGTTCACCAAGAGCGCCGAAGACAACTCCCGCGGCCCGCTGTCCACGTGGCGGCTTCAGAGCTCATCCCTGCAAAAGGTGAGAGGTCCGACCCCATGGGACACGTGTTGCCCCCGGAGCTAGCCTCTGCGGAGAAGCAAGGCCAGCCGCAGGACACCTGTCACCTTCGGAGCTAGTCACCGCGGAAATCAGAGGACCAGTCGCGTGGGATACGTGTTGATCTCGGAGCTCACCTCCGAGAAGTCCGGTTCTATTGTACACGTGTCGCCACCGGAGCTTACCTCCAGGAGGTCCGTCACTGTTGGACACGTGTCAACCTCGGAGCTCGTCTCCGAGAAGAAAGGAAGTCTGGCGCTGTTAGGATATATGGCACACCCGGGGCCACCTCCGGAGAGAGGGAAGGTCCGGCACTGACACGTGGCGTGCGCGGAGCCACCTCCGAATATAGAGGAGGTCCCGACCACCAGGAGACGTGGCGGACGCGGAGCTCACCTCCGAAGGAGAGGGAGGTCTCGCTCACTTCACACGCGGCACAACCGGAGCTCGTCTCCGCGGAAAGGGGAAGACCAGGCCCCGGTGGACATGTGGAGCTTCCGGAGCTCAGCACCACAGAGGTAACGAGTTCTGGAGTGGTTTTTGAATTCTGTACGCGTGGAGATACCGGTATGGAAGGAAACCGACATGAATTCCACAATGTTACCGTGCCAAATCAACTAAAAGATAAGTTGTTAAGATTCAACGACAATCTGAATAGGACTCTTATTCGAAATACAATCAGATCAGGACTCTTCTTCTCCCGATTATAAATAGAACCCAGAACCTTTGGCCAAAACCACGAAGTTCTTTTCCAACTCCTGAGCCGACGACCTAGATTCTAGCCCCAACTCGCCGAATAAACCCTTCGCTGGAGTTCACTCGAGGAAGATCACCGGAAGAGAGCCCCAACGATCTGTCTTGCTAAGAGAAGGACCCCGAGACCAAGAAGAACGTAAGGTAGGTCTCCAATACTACCTTAGGACATCATCGCTTTTTCTTTGCATCTGTTCTTCGATTCCTTTCGAATAGAAGCTTTTTCGTGGACAGATCACGTGTTGATCGATTTAATCTAAAGTCAAGAACATCACTACGTCCACAATTGATCTATACAACTCCGTTCATCATAAAACACATGCAAGCCATGCAAGAACACGTACAAACTAAACTGCATCATAGGATTAACATGCATAAGCATCATCGCATCTAGTTAAAGTTTGTGGATGATATTGATTGTTGTAAATCTTGTATGTGTGTGATCGCATATAGAAGGACAAGCTCAGGGAGCCGTTTACGATGAGCTTCCACAACAAGGCTTCGAGATCCAAGAGCAACCGGAACAGCAAGAACAAGGCAAGTGCCCCTTGACCATATTGATCCTATGTTTTGGGAAACTATTTTGTTTTGTGAAAAAGTGTGTGTGCTGAGTCAAACATGATGGGGAACCCTTTTATAGGAGTTTACTATTTTTGGTTAAACCACCCTTGTCGCCAGGGAAGTTTATGAGCCGGGTATGGTCTTTACTTTTATGCTTTGCTGAGTCCATGGGATATGGGAAGCGAAATAGATGTGTCTAGCTAACTGCACTCGTAAGATTTATGAGAAATTGATGCTGTTAATGAACATGGATCGGAGGGAGATCTAGGCAAGCCTGGGTTTGTGAATGAGGTAGAAAGAGATGGTGGTTTACTTGCCGTAGATCTAAGGGACCGGTTCATGCGAGCACATGCCAGAATAACAGTGCCACCACAAGGCCAAGTATGGGTGCGGCTTAGCTGAGTAATTAGGTAAGTTGCTAGATTGTTATGGACCGTGGAAGGCGCGGGGAATGGGAGTCGAGTGAGGACTGTCCTGGGAACTGCAGGGCACAAGAGGGGGCCCGTGGGTGGGAGAATTGGAGATTCTAGCCTGCCGGTGAAACCTTAGTGAGTCCATACATCTAGTAACCCCATTGTAAAGGCTATTTTGTGATCTCTTGGCCATACACCGACGGTTGTGTACTGGTATAATGGAGGTTCTGCAGTCGCCGACGGGTGAAGAAATCAGAAACTTGTGGGTAAAGAAGTGCAAACTCTACAGAGTCTTAAAACTATCATGATAGCCGAGCTTATGGTCACGAGCGCCTGGCCATCTTCCATGATTAGTTGGGATGGTTATTGGCTATGGTTATTGGGTATGGTTTTGGATGGTTTGGTTTTGGTTTTGTTTTCGGGACTGTTGAGTCCGGGTTATAAGATGGGTTGCATGACTGTTGAGTCATGACAACGAGGTTGGTCTCGGTGTGAGACAAAATTTGTTTATAAGATGAAATGGTAGCGAATACGAGATGGTATTCGTGAGATGGTAGTGAATACGAGAAGGTATTTGAGAGCAAGAACAAGGTTGATTAATGTATGGTTGGGACATGGAAGGTAATGAATATAATGGAGGTATGATTGGTATTTTAATACATGTTGGGATTACATTCACTTAAAGATAAGTTGCTGTTTTATCGTGGTTTTTGATAAATAACTTTGCTTTCTGCAATGAGCCTTTTTATACCTACCTTGTTGTGAGCTACATATCATATATTTCCGCACTTGCTGAGTACATCATTGTACTCACACTTAAATTATTATTTCATCTTCAGCAACAGGAGAAGATTACTATGAAGACCAAGTGGAGCATTAGGCGTGTAATCTGTCCTCAACCTTGCCTGTGGGAATGGAGTAGAGATGGAGCCGCTACTTCTTAGATTGCTTCCACATTAGTTAGAAGACTCCCGCTGTTAGATTAAGACTTCCGCTGTGAGCATGAGTCCAAGACTCATGAGACATTGTAATAAACTCTGTTATTCGTGGTCATATATATTCTGAAATTCAGTTTGTGGATGATGTGTATATGTGTGATGAACATCCTGGGCACACATATGCATCAGTTCACGGCCACAGAATTGAGGGTGTCACAGGTGCGCAAGGATATCTGGTTCCTCCCTGACGACAGTCCATAACGTTCCCCCGAACCGATCCCGAGAACGGAGCATAGTTCGTCGTTCCATGTTCAACTTTGCTGTCACGACGCTGCACCGTCGACCGGCCACCTCGGACTCGTTCACGCTCGACCAACCGGTGTTCTAGATGCGTTGTCGACCCTTCTTGTTGTCCTCCCAGTTTGGAGTTAGGTCGTAGCCTAGGTCGGCCAGAATTTGAAGATTTTCACCGGCGGGTTCTTGGAGCCGAGGTGAAATAAACAGGAAATTCCTCGACCATATTGAGTTAGGGTTCACAAGAGTCAAGGCATAGGTTCTCCAAGCCATGGCGACCCTCCTCGGGCAAACGGCAAGCTAAACCATGCAGATTCTGAAGGGTTCTCCGTGTTTTCCCTCACGGCGGTGAAGAACCACTTCAGTCGCAAGGTGAGCTTATGCCTCCGGTCGTTTTCCGAGGGATCAGGGTAGTGTTTCGGGTTCCCCATGTCACGGTGGTGCTGTAGGACCAAACCGTGGTCGGTTTCCAGGCTCGCCGGGTGAGTACCATGTCGCCCGAGTTACCCGAGTTACTGCCACCGTCGCACGCCCATCTCCGGTCATCGTCGGTGAGGGCTAAGACCGGCAGCACGTTTTCCGGGTGGAAATAGGTAGTAGCGGAGAGTTTGGCGAAGTTTGGAGCACGGAAACACCGTTCCGGCAAGCTCTCCGGCGAGGGCAGCCGCTGGAATGCGTGGGAGCGCGAGGAAGAAGACGATGGGGGTCTGCCCCACGTGTCAGTGGCAAGGGTTAGGCGCGGGATCAGGGTGCGGCTCAGGATCTGTTGTGGCTGCGCGGGTTAACTCCGTAGCCCCGGTGTTGCCGCAATCCCACTGGTCCAATTTAAAACAGTGGGCTCGGTCACAATTATTTGTAGTTTCTGTTAGGGAAATAATTCCAGAAATTAGCTGATCTTTACAAGCCCATAACTTTGGGTAGAAAACTCCAAAATTAGTGAGACAAATTTTGTTAGAATCCTCATGAAGAGTACTGCACAGAGAAACAAATTTCTTGCTATGAAAATGCCCCGGAATTTCTATAAAATTCTTTTTAGTAAACATTTTAGAGATTTATTACAGGAGTAATTCTTCATGAAACATTCCTTAATTTGGGCAGAAAATTCTTTTCAGAGTTACTGGTATCCAGTAAAAATTTGGGCTCCATTGGAGTTCATTTGCTAGGCTAAATTGCCTTCCAAAGTTCAGCTTTTATTTCGAAATTCAAATTTAAACAGAAACTTTTCAGAACTCATGTCCAACTTCAAAAATTCATATCTCTCTGTTGGTAGCTCCAAAAATGGTGAAACAAATTTTGTTAGAACCATGGAGACTTACCCTAATCAGATCTTCCACAATTAGCTATGTAAAAGCTCCTGATTTGGGCTCAAAATTCAGAGAAGCCTTGTGCTTGTGGAAATTTTGGAGACCACAATGTGCAATGACATGTCTCCAAATTTTGCTCAGATCATCCTTAGAGAGTCTAGTATCCACTGTAAAAATCCCAAAGCCAATTAAGGATTCTAAATAGCAGTAGCTATGAATAGAAGTTTACTTCTTATAAGTCCTTAATACTTATACATGTATTTTGTTACATTTCATTAGTGACCGAAGTTGAGGACGCACCGGAGCCCTTGGACGTCCTCCCACCAGAAGCTGACTTCTCATTTGACTCGCAACCAGGCAAGCCCCGGTTTGCACTAAAGTACCTTTTATAAAGTTTTCATTTGTATCACTTATGTCTAGGTTGAAATGTACGCATTAGAGTTAGGGTGATTGAAACCCCACTTGCATAGCCTTTTTAAATCCTATAAAGGGTTGGGTAGTTTACAAACTCAACGAGTAGAGAATGCCATGCTAATGTTTAGGCTCTCGGTAGAAGTCGAGTGGTTGGAAGCTACTCGCGAGATAGTACCTATCACACGGAATGAGAAGAGGTAGAAAATGGCTTGAATTATGAAAATGAGACCCAGCAGGGGGGGATAGGATGCAGTGAGCAGAGGTCTCACGTGTGTAGCCCTGTTGGCATCGGTTGAGGACCGTTCGTGTGCGGCCCTGCTGGACAAGTATCGAACAGTACCAGATGCATACTGGCATATGGGAACCAGGAAGCCGATGTAATTGGTTAACCTGGGTGCCGAGGCTTACCCAACCGTAAATAGGAGTGGGTTTACAGCAGAAAGGTGTAAATCTGCCGGTGGGCACAGTCACGCTCCACGCGGGGACCTCCTGCCTGTTACGGATGGACCGGTTCGGCATTTGGGTTGCCTTTGAAAGTTTGTTCCATAAAACAGAGTAGGAAGGGGTGTGGAATCACGCTTCTGAAAGTGGGTGTATGTGACGTGTTATCCGGGTGTGTCTTGATTGCAATCACCGTCCCTCGCGGTTATTTGAGTACCCGCTTGTTCACTGCGCTGTGACGTAGTAAGAAGTGAAATAAGCCAACTGAATATGCTGCATTGAATTATAAATGACTTGAAACCTTGTATGCTATAGTTATAGAGCTAATTAAGTTTATATTCACTTTGGGCATCATCACATCAGAGGAAAGCGCTTCTTGTTTGATTGTGGACTCCCGATTTGAGGATTGCCTAAGGCTTGATAAACTGTTGCTATAAAACTGAAAGTAAGGATCAACATGTAGGCGTGTCTTTATCGCAAAGTCCTTCTTCCTATTTTACACATCCTTGCATGTAGAGTTCCATGCCTAGGGTTGTCGGTTAAGCCTTGCTGAGCCATCGTGCTCATGGTTGCAATATTTGAGCTGTGTGCAGGTGAGAGTTATGAGGAAGGTTCCGAGGATGAGGCGATGCCCCCGTCGGGGTACACAGCCGATCTGGAGCCCTGCACGCCGCCGTGATCTCCGTTTCCATGCTGCTAGTGTGTAGCGTCCCCGGGCTGGACGGCTGTACTTTTGCATAGATAGGATTAGAGAGTAGTTATGTATAATACTTCCGCAGTATAATTAAGTTTTGTAAAAGACATCCGCTGTTTTATATCAAATAAAAGTTTGTATGTTGTTCTTAATTCTTTTCGTGTGTTCTGTTGGGTGCCGCATCGCACGGCACCACCCTATGCGATCCTGGAGTGGGTGAACCACGGGGTGGTCCCCACAGTTCACGCAACAGTCACGGTACGCCCCTGAAGTTGTCAACTCTGACCAACGGAAGCAGTACCTGTTCATGAGAGGGTTGAACAAATGAGATCCAAGTTCAGCTCCTCAACAATGATTATGCCAGCTTCCAGAAGCTAGTTGACAAGGCCATAGTGGTTGAGAGCAAGATCCGAGAGATCGAGCGAGAGGGCAAAAGAAAGATGCCATACCAGCCACAAGGGAGCAACGTACGACCTCGGTACATGCCCCCAGCTGCACCACAGTATGGATCGACTACTCCTGCTTTTCGCCCTAATCAACCACCACAGCAACGTCCTGCCATGCAAGCACCTCGTGTGCCTTTGCCTCCTGCTCCTCGTCCAAACATGGGCGCTCCTGTTCAAAACCCCCGCCCTAACGCACCTGCTGTCGTGGGCAACAAGGCATGCTTTGCATGCGGAGAAACAGGACACTTCATGAGCCAGTGCCCGAGGAGAGGTCCTGGACAGCAAGGCAACGTGCCCAAGCAGAACCCACCGCCGAACGGAGGAGCCAATCAAGGAAACCGTGGACAGCAGAACTACGCTCGCGACAACGTGAACCATGTCTCTGCTGAGGAAGCGCAACAGGCTGAGGACGTCGTGATTGGTATGTTCCTTGCCAACTCTAACCCAGCCACCATTCTATTCGATTTTGGAGCATCACATTCCTTCATATCATCCAAGTATGTTGCCAAGTACAATCTACCCATATCAGACTTGAAATATACTATGTTGGTTAATTCTCCTGGTGGAGAGATGAGGACTAATATAGTTCGTCCGAAAGTAAACCTTAAAATAAGGGGGATAGACTTCCTTGCTAACCTCATTGTCTTGGATTTCCAAGGGCTTGACATAATACTCGGAATGGATTGGTTAAGCAAGCACAACGGAGTAATCCAATGTGCTGAGAGAAGCATGCAGTTGACAAACGAGCACGGTACCCGCATCGAGTTCGAGTCAGCCCAACCAACAACCGAGAAGGCAACGTTGAACCACGTCGAAGAAGCAACCCTGGAAAACATTCCGGTGGTTCAAGAATTCTCGGACGTGTTCCCGGAAGAACTTCCAGATATGCCACCTGACCGGGACATTGAGTTTTCCATTGACTTAGTACCCGGAACTGCACCTATAGCAAAGAGACCCTATAGGATGCCTGTCAATGAACTAGTGGAGCTCAAGAAACAAATCCAGGAGCAGATACGTCCAAGCTCGTCACCATGGGGAGCCCCCGTGCTCTTCGTAGACAAGAAGGATGGAACCCAAAGGATGTGCGTGGACTATATGTTTCTCAATGAGGTGACGATCAAGAACAAGTATCCTCTGCACTGTATAGAGGACCTGTTCGACCAAATGAAGGGAGCCCGAGTCTTCTCCAAGATTGATCTTCGGTCGGGGTATTTCCATATGAAGATTAAGCCCTCCGACATACCAAAGACTACCTTTCGAACACAATATAGTTCATATGAATATACTGTTATGTCTTTTGGGTTAACGAATGCACCCGCATACTTCATGTACCTCATGAATAAAGTCTTCATGGAGTACTTGGACAAGTTCGTTGTGGTTTTCATTGACGATATCATGGTGTATTCGAAAAGTGAGGAGGAACATGAAGAACATCTGAGATTGACATTGCAAAAGCTGCGAGAGCATCAATTGTATGCCAAGCTCAGCAAATGTCAATTTTGGCTAAAGAAGATATCTTTCCTAGGCCACATCATCTCTGAGGAAGGAGTATCGGTTGATCCCAGAAAAGTGGGAGATGTTCTAAAGTGGAACCAACTGCAAAACGTGGGGGATATTTGGAGTTTTCTTGGAATGGCCAGATACTACCGCCGGTTCATCAAGAACTTCTCTAAGATAGCAAAGCCTATGACGGAGTTGCTAACGAAGGGAGAAGCCTTCCAATAGACACCAGCGTGCCAAGAAAGATTTGAGGAGCTCAAGAAAAGGCTAACAACAGCACCAGTTCTGGTATTGCCGGATGTGGCAAGAGCTTTAACATATATTCTGACGCATCAAGACAAGGGCTCGGATGCGTGCTCATGCAAGACAGACAAGTGGTAGCCTATGCCTCACGACAATTGAAGAAACAAGAGCTCAATTACCCCACGCATGACTTGGAACTAGCAGCGGTAGTGCATGCATTTAAGATTTGGAGACATTATATCCTTGGTCATCGATGTGAGATCTATACGGATCATAAAAGCCTCAAGTACATATTCACCCAAACGGATTTGAATATGAGGCAACGTCGGTGGTTGGAGCTTATCAAGGATTATGATGTTGGAATCAACTATCATCCCGGAAAGGACAATGTAGTAGCCGATGCATTGAGCCGAAAGGGAGCTTGTCACCATCTCACGGTTTGGGAGCTACCACCCGAGCTACGAAAGGAGTTCGAACGGTTACATCTCGGGTTCTTAAACGAGATGGAAGTAATGGAACTCCACTCTTCATTGGAACAAGAGATAAGATATGGCCAAGCTACGGATGAAGAGATCAAGGAAAGCATCCAACAAGGCATCGAAAAGGACTTCAAGGAGGACGAGAAGGGTACGCTTTGGCTAGGAATAAGTTTTTGTGTGCCTAACGTGAAGCATATCTGCGACACGATATTAAAAGAGGCACACGACTCACTTTATTCCATACATCCTGGATGTACCAAGATGTACAAGGACCTGAAGATTTGTTATTGGTGGGATGGTATGAAGAGGGACATAGCCGAATATGTTGCCTTATGCGAGACATGCCAATGGGTGAAGGCCGAACATCAAAGACCCGCTGGACTGTTGCAACCCTTGAAGGTGCCCGAGTGGAAGTGGGAAGACATCAGTATGGATTTCATCGTCGGATTGCCACGTACTCGGTCGGGTTACGACTCAATCTGGGTTATCGTCGACCGATTGACGAAAACAGCCCATTTTCTTCCTGTTAAGACCGTGTACAACGTTACACAACTAGCCGAGCTGTACATGAAGCAAATCGTGTCCCGTCATGGAGTCCCGAAGAGAATAGTCTCAGATCGGGGTTCTCAGTTTACCTCTAGATTTTGGAGGAAACTGCATGAGGCTATGGGTACACGACTGGATTTTAGCTCCGCTTATCACCCGCAGACTGATGGACAAACCGAAAGGACAAACAAAATTTTGGAGGACATGTTGAGAGCTTGCACCCTGAAACATAGGCGTAGTTGGGATAGGAGCTTGCCGTATGCCGAGTTCTCCTATAACAACAGCTATCAAGCTAGCTTGAAGATGTCAGCTTTCGAAGCATTGTACGGTAGACGGTGTAGAACACCGTTGTTTTGGAACGAAACCGGAGAGAACCAAGTGTTTGGACCGGAAGTGTTGCAAGAGGCTGAGAAGCAATTCCAAACAATACGGGAGAACTTGAAGGCCGCTCAGTCACGCCAATAGGGATATGCGGACAGTAGGCGAAGGAAGTTGACTTTCGAAGTAGGAGACTTCATATACCTTAAGGTATCGCCTATCCGTGGCCAATGACGTTTCAATGTCAAAGGCAAGCTATCACCTCGCTACATCGGGCCATTTATGATTTTGGACAAGCGAGGAGAAGTAGCCTATCAACTAGAGCTCCCAACGCACCTCTCCGACGTGCATGACGTGTTTCATGTATCCCATCTCAAGAAGTGCTTCAGAGTACCTGAAGTGCAAGTACCAATGGATGAACTCAAACTTCAAGAGGACCTAACCTATGCAGAGCACCCTGTCTGAATTTTGGACGTAAAGGAAAGGGTCACGAGGAACAAAGTGATCCAATGGTGCATGGTACAATGGAGCCATCACACAGAAGCAAAAGCTACATGGGAACGTGAAGAGGACATCAAGGCAGAATTCCCTCATCTATTCTCTATTTATCGAATCTCGAGGGCGAGATTCAATTTAAGGGGGGTAGTTTGTGACACCCTCATTTTTTATTTCTGCATGTATTCATGTTTCATGTAGAAAAACATTTTTAAAATAAGTTGAAACAGAGAAAGAATCAAGAGGATAGCAGAAAAGAGCCAATTCCAGTTCACCGAGAGCGCCGGAGACAACTTCCGCAGCCCGCTGGCCACGTGGCGTGTTCGGAGCTCATCTCCGCAAAGGAGGAGAGGTCCGCCGCTAAACTGGCTATGTGGCAGGCTCGGGGCTCATCCCCGCAAAGGGGGAGAGGTCCGACCCCTGTGTGTAACACCCCAAAATTTTGATTCAAAGCCCTAAATCATGTTAAGAGGGGAATTTAAAATTTTTTGGACGTGTTGCATGTTTTGCAAAAATTCAAATTCAAACTGGAATTCAAATTAAACTCAAATCAGAAAAGAAATAGAAAAAAGAAAAACAGAAAAACAGAAAAAAACCGACCAGTGGGCCGAAACCCACCAGCCGGCCCAGCCAGCGCCCGCGCCAGCCCGCAGCCGCGCGCGCTGCTGCCTCACACTGACAGGCGGGACCCACCCGATCTTCGTCTACCTCGCGACAGCGCCGGACTCTCTCGCACCCGAATCAAAACCGATCGGGATTTCGGCGTATCCCCGCTGAATTCTGTTCGTAGGCGACGCGGACATGATCTAAACCACCCCGCCGCCCTCCCCCGTCTATAAAAACCCCGGCCTCGTTCTGTTTTTTCCCCACGATCGCCGATTTTTACTCCGGTGAGAACCGAGACTTCTCCGGCGAATTCTGGCCGATCTAAGCTCGGAAATTCCGGTCTAACTCGCTGGTCTTGATCCACCGCCTCCGGGGAACCTTGCAGGTGCAGAAAACTCGGTGACTTGCGGTGTAAACACAGCGCCGACGAGCTTCTCCGTGGTTTTGCCTCGGACCTCGTCGCCGATCACCTTCCAGGACCTCCGAGCTCAAGAAAACCGCTGAGGTGAGATCCCCGACCTCCCCTCTACCGATCTATGCCATAAAATCACAGTTCTAGGAAGAATTCCCGAAGATCCGAAAGTTTTCGGCAAGATCGCCGCTTCTCGCCGCCGTGCGCCGCCGGCAGCGCCGCCCGCGCTCGATCAGAGCGACGTGGCCGCTTGTGCGCCGTTTATTTTAAATCGCACGGTAGGGTTTAAACCCCCGCGTACCGGTTCGATGTTATAATCTCGGCCGTCGGTTTAAAATCGGACGATCCACGTCAGCCCCGCGTTATAAAGACTGGAAATCTTACGTGCTACCCCCTGGAATTCTCGGGAAATAAGAGCTAGCCCCGGAAACTTCTGATCTAGCCCCTGGAACTCCAGAAAATCATGTAAATTCATTTAAAAATCAGTTTTAGCCCCTGGACTTAATAAAAATTAGGAAAAACACCTCTGATAAGTGTAGCTAGACCCCTAGAAATTCTGAAAATAATATTATAGACCCTGTAGTGGGGTAAGTTTAACTTTTTAGCCCTGTTTAGTTTTTAATTTAGGAAATTGAATATGTGGCTAGTGTTTAAAAATTAAAAATGGGACAAACATATTGTCAAAATTTAATTAAAGACTTTCTCAGTATTTAGAAAACTTTGGAGTGAGATAAAAACATATTTTGGGCTGAATTGAATCTGTTTAATTTATTATTCACATTTAGGGACACATTTTTAAGTAAAGAATAGTTCTAGAAAATAGGGAAAAATAATTGTGAAATAGTTTACATCAGAGGCAAAGGTCAAAATATGTTGTTAAATTATTTAGGACCAGAACCTATTCTGTTTAGATGATGTGTCTTACTATTTTCATAATAAAGTACACATTTATGCATAGGAAAATAAATCTGAAAATATAGCAACTAGTAAATGATAAATGGAGTTTCTAAAATCCAAAGAATTCAGTTTAGGGTTGGAAGAATATATGAAGGCACATATGGAGAAAAAAATATCTTTCAAACATATTTGGTAGTGAAAAGGTGTAGTATTTGAATATAAGGAATTTATTTAAATTGGAAACTCATATATAAATAGTAGGTAAGTATAAATGGGAACACAAAAGTAGGAATCATATACACATGATTAAAAGTGCACGCAAGCCACAACTCAACACACATAAAGTAACCACAACACATATAATGGTGAAGGACTTTCACAAATGTGAATGTGTGGTTTGTATGAAGTAGAAGTGTGAACTATGTCTTATGATTGTTGTTTTTCTTTTGCTATGTGTGATGGTATGATGTAGAACCTGCTCAAGAGCAAGTTATTCCTTTCCAAGACCAGGACTACCCATTTCAAGAGCAGCAAGAAGGAGGCAAGTGTCCTTGACCACTTTGATCCTATGCTAGGATGTGTAGATAGAATTATTTGCATTGTCAAATGAAATATGAAACCCATGATAGGAAGTTTCCCTAGAATTGCATTACCTTGTTTCCTTGTAGCTTGGGTTTGGATTTATTTTATCATGTCATTTATTATTATGCATATGCTTAGCCATGCTTAGAATGGGATATTTGGGATATGAGATCATCAGTTTATTTTACCATACTCTTGAATGAGATATTGTGAGTTATGTAGAGGTAGGGATCAAGGCAAGTTGGATGTTTTGGTTGTGTGCTGGGTGCACGAGACTCGGGTTTGTGTTTAGTACTTGCCTGGATCCTAAGGACCGGTTCATGGAGCATGTAACCTGGCTTTACAGTGCCAACCACATGCTGAGATGGGGCAGCTTGGCCAATTAATTAGGTGTATCCCCGGCGTAGTATGGGTGTGTTGGATGGTGCGGGGAATAGGTGTCAGCTGGACTACCATATGAACCGCAAGGCTCAAGAGGGGGCCACTGCAGCGGGGTTGGAGCCTCTTGTATGCTGTTAGGGGTGAATCCTCAGTGGGCCCACGCTCGTCGGGAATCCCTTTGTAAAGGCTTCGTAGTGATCTCCTGGCTACACACCTGGGAAGTGTGAATGTGGTTCGTAGCCACTGGCATAATGGAGGTTCTTTTAGTCCACCCGGCAACGGGGGATGAAATCACTACATGTGGGTACAGTGGTACAAACTCTGCAGAGTCAAAACTGTCATGACAGCCGTGCTCACGGTCAAGAGCGGCTTGGACTTATTCATGATTAGAGGATTGATGGTTTTGGAAGTTGTGGATGTTAAGCGGGGAGCTTAACATTGGAAATGATGATATGGTTATTTGATTATGATGATGGGATGGGAGATTGGGACCATTTCACCTGTGTAGTAATATAGGTGCTTAATAATCTAAGGTGATAGGTATTAATTGCGTAGTGCTTTAACCATGAGTTCAACCTCTCCTTGTTCTAGCCATGCATGATATAATTTTCCCACACTTGCTGGGTACCATTGGTACTCAACCTTGCATATTTTGTTGGTTTATATTGCTGCTCAGGTCAAGATAATGAGGTGGTATATAATGACCAAGACTTTGGACCCGAAGAAGGTTTCTAGGTTCATGGAGACCCCCGGGCAACGCCTGTGACGGAGCCCACGAGAATAATTATTCCGCTGCTAGTTTATTTACTTGTGATGAACTTATTATTGTCCATCGAGACATTTCCTATGTAAGACTTATTTATATTCGACACCTGGCTTGTAATAAATGATGCTTCACTATTTGTCATCACATGTATGAGAAAATGATCCTGGCATACATGTGATATTCACTTGGTTGTTCTTCGGAAAAACCGGGTGTGACAGAGGTGGTATCAGAGCCTAGGTTGCCCGTAGGAACGTGGACCTAGGTAGAAATGGACGTATTTAAGGGCCCTATTTTCTTAAAAACTATTTTACAAAGGTGTGGATTGAAAAGTGTTATTTAAATGAGTCACTTTCTTCATCTTACCCCAACTTTCATTCAAAATAGGATTTTTGTTTGAGAGTTTATCTAACCTAATTTTAAATTCTTTTTGTTTTAGATGGTTCGTATGATTCGCACCGCTCGCAAGTCCACAGGAGGGAGAGTTCCCGTAGTTGCCCTTGCCGAGAGGGAGGAGAGCCGTCCGGTGACGTACCTTTCCTACGGATTGGCAGTAGGAGGCTTATTGCACCGTCTTCGGCGTATGCTCGAAGCCGCCGGCAATACGGGCAAGCTAATCATCCACTATAACTCCACCAGGACCATCCGTGAGAAGAGGGAAGAATGGAGTTCAGAGATGAGGATAATACACGAAAATCAGCTGCTTAAGATCCACCACTCTCCAGCTTGTAGAGCAACACAGGTCGATGCGGAG
This sequence comes from Neostapfia colusana, assembly GCA_030760725.1. Taxonomy (NCBI): domain Eukaryota; kingdom Viridiplantae; phylum Streptophyta; class Magnoliopsida; order Poales; family Poaceae; genus Neostapfia; species Neostapfia colusana. Next base: position 22,804,754 of record JASWHV010000010.1, read on the forward strand.
AAGGATGTCACCTGGGAGGCCATCACCTGCCAGAGTCACATCTATCGTCGCCACCTGGACAAGACTGAGTACATGTATGTTCTCCAACGTGAGAGTGAGTACAAGTACCCGCCGGTGCAGCAAGGGACTTCCCATGGGCACATGGACTTGTGATTGGAGGATGCTGCTATGCTCAGCACTCGACTGCAGGAGTGTCAGCAGGAGCTTCAGGATGTTCGCGACACCCTGAAGGAAACCGAGGCGTTGCTGCGAGCCTGCCTAAGGGCGAGAGAAAGAGGAGATGGGAATGAACTGTGTGTCACCGCGAATGATACATGGACTCCTGACTCCCCAGATCACCGAGCGATCAGGCGTCGTCGCACTTCTCCATCAGCAGCCTCCCCACCCAAAGCAGAGTCAGAAGGCAGCCGAAATGATGAGGAAGATCCCGAGGAGCCAGCTCAAGAAAATGAGTAGCATAGAGCCTTTCCCTTAAATTAGAAGGATGTCGATTAGTCGAGTCGTTACATAGTTAATGGTGTGTTAATGCTTGGTGTGTGACGTGAGTTGTGGAAGCCATGAGCAATTGTCCACAGCCTCGTCTTTAGATTGTTTTGCTTTGGTGTGTGAACCCACATGAAATAATAGTGCATTTATTTGGTGTGAGATATGAACCCTTGTAAAAGTATAACAAAGTCTCAACACTTCAAAGTACAAACAAATGAAAGTAGTAAGATGATACTAAACTCTTTCAAATTAACATTGGTTGATTCTGCCAGATGGTCGGAAGAGGAAAAGGACGTGCTGCCAACCCCACCAACAACAACGATGAGGCATGCAACCTCATCTTTCTGGAGGCCAGGACCGGGGTGGTCACCGTGAAGGAGTTGATCCCCTCCACCAAATGCTGGAGAATCAGAATCAGCTCATCCAGAACTTGACTCAAGTGGTGGCCAACTTGCATCAAGTTCCACCTCCACAAGCTGCACCACGCCAACCAAGGTTGAGTGAGTTTCTAGGAACTCAACCTCCAAAGTTTGCAAGTGCCGCTGAACCTCTGGAGGCAGATGATTGGCTGAAGACCATTGAAAGCAAGATGAGGATCATCCAGTGCCAAGGGTACGAGAGGGTGCTGTTTGCCTCTCATCAATTGCATGGACCTGCTGCTGATTGGTGGACCGCCTACGTGGCCGCCCATCATGACCCCGAGAACATCACTTGGGAAGAGTTCAAGCGTAGTTTCCGCAACCATTACATACCAAGAGGTGAACTCAAAAACAAGAGGAAAGAGTTTTTGGGACTGCAGCAGGGAAACATGACGGTGAGGGAATACCTCACTAAATTTACTCAACTATCCCGTTATGCCCCACGGGACATAGAGACCGATGAGCAGAAACAAGATTGTTTCGTGGAAGGACTTACCGCAGAGATGCAGTGTGCAATGTCCTCGAATGAGTATAAAAGCTTCCAAAAGATGGTGGACAGAGCATTTGTGGTAGAAAGGAAGCTAAAGGCCTTGGAAAATGAGAATAAGAGGAAGGCCGGGTGGTCACATCAAGCCTCAAGGAGCAACACCCGCCCACGTCTGATGCAGCCACCTGCAGGGCAGACGAACCGTGCTGCGGTACCCTACTCAGCACCAAGAGGGTACAACCCGAACTACAGGCCTCCCGCAGCACCAGCACAGCCGCAACGTCAGTTTGTGCAGCAGCCTCGCCCCGCATATCCACCTCGACCAGCAGTACAAGGACCCCCCAACCAACCCCAAGACAGCAAAGGCCAGGCACCTAAGGTTGGGGTGCAATGTTTTAGCTGCGGAGAAGTGGGGCACTACGCCCACAAATGCCCAAAGAAGAAGCCCGCGCAGCCACAACAGCAGAATGTAATGAGAGGACGGGTGAACCACGTCACTATGGAGGAAGCACAAGATGCACCCGACGTGGTAGTTGGTAAGTTTCCTGCCAATTTACACCTTGCAACCCTGCTTTTGATTCTGGTGCTACCCACTCGTTTATTGCTCAAGGGTTTGTTAAGAAGTATGACCTAGCAACAACACAAATGAACCATATGCTAGCCGTAAACTCTCCAGGTGGAGAAATAAGGACAAGACAAGTGTGTCCCAAGGTGAATCTAGACATTAATGGGGTAGTGTTTACTGCTAACCTCATAGTGATAGATTCCCAAGGGATCGATATTATTTTGGGCATGGATTGGTTGACCAAACATAAGGGAATCATTCATTGTTCAACCAGAACGGTGGAACTAACTCACCCTAGTGGCACAAGAGTAAAGTTCATAACAATACACGAGCCTAGGAGGGACATTAAATTAAATCAAGTTGAGGTGAAAGTTGAGGAAATCAGGACTATCAGGGAATATCCAGACGTTTTTCCAGGAGAATTGCCAGGTATGTCTCCCGATCGTGAAGTGGAATTCACAATTGAGCTAGTGCCTGGAACAGCCCCGATATACAAGAGACCTTATCGGATGGACTCCAAGCAACTAGAAGAACTCAAGGATCATTTGAGAGAATTGACGGGGAAGGGGTATATTCGTCCTAGTTCCTCACCATGGGGAGCTCCGGTGATATTTGTGCCCAAGAAGGACGGAACCCAAAGGTTATGCGTGGATTACCGTGCTTTGAATGAGGTAACCATCAAGAACAAGTACCCATTACCTCGCATTGAAGACTTGTTTGATCAGTTGAGGGGAGCTTGTGTGTTCTCGAAAATTGATCTCAGGTCGGGATACCACCAACTCAAGATAAGGCAATCTGATATTCCCAAGACAGGTTTCGTATCCCGGTACGGACTGTATGAATACACTGTCATGCCTTTCGGGCTAACTAATGCCCCGGCATACTTCATGTATCTCATGAACAAGGTATTCATGGAATATCTGGAAAAATTTATGGTGGTTTTCATAGATGACATTCTCGTCTTCTCCAAGGATGAAGAAGAACATGAGAAACATCTAAGATTGGTGTTGCAGAGGCTAAGAGAACACCAACTATATGCCAAGTTGGGTAAGTGTTAGTTTTGGCTGAAGAGAGTTCCCTTCTTAGGACATATAATCTCGGAGGGAGGAATCTTCATAGATCCCGCCAAAATCGAGGATATCCAGAACTGGAAGACCCCTGAAAATGTCGGGGAAGTTCGAAGCTTCTTGGGATTGGCTGGATATTATCGACGGTTTATTGAGGGATTCTCCAAGATCTCGAGACCTCTCACCAAACTGTTGGAGAAGGGAATCACATTCACCTGGACGCCACAGTGCGAGACGAGTTTTCAGGAGCTAAAGAAGAGATTGACAACAGCCCCAGTGTTGGTTATGCCAGATATGCAGAAGAACTTCACGGTGTACTGCGATGCCTCTGGAAACGGGTTGGGATGTGTTCTCATGCAAGAAGGGCATGTTGTGGCTTATGCATCCCGGCAGCTCCGGAAGCATGAGAAGAACTATCCTACACATGACCTAGAACTAGCCGCAGTGGTACACGCGTTGAAAATTTTGCGGCACTATTTGATGGGGAAGAGGACCGAGATATATACGGATCATAAGAGTTTGAAGTACATTTTCACACAGCCAGATCTCAACCTCAGACAAAGGAGATGGTTAGAGCTAATCAATGACTTTGATGTGGGCATCAACTATCATCCCGGGAAAGCAAACGTCGTGGCCGATGCTTTGAGTTGGAAAGTGTTGGTCAATAAGTTGAGCTTGAAGGACATGCCTGCAGAATTGAAGGATGAGGTTATAAGGCTCAATCTATGCCTTGTGAATAGTGGTGAAGCCATCGCCATGGAAGTGGACTCCATACTAGAGCAAGACATACGCAATGGTTAAAAGAATGACGAGAAGATACAAGAAATCAGGCAACTCATCAAGGAAAATAAAGCTCCTGGTTTCAGAGAGGATGAACAAGGAACGGTGTGGCACGGGAAAAGAATCTATGTGCCAGAAGTAAAGGAGATCCGTGAATTGATTTTGAAGGAGGCTCATGATTCTGACTATTCCATTCATCCTGGGAGTACGAAGATGTACCAGGACCTCAAGAGCAGGTATTGGTGGTATGGCATGAAGCGAGATGTCGCGGAACATGTTGCCCTATGTGACACATGTCAGTTGGTGAAAGCAGAACATCAACGACCCGCGGGATTATTGCAACCACTCAAAGTGCCTGAATGGAAATGGGAATAAATCAGCATGGATTTCATCGTGGGATTTCCTAGGACCCAATCAGGATATGATTCGATATGGGTCATCATTGATAGGCTAACCAAGGTAGCTCACTTCATCCCCGTGAAGGAAAGCTACAGCGGATCCAAATTGGCAGAGTTGTACATGTCAAGTATCGTGTGTTACCATGGAGTGCCAAAGAAGATTGTGTCGGACCGAGGGACACAGTTCACCTCAAGGTTCTGGCAGAAGTTGCATGAAACCATGGGAACCCATCTGAACTTTAGTTCTGCCTATCATCCCCAAACTGATGGGCAGACGGAAAGAACCAATCAGATCCTTGAAGATATGCTAAGGGCATGTGCACTAAAAAACAATAGGAGTTGGGACAAGAACTTACCGTATGCGGAGTTTTCCTATAACAACAGCTATCAAGCTAGTATGAAGATGTCACCGTTTGAAGCTTTGTACGGGAGGAAGTGCAGAACTCCCCTATTTTGGAACCAAACGGGGGAAAGTAAAGTGTTTGGTCCAGAAGTACTACAAGAAGCCGAGGCGAAGGTGAGGGAAATTCGCAACAATTTGAGGATAGCACAGACACGCCAAACGAGCTATGCTGATGTACGAAGAAGAGAGCTCGTTTTCAACGTGGGAGACTATGTCTATCTCAAGGTGTCCCCTATCAGAGGACTTCGTCGGTTCAAGGTGAAAGGGAAGTTGTCACCTCGATACATCGGACCCTTTCAAGTTCTGGAAAGGAAAGGCGAAGTGGCGTATCAACTAGAATTACCGGCTCATCTATCGGATGTGCACGATGTGTTCCATGTGTCACAACTCAAGAAATGCCTGAGGACGCCTAAAGAGGTGTTACCCATGAATGAAGTGGACGTAGCTGATGATTTGTCTTATGCCGAGCAACCATACAAGATTTTGGAGACAATGGAACGCCTCACCAGAAATAAAAGAATCCGGATGTGCAAGGTGCAGTGGAAGCATCACTCAGAAGAGGAAGCCACCTGGGAACGGGAAGATGAGCTCAAGGCACAGTTTCCGGAATTGTTTTCTTAGAAATACCAATCTCGAGGACGAGATTTCTTTTAAGGGGGGTAGAGCTGTAACACCCCAAAATTTTGATTCAAAGCCCTAAATCATGTTAAGAGGGGAATTTAAAAATTTTTGGACGTGTTGCATGTTTTGCAAAAATTCAAATTCAAACTGGAATTCAAATTAAACTCAAATCAGAAAAGAAATAGAAAAAAGAAAAAGAGAAAAACAGAAAAAAACCGGCCAGTGGGCCGAAACCCACCAGCCGGCCCAGCCAGCGCCCGCGCCAGCCCGCAGCCGCGCGCGCTGCTGCCTCACACTGACAGGCGGGACCCACCCGATCTTCATCTACCTCGCGACAGCGCCGGACTCTCTCGCACCCAAATCAAAACCGATCGGGATTTCGGCGTATCCCCGCTGAATTCTGTTCGTAGGCGACGCGGACATGATCTAAACCACCCCGCCGCCCTCCCCCGTCTATAAAAACCCCGGCCTCATTCTGTTTTTTCCCCGCGATCGCCGATTTTTACTCCGGTGAGAACCGAGACTTCTCCGGCGAATTCTGGCCGATCTAAGCTCGGAAATTCCGGTCTAACTCGCTGGTCTTGATCCACCGCCTCCGGGGAACCTTGCAGGTGCAGAAAACTCGGTGACTTGCGGTGTAAACACAGCGCTGACGAGCTTCGCCATGGTTTTGCCTCGGACCTCGTCGCCGATCACCTTCCAGGACCTCCGAGCTCAAGAAAACCCCCGAGGTGAGATCCCTGACCTCCCCTCTACCGATCTATGCCATAAAATCACAGTTCTAGGAAGAATTCCCGAAGATCCGAAAGTTTCCGGCGAGATCGCCGCTTCCCGCCGCCATGCGCCGCCGGCAGCGCCGCCGGCGCTCGATCAGAGCGACGTGGCCGCTTGTGCGCCGTTTATTTTAAATCGCACGGTAGGGTTTAAACCCCCGCGTACCGGTTCGATGTTATAATCTCGGCTGTCGGTTTAAAATCGGACGGTCCACGTCAGCCCCGTGTTATAAAGACTGGAAATCTTACGTGCTACCCCCTGGGGTTCTCGGGAAATAAGAGCTAGCCCCGGAAACTTCTGATCTAGCCCCTGGAACTCCAGAAAATCATGTAAATTCATTTAAAAATCAGTTTTAGCCCCTGGACTTAATAAAAATTAGGAAAAACACCTCTGATAAGTGTAGCTAGACCCCTAGAAATTCTGAAAATAATATTATAGACCCTGTAGTGGGGTAAGTTTAACTTTTTAGCCCTGTTTAGTATTTAATTTAGGAAATTGAATATGTGGCTAGTGTTTCAAAATTAAAAATGGGACAAACATATTGTCAAAATTTAATTAAAGACTTTCTCAGTATTTAGGAAACTTTGGAGTGAGATAAAAACATATTTTGGGCTGAATTGAATCTGTTTAATTTATTATTCACATTTAGGGACACATTTTTAAGTAAAGAATAGTTCTAGAAAATAGGGAAAAATAATTGTGAAATAGTTTACATCAGAGGCAAAGGTCAAAATATGTTGTTAAATTATTTAGGACCAGAACCTATTCTGTTTAGATGATGTGTCTTACTATTTTCATAATAAAGTACACATTTATGCATAGGAAAATAAATCTAAAAATATAGCAACTAGTAAATGATAAATGGAGTTTCTAAAATCCAAAGAATTTAGTTTAGGGTTGGAAGAATATCTGAAGGCACATATGGAGAAGAAAAATATCTTTCATACATATTTGGTAGTGAAAAGGTGTAGTAGTTGAATATAAGGAATTTATTTAAATTGGAAACTCATATATAAATAGTAGGTAAGTATAAATGGGAACACAAAAGTAGGAATCATATACACATGATTAAAAGTGCATGCAAGCCACAACTCAACACACATAAAGTAACCACAACACATATAATGGTGAAGGACTTTCATAAATGTGAATGTGTGGTTTGTATGAAGTAGAAGTGTGAACTATGTCTTATGATTGTTGTTTTTCTTTTGCTATGTGTGATGGTATGATGTAGAACCTGCTCAAGAGCAAGTTATTCCTTTCCAAGACCAGGACTACCCATTTCAAGAGCAGCAAGAAGGAGGCAAGTGTCCTTGACCACTTTGATCCTATGCTAGGATGTGTAGATAGAATTATTGGCATTGTCAAATGAAATATGAAACCCATGATAGGAAGTTTCCCTAGAATTGCATTACCTTGTTTCCTTGTAGCTTGGGTTTGGATTTATTTTATCATGTCATTTATTATTATGCATATGCTTAGCCATGCTTAGAATGGGATATTTGGGATATGAGATCATCAGTTTATTTTACCATACTCTTGAATGAGATATTGTGAGTTATGTAGAGGTAGGGATCAAGGCAAGTTGGATGTTTTGGTTGTGTGCTGGGTGCACGAGACTCGGGTTTGTGTTTAGTACTTGCCTGGATCCTAAGGACCGGTTCATGGAGCATGTAACCTGGATTTACAGTGCCAACCACATGCTGAGATGGGGCAGCTTGGCCAATTAATTAGGTGTATCCCCGGCGTAGTATGGGTGTGTTGGATGGTGCGGGGAATAGGTGTCAGCTGGACTACCATATGAACCGCAAGGCTCAAGAGGGGGCCACTGCAGCGGGGTTGGAGCCTCTTGTATGCTGTTAGGGGTGAAACCTCAGTGGGCCCACGCTCGTCGGGAATCCCTTTGTAAAGGCTTCGTAGTGATCTCCTGGCTACACACCTGGGAAGTGTGAATGTGGTTCGTAGCCACTGGCATAATGGAGGTTCCGGCAACGGGGGATGAAATCACTACATGTGGGTACAGTGGTACAAACTCTGCAGAGTCAAAACTGTCATGACAGCCGTGCTCACGGTCAAGAGCGGCTTGGACTTATTCATGATTAGAGGATTGATGGTTTTGGAAGTTGTGGATGTTAAGCGGGGAGCTTAACATTGGAAATGATGATATGGTTATTTGATTATGATGATGGGATGGGAGATTGGGACCATTTCACCTGTGTAGTAATGTAGGTGCTTAATAAGCTAAGGTGATAGGTATTAATTGCGTAGTGCTTTAACCATGAGTTCAACCTCTCCTTGTTCTAGCCATGCATGATATAATTTTCCCACACTTGCTGAGTACCATTGGTACACAACCTTGCATATTTTGTTGGTTTATATTGCTGCTCAGGTCAAGATAATGAGGTGGTATATAATGACCAAGACTTTGGACCCGAAGAATGTTTCTAGGTTCATGGAGACCCCCGGGCAACGCCTGTGACGGAGCCCACGAGAATAATTATTCCGCTGCTAGTTTATTTACTTGTGATGAACTTATTATTGTCCATCGAGACATTTGCTATGTAAGACTTATTTATATTCGACACCTGGCTTGTAATAAATGACGCTTCACTATTTGTTATCACATGTATGAGAAAATGATCCTGGCATACATGTGATATTCACTTGGTTGTTCTTCGGAAAAACCGGGTGTGACACTGTGGGACACGTGTTGCCCCCGGAGCTAGCCTCTACGGAGGAGCGAGGCCAGTCCCGCAGGACACGTGTCGTCATCGGAGCTAGTCACCGCGGAAAAGAGAGGACCAGCTGCACGGGACATGTGCCGCTCTCGGAGCTCACCTCCAAGAGGTCTGGCCCCGTCAGACACGTGTTGCTCTCGGAGCTCACCTCCGAGAGGTCCGGTCCTATTGGACACGTGTCACCTCCGGAGCTCATCTCCGGGAGGTCCGACAATACCGGATACGTGTCACCTCCGGAGACTAATCTCCGGGACGTCCATCATTGTTGGACACGTGTCAACCTCGGAGCCAGTCTCTGAGGAGAAAGGAAGGCTGGAACTACTGGACACGTGGCATTTTTAGAGCCCACCTCCGAATAGAGGGGAGGTCCAGCTCTGACACCTGGCACATTCAGAGCTCACCTCCGTAGAGAGGGCAAGTCCGGAACTGACACGTGGCGTTCGTGGAGCTCGTCTCTAGAAAGAGGGGAGGTCCCGACCCACCAGACACGTGGCACACACGGAGCTCACCTCTGAGGGAGAGGGAGGTCTCACCCGCCTGACACGCGGCACAACCGTAGCTCGTCTCTGTGGAAAAGGGAGACCAGGCCCCTGATGGACACGTGGAGCTTCCGGAGCTCGCCGCCACGAAGGTAACGAGATTTGAAGCATTTTTGCATCTGTACGCGTGAGAATCCCCCGTACTGAGGAAACCGACACGATTTCCACAATGTTACCACACCAAATCAATTGAAGATAAGCTGTTAAGATTCAAAAACAATTTGAATAGGACTCTTATTTGAAATCCAATCAGATTAGGACTCTTCTCTTCCCAATTATAAATAGAACCGAAAACCTTTGACCGCAACCACGAACTTCTTTTCCACCTCCTGAGCCGACAACTTAGAGCCCTAGCCTCAGCTCGCCGAGTAAACCTCTTCGCCAGAGTACAACCGCCGGAGAGACCGCTGACGAGCCTGGACCACGATCACCATCGCCGGAGGAGAGCCGACGATCTGTTCTTGCTAGGAGGGAGGACCCGAAGGAAGTAAGGTAGGTTTCCAATACCACCTTACGACATCATCGTGTTTTTTTCATTTGTTCTTCGATCCTTTCAAACAGAAGCTTTTTCGTGGACAGATCACATGTTGATCGGTCTGATCTTGATCTTGAGTCAAGATCACCACCACGTCCACATTTGATCCGAACACCTTTGTTCATTGTAAAACCCATGCAAGAACATGCAAGAACACATACAAACTAAACTGCATCATAGGATTAACATGCATCATTGCATCTTAAAGTAGAGTTTGTGCATGATATTGATTGCTATGAATCTTGTATGTGCGTGATCACGTATAGAAGGACAAGCTAAGGGAGCTACCTACGACGGACTACAACGGCAAGAATTTGAGCAACAGGAACCGCAAGAACAAGGCAAGTGCCCCTTGACCATATTGATCCCATGTTTTGGAAAACTGTTTTGTTTGCGAAAAGTTGTGGGTGCTTGAGTCAACATGATGGGAAACCCTTTGATAGGAGTTTACTAGTTTTGTTAACCACCATTGTCGCCCGGAAAGTTAATGAGTCGGGTATGGTTTTTGCTTTTATGCTTCGCTGAGTCCATGGGATATGGGAAGCGAGATAGATGTGTCTAGCTAACTGCACTCGTATGAATAATGAGAAACGGATATTGTTAATGCACATAAATCGGAGGGAGATCTAGGCAAGCCTGGGTTTGTGAATGAGGTAGAATGAGATGGTGGTTACTTGCCGTAGATCTAAGGACCGGTTCATGCGAGCCATGCAAGGATAACAGTGCCACCACAAGGCCAAGTATGGGTGCGGCTTAGCTCAGTAATTAGGTAAGTTACTAGATTGTTATGGACCGTTGAAGGCGCGGGGAATGGGAGTCGAGTGAGGACTGTCCTGGGAACTGCATGGCACAAGAGGGGCCGTGGGTGGGAGAATTGGAGATTCTAGCCTGCTGTTGAAACCTTAGTGAGTCCATACATCTAGTAGCCCCTTTGTAAAGGCTATTTTGTGATCTCTTGACCATACACCGACGGTTGTGTACTGGTATAATAGAGGTTCTGCAGTCGCCGACGGGTGACGAAATCACAAACTTGTGGGTAAAGAGGTACAAACTCTGCAGAGTTCTTAAAACTATCATGATAGCCGAGCTTATGGTCACGAGTGCCTGGACAACCCACATGATTAGATGGGATGGTTTTTGGAAGGTTATGGTTTTTGGTTTGGTTATTGGTTTGGTTTTCTGGACTGTTTAGTCCGGGTGATAAGATTTGTTGCATGACTGTTGAGTTATGGCAACAAGATTGGTCTCGGTGTGAGATGGAATTGTTTATGAGATGAAAAGGTAGTGAATACGAGATGGTATTCATGAGATGGTAGTGAATACGAGAAGGTATTCATGAGCAAAAGGATTAATGTCTGGTTGAGACATGGAAAGGGATGAATCATAATGGAGGTATGTTAATGTTTAAATACATGTTGGGATTACATTCACTTAAAGCTAAGTTGCTGTTTTATCGTGTTTTTAGAAATAAATTTTGCTTTTTGCAATGAGCCTTTTAATACCTTCCTTGCTGTGAGCTACATATCATATTTTACCGCACTTGCTGAGTACATCATGTACTCAAACTTGCATTATCATACATCATCAGCGACAGTAGAGGAGTACTATGAAGACCTCGTGGAGTACTAGGAGTGTGATACACCGTCAACTTGCCTGTGAGGATAGAGTAGAGATGGAGCCGCTGCTGCTGCTTAATTTGCTTCCGCACTAGTTAGAAGACTTCCGCTGCTAAAATAAAGAATTCCGCTGTTAGATAAGACTTCCGCTGCTAGAATGAGTCCAAGACTCATGAGACATTGTAATAAACCCTATTATTCGTGGTTATATATATATATTCTGAATTCAGTTTCTGAAGTATATGTGTATGTGTGATGAACATCCTGGGCACACATACGCATCAGTTCTCGGTTCTGTGTTCTACAGAATTGAGGGTGTCACAAGAACCTAGAGGTAAACTGAGTACCCTGGTCTGAAACTATCCTCCTCGGAACTCCATGACGGCACACGATCTGCTCTATGTACAACTCGGCTAGATCTGCCACGCGGTACGTGGTTTTAACAGGAAGAAAATGACCGGTTTTCGTCAATCAGTCCACGATAACCCAGATTGAGTTGTAACCCGATCGTGTACATGGTAATCCGATGATGAAATCCATACTGATATCTTCCCACTTCCACTCGGATACCTTCAATGGTTGCAACCGTCCAGCGGGTCTTTGATGTTCGACCTTCACCCGTTGGCATGTGTCACATAGGGCAACATATTCAGCTATGTCCCTCTTCATACAATCCCACCAATAACAAGTCTTCCAGTCCTTGTACATATTTGTACTGCCGGGATGTATGGAATAAGGTGAGTCATGTGCCTCCCTTAATATCGTGTCATGGATTGCTTCACTTTAGGCACACAAATCCTTTTTCCTAGCCAAAGCATACCCTTCTCGTCTTCCTTGAAGTCCTTTTCAATGCCTTGTTGGATCCTTTCCTTGATCTCTTTGATCTCCTCATCCGTTGCTTGGCCATCTCTTATCTCTTGTTCCAATTAAGAGTGGAGTTCCATCACTTCCATCTCATTCAAGAACCCGAGATGTAACCGTTCGAACTCTTTTTGTAGCTCGGGTGGTAGCTCCCGAACCGTGAGATGGTGACATGCTCCCTTTCAGCTCAATGCATCAGCTACTACATTGGCTTTTCCGGGGTGATAGTTGATTCCAACATCATAATCCTTTATGAGTCCCAACAATCAACGTTGCCTTAAATTCAAATCCGTTTGGGTGAATATGTACTTGAGGCTTTTATGATCCGTATAGATCTCACATCGGTGGCCAAGTATATAATGTCTCCAAATCTTCAATGCATGCACCACGGCTGCTAGTTCCAAGTCATGTATAGGGTAATTAAGCTCGTGCTTCTTTAATTGTCGTGAGGCATAGGCTACCACTTGTCCTTCTTGCATGAGCACACATCCGAGCCCTTGTCTGGATGTGTCACAATATATGTCAAAGCTCTTGCTCATGTCCGGCAACACCAAAACCGGTGCTGTGGTTAGCCTTTTCTTGAGCTCCTCAAAGCTTTCTTGGCACGCTGATGTCCACTGGAACGCCTTTCCCTTCATCAATAGCTCCGTCATAGGCTTCGCTATCTTGGAGAAGTCCTTGATGAAGTATCGGTAGTATCCAGCCATCCCAAGAAAACTCCGAATATCTCTCACGTTTTGCGGTTGGTTCCACTTCGGAACATCTCCCACTTTTCCGGGATCAACCGATACTCCTTCTTTGGAGATGATGTGGCCTAGGAACGATATCTCCTTTAGCCAAAATTGACACTTGCTGAGCTTGGCATACAATTGATGCTCTCGCAGCTTTTGCAAATGTCAATCTCAAATATTCTTCATGTTCCTCCTCACTTTTCGAATACACCATGATATCATCGATGAAAACCACGACGAACTTGTCCAAGTACTCAATGAACACTTTATTCATGAGGTACATGAATTATGCGGGTGCATTTGTTAACCCAAAAGACATAACGGTATATTCGTATGAACCATACCGTGTTTGAAAGGCAGTCTTGGGTATGTCGGAGGGCTTAATCTTCAGATGGAAGTATCCCGACCGAAGATCAATCTTGGAGAAAACTCGGGCTCCCTTCATTTGGTCGAATAGGTCCTCTATACGGGGTAGAGGGTATTTGTTCTTGATTGTCACCTCATTGAGAGACCTATAATCCACACACATCCTTTGGGTCCCATCCTTCTTGTCTACGAAGAGCATGGGGGCTCCCCATGGTGACGAGCTTGGATGTATAAAACCCTTCGCTAGCTGCTCCTGGATTTGCTTCTTGACCTCCACTAGTTCATTTATGGGCATCCTATATGGTCTCTTTGCTATAGGTGCAGTTCCGGGTACCAAGTCAATGGAAAACTCAATGTCCCGGTCAGGTGGCATACCTGGAAGTTCTTCCGGTAATACGTCCGAGAATTCTTGAACCACCGGAATACTTTCCAATGTTGCTTCTTCAACGTAGTTCAACATCGCCTTCTCGGTTGCCGGTTGGGCTGACTCGAACTCGATACGAGTACCGTGCTCGTTTGTCAACTGCACACTCCTCTCAGCACGTTGGATTACTCTGTTGTGCTTGCTTAACCAATCCATTCCAAATATTATGTCAAGCCCTTGGGAATCCAAGACAATGAGGTTGGCAAGGAAGTCTACCCCCCTTATTTTAAGATTTACTTTTGGACATACTATATTAGTCCTCATCTCTCCACCAGGAGAATTAACTAACATAGTATATTTCAAGTGTGATATGGGTAGATTGTACTTGGCAACATACTTGGATGATATGAATGAATGCGATGCTCCAGAATCAAATAAAATGGTGGCTGGGTTGGAGTTGGCAAGGAACATACCAATCACGACGTCCTTAGCCTATTGCGCTTCCTCAGCAGAGACATGGTTCACGCTGCCGCGAGCGTAGTTCTGATGACCACGGTTTCCTTGATTGGCTCCTCCGTTCGGCCATGGGTTCTGCTTGGGCATGTTGCTTGGTTGTCCAGGACCTCTCTTTGGGCACTGGCTCGCAAAGTGTCCTGTTTCTCCGCATGCAAAGCATGCCTTGTTGCCCAATACAGCGGGTACGTTGGGGCGGGGGTTTTGAGCATAAGCGCCCGTGTTTGGACGGGGCGCTGGAGGCAAAGGCACATGAGGTGCTTGCATGGCAGGACGTTGCTGTGTGGCTGATTAGGGCGAAAAGTAGGAGCAGACGAGCCATACTGTGGTGCAGCTGGGGGCATGTACCGGGGGCGTACGTTGCTCCCTTGCGGCTGGTATGGCATCTTTCTCTTTCCCTCTTGCTCGATCTCTAGGATCTTACTTTCAACCACTATTGCTTTGTCAACCAGCTTCTGGAAGTTTTCATAGTCATTGTTGAGGAGCTGAACCTGGATCTCATTGTTCAACCCTCTCATGAACAAGTACTGCTTCCTTTGGTCCGAGTTGACATGTTCTGGGGCATACCATAAAAGCTGCGTGAACTTGTTGAGGTACTCATTCACGCTCTTCTTTCCTTGGCGGAGATCTTCGAACTCTTGCCTTTTTAGCATCATGACAACAACAGGGATGTAGTGAGAGCGGAAGCTCTCCTTGATCTCTGCCCAAGTTATAGTCTCCGGGTTGTCATGAGCATTACAAAGGGCGTCCCACCAGTCAGCAGCTGCTCCCATAAGTTGGTGCGATGCGAAGATAACTCTCTCGGTCATTGCACTGAACTATGGCAAGCTTCTTCTCCATGGACTTCAACCAGTCATCGGCCTCCATGGGGTCATTAGCTTGTGAAAAGGTGGGTGGTCGAGTCCTCATGAACTCTCCCAATCGGTTGTGAGTCCGTGGTGGGTGGTCGAGTCCTCATCACACATACACATTTAATCCACAAACTGAATTCAGAATATATATAATCATGAATGAATATGTTCAAGTACTTTATTACATCAATCTCTATTGCAGCGGAAGTCTTAATCTAGCAGCGGAAGTCTTATTCTAGCAGTGGAAGTCTTCTAAACTATAGTGGAAGCAACATAAGCAGCAGCAGCGGCCCCATCTCTACTCCACAGGCAAGGTTGAGGATAGATTACACGCCTAAAACTCCACGTGGTCTTCATAGTACTCCTCTCCTGTTGCTGATGATGTATGATAATGCAAGGGTGAGTACATGACGTACTCAGCAAGTGCGGGAAGTATGACATGTAGCTTATAACAAGGTAGGTAACAAATGGCTCATTGCAGAAAGCAAAGTTTATTTCACAAAACATGATAAAACAGCAACTATCTTTAAGTGAATGTAATCCCAACATGTATTTGAACATCAACATACCGCCATCATGTTCCACCTCTTTTAATGTGACGCCCTCAATTCTGTGGAAAACCACGGAAACCGAGGACTGATGCATATGTGTGCCTAGGATGTTCATCACACATATACACATCATCCACAAACTGAATTTTAGAATATATATGACCACGAATAACAGAGTTTATTACAATGTTTCATGAGTCTTGGACTCATGCTCACAGAGGAAGTCTTTATTCTAGCAGCGGAAGTTTTCTAACTAATGCGGAAGCAATCTTAGCAGCAGCAGATCCATCTCTACTTCATCCCCACAGGCAAGGTTGAGGACAGATTACACGCCTAATGCTCCACCTGGCCTTCATAGTAATCTTCTCCTGTTGCTGATGCTGAAATAATAATGCAAGTTTGAGTACAATGATGTACTCAGCAAGTGCGTGAAAATATGATATGTAGCTCACAGCAAGGTAGGTATAAAAAGGCTCATTGCAGAAAAGCAAAGTTATTTATCAAAAACCATGATAAAACAGCAACTTATCTTTAAGTGAATGTACTCTCAACTTGTAATAAAATACCAATCATACCTCCATTATGTTCATTACCTTCCATGTCCCAACCAGACATTAATCAACCTCATTCTTGCTCACGAATACCTTCTCGTATTCGCTACCATCTCACGAATACCATCTTGTATTTGCTACCATTTCATCTCATAAACAAATCCGTCTCACACCGAGACCAATCTCGTTCAACAGTCATGCAACCCATCTTATCACCCGGACTCAACAGTACCGAAAACAAAGCCAAAACCAAACAATCCAAAACCACAACCAATAACCATAGCCAATAACCATCCCAACAAATCATGGAAGTTGGCCAGGCGCTGGTGACTGTAAGCTCGGCTATCATGATAGTTTTAAGACTCTGCAGAGTTTGCACCTCTTTACCCACAAGTTTGTGATTTCGTCACCCGTCGGCGACTGCAGAACCTCCATTATACCAGTACACAACCGTCGGTGTATGGTCAAGAGATCACAAAATAGCCTTTACAAAGGGGTTACTAGATGTATGGACTCACTCAGGTTTCACCGGCAGGCTAGAATCTCCGATTCTCCCACCCACGGGCCCCCTCTTGTGCCATGCAGTTCCCAGGGCAGTCCTCACTTGACTCCCATTCCCCGCGCCTTCCACAGTCCATAACAATCTAGCAACTTACCTAATTACTCAGCTAAGCCGCACCCATACTTGGCCTTGTGGTGACACTGTTATCCTTGCATGTGCTCGCATGAACCGGTCCTTAGATCTACAGCAAGTAAACCACCATCTCATGCTACCTCATTCACAAACCCAGCTTGCCTAGATCTCCCTCCGATCCATGTTCATTAACAACATCAATTTCTTATTATCATTACGAGTGCAGTTAGCGAGACACATCTATCTCGCTTCGCAATCCCCTGGACTCAGCGAAGCATAAAAGTAAAACCAGACCCGACTCGTAAACTTCCCTGGCGACAAGGGTGGTTTAACCAAAACTAGTAAACTCCTATAAAAGGGTTTCCCATCATGTTTGACTCAGCACACACACACCTTTTCGCAAAACAAAACAGTTTCCCAAAACATAGGATCAATATGGTCAAGGGGCACTTGCCTTGTTCTGGCAGTTCCTGTTGCTCAAAATCTTGTTGTTGTAGTCCATCGTAGGTAGCTCCCTGAGCTTGTCCTTCTATACATGATCATGCACATACAAGATTTACAACAACGAACATCATGCACAAACTTTAACTAGATGCGATGATGCATATGCATGGTATCCTATGATCAGTTTTCTTTAGATCAGTTTGTACGTGTTCTTGCATGGTTTGTATAGGTTTTATGATGAACAGGGGTGTTCGGATCAAATGTGGACGTGGCGATGATCTTGACTCTAGATCAGACCGATTAACACGTGATCTGTCCACGAAAAAGCTTCTGTTCAAAAGGAATTGAAGAACAGATGCAAAGAAAACGCGATGATGTCGTAAGGTAGTATTGGAGACCTACCTTACGTTCTTCTTGGTCTCGGGGTCCTTCTTTTAGCAAGACAGATCGTTGGGGCTCTCTTCCAGCGATCTTCCTCGACTGAACTCCGGCGAAGGGTTTACTCGTCGAGCTGGGGCTAGGGCTCTAAGTTGTCGGCTCAGTACTTGGAAAAGAAGTTCGTGGTTTCGGCCAAAGGTTCTGGGTTCTATTTATAATCGGGAAGAAAGAGTTCTAATCTGATTGGACTTCGAATAAGAGTCCTATTCAAATTGTCGTTGAATCTTAACAACCTATCTTTAGTTGATTTGGTGCGGTAACATTGTGGAATTCATGTCGGTTTCCTCCCATACCGGTATTTCCACGCGTACAGAAGAAAAACCCGCTCCAGAACTCGTCACCTCCACGGTGATGTGCTCCGGAAGCTCCACGTGTCCACCGGGGCCTGGTCGCCCCCTTTCAGCAGAGACGAGCTCCGGTTGTGCCGCGTGTCAAGCGAGCGAGACCTCCCTCTCCTTCAGAGGTGAGCTCCGTGTGCGCCACGTATCCTGGCGGTCGGGACCTCCTCTCTATTCAGAGGTGACTCCGCGCACGCAACGTGTCAGTGCCGGACCTTTCTTTCTTCTCAGAGACGAGCTCCGAGGTTAACATGCGTCCAACAGTGATGGACCTCCTAGAAATAAGCTCCGGTGGCGACACGCGTCCAATAGAACCGAACCTCTCGGAGGTGAGCTCCGAGATCGACACGTATCCCGCGCGACTGGTTCTCTGATTTTTCCGTGGTGACTAGCTCCGAAGGTGACACATGTCCTGCAGGACTGCCCTCGCTTCTACGTAGAGGCTAGCTCCGGGGGCAACACGTGTCCCACGGGGTCGGACCTCTCCCCTTTTGCGGGGATGAGTCCCGAGCCTGCCACGTAGCCAGTGGGCCGCAGGAGTTGTCTTTGGCACTCCTGGTGAACTGGATTTTGCTCTTTTTGGCTATCTTTTTTATTCTTTCTCTACTTCTTTTAAAATGATTTCTCTTCATGAAACATGAATACATGCAGAAACCAAAAATGAGGGTATCACATTTCATGTCTCATCAGACATTTATCTTTCTCAACTTTTCACATGCTCATGAATACCATCTCATCTCATATTAAATTCCATCTCATAATCGAGATCAAGTTTCATTGCCATGACTCAACAGTCATGCAACCAATCTCATTACCCAGACTCAACAGTCCTGAAAACCAAATCCAAAGACCAAACCATAACCAAACCAAATAGCATCCCAATAACCATAACCGAACCATCCAAAACCATCCCATCTAATCATGTGAGTTGTCCAGGCGCTCGTGACCGTAAGCTCGGCTATCATGATAGTTTTACACTCTGCAGAGGTGGCACCACTTTACCCACAAGTTTGTGATTTCGTCACCCATCGGCGACTGCAGAACCTCCATTATACCAGTACACAACCGTCGGTGTATGGCCAAGAGATCACAAAATAGCCTTTACAAAGGGGTTACTAGATGTATGGACTCACTAAGGTTTCACCAGCAGGCTCGAATCTCCATTCTCCCCTACAGGCCCCCTCTTGTGCCATGCAATTCCCAGGGCAGTCCTCACTCGACTCCCATTCCCCGCGCCTTCCACGGTCCATAACAATCTAGCAACTTGTCTAATTAGTCAGCTAAGCCGCGCCCATATTTGGCCTTGTGGTGGCACTGTATTCCCGACATGTCTCGCATGAACCGGTTCTTAGATCTACGGCAAGTGACCACCATCTCATTCTACCACTTCCACAAAACCAAGCTTGCCTAGATCTTCCTCCGATTCATGTTCATTAACATCAAGTTCTCGTTATCATTACTAATACGAGTGCAGTTAGCTAGACACATTCTATCGCTTCCCATATCCCGTAGATTAGCGAAGCAGAAAAGAAAAATGGCCATACCTGACTCATAAACTTCCCTGGCGACAAGGGTGGTTAACAAAACTAGTAAACTCCTATCAAAGGGTTTCCCATCAAGTTGACTCATTATACACAGTTTTCACAAACAAAACAGTTTTCCAAAAACATGGGATCAATATGGTCAAGGGGCACTTGCCTTGTTCCTGTGGCCTCTGTTGCTCACGGATCTCAAACTCTTGTTGTTGTAGTCCTTCATAGATAGCTCCCCGAGCTTGTTCTTCTATTCAGGATCACGCACATACAAGATTCACAGCAATCAATTATCATGTACAAACTTTACTCAAGATGCAATGGTGCATATGCATGCTATTCCTATGGTGCTGGTTTCATTAGATCAGTTTGTACGTGCTTTTGCATGGTCCAATGGATTTGCATGGGGTTTTATGATGAACAAAGGTATAGGGATCAAGTGTGGACATGGTGATGATCTGGACTCAAGATCTAGATCAAACCGATCAACACGTGATCTGTCCACGAAAAAACTTCTGTTCGAAGAGATCGAAGGAACAGATGCAAAGAAAACGTGCTGACGTCGTAAGGTGGTAATGGAGACCTACCTTACTTCCTTCGGGTCCTTCCTCTAGCAAAAACAGATCGTCGGCTCTCCTCCGGCGATGGCGATCGTGTCTGGGCTCGTTGGCGGTCTCTCCGGTGGTCTAACTCCGGCGAAGGGGTTTAGCTCGGCGAGTTTGGGGCTGGGGCTTCTAAGTTGTCGGCTTTAGAAAAGATGTTACGACCAAGGGGTTGTTACGGGTTCTATTTATAATCGGGAAAAGAAGAGTCCTAATGTGATTGGAATTCGAATAAGAGTCCTATGCAAACAACTTATCTTCAATTGATTCGGTGCCGTAGCAACGTGGAATTAACCAACATAGTATATTTCAAGTGTGATATGGGTAGATTATACTTGGCAACATACTTGGATGATATGAATGAATGTGATGCTCCAGAATCAAATAGAATGGTGGCTGGGTTGGAGTTGGCAAGGAACATACCAATTACGATGTCCTCAGACTGTTGTGCTTCCTCAGCAGAGACATGGTTCACGTTGCCGCGAGCGTAGTTCTGCTGTCCACGGTTTTCTTGATTGGCTCCTCCGTTCGGCCGTGGGTTCTGCTTGGGCACGTTGCCTTGCTTTCCAGGACCTCTCCTCGAGCACTGGCTCGCGAAGTGTCCTGTTTCACCGCATGCAAAGCATGCCTAGTTGCCCATGACTGCAGGTACGTTGGTGCGGGGGTTTTGAACAGGAGCACCCATGTCGGGTCGGGGTGCAGGAGGCAAAGGCACACCAGGTGCTTGCATGGCAGGATGTTGCTGTGGTGGCCGGTTAGGGCGAAAAGCAGGAGCGGGCGATCCGTACTGCGGTGCAGCTGGGGGTATGTACCGAGGTCGTAGATTGCTCCCTTGTGGCAGGTATGGCATCCTTCTTTTGCCCTCTCGCTCGATCTCTCGGATCTTGCTCTCAACCACTATAGCTTTGTCAACCAGCTTCTGGAAGCTCGCATAGTCATTGTTGAGGAGCTGAACTTGGATCTCATTGTTCAACCATCTCATGAACAGGTACTGCTTCCTTTTGTGACGCCCTCAATTCTGTGGAAAACCACGGAACCGAGAACTGATGCATATGTGTGCCCAGGATGTTCATCACACATATACATATCATCCACAAACTGAATTTCAGAATATATATAACCACAAATAACAGGGTTTATTACAAAGTTTCATGAGTCTTGGACTCGTGCTGGCAGCGGAAGTCTAATCTTAGCAGCGGAAGTCTAAATCTTAGCAGCGGAAGTCTTCTAACTAGTGCGGAAGCAACTAAGCAGCAGCAGCAGCTCCATCTTCTACTCCATCCCCACAGGCAAGGTTGAGGACAAATTACACGCCTAAGACTCCACTTGGTCTTTATAGTAATCTTCTCCTGTAGCTGATGATGAAGTGATAATGCAAGTTTGAGTACAATGATATACTCAGCATGTGCGGGAAAATATGATATGTAGCTCACAGCAAGGAAGGTATAAAAAGGCTCATTGCAGAAAGCAAGTTTATTTCTCAAAACATGATAAAAACAGCAACTCAGCTTAAGGTGAACGTAATCCCAACATGTATTTAAACATTAACATACCTCCATTATGATTCATCCCTCTCCATATCTCAACCAGACATTAATCAACCTTGCTCATGAATACCATCTCGTATTCACTACCATCTCACAAATACCATCTCGTATTCACTACCATGTCACGAATACCATCTCGTATTCGCTACCATCACACGAATACCATCTCGTATTCGCTACCATTCAATTCTGTCTCATTTCAAGACCAGATCTTGTTGCCATGACTCAACAGTCATGCAACCAATCTCATTACCCAGACTAAACTGTAAGGGCCTCAGTTTTTGACACATAATTGAAGTGTTCATCACCATACACACACACACCTCATTTGAGGAAAGATGATGAACACAAATGAAGAGCAAGTAACCACCATCAACATGCTCATTAGAGAACAAACTCACATATTGCAAAAGTGGTATTTTCCACATGTGATATAGGTGGGCTCGACATATGAAAACTCCTACACTTTGCTAAGGATGTCCATGCCAAGTTTCACCCAAATTCAAAACCTTTTTGAGGTCATTTTGGGTTTAGTTAGAGAGAGGGAAGTTTGAAACCATATTCAAATTCAAACTGTTTTTATCCCATGAATTTAAAAGTGGGAGGCATATTCTTATTCAGCACATTTTTGTGAGCTCACACACCAATTTTCACTCCATTTGGAGTTGATCTTGACATGAGCTAAGTGGGACAAATTCAAACTTTATTTGAATTCAAAACTGAACTTGTGCTGAAATTCATTCAAACCAAACCCCCTTTGAATTCCAACCAATTCAAATGGCTCATGGGTGAATAATTTGAATCACCATGGGTATTTTGGGGCTCACTGTTTACAACAGTGATTAGGAGTGAATTTCAGAGGTTAAAACCCTGGGTGGGACCCACATGTCAGCCACTGAAGCAAAAGAATCCGACTGAAGACTCAGCTCGGTTAACCGCGTGCGCTGCAGCTGCCGCCACGGCGAAGAAACGGCGAAGCCGCCAGCTGCTTGCCGATCTCAGCTGCGGAACCGACTCCCTGGGTCTTTATCTACCCGCCCGAGCGGTCACCGGCGCCTTCCATCGCTGCCTCGTCGCACTTCCACCCAAAACGCCGAAACACCTCACCGCCCGAGTGAAACTTCGGTTCCTCATCGCCCGGCCGATCCAGTGACCCTCCCGGCGATCTGAGACCAGCACCGGGCGCGCCAAGCTACCTTCAACACCTTCGCATCGGTTCCAGACCCTGCGCAGCCTTCCCTGAGCTCCACCGCGGCGATCTTTGCCCTGCCGGTTCAGCTCGAGCCGCCGCTGCGGGAACCACCCTTCCGGCCACCACAGCCCACCGTTCACGGAGCTGTAAACAGCAAAGAGGTTCGCCTTCAACCCCTCTTTCTTTTCCGTAAGCTCCAGCGGCGTGACAAGCGCTGCTCAAGCTGGAATTTCATGTTTTCTCGATGGTGTGCAAAAGTGAGGTTTGCACCGATCCGAGAAATTCGTAAGCCACACTGCATCATTCGTCCTCTCATGGAGAGGATCACTTCTAGTAGCCCGTGTGGATCCATAGGAGCAAGAACCACGAAGAACCGTGGAGAGAAACCGCTGTTCTTCGAGTTTTAGTAGAAATCACGATTTCCGGCCTAGGTCGCACGGTGACAGCCCAACACAGCCCTTCCCGAGCTCTGTAGAGCTCATGTCGACCTGTCCTATGGTCCACTGATGCTCGACGACCCTTAGCTCAATCGGGTTAGGTGCTAGGGAGGACGGGTGACACGGCCGAAGTTCTCCCGAGTCTGCGGCTCGTCGCCGACCATGTGGCGGCCATTTTCACGGTGAGCTGGCCCGAGAATCCTGTTCCCCGAGAGAAAATAGGCAGAGGCGGCCAAAATCGTGAAGTTTGGAGCTGTACAGAAGCCGGCGGCGAGCTCTCCGGCGAGGCTCCTCGGCGGCAGAATGCGGGCAGCGGGAGGTTGACGAAGGGGTGGACCCCAGCTGTCAGCGGGAGATATTTTAAATCGGGATCGGGCTGCGGCCGGGATCGGGTGTGCTGGCACGCAAAATCCTTGTGGGCCGCGGTGTGCTGTCGCCTCGGCATGCGACGCGTGTCCCCGGGGCCCACTCATGAGTTTAAACTTTTCCCCGATTTTCAGATTTCCTTCAAACTTCAAATCCTCATAACTTTGGCTAGAAAGCTCCAAATCGAGTGAACCAAATTTTTTTGGATTCAGCTCTCTGAGCACTTTCCAGCAAATCAAGTTTCACTTCATGAAAACCCTTATTTCTTCAGAATTAATTCCTCAAAGTTTAAAATGTTTGGAATTTTAACTGGAGAATCCTTTGGAGGAGAATCCTTTGGAGGAAAATGTTCACCAAAATATCCATGAACTACCATAATTATTTCAGATCCATTTTAGCTCATTTGATCCACCTAATGGTGTGATTAGTGAAACTGTTCCAGAGAAAATAGAAAATGTTCAGAAACATTTTCAGAATTTTCTCTGAAATTGTTTAGCTCATATCTTTAGCTAGGAACCTCCAAAGTAAGTGAGACCAACTCCATTAGAACCCTCTGAAAATCTAGTTTTCAGAAAGTCATAGTTTGTTTCATGAAAATCCTTAGAACACCCTAAGAGCCTTCAATTAAGGTCAAGGACATAATTAATTGTGGAGGGCTCAAATGAGCTCTGCTGCAACTAAAACTTGACCAAGTCTCTGTTTAGGTTGTAACCAAGCCACAGTAAAAATTTCACAGTCATTGGGCTTGTCTAGTAAGAGTTATAGACTTCACAAGTTTCAAAGTTAATACAACTGCATTTAAATTAATACATGTATTGCTTCTATCACGTAGTCGCTAAGGTCAAGGAGGAACCCGAAGTCCTAGACTTCGTTACTCTGGAGGAACAGCTAGCCTACGACCAAGAGCAGCAAGGCAAGCTCCGGTTTGCATTAACCTTTTACAAATGTTTATTGTTTTGAGCACATCTTTGAATACTGTTATGATTCTTTGCATTAGAGTCTTGGTTGGAAACCCAACTGCATAGCCAAGAAAACCAAGGGTTGGGTTTAAGATGGCAAATCCCGTTAGCTACTGCAATGCTAAGATAAAGTAGGATTCGGCACAAGTCGAGTAGTTGGAACTACTCGCGAGCATAGGCTAGAGGCACTCGACTCGGGTAGTGATAGCACATGAAACACATGGCAAGAGAATGAGACCAAGCGGAGGGTAAGGGCAGCAGGACTTTGGGGCCGGTGTGCTGTAGCTCTGCTTGTGTCGATTGAGGACCGAGCCGTGTGCGGGCCTGTTGAACAAGCTAGAACAGTACTGAAGACCTACCGGCTATATGGGAGCCGGGAAACTGATATAACTCGGGCAGCTGGGTATTGAGGCATTGCCCGTCGTTCAGAGGGTAGGTTGAGAGCTTGAGGTGTAAATCGGCTGGCGGCGCTGAGATGTGCTGCAGAGACCTCTTGCTCGGGACGATGGGACCGGTTCAATATTTGGCTGACGGGTGAAAGGTAGTTGCGTACGGCGTCCGTGATGGTTGTTGTAGGCAACATCGAGTACGGGCGTACGTGACGGGTTGTTCGGGTAACCCTGCAGGTGTAAATCGATTATAATCGCTGTCCCTCGCGGTCAGTGAGTACCACTTGTTCACTGTACCGTGACGTAGAAAGAATAGGCTAGTTACATGTTAAAATGTTGCTGATTGAAAGATGGACTTGATTGCTAATGACTTGCTGTAGTGTAGAGCTAACTAAAGTTCATTTCAACTTTGGGCAAAGTACATGAGAGAAATGCGTTTCTTGTTTGATTGCGGCTCTCTCATGTACCTTAGTGTAAGGTTCTCCACAACCTGCTGCTAAAACTTGAAAGTAAGGTTCTACTAATTAGGCGAGTCCTTGCAAATGATTTTTACCTCATGTAACCCATCATCCCTCATGTAGAAGTTCCATGTTTAGGTGAGACGGGTCAGACTTGCTGAGCCTTCGTGCTCACTGCTTGTGTTTGAAGCTTTTGCAGGGTTCTATGAGGAAGGGACTCCCGAAGAGGAGACGGAACCCCAGGAGGGGAACCCCGTCGAGTGGGAGTCGTGCACGCCGTGGAGTTAGTGTGCGTGTGTGCTAGCAAGGACACGTTCGAGGGCTGAACGTGGACTTGATGCGTAGTCTACGCGGTGAGTGTAGACTAAACTTATTTTGATGTAAACATGTTCATAAACCCGTTAATGTAATAAAATTCCGCTTCCGCTTTGTACCTTTGATGTGTGTTATCCGGTGCTGTGCAACGCAGCACCCCTCAGCGTGATCCTGGCTCGACAAGACCGTGGGGTCGTGTCAGCGTGGTATCAGAGCTCGCTTGAGGTTTAACGCACTACAAAGGTCATCTTTTCAAAAATCCAGTGAGGAACGAGTTAGTAGCCCGTATAAGGATGTTATTAGCATATAGAAAGTGGCATACCAACCTATTTGTTTATGTCGGAAAATCGTGTATCTCGGGATGTTTATGTCTTGGGGGGTACACGTAAGCGCTGTCCACCAGTGCGCACAAGCTGAAGGGTGGAGCCCCACGGGTGGCAGGTAACCCGACCCGCTTTGATATCCTCTACGACTCTTCATGTCGTTTGGGGTATTCGAGCAACGTCTATCCCTGGCATGCGTGGTACAACTTGGGAGACCCCGTCACGTGGTCTGAAACGTGAACACGTAAGTCAAGGTGTGTTTGGCTTGAGAACATCCGGGCGAGTGATGACGGCCGGTTGTACGAACTGTATGGATTCCGGGCTCGGTGTGCAGCCGAGTCTGACGATTGCTTGAGTTTCTGCAGGTAGCCTGACCACGAAGCGGTAGACGTGTAGCATCCGTGTGCGAGTGACGTTTAGTGCCACTGAACTAACGAAGCCGGCTAAGTCCGGTATAGGTTTTTCTTTGTGAGGACGTAGTACCGACATAATCTGGTGACGCATCGACGTCACACCCAACTAAATAAACAACTTCATTTAAAAACTTGAAGGTTTTGATCTAAAGTAGTAAAATTTGATGTAACCTCTTCCTTAAATCAGGATATTCAAAATAAACAAGTTTTCAACTTATAGGTTGTTAAGGACAGGGTACTCTGTTTCAGCTGAATTAGGGCTGAAGTTGATCAGAGGTTAGAGGTTGAGTTCTTTCGAGGTTTGGGTCATATGATACATTTGTGGAAAGCTTTGTAAGAGCTTTACAGCCTTTCTGTTGAGGTCCAGAGGTGTTTCATCCCTTAACCACTCGAAAAATGCAGTAGAGTGAAACTATCCAGAAAACAGGACAGAGTAAAGACTCTCTGTAAACTCTCTGTAAATTAAGCATAACTTCCTGCTTAAAAATCCAAAAATAGAAAATGAGGTACTTCTGGAAAGCTTATGAGATGGGTTACAACCTTGTAACAGAAAGTTTTGTCAGATTAGGAACAGAATTAACTGGAATTCTTGGATCAAATTAGTACCTAAAGCAGGGAGGTGCTGTCCAATTTTCTCCAGAAATTCTGTTAACTTTAACATCTCATAACTTTTGAACAAAGACAGATCTTAGGCCAATAAAATACTTTCTGGAAAGCTATTGAAGTTAACTTTAACATTGATGTTGAGCTCCAGAACTGGTTTTGCATTTAACATGACCTAAATCAGGTTGATATGGAAACTGGTCAGGGCTGTCATGGGAACAGCAGATCAGCAGTCTAATTTGTCTAAAATTTGAACTATGTTTCCAAATTTTATGGGATCAATGACATGTCTTATTTTATAACTCAGTGGTTTAATGTTTAAATAAATATTTGACATTTCTCAAATATAATTTTTACAGAAGAAAGCAGACAAACGGTTGGAGAATGGGTGGGTGGTATCCCACTGTTCTCACCACAGCGGTTATCCGGAAACATTGAGGCATATGCTTCAATATTTCGGATACAACCAGATGCCACAGTACTTCACCAAGGAAGAAGGCGAAGAGGGAAACAAGACGTGGACAATCCATGTTGAAGTCCCTGCAGGACCTACGCCACCGGTTGGGTGCCCTTCACCGTTATGGTGAGAGGAAGACAACCGGAAGGGGTGTGGCAGGTGGCAGCCCGTGACACTATGTCACGTTTCTGCCAACTACACGTGCAGGCTATGGAGGGCACTCCATACGCGCTCGTTCCGGTGGAGGGACGGGCTCAGCATGTGTGGGAAGAGAGGTACCTTGGGGCAACGGACCCGAGTTGCCCAAGGTACAATACCGCGGAGGCAAATCTCAGTCTCCAGATGAGGGCGGGAAACGCCGTGATGGACAGCCAAGCTGTTCATACGGAGCATCTCGCTACGAATCTCAAGGAGAGCACGAGCCGTGGAGACCATTTCGAGAGTGCTCACAGCGCACTCCGCAATGTGCTCCTTCCGACGATCAAGCGACTGAATGAACAACACAATCAGTTGCATCATCTGAAGAAGGCGAAGAGGAAAAGCCGTGTCGACATCGCGGCAATGCAAGAACTGGTACAGAATCTGACCCAGCAGAACGAGGAACTTACTCAAGAGTGGGACGACGCTATTGAGGAGGGGCAAGGCTGGGAAGAAGATTACAACCAGGCTATGGACGAGGTGCATGCATTGCAGGTCCTCGTACCTCCGGTGTTTGGCGTACCGGTGGTCTTGGGTCTTCAACAATGGGAGGACCCGGAATGGGAGAAGAGGTGGTAGATCCAGCGCCACCAGCAGAGGTACCGGAGAAGGACGACCCACAGGAGGTCGAGTTCTACTCCGAGTAGGGGGTTGCAGCTGCCATGTAGGGCAGCCAGGGTAGTGTAACCCAACTTTTGTAATCGGTGACATGTCATATAGACAGTAGAGTATGTATAGGTAGTGACGACATGAGCACGACTTCTCGGAGACCCGAGAATAATGTATCTTGTATAAAGTTTATGCTTTATCAATATATGTGAATGTTGTGCAAATTAATCATGTGTCACTTCAATACCTACTGTTGCTTATGGAATTTTAAGTAAGACATGTGCTAATCGCTGCTGTTTTGAATTTCAGAATGACGCGTATTCGTGCCAACCCTGACGTTGGGGGTACCAGTCAAGGGGGAGAGACCTCCCAACAGCCTCCCGAGGACTCCTCGGGACAACAGCAACAGCAGCAACAGCAACAGCAAACACCGCCGCCGCCACTACCGACAGTTACATTGGCCGACATCGTCGCGGCAATGGCGGGTTCACACCAGCAGCACACAGAGTTGCTGCAGACTCTCATCGCCAATACGTCTCGCCCAGAGAGATGCCAAGATCGTGAGGAGCGCCAACAGAGCTCCTACTCCGACTTCCTGGCTACTCATCCCCCGGTATTCTCAAGGGCGGATGAACCACTTGACGCGGACAACTGGCTCCGCGCCATAGAGATGAAGTTCGGGCTGCTCCAGATAAGTGAGCAGCGCAAGACTCAGTTCGCGGTCCAGCAGCTCCAAGGATCCGCGAGCGCGTGGTGGGCCAACTTCTGTGCTTCACAGCCCACCGACCGAGTGATGACCTGGACGGAGTTCCGGACGGCCTTCAGGGCCTATCATATACCGCCAGGTCTGATGAAGAGGAAGACCCAGGAATTCTTGCACCTGCAACAAGGGAGCCGGAACGCGCTGGAATACTCCAGGGCGTTCAACGATCTCGCGCTCTACGCGTCGTATCACGCAGATACGGACGAGAAGCGGCGGGACCACTTTTACCAGGGGCTTAACCCGCTCCTAAATGACAAGTTGGCGATGTTCAATCGCGGCAGCCTCAACGACATTATTGATGCTGCGATTGTTCAGGAGGACTCCAGCAAGGAGTTGGCGGCGACAGAGCGAAAGCGAAGCGCGCCGCAAAGCAGTGGAAAAGGAGGCGGTCCTTCTCAGAAGTTTCGGATGGTGAATCGCCCACCATCAGGTCCACGCTGGCAGCCACCACAGCGGTCGATGCCGTTCCGCAGTCGACCGTATTCTTCACCGGCATTCAGGCCGGCACTGCCAGTACCACCGCAACAACAACCGCAGCAGCGGGCGATGCCGCGCGCGTATGCACCTCAGCAGCGCATGCCGGGCTTTCGTCCCCCGAGCACTACACCAGCAGCGACCACATGTTATAAGTGTGGTCGTCCAGGACACTTCGCGAGCAGTTGCCCGGAGAGGCTAGGCGGCGGAGTGGCACCGCAGTTTCCAGGGAGGAATCAACCCCGGAACCCTACTAATGCGCGGCGGGCAAACCCTAGGCCCGGCACCGTCCACCAGCTTGCCATTGAGGACGTGCCAGAGGGCGAGCCAATCCTTGCGGATATGTTCCAACTCCACCAGCATCCCGCTATATTACTGTTTGATTCAGGCGCCATGCATAATTTTATTAGCCAAGCTTTCATTGCTAAACACAGCTTGCCAATACTACCCACCAATAGTCCATATTTAATTTGTTCACCGGGTGGGAAGATTTCAGCAAGCGTAACGGTCTCCAAAGCACCATTATGCTTAGCGGGTAGAGTGTACCCCACGTCCCTCCTTATCTTAGAGGGACAGAAGGTCGATGTCATCCTAGGGATGTCGTGGTTAACCCGCCACGGCGCTGTTTTAGACACCGTCCTTTGAGTCGTGCACTTAAACTCAGAAGTGCACGGATCTCACTCATTATTGCTGGACAGTCCAGAAATAAAACTTCCAAGTGTCTATCAAGCCACCACTATCAGATTGGAAGATATTCCAGTGGTCCGAGAGTTCCCTGACGTATTCCCAGACGATTTGCTGGGGATGCCGCCCGATAGAGAGGTGGAGTTCAAGATTGAACTTGCACCGGGGACCATGCCAATATCCCGAAGGCCGTACAAGATGGCGCCCAAGGAGTTGGCTGAACTGAAGACTCAGCTCACGGACCTTCTGGAGAAGGGTTTCATTAGGCTGAGCTCCTCGCCATGGGGCTGTTCGGCATTATTTGTCAAGAAGAAGGATGAGACGTTGCGGCTTTGCGTGGACTATCGTCCATTAAATGCTGTAACCATCAAGAACAAGTACCCGTTGCCACGGATTGACATGTTGTTTGATCAGTTGGTCGAAGCAAAGATCTTTTCCAAGATGGATTTAAGATCCGGGTACCATCAGATTAATATAAGGGCTGAGGACATTCCAAAGACAGCTTTCTCGACGAGGTACGGACTTTATGAGTACCTGGTCATGTCCTTCGGCCTCACCAATGCTCCAGCTCACTTCATGTACTTGATGAACTCGGTATTCATGCCGGAGCTGGACAAGTTTGTCGTTGTCTTCATCGACGAAATCCTGGTATATTCCAAGTCAGAGGAAGATCACAAGAAGCATCTGTGTATAGTCTTGCAACGGCTGCGGGATCACAAGCTATACGCGAAATTCAGCAAATGCGAGTTCTGGATATCGCAAGTGCCTTTCCTCGGGCATATTATCTCAGCGGAGGGTATCACTGTGGACCCGAGCAAGATCACTCAAGTGCTGAATTGGAAATCCTCGAGAACTGTTCATGAGGTACGGAGTTTCCTCAGACTCGCAGGATATTATCGGAGGTTCATTCTGAACTTCTCGAAGATTGCCAAGCCTATGACAGAGATGCTAAAGAAGTATACCAAATATGTTTGGAGTCCAGCGTGTGAAGCAGCATTCAAGGCTTTAGTCAAACACCTGACATCAGCACGGGTTTTGGCGCAGCCAGACACAACAAAACCGTTCGATGTGTACTGCGATGCATCTGGCATTGGGCTCGGATGTGTGCTGATGCAAGACCGAAGAGTGGTCGTGTATGGATCACGGCAGCTTAGAAACCATGAGCAGAATTATCCAACTCACGATTTGGAGCTCGCTGCCGTGGTACTTGCACTAAAGATGTGGAGGCACTACCTACTCGGTAACCTCGTACATCTATATACCGACCACAAAAGCCTCAAGTACATATTCAATCAGAAGGAGCTGAACATGAGGCAACGAAGATGGTTAGAATTGATAAAGGATTACGAAATAGAGATCCATTAACATCCGGGCAAGGCAAACATAGTGGCAGATGCGCTGAGCCGCAAGTCACACGTCAACAATCTGACCATCACACTGTTGGAAGAATGCGAGCCACCACTGCATGTGATTCCACATGGAGCTCTCTACAACCTAGCTTTGATCCCCACCATCCGTGAAGAGATAGCGACAGCCCAGAAGAATGACAAGGCATGTCACATTTGTGGAGACGTGTAGATAGTGGGGAGCTGAAATATTTCCGGGAGGACGGAGACGGCGTCCTATGGTTCAAGGACCGGATCGTCATACCCCGTAACCCGGAATTACGGAAGAAAATCTTTGATGAGGCTCACTTGTCAAAGTTCTCTATTCACCCTGGCAGCAACAAGATGTATCAAGAACTCAGAAGCAAGTTTTGGTGGACACGGATGATGCGAGAGACTGCAAAATACGTGTCCGAGTGTGATACATGTCGAAGGGTGAAGGCAGACCACATGCGGAAACCAGGACTGCTGCAACCACTGGGCATTCCTGCCTGGAAATGGGAAGATGTGAGCATGGATTTCATTGTCGGTTTACCCACCACCTTGCAGAAACATGATTCTGTGTGGGTGATCGTCGATCGGCTCACCAAAGTTGCCCATTTCATCGCGGTCAACACCAA
Organism: Neostapfia colusana; assembly: GCA_030760725.1. Lineage (NCBI taxonomy): Eukaryota > Viridiplantae > Streptophyta > Magnoliopsida > Poales > Poaceae > Neostapfia > Neostapfia colusana. The sequence continues at coordinate 22,837,150 of JASWHV010000010.1, forward strand.
CTACAATGCCAAGAAGTACGCTGAACTGTACATCTCACGGATCCTATGCTTGTACGGCGTACCCCGAACCATCATATCGAATCGGGGCACTTTATTTGTGTCCCGTTTTTGGGAGCAGCTGCACGCTGCCTTGGGGACGAAACTGATCCGTAGTTCAGCATACCACCCGCAGACAGATGGGCAAACAGAGCGGGTAAATCAGATCTTAGAAGACATGCTACGAGCTTGCGCTATCGACCACGGCAAGAATTGGGATGATCACTTGCCGTTAGTCGAGTTTTCATACAACAATGGGTACCAAGCCAGCACCAAGATAGCGCCCTATGAGGCGCTATACGGAAGGAAATGCCGCACACCACTGAATTGGTGTGAGTCTGGCGAAAGGGTTACCTTCGGGATTGACCTTGTCAACAACGCGGAAGAAAAGGTTCGACTGATTCAAGCGAACCTAAAAGCCGCTCAATCCCGACAGAAACAGTATGCGGACCGGAGAAGGCGCCCATTACAATTCGAAGTGTGAGATCACGTGTATCTACGGGTGTCTCCAATGAAGGGCGTAAACAGATTTGGGGTGAGAGGAAAGTTGGCACCCCGATTCATCGTTCCATTTCAGATTACTGAAAGATGTGGATCAGTGGCATACCGGCTGAAATTACCAGAAGAACTTTCCGGTGTGCACGACGTCTTTCACATTTCCCAGCTGAGGAAGTGTCTTAAGCTATCCACTACCGTTCAGCTGGAGGATATTGAAGAACTGCAACCGGATCTCACCTATCGGGAGGAACCGGTGCAGATTATCGATGAAAAGGCCCGAACCACACGCAACCGTACGTTGTGGTTCTACAAGGTTCTATGGAGTAATCACTCCGTGGACGAAGCGACATGGGAGAGCGAAGAATTTCTTCGCACTAACTACCCCGACTTTTTCACGTCGCATGTCCAGTAATTTTCCACCGTCCTCTCTCTCATTTTCACCTTATAATCTTGGGACGAGATTCTTTTAAGGGGGGAGGAATGTAAGGGCCTCAGTTTTTGACAACCATACACACACACCTCATTTGAGGAAAGATGATGAACACAAATGAAGAGCAAGTAACCACCATCAACATGCTCATTAGAGAACAAACTCACATATTGCAAAAGTGGTATTTTCCACATGTGATATAGGTGGGCTGGACATATGAAAACTCCTACACTTTTCTAAGGATGTCCATGCCAAGTTTCACCCAAATTCAAAACCTTTTTGAGGTCATTTTGGGTTTAGTTAGAAAGAGGGCAGTTTGAAACCATATTCAAATTCAAACTGTTTTTATCCCATGAATTTAAAAGTGGGAGGCATATTCTTATTCATCACAATTTTGTGAGCTCACACACCAATTTTCACTCCATTTGGAGTTGATCTTGACATGAGCTAAGTGGGACAAATTCAAACTTTATTTGAATTCAAAACTGAACTTGTGCTGAAATTCATTCAAACCAAACCCCATTTGAATTCCAACCAATTCAAATGGCTCATGGGTGAATAATTTGAATCACCATGGGTATTTTGGGGCTCACTGTTTACAACAGTGATTAGGAGTGAATTTCAGAGGTTAAAACCCCGGGTGGGACCCACATGTCAGCCACTGAAGCAAAAGAAAACGACTGAAGACTCAGCTCGGTTAACCGCGCGCGCTGCAGCTGCCGCTACGGCGAAGAAACGGCGAAGCCACCAGCTGCTTGCCGATCTCAGCCGCGGAACCGACTCCCTGGGTCCTTATCTACCCGCCCGAGCGGTCACCGGCGCCTTCCATCGCTGCCTCGTCGCACTTCCACCCAAAACGCCAAAACACCTCGCCGCCCGAGTGAAACTTCGGTTCCTCATCGCCCGGCCTATCCAGTGACCCTCCCGGCGATCTGAGACCAGCACCGGGTGCGCCAAGCTACCTTCAACACCTTCGCATCGGTTCCAGACCCTGCACAGCCTTCCCCGAGCTCCACCGCGGCGATCTTTGCCCTGCCGGTTCAGCTCGAGCCGCCGCTGCAGGAACCGGCCTTCCGGCCACCACAGCCCACCGTTCACGGAGCTGTAAACAGCAAAGAGGTTCGCCTTCACCCCCTCTTTCTTTTCCGTAAGCTCCGGCGGCGTGACAAGCACTGCTCAAGCCGGAATTTCATGTTTTCGCGACGGTGTGCAAAAGTGAGGTTTGCACCGATCCGAGAAATTCGTAATCCACACTGCATCATTCGTCCTCTCATGGAGAGGATCACTTCTAGTAGCCCGTGCGGATCCATAGGAGCAAGAACCACGAAGAACTGTGGAGAGAAACCGCTTTTCTTCGAGTTTTAGTAGAAATCACTATTTCTGGCCTAGGTCGCATGGTGACAGCCCAACACAGTCCTTCCCGAGCTCCGTAGAGCTCATGTCGACCTGTCCTGTGGTCCACTGATGCTCGACGACCCTTAGCTCAATCGGGTTAGGTGCTAGGGAGGACGGGTGACACGGCCTAAGTTCTCCCGAGTCTGCGGCTCGTCGCCGACCATGTGGCGGCCATTTTCACGGCGAGCTGGCCCGAGAATCCTGTTCCCCGAGAGAAAATAGGCAGAGGCGGCCAAAATCGTGAAGTTTGGAGCTGTACAGAAGCCGGCGGCGAGCTCTCCGGCGAGGCTCCTCGGCGGCAGAACGCGGGCAGCGGGAGGTTGACGAAGGGGTGGACCCCAGCTGTCAGCAGGAGATATTTTAAATGGGGATCGGGCTGCGGCCGGGATCGTGTGTGCTGGCGCGCAAAATCCTTGTGGGCCGCGGTGTGCTGTCGCCTCGGCGTGCGACGCGTGTCCCCGGGGCCCACTCGCGAGTTTAAACTTTTCCCCGATTTTCAGATTTCCTTCAAACTTCAAATCCTCATAACTTTGGCTAGAAAGCTCCAAATCGAGTGAACCAAATTTTGTTGGAATCCGCTCTCTGAGCACTTTCCAGCAAATCATGTTTCACTTCATGAAAACCCTTATTTCTTCAGAATTAATTCCTCAAATTTAAACTGTTTGGAATTTTAACTTGAGAATCCTTTGGAGGAAAATCCTGAAATTTTGCTGGGATGTTCACCAAAATATCCCTGAACTACCATAAAAATTTCAGATCCATTTGAGCTCATTTGATCCACCTAATGGTGTGATTAGTGAAACTGTTCCAGAGAAAATAGAAAATGTTCAGAAACATTTTCAGAATTTTCTCTGAAATTGTTTAGCTCATATCTTTAGCTAGGAACCTCCAAAGTAAGTGAGACCAACTCCATTAGAACCCTCTGAAAATCTAGTTTTCAGAAAATCATAGTTTGTTTCATGAAAATCCTTAGAACACCCTAAGAGCCTTCAATTAAGGTCAAGGATATAATTAATTGTGGAGAGCTCAAATGAGCTCTGCTGCAACTAAAACTTGACCAAATCTCTGCTTAGGTTGTAACCAAGCCACAGTAAAAATTTCACAGTCATTGGGCTTGTCTGGTAAGAGTTATAGACTTCACAAGTTTAAAAGTTAATACAACTGCATTTAAATTAATACATGTATTGCTTCTATCATGTAGTCGCTAAGGTCGAGGAGGAACCCGAAGTACTAGACTTCGTTACTCCAGAGGAACAGCTAGCCTACGACCAAGAGCAGCAAGGCAAGCTCTGGTTTGCATTAACCTTTTACAAATGTTTATTGTTTTGAGCACATCTTTGAATACTGTTATGATTCTTTGCATTAGAGTCTTGGTTGGAAACCCAACTGCATAGCCAAGAAAACCAAGGGTTGGGTTTAGGATGGCAAACCCCGTTAGCTACTGCAATGCTAAGATAAAGTAGGATTCGGTACAAGTCGAGTAGTTGGAACTACTCGCGAGCATAGGCTAGAGGCACTCGACTCGGGTAGTGATAGCACATGAAACACATGGCAAGAAAATGAGACCAAGCGGAGGGTAAGGGCAGCAGGACTTTGAGGCCTGTGTGCTGTAGCTCCGCTTGTGTCGATTGAGGACCGAGCCGTGTGCGGGCCTGTTGAACAAGCTAGAACAGTACCGAAGACCTACCGGCTATATGGGAACCGGGAAACTGATGTAACTCGGGTAGCTGGGTATTGAGGCATTGCCCGTCGTTCAGAGGGTAGGTTGAGAGCTTGAGGTGTAAATCGGCTGGCGGCACTGAGATGCGCGTGCAGAGACCTCTTGCTCGGGACGATAGGACCGGTTCAATATTTGGCTGACGGGTGAAAGGTAGTTGCGTACGGCGTCCGTGATGGTTGTTGTAGGCCACATCGAGTACGGGCGTACGTGACGGGTTGTTCGGGTAACCCTGCAGGTGTAAATCGATTATAATCGCCGTCCCTCGCGGTCAGTGAGTACCACTCGTTCACTGTACCGTGACGTAGAAAGAATAGGCTAGTTACATGTTAAAATGTTGCTGACTGAAAGATGGACTTGATTGCTAATGACTTGCTGTATTGTAGAGCTAACTAAAGTTCATTTCAACTTTGGGAAAAGTACATGAGAGAAATGCGTTTCTTGTTTGATTGCGGCTCTCTCATGTACCTTAGTGTAAGGTTCTCCACAACCTGCTGCTAAAACTTGAAAGTAAGGTTCTACTAATTAGGCGAGTCCTTGCAAATGATTTTTACCTCATGTAACCCATCATCCCTCATGTAGAAGTTCCATGTTTAGGTGAGACGGGTCAGACTTGCTGATCCTTCATGCTCACTGCTTGTGTTTGAAGCTTTTGCAGGGTTCTAAGAGGAAGGGACTGCCGAAGAGGAGACGGAACCCCAGGAGGGGAACCCCGTCGAGTGGGAGCCGTGCACGCCACAGAGTTAGTGTGCGTGTGTGCTAGCAAGGACACGTTCGAGGGCTGAACGTGGACTTGATGCATAGTCTACGCCGTGAGTGTAGACTAAACTTATTTTGATGTAAACATGTTCATAAACCCGTTTATGTAATAAAATTCCGCTTCCGCTTTGTACCTTTGATGTGTATTATCCGGTGCTGTGCAACGCAGCACCCCTCAGCGTGATCCTTGCTTGACAAGACCGTGGGGTCGTGTCATCAACAGTCCCAAAAACCAAACCATAACCAACCAATAACCAAACCATCCCAAAACCATCCCAACTAATCATGTGAGTTGTCCAGGCACTCGTGACCATAAGCTCGGCTATCATGATAGTTTTAAGAACTCTGCAGAGTTTGTACCTCTTTACCCACAAGTTTGTGATTTCGTCACCCGTCGGCGACTGCAGAACCTCTATTATACCAGTACACAACCGTCGGTGTATGGTCAAGAGATCACAAAATAGCCTTTACAAAGGGGCTACTAGATGTATGGACTCACTATGGTTTCACCGGCAGGCTAGAATCTCTAATTCTCCCACCCACGAGCCCCCTCTTGTGCCATGCAGTTGGCAGTCCTCACTCGACTCTCATTCCCCGCGCCTTCCGTGGTCCATAACAATCTAGTAACTTACCTAATTACTCAGCTAAGCCGCACCCATACTTGGCCTTGTGGTGGCACTGTTATCCTGGCATGGCTGGCATGAACCGGTCCTTTGATCTACGGCAAGTAAACCACCATCTCATTCTACCTCATTCACAAACCCAGGCTTGCCTAGATCTCCCTCCGATTCACGTTCATTAACAACATCAATTTCTCATTATTCTTACGAGTGCAGTTAGCTAGACACATCTATCTCGCTTCCCATATCCCATGGACTCAGCGAAGCATAAAAGCAAAAACCATACCCGACTCATAAACTTTCCTGGATCTCGAAACCTTGTTGTTGCAGCTCGTCGTAGACAGCTCCGTAAGTTTTTCCTTCTATACGCAATCACGCACATACAAGATTCTCAGCAATCAATACCATGCACAAACTCTACTTTAAGATGCAATGATGCATATGCATGTTAATCCTATGATACAGTTTAGTTTGTACGTGTTCTTGCATGGTTTGCATGTTTTACTGGGTTTTATGATGAACAGAGGTGTTGGGATCAAATGTGGACGTGGCGATGATCTTGTCTGTAGATCAAACCTATCAACACGTGATTTGTCCACGAAAAAGCTTCTGTTCGAAAAGAATCGAAGAACAGATGCAAAGAAAATATGATGATGTCGTAAGGTGGTATTAGAAACCTACCTTACTCTCTGTGGGTCCTCCCTCCTAGCAAAACAGATCGTCGGCGCTCCTCCGGCGATAGCAATTGTGATCCAGGCTCATCGGCGGTCTCTCCGGCGGTTGTACTTCGGCGAAGGGGTTTACTCGGCGAGCTGGGGGCTAGGGATCTAAGTTGTCGGCTCAGGAGGTGGAAAAGAAGTACGTGGTTGCGACCAAAGGTTTTCGGTTCTATTTATAATCGGGAAGAGAAGAGTCTTAATCTGATTGGATTTCGATTAAGAGTCCTATTCAAATTGTTTTTGAATCTTAACAACTTATCTTAAATTGATTCGGTGTGGTAACATTGTGGAAATCATGTCAGTTTCATCAGTACCGGGGATTCCAATGCGTACAGAAGAAAAACCGCTTCAGAATTGCGTCCTTACGCGGTGATGAGCTCCGGAGGCTCCACGTGTCCTGCAGGAACCTGGGCTCCCCTTTCCGCAGAGGCGAGCTCCGGTTGTGCTGAGTGTCAGGTGGGCGAGACCTCCCTCTTCCTCAGAGGTGAGCTCCGCGTGCGTCACGCGTCCTGACGGGCGGGACCTCCCTCTCCCTCAGAGGCGAGCTCCGCGTGCGCCACATGTCTGGTGGGTCGGGACCTCCCCTCTAAACAGAGACGAGCTCCGCGAATGCCACGTGTCAGTTCTGGATCTCCCCCTCTCTTCGGAGGCGGCTCCGAGTGTGCCATGTCTCAATTCCGTTCCTCCCATCTCTTCGCGTGTGAGCTCCGATAGTGCCACATGTCAAGTAGCACCGGACTTCCTTTCTTCTCAGAGACGAGCTCCGAGGTCGACACGTGTCCAACAGTGACGGACCTCCCGGAGATGAGCTCCGGAGGTGACACGTGTCCAATATGACCGGACCTCTCGGAAGTGTGCTCCGAGAGAGACACGTGTCTAGCGGGGCCAGACCTCTCATAGGTGAGCTATGAGAGTGACATGTGTCCCGCGCGGCTGGTCCTCTCTTTTCCGCTGTGACTAGCTCCGGTGACGACACGTGTCCTGTGGGACTGGCCTCGCTCCTTCCGCAGAGGCTAGCTCCGGGGGGCAACACGTGTCCCACGGGGTTGGACCTCCCCCATTGCAGGGATGAGTCCCGAGCCTACCACGTAGCCAGCTTAGCGGCGGACCTCTCCCCCTTTGCGGAGATGAGCTCCGAACGCTCCATGCGGCCAGCAGCCGCGGGAATTGTCTTCAGCGCTCTGTGTGAACTGGATTTTGCTCATTTTGGCTATCTTTTTTATTCTTTCTCCATTTCATCTTATTTTAAAAATGTTTTTTCTACATGAAACATGAATACATGCAGAAATCAAAAATGAGGGTGTCACTAATCTACCCCCCCTTAAATTGAATCTCGCCCTCGAGATTCGTTAGTAGAGAATAGATGAGGGAATTCTATCTTGATATCTTCTTCACGCTCCCATGTGGCTTCAGCTTCTGTGTGATGGCTCCATTGTACCTTGCGCCATCGGATCACTTTGTTCCTCGTGACCCTCTCTTTTCCGTACAAAATTCGGACAGGGTGCTCTGCATAGGTCAGATCCTCTTGAAGTTTAAGCTCTTCCATTGGTACTTGCTCTTTCGGTACTCTCAAGCACTTCTTGAGCTGGGATACATGAAACATGTCATGTACGTCGGAGAGGTGCGTTCGGAGCTCTAGTTGATAGGCTACTTCTCCTCGCTTGTCCAAAATCTTAAATGGCCCGATCTAGCGAGGTGTTAGCTTGCCTTTGACGTTGAAACGTCGTTGGCCACAGATAGGCGATACCTTAAGGTATACGAAGTCTCCTACTTCGAAAGTCAACTTCCTTCGCCTATTGTCTGCATAGCCCTTATGGCGTGACTGAGCGGCCTTCAAGTTCTCCCATATTGTTTGGACTTGCTTCGTAGCCTCTTGCAACACTTCCGGTCTAAACACTTGGTTCTCTCCGGTTTCGTTCGAAAACAACAACGTTCTACACCTTCTACCGTACAATGCTTCGAAAGGTGACATTTTCAATCTAGCTTGATAGCTGTTGTTATAGGAGAATTCAGCGTATGGTAAACTCCTATCCCAACTATGCCCATGTTTCAAGGCGCAAGTTCTCAACCTGTCCTCCAAAATTTGGTTTGTTCTTTCTGTTTGTCCATCAGTCTGCGGATGGTAGACGGAGCTAAAATCCAATCGTGTACCCATAGCTTTCTGCAGCTTCCTCAAAAACCTAGAGGTAAACTGAGAACCCCGATCTGAGACTATCCTCTTCGGGACTCCATGGCGGCACACGATTTGCTCCATGTACAGCTCGGCTAGATCTGCCACGCGGTATGTGATTTTAACAGGAAGAAAATGAGCTGTTTTCATCAATCGGTCCCACGATAACCCAGATGGAGTCGTAACCTGACCAAGTACGTGGTAATCCGATGATGAAATCCATACTGATGTCTTCCCACTTCCACTCGGGTACCTTCAAGGGTTGCAACAATCCAGCGGGTCTTGATGTTCGGCCTTCACCCGTTGGCCTGTGTCGCATAGGGCAACATACTCGGCTATGTCCCTCTTCATACCATCCCACCAGTAACAAGTTTTCAAGTCCTTGTACATCCTTGTACATCTGGGATGTATGGAATAAAGTGAGTCGTGTGCCTCTTTTAATATCGTGTCGAGGATGTGCTTCACGTTAGGCACAAAATCCTTTTTCCTAGCCAAAGCGTACCCTTCTCGTCTTTCTTGAAGTCCTTCTCTATTCCTTGTCAAATCCTTTGCTTTATCTCTTTGATCTCCTCATCTGTAGCTTGGACATCTCTTATCTCTTGTTCCAGTGAAGAGTGGAGTTCCATTACTTCCATCTCGTTCAAGAACCCGAGATGTAACCATTTGAACTCCTTACGTAGCTCGGGTGGTAGCTCCCGAACCATGAGATGGTGACATGCTCCCTTTCGGCTCAATGAATCAGCTACTACATTGGCCTTTCTGGGGTGGTAGTTGATTCCAACATCATAATCCTTGATAAGTTCCAACCATCGATGTTGCCTCAAATTCAAATCTGTTTTGGTGAATATGTAAGTGAGGCTTTTATGATCTGTATAGATCTGACATCGATAACCATGGATATAATGTCTGCAAATCTTTAATGTATGCACCACGGCTGCGAGTTCCAAATCATGTGTAGAGTAATTAAGCTCGTGCTTCTTCAATTGTCATGAGGCATGGGCTACCACTTGTCCTTCTTGCATGAGCACACATCCAAGCCCTTGTCTGGATGCATCACAATATATGTCAAAGCTCTTGCTCACGTCCGGCAATACCAGAACCGATGTTGTGGTTAGCCTTTTCTTGAGCTCCTCAAAGCTTCCTTGGCACGCTGGGGTCCATTGGAAGGCTTTTCCCTTCGTTAGCAACTCCATCATAGGCTTTGCTATCTTAGAGAAGTCCTTGATGAACCGGTGGTAGTATCCGGCCATCCCAAGAAAACTCCGAATATCCCTCACGTTTTGCGGTTGGTTCCACTTTAGAACATCTCCCACTTTTCCGGGATCAACCGATACTGCTTCCTCGGAGATGATGTGGCCTAGGAACGATATCTCCTTTAGTCAAAATTGACATTTGCTGAACTTGGCATACAATTGATGCTCTCGCAGCTTTGGCAATGTCAATCTCAAATGTTCTTCGTGTTCCTCCTCGCTTTTCGAATACACCGTGATGTCGTCAATGAAAACCACGACGAACTTATCCAAGTACTTGTGATGCCCTCAATTCTGTGGAAAAACTACGGAACCGAGAACTGATGCATATGTGTGCCCAGGATGTTCGTCACACATACACATATGATCCACAAACTGAATTCAGAATATATATTCCCACGAATAACATAGTTTATTACAATGTCTCATGAGTCTTGGACTCATGCTCACAGCGGAAGTCTTAATTTTATGCAGCGGAAGTCTTTATTCTAATGCGGAAGCAATCTAACTAATGCGGAAGCAAATCTAAGCAGAAGTGGCTCCATCTCTACTCCCTCCACAGGCAAGGTTGAGAACAGATTACGCGCCTAATGCTCCACTTGGTCTCCATAGAAATCTCCTTCTGCTGCTGATGATGAAATAATAATGCAAGTTTGAGTACAATGATGTACTCAGCAAGTGCGGGAAAACATGATATGTAGCTCATAACAAGGTAGGTATAAATGGTATATTGCAGAAAGCAAAGTTATTTGTCAAAACCATAATAAAACAGCAGCTAAACCTTTAGGTGAATGTAATCCCAGCATGTATTAAATTACCAACATACCTCCATCACTTTCCATATTCCACCCGAACATTAACCAACTTTATTCTTGCTCACGAATACCTCCTCGTATTCGCTACCATCTAACGAATACCATCTCGTATTCGCTACCATCTCATCTCATAAATAACTTCGTCTCACACCGAGACCAATCTAGTTGCCATGACCCAACAGTCATGCAACCCATCTTATCACCCAGACTCAACAGTCCAAAAAACCAAAACCATAATCAAAACCATAACCAAGAACCATAACCAAGAACCATCCCAACTAATCATGGCAGTTGGCCAGGCGCTCGTGACCGTAAGCTCGGTTATCATGATAGTTTTAAGAGCTCTGCAGAGTTTGTACAACTTTACCCACAAGTTTGTTATTTCGTCACCCGTCGGCAACTGCAGAACCTCCATTATACCAGTACACAACCGTTGGTGTATGGCCAAGAGATCACAAAATAGCCTTTACAAAGGGGCTACTAGATGTATGGACTCACTAAGATTTCACCGGCAGGCTAGAACCTCCAATTCTCCCACCCACGGGCCCCCTCTTATGCCATGCAGTTTCCAGGGCAGTCCTCACTCGACTCCCATTCCCCGCGCCTTCCACAGTCCATAACAATCTAGCAACTTACCTAATTAGTCAGCTAAGCCGCACCCATACTTGGCCTTGTAGTGGCACTGTTATCCTGGCATGTGCATGCATGAACCGGTCCTTAGATCTACGGCAAGTAAACCACCATCTCATGCTACCTCATTCACAAACCCAGTCTTGCCTAGATCTCCCTCCGATCCATGTTCATTAACAACATCAGTTTTCTTATTATCATTATAGTGCAGTTAGCTAGACACATCTATCTCGCTTCCCAATCCCATGGACTCAGCGAAGCATAAAGCAAAAACCATACCCGACTCATAAACTTCCTTGGCGACAAGGGTGGTTTAACCAAAACTTGTAATCTCCTATAAAAGGGTTTCCCGTCATGTTTGACTCAGCACACACGTTTTCGCAAAACAAAACAGTTTTTCCCAAAACATAGGATCAATAAGGTCAAGGAGCACTTGCCTTGTTCTTGCGGTTCCGGTTGCTCTTGGATCTCGAAACCTTGTTGTTGCAGTTCGTCGCAGACAGCTCCTTGAGCTTGTCCTGCTATACAGGATCACGCACATACAAGATCCACAGTAATGAATATCATGCACAACCTTTAACTAGATGCGATGACGCATATGCATGCTATCCTATGATCAATTTTATTAGATTAGTTTGTACGTGTTCTTTGCATGGCTTGCATGGATTTTATGATGAACAGAGGTGTTCGGATCAAAGGTGGACGTGGCGATGATCTTGTCTTTAGATCAACCTGATCATCAAGTGATCTGTCCATGAGAAAGCTTCTGTTCGAAAGGAATCAACGAACAGATGCAAGGAAAACATGGCAATGTCGCAAGGTGATATTGGAGACCTACCTTACGTTCTTCTCAGTCTCGAGGTCCTCCTCCGATAGATTGTTGGGGCTCTCTTCCGGCGAGTTAGGGCTAGGGCTCTAAGTCGTCGACTCAGGAGTTAGAAAAGAAGTTTGTGGTTTCAGCCAGAGGTTTTGGGTTCTATTAATAATCGGGAAAACAAGAGTCCAAATCTGATTGGACTTCGAATAAAAGTTCTATTCAGATTTTCATTGAATCTTACCATCTTATCTTTAGTCGATTTGGTGTGGTATCATTGTGGAATTCAGGTCGGTTTCTGTTCCGGTACTTCTATGCGTACAGAATCCAAAAAACCACTCCAAAACTCGTTACCTCCTCGGTGATGAGCTCCAGAAGCTCCACGTGTCCACCGGGTCCTGGTCTCTCCCTTTTCGCAGGGACGAGCTCCGGTTGTGCCGCGTGTCAAGCGAGCAAGACCTCCTTCTCCTTCGGAGATGGGCTCCGCGCATGCTACGTGTCAGTGCCGGACCTTCCCTCTCTCGGAGGTGGCTCCGGGTGTGCCACGTGTCCTAACAGCGCCAGACTTCCTTTCCTCTCAGAGACGAGCTCCGAGGTTAACACGTGTCCAATAGTGATGGACCTCCCGGAGATAAGCTCCGAGGGCGACACGTGTCCAATAGAACCGGACCTCTCGGAGGTGAGCTCCGAGATCGACACGTATCCCGCACGACTGGTTCTCTGATTTCCGCGGTGACTAGCTCGAAAGGTGACATGTGTCCTGTAAAAATGCCTTTGCTTCTTCCGCAGAGGCTAGCTCTGGGGCAACATGTGTCCCCCAGGGTCGGACCTCTCCCCCTTTGTGGAGATGAGCCCCGAGCCTGCCACGTAGCCAGTTAGCGGCGGACCTCTCCCCACTTTGCAAGGATGAGCTCCGGACACGCCACGTGGCCAGCAGGCCGCGGAAATTGTCTTTGGTTCTTTCTGGAAACTGGATTTGGCTCTTATTGGCTATCCTTTTGATGGTGTTCCTACTTATCTTAAAATGTTTTCTCTTCATAAAACATGAATATATGCTGAAACCAAAAATGAGGGTGTCACAAATCTACCCCCCTTAAATTGAATCTCGCCATCGAGATTCGTTAGTAGAGAACAGATGGGGAAATTCTGTCTTGATGTCTTCTTCACGCTCCCACGTGGCTTTTGCTTCGGTGTGATGGCTCCATTGTACCTTGCACCATCGGATCACTTTGTTCCTGGTGACCCTTTCTTTTACGTCCGAAATTCGGACAGGGTGCTCCGCATAAGTCAGGTCCTCTTGAAGTTCATGCTCTTCCATTGGTATTTGCTCCTCTCATGTTCTCAAGCACTTCTTGAGCTGGGATACATGAAACATGTAATGTACGTCGGAGAGGTGCGTTGGGAGCTCTAGTTGATAGGCTACTTCTCCTCGCTTGTCCAAAATCTTAAATGGTCCGATGTAGCGAGGTGCTAACTTGCCTTTGACGTTGAAGCGTCGTTGGCCTCGGATAGGCAATGCCTTAAGGTATACGAAGTCTCCTATTTCAAAAGTCAACTTCCTTCGCCTATTGTCCGCATAGCCTTTCTGTCGTGACTGAGCAGCCTTTAAGTTCTCCAGTATTGTTTGGACTTGCTTTTCAGCTTCTTGTAGCACTTCTGGTCCAAACACCTGATTTTCTCCGGTTTCGTTCCAGAACAGCGGTGTTCTACACCGTCTACCATACAATGCTTCGAAGGGCGACATCTTCAAGCTAGCTTGATAGCTGTTGTTATAGGAGAATTCAGCATACGGTAAACTCCTATCCCAACTACGCCCATGTTTCAAGACGCAAGCTCTCAACATGTCCTCCAAAATTTGGTTTGTCCTTTTGGTTTGTCCATCAGTTTGTGGGTGATAGGCGGAGCTAAAATCCAGTCGTGTACCCATAGCTTTCTGCAGCTTCCTCCAGAATCTAGAGGTAAACTGAGAACCTCGATCTTAGACTATCCTCCTCAGGACTCCATGACGGCACACGATCTGCTCCATGTAAACTCGGCTATTTGTGCAACGTTGTACTTGGCCCTTATAGGGAGAAAATGGGCTGTTTTTGTTAATCGGTCCACGATAACCTAGATAGAGTCATAACCCGACTGAGTACGTGGCAATCCGACGATGAAATCCATACGGATGTCCTCCCACTTCCACTCGGGTACCTTCAAGGGTTGCAAAAATCCAGCGGGTCTTTGATGTTCAGCCTTCACCCGTTGGCATGTGTTGCATAGGGCAACATATTCGGCTATATCCCTTTTCATACCATCCCACCAATGACAAGTCTTCAAGTCCTTGTACATTTTGTTACTTCCGGGATGTATGGAATAGGGTGAATCATGTGCCTCTTTCAATATCATGTTGCGGAGGTGCTTCACGTTAGGCACTCAAATCCTATTTCCTAGCCAAAGCGTACCATTCTCATCTTCTTTGAAATCCTCCTCTATTCCTTGTCGGATCCTATCACACCCGGTTTCTCCGAAGAACAACCGAGTGAATATCACATGTATGCCAGGATCATTTTCTCATACATGTGATGACAAATAGTGAAGCATCATTTATTACAAGCCAGGTGTCGAATATAAATATGTCTTACAAAGCATACGTCTCGATGGACGATAATAAGTTCATAACATGTAAATAAACTAGCAGCGGAATATTATTCTTGTGGGCTCCGTCACAGGCGTTGCCCGGGGACTCCATGAACCTAGAAATCTTCTTCGGGTCCAAAGTCTTGATCGTTAAACACCACATCATTCTCTTGACCTGAGCAACAATATAAACCAACAAATATGCAAAGTTGAGTACCGATGGTACTCAGCAAGTGTGGGAAAGTTATGTCATGCATGGCTAGAACAAGGAGAGGTTGAACTCATGGTTGAAGCACTACGCAATTAATACCTATCACCTTAGCTTATTAAGCACCTACATTACTACACAGGTGAAATGGTCCCAATCTCCCATCCCATCATCATAATCAAATAACCATAACATCATTTCCAATGTTAAGATCCCCGCTTAACATCCTCAACTTCCAAAGCCACCATCCATCTAATCATGAATAAGTCCAAGCCGCTCTTGACCGTGAGCACGGCTGTCATGACAGTTTTGACTCTGCAGAGTTTGCACCACTGTACCCACATGTAGTGATTTCATCCCCCGTTGCCGGGTGGACTAAAAGAACCTCCATTATGCCAGTGGCCACGAACCACATTCACACTTCCCAGGTGTGTAGCCAGGAGATCACTACGAAGCCTTTACAAAGGGATTCCCGACGAGCGTGGGCCCACTGAGGTTTCACCTCTAACAGCATACAAGAGGATCCAACCCCGCTGCAGTGGCCCCCTCTTGAGCCTTGCGGTTCATATGGTAGTCCAGCTAACACCCACTCCCCGCACCATCCAACACACCCATACTACGCGGGGATACACCTAATTAATTGGCCAAGCTGCCCCATCTCAGCATGTGGTTGGCACGGTAAAGCCAGGTTACATGCTCCATGAACCGGTCCTTAGGATCCAGGCAAGTACTAAACACAAACCTGAGTCGCGTGCACCCAGCACCAACCAAATCATCCAACTTGCCTTGATCCCTACCTCTACATAACTCAGAATATCTCATTCAAGAGTATGGTAAATAAACTGATGATCTCATATCCCAATTATCCCATTCTAAGCATGGCTAAGCATGTCAATAAATGATATGATAAAATAAATCCCAACCCCAAGCTACAAGGAAACAAGATATTGCAATTCTAGGGAAACTTCCTAGCATGGGTTTCATATTTCAATTGACAATGCAAATAATTCTATCTACATATCCTAGCATAGAATCAAAGTCGTCAAGGACACTTGCCTTCTTCTTGCTGCTCTGAGAATGGAAAGTCTTGGTCTTGGAAGGGAAGAACTTGCTCTGGGGCAGGTTCTATTCATGCCAACACACATAACAAAAAAAACAATAATCCATAAGACATAGTTCACACTTTCACTTCATACAACCACACATTCACATTATGTAAGTCATTCACATTTCTAAGTGTTGTGGTTACTCTATGTGTGTTGATTTTTGGCTTACATGCACTTTTAAACATGTGCATATGATTTCTAACTTCAAATGGGTTTTCAGATCCTCTACCAAATCCTAAACTGAAATCTTTGGATTTGGAAACTTAATTTATCATTTTCTAGTTTTGCATACCTAGTTGCTATATTCTCAGATTTATTTCCTATGCCTAAATGTGAACTTTATTATGAAAATAGTAAGACACCACATCTAAACAGAATAGGTTCTGATATAAAATATTAAATAATGTATTTTTGAACTTCTCCTCTGATGTGAACTAATTTAAATCTATTTTACCCATTTTCAGAATTATTTATTAGCCTAAAAATGTGTTCCTAGAACTAATAAACATGAACACACCCAAACAGATTTCATTTCAGCATAAAATTTATTTTTTAGTTCATTCTAAAGTTTTCCAAGTGTTAGTAGAGTTTAAACTTGAGTTTACAATGTGTTTGTATTTCCTATTAAATTTAAATCCTAGTCACACATTCAAATTTCTAAATTAAATATCATATAGGGTTAAAAAGTTAAGTTCACCCTACTACAGGGTCTAATTTATTATTTTAAGAATTTCCAGGGGCCTAACTATGCATAACAGAGGTGTTTTGCTAATTTTTATTAAGTCCAGGGGCTATAACTGATTTTTAATTGAATTTACATGAATTTCTGAAGTTCTAGGGGCTAGATCAGAAGTTTCCGGGGCTAGCTCGTATTTTCCGAGATCCCCAGGGGTTAGCGCGTAAGAATCCATGCCTTTATAACGCGGGGCTGACGTGGACCGTCCGATTTAAAACAGACGGCTGAGATTATAACGTCGAACCGGTACGCGGAGATTTCAATTCTACCGTGCGATTTAAAATAGACGGCGCACAAGCGGCCACGTCGCTCTGACCGAGCGCGGGCGGCGCTGCCCGGCGGCGCGCGGCGGCGGGAGGCGGCGATCTCGCCGGAGAACTTCGGATCTTAATCAATTCTTCCTAAAACTGGGATTTCATAGCATAGATCGGTAGAGGGGAGGTCGGGGATCTCACCTCGGGGTTTTTCTTGAGCTCGAAGGTCCTGGAAGGCGGTCGGCGACGAGGTCCAAGGTGAATTCACGGCGATGCTCGTCGGCGCTGTGTTTGAAACGCGAACCCCCGAGTTTTCTGCACCTGCGTGATTCCCCGGAGGCGGTGGAACACGATCGGCGTGTTAGATCAGAGAACCCGAGCAAAGATCAAGAGAAAACGGTGATCGGAGCTTCGGTTCTCACCGGGAGGAAAAACAGCCGATTGCGGGTGAAAATCGGGACGATGCCGGTGTTTATATAGCCGGGGAAGGGCGGCGTTCGGTTGTGATCGAGTTTGAGTCGTCCAGAACCGAAATTCGGCTGGGATACGCGGGTATCCGGGGTGGTTTCGATTCGGGAGAGAGAGAAGTCCCGGGCTCGGCCGAGCGCGCGCGCGAGGAGGAAGAAGACTGTGGGCCCCACATGGCAGTGAAAGGAAAACGGGGCGCTTGCTGCGGGCTGGCGCGGGGGTGTGGTGGGCCGGCTGGTGGGTTTCGGCCCACTGGCCGGGGGGTTTGTTTTTTCTTTTTCTTTTTCTTTTCTGTTTTGAGTTTAATTTGAATTTCTGCACCACATGCAATACGTCCAAAAAATTTTAAATTCCCCTCTTAACAAGTTTTGGGGTGTTACAGATCCTCTCCTTGATCTCCTTGATCTCCTCATCCGTTACTTGGCCATCTCTTATCTCTTGCTCCAATGAGGAGTGATCTCCATTACTTCCATGTTATTCAAGAATCCGAGGTGTAACCGTTCGAACTCCTTACGTAGTTCGGGTGGTAGCTCCCAAATCGTGAGTTGATGACATGCTCCCTTCTGGCTCAATGCATCAGCTACTACATTGGCCTTCCCAGGGTGGTAGTTGATTCCAACATCGTAATCCTTGATGAGTTCCAACCATCGACTTTGGCTCAAATTCAAATCCGTTTGTGTAAATCTGTACTTGAGGCTGTTATGATCTGTATAGATCTCACATCGATGACCAAGGATATAATGTCTCCAATTCTTCAATGCATGCACTACTGCTGCTAGCTCCAAGTCATGTGTGGGATAATTAAGCTTGTGCTTCTTTAATTGTCGTGTGGCATAGGCTACCACTTGTCCTTCTTGCATGAGCACACATCCGAGCCCCTGTCTGGATGCGTCACAATATATGTCAAAGCTCTTACTTACGTCCGGCAATACCAAAACCGGTGCTGTGGTTTGCCTTTTCTTGAGTTCCTCAAAACTTCCTTGGCATGCTGGTGTCCATTGGAAGACTTTTCCCTTTGTTACCAACTCCATCATAGGCTTTGCTATCTTAGAGAAGTCTTTAATGAAGCGTCGATAGTATCCAGCCATCCCAAGAAAACTACGAATATCCCTCACGCTTTGCGGTTGGTCCCACTTCAGAACATCTCTCACTTTTCCGGGATCAACCGATACCCCTTGGAGATAATGTGGCCTAGGAACGATATTTCCTTTAGCCAAAATTGACACTTGTAAAGCTTGGCATACAATTGATGCTCGCGCATTTTCTGCAAGGTCAATCTCAAATGTTCATCATGCTCATCCTCGCTCTTTGAATACACCATAATGTCGTCGATGAAAACCACGACAAACTTATCCAAGTACTCCATGAAAACCTTGTTCATGAGGTACATTGTGACACCCTCATCTCTGGTGTCAGCATATGTTCATGTTTTATGAAGAGAAAACATTTTAAGAAAAGTAGGAACAGAGAAAAATATCAAAAGGATAGCCAATAAGAGCCGAATCCAGCTCTCAGAGAGCGTCGAAGACAACTTCCGCGGCCCGCTGGCCACGTGGCGTGTTCGGAGCTCATCCCTGCAAAGTGGGGAGAGGTCCGCCGCTAAAGTAGGCTACGTGGCAGGCTCGGGGCTCATCTCCGCAAAAGGGGAGAGGTCTGACCCTATGGGACACGTGTTGCCCCCGGAGCTTGTCACCATGGAAATCAGAGGACTGGTCGCGCGGGGGTGTCGATCTCGCAGCTCACCTCCGAGAGGTCCGGTTCTATCAAACACGTGTCACCTCCGGAGCTTATCTCTAGGAGGCCCGTCACTGTTGGACACGTGTTAACCTCGGAGCTCGTCTCTGAGGAAAGAAGAGAGGAAAGGTCCGGCACTGACACGTGGCATGCGCGGAGCCACCTCCGAGTAAGAGAGGAGGTCCCGACCACCAGGACACGTGGCACACGCGGAGATCACCTCCGAAGGAGAGGGAAGTCTTGCTCACTTGACACGCGGCACAACCGGAGCCCGTCTCTGCGGAAAAGGAGAGACCAGGCCCGATGGACACGTGGAGACTTCGGAGCTCATCACTGAGGAGGTTATGAGTTCTAGGGACTGTTTTTGGATTCTGTACGCGAAGAAATACCGGAACAGAAGCCGACCTGAATTCCACGATGATACCGCACCAAATCAACTAAAGATAAGTTGCAAGATCCAAACAGGACTCATATTCGGGATACAATCAGATTAGGACTCTTCTCTTTTCGATTGTAAATAGAACCCAGAACCCCTGGCCAAAACCACAAACTTCTTTTCCAACTCCTGAGCCGACGACTTAGAGCCCTAGCCCCAACTCGCCGAGAAAGCCATCGCCGGAGCGCGGGAAGGGAGATCGCCGGAGGAAAGCCCAACGATCTGAGGAGGACCTCGAGACAGAGAAGAATGTAAGGTAGGTCTCCAATACCACCTTACGACATCGTCGTGTTTTCTTTGCATCCGTTCTTTGATTCCTTTCGAACAGAAGCCTTCTCGTGGACAGATCACTTGATGATCAGGTTGACCTAAGAGACAAGATCATCGCCACGTCCACCTTTGATCCAAACACCCCTGTTCATCATAAAATCCATGCAAGCCATGCAAGAGCGCGTATAAACCAATCTAATAAAAACTAATCATAGGATAGCTTGCATGTGCATCATCGCATCTAGTTTAAGGTTTTTGCATGATATTGATTGCTGTGAATCTTGTATGCACGTGATCCTACATAGCAGGACAAGCTCAGGGAGCTGTCTACGACGAACTGCAGCAACAAGGTTTTGAGATCCAAGAACAACCGGAACCGCAAGAACAAGGCAAGTGCTCCTTGACCATATTGATCCTATGTTTTGGGTAAAACTGTTTTGTTTTGTGAAAAGGTGTGTGTGCTGAGTCAAACATGATGGGAAACCCTTTTTATAGAAGTTGACTAGTTTTGGTTAAACCACCCTTGTCGCCTGGGAAGTTTATGAGTCGGGTATGGTTTTTGTTTTATGCTTCACTGAGTCCATGGGATTGGGAAGCGAG
Source organism: Neostapfia colusana (assembly GCA_030760725.1). Taxonomy (NCBI): domain Eukaryota; kingdom Viridiplantae; phylum Streptophyta; class Magnoliopsida; order Poales; family Poaceae; genus Neostapfia; species Neostapfia colusana. Next base: position 22,857,434 of record JASWHV010000010.1, read on the forward strand.
ATAGATGTGTCTAGCTAACTGCACTCGTAATGATATGAGAAACTGATGATGTTAATAAACATGGATCGTAGGGAGATCTAGGCAAGACTGGGTTTAGGAATGAGGTAGCATGAGATGGTGGTTTACTTGCCGTAGATCTAAGGACCGGTTCATGCATGCACATGCCTGGATAACAGTGCCACCACAAGGCCAAGTATGGGTGCGGCTTAGCTGAGTAATTAGGTAAGTTGCTAGAGTGTTATGGACTGTGGAAGGCGCGGGGAATAGGAGTCGAGGAGGACTGCCCTGGGAACTGCATGGCACAAGAGGGGGGCCGTGGGTGGGAGAATTAGAGATTCTAGCCTGCCGGTGAAACCTTAGTGAGTCCATACATCTAGTAACCCCTTTGTAAAGGCTATTTTGTGATCTCTTGACCATACACCGACGGTTGTGTACTGGTATAATGGAGGTTCTGCAGTCGCCGACGGGTGACAAAATCACAAACTTGTGGGTAAAGAGGTGCAAACTCTGCAGAGTCTAAAACTACCATGATAGCCGAGCTTACGGTCACGAGCACCTGGCTAAACTGCCATGATTAATTGGGATGGTTATTGGGATGGTTATTGGGATGATTATTGGGATGGTTCTTGGTTATGATTATTGATTATGTTATGGTTTGGTTTGGGACTGTTGAGTCCGGGTGATAAGATGGTTGCATGACTGTTAAGTCATGGTAACGAGATTGGTCTCGGTGTGAGACAAAGTTGTTTATGAGATGAGATGGTAGCGAATACGTGAAGGTATTCGTGAGATGGTAGCGAATACGAGGAGGTATTCGTGAGTAAGAATAAGGATGGTTAATGTTCGGATGGAACATGGAAAGCGATGGAGGTATGTTGGTAAATTTTTTTTATGCATGCTGGGATTACATTCATCTAAAGTTAAGTTGCTGTTTTATCATGGTTTTATAAATCTGCTTTTATGCAAATGAGCCTTTTTATACCTACCTTGTTATGAGCTGCATATCATGTTTTTCCCGCACTTGCTAAGTACATCATTGTACTCAAACTTGCATTATTATTTCATTATCAGCAGCAGGAGAAGCCTACTATGAAGACAAAGTGGAGCATTAAGGCGTGTGATCTGTTCTCAGCCTTGCCTGTGGAGGGTGTAGAGATGGAGCCACTTCTGCTTAGATTTGCTTCCGCATTAGTTAAATCACTTCCGCAATAGAATAAAGACTTCCGCTGCATAGAAATAAGACTTCCGCTGTGAACATGAGTCCAAGACTCATGAGACATTGTAATAAACTCTGTTATTCGTGGTTATATATATTCTGAATTCAGTTTGTGGAATATATGTGCATGTGTGATGAACATCCTGGGCACACATGTGCATTAGTTCTCGGTTCCGTGGTTTTCCACAGAATTTAGGGCGTCACAGATTGGTATCAGAGCCACGGGTTGACAGTAGGTTACACGCCTAGATAGAAACCTCACATTGATATTAGAGCCACGGGTTAACAGTAGGTTACACACCTAAATAGGAATCACAGATTGGTATTGGACACAGATTGGTAGCTAAAGCCACGCTGACCAAAGGAAGCACCCTAGGACGCATAGATTGGATTTAAACCCACCTTGAGATAAGAAACCATCCTTGAATAGGAGTTGTATGAGCCCTTGCAATGATTGTTTGTGATTGTGTGCTTAGTGTGAGTTGTGGGACGTCCCCCAAACGTTGTCCATATCCACACGTAAGAAGAAAAGAGGTATGGGACGCTTTGGCACTTGTTCACATCCTCATATGGGCTAATATATATATAGTTCAACTCACCTTGATGCATATAGTTGAGGGAATCTACCTAACCTTCTAACATTCTATTCTATTTCGGTCTCTCTCACAGATGGTGAGAAGAAACGCCGGTCGAAGGAACGTCCGTGACAACCAAGAAGATGATCATGAGGAAGTCCCTATTAACCCCGGAGCTGGCGACAACAATCTGGAAAGATTGATGGCCATGCAAAACCAGCTTATGCAAACCGTGATCTGAACTTTGGGTCAGTTGCAGACCAACAACAACCCTGTTCCGGCACCACCGCCACCACCACCGCCGGCTCACAACAGACTGGGAGAGTTCATGAGGACTCGACCACCCACCTTTGCTCAAGCGAGTGATCCCATGGAGGCCGACGACTGGTTGAAATCCATGGAGAAGAAGCTTGCCATTGTTCAGTGCAATGACTGAGAGAAGGTTCTCTTTGCATCGCACCAACTTATGGGAGCTGTCGCTGACTGGTGGGATGCCTTATGCAACGCCCATGTCAACCCGGAGACAATCACTTGGACTGAGTTCAAGGAAAGTTTCCGCTCTCATTACATTCCTGCTGGTGTAATGATGCTCAAGAGGCAGGAGTTCAAGGGTCTCCGCCAAGGACAGAAAAGTGTGAATGAGTACCTCAACAAGTTCACGCAACTGTCCCGGTATGCCCCCGAAGATGTCAACTTAGACCAGAGGAAGCAGTACCTGTTCATGAGAGGGTTGAACAATGAGATCCAGGTTCAGCTCCTCAACAATGACTACGTAATCTTCCAGAAGCTGGTTGACAAGGCCATAGTGGTTGAAAACAAGATCCGAGAGATCGAGCGAGAGTGCAAGAGGAAGATGCCATACCAGCCTCAAGGGAGCAACGTACGACCTCGGTACATGCCCCCTGCACCGCAGTATGGATCAACCACTCCTGCATACCGCCCTGGTCAGCCACCACAGCAACAATTCATTGCACCAGCACCTCGCGTTCCCATGCCTCCTGCGCCCCGATCTAACAATGGCGCTCCTATTCAAAACCCCCGCCCCAACGTACCTGCTGCCGTAGGCAACAGGGCATGCTTTGCATGTGGGGAGATAGGACACTTCGCGAACCAGTGCCCGAGGAGAGGCCCTGGACAGCAAGGCAACGTGCCCAAGCAGAACCCGCGACCGAACGGAGGGGACAATCAAGGAAATCGGGGACAGCAGAACTATGCTCGCGGCAACGTGAACCATGTCTCTGCTGAGGAAGCACAACAGGCTGAGGACGTCGTACTTGGTATGTTCCTTGCCAACTCCAACCCAGCCACCATCTTGTTTGATTCTGGAGCATCACATTCCTTCATATCATCCAAATATGTTGACAAACATCATCTACCTGTATCCCACTTAGAATGTGCTATGTTAGTTAATTCTCCCGGAGGAGAAATGAGGACTAATATAGTATGTCCGAAAGTAAACCTTAAAATAAGGGGGGGTAGACTTCCTTATTGTCTTGGACTCCCAAGGGATTGACATAATACTCGGGATGGATTGGTTAAGCAAGCATAACGGGGTAATCCAATGTGCTGAAAGGATCGTGCAGTTGATAAATGAGCATGGCATCCGTGTCGAGTTTGAGTCAGCCCAACAAACCACTGAAAGGGCAAATTTGAACCACGTTGAAGGAGCAACATTGGACAGCATTCCGGTGGTTCAGGAATTTTCGGACGTGTTCCTGGAAGAGCTTCCAGGTATGCCCCCTGATCGGGACATTGAGTTTGCCATTGATTTGGTACCCGGAACTGCACCCATAGCCAAGAGACCCTATAGGATGCCCGTCAATGAACTAGTAGAACTCAAGAAACAAATTCAAGAGCAGTTGGAGAAGGGTTTCATACGTCCAAGCTCGTCACCATGGGGAGATCCTGTGCTCTTCGTAGACAAGAAGGATGGAACCCAAAGGATGTGCGTGGACTATAGATCTCTCAACGAGGTAACAATCAAGAACAAATACCCTCTGCCCCGTATAGAGGACCTGTTCGACCAAATGAAAGGAGCCCGAGTGTTCTCCAAGATTGATCTTCAGTCGGGATACTTCCAGCTAAATATTAAGCCCTCCGATATACCCAAGACAGCTTTTCGAACACAGTACGGTTCGTATGAATATACCGTTATGTCTTTTGGGTTGACCAATGCACCCGCATACTTCATGTACCTTATGAACAAGGTTTTCATGGAGTACATGGACAAGTTCGTCGTGGTTTTCATCGACGACATTATGGTGTATTCAAAAAGTAAGGAGGAGCATGAAGAACATTTGAAATTGACCTTGCAGAAATTGCGTGAGCATCAATTGTATGCCAAGCTTAACAAGTGTCAATTTCGGCTAAAGGAAATATCTTTCCTAGGCCACATTATCTCCAAGGATGGGGTATCGGTTGATCCCAGAAAAGTAAGAGATGTTCTGAAGTGGGACCAGCCGCAGAGCGTGAGGGATATTCGGAGTTTTCTTGGGATGGCTGGATACTATCGATGCTTCATTAAAGACTTCTCTAAAATAGCAAAGCCTATGACGGAGTTGCTAATGAATGGAAAAGTCTTCCAATGGACACCAGCCTGCCAAGGAAGTTTTGAGGAGCTGAAGAAAAGGCTAACCACAGCACCAGTTCTGGTATTGCCAGACGTAAGCAAGAGCTATGACATATATTGTGACGCATCCAGACAAGGGCTCGGATGTGTGCTCATGCAGGAAGGACAAGTGGTAGCCTATGCCTCACGACAATTAAAGAAGCACGAGCTTAATTATCCTACACACGACTTGGAGCTAGCAGCAGTGGTGCATGCATTGAAGATTTGGAGACATTATATCCTTGGTCATCGATGTGAGATCTATACGGATCATAAAAGCCTCAAGTACATATTTACACAAACGGACTTGAATTTGAGGCAACGTCGATGGTTAGAACTCATCAAGGATTACGATGTTGGAATCCACTACCACCCCGGGAAGGCCAATGTAGTAGCGGATGCATTGAGCCGAAAGGGAGCATGCCACCAACTCACGGTTCGGGAGCTACCACCCGAACTACGCAAGGAGTTCGAATGGTTACACCTCAGATTCTTGAACAACATGGAAATAATGGAGATCCACTCCTCATTGGAGCAAGAAATAAGAGATGGCCAAGCAACAGATGAAGAGATCAAGGAGATCAGGGAAAGAATCCGACAAGGAATAGAGAAGGATTTCAAGGAAGATGAAAAGGGTACGCTTTGGCTAGGAAAAAGGATTTGTGTGCCTAACATGAAACACCTCCGCGACATGATATTGAAGGAGGCACATGATTCACCCTATTCTATACTACCCGGAAGTACCAAAATGTACAAGGACTTGAAAACTTGTTATTGGTGGGATGGTATGAAGAGGGATATAGCCGAATACATTGCCCTATGCGACACATGCCAATGGGTGAAGGCCGAACATCAAAAACCCGCTAGATTGTTGCAACATTTGAAGGTACCCGAACGGAAGTGGGAGGACATCAGTATGGATTTTATCGTCAGATTGCCACGTACTCAGTCGGGTTACGACTGCATCTGGGTTATCGTGGACCGATTGACAAAAACCGCCCATTTTCTCCCCGTAAGGGCCAATTACAACGTTCCACAATGAGCCGAGTTGTACATGGAGCAGATCGTGTGCCATCATGGAGTTCCGAGGAGGATAGTCTCAGATTGAGGTTCTCAGTTTACCTCTAGATTCTGGAGGAAGCTGCAGAAAGCCATGGGTACACGACTGGATTTTAGCTCCGCCTATCACCCACAAACTGATGGACAAACCGAAAGGACAAACCAAATTTTGGAAGACATGTTGAGAGCTTGCGCCTTGAAACATGGGCGTAGTTGGAATAGGAGTTTACCGTATGCCGAATTCTCCTATAAAAACAGCTATCAAGCTAGCTTGAAGATGTTGCCTTTCGAAGCATTATATGGCAGACGGTGTAGAACGCCACTGTTTTGGAACGAGACCTGAGAGAACCAGGTGTTTGGACCCAAAGTGCTACAAGAAGCTGAAAAGCAAGTCCAAACGGTACGGGAGAACTTAAAGGCTGCTCAGTCATGACAGAAAGGCTATGCGGACAATAGGCGAAGGAAGTTGACCTTCAAAGTAGGAGACTTCGTATACCTTAAGGTATCGCCTATCCGAAGCCAATGACGTTTCAACGTCAAAGGCAAGCTAGCACCTCGCTACATCAGACCATTTAAGATTTTGGACAAGCGAGGAGAAGTAGCCTATCAACTAGAGCTCCCAACCCACCTCTCCGACGTACATGACGTGTTTCATGTATCCCAGCTCAAGAAGTGCTTGAGAGCACTAGAGGAGCAAGTATCAATGGGAGAACTTGAACTTAAAGAGGAACACCCAGCTCAAGAAGATGCGGAACACCCTGTCCAAATCTTGGACGTAAAGGAAAGGGTCACCCGGAACAAGGTGATTCGATGGTGCAAGGTACAATGGAGCCATCACACAGAGCTGAAGCCACATGGGAGCGTGAAGAGAATATCAAGGCAGAATTTCCCCATCTATTCTCTACTAACGAATCTCGAGGGCGAGATTCTATTTAAGGGGGGTAGATTTGTGATACCCTCATCTCTGGTGTCAGCATATGTTCATGTTTTATGAAGAGAAAACATTTTAAGAAAAGTAGGAACGGAGAAAAATATCAAAAGGATAGCCAATAAGAGCCGAATCCAGCTCTCAGAGAGCGCCGAAGACAATTTCTGTGGCCCGCTGGCCACGTGGCGTGTTCGGAGCTCATCCCTACGAAGTGGGGAGAGGTCCGCCGCTAAAGTAGGCTACGTGGCAGGCTCGGGGCTCATCTCCGCAAAAGGGGAGAGGTCCGACCCTATGGGACACGTGTTGCCGCCGGAGCTAGTCATCATGGAAATCAGAGGACTGGTCGCGCGGGATACGTCTCGATCTCGTAGCTCACCTCCGAGAGGTCCGGTTCTATCAAACACGTGTCACCTCCGGAGCTTATCTCTAGGACGCCCGTCACTGTTGGACACGTGTTAACCTCGTAGCTCGTCTCTGAGGGAAGAAGAGAGGAAAGGTCCGGCACTGACACGTGGCGTGCGCGGAGCCACCTCCGAGTAAGAGAGGAGGTCCCAACCACCAGGACACGTGGCGCATGCGGAGCTCACCTCCGAAGGAGAGGGAAGTCTTGCTCACTTGACACGGGGCACAACCGGAGCCCATCTCTGCGGAAAAGGAGAGACCAGGCCCGATGGACATGTGGAGACTCCGGAGCTCATCACCGAGGAGGTAACGAGTTCTAGGGACGGTTTTTGGATTCTGTACGCGAAGAAATACCGGAACAGAAGCCGACCTGAATTCCACGATGATACCGCACCAAATCAACTAAAGATAAGTTGTAAGATCCAAACAGGACTCATATTCGGGATACAATCAGATTAGGACTCTTCTCTTCCCGATTATAAATAGAACCCAGAACCCCTGGCCGAAACCACAAACTTCTTTTCCAACTCTTGAGCTGACGACTTAGAGCCCTAGCCCCAACTCGCCGAGAAAGCCATCGTCGGAGCGCGGCAAGGGAGATCGCCGGAGGAAAGCCCAACGATCTGAGGAGGACCTCGAGACAGAGAAGAACGTAAGGTAGGTCTCCAATACCACCTTACGACATCGTCGTGTTTTCTTTGCATCCGTTCTTTGATTTCTTTTGAACAGAAGCCTTCTCGTGCACAGATCACTTGATGATCAGGTTGATCTAAGAGACAAGATCATCGCCACGTCCACCTTTGATCCAAACACCCCTGTTCATCATAAAATCCATGCAAGCCATGCAAGAGCACGTACAAACCAATCTAATAAAAACTAATCATAGGATAGCATGCATGTGCATCATCGCATCTAGTTTAAGGTTTGTGCATGATATTGATTGCTGTGAATCTTGTATGCACGTGATCCTACATAGCAGGACAAGCTCAGGGAGCTGTCTACGACGAACTGCAGCAACAAGGTTTTGAGATCCAAGAACAACCGGAACCGCAAGAACAAGGCAAGTGCTCCTTGACCATATTGATCCTATGTTTTGGGTAAAACTGTTTCGTTTTGCGAAAAGGTGTGTGTGCTGAGTCAAACATGATGGGAAACCCTTTTTATAGAAGTTGACTAGTTTTGGTTAAACCACCCTTGTCGCCTGGGAAGTTTATGAGTCGGGTATGGTTTTTGTTTTATGCTTCGCTGAGTCCATGGGATTGGGAAGCGAGATAGATGTGTCTAGCTAACTGCACTCGTAATGATATGAGAAACTGATGATGTTAATAAACATGGATCGGAGGGAGATCTAGCAAGACTGGGTTTGTGAATGAGGTAGCATGAGATGGTGGTTTACTTGCCGTAGATCTAAGGACCGGTTCATGCATGCACATGCCAGGATAACAGTGCCACCACAAGGCCATGTATGGGTGCGGCTTAGCTGAGTAATTAGGTAAGTTGCTAGAGTGTTATGGATTGTGGAAGGCGCGGGGAATGGGAGTCGAGGAGGACTGCCCTGGGAACTGCATGGCACAAGAGGGGGCCTGTGGGTGGGAGAATTGGAGTTTCTAGCCTGCCGGTGAAACCTTAGTGAGTCCATACATCTAGTAACCCCTTCGTAAAGGCTATTTTGTGATCTCTTGACCATACACCGACGGTTGTGTACTGGTATAATGGAGGTTCTGCAGCCGCCGACGGGTGACGAAATCACAAACTTGTGGGTAAAGAGGTGCAAACTCTGCAGAGTCTAAAACTATCATGATAGCCGAGCTTACGGTCATGAGCACCTGGCTAAACTGCCATGATTAGTTGGGATGGTTATTGGGATGATTATTGGGATGGTTCTTGGTTATGATTATTGATTATGTTATGGTTTGGTTTGGGACTGTTGAGTTCGGGTCATAAGATGGTTGCATGACTGTTGAGTCATGGTAACGAGATTGGTCTCGGTGTGAGACAAAGTTGTTTATGAGATGAGTTGGTAGCGAATACGTGAAGGTATTCGTGAGATGGTAGCGAATACGAGGAGGTATTCGTGAGTAAGAATAAGGATGGTTAATGTTCGGATGGGACATGGAAAGCGATGGAGGTATGTTGGTAATTTAATGCATGCTGGGATTACATTCATCTAAAGTTAAGTTGCTGTTTTATCATGGTTTTATAAATCTGCTTTTCTGCAAATGAGCTTTTTTATACCTACCTTGTTATGAGCTGCATATCATGTTTTTCCCGCACTTGCTGAGTACATCATTGTACTCAAACTTGCATTATTATTTCATCATCAGCAGCAGGAGAAGCCTACTATGAAGACCAAGTGGAGCATTAAGGCGTGTGATCTGTTCTCAACCTTGCCTGTGGAGGGTGTAGAGATGGAGCCACTTCTGCTTAGATTTGCTTCCGCATTAGTTAAATCACTTCCGCATTAGAATAAAGACTTCCGCTGCATAGAAATAAGACTTCCGCTGTGAACATGAGTCCAAGACTCATGAGACATTGTAATAAACTCTGTTATTCGTGGTTATATATATTCTGAATTCTGTTTGTGGAATATATGTTTATGTGTGATGAACATCCTGGGCACACATATGCATTAGTTCTCGGTTCCGTGGTTTTCCACAGAATTGAGGGCGTCACATACATGAAGTATGTGGGTGCATTTGTTAATCCAAAAGACATGACGGTATATTCATACGAACCATACCGTGTTCGAAAGTCTGTCTTGGGTATATCAGAGGGCTTAATCTCCAGCTGGAAGTATCCCGACCGAAGATCAATCTTGGAGAACACTTGGGCTCCTTTCATTTGGTCGAATAGGTCTTCTATACGGGGCAGAGGGTATTTGTTCTTGATTGTCACCTCGTTGAGAGACCTATAGTCCACGCACATCCTTTGGGTTCCATCCTTCTTGTCTACGAAGAGCACAGGAGCTCCCCATGGTGACGAGCTTGGACGTATAAAACTATTATCCAGCTGCTCCTGGATTTGCTTCTTAAGTTCTACTAGTTCATTGACTGGCATCCTATAGGGTCTCTTCGCTATGGGTGCAGTTCCGGGTACCAAATCAATGGCAAATTCAATGTCCCGATCAGGGGGCATACCCGGAAGCTCCTCTGGAAACACGTCCGAGAATTCTTGAACCACTGGAGTGCTGTCCAATGTTGTTCCTTTGACGTGGGTCAATATTTCCTTTTCAGTTGTTTGTTGGGCTGACTCAAACTCGACATGAATACCGTGCTCATTTGTCAACTGCACGATTCTTTCAGCACATTGGATTACCCCGTTGTGCTTGCTTAACCAATCCATCCCGAGTATTATGTCAAGCCCTTAGGAATCCAAGACAATGAGGTTGGCGAGGAAGTCGACCCCCCTTATTTTAAGGCTTACCTTAGGACATACTATATTAGTTCTCATCTCTCCTCCGGGAGAATTAACTAACATAGCACATTTTAAGTGTGATATGGGTAGATTATGCTTGGCAACATACTTGGATGATATGAAGGAATGTGATGCTCCAGAATCAAATAAGATGGTGGCCGGGTTGGAGTTGGCAAGGAACATACCAATTACGACGTCTTCAGCCTGTTGTGCTTCCTCAGCAGAGACATGGTTCATGTTGCCGCGAGCATAGTTCTGCTGTCCACAGTTTCCTTGATTGTCCCCTCCGTTCGGTCGCGGGTTCTGCTTGGGCACACTGCCTTGCTGTCCAGGACCTCTCCTTGGGCACTGGTTCGCAAAGTGTCCCAGTTCCCCGCTGGCAAAGCATGCCCTGTTGCCCACGGCAGCAGGTACGTTGGGACGGGGGTTTTGAGCAGGGGCGCCCATGTTGGGACAGGGCGCAGGAGGCAAGGGCACACGAGGTGCTGGTGCAACGGGTCGTTGCTGTGGTGGCTGACCAGGGCGGTATGCAGGAGTGGTCGATCTATACTGTGGTGTGGCTGGGGGCATGTACCGAGGTCATACGTTGCTCCCTTCGGGCTGGTACTGCATCTTCCTCTTGCCCTCTCGCTCGATCTCTCTGATCTTGCTTTCGACCACTATAGCCTTGTCAACCAGCTTCTGGAAGCTCACATAGTCATTGTTGAGGAGCTGAACCTGGATCTCATTGTTCAACCCTCTCATGAACAGGTACTGCTTCCCTTGGTCTGAGTTGACATCTTTGGGGGCATACCGGGACAGTTAAGTGAACTTGTTGAGATATTCATTCACGCTTTTCTGTCCTTGGTGGAGACCTTCAAACTCCTGTCTCTTGAGCATCATTACACCAGCAGGGATGTAATGAGAGCGGAAACTCTCCTTGAACTCAGTCCAAGTGATTGTCCCCGGGTCGACATGGGCGTTGAATAGGGCATTCCACCAGTCAGCGGCAGCTCCCATAAGTTGATGCGACGCAAAAAGAACCTTCTCTCGGTCATTGCACTGAATAATGGCAAGCTTCTTCTCCATGGATTTCAACCAATCATCAGCCTCCATGGGATCACTAGCTTGAACAAAGGTGGGTGGTTGAGTCCTCATGAACTCTCCCAGTCTGTTGCGAGCCGGTGGTGGTGGTGGCAGTGGTGCCGGAACGGGGTTGTTGTTTGCCTGCAACTGACCCAAAGTTTGGATCATGGGTTGCATAAGCTGATTCTGCATGGCCATCAACCGTTCCAGGTTGTTCTCGCCAGCTCCGGGGTTAACAGGAACTTCATCGTGACCATCATCTTGGTTGTCACGGACGTTCCTTCGGCCGGCGTTTCCTCTCACCATCTATGAGAGAGAATCAGAATAGAATAGAAGGTTAGAAGGTTAGGTAGACCCCTTCAACTATATGCATCAAGGTGGGTTGGACTATATATATATATATATATATATATATATATATATATATATATATATATATATATATATATATATATATATATATGTATTAGCCCATATGAGGATGTGGACAAGTGCCAAAGCATATCAGACCTCTTTCTACTTATGTGTGGATATGGGCAACGTTTTGAGACGTCCCACAACTCACACTAAGCACACATTTCACAACAATCATTACGAGGGCTCACACAACTCCTATTCAAGGCTGGTTTTCCTATGTCAACGTAGTTTTAAGGCCAATCTATGCATCCTAGGGTGCTCCCTATGGTTAGCGTGGCTTAGCTACCAATCTGTTATCACACCCGGTTTTTCCGAAGAACAACCAAGTGAATATCACATGTATGCCAGGATCATTTTCTCATACATGTGATGACAAATAGTGAAGCATCATTTATTACAAGCCAGGTGTCAAATATAAATAAGTCTTACATAGCAAATGTCTCGATCGACAATAATAGGTTCATCACAAGTAAATAAACTAGCAGCGGAATATTATTCTCGTGGGCTCCGTCACAGGCGTTGCCCGGGGGACTCCATGAACCTAGAAACCTTCTTCGGGTCCAAAGTCTTGGTCATTATACACCAACTCATTATCTTGACCTGAGCAGCAATATAAACCAACAAAATATGCAAGGTTGAGTACCGATGGTACTCAGCAAGTGTGGGAAAGTTATGTCATGCATGGCTAGAACAAGGGGAGGTTGAACTCATGGTTAAAGCACTACACAATTAATACCTATCACCTTAGCCTATTAAGCACCTACATTACTACACAGGTGAAATGGTCCCAATCTCCCATCCCATCATCATAACCATAACATCATTTCCAATGTTAAGCTCCCCGCTTAACATCCACCACTTCTAAAACCATCAATCCTCTAATCATGAATAAGTCCAAGCCGCTCTTGACCGTGAGCACGGCTGTCATGACAGTTTTGAGTCTGCAGATTGTACCACTGTACCCACATGTAGTGATTTCATCCCCCGTTGCCGGGTGGACTAAAAGAACCTCCATTATGCCAGTGGCTACGAACCACGTTCACACTTCCCAGGTATGTAGCCAGGAGATCACTACGAAGCCTTTACAAAGGGATTCCCGATGAGCGTGGGCCCACTGAGGTTTCACCCCTAACAGCATACAAGAGGCTCCAACCCCGCTGCAGTGGCCCCCTCTTGAGCCTTGCGGTTCATATGGTAGTCCAGCTGACACCTACTCCCCGCACCATCCAACACACCCATACCACGCCGGGGATACACCTAATTAATTGGCCAAGCTTCCCCATCTCAGCATGTGGTTGGCACAGTAAAGCCAGGTTACATGCTCCATGAACCGGTCCTTAGGATCCAGGCAAGTACTAAACACAAACCCGAGTCTCGTGCACCCAGCACACAACCAAAACATCCAACTTGCCTTGATCCCTACCTCTACATAACTCACAATATCTCATTCAAGAGTATGGTACAATAAACTGATGATCTCATATCCTAAATATCCCATTCTAAGCATGGCTAAGCATATGCATAATAATAAATGACATGATAAAAAAATCCCAACCCAAGCTACAAGGAAACAAGGTAATGCAATTCTAGGGAAACTTCCTAGCATTGGTTTCATATTTCAATTGACAATGCAAATAATTCTAGCTACACATCCTAGCATAGGATTAAAGTGGTCAAGGACACTTGCCTCCTTCCTGCTGCTCTTGAAATGGGTAGTCCTGATCTTGGAAAGGAAGAACTTGCTCTGGAGCAGGTTCTACATCATACCATCACACAGAGCAAAAGAAAAATAACAATCCATAAGACATAGTTCACACTTCCACTTCATACAAACCACACATTCACATGTAACAAAGCCATTCACAACTTCTATGTGTTGTGTTTACTCTATGTGTGTTGACCTTTGGCTTACATGCACTTTTAATCATGTGTATATGATTCCTACTTTTGTATTCACATTTATGCTTGCATACTTTATATATGAGTTTCCAATTTAAATAAATTCCTTATATTCAATTACTACACCTTTTAGCTACCAAGTATGCATGAAAGGTATTTTCCTTCTCCATATGTGTCTTCAGAATTTCTACCAACCCTAAACTGAATTCTTTGGATTTTAGAAACTCCATTTATCATTTACTAGTTGCTATATTTTCAGATTTATTTCCTATGCCTAAATGTGAACTTTATTATGAAAATAACAAGACAGATCATCTAAACAGAATAGGTTCTGATCTAAAATATTTAATAATATATTTTTGACCTTTTCCTCTGATGTAAACTATTTTACATTTATTTTCCCTATTTTCAGAACTATTCTTTACTTAAAAATTTGTCCCTATAACTAATAAATATGAATAATAAATTAAACAGATTCATTTCAGCCAAAAATATATTTTTATCTCACTCCAAAGTTTTCTAAGTACTGAGAAAGTTTTTAATTTAAATTTGACAATATGTTTGTCCCACTTTTTAAATTTTAAATACTAGCCACATATTCAATTTCTTAAATTTAATATCAAACAGGGTTAAAAAGGTAAACTTACCCCACTACAGGGTCTATAATATTATTTTAACAATTTTCAGGGGTCTAGCTACACATAACAGAGGAGTTTTCCTAATTTTTATTAAGTCCAGGGGCTAAAACTGATTTTTAAATGAATTTACATGATTTTCTGAAGTTCCAGGGGCTAGATCAGAAGTTTCCGGGGCTAGCTCTTATTTCCCGAGAACCCCAGGGGGTAGCACGTAAGATTTCCAGTCTTTATAACGCGGGGCTGACGTGGACCGTCCGATTTAAAACAGACGGCTGAGATTATAACGTCGAACCGGTACGCGGGGGTTTAAAGTCTACCGTGCGATTTAAAATAGACGGCGCACAAGCGGCCACGTCGCTCTGATCGAGCGCGGGCGGCGTTGCCCGGCGGCGCACGGCGGCGGGAGGCAGCGATCTCGCCGAAGAGTTTCGGATCTTCGGGAATTCTTCCTAGAACTGTGATTTTATGGCATAGAACGGTAGAGGGGAGGTCGGGGATCTCACCTCGGGGGTTTTCTTGAGCTCGGAGGTCCTGGAAGGCGGTCGGCGACGAGGTCCGAGGTGAATTCACGGCAAGGCTCGTCGGCGCTGTGTTTGAACCGCAAACCACCGCGTTCTCTGCACCTGCGAGGTTCCCCAGAGGCGGTGGATCAAGACCAGCGAGTTAGATCGGAATTTCCGAGCGTAGATCGGCCAGAATTCGCCGGAGGTGCTCGGGTTCTCACCGGAGTAAAATCGGCGGATCGCGTGGGAAAAACGGGACAAGGCCGGGGTTTTTATAGACGGGGGAGGGCGGTGGGTTTGTTTAGATCGAGTGGGAGTCCTCCGGAACCAGAATTCAGCCTGAAATCCAGTCGGCTGCGATAGCGCGCGCGAACAGTCCGAGTTTCGGACGATCGGGGGTTAGGGATGACAGGTGGGTCCCACCTGTCTGAGAGAGAGAGAGCGCGGGCGCACGGCTGCGGGCTGGCGCGGAGCAAGGTGGGCCGGCTGGTGGGTTTCGGTCCACTGGACAGTTTTTTTCTGTTTTCTTTTTTCTTTTTCTATTTCTTTTCTGTTTTGAGTTTAAATTGAATTCCAGTTTGAATTTAAATTGTTGCAAAACATGCAACACGTCCAAAAATTTTTAAATTCTCCTCTTAACAAGATTTTGGGGTGTTACATCTGTGTCAGATACAAATCTGTGATTGTATCTAGGTGCGTAATCTACTGTCAACCCGTGGCTCCAATATCGATCTGTGATTTCTATCTAGGCGGGTAACCTACTGTCAACCCGTGGCTCTGATACCAATCTGTGATGCCCTCAATTCTGTGGAAAAACCACGGAACCGAGAACTGATGCATATGTGTGCCCAGGATGTTCATCACACATACACATATGATCCACAAACTGAATTCAGAATATATATTGCCACGCATAACAGAGTTTATTACAATGTCTCATGAGTCTTGGAATCATGCTCACAGCGGAAGTCTTAATTTTATGCAGCGGAAGTCTTTATTCTAATGCGGAAGCAATCTAACTAATGCGGAAGCAAATCTAAGCAGAAGTGGCTACATCTCTACTCCCTCCACAGGCAAGGTTGAGAACAGATTACGTGCCTAATGCTCAACTTGGTCTCCATAGAAATCTCCTTCTGCTGCTGATGACGAAATAATAATGCAATTTTGAGTACAATGATGTACTCAGCAAGTGCGGGAAAACAAGATATGTAGCTCATAACAAGGTAGGTATAAATGATATATTGCAGAAAGCAAAGTTATTTGTCAAAACCATAATAAAACAGCAGCTAAACCTTTAGGTGGATGTAATCCCAGCATTATTAAATTACCAACATACCTCCATCACTTTCCATATTCCACCCGAACATTAACCAACTTTATTCTTGCTCACGAATACCTCCTCGTATTCGCTACCATCTCACGAATACCATCTCGTATTCGCTACCATCTCATCTCATAAATAACTTCGTCTCACACCGAGACCAATCTAGTTGCCATGACCCAACAGTCATGCAACCCATCTTATCACCCAGACTCAACAGTCTCAAAAACCAAAACCATAATCAAAACCATAACCAATAAACATAACCAAGAACTATCGCAACTAATCATGGCAGTTGGCCAGGCGCTCGTGACCGTAAGCTCGGCTATCATGATAGTTTTAAGAACTCTGCAGAGTTTGTACCACTTTACCCACAAGTTTGTAATTTCGTCACCCGTCGGCGACTGCAGAACCTCCATTATACCAGTACACAACCGTCGGTGTATGGCCAAGAGATCACAAAATAGCCTTTACAAAGGGGCTACTAGATGTATGGACTCACTAAGGTTTCACCGGCAGGCTAGAATCTCCAATTCTCCCACCCACGGGCCCCTCTTGTGCCATGCAGTTCCCAGGGAAGTCCTCACTCGACTCCCATTCCCCGTGTCTTCCACAGTCCATAACAATCTAGCAACTTAACTAATTAGTCAGCTAAGCCGCACCCATACTTGGCCTTGTGGTGGCACTGTTATCCTGGCATGTGCATACATGAACCGGTCCTTAGATCTACGGCAAGTAAACCACCATCTCATGCTACCTCATTTACAAACCCAGTCTTGCCTAGATCTCCCTCCGACCCATGTTCATTAACAACATCAGTTTTCTTATTATCATTATGAGTGCAGTTAGCTAAACACATCTATCCCGCTTCCCAATCCCATAGACTCAGCGAAGCATAAAGCAAAAACCATACCCGACTCATAAACTTCCCTGGCGACAAGGGCGGTTTAACCAAAACAAGTAAACTCCTATAAAAGGGTTTCCCTTCATGTTTGACTCAGCACACACACCTTTTTGCAAAACAAAACAGTTTTCCCCAAAACATAGGATCATTATGGTCAAGGAGCACTTGCCTTGTTCTTGCGGTTCCGGTTGCTCTTGGATCTCGAAACCTTGTTGTTGCAGTTCGTCGTAGACAGCTCCCTGAGCTTGTCCTGCTATACAGGATCACGCACATACAAGATCCACAGTAATCAATATCATGCACAACCTTTAACTAGATGCGATGATGCATATGCATGCTATCCTATGATCAGTTTTATTAGATTATTTTATACGTGTTCTTTGCATGGCTTGCATGAATTTTATAATGAACAGAGGTGTTCGGATCAAAGGTGGATGTGGCGATGATCTTGTCTTTAGATCAACCTGATCATCAAGTGATCTGTCCACGAGAAAGCTTCTGTTCGAAAGGAATCGAAGAATAGATGCAAGGAAAACATGGCATTGTCGCAAGGTGATATTGGAGTCCTACCTTACGTTCTTCTCAGTCTCGAGGTCCTCCTCCGATAGATTGTTGGGGCTCCCTTCCGGCGATCTTCCTCGCTGAACTCCGGCGATGGGCTTACTCGGCGAGTTAGGGCTAGGGCTCTAAGTTGTCAGCTCAAGAGTTAGAAAATAAGTTTGTGGTTCCGGCCAGAGGTTTTGGGTTCTATTTATAATTGGGAAAAGAAGAGTCCTAATCTGATTGGACTTCGAATAAAAGTTCTATTCAGATTTTCATTGAATCTTACCATCTTATCTTTAGTCGATTTGGTGCGATATCATTGTGGAATTCAGGTCGGTTTCTGTTCCGGTATTTCTATGCGTACAGAATCCAAAAAACCACTCTAGAACTCGTTACCTCCTCGGTGATGAGCTCTGGAAGCTCCACGTGTCCACCGGGTCCTGGTCTCTCCCTTTTCGCAGGGACGAGCTCCGGTTGTACCGCGTGTCAAGCGAGCAAGACCTCCTTCTCCTTTGGAGATGGGCTCCGCATGCTACGTGTCAGTGCCGGACCTTCCCTCTCTCGGAGGTGGCTCCGGGTGTGCCACGTGTCCTAACAGCGCCAGACTTCCTTTCTTCTCAGAGACGAGCTCCGAGGTTAAAACGTGTCCAATAGTGATGGACCTCCCGGAGATAAGCTCTGATGGCGACACGTGTCCAATAGAACTGGACCTCTCGGAGGTGAGCTCCGAGATCGACACGTATCCCGCGCGACTGGTCCTCTGATTTCCGCGGTGACTAGCTCCGAAGGTGACATGTGTCCTATAAAAATGCCTTTGCTTCTTCCGCAAAGGCTAGCTCCGGGGCAACATGTGTCCCGCAGGGTCGGACCTCTCCCCCTTTGCGGAGATGAGCCCCGAGCCTGCCACGTAGCCAGTTAGCGGCGGACCTCTCCCCACTTTGCAAGGATGAGCTCCGGACACGCCACGTGGCCAGCGGGCCGCGGAAATTGTCTTTGGTGCTTCTGGAAACTAGATTCGGCTCTTATTGGCTATCCTTTTGATGGTGTTCCTACTTCTCTTAAAATGTTTTCTCTTCATAAAACATGAATATCTGCTGAAAGCAAAAATGAGGGTGTCACAGTACTCCATGAAGACTTTGTTCATGAGGTACCTGAAGTATGCGGGTGCATTTGTTAACCCAAAAGACATAATGGTATATTCATACGAACCATACCGTGTACGAAAGGCAGTTTTGGGTATATCGGAGGGCTTAATCTTCAGTTGGAAATATCCCGACCAAAGATCAATCTTCGAGAACACTCGGGCTCCCTTCATTTGGTCGAACAGATCCTCTATACGGGGCAGAGGGTACTTGTTCTTAATTGTCACCTCATTGATAGACCTATAGTCCATGCACATCCTTTGGGTCCCATCCTTCTTGTCCATGAAAGCACGGGGGATCCTCATGGTGACAAATTTGGACGTATAAAACCCTTCTCTTGCTGCTCCAGGATTTGTTTCTTGAGCTCCACTAGTTCGTTGACGGGCATCCTGTTGGGTCTCTTTGCTATAGGTGCGGTTCCGGGTACCAAGTCAATGGAAAACTCAATGTCCCGGTCAGGTGGCATACCTGGAAGTTCTTTTGGGAACACGTCCGAGAATTCTTGAACCATCGGAATGCTTTCCAGGGTTGCTCCTTTGACGTGGTTCAACGTGGCCTTCTCGGTTGCTGGTTGGGCTGACTCAAACTCGATACGGGTTCCGTGCTTGTTTGTCAACTGCACGCTCCTCTCAGCACATTGGATTACTCCGTTGTGCTTACTTAGCCAATCCATTCCGAGTATTATGTCAAGCACTTGGGAATCCAAGACAATGAGGTTGGGAAGGAAGTCTACCCCCCTTATTTTAAGGTTTACTATCGGACATACTATATTAGTCCTCATCTCTCCACCGGGTGAATTAACCAACATAGTATATTTCAAGTGTGATATCAGTAGATTGTACATGGCAACATACTTGGATGATATGAAGGAATTTGATGCTCCAGAATCAAATAGAATGGTGGTTGGGTTAGAGTTGGCAAGGAACATACCAATCACGACGTCCTCAGCCTGTTGCGCTTCTTCAGCAGAGACATGGTTCACGTTGCCGCGAGCGTAGTTCTGCTGTCCATGGTTTCCTTGATTGGTTCCTCCGTTCGGCCGTGGGTTCTGCTTGGGCACATTGCCTTGCTGTCCAGGACCGCTCCTCGGGCACTGGCTTGCAAAGTGTCCCGTCTCCCCGCATGCAAAGCATGCCCTGTTGCCCACAGCAGCAGGTACGTTGGGGCGGGGGTTTTGAGCAGGGGCACCCATGTTAGGACGGGGCGCTCGGGGCAAAGGCACCCGAGGTGCTTGTGCAACGCATCGTTGCTGTGGTGGCTGATTAGGGCAGTATGCAGGAGTGGTCGATCCATACTGCGGTGCCGCTGGGGGCATGTACTGAGGTCGTACGTTGCTCCCTTGTGGCTGGTATGCCATCTTCCTCTTGCCCTCACGCTCGATTTCTCGGATCTTGCTTTCAACCACTATAGCCTTGTCAACCAACTTCTGGAAGCTCGCGTAGTCATTGTTGAGGAGTTGAACCTGGATCTCATTGCTCAACCCTCTCATGAACAGGTATTGCTTCCTCTGGTCTGAGTTGACGTCCTCAGGGGTGTACCGTGACAGTTGCGTGAACTTGCTGAGGTACTCATTCACGCTCTTATGTCCTTGGCGGAGACCCTCAAACTTCTGGCTTTTGAGCATCATGACACCAGCAGGGATGTAATGAGAGCGGAAGCTCTCCTTGAATACAGCCCAAGTGATATTCTCTGGGTTGTCATGAGCGTTACAAAGGGCATCCCACCAGTCGGCGGCTGCTCCCATGAGTCGGTGTGATGCAAAGAGAACCTTCTCTCTGTCATTGCACTGAACTATGGCAAGCTTCTTCTCCATGGACTTCAACCAATCATCCGCCTCCATGGGGTCATTAGCTTGAGAGAAAGTAGGTGGTCGAGTCCTCATGAACTCTCCTAGCCTGTTGTGAGCCGGTGATGGTGGCGGTGGTGGCGGTGGTGCCGGAACGGGGTTGTTGTTATTGGCCTGCAGCTGACCCAAAGTTTGGATTATGGTCTGCATAAGCTGATTCTGCATGGCCATCAACCGTTCCAGGTTATTTTCACCAGCTCCGGGGTTAACAGGAACTTCATTGTGGCCATCCTCTTGGTTGCCACGGACATTCCTTCCTTGGCGGCCGGTGTTTCCTCTCACCATCTATGGGAGAGAACGGAATAGAATAGAGGTTAGAAGGTTAGATGGATCCCCCTAACTATATGTATCAAGGTGGATAGACTATATATCATCCTTTATGAGGATGTGAACAAGTGTCGAAGCATCTCACACCTCCCTACTATGTGTTGATATTGACAATGCTGAAACATCCCACAACTCACACTAAGCATGCAATCACAAACAATCATCACAAAGGCTCACACAACTCCTATTCAAGGCTTCTTCAGTGGGAGTCCTATGGGGTTTAGGGTGAATACCAATCTGTGACTTCACCCTCTGTCAAGGTGGTTTGGGGTGATACCAATCTGTGATCCAACTATGGCTTCTCATAGGTTTGCCTCCTATGTCAAGGTGGTTCCAATGCCAATCTATGCATCCTAGGCTCGCATTCTATGGTCAGCGTAGTTCCTAATACCAATCTGATACTAGGGTTGCGTCCTACGGTCAACGTGGTTCAGCTACCAATCTGTGATTAATCTAGGCTTGTGACCTACAATCAACCGTGGTAGCTTGGCACCAATCTGTGGATTGTACCAATCTGCGGCTAGGCATGGCAGCTCTAATATCAATCTGTGATTTCTATCTAGGTTGTGTGATCTACGATCAACCCATGGCAGGTTGATACCAATCTGTGTCTGATACCAACTTGTGTTTTCTATCTAGGCGTGTAACCTACTGTCAACCGTTGCTCTGATACCAATCTGTGACGCCCTCAATTCTGTGGAAATCCACGGAACCGAGAACTGATGCATATGTGTGCCCAGGATGTTCATCTTACATATACATATAATCCACAAACTGAATTTCAGAATATATATAACCACGAATAACAGGGTTTATTACAAAGTTTCATGAGTCTTGGACTCATGCTGGCAGCGGAAGTCTAATCTTAGCAGCGGAAGTCTAAATCTTAGCAGAGGAAGTCTTCTAACTAGTGCGGAAGCAACTAAGCAGCAGCAGCTCCATCTTCTACTCCATCCCCACAGGCAAGGTTGAGGACAGATTACACGCCTAAGACTCTACTTGGTCTTCATAGTAATCTTCTCCTGTAGCTGATGATGAAGTGATAATGCAAGTTTGAGTACAATGATGTACTCAGCAAGTGCGAGAAAATATGATATGTAGCTCACAGCAAGGAAGGTATAAAAAGGCTCATTGCAGAAAGCAAGTTTATTTCTCAAAACACGATAAAAACAGCAACTCAGCTTAAGGTGAATGTAATCCTAACATGTATTTAAACATTAACATACCTCCATTATGATTCATCCCTCTCCATATCTCAACCAGAGATTAATCAATCTTGCTCATGAATATCATCTCGTATTCACTACCATCTCACGAATACCATCTCATATTCGCTACCATCTCATATTTGCTACCATTCAATTATGTCTCATTCCGAGACCAGATCTCGTTGCCATGACTCAACAGTCATGCAACCAATCTCATTACCCGGACTCAACAGTCCCAAAAACAGAACCATAACCAACCAATAACCAAACCATCCCAACTAATCATGTGAGTTGTCCAGGCGCTCGTGACCGTAAGCTCGGCTATCATGATAGTTTTAAAAACTCTGCAGAGTTTGCACCTCTTTACCCACAAGTTTGTGATTTCGTCACCCGTCGGCGACTGCAGAACCTCTATTATACCAGTACACAACCGTCGGTGTATGGTCAAGAGATCACAAAATAGCATTTACAAAGGAGCTACTAGATGTATGGACTCACTAAGGTTTCACCGGCAGGCTAGAATCTCCAGTTCTCCCACCCACGGGCCCCGTCTTGTGCCATGAAGTTCCCAGGGCAGTCCTCACTTGACTCCCATTCCCCGCGCCTTCCACGGTCCATAACAATCTAGTAACTTACCTAATTACTCAGCTAAGCCGCACCCATACTTGGCCTTGTGGTGGCACTGTTATCCTGGCATGGCTGGCATGAACCGTTCCTTAGATCTACGGCAAGTAAACCACCATCTCATTCTACCTCATTCACAAACCCAAGCTTGCCTAGATCTCCCTCCGATTCACATTCATTAACAACATCAGTTTCTCATTATTCTTACGAGTGCAGTTAGCTAGACACATCTATCTCGCTGCTCGTATCCCATGGACTCAGCGAAGCATAAAAGCAAAAACTATACCCGACTCATAAACTTTCCCGATGACAAGGGTGGCTAACAAAACTAGTAAACTCCTATCAAAGGGTTTCCCATCATATTGACTCAAGCACACACACCTTTTCGTAAATAAAATAGTTTTTCCAAAATATGGGATCAATATGGTCAAGGGGCACTTGCCTTGTTCTTGCGGTTCCAGATGCTCTTGGATCTCGAAACCTTGTTGTTGCAGCTCGTCGTAGACACCTCCCTGAGCTTGTCCTTCTATACGCGATCACACACATACAAGATTCTCAGCAATGTATACCATGCACAAACTCTACTTTAAGATGCAATGATGCATATGCATGTTAATCCTATGATGCAGTTTAGTTTGTACGTGTTCTTGCATGGCTTGCATGTTTTACTGGGTTTTATGATGAACAGAGGTGTTTGGATCAAATGTGGACGTGGCGATGATCTTGTCTTTAGATCAAACCTATCAACACGTGATCTGTCCATGAAAAAGCTTCTGTTCGAAAGGAATCGAAGAACAGATGCAAAGAAAACGTGATGATGTCGTAAGGTGGTATTAGAAACCTACCTTACTCTCTTCGGGTCCTCCCTCCTAGCAAAACAGATCGTCGGGGCTCCTCCGGCGATGGCAATTGTGATCCAGGCTCGTCGGTGGTCTCTCCGGCGATTGTACTTCAGCGAAGGGGTTTACTCAGTGAGATGGGGGCTAGGGCTCTAAGTTGTCGGCTCAGGATGTGAAAAATAAGTACGTGGTTGCGGCCAAAGGTTTCCGGTTCTATTTATAATCGGGAAGAGAAGAGTCCTAATCTGATTGGATTTTGATTAAGAGTCCTACTCAAATTGTTTTTGAATCTTAACAACTTATCTTAAATTGATTCGGTGCGGTAACATTGTGGAAATCGTGTTGATTTCCTCAGTACCGGGGATTCCCACGCGTACAGAAGAAAAACCGCTTCAGAATCGTGTCCTTACGCGGTGATGAGCTCCGGAGGCTCCACGTGTCCTGCGGGAACCTGGGCTCCCCTTTCCACAGAGGCGAGCTCCGATTATGCCGCGTGTCAGGCAGGCGGGACCTCCCTCTCCCTCAGAGGCGAGCTCCGCGTGCGCCATGTGTCTGGTGGGTCACGACCTCCCTTCTCAACAGAGGCGAGCTCCACAAACACCACGTGTCAGTCCCGGACCTCCCCCTCTCTTCGGAGGCGGCTCCGAGTGTGCCATGTGTCAATTCTGGTCCTCCCCTCTCTTCGGGCGTGAGCTCCGATAGTGCCACGCATCAAGTAGCGCCGGACTTCCTTTCTTCTCATAGACGAGCTCCGAGGTCGACACGTGTCCAACAGTGACGGACCTCCTGGAGATGAGCTCCGGAGGTGACACGTGTCTGATAGTGTCGGACCCCCCAGAGGTAAGCTCCGGAGGTGACATGTGTCCAATAGGAACGGACCTCTCGGAGGTGTGCTCCGAGAGTGACACGTGTCTAGCGGAGCCGGACCTTTCAGAGGTGAGCTCTGAGAGCGACACGTGTCCCGCGCGGCTGGTCCTCTCTTTTCTGCGGTGACTAGCTCCGGTGACGACACGTGTCCTGCGGAACTGACCTCGCTCCTTCCGCAGAGGCTAGCTCCGGGGGCAACACGTGTCCCACGGGGTTGGACCTCTCCCCATTGCGGGGATGAGCCCCGAGCCTGCCACGTAGCCAGTTTAGCGGCGGACCTCTCCCCCTTTGCGGAGATGAGCTCCGAACGCGCCACATGGCCAGCGGCCGTGGGAATTGTCTTCGGCGCTCTCTGTGAACTGGATTTGGCTCATTTTGGCTATCTTTTTTATTCTTTCTCCGTTTCATCTTATTTTAAAAATGTTTTTTCTACATGAAACATGAATACATGCAGAAATCAAAAATGAGGGTGTCACACCGTTGGTCCGAGTTGACATCTTCAGGGGCGTACCGTGACAGCTGCGTGAACTTGTTGAGGTACTCATTCACGCTCTTCTGTCCCTGGCGGAGACCTTCAAACTCTTGTCTTTTGAGCATCATTACATTTGCAGTGATGTAATGAGATCGGAAACTCTCCTTGAACTCAGTCCAAGTGATCGGCTCCTGGTTGACATGAGCGTTACAAAGGGCATCCCACCAATCAGCGGCTGCTCCCATAAGTTGGTGCAACGCGAAGAGAACTTTCTCTCGGTCATTGTACTGAACTATGGCAAGCTTCTTCTCCATGGACTTCAACCAATCGTCGGCCTCCATGGGATCATTAGCTTGAGCAAAAGTGGGTGGTCGAGTCCTCATGAACTCTCCCAGTCGGTTGTGAGCCGGTGGTGGTGGCGGTGGTGCAGGAATGGGGTTGTTGTTGTTGGCCTGCAGCTGACCCAAAGTTTGGATCATGGTCTGCATAAGCTGATTCTGCATAGCCATCAACTGTTCTAGGTTGTTTGCAATAGCTCCGGACTTGTCATTCTCAGGAACTTCAACGTGGTCATCCTCTTGGTTGCCACGGACGTTCCTTCCTTGACGGCCGGCGTTTTTTCTCACCATCTTGAGAGAGAGAGAGTTGAGTAGAATAGAGGCTAGAAAGGTTGGATGGATCCCCCTAACTATATGCATCAAGGTGGATGGACTTAATATCGTCCTATATGAGGATGTGAACAAGTGTCGAAGCATCTCACATCTCTCTACTATGTGTGGATATAGACAACGCTGAAACATCCCACAACTCACACTAAGCACTCAAGCACAAACAATCATCACAAAGCTCAGCACACAACTCCTATTCAAGGCTTAGTCGATGGGGGTCCTACAGTCAAGGTGGTTCCAATGCCAATCTATTCATTTGACCTAAGCTTGCATCCTATGGTCAGCGTGGCTTCTAATACCAATCTGTGAGTAGGGGTGCGTCCTACAGTCAACATGGACTGATACCAACTTGTGGTCTTACCTAGGCTTGTGGCCTACGATCAACTGTGGTAGGTTGATACCATTCTGTGTCTTTTACCAACTTGTGTTTTCTATCTAGGCTTGTGTGACCTACTGTCAACCGTGGTTGGTTGATACTAATTTGTGACCTATCTAGGCGTGAAACCTACCGTCAACCGTGGCTCTGATACCAATTTGTGACGCCCTCAATTCTGTAGAACACAGAACCGAGAACTGATGCATATGTGTGCCCAGGATGTTCATCACACATATACATATGTTCCACAAACTGAATTCAGAATATATATTACCACGAATAACAGGATTTATTACAATGTTTCATGAGTCTTGGACTCATGCTAGCAGCGGAAGTCTTATCTAACAGCGAAAGTCTTTATTTTAGCAGTGGAAGTTTTCTAACTAGTGCGGAAGCAAACTAAGCAGCAGCAGCGGCTCCATCTCTACTCCATCCCCACAGGCAAGTTGACGGTGTATCACACTCCTAGTACTCCATGGGGTCTTCATAGTACTCCTCTGTTGTTGCTGATGATGTATGATAATGCAAGTTTGAGTACATGATGTACTCAGCAAGTGCGGGAAAATATGATATGTAGCTCACAACAAGGTAGGTATAAAAAAAGCTCATTGCAGAAAGCAAAGTTTATTTCTCAAAACATGATAAAAATAGCAACTTAACTTTTAAGTGAATGTAATCCCAACATGTATTAAAATACCAACATACCTCCATTATGTTTCATCACTTTCCATGTCTCAACCAGACATTAATCTTTCTCAAATTTGCTCATGAATACCATCTCGTATTCACTACCATCTCATGATTAGCATCTCGTATTCACTACCAATCTGTCTCATACCGAGACCAATCTCATAAACAATTCTGTCTCATCCCGAGACCAATCTCGTTGCCATGACTCAACAGTCATGCAACCAATCTTATCACCCGGACTCAACAGTCCCAAAACAAAACCATAACCAAACCAAAAACCATAACCTTCCCAAAACCATCCCATCTAATCATGTGGGTTGTCCAGGAGCTCGTGACCGTAAGCTCGGCTATCATGATAGTTTTAGACTCTATAGAGTTTGTACCACTTTACCCATAAGTTTGTGATTTTGTCACCCGTTGGGGACTGCAGAACCTCCATTATACCAGTACACAACCGTCGG
The DNA here is from genome assembly GCA_030760725.1 of Neostapfia colusana. Classification (NCBI taxonomy): domain Eukaryota; kingdom Viridiplantae; phylum Streptophyta; class Magnoliopsida; order Poales; family Poaceae; genus Neostapfia; species Neostapfia colusana. The sequence goes on from JASWHV010000010.1 coordinate 22,884,446, forward strand.
TGTATGGCAAAGGGATCACAAAATAGCCTTTACAAAGGGGCTACTAGATGTATGGACTCACTAAGGTTTCACCAGCAGGCTAGAATCTCCAATTCTCCCACCCACGGGCCCTCTCTTGTGCCATGCAGTTCCAAGGGCAGTCCTCACTCCACTCCCATTCTCCGCGCCTTCCACGGTCCATAACAATCTAGTAACTTACCTAATTACTCAGCTAAGCCGCACCCATACTTGGCCTTGTGGTGGCACTGTTATCCTGGCATGGCTCGCATGAACCGTTCCTTAGATGTACGGCAAGTAACCACCATCTCATTCTACCTCATTCACAAACCCAGGCTTGCCTAGATCTCCCTCTGATTCATGTGCATTAACAATGTCCGTTTCTCATTATTCATACGAGTGCAGTTAGCTAGACACATTTATCTCGCTTCCCATATCCCATGGACTCAGCGAAGCATAAAAGCAAAAACCATACCCGACTCATTAACTTTCCCGATGACAAGGGTGGTTAACAAAACTAGTAAACTCCTATCAAAGGGTTTCCCATCATGTTGACTCAAGCACACACACCTTTTCGCAAACAAAACAGTTTTCCAAAACATGGGATCAATATGGTCAAGGGTGTAAAAGTCCAAAAACATGTACATGAATAAAACTAAAGTGTGAGTTCATATGTGTGGCAAAGACATGAAAAATGGGACTTGCTAAAACTTTTCTTCATGCAAAGTAATACATGGATGACCATCCAAAATGAGGCTTACATTTTTATTTGATTGTGTTGAACCAATAAGGATTTAAATACCTCTTGCATGTAAGTTTAAAAATCAGATTTGAAATTCAGAGTTCACACATGTGGTGGCCAAAGACTTTGAATAAACATGAAGCCATATAGTTGGAAATTGTGGTGAAAAGTTTGATGCCAAACTTTTCATTTGTAGGGTGGGCTCAAAAAGGAGTTAAAGAGAAGCATTTGCAAATTCTAACAAATTCAGATTTGCTATGTGAATTCAAACTGAAATTGGGGGAAATCAAATGCTAGCCCACATTTAAACTTCAAACCTGTGGAATTTAGGAAGATCAGCATGAGAAGATATTTGGGAGGAAAAGGTGGGGAGGGACCCACATGTCATTGAGTGGAAAGATCAAGACTTGCACATGAAGCAAAGGATTTTGCCTCTGTTCTGCTCGAAGCCACCGAGGGCTGCTTGTGTGCCACCGAGGGAAAACCCACCGCGCCACCAGCTGCTTCCTGCTCCCATGCGCGGGCGCCCAGAGGCGGCTGGCCCTCGTGCCCCAGCATAATCTGCCCCTCGGACCAAGCAAAGGCTCACTTGACTTTCCCTCCTCGTGTGAACGCCGAGCAGAACCAGTTCTTCACGTCCGCTCTCGGTTTGATTGGGAAACCAAAGAAACGATCGCACCCTCTCCTCCCCGAGCGGCTAAAAAACAACCCGAGCTCCGTCTCCACTCCCCCGACGCCTAAACCCCCGAGCTCCGGCCTCCTTTGCCCGAGAACAGCTCCACCGCCGCGACCTAACTCAAAACCGGTGATCGGCTTCACGTGGATAGACCACTACGGTGGTTTTCAAACTCGATCAAGCACGGCCACGGGAGCGTGCTGTGATGGTGCTGCTCTCAACCGAAGCTCGAGCCACACCGTGAAGCATCGACAGGAAATTTCAAGATTTTCCTCCGGCGAGTTCAACCCGAGCGGCCGGTACGGTTTCTTCAAATTCCCCCTCTCTGATCCTCCGTAGGTCATCAAATCTTGCACATAGATGCTGGACTAGCCAGCGATCATTTTCCCTTTAGCATCCGTTGCATGAAACCGGCTAGGAGCGACAGATTTTGAGCTCGATCAAAGGCGGTCATGGCGGACACGATCGGTCACACGGTACCGACCAACTTGCAGCCATTTTTGAACATCTTTGAGGCCTTGTCGAGTTTCCTATAGGTGCACTGGTGCTGTAGAGGTAGTCGGTCGAGCTTTTGGCGGGCGGAGAACCCCGGCCGACGCTGCCGAAGCTCAACCAATGCCGCCACACATCGCCGGCCATCTTCCGGTTATCGGCAGCCCCAGCACACCTCACCATTTGTTCCTCGATGTCGCAAACCCCCTGGCGGTGAGTCTTATCTCGTGCGGTGGCCGGCAGTGGTGATCCGGCGAGTGGTGATTTGCTCCGGCGAGGTGGCGGCGGCGCGCGCGCGAAATCGAATCGGGAGGTTGAAGAAGGGGTGGGTCCCAGCTGTCAGCGGCTCAAAAATTTTAATCCCTGATCGGGTGTAGCTGGGATCCAGTGTGCTGGCGCACTGAAGAGCTGTGGCTCGGTGTGGCCCATTTCTTATTGGCTGGGATTTAAAATAGCGGGCCCAGTGGAGTTTTCGGTAGGAAAACAATTCCAGTGATGGCTACAACTTTGGAAATTCATATCTCTGTGTAGAAATCTCCAAATTGAGTTATTACAATTGGGTTGGATTCATCTTTCATAGTTCTATCCAAATATGAACTCATATTTGTACGAAAGTAAAAATTATATTCTGGAAAATTCTTTGAAATTTTTCTGAAAAGAATTATTGAGGGAATTTGGTTTATCCAAAAAGCCCCAAATTTTGTCAGAATATTCTTTAGCATGTGGTTGACCTTCTAGCAGATTTTCATCTCATTTTAAGCTTATTTGAGTAGGAATTTGCTAAATACAAACTACTGTGTTCATAAGAGTCCAGAAACATTTTCATAAAATGTTTCCCACTTCTAAAATCTACTCTGGGCAATCCCTAGCTCTAAAACTCATAGGAAAATTTAGGTAAGCTCTCTGAGGCATACTTGAAATTGTAGTTCACTTAATTGGGCATGAAAATGCATATTACTTCAGAATTAATTCTTTTAAGTAGAAATGCTTAAAGAATTGTTCTGGAAGAACTACTCAAGTAAAAGGGCTGAATTTTGGACCAATTGACTCTCATGTGACCAAGAACTCACATGTAAATTATTAGCTCAAGTTGATCCCTTGAACTACCTGTGCTTGTTTTTCATACTTATGTATATGTGGAAATACATAAGGAACATTGTGAGAATTATGGAGAACACAATTTAACTCCACATGAGTTGCAATCTGGCAAGCTAAATCCCTAGGTAGTATAGAACCTGCTGTAAAAGTTTTGAGGCCATTGAAGTTCTTGTTATTCAGTTGCATTCAAGTCTTTTTTCAGCTCATCTATTATGTTCATTAGGGAAAATAGTTAGTGTATAGATAAGACATTAAGATCAAATAGATCCTTTCTGTTTCTTTGCACAACAGAGGCAAACCAAGCCATTCCGGGCTATTCCACACAACTTCTGTTACTAAGAACTTCATTCTATAACTTCTTTCCATTACATGCTATAAAACATGTGCATATGCATTTCAATAGGAACCACAACGAAGGGGATTCAAAGGAGTGATGCATTAAAGTGGATCAAGCTCCGGAGAATCAAGGGTTGATCAGCAAGGACACTAACTGATTATATATGATCACCCTACAAAACAGGCAAGCTCCGGTTTGTATTTAACAACTGTTAATTTTACTCTGTGTTCACTTTCGGTTAAGATATGAATTGTGCATTAGGTCTAGTGTTTGATACTCCTCTTGTATAACCAAATGAACCCATGGAGTGTTGGGTAGGTGTCTTTCACCGTGTAGAACTGCCATGCTTAAGTACGGTTTGGTAGAAGTCGAGTGGTGAGATGCTACTCGCACGTTCAGGAAACAACAGGGGCATACGGGATTGGTTCATAAATGAATTAGCAAGTTAAAGTTGAGACCGGAAGGTTGTAGGGGAAGCAGGACATAGGGGCCTGGGTGCTATAGACCTGTCCGTGTCGGTCAAGGACCGATCCGTATGTGGCCCTGTTGAACAAGTTTGAGTTGTGTACCGGACTCAAGCTGGAATTATGGGACCCAGTAAACCGATGTATCTCGGGAAGCTGTCGTTCGGACTTTTCGGGTCGCCTCAGGCGGACGGCCGGTGTGCAGTATGTGGGGAACATTCTCATGACATCTCACGTCGGTAGGTGCACCATGAGAGTGGCTACTGTACGGGGCGACTTGATCGATTCAACGGGGGCGAAACGGGAGAAAGGCTGCCACGTACAACGTCAGTGATGGTTGCTGTAGGCAACATCGAGTACGGGCATACGTGTCGTGTAGTCCGGGTGTTATTGATTCGAATCACCGTCGCTCACGGAATGGACCGAGCATACTTGTTCTCACAGTCGTGACATAGTAAGAACTTGCAAGAGAAAGGAACTAATCATATTGGTTTGAAATTTATACTAACTTGGTGCTGTATCTTTGATGCTTAGTTAGAGCGAACTCAATTCTTTTATGCCATGAGCAATTTACATCGGGGGAAAGCGTTTCTTGTTTGATTGTGGACTCCCGAGGTGGCTTGCCGAGGGTTACTTAAAAATGCTGCAAATAATACCTGAAAGTAAGGATTCACTTTTAGGCGAGTTTATTATGCCTTATGCCATCCTACTTTAGGTTCATAACCTCACATAGAGTTTCATGTTTAGGGTGACGGTTAAGTCTTGCTGAGCGTTATGCTCACGGATGCTATTCGAGTTGTTTTGCAGGTATTTGACTTCATGCTTATGGAGGGATGCCGATGAGACTCGGGAACCTCCGAGTGGTTCCTCAAGAGCATCCTCGCCGCTGCAGATTGTTCTTCGTGTTGCTAGTAAGAAACGTCCCTAGGCTGGACTGTTTCTTTGTTGCTAAGTTAGAAATGAGTCGTGAGAGTTATAGTCTTCCACTTTAGCATATTTTGATATAAGTATTTGTAAAATACTCTTGTACGCTTCCGCAAATGATTTATGTAATGTGAAGTGTTTCATCGACCGTGTGCTGTTGGGTGCCGCATATCACAGCACCACCCAACGAGGTCCTGTCGACGGGGCAACCCTCACAGCATGGTATCAGAGCTGTGACAAGTGGTATCTGAGAGCCCTGTCTCAGTTGGTATCAGAGCTGCGTTGGGAATGGCACATGGATTGAACATCATATTACTTTAAAAACTTAGGATACGGTGAGATAACGGCACTAGGCCCACATAAGGACTACTATTAGCATATTATGAAGGTGGCAATCTAACTTACTTGTTATGTCAGAAAATCATGCATCTTGGGACGTTTTATGTCTTGGAGGGTGCACGTAAGCGCTGTCCACCAGTGCGCACAAGCTGAAGGGTGGAGCCTCACGGGTGGCAGGTAACCCGACCCGCTTTAGTACCCTCTATGACTCTTCATGTCGTTTGGGGTATTCGGGCAACGCCATTCCCTGGCGTGCTTTGGGCAAGTATGGGAGACCCATCATGTGGTCAGTAACGTGAACACGTAGCTCAAGGCATGTTTGGCTTGAGAACACCTGTGCGAGTGATGACGGACGGGTGTACAAACTGTTATGGATACCGGGTTTGGTGTGCAGCCGAATCTGATGATTGAGTGTGTTTTATGTAGGTACTAACCACGAAAAACTTAGTGCGTGTAGAACACGTTTGCGAGTGAACGTTTTAGTGCCACCTATGAATACGTATATGCCGGGGTAATCCGGTTAGGTTTTTCTTTGGTGAGGCAACGTAGTACCGTCATATGTCTTACGGTGCATCGCCACCGTACTACACTGGATAGTCTTCTTTCCTATGAAGAAATCACTCATGACTAACTTTAAAACTAAAGATGGATGTGGTAAAGCACATATTAGCTACTGAGCTCTTCATTTGGACTAAGTTTCAAAGAAGAGACTTGTTAGGATTCTTTAGATCCAAAAATAGAGTGCTCTGTTCTGGCAGAATTGTTTGCTGGACTTTGACAGAGCATAACTCTGATAAGTTTGACCCAATGGGGGTGTATGATACAGTTCTGGAAAGGTTTTTAAGTGCTATACAACTTTTCTGTAGAACTCCAGAGCAAAATCAGAACTTAAATTGGTCGAATGTCCAGTTGAACGCAAACTGTCCAGAGGACAGAACAGCTGTAATCTTCTCTGGATGTTTATGTAAATTGGCCACAACATTCTGTAGAAAATTTTCTAAGGGTCATATGATATACCGTTGGAAAGGTTATGAAATTTGCAATAACTTTTTAGTTCAGAGTTCATTCAGAATTGTACTCCATTTTTTTTGTAAAACTGTGATGAAAACAGCCAAATACAAAGGAGGTGCTGGCAAATTTTATCCAGAAATTATGTCAACTTTGAACAATCATAACTTCTGGTTAAAGGATGATCCAGAGGCATGTGAGTACTCGTTGGAAATATGCTGAAGTTAACTTTAACTTTAGTATTTAACTTAAGTTATGAAAATGCTTCTAACCGGATCAAGATCTGGGTTAAGTACAGAAAGGTCTGTTCAGTACAGAATAGGGGATTGATTAGGTTGGCTTTAGGAAGATGTGTAAACATGAAAATTTGTTATTGTTTTATAAAGTTTTAGCATGTTCATGTTTTACATACTTTCACATACTGCTGATATTAAGTTTTGACTCCCCTCCAAATTATTCTTTTGCAGTATGGTGCGTACTCATTCACCGAGTAGGGCTGAAGGTTCTCACCGAGACGGTGATGACTCGACTCCACCACGGGCACCGCCATCAATGGTATGGGCGGATGTCATGGCTCATATGGTCGAGTCAAGTCAAGAGAACACAAGACTACTCCAAGCCTTGGTACAACAGGGCTTACTCCAACATGCGCAATGAGACGTTCCACCTCACAACGCCTATTTGGATTTTTTGGCGACACAACCGCCAATTTTCACGGAAGCCAATGACCAGTGGAAGCTGATCAGTGGCTTCGGGTTATGGAGTCCAAGTTTGGGGTGTTTGAGTGCGATGAATATCATAAGACATTATTTGCAGCTCAAAAGCTCCATGGAGCCGCCAGAAATTGGTGGTTTGCTTATCTCACCACCGTTCCGGAAGGCCATCAAGTGGAATGGACGGAATTTCGTGAAGCCTTCCATGCTCGTCACATTCCTATGGGTTTTATCAAGGCCCAGCAGCAGGAATTCAGGAAGTTGAAGCAGGGGGGCATGAGTGTCCTCGATTATGTCAAACGGTTCAACCTTTTGGCACAATATGCTCCTGCTTATGCGACGAGTGAAGCTGCGAGGTGTGATTACTTTTTCTATGGCCTGAGTGCCATACTAAAAGAGAAGTTAGCTTTGTTCAATCATGGCAGTTACACCGAGTTGATCAGTGCTGCCCTGCTGCAAGAACAAGCGACACTTGAGTGTCAAGCAGAGAAGAGGGACCGGGATGATGTGCAAGAAGACACACCAGTTGTTCCTCGTAAGTACCGTGTGGTGTATCACACACCATCCGATGAGATATGGCAAGCACCAGTAAGATCAACTCCGTACAGATTTCCTGCTCAAGAATCTTGTCTTGAAGCAACACCTTTGCCACAGCAACGAATGACACCTGTTGCCTCATTGCTGCAGCCAAGTACGTCAACTTCTCAACCACAAGTCAACGAAGAACCGGGGAAACCTCCGTGTTCTTGTTGCCACCTTTCTGGGCATTTTAGGCAGGAATGCCGGGAGAAGTTGTTAAACAGTAGACAACCATCATCATCATATGGTATGCCGCCACCTGCTCAAGTCAACATAACAGCATTGCAATCCGGGAGTGTGCAACATCTTGCTATTGAGGATGTCCCGGAGGGAGCACCAGTGTTAGCAGGCATGTTCACTCTTAAAGACGTGCCCGTGCTGGTACTTTTTGATTCCGGTGCAACCTACAATTTCATCAGCAAATCATGCGTGGATCATGTCACACCCGGTTTTTCCGAAGAAACAACCAAGTGAATATCACATGTATGCCAGGATCATTTTCTCATACATGTGATGACAAATAGTGAAGCATCATTTATTACAAGCCAGGTGTCGAATATAAATAAGTCTTACATCGCAAATGTCTCAACGGACACTAATGCTTCATCACAAGTAAATAAACTAGCAGCGGAATATTATTCTTTAGGGCTCCATCACAGGCGTTGCCCGAGGGTCTTCATGAACCTAAAATCCTTCCTCGGGTCCAAAATCTTGGTCATTATACACCACCTCATTATCTTGACCTGAGCAGTAATATAAACCAACAAATATGCAAGGTTGAGTACCAATGGTACTCAGCAAGTGTGGGAAAATTATATCATGCATGGCTAGAACAAGGAGAGGTTGAACTCATGGTTAAAGCACTACGCAATTAATACCTATCACCTTAGCTTATTAAGCACCTACATTACTACACAGGTGAAATGGTCCAAATCTCCCATCCCATCATCATAACCAAATAACCATAACATCATTTCCAATGTTAAGCTCCCCGCTTAACATCCACAACTTCCAAAAACCTTCACTCCTCTAATCATGAATAAGTCCAGGCCGCTCTTAACCGTGAGCACGGCTGTCAAGACAGTTTTGACTCTGCAGAGTTTGCACCACTGTACCCACATGTAGTGATTTCATCCCCCGTTGCCGGGTGGACTAAAAGAACCTCCATTATGCCAGTGGCTACGATCCACATTCACACTTCCCAGGTGTGCGGCCAGGAGATCACTACGAAGCCTTTACAAAGGGATTCCCGACGAGCGTGGGCCCACTGAGGTTTCACCCCTAACAGCATACAAGAGGCTCCAACCCCGCTGCAGTGGCCCCCTCTTGAGCCTTGCGGTTCATATGGTAGTCCAGCTGACACCCACTCCCCGCACCATCCAACACACCCATACTACGCCGGGGATACACCTAATTAATTGGCCAAGCTACCCCATCTCAGCATGTGGTTGGCACTGTAAAGCCGGGTTACATGCTCCATGAACCGGTCCTTAGGATCCAGGCAAGTACTAAACACAAACCCAAGTCTCGTGCACCCAGCACACAACCAAAACATCCAACTTGCCTTGATCCCTACCTCTACATAACTCACAATGTCTCATTCAAGAGTATGGTAATATAAACTGACGATCTCATGTCCCAAATATCCCATTCTAAGCATGGCTAAGCATATGCATGTAAATAAATGACATGACAAAATAAATCCCAACCCAAGCTTCAAGGAAACAAGGTAATGCAATTCTAGGGAAACTTCCTAGCATGGGTTTCATATTTAACTTGACAGTGCAAATAATTCTATCTACACATCCTAGCATAGGATCAAAGTGGTCAAGGACACTTGCCTCCTTCTTGCTGCTCTTGAAATGGGTAGTCCTGATCTTGGAAAGGGTTAACTTGCTCTTGAACAGGCTCTACTTCATATCATCACACATAGCAAAAGAAAAACAACAATCATAAGACATAGTTCACACTTCTACTTTATACAAACCACACATTCACATTTATAAAAGTTCTTTACCATTATATGTGTTGGGGTTACTTTATGTGTGTTAAGTTGTGGCTTGCATGCACTTTTAACCATGTATATATGATTCCTACTTTTGTGTCCACATTTATACTTACATACTATTTATATGGGTTTCCAATAAATTTCTTATATTCAACTACTACACCTTTTTACTACCAAGTATGTAAGAAAAGTATTTTTCTTCTCCATATGTGCCTTCATAATTTCTATCAACCCTAAACTGAATCCTTTGTATTTTAGAAACTCCATTTATCATTTACTAGTTGCTATATTTTCAGATTTATATTCCTATGCATAATTGTGTATTTTATTATAAAATTAGTAATACACATCACCTAAACAGTATAGGTTCTGGTCCTAAATAATCTAATAACATGTTCTGACCTTGGCTTCTGATGTAGATTATTTCATAATTATTTTCCCTATTTTTCTATAACTATTCTTTACTTAAAAATTGTGTCCCTATACTAATAAATGTGAATAATAAATGAAACAGATTCATTTCAGCCCAAAAATAGATTTTTATCTCACTCCAAAGTTTTCTAAGTACTGAGAAAGTTTTTAATTAATTTTGACAATTATGTTTGTCCCACTTTTTAATTTTTAAACACTAGTTACATATTCAATTTTCTAAATTAAATACTAAACAGGGCTAAAATAATGAATTCACCCCATTACAGGGTCTATAATATTATTTTCATAATTTCCAGGGGTCTAGCTACACTTATCAGAGGTGTTTTTCCTAATTTTTATTAAGTCTAGGGGCTAAAACTGATTTTTAAATGAATTTACATGATTTTCTGGAGTTCCAGGGGCTAGATCTGAAATTTCCGGGGCTAGCTCTCAATTCCAGAGAACCCCAGGGGGTAGCACGTAAGAATTCCAGTCTTTATAATGCGGGGCTGACGTGGACCGTCCGATTTTAAACCGACGGCTGAGATTATAACATCGAACCGGTACGCGGGGTTTTAAAGTCTACCGTGCGATTTAAAATAAACGGCGCACAAGCGGCCACGTCGCTTCGATCGAGCGCGGGCGGCGCTGCCGGTGGCGCACGGCGGCGGGAAGCGGCGATCTCGCCGGAAAGTTTCGGATCCTCGAGAATTCTGCCTAGAACTGTGATCTTATGGCCTAGATCGGTAGAGGGGAGGTCAGGGATCTCACCTCGGGGGTTTTCTCGAGCTCGGGGGTCCTGGAAAGTGATCGGCGGCGAGGTCCGAGGCAAAACCACGGCGAAGCTCGTCGGCGCTGGGTTTACACCATAAGTCTTCGGGTTTTCTGCACCTGCAAAGTTCCCCGGAGGCGGTGGATCAAGACCAGCGAGTTAGATCAGAGTTTCCGAGCTTAGATCGGCCAGAATTCACCGGCGAAGTCTCGGTGCTCACCGGAGTAAAAATCGGCGATCGCGTGAGAAAAACCGATCGGGGCTGGGGTTTTTATAGCCGGGGGAGGGCGGTGGGTCAGTTGTGATCGAGTTGGATTCTTCTGGGACCGGAATTCGGCTGAGGGACGCGGTTTTCAATCGGTTAAGATCGCGCGCGCTCGGGAGGAAAAGTCCGGGGTCGGCGCGAGCGAGGTTGGGGATGACAGGTGGGTCCCACCTGTTTGTGTGAGAGAGCGCGGGCGCGCGGGGGCGGGCTGGCGCAGGGAAAACTGGGCCGGCTGGCGGGTTTCGGCCCACTGGCCGGTTTTTTTCCCGTTTCTCTTTTTCTTTTTCCATTTCTTTTCTGTTTTGAGTATAATTTGAATTCCAGTTTGAATTTGAATTTTTGCAAAACATGCAACACGTCCAAAAATTTTTAAATTCCCCTCTGAACATGGTTTAGAGTTTTGAATCAAAATTTGGGGTGTTACAGCTCTACCCCCCTTAAAAGAAATCTCGTCCTCGAGATTGGTGTTTCTAAGAAAACAATTCCGGAAATTGTGCCTTAAGCTCATATTCCCGTTCCCAGGTGGCTTCCTCTTCTGAGTGATGCTTCCACTGCACCTTGCACATCCGGATTCTCTTGTTTCTGGTGAGGCGTTCCATCGTCTCCAAAATCTTGTATGGTTGCTCGGCATAAGACAAATCTTCAGCTACATCCACTTCATTCATGGGTAACACCTCTTCAGGCGTCCTCAGGCATTTCTTGAGTTGTGACACATGGAACACATTGTGCACGTCCCATAGATGAACCGGTAACTCTAGTTGGTACGCCACTTCGCCTTTTCTTTCCAAAACTTGAAAGGGTCCGATGTATCGAGGTGACAACTTCCCTTTCACCTTGAACCGACGAAGTCCTCTGATAGGGGACACCTTGAGACAAACATAGTCTCCCACGTTGAAAACGAGTTCTCTTCTTCGTACATCAGCATAGCTCTTTTGGCGTGTTTGTGCTATCCTCAAATTGTTGCGAATCTCCCTCACCTTTGCCTCGGCTTCTTGTAGCACTTCTGGACCAAACACTTTACTTTCTCCTGTTTGGTTCCAAAATAGGGGAGTTCTGCACTTCCTTCCATACAAAGCTTCAAACGGTGACATCTTCATACTAGCTTGATAACTGTTGTTATAGGAAAACTCCGCATACGGTAAGTTCTTGTCCCAACTCCTATTGTTTTTGAGTGCACATGCCCTTAACATATCTTCAAGGATCTGATTGGTTCTCTCCGTCTGCCCGTCAGTTTGGGGATGATAGGCATAACTAAAGTTCAGATGGGTTCCCATGTTTTCATGCAACTTCTGCCAGAACCTTGAGGTGAACTGTGTCCCTCGATCCGACACAATCTTCTTTGGCACTCCATGGTAACACACGATCCTTGACATGTATAATTCTGCCAATTTGGATCCGCTGTAGCTTTCTTTCACAGGGATGAAATGAGCTACCTTGGTTAGCCTATCAATAATGACCCATATTGAATCATACCCGGATTGGGTCCTAGGCAATCCCACGACAAAATCCATGCTGATTTCTTCCCACTTCCATTCAGGCACTTTGAGTGGTTGCAATAATCCCGCGGATCGTTGATGTTCAGCTTTCACCAACTGACATGTGTCACATAGGGCAACATGTTCCGCGACATCTCGCTTCATGCCATACCACCAATACCTGCCTTTGAGGTCCTGGTACATCTTCGTACTCCCAGGATGAATGGAATAGTCAGAATCGTGAGCCTCCTTCAAAATTAATTCACGGATCTCTTTTACTTCTGGCGCACAGATCCTTTTCCCGTGCCACACCGTTCCCTGTTCATCCTCTCTAAAACCAGGAGCTTTATTTTCCTTAATGAGTTGTCTGATCTCTTGTATCTTCTGATCATTCTTTTGGCCCTCGCGTATGTCTTGCTCGAGTGTGGAGTCCACTTCCATGGTGATGGCTTCACCACTATTTACTAGACATAGATTGAGCCTTATAACCTCGTCCTTCAATTCTGCAGGCATGTCCTTCAAGCTCAACTTATTGACCTGCACTTTCCGACTCAAAGCATCGGCCACGACGTTTGCTTTCCCGGGATGATAGTTGATGCCCACATCAAAGTCATTGATTAGCTCTAACCATCTCCTTTGTCTGAGGTTGAGATCTGGTTGTGTGAATATGTACTTCAAACTCTTATGATCCGTATATATTTCTGTCCTCTTCCCCATCAAATAGTGCCGCCAAATTTTCAACGCGTGTACCACTGCAGCTAGTTCTAGGTCATGTGTAGGATAGTTCTTCTCGTGCTTCCGAAGCTGCCGGGATGCATAAGCCACGACATGTCCTTCTTGCATGAGAACACATCCCAACCCATTTCCAGAGGCATCGCAGTACACTGTGAAATTCTTCTGCATATCTGGCATAACCAGCACTGGGGCTGTTGTCAATCTCTTCTTTAGCTCCTGAAAGCTCGTCTCGCACTGTGGCGTCCAGGTGAATGTGATTCCCTTTTCCAACAGTTTAGTGAGAGGTCTCGAGATCTTGGAGAATCCCTCAATAAACCGTCGATAGTATCCAGCCAATCCCAAAAAGCTTCGAACTTCCCCGACATTTTCAGGGGTTTTCCACTTCTGGATATCTTCGATTTTGGCGGGATCTACGGAGATTCCTCCCTCCGAGATTATATGTCCTAAAAAGGGAACTCTCTTCAGCCAAAACTCACACTTGCTCAACTTGGCATATAATTGGTGTTCTCTCAGCCTCTGTAACACCAACCTTAGATGTTTCTCATGTTCTTCTTCATCTTTGGAGAAGACGAGAATATCATCTATGAAAACCACCACAAATTTGTCCAGATATTCCATGCATACCTTGTTCATGAGGTACATGAAATATGCCGGGGCATTGGTTAGCCCAAAAGGCATGACAGTGTATTCATACAGTCCGTACCGAGATACGAAAGCTGTCTTGGGAATATCTGATTGCCTTATCTTGAGTTGGTGGTACCCCGACCTGAGATCAATTTTCGAGAACACACAAGCTCCCCTCAACTGATCAAACAAGTCTTCAATGCGGGGTAATGGGTACTTGTTTTTGATGGTTACCTCATTTAAGGCACAGTAATCCACGCATAACCTTTGGGTTCCGTCTTTCTTGGGCACAAATATCACCGGAGCTCCCCATGGTGAGGAACTAGGGCGAATATACCCCTTCTCCGTCAATTCTCTCAAATGATCTTTGAGCTCTTCTAGCTGCTTGGAGTCCATTCGATAAGGTCTCTTATATATCGGGGCTGTTCCCGGTACTAGCTCAATTGCGAATTCCACGTCACGGTCGGGAGGCATACCAGGTAACTCCTCCGGAAAAACATCTGGATATTCCCTGATGGTCCTGATTTCCTCAACTTTCACCTCCACTTGATTTAATTTAATGTCCCTCCTAGGCTCGTGTATCGTTATGAACTTTACTCTTGTGCCACTAGGGTGAGTTAGTTCCACCGTTCTGGTCGAACAATGGATGATTCCTTTATGTTTGGTCAACCAATCCATACCCAAAATAATATCTATCCCTTGTGAATCTATCACTATGAGGTTAGCAGTAAATACTACCCCATTAATGTCTAGGCTCACTTTGGGACACACTTGTCTTGTCCTTATTTCTCCACCTGGAGAGTTTACGGCTAGCATATGGTTCATTTGAGTGGTTGCTAGGTCATGCTTCTTAACAAACCCTTGAGCAATGAACGAGTGGGTAGCACCAGAATCAAACAGCAGAGTTGCAAGGTGTAAATTGGCAGGAAACTTACCAACTACCACGTCGGGCGCCTCTTGTGCTTCCTCCATAGTGACGTGGTTCACCCGTCCTCTCAATACATTCTGCTGTTGTGGCGGCGCAGGATTCTTCTTTGGGCATTTATGGGCGTAGTGCCCCACTTCACCACAGCTGAAACATTGCACCCCAATCTTAGATGCTGGGCCCTTGTTGTCTTGGGGTTGGTTTGGGGGTCCTTGCACTGCTGGTCGAGGTGGATATGCGGGGCGAGGCTGCTGCACAAACTGACGTTGAGTCTGTGCTGGTGCTGCGGGAGGCCTGTAGTTTGGGTTGTACCCTCTTGGTGCTGAATAGGGTACCGCAGCACGGCTCGTCTGCCCCGTAGGTTGCTGCATCATACGTGGGCGGGTGTTGCTCCCTGAGGCTTGATGTGACCACCCGGCCTTCCTCTTATTCTCATTTTCCAGGGCCTTTAGCTTTCTTTCCACCACAAATGCTCTGTCCACCATCTTTTGAAAGCTTTCATACTCATTGGAGGACATTGCACACTGCATCTCTGCGGTAAGTCCTTCCACGAAACAATCTTGTTTCTGCTCATCAGTCTCTATGTCTCGTGGAGCATAACGGGATAGTTGAGTAAATTTAGTGAGGTATTCCCTCACCGTCATGTTTCCCTGCTGCAGTCCCAGAAACTCTTTCCTCTTGTTTTTGAGTTCACCTATTGGGATGTAATGGTTGCGGAAGCTACGCTTGAACTCTTCCCAAGTGATGTTCTCAGGGTCATGATGGGCGGCCACGTAGGCGGTCCACCAATCAGCAGCAGGTCCATGCAATTGATGAGAGGCAAACAGCACCCTCTCATACCCTTGGCACTGTATGATCCTCATCTTACTTTCAATGGTCTTCAGCCAATCATCTGCCTCCAGAGGTTCAGCAGCACTTGCAAACTTTGGAGGTTGAGTTCCTAGAAACTCACTCAACCTTGGTTGGCGTGGTGCAGCTTGTGGAGGTGGAACTTGATGCAAGTTGGCCACCACTTGAGTCAAGTTCTGGATAAGCTGATTTTGATTCTCCAGCATTTGGTGGAGAGGATCAACTTCTTCACGGCGACCACCCCGGTCCTGGCCTCCAGAAAGATGAGGGTTGCATGCCTCATCGTTGTTGTTGGCGGGGTTGGCAGCACGTCCTTTTCCTCTTCCGGCCATCTGGCAGAATCAACATATGTTAATTTGATATCATTTAGTATCATCTTACTACTTTCATTTGTTGGTGCTTTGAGGTGTTGAGGCTTTGTTAAAATTTTACGAGGGTTTATATCTCACACCAAATAAATGCTCTATTATTTCCTATGGGTTCACACACCAAAGCAAAACAATCTGAAGACGAGGCTGTGGACAATTGCTCATGGCTTCCACAACTCACGTCACACACCAAGCATCATCACACCATTAACTACGTAACGACTCGACTACTCGACCTCTTGCTAGCTAGGGGAAAGACTCTACACTACTCGTCCTCTTGAGCTGGCTCCTCGGGATCTTCCTCCTCATTTCGGCTACCTTCTGACTCTGCTTTGGGTGGGGAGGCTGCTGGTGGAGAAGTGCGACGACGCCTGATCGCTCGGCGATCCGGGGAGTCAGGAGTCCATGGATCACTCACGGTGACACACAGTTCATTCCCATCTCCTCTTTCTCTCGCCTTTAAGCAAGCTCGCAGCAACGCCTCCGTTTCCTTCAGGGTGTCTCGGACATCCTGAAGCTCTTGTTGACACTCCTGCAGTCGAGTGCTGAGCATAGCAGCATCCTCCAAGCACAAGTCCATGTGCTCATGGGAAGTCCCTTGCTGCACCGGTGGGTACTTGTACTCCGTGGTACCACTCTCACGTTGGAGGACATACATGTACTCAGTTTTGTCCAAGTGGCGACGATAGATGTGACTCTGGCAGGTGATGGCCTCCCAGGTGACATCTTTCTCCGCATCAACTTGTGTTGCTCGACAAGCTGGGGAGTGGTGAATCTTAAGCAGCTGATTCTCGTGTATAATCCTCATCTCCGAACTCCATTCTTCCCTCTTCTCACGGATGGTCCTGGTGGAGTTATAGTGGATGATTAGCTTGCCCGTATTGCCGGCGGCTTCGAGCATACGTCGAAGACGGCGCAACAAGTCTCCTACTGCCAATCCGTAGGAAAGATACGTCACTGGACGACTCTCCTCTCTTTCGGCAAGGGCAACTACGGGAACTCTCCCTCCTGTGGACTTACGAGCGGTGCGAATCATGCGAACCATCTAAAACAAAAGAATTTAAAATTAGGTTAGATAAATTCTCAAACAAAAAATCCTATTTTGAATGAAAGTTGGGGTAAGATGAAGAAAATGACTCCTTTAATAACACTTTTCCACCCACACCTTGGAAAATAGTTTTTAAGAAAAATAGGGCCCTTAAATACGTCCATTTCTACCTAGGTCCACGTTCCTACGGGCAACCTTGGCTCTGATACCACCTCTTGTCACACCCGGTTTTTCCGAAGAAACAACCAAGTGAATATCACATGTATGCCAGGATCATTTTCTCATACATGTGATGACAAATAGTGAAGCATCATTTATTACAAGCCAGGTGTCGAATATAAATAAGTCTTACATCACAAATGTCTCAACGGACACTAATGCTTCATCACAAGTAAATAAACTAGCAGCGGAATATTATTCTTTAGGGCTCCATCACAGGCGTTGCCCGGGGGTCTTCATGAACCTAAAATCCTTCCTCGGGTCCAAAATCTTGGTCATTATACACCACCTCATTATCTTGACCTGAGCAGCAATATAAACCAACAAATATGCAAGGTTGAGTACCAATGGTACTCAGCAAGTGTGGGAAAATTATATCATGCATGGCTAGAACAAGGAGAGGTTGAACTCATGGTTAAAGCACTACGCAATTAATACCTATCACCTTAGCTTATTAAGCACCTACATTACTACACAGGTGAAATGGTCCAAATCTCCCATCCCATCATCATAACCAAATAACCATAACATCATTTCCAATGTTAAGCTCCCCGCTTAACATCCACAACTTCCAAAAACCTTCACTCCTCTAATCATGAATAAGTCCAGGCCGCTCTTAACCGTGAGCACGGCTGTCAAGACAGTTTTGACTCTGCAGAGTTTGCACCACTGTACCCACATGTAGTGATTTCATCCCCCGTTGCCGGGTGGACTAAAAGAACCTCCATTATGCCAGTGGCTACGATCCACATTCACACTTCCCAGGTGTG
The DNA here is from genome assembly GCA_030760725.1 of Neostapfia colusana. Taxonomy (NCBI): domain Eukaryota; kingdom Viridiplantae; phylum Streptophyta; class Magnoliopsida; order Poales; family Poaceae; genus Neostapfia; species Neostapfia colusana. The sequence continues at coordinate 22,902,284 of JASWHV010000010.1, forward strand.
CGGCCAGGAGATCACTACGAAGCCTTTACAAAGGGATTCCCGACGAGCGTGGGCCCACTGAGGTTTCACCCCTAACAGCATACAAGAGGCTCCAACCCCGCTGCAGTGGCCCCCTCTTGAGCCTTGCGGTTCATATGGTAGTCCAGCTGACACCCACTCCCCGCACCATCCAACACACCCATACTACGCCGGGGATACACCTAATTAATTGGCCAAGCTTCCCCATCTCAGCATGTGGTTGGCACTGTAAAGCCGGGTTACATGCTCCATGAACCGGTCCTTAGGATCCAGGCAAGTACTAAACACAAACCCAAGTCTCGTGCACCCAGCACACAACCAAAACATCCAACTTGCCTTGATCCCTACCTCTACATAACTCACAATATCTCATTCAAGAGTATGGTAATATAAACTGATGATCTCATGTCCCAAATATCCCATTCTAAGCATGGCTAAGCATATGCATGTAAATAAATGACATGACAAAATAAATCCCAACCCAAGCTTTAAGGAAACAAGGTAATGCAATTCTAGGGAAACTTCCTAGCATGGGTTTCATATTTAACTTGACAATGCAAATAATTCTATCTACACATCCTAGCATAGGATCAAAGTGGTCAAGGACACTTGCCTCCTTCTTGCTGCTCTTGAAATGGGTAGTCCTGAGCTTGGAAAGGGTTAACTTGCTCTTGAACAGGCTCTACTTCATATCATCACACATAGCAAAAGAAAAACAACAATCATAAGACATAGTTCACACTTCTACTTTATACAAACCACACATTCACATTTATAAAAGTTCTTTACCATTATATGTGTTGGGGTTACTTTATGTGTGTTAAGTTGTGGCTTGCATGCACTTTTAACCATGTATATATGATTCCTACTTTTGTGTCCACATTTATACTTACATACTATTTATATGGGTTTCCAATAAATTTCTTATATTCAACTACTACACCTTTTTACTACCAAGTATGTAAGAAAAGTATTTTTCTTCTCCATATGTGCCTTCATAATTTCTATCAACCCTAAACTGAATCCTTTGTATTTTAGAAACTCCATTTATCATTTACTAGTTGCTATATTTTCAGATTTATATTCCTATGCATAATTGTGTATTTTATTATAAAATTAGTAATACACATCACCTAAACAGTATAGGTTCTGGTCCTAAATAATCTAATAACATGTTTTGACCTTGGCTTCTGATGTAGATTATTTCATAATTATTTTCCCTATTTTTTTATAACTATTCTTTACTTAAAAATTGTGTCCCTATACTAATAAATGTGAATAATAAATGAGACAGATTCATTTCAGCCCAAAAATAGATTTTTATCTCACTCCAAAGTTTTCTAAGTACTGAGAAAGTTTTTAATTAATTTTGACAATTATGTTTGTCCCACTTTTTAATTTTTAAACACTAGTTACATATTCAATTTTCTAAATTAAATACTAAACAGGGCTAAAATAATGAATTCACCCCATTACAGGGTCTATAATATTATTTTCATAATTTCCAGGGGTCTAGCTACACTTATCAGAGGTGTTTTTCCTAATTTTTATTAAGTCCAGGGGCTAAAACTGATTTTTAAATGAATTTACATGATTTTCTGGAGTTCCAGGGGCTAGATCTGAAATTTCCGGGGCTAGCTCTCAATTCCAGAGAACCCCAGGGGGTAGCACGTAAGAATTCCAGTCTTTATAATGCGGGGCTGACGTGGACCGTCCGATTTTAAACCGGCGGCTGAGATTATAACATCGAACCGGTACGCGGGGTTTTAAAGTCTACCGTGCGATTTAAAATAAACGGCGCACAAGCGGCCACGTCGCTTCGATCGAGCGCGGGCGGCGCTGCCGGCGGCGCACGGCGGCGGGAAGCGGAGATCTCGCCGGAAAGTTTCGGATCCTCGAGAATTCTGCCTAGAACTGTGATCTTATGGCCTAGATCGGTAGAGGGGAGGTCAGGGATCTCACCTCGGGGGTTTTCTCGAGCTCGGGGGTCCTGGAAAGTGATCGGCGGCGAGGTCCGAGGCAAAACCACGGCGAAGCTCGTCGGCGCTGGGTTTACACCGTAAGTCTTCGGGTTTTCTGCACCTGCAAAGTTCCCCGGAGGCGGTGGATCAAGACCAGCGAGTTAGATCAGAGTTTCCGAGCTTAGATCGGCCAGAATTCACCGGCGAAGTCTCGGTGCTCACCGGAGTAAAAATCGGCGATCGCGTGAGAAAAACCGATCGGGGCTGGGGTTTTTATAGCCGGGGGAGGGCGGTGGGTCAGTTGTAATCGAGTTGGATTCTTCTGGGACCGGAATTCGGCTGAGGGACGCGGTTTTCAATCGGTTAAGATCGCGCGCGCTCGGGAGGAAAAGTCCGGGGTCGGCGCGAGCGAGGTTGGGGACGACAGGTGGGTCCCACCTGTCTGTGTGAGAGAGCGCGGGCGCGCGGGGGCGGGCTGGCGCGGGGAAAACTGGGCCGGCTGGCGGGTTTCGGCCCACTGGCCGGTTTTTTTTCCCGTTTCTCTTTTTCTTTTTCCATTTCTTTTCTGTTTTGAGTATAATTTGAATTCCAGTTTGAATTTGAATTTTTGCAAAACATGCAACACATCCAAAAATTTTTAAATTCCCCTCTGAACATGGTTTAGAGTTTTGAATCAAAATTTGGGGTGTTACAGATCAGCACCAACTATCCACCAATACTCCCACAACGAGTTATCTTATACGTTCACCGGGAGGGAATATCTCTGCTAATCAGATTGTGTCCCGAGCAGCTTTGTGTTTGGGCGGAAAAATATACCCAACATCGCTGATTATGTTGGATAGGCAGAAGATAGATATAATATTGGGGATGTCTTGGTTAAATCGTCACGGTGCCGTTCTCAATATTGGTAACCGGACTGTCCAGGTTGACTCGCCGATCCATGGACAGCACATGCTGTTTTTAGACAGCGAAGACCCAGATATGGTAGAGGCCTACCACACGGAAGCACTTAAACTTGAAGATATTCCGGTGGTACGTGATTATCCCGAGTATTTCCCGATGATTTACCGGGCATGCCGCCCGAACGGGACGTCGAGTTCAAGATTGAACTGGCGCCGGGAACAACACCTATCTCACGAAGGCCTTACAAGATGGCACCTAACGAGCTAGCGGAGTTGAAGGAGCAACTGAATGAACTCATGAGCAAGGGTTTCATATGACCAAGTTCTTCACCTTGGGGTTGCTCTGCGCTGTTCGTTAAGAAGAAGGACGAAACACTGTGGCTATGTGTTGATTACTGTCCTCTCAATGCTGTCACGATAAAGAACAAGTATCCTTTGCCTCGCATCGATATTCTGTTTGATCAACTTGTGGGTGCAAAGGTATTTTCGAAGATGGACCTTCGGTCGGGGTATCATCAAATCAAGATCCGACCGGAGGACATATCGAAGACAGCTTTCTCGACGAGATACGGACTCTATGAGTACCTCGTCATGTCATTTGGGTTATCCAAGGCTCCAGCACACTTCATGTACTTGATGAATTCTGTGTTCATGCCGGAGTTAGACAAGTTCGTCGTGGTATTCATCGACGACATATTGGTTTACTCCAAATCAAAAGAAGAGCACGCTGAACATCTGCGTATCGTGCTACAACGGTTGAGGGAGCACAAATTATATGCCAAGTTCACCAAGTGCGAGTTCTGGATTGATCAAGTGCCTTTCCTAGGCCATATTATTTCAGCAGAAGGCATCGCCGTGGACCCCAGCAAGATTGAACAAGTGCTGAAGTGGGAATCTCCCAAATCTGTCCACAAGGTCCGAAGTTTCCAAGGTTTAGCGGGGTATTATCGGAGGTTCATTCCGAACTTCTCAAAAATTGCTAAACCAATGATGGAGCTGCTGAGTATTATCGGAGGTTCATTCCGAGCTTCTCAAAAATTCCTAAACCAATGACGGAGCTGCTGAAGAAGGGCACGAAGTACATGTGGAATGCAGCATGTGAAGCCGCATTCAAAATGTTAGTGAAACATCTCACAACAGCTCCAGTTCTTGCTCAGCCGGACACGACGAAGCCATTTGATGTATACTGTGATGCATCCGGCATCGGTTTCGGCTGCGTTCTGATGCAAGAAGGGCGTGTAGTCACCTATGGGTCTCGTCAACTGTGAAACCACGAGCAGCATTATCCAACTCACGATCTCAAGCTTGCTGCTGTGGTGTTGGCGTTAAAGATGTGGAGGCATTATCTACTTGGTAATCTTGTTCACTTCTACACCGACCATAAAAGCTTGAAGTATATCTTGACGCAGAAGGAGCTGAATATGAGACAATGGAGATGGTTGGAGCTCATCAAAGATTATGAAATTGAGATCCACTATCATCCGGGAAAAGCAAACGTGGTCGTCGACGCGCTTAGTCAGAAAGCCCACGTTCACAACTTGGCGGCTGCTGAGTTGGAAGATGAAAAACCAAGTCTCCATGTCATTCCATATGACACGCTTTATAATCTCGTGCTCATTCCAACGGTCCGTGAAGAGATTGTTGAGGCTCAAAGAAGAGACAGAGGTATGTCTCACATACGGAGAAGACTAGACAATAGAGAGGTGAAATGTTTCCGGAAGGATGAGAACGGTACAATATGGTTCAACGACCGTATAGTGGTACCGCGTAATATGAAACTCCGGAAGAAAATATTGGATGAAGCCCACCTGTCTAAGTTTTCCATTCATCCCGGAAGTAACAAGATGTACCAAGATTTGAAACAGAAATTTTGGTGGACGAGGATGACGAGAGAAATTGCGAAGTACGTATCTGAATGTGATACGTGTAGACGGGTCAAGGCTGATCATATGCGGAAAGCCAGACCGCTACAACCTTTGAAGATACTGACATGGAAATGGGAGGATGTGAGTATGGATTTCATCATTGGATTACCGTTCACATCCCGGAAGCATGACTTGATATGGGTGATCGTTGACCAGTTGACGAAGTCGGCTCATTTCATACCGGTGAACACTCATTTTTGAGCCAAGCAATATGCGGAGTTATACATCTCTAGAATCATATGCTCTCATGGTGTCCCAAATACCATCATTTCAGATCGAGGTGCGCTGTTTGTTGCTCGTTTTTGGGAGCAGCTGCACGCCTCGCTGGGCACCAAGCTGATTAGAAGCTCCACATATCACCCTCAAACCAATGGACAAACTGAGAGGGTGAACCAAGTGCTTGAAGACATGTTGAGAGTGTGTGCCATCCACCACGGTAGGAATTGGGATGATCACCTACCGTTGGCGGAGTTTTCATACAACAACGGTTATCAAGCGAGTATTAAAATGGCACCATATGAAGCTCTCTACAGCCGGAAGTATTGCACACCGTTGAATTGGTGTGAGTCCGGCGAAAGAGTTCTGTTTGGGGTTGATCTTGTCAACGAAGCCGAAGACCGAGTTCGGTTGATACAAGAGAACTTGAAGGCTGCACAATCCCGACAGAAGAGCTACGCTGATCAAAGGCGTAGGCCATTGCATTTTGACGTCGGAGAGCACGTGTATCTTCTTGTGTCTCCGATGAAGGGAATTCACCGGTTCGGTGTAAAGGGGAAACTCGCTCCCCGTTTTATAGGTCCTTTTGCTATCACGGAGAAGTGTGGACCCGTAGCCTACCGGCTGGAATTACCGGAAAGTCTAGCGGGTGTTCATGATGTATTTCATGTGTCACAGCTGCGGAAATGCCTCAAATTCACCGCTGCTGTCCGCACCAAGGAAATCGACGAATTGAAACCGGACCTTACTTATACCGAGCGACTGGTTCAGATTTTGGATGAAAAGAACCGGGTAACCCAGAACCGGACGATCAGATTTCTTCAAGGTGCTATGGGGTAACCATACAGCAGAAGAGGCGACGTGGGAAAATGAAGGTTACCTCCGCACCAACTATCCGGAACTTTTAGCTTTGTACAGTTTGTAATTACCTCTCCCGTCTCGTTCTCCTTTGGTAATCTTGGGACGAGATTCTTTTAAGGGGGGAGGAATGTAAAAGTCCAAAAACATGTACATGAATAAAACTAAAGTTCTAGTTCATATGTGTGGCAAAAACATGAAAAATGGGACTTGCTAAAACTTTTCTTCATGCAAAGTAATACATGGATGACCATCCAAAATGAGGCTTACATTTTTATTTGAAAGTGTTGAACCAATAAGGATTTAAATACCTCTTGCATGTAAGTTCAAAAATCAGATTTGAAATTCAGAGTTCACACTTGTGGTGGCCAAAGACTTTGAATAAACATGCAGCCATATAGTTGGAAATTGTGGGGAAAAGTTTGATGCCAAACTTTTCATTTGTAGGGTGGGCTCAAAAAGGAGTTAAAGAGAAGCATTTGCAAATTCCAACCAAATTCAGATTTGCTATGCGAATTCAAACTGAAATTGGGGGAAATCAAATGCTAGCCCACATTTAAACTTCAAACCTGTGGAATTTAGGAAGATCAGCATGAGAAGATATTTGGGAGGAAAAGGTGGGGAGGAACCCACATGTCATTGAGTGGAAAGATCAAGACTTGCACATGAAGCAAAGGATTTTGCCTCTGTTCTGCTCGAAGCCACCGAGGGCTGCTCGTGTGCCACCGAGAAAAAACCCACCGCGCCACCAGCTGCTTCCTGTTCCCACGCGCGGGCGCCCAGAGGCGGCTGCCCTCGTGCCCCGGCATAATCTGCCCCTCGGACCGAGCAAAGGCTCACTTGACTTTCCCACCTCGCGAGAACGCCGAGCAGAACCAGTTCTTCACGTCCGCTCTCGGTTCGATCGGGAAACCGAATAAACGATCGCACCCTCTCCTCCCCGAGCGGCTAAACAACAACCTGAGCTCCGTCTCCACTCCCCCGACGCCTAAACTGTAACACCCCAAAAACTACTAAAGAAGGGGAATTTAAAAAAATTTGGACGTAATGCATGTTATAAAGCAATTAAAATTCAAACTGGGATTTAAGTTCAAATCAAAACAGAAAAAGAAAAGGAAAAAGAAAAAGAAAACCCAAACCGGCCAGTGGGCCGAAACCCGCCAGCCGGCCCAATACCCCCGCGCCAACCCGAACCCGCGCCCCCCTCTCTCCCTCTCACTGACACGCGAGGCCCGCGTGTCATCCCTCTCCTCCCGCGCGCCCCAACCGACCCCGACTCTATCCCGTGCCCGATCGCAACCACCCTCCCGAACCCCGCGCTCGCAGCCCTGATCTTCGGCCCCGGGCGATGCTACTTATCCAAACCGACACGCCGCCGCCTCCTCTCGTGCATTCCACGCAAGAAAACTCGCCGAATTCCCCAGCACCGCTCCATCTTTCCCTCCGGTGAGAACCGATCATCCCCCACCGAAAAACCTTCGGATCTCTTCGTTTTTCGTTGGACTAACGAGCTCGCCGTGCTCCACCGACTCCAGGGAGTCCTGCAGGTGAAGGAAGCGACAAGTTTCGCGCCCTAGCATCGGTTCCGACGAGCACCGAGGAGCAGCTTCAACCATCGTCGTCGCAGAGCTGAATTCTGACCTCCCCAAGCCCGAGAAACCCCTAGGTGAGCTCCCCTACCCCTCCGCAGTCGATCCGTGTGAAAAACTGCAAGTTTTAATGTATAGCGGCAAGGAACTGAAGCTGCGCCGGTGAGATCGCCGCCCCGGCCGCCGCGCGCGCGGGCTGGCTCCGGCCAGGATGACGTGGCCCCTTGGGGGCCGTCTATTTTAAATCGCACGGTAGAAATAAAACCGACGCATACCGGTTCGGCGATCTAATCTGAGTCGTCTGTTTTAAATCAGATGGTCCACGTCAGCCCCGCGTTATAAAGGCCGGGATTCTTATGCGCTAGCCCCTGGGGATTTCGGAAAACACGAGCTAGCCCCGGAAACTTCTGATCTAGCCCCTGGACCTTCAGAAATTCGTGTAAATTCATTTAAAAATCAGTTTTAGCCCCTGGACTTAATAAAAATTAGGAAACCCCCTCTGTTATGTGTAGTTAGACCCCTGGAAATTTAGGAAATAGTAAATTAGACCCTGCAGTAGGGTGGATTTACCTTTTTGACCCTATATGATATTAAATTCAGAAATTTGAATGTGTGACTAGGATTTAAATTTAAAAGGTAAGGCAAACACATGTGCAAATTCAAATTTAAACTCTCCTAGCACTTGGAAAACTTTAGAATGAGTTAAAAATAAATTTTAGGCTGAAATGAAATCTGCCTAAGTGTTGCTCATTTTTATTTTCTTTAGAGACACATTTTAGGCTAGGAAATAATTCTAAAAACTAGTAAAATAAATTTAGTTTGTTCCACATCAGAGAGGAAGTTCAAAAATATATTATTGAACATTTTAGATCAGAGCCTATTCTGTTTAGATGATGTGTCTTATTATTTTCATAATAAGGTTCACTTTTAGGCATAGAAAATAAATCTGAAAATATAGAAAAATAAGTATGCATAATTAGAAAAGGATAAATGAGTTCTCCAAATCCAAAAGCTTCAATTTAGGATTTTGTAGAAGATCTGAAAACCAATTTATAGTAGGAAATTACCTTTCATGCAAACTTGGTAGCTAAGAAGTGTATTAATTAAATATAAAGAATTTGTTCAAATTGGAAATTCATATATAGTGTGCAAACAAAAATCTGAATACAAAAGTTAGAAATCATATACATATGCTTAAAAGTGCATGTAGGCCAAAAATCAACACATGTAGAGTAACCACAACACTTAGAAATGTGGATGAATTTCATAGGTATGTATGTGTGGTTTGCATGAAGTGAAAGTGTGAACTATGTCTTATGGATTGTTGTTTTCTTTTGCTATGTGTATTGGCATGAGTAGAACCTGCCCCAGAGCAAGTTCTCCCCTTCCAAGACCAAGACTTTCCATTCTCACAGCAGCAGGAAGAAGGCAAGTGTCCTTGACCACTTTGATCCTATACTAGGATGTGTAGATAGAATTATTTGCATTGTCAATTGAAATATGAAACCCATGCTAGGAAGTTTCCCTAGAATTGCATTACCTTGTTTCCTTGTAGCTTGGGTTTGGATTTATTTTATCATGTCATTTATTTATATGCTTATGCTTAGCCATGCTTAGAATGGGATAATTGGGATATGAGATCATCAATTTATTTACCTTACTCTTGAATGAGATATTATGAGTTATGTAGAGGTAGGGATCGAGGCAAGTTGGATGATTTGGTTGGTGCTGGGTGCACGAGACTCGGGTTTGTGTTTAGTACTTGCCTGGATCCTAAGGACCGGTTCATGGAGCATGTAACCTGGCTTTACCGTGCCAACCACATGCTGAGATGGGGCAGCTTGGCCAATTAATTAGGTGTATCCCCGGCGTAGTATGGGTGTGTTGGATGGTGCGGGGAATAGGTGTCAGCTGGACTACCATATGAACCGCAAGGCTCAAGAGGGGTCCACTGCAGCGGGGTTGGAGCCTCTTGTATGCTGTTAGGGGTGAAACCTTAGTGGGCCCACGCTCGTCGGAAATCCCTTTGTAAAGGCCTCGTAGTGATCTCCTGGCTACACACCTAGGAAGTGTGAACGTGGTTCACGGCCACTGGCATAATGGAGGTTCTTTTAGTCCACCCGGCAACGGGGGATGAAATCACTATATGTGGGTACTGTGGTGCAAACTCTGCAGAGTCAAAACTGTCATGACACCCGTGCTCACGGTCAAGAGCGGCTTGGACTTATTCATGATTAGAGGATGATTAATTGGGATGTTGAGGATGTTAAGCGGGAAGCTTAACATTTAAGATGAGACTATGTTTACTTGATATTGATGATGGGTTGAGGGATTGGGACCATTTCACCTGTGTAGTACTGTAGGTGCTTAATAAGCTAAGGTGATAGGTATTAATTGCGTAGTGCTTAAACCATGAGTTCAACCTCTCCTTGCTCTAGCCATGCATGACATAACTTTCCCACACTTGTTGAGTACCCACGGTACTCAAACTTGCTTTTCTGTTGGTTTATATTGCTGCTCAGGTCAAGAGAATGATGTGGTGTTTAAGGACCAAGACTTTGGTCCCGAGGAAGGATTCTAGGTTCTGGAGTCCCCCGGGCAACGCCTGTGACAGAGCCCACAAGATTTATATTCCGCTGCTGTTTTATTTACATGTCATGAACTTATTATCATCCATCGAGACGTATGCTATGTAAGACTTATTTATATTCAACACCTGGCTTGTAATAAATGATGCTTCACTGTAACACCCCAAAATTTTGATTCAAAACTCTAAATCATGTTAAGAGGGGAATTTAAAAATTTTTGGACGTGTTGCATGTTTTGCAAAAATTCAAATTCAAACTGGAATTCAAATTAAACTCAAATCAGAAAAAAAATAGAAAAAGAAAAAGAACACTAAAACCTAACCGGCCAGTGGGCCGAACCCACCAGCCGGCCCACCATTTCCCCCCCCCCCCCGCCAGCCCATAGCCGCACGCCTCTCCCTCTCACTTACACGCGGGGCCCGCCTTCATCTTCTTCCTCGCGCGCGATCGGCCGACTCCGGGACATCTCTCTCTCCCGAATCAAAACTACCCCCTGGAAACCGCGTCTCCCAGCCGAATTTTGCTCCCGGACGACTCACACTCGATCACAACCGACACACCGCCCTCCCCCGTCTATAAAAACCCCGGCCTCGTTCTGTTTTTCCCACGCGATCGCCGATTTTTCCTCCGGTGAGAACCGAGACTTCTCCGGCGAATTCTGGCCGATCTAAGCTCGGAAATTCCGACCTAACTCGCTGGTCTTGATCCACCGCCTCCGGGGAATCTTGCAGGTGCAGAAAACTCGGTGATTTGCGATGTAAACGCAGCGCCGACGAGCTTCGCCGTGGTTTTGCCTCGGACCTCGTCGCCGATCACCTTCCAGGACCTCCGAACTCAAGAAAACCCCCGAGGTGAGATCCCCGACCTCCCCTCTACCGATCTATGCCATAAAATCACAGTTCTAGGAAGAATTCCCGAATATCCGAAAGTTTCCGGCGAGATCGCCGCTTCCCGCCGCCGTGCGCCGCAGGCAGCGCCGCCCGCGCTCGATCAGAGCGACGTGGCCGCTTGTGCGCCGTTTATTTTAAATCGCACGGTAGGGTTTAAACCCCCGCGTACCGGTTCGACGTTATAATCTCAGCCGTCGGTTTAAAATCGGACGGTCCACGTCAGCCCCGCGTTATAAAGACTGGAATTCTTACGTGCTACCCCCTGGGGTTCTCGGGAAATAAGAGCTAGCCCGGAAACTTCTGATCTAGCCCCTAGAACTTCAGAAAATCATGTAAATTCATTTAAAAATCAGTTTTAGCCCCTGGACTTAATAAAAATTAGGAAAAACACCTCTGATAAGTGTAGCTAGACCCCTGGAAATTCTGAAAATAATATTATAGACCCTGTAATGGGGTGAGTTTATCTTTTTAGCCCTGTTTAGTATTTAAATTAGGAAATTGAATATGTGGCTAGTGTTTAAAAATTAAAAAGTGGAACAAACATATTGTCATAATTAAATTAAAAATTTTCTCAGTATTTAGAAAACTTTTGAGTGAGATAAAAACATATTTTGGGCTGAATTGAATCTGTTTAATTTATTATTCACATTTAGGGAAAATAGTTTTAGTGAATAGTTTTAGAAAATAGGGAAAATAATTGTGAAATAGTTTACATCTGAGGCAAAGGTCAAAATATGTTATTAAATTATTTAGGACCAGAACCTATTCTGTTTAGATGATGTGTATTACTATTTTCATAATAAAGTACACATTTATGCATAGGAAAAATAAATCTGAAAATATAGCAAATAGTAAATGATAAATGGAGTTTCTAAAATCCAAAGAATTCAGTTTAGGGTTGGTAGAAATTCTGAAGGCACATATGGAGAAGGAAAATACATTTCATGCATACTTTGTAGCTAAAAGGTGTAGTGATTGAATATAAGGAATTTATTTAAATTGGAAACTCATATATATAGTATGTAAGTATAAATGTGAACACAAAAGTAAGAATCATATACACATGACTAAAAGTGCATGCAAGCCACAAATCAACACACATAGAGTAACCACAACACATATAATTGTGAATGACTTTCATAAATATGAATGTGTGGTTTGTATGAAGTGGAAGTGTGAACTATGTCTTATGGATTGTTGTTTTTCTTTTGCTATGTGTGATGGTATGATGTAGAACCTGCTCAAGAGCAAGTTATTCCTTTCCAATATCAGAACTACCCATTTCAAGAGCAGCAGGAAGGAGGCAAGTGTCCTTGACCACTTTGATCCTATGCTAGGATGTGTAGATAGAATTATTTGCATTTTCAAGTTAAATATGAAACCCAGGCTAGGAAGTTTCCCTAGAATTGGATTACCTTGTTTCCTTGTAGCTTGGGTTGGGATTTATTTTATCATGTCATTTATTATTATGCATATGCTTATCCATGCTTAGAATGGGATATTTGGGATATGAGATCATCAGTTTATTTTTACCATACTCTTGAATGAGATATTGTGAGTTATGTAGAGGTAGGGATCAAGGCAAGTTGGATGTTTTGGTTGTGTGCTGGGTGCACGAGACTCGGGTTTGTGTTTAGTACTTGCCTGGATCCTAAGGACCGGTTCATGGAGCATGTAACCTGGCTTTACAGTGCCAACCACATGCTGAGATGGGGCAGCTTGGCCAATTAATTAGGTGTATCCCCGGCGTAGTATGGGTGTGTTGGATGGTGCGGGGAATAGGTGTCAGCTGGACTACCATATGAACCGCAAGGCTCAAGAGGGGGCCACTGCAGCGGGGTTGGAGCCTCTTGTATGCTGTTAGGGGTGAAACCTCAGTGGGCCCACGCTCATCGGGAATCCCTTTGTAAAGGCTTCGTAGTGATCGCCTGGCTACACACCTGGGAAGTGTGAATGTGGTTCGTAGCCACTGGCATAATGGAGGTTCTTTTAGTCCACCCGACAACGGGGGATGAAATCACTACATGTGGGTACAGTGGTGCAAACTCTGCAGAGTCAAAACTGTCATGACAGCCGTGCTCACGGTCAAGAGCGGCTTGGACTTATTCATGATTAGAGGATTGATGGTTTTGGAAGTTAAGCGGGGAGCTTAACATTGGAAATGATGTTATGGTTATTGGATTATGATGATGGGATGGGAGATTGGGACCATTTCACTTGTGTAGTAATGTAGGTGCTTAATAAGCTAAGGTGATAGGTATTAATTGCGTAGTGCTTTAACCATGAGTTCAACCTCTCCTTGTTCTAGCCATGCATGATATAATTTTCCCACACTTGCTGAGTACCATTGGTACTCAACCTTGCATATTTGTTGGTTTATATTGCTGCTCAGGTCAAGATAATGAGGTGGTGTATAATAACCAAGACTTTGGATCCGAAGAAGGTTTCTAGGTTCATGGAGATCCCCGGGCAACGCCTGTGATGAAGCCCTCAAGAATAATATTCCGCTGCTAGTTTATTTACTTGTGATGAACTTATTATTGTCCATTGAGACATTTGCGAATGTAAGACTTATTTATATTCGACACCTGGCTTGTAATAAATGATGCTTCACTATTTGTCATCACATTTATGAGAAAATGATCCTGGCATACATGTGATATTCACTTAGTTGTTTCTTCGGAAAAACCGGGTGTGACAGAAGTGGTATCAGAGCCAAGGTTGCCCGTAGGAACGTGGACCTAGGTAGAAATGGACGTATTTAAGGGTCCTATTTTCTTAAAAACTATTTTCCAAGGTGTGGGTTGAAAAGTGTTATTTAAGGAGTCATTTTCTTCATCTTACCCCAACTTTCATTCAAAATAGGATTTTTGTTTGAGAGTTTATCTAACCTAATTTTAAATTCTTTTTCTTTTAGATGGTTCGCATGATTCGCACCGCTCGCAAGTCCACAGGAGGGAGAGTTCCCGTAGTTGCCCTTGCCGAGAGAGAGGAGGGCCGTCCGGTGACGTACCTTTCCTACGGATTGGCAGTAGGAGGCTTATTGCGCCGTCTTCGGCGTATGCTCGAAGCCGCCGGCAATACGGGCAAGCTAATCATCCATTACAACTCCACCAGGACAATCCGTGAGAAGAGGGAAGAATGGAGTTCAGAGATGAGGATTATACACGAAAATCAGCTGCTTAAGATTCACCACTCTCCAGCTTGTAGAGCGACACAGGTCGATGCGGAGAAAGATGCCACCTGGGAGGCCATCACCTGCCAGAGCCACATCTATCGTCGCCACCTGGACAAAACTGAGTACATGTATGTCCTCCAGCGTGAGAGTGGTACCACGGAGTACAAGTACCCGCCGGTGCAGCAAGGGACTTCCCATGAGCACATGGACTTGTGCTTGGAGGATGCTGCTATGCTCAGCACTCGACTGCAGGATTGCCAACAAGAGCTTCAGGATGTCCGAGACACCCTGAAGGAAACGGAGGCGTTGCTGCGAGCCTGCTTAAGGGCGAGAGAAAGAGGAGATGGGAATGAACTGTGTGTCACCGTGAATGATACATGGACTCCTGACTCCCCAGATCGTTGGGCGATCAGGCGTCGTCGCACTTCTCCACCAGCAGCCTCCCCACCCAAAGCAGAGTCAGAAGGCAGCCGAAATGATGAGGAAGATCCCGAGGAGCCAGCTCAAGAAAACGAGTAGCGTAGAGCCTTTCCCCTAAATTAGAAGGATGTCGAGTAGTCGAGTCGTTATGTTAGTTAATGGTGTGTTAATGCTTGGTGTGTGACGTGAGTTGTGGAAGCCATGAGCAATTGTCCACAGCCTCGTCTTTAGGTTGTTTTGCTTTGGTGTGTGAACCCACGTGAAATAATATTTCATCTATTGTTGTGTGAAAAGTGAACCCTTAGAGAAGTATAACAAAGCCTCAACACTTCAAAAGTACAAACAAATGAAAGTAGTAATATGATACTAAATGCTTTCAAATTAACATTGGTTGATTCTGCCAGATGGCCGGAAGAGGAAAAGGACGTGCTGCCAACCCCGCCAACAACAACGATGAGGCATGCAACCCTCATATTTCTAGAGGCCAGGACCGGGGTGGTCGCCGTGAAGGAGTTGATCCCCTCCACCAAATGCTGGAGAATAAAAATCAGCTCATCCAGAACTTGACTCAAGTGGTGGCCAACTTGCATCAAGTTCCACCTCCACAAGCTGCACCACGCCAACCAAGGTTGAGTGAGTTTCTAGGAACTCAACCTCCAAAGTTTGCAAGTGCTGCTGAACCTTTGGAGCCAGATGATTGGCTGAAGACCATTGAAAGCAAGATGAGGATCATCCAGTGCCAAGGGTATGAGAGGGTGCTGTTTGCCTCTCATCAATTGCATGGACCTGCTGCTGATTGGTGGACCGCCTACATGACCGCCCATCATGACCCTGAAAACATCACTTGGGAAGAGTTCAAGCATAGCTTCCGCAACCATTACATCCCAAGAGGTGAACTCAAAAACAAGAGGAAAGAATTTTTGGGGTTGCAGCAAGGTAACATGACTGTGAGGGAATACCTCACTAAATTTACTCAACTACCCCGTTATGCCTCACGAGACATAGAGACTGATGAGCAGAAACAAGACTGTTTCGTGGAAGGACTTACCGCGGAGATGCAGTGTGCAATGTCCTCAAATGAGTATGACAGCTTCCAAAAGATGGTGGACAGAGCATTTGTGGTAGAAAGGAAGCTAAAGGCCTTGGAAAATGAGAATAAGAGGAAGGCCGGTTGGTCACATCAAGCCTCAGGGAGCAACACTCGCCCACGTCTGATGCAGCAACCTGCAGGGCAGACGAACCGTGCAGCGGCACCCTACTCAGCACCAAGAGGGTACAACCCGAACTACAGGCCTCCGGCAGCACCAGCACAGCCGCAACGTCAGTTTGTGCAGCAGCCTTGCCCCGCATATCCACCTCGACCAGCAGTACAAGGACCCTTAAGCCAACCCCAGGATAACAAAGGCCAGGCACCTAAGGTTGGGGTGCAATGTTTTAGCTGTGGTGAAGTGGGGCACTACGCCCATAAGTGCCCAAAGAAGAAGCCCACGCAGCCACAACAGCAGAATGTAATGAGAGGACGGGTGAACCACGTCACTATGGAGGAAGCACAAGAGGCACCCGACGTGGTAGTTGGTAAGTTTCCTGCCAATTTACACATTGCAACCCTGCTGTTTGATTCTGGTGCTACCCACTCGTTCATTGCTCAAGGGTTTGTTAAGAAGCATGACCTAGCAACAACACAAATGAACCATATGCTAGCTGTAAACTCTCCAGGTGGAGAAATAAGGACAAGACAAGTGTGTCCCAAAGTGAACCTAGACATTAATGGGGTAGTATTTACTGCTAACCTCATAGTGATAGATTCACAAGGGATAGATATTATTTTGGGTATGGATTGGTTGACCAAACATAAAGGAATCATCCATTGTTTGAACAGAACGGTGGAACTAACTCACCCTAGTGGCACAAGAGTAAAGTTCATAACAATACACGAGCCTAGGAGGGACATTAAATTAAATCAAGTTGAGGTGAAAGTTGAGGAAATCAGGACTATCAGGGAATATCCAGACGTTTTTCCGGAAGAATTGCCAGGTATGCCTCCCGATCGTGAAGTGGAATTTGCAATTGAGCTAGTGCCTGGAACAGCCCCGATATACAAGAGACCTTATCGGATGGACTCCAAGCAGCTAGAAGAACTCAAAGATCATTTGAGAGAATTGATGGGGAAGGGGTATATTCGTCCTAGTTCCTCACCATGGGGAGCTCCGGTGATATTTGTGCCCAAGAAGGACGGAACCCAAAGGTTATGCGTGGATTACCGTGCCTTGAATGAGGTAACCATCAAGAACAAGTACCCATTACCCCGCATTGAAGACTTCTTTGATCAGTTGAGGGGAGCTTGTGTGTTCTCGAAAATTGATCTCAGGTCGGGATACCACCAACTCAAGATAAGGCAATCTGATATTCCCAAGAGAGCTTTCGTATCTCGGTACGGACTGTATGAATACACTGTCATGCCTTTCGGGCTAACTAATGCCCCGGCATACTTCATATACCTCATGAACAAGGTATTCATGGAATATCTGGACAAATTTGTGGTGGTTTTCATAGATGACATTCTCGTCTTCTCCAAAGATGAAGAAGAACATGAGAAACATCTAAGGTTGGTGTTGCAAAGGCTGAGAGAACACCAACTATATGCTAAGTTGAGCAAGTGTGAGTTTTGGCTGAAGAAAGTTCCCTTCTTAAGACATATAATTTCGGAGGGAGGAATCTCCGTGGATCCCGCCAAAATCGAGGATATACAGAAGTGGAAGACCCCTGAAAATGTCGGAGAAGTTCGGAGCTTTTTGGGATTGGCTGGATACTATCGACGGTTTATTGAGGGATTCTCCAAGATCTCGAGACCTCTCACCAAACTGTTGGAGAAGGGAATCACATTCACATGGACGCCACAGTGCGAGACGAGTTTTCAGGAGCTAAAGAAAAGATTGACCACAGCCCCAGTGTTGGTTATGCCAGATATGCAGAAGAATTTTACAGTGTACTGCGATGCCTCTGGAAACGGGTTGGGATGTGTACTCATGCAAGAAGGGCATGTCGTGGCTTATGCATCCCGGCAGCTTCAGAAGCACGAGAAAAACTATCCTACACATGACCTAGAACTAGCCGCAGTGGTACACGCGTTGAATATTTGGCGGCACTACTTGATGGGGAAGAGGACCGAGATATATACGGATCATAAGAGTTTGAAGTACATTTTCACACAGCCAGATCTCAACCTCAGACAAAGGAGATGGTTAGAGCTAATCAATGATTTTGATGTGGGCATCAACTATCATCCCGGGAAAGCAAACGTCGTGGCCGATGCTTTGAGTCGGAAAGTGCAGGTCAATAAGTTGAGCTTGAAGGACATGCCTGCAGAATTGAAGGACGAGGTTATAAGGCTCAATCTATGTCTAGTAAATAGTAGTGAAGCCATCGCCATGGAAGTGGACTCCACACTCGAGCGAGACATACGCGAGGGCCAAAAGAATGATGAGAAGATACAAGAGAACAGACAACTCATCAAGGAAAAT
The DNA here is from genome assembly GCA_030760725.1 of Neostapfia colusana. Lineage (NCBI taxonomy): Eukaryota > Viridiplantae > Streptophyta > Magnoliopsida > Poales > Poaceae > Neostapfia > Neostapfia colusana. The sequence goes on from JASWHV010000010.1 coordinate 22,920,350, forward strand.
AAAGCTCCGGGTTTTAGAGAGGATGAACAAGGAACGGTGTGGCACGGGAAAAGAATCTGTGTGCCAGAAGTAAAGGAGATCCGTGAATTAATTTTGAAGGAGGCTCACGATTCCGACTATTCCATTCATCCTGGTAGTACGAAAATGTACCAGGGCCTCAAGAGCAGGTATTGGTGGTATGGCATGAAGCGAGATGTTGCGGAACATGTTGCCCTATGTGACACATGTCAGTTGGTGAAAGCAGAACATCAACGACCCGCGGGATTATTGCAACCACTCAAAGTGCCTGAATGGAAATGGGAAGAAATCAGCATGGATTTCGTCGTGGGATTGCCTAGGACCCAATCAGGGTATGATTCAATATGGGTCATCATTGATAGGCTAACCAAAGTAGCTCACTTCATCCCCGTGAAGGAAAGCTACAGCGGATCCAAATTGGTAGAGTTGTACATGTCAAGGATCGTGTGTTACCATGGAGTGCCAAAGAAGATTGTGTCGGACCGAGGGACACAGTTCACCTCGAGGTTTTGGCAGAAGTTGCATGAAACCATGGGAACCCATCTGAACTTCAGCTCTGCCTATCATCCCCAAACTGACGGGCAGACGAAAAGAACCAATCAGATCCTTGAAGATATGTTAAGGGCATATGCACTCAAAAACAATAGGAGTTGGGACAAGAACTTACCGTATGCGGAGTTTTCCTATAACAACAGCTATCAAGCTAGTATGAAGATGTCACCGTTTGAAGCTTTGTATGGGAGGAAGTGCAGAACTCCCCTATTTTGGAACCAAACGGGGGAAAGTAAAGTGTTTAGTCCAGAAGTACTACAAGAAGCCGAGGCGAAGGTGAGGGAAATTCGCAATAACTTGAGGATAGCACAGACACGCCAAAAGAGCTATGCCGATGTACGAAGAAGAGAGCTCGTTTTCAACGTGGGAGACTATGTTTATCTCAAGGTGTCCCCTATCAGAGGACTTCGTCGGTTCAAGGTGAAAGGGAAGTTGTCACCTCGATACATCGGACCCTTTCAAGTTTTGGAGAGGAAAGGCGAAGTGGCGTATCAACTAGAATTACCGGCTCGTCTATCGGATGTGCACGATGTATTCCATGTGTCACAACTCAAGAAATGCCTGAGGACGCCTGAGGAGGTGTTACCCATGAATGAAGTGAACGTAGCTGAGGATTTGTCTTATGCCGAGCAACCATACAAGATTTTAGAGACAATGGAACGCCTCACCAGAAATAAAAGAATCCGGATGTGCAAGGTGCAGTGGAAGCATCACTCAGAAGAGGAAGCCACCTGGGAGCGGGAAGATGAGCTCAAGGCACAATTTCCGGAATTGTTTTCTTAGAAACACCAATCTCGAGGACGAGATTTCTTTTAAGGGGGGTAGAGCTGTAACACCCCAAAATTTTGATTCAAAACTCTAAATCATGTTAAGAGGGGAATTTAAAATTTTTTGGACGTGTTGCATGTTTTGCAAAAATTCAAATTCAAACTGGAATTCAAATTAAACTCAAATCAGAAAAAAATAGAAAAAGAAAAAGAAAACTAAAACCTAACCGGCCAGTGGGCTGAACCCACCAGCCGGCCCACCATTTCCCCCCCCCCCCCCCCCCGCCAGCCCATAGCCGCGCGCCTCTCCCTCTCACTGACACGCGGGGCCCGCCTTCATCTTCTTCCTCACGCGCGATCGGCCGACCCCGGGACATCTCTCTCTCCCGAATCAAAACTACCCCTTGGAAACCGCGTCTCCCAGCTGAATTTTGGTCCCGGACGACTCAAACTCGATCACAACCGACACACCGCCCTCCCCCGTCTATATAAACCCCGGCCTCGTTCTGTTTTTCCCACGCGATCGCCGATTTTTCCTCCGGTGAGAACCGAGACTTCTCCGGCGAATTCTGGCCGATCTAAGCTCGGAAATTCCGATCTAACTCGCTGGTCTTGATCCACCGCCTCCGGGGAACCTAGCAGGTGCAGAAAACTCGGTGATTTGCGGTGTAAACGCAGCGCCGACGAGCTTCGCCGTGGTTTTGCCTCGGACCTCGTCGCCGATCACCTTCCAGGACCTCCGAGCTCAAGAAAACCCCCGAGGTGAGATCCCCGACCTCCCCTCTACCGATCTATGCCATAAAATCACAGTTCTAGGAAGAATTCCCGAAGATCCAAAAGTTTCCGGCGAGATCGCCGCTTCCCGCCGCCGTGCGCCGCCGGCAGCGCCGCCCGCGTTCCATCAGAGCGACGTGGCCGCTTGTGCGCCGTTTATTTTAAATCGCACGGTAGGGTTTAAACCCCCGCGTACCGGTTCGACGTTATAATCTCAGCCGTCGGTTTAAAATCGGGCGGTCCACGTCAGCCCCGTGTTATAAAGACTAGAATTCTTACGTGCTACCCCCTGGGGTTCTCGGGAAATAAGAGCTAGCCCCGGAAACTTCTGATCTAGCCCCTAGAACTTCAGAAAATCATGTAAATTCATTTAAAAAACAGTTTTAGCCCCTGGACTTAATAAAAATTAGGAAAAACACCTCTGATAAGTGTAGCTAGACCCCTGGAAATTCTGAAAATAATATTATAGACCCTGTAATGGGGTGAGTTTATCTTTTTAGCCCTGTTTTGTATTTAAATTAGGAAATTGAATATGTGGCTAGTGTTTAAAAATTAAAAAGTGGAACAAACATATTGTCATAATTAAATTAAAAACTTTCTCAGTATTTAGAAAACTTTGGAGTGAGATAAAAACATATTTTGGGCTGAATTGAATCTGTTTAATTTATTATTCACATTTAGGGACACATTTTTAAGTAATGAATAGTTTTAGAAAATAGGGAAAATAATGGTGAAATAGTTTACATCTGAGGCAAAGGTCAAAATATGTTATTAAATTATTTAGGACCAGAACCTATTCTGTTTAGATGATGTGTATTACTATTTTCATAATAAAGTACACATTTATGCATAGGAAAAATAAATCTGAAAATATAGCAAATAGTAAATGATAAATGGAGTTTCTAAAATCCAAAGAATTCAGTTTAGGTTTGGTAGAAATTCTGAAGTCACATATGGAGAAGGAAAATACATTTCATGCATACTTGGTAGCTAAAAGGTGTAGTGATTGAATATAAGGAATTTATTTAATTTGGAAACTCATATATATAGTATGTAAGTATAAATGTGAACACAAAAGTAAGAATCATATACACATGACTAAAAGTGCATGCAAGCCACAAATCAACACACATAGAGTAACCACAACACATATAATTGTGAATGACTTTCATAAATATGAATGTGTGGTTTATATGAAGTGGAAGTGTGAACTATGTCTTATGGATTGTTGTTTTTCTTTTGCTATGTGTGATGGTATGATGTAGAACCTGCTCAAGAGCAAGTTATTCCTTTCCAATATCAGGACTACCCATTTCAAGAGCAGCAGGAAGGAGGCAAGTGTCCTTGACCACTTTGATCCTATGCTAGGATGTGTAGATAGAATTATTTGCATTTTCAAGTTAAATATGAAACCCATGCTAGGAAGTTTCCCTAGAATTGCATTACCTTGTTTCCTTGTAGCTTGGGTTGGGATTTATTTTATCATGTCATTTATTATTATGCATATGCTTAGCCATGCTTAGAATGGGATATTTGGGATATGAGATCATCAGTTTATTTTTACCATACTCTTGAATGAGATATTGTAAGTTATGTAGAGGTAGGGATCAAGGCAAGTTGGATGTTTTGGTTGTGTGCTGGGTGCACGAGACTCGGGTTTGTGTTTAGTACTTGCCTGGATCCTAAGGACCGGTTCATGGAGCATGTAACCTGGCTTTACAGTGCCAACCACATGCTCAGATGGGGCAGCTTGGCCAATTAATTAGGTGTATCCCCGGCGTAGTATGGGTGTGTTGGATGGTGCGGGGAATAGGTGTCAGCTGGACTACCATATGAACCGCAAGGCTCAAGAGAGGGCCACTGCAGCGGGGTTGGAGCCTCTTGTATGCTGTTAGGGGTGAAACCTCAGTGGGCCCACGCTCGTCGGGAATCCCTTTGTAAAGGCTTCATAGTGATCTCCTGGCTACACACCTGGGAAGTGTGAATGTGGTTCGTAGCCACTGGCATAATGGAGGTTCTTTTAGTCCACCCGGCAACGGGGGATGAAATCACTACATGTGGGTACAGTGGTGCAAACTCTGCAGAGTCAAAACTGTCATGACAGCCGTGCTCACGGTCAAGAGCGGTTTGGACTTATTCATGATTAGAGGATTGATGGTTTTGGAAGTTAAGCGGGGAGCTTAACATTGGAAATGATGTTATGGTTATTGGATTATGATGATGGGATGGGAGATTGGGACCATTTCACTTGTGTAGTAATGTAGGTGCTTAATAAGCTAAGGTGATAGGTATTAATTGCGTAGTGCTTTAACCATGAGTTCAACCTCTCCTTGTTCTAGCCATGCATGATATAATTTTCCCACACTTGCTGAGTACCGTTGGTACTCAACCTTGCATATTTGTTGGTTTATATTGCTGCTCAGGTCAAGATAATGAGGTGGTGTATAATAACCAAGACTTTGGACCCGAAGAAGGTTTCTAGGTTCATGGAGATCCCCGAGCAACGCCTGTGATGAAGCCCTCAAGAATAATATTCCGCTGCTAGTTTATTTACTTGTGATGAACTTATTATTGTCCATTGAGACATTTGCGAATGTAAGACTTATTTATATTCGACACCTGGCTTGTAATAAATGATGCTTCACTATTTGTCATCACATGTATGAGAAAATGATCCTGGCATACATGTGATATTCACTTGGTTGTTTCTTCGGAAAAACCGGGTGTGACATTCACTATTTGTCATCAGATGTATGAGAGAATGATCCTGGCATACATGTGGTATTCATTCGGTTGTTCTTCGGAGAAACCGGGTGTGACAGAAGTGGTATCAGAGCCAAGGTTGCTCGTAGGAACGTGGACCTAGGTAGAAATGGACGTATTTAGGGACTCTATTTTCTTAAAAACTATTTTACAAAGGTGTGGGTTGAAAGGATTATTTAATGGTATCACTTTATTCATCTTGCCCCAACTTTTATTCAGAATACAATTTTTGTTTAACTCTTATCTTACTTAATTTTAAATGCTTTATGTTTTAGATGGTTCGCATGATCCGCACCGCCCGCAAGTCCACCGGAGGGAGAGTTCCGGTAGTTGCCCTTGCCTTGAGAGAGGAGAACCGTCCGGTGATGTACCACTCATACGGGTTGGCAGTAGGAGGCTTGTTGCGCCGTCTTCTGCGTATGCTCCACGCCGCCGGCAATACAGGCAAGCTAATCATACACTACAGCTCTACCCGGACCATCCGTGAGAAGCGGGAAGAATGGAGTTCAGAAATGAGGATTATCCATGATAATCAGCTGCTCAATATCCACCGCTCTCCAACTTGTCGGGCGACACAGGTCGATGCTGAGAAGGATGTCACCTCGGAGGCCATCACCTGCCAGAGTTACATCAACCGTCGCCACCTGGACAGGATTGAGTACATGTATGTTCTCCAGCGTGAGAGTGGCACCGCGGAGTACAAGTACCCGCCAATGCAGCAGGGGACTTCCCATGAGCACATGGACCTGTGCTTGGAGGATGCTGCTATGCTCAGCACTCGACTGCAGGAGTGTCAGCAGGACCTTCAGGATGTTCGTGACACCCTGAAGGAGACTGAGGCGTTGCTTCGAGCCAGCTTGAGGGCGAGAGAAAGAGGAGATGGGAATGAACTGTGTGTCACCGTGAATGACACATGGACTCCTGACTCCCCAGACCGCCGGGCGAGCAGGCGTCGCCGCACTTCTCCACCAGCAGCTTCCCCACCCAAAGCGGAATCAGAGGGCAGCCACAATAATGAGGAAGACCCCGAGGAGCCAGCTCAGTGATACGAGTCGTGTAGAGTCCTTTCCCTTATTTCAACAGGTTATCGAGTAGTCGAGTCAATACCCTAGTTATTTGTGTGTTAATGTTTGGTGTGTGACGTGAGTTGTGGAAACCATGTGCATTTGTCCACAACCTCATCTTTAGTCTGCTTTGCTTTGATGTGTGAACCCCTATGAATTAAGAGTGCATTTGTTTTCGCGTGAGACGTGATTCCCAAAAGTCTACGTGGAACCCTCAGAAAATGTTTAATATATTAAGGCCTCAAAAATTTAAGTTTAAACAAGCAATTTGGGAAGTTAATATGTAATGCTTTAAGTTAACATTTGGTTGATCATGATAGATGGCTGGAAGAGGAAAGGGTCGTGGTGCCAACCCCACCAACAATAATGATGAGGCCGGCAACCCTCATCTTTCTGGAGGACAAGACAGGGGTGGTCGCCGTGAAGGAGCTGATCCTATCCACCAAATGCTTGAAAATCAGAATCAGCTCATCCAGAGCCTAACTCAAGTGGTGGCCAACTTGCACCAAGCTCCACCCCCATCAGCTGCACCACGCCAACCAAGGTTGAGTGAGTTTCTGGGACTCAACCTCCAAAGTTTGCAAGTGCTTCTGAACCTCTGGAGGCAGATGACTGGCTAAAGACCATTGAGAGCAAGATGAGGATCATACAATGCCAAGGGTATGAGAGGGTGCTGTTTGCCTCTCACCAATTGCATGGACGTGCTGCTGATTGGTGGACCGTTTACGTGGCAGCCCATCATGACCCAGAGAACATCACTTGGGAAGAGTTCAAGCGCAGTTTCCGCAACCATTACATACCAAGGGGTGAACTCAAAAACAAGAGGAAGGAGTTCTTGGGACTGAAGCAAGGAAACATGACTGTGAGGGAATACTTCACTAAGTTCACCCAACTATCCCGTTATGCACCACGGGACATCGAAACTGATGAGCAAAAACAGGACTGTTTTGTGGAAGGACTTACTATGGAAATGCAGTATGTAATGTCCTCCAACGAGTATGAAAGCTTCCAAAAGATGGTAGACAGAGCATTTGTCGTGGAGAGGAAGCTGAAGGCCTTGGAAAATGAAAACAAGAGGAAGGCGGGATGGTCACACCAAGCCTCAAGTAGCAACACACGCCCACGTCTGATGCAGCAACCCGCAGGGCAGACGAGCCGTGCTGTGGTACCTTACTCAGCACCCAGAGGGTACAACCCGAATTTCAGGCCTCCGTCAGCACCAGCACAGCCGCGGCGTCAGTTTGTACAGCAGCCTCGCCCCACATATCAACCTCGACCAGCAGTACAAGGACCACCGAACCAACCCCAAGACAAACAAAGGCCAGGCACCTAAGGTTGGGGTGCAATGCTTCAACTGTGGTGAAGTGGGGCACTACACCCATAAGTGCCCAAAGAAGAAGCCCATGCAGCAACAACAGCAGAATGTGACGCGAGGACGGGTGAACCACGTGACCATGGAGGAAGCGCAAGAGGCACCTGACGTGGTAATTGGTAAGTTTCCTGCCAACTTACACATTGCAACCCTGTTGTTCGATTCTGGTGCCACCCACTCGTTCATTGCTCAAGGGTTTGTTAAGAAGCATGATCTAGCAACAACACAAATGAACCATATGCTAGCAGTAAACTCTCGTGGGGGAGAAATAAGGACAAGACAAGTGTGTCCCAAGGTGAATCTAGACATTAATGGGGTTGTATTTACTGCAAACCTCATAGTGATAGACTCACAAGGCATAGATATTATTTTGGGTATGGATTGGTTGACCAAACATAAGGGAATCATCCATTGTTCGACAAGAACGGTAGAACTAACTCAGCCTAGTGGCACAAGAGTGAAGTTCATAACTGTACAAAAACCTAGGAGGGACCTTAAACTCAATCACGTTGAGATGGAAGTGGAAGAGATCAGGATCATCAGGGAATATCCAGACGTTTTTCCGGAGGAATTGCCAGGTATGCCCCCCGATCGTGAAGTGGAATTCTCGATTGAGCTAGTGCCTGGAACAGCTCCAATATACAAGAGGCCTTATCGGATGGACTCCAAACAGCTGGAAGAGCTCAAGGAGCATATAAGGGAATTGACGTAGAAGGGGTATATTCGTCCTAGTTCCTCACCATGGGGAGCTCCAGTGATATTTGTGCCCAAGAAGGACGGAACCCAAAGGTTATGCGTAGACTACCGTGCTTTGAATGAAGTAACCATCAAGAACAGCTACCCATTACCCCGCATTGAAGACTTATTTGATCAGCTGAGGGGAGCTTGTGTGTTCTCAAAAATTGATCTCAGGTCGGGATACCACCAATTTAAGATAAGACAAACCTATATTCCAAAGACAGCTTTCGTATCTCGGTACGGGCTGTATGAATACACCATCATGCCGTTCAGGCTAACTAATGCCCCGGCATACTTCATGTATCTCATGAACAAAGTATTCATGGAATATCTGGACAAATTCTTGGTGGTTTTCATTGATGACATTCTTGTCTTCTCCAAATATGAAGAAGAACATGAGGGACATTTAAGGTTGGTGTTGCAAAAGCTGAAAGAACACCAGCTATATGCCAAGTTGAGCAAGTGTGAGTTTTGGTTGAAGAGAGTTCCCCTCTTAGGACATATAATCTCGGAGGGAGGAATCTCCGTAGATCCCGCCAAGATCGAGGATGTGCAGAAATGGAAGACCCCCGAAAATGTCGGGGAAGTTCAAAGCTTCTTAGGATTGGTTGGGTATTATCGACGGTTTATCGACGGTTTCTCCAAGATTTCGAGACCCCTCACCAAATTATTAGAGAAGGGAATCACATTCACATGGACACCGCAGTGCGAGACGAGTTTTCAAGAATTGAAGAAAAGATTGACAACAGCCCCAGTGCTAGTTATGCCGGATATGCAGAAGTATTTTTCGGTGTACTACGATGCATCTGTACATGGGTTGGGATATGTTCTCATGCAAGAGGGGCATGTCGTGGCCTACGCGTCCCGGCAGCTCCGAAAACACGAGAAGAACTATCCTACACATGACCTAGAGCTAGCCGCAGTGGTACACGCATTGAAGATCTGGCGGCATTACTTGATGGGGAAGAGGACAGAGATATATACGAATCATAAGAGCTTAAAGTATATTTTCACACAGCCAGATCTCAACCTCAGACAAAGGAGATGGTTAGAGCTAATCAACGACTTTGATGTGGGCATCAACTATCATCCTGGGGAAGCGAACGTCGTGGCAGATGCTTTAACCCGGAAGGTGCAGGTCAATAGGCTGAGCTTAAAGGACATGCCTACAGAATTGAAGGAAGAGGTTGTAAGACTCAATCTATGTCTGGTGAATAGTGGTGAGGCCATCGCCATGGAAGTGGACTCCACATTAGAGCAAGACATACGCAACGGTCAGAAGAATGACGAGAAGATACAAGAGATTAGAGAACTCATCAAAGAAAATAAAGCCCCTGGGTTCAGACAGGATGAACAAGGTACGGTGTGGCATGGGAAAAGAATCTGTGTGCCTGAGGTAAAGGAGATCCGTGAATTGATTTTGAAGGAGGCTCATGATTCCGACTATTCCATTCATCCTGGAAGTACGAAGATGTATCATGACCTCAAGAGCAGATATTGGTGGTATGGCATGAAGGCGAGATGTCGTGGAACATGTTGCCCTATGTGACACATGTCAGTTGGTTAAAGCAGAACATCAACGACCCACGGGACTATTGCAACCACTCAAAGTGCCTGAATGGAAATGGGAAGAAATAGATATGGACTTCATAGTGGGACTACCCAGGACCCAATCGGGGTATGATTTTATATGGGTCATCGTCGACAGGCTAACCAAGGTAGCTCATTTCATCCTCGTGAAAGAAAGCTACAGCGGATCCAAACTGGCGGAATTGTACATGTCAAGGATCGTGTGTTTTCATGGAGTGCCAAAGAAGATAGTGTCAGATCGAGGGACACAGTTCACCTCAAGGTTCTGGCAGAAGTTACATGAAACCATGGGAACTCATCTAAATTTTAGTTCTGCCTATCACCCCCAGACTGACGGGCAGACGGAAAGAAAAAATCAGATCCTTGAGGATATGCTAAGAGCGTGTGCGCTCAAGAACAATAGGAGTTGGGATAAGAACTTACCGTATGCGGAGTTCTCCTATAACAACAGCTATCAGGCTAGTATGAAGATGTCACCATTTGAGGCCTTGTATGGAAGGAAGTGCAGGACTCCACTATTTTGGAACCAAACAGGGGAAAGTAAAGTGTTTGGGCCTGAAGTACTACAAGAAGCCGAGGCGAAAGTGAGGGAAATCCGCAACAACTTGAGGATAGCACAGACCCGACAAAAGAGCTATGCCGATGTACGGAGAAGAGAGCTCGTTTTCAACGTGGGGGACTATGTCTATCTCAAGGTGTCCCCTATCCGAGGACTTCGTCGGTTCAAGGTGAAAGGGAAGTTATCACCTTGATACATCGGACCCTTTCAGATTCTGTAGAGGAAAGGCGAAGTGGTATATCAATTAGAACTACCGGCTCGCCTATCGGATGTGCACGATATATTCCATGTGTCTCAGCTCAAGAAATGTCTAAGGACGCCTGGAGAGATGTTACCCATGAATGAGGTTGACGTAAGAGAGGATCTGTCTTGTGCCGAGCAACCGGTCAAGATTTGGAGACAATGGAACGCCACACAAGAAATAAAAGAATCCGGATGTGCAAGGTGCAGAGAAGCATCACTCGGAGGAGGAAGCCACATTGGAGCAAGAAGACGAGCTTAAGGCACAGTTTCCGGAATTATTTCCTAGAACCACCAATCTCGAGGACGAGATTTCTTTTAAGGGGGGGTAGAGTTGTAACACCCCAAAACCTAGTAAAGAGGGGAATTTAAAAATTTTTAGACGTAATGCATGTGATAAAGCAATTCAAATTCAAACTGGGATTTAATTTCAAATCAAAACAGAAAAAGAAAAGGAAAAAGAAAAAGAAAACCCAAACCGGCCAGTGGGCCGAAACCCGCCAGCCAGCCCAATACCCCCGCGCCAACCCAAACCCGCACCCCCTCTCTCCCTCTCACTGACACATGGGCCCCGCGTGTCATCCCTCTCCTCCCGCGTGTCCCAACCGACCCCGACTCTCTCCCGTGCCCGATCGCAACCACCCTCCCGAACCCCGCGCTCGCAGCCCTGATCTTCGGCCCCGGGCGATGCTACTTATCCAAACCGACACGCCGCCGCCTCCTCTCATGCATTCCACGCAAGAAAACTCGCCGAATTCCCCAGCACCGCTCCATCTTTCCCTCCGGTGAGAACCGATCATCCCCCACCGAAAAACCTTCGGATCTCTTCATTTTTTGTTGGACTAACGAGCTCGCCGTCCTCCACCGCCTCCAGGGAGCCCTGCAGGTGAAGGAAGCGACAAGTTTCGCGCCCTAGCATCGGTTCCGACGAGCACCGAGGAGCAGCTTCAACCATCGTCGTCGCAGAGCCGAATTCCGACCTCCCCAAGCCCGAGAAACCCCTAGGTGAGCTCCCCTACCCCTCCGCAGTCGATCCATGTGAAAAACTGCAAGTTTTAACGTATAGCGGCAAGGAACTGTAGCTTCGCCGGCGAGATCGCCGCCCCCGCCGCGCGCGCGGGCTGGCTCCAGCCAGGGCGATGTGGCCCCTTGGGGGCCGTCTATTTTAAATCGCATGGTAGAAATAAAACCGACGCGTACCAGTTCGGCAATCTAATCTGAGCCGTCTGTTTTAAATCAGACGGTCCACGTCAGCCCCGCGTTATAAAGGCCGGGATTCTTATGTGCTACCCCCTGGGGATTTCGGAAAACACGAGCTAGCCCCGGAAACTTCTGATCTAGCCCCTGGACCTTCAGAAATTCGTGTAAATTCATTTAAAAATCAGTTTTAGCCCCTGCACTTAATAAAAATTAGGAAACCCCCTCTGTTATGTGTAGTTAGACCCCTGGAAATTTAGGAAATAGTAAATTAGACCCTGCAGTAGGGTGGATTTACCTTTTTGACCCTATATGATATTAAATTCAGAAATTTGAATGTGTGAGTAGGATTTAAATTTAAAAGGTAAGGCAAAGACATGTGCAAATTCAAATTTAAACTCCCCTAGCACTTGGAAAACTTTAGAATGAGTTAAAAATAGATTTTAGGCTGAAATGAAATCTGCCTAAGTGTTGCTCATTTTTATTCTCTCTAGAGACACATTTTAGGCTAGGAAATAATTCTAAAAACTAGTAAAAAATTTAATTTGTTCCACATCAGAGAGGAAGTTCAAAAATATATTATTGAACATTTTAGATCAGAATCTATTCTGTTTAGATGATGTGTCTTACTATTTTCATAATAAGGTTCACTTTTAGGCATAGAAAATAAATCTGAAAATATAGGAAAATAAGTATGCATAATTAGAAAAGGATAAATGTGTTCTCCAAATCCAAAAGCTTCAATTTAGAATTTTGTAGAAGATCTGAAAACCTATTTGGAGTAGGAAATTACCTTTCATGCAAACTTGGTAGCTAAGAAGTGTATTAATTAAATATAAAGAATTTGTTCAAATTGGAAATTCATATATAGTATGCAAACAGAAATCTGAATACAAAAGTTAGAAATCATATACATATGTTTAAAAGTGCATGTAGGCCAAAAATCAACACATGTAGAGTAACCACAACACTTAGAAATGTGGATGACTTTCATAGGTATGTATGTGTGGTTTGCATGAAGTGGAAGTGTGAACTATGTCTTATGGATTGTTGTTTTATTTTGCTATGTGTATTGGCATGAGTAGAACCTGCCCCAGAGCAAGTTCTCCCCTTCCAAGACCAAGACTTTCCATTCTCAGAGCAGCAGGAAGAAGGCAAGTGTCCTTGACCACTTTGATCCTATACTAGGATGTGTAGATAGAATTATTTGCATTGTCAATTGAAATATGAAACCCATGCTAGGAAGTTTCCCTAGAATTGCATTACCTTGTTTCCTTGTAGCTTGGGTTGGGATTTATTTTATCATGTCATTTATTTATATGCTTATGCTTAGCCATGATTAGAATGGGATAATTGGGATATGAGATCATCAATTTATTTACCTTACTCTTGAATGAGATATTATGAGTTATGTAGAGGTAGGGATCGAGGCAAGTTGGATGATTTGGTTGGTGCTGGGTGCACGAGACTCGGGTTTGTGTTTAGTACTTGCCTAGATCCTAAGGACCGGTTCATGGAACATGTAACCTCGCTTTACCGTGCCAACCACATGCTGAGATGGGGCAGCTTGGACAATTAATTAGGTGTATCCCCGGCGTAGTATGGGTGTGTTGGATGGTGCGGGGAATAGGTGTCAGCTGGACTACCATATGAACCGCAAGGCTCAAGAGGGGGCCACTGCAGCGGGGTTGGAGCCTCTTGTATGATGTTAGGGGTGAAACCTCAGTGGGCCCACGCTCGTCGGGAATCCCTTTGTAAAGGCCTAGTAGTGATCTCCTGGCTACACACCTGGGAAGTGTGAACGTGGTTCGCGGCCACTGGCATAATGGAGGTTCTTTCGGTCCATCCGGCAACGAGGGATGAAATCACTACATGTGTGTACAGTGGTGCAAACTCTGCAGAGTCAAAATTGTCATGACAGCCGTGCTCATGGTCAAGAGCGGCTTGGACTTATTCATGATTAGAGGATGATGAATTGGGATGTTGAGGATGTTAAGCGGGAAGCTTAACATTTAAGATGAGACTATGTTTACTTGATATTGATGATGGGTTGAGGGATTGGGACCATTTCACCTGTGTAGTACTGTAGGTGCTTAATAAGCTAAGGTGATTGGTATTAATTGCGTAGTGCTTAAACCATGAGTTCAACCTCTCCTTGCTCTAGCCATGCATGACATAACTTTCCCACACTTACTGAGTACCCACGGTACTCAAACTTGCTTTTCTGTTGGTTTATATTGCTGCTCAGGTCAAGAGAATGATGTGGTGTTTTATGACCAAGTCTTTGGTCCCGAGGAAGGATTCTAGGTTCAGGAGTCCCCCGGGCAACGCCTGTGACGGAGCCCACAAGATTTATATTCCACTGCTGTTTTATTTACATGTCATGAACTTATTATCGTCCATCGAGATGTATGCTATGTAAGACTTATTTATATTCAACACCTGGCTTGTAATAAATGATGCTTCACTATTTGTCATCACATGTATGAGAGAATGATCCTGGCATACATGTGGTATTCACTCAGTTGTTTTTCGGAGAAACCGGGTGTGACATAAACCCCCGAGCTCTAGCCTTCTTTGTCCGAGAACAGCTCCACCGCCGTGACCTAACTCAAAACCGGCGATCGGCTTCACGTGGACAGACCACTACGGTGGTTTTCAAGCTCGATCAAGCACGGCCACAGGAGCGCGCTGTGGTGGTGCTGCTCTCAACCGAAGCTCGAGCCACACCATGAAGCATCGACAGGGAATTTCAAGATTTTCCTCCGACGAGTTCAACCCGAGCGGCCGGTACAGTTTCTTCAAATTCCCCCTCTCTGATCCTCCGTAGGTCATCAAATCTTGCACATAGACGCTGGACTAGCCGGCGATCATTTTCCCTTTAGCATCCGTTGCATGAAACCGGCTAGGAGCGACGGATTTTGAGCTCGATCAAAGGCGTTCATGGCGGACACGATCGGTCACACGGTGCCGACCAACTTGCAGCCATTTTTGAACATCTTTGAGGCCTTGTCGAGTTTCCTAGAGGTGCACTGGTGCTGTAGAGCTAGTCGGTCGAGCTTTTTGCGGGCTGAGAACCCCGTCCGACGCTGCCGAAGCTCAACCGAAGCCGCCACACGTCGCCGGCCATCTTCCGGTCATCGGCAGCCCCAGCACACCTCACCATCGTGTTCCTCGACATTGCAAACCCCCTGGCGGTGAATCTTAGCTCGTGCAGTGGCCGGCAGTGGCGATCCGGCGAGTGGTGATTTGCTCCGGCGAGATGGCGGCGGCGCGCGCGAAATCGAATCGGGAGGTTGAAGAAGGGGCGGGTCCCGGCTGTCAGCGGCTCAAAAATTTAAATCCCCGATCGGCTGTGGCTGGGATCCAGTGTGCTGGCACGCTGAAGAGCTGTGGCCCGGTGTGGCCCATTTCTTATTGGCTGGGATTTAAAATAGCGGGCCCAGTGGAGTTTTCAGTAGAAAACAATTCCAGTGATGGCTACAACTTTGGAAATTCATATCTCTGTGTAGAAACCTCCGAATTGAGTGATTCCAATTGGTTCGGATTCATCTTTCAGAGTTCTATCCAAATATGAACTAAGATTTGTATGAAAATAAATATTATATTCTGGAAAATTCTTTGAATTTTTTCTGAAAAAGAATTATTGAGGGAATTTGGTTTATCCAAAAAGCCCCAAATTTTGCCAGGATATTATTTAGCATGTGGTTGACCATCTAGCATATTTTCAGCTCATTTGAAGCTCATTTGAGTAGGAATTTGCTAAATACAACAACTGTGTTCATAAGAGTCCAGAAACATTTTCAGAAAATGTTTCCCACTTCTAAAATCTACTCTGGGCAATCCCTAGCTATAAAACTCATAGGAAAATTTAGGTAAGCTCTCTGTGGCATACTTGAAATTGTAGTTCACTTAATTGGCCATGAAAATGCACATTACTTCAGAATTAATTCTTTTAAGTAGAAATGCTTAAAGAATTGTTCTGGAAGAACTACTCAAGTAAAAGGGCTGAATTTTGGACCAATTGACTCTCATGTGACCAGGAACTCACATGTAAATTATCAGCTCAAGTTGAGCCCTTGAACTACCTGTGGTTGTTTTCCATACTTATGTATATGTGGAAATACATAAGGAACATTGTGAGAATTATGGAGAACACAATTTAAATCCACATGAGTTGCAATTTGGCAAGCTAAATACATAGGTAGTATATAACCTGCTGTAAAAGTTTTTAGGCCATTGGAGTTCTTGTTCTTCAGTTGCATTCAAGTCATTTCAGCTCATCTATTATGTTCATTAGGGAAAATAGTTAGTGTATAGATAAGACATTAAGATCAAATATATCCTTTATGTTTCTTTGCACAACAGAGGCAAAAAAAGCCATTCCGGGCTATTCCACACAACCTCTGTTCCTAAGAACTTCATTCTATAACTTCTTTCTGTTACATGCTATAAAACATGTGCATATGCATTTCAATAGGAACCACAACGAAGGGGATTCAATGGAGTAATTCATTAAAGTGGATCAAGCTCCGGAGAATCAAGGGTTCATCAGCAAGGACACTAACTGATTATATACGACTACCCTGCAAAACAGGCAAGCTCCGGTTTGCATTTAACAACTGTTAAGTTTTTACTCTGTATTCACTTTCGGTTAAGATATGAATTGTGCATTAGGTCTAGTGTTTGATACTCCTCTTGTATAACCAAATGAACCCATGGAGTGTTGGGTAGGTGTCTTTAACCGTGTAGAACTGCCATTCTTAAGTACGGTTCGGTAGAAGTCAAGTGGTGAGATGCTACGCGCACGTTCAGGAAACAACAGGGGCATATGGGATTGGTTCATAAATGAATTAGCAAGTTAAAGTTGAGACCGGAAGGTTGTAGGGGCAGCAGGACATAGGGGCCTGGGTGCTATAGACCTGTCCATGTCGGTCAAGGACCGATCCGTATGCGGCCCTGTTGAACAAGTTTGAGTTGTGTACTGGACTCATGCGCTGGTATTATGGGACCCAGTAAACTGATGTACCTCGGGAAGCTGTCGTTGGGACATTTCGGGTCGCCTCAGGTGGACAGCCGGTGTGCAGTATGTGGGGAACATTCTCATGACATCTCACGTCGATAGGTGCACCATGATAGTGGCTACTGTACGGGGCGACTTGATCGATTCAACGGGGGTGAAACGGAAAAAAGGCTGCCGCGTACGGCGTCAGTGATGGTTGCTGTAGGCAACATCGAGTACGGGCATACGTGTCGTGTAGTCCGGGTGTTATTGATTAGAATCACCGTCGCTCGCGGAATGGACCGAGCATACTTGTTCTCACAGTCGTGACGTAGTAAGAACTTGCATGAGAAAGGAACTAATCATATTGGTTTGAAATTTATACTACCTTGGTGCTGTATCTTTGATGCTTAGTTAGGGCAAACTCGATTCTTTTATGCCATGAGCAATTTACACCGGGGGAAAGCGTTTCTTGTTTGATTGTGGACTCCCGAGGTGGCGTGCCCAGGGTTACTTAAAAATGCTGCAAATAATACCTGAAAGTAAGGATTCACTTTTAGGCGAGTTTATTATGCCTTATGCCATCCTACTTTAGGTTCATAACCTCACATAGAGTTTGATGTTTAGGGTGACAGTTAAGTCTTGCTGAGCGTTATGCTCACGGATGCTATCCGAGTTATTTTGCAGGTATTTGACTTCATGCTTATGAAGGGATGCCGATGAGACTCGGGAACCTCCGAGTGGTTACTCAAGAGCATCCTCGCCGCTGCAGATTGTTCTTCGTGTTGCTAGTAAGAAACGTCCGCTGGCTGGACTGTTTCTTTGTTGCTAAGTTAGAAATGAGTTGTGAGAGTTATATTCTTCCACTGTATCTTATTTTGATATAAGTATTTGTAAAATACTCTTGTACGCTTCTGCAAATGATTTATGTAATGTGAAGTGTTTCATCGACTGTGTGCTGTTGGGTGCCGCATATCACGGCACTACCCGATGAGGTCCTGTCGACGGGGCAACCCTCACAGCGTGGTATCAGAGCTGTGACAAGTGGTATCTGAGAGCCCTGTCTCAAAGGGACACTTGCCTTGTTCTTGCGGTTCCAGTTGCTTAAATTCTTGTCGTTGTAGTCCGTCGTAGGTAGCTCCCTGAGCTTGTCCTTCTATTCGTGATCACGCACATACAAGATTCATAGCAATCAATATCATGCACAAACTCTACTTTAAGATGCAAAGAAAACATGATGATGTCGTAAGGTGGTATTGGAAACCTTCCTTACTTCCATCGGGTCCTCCCTCCTAGCAAGAACAGATTGTCAGCTCTCCTCCTGCGATGGCAATCGTGATCCAGGCTCGTCAGCGGTCTCTCCGGCGGTTGTACTCCGGCGAAGAGGTTTACTCGGCGAGCTGGGGCTAGGGCTCTAAGTTGTCAGCTCAGGAGGTGGAAAAGAAGTTCGTGGTTGCGGCCAAAGGTTTTCAGTTCTATTTATAATCGGGAAGAGAAGAGTCCTAATCTGATTGGATTTTGAATAAGAGTCATATTCAAATTGTTTTTGAATCTTAACAGCTTATCTTCAATTGATTTGGTGCGGTAACATTGTGGAAATCGTGTCGGTTTCCTCAGTACCGGGTATTCCCACGCGTATAGAAGAAAAAACCGCTTCAAATCTTATTACCTTCGCGGCGGTGAGCTCCGGAAGCTCCATGTGTCCATCAGGGGCCTGGTCTCCCTTTTCCGTAGAGACGAGCTCTGGTTGTGCCGCGTGTCAGGCGGGCGAGACCTCCCTCTCCCTCAGAGCTGAGCTCTGTGTGCGCTACGTGTCTGGTGGGTCAGGACCTCCCCTCTTTCCAGAGACGACTCCGTGAACGCCATGTGTCAGTTCCGGACTTCCCCTCTCTTCGGAGGTGAGCTCCGAATGTGCCACGTGTCAGAGCCGGACCTCCCTCTCTTCGGAGGTGGGCTCCAAAAATGCCACGTGTCCAGTAGCGCCAGCCATCCTTTCTCCTCAGAGACGGTCTCCGAGGTTGACACGTGTCCAACAGTGACGGACCTCCCAGAGATGAGTCTCCGGAGGTGACACGTGTCTGGTAGTGTCAGACCTCTCGGAGGTGAGCTCCGAGAGCGACACGTGTCTGACGGGGCCGAACCTCTCAGAGGTGAGCTCCGAGAGAGACACGTGTATCGTGCGGATGGTCCTCTCTTTTCCGCGGTGACTAGCTCCGGTGACGACACATGTCCTGCAGGGATGACCTCGCTCTTCCGCAGAGGCTAGCTTCGGGGGCAACACGTGTCCCACGGAAGTCGGACCTCTCCCCATTTGCGGGGATGAGCCCCGAGCCTGCCACATAGCCAGTTTAGCGGTGGACCTCTCCCCCTTTGCGGAGATGAGCTCCGAACGCGCCACGTGGCCAGCGGCCGCGGAAATTGTCCACAGCGCTCCTCGGCGAACTGGAATTGGCTCTTTTTGGCTATGTTTTTTATTCATTCTCTGTTTCAAAAAATGTTTTTCTACATGAAACATGAATACATGCAGAAACCAAAAATGAGGGTGTCACATGGTTTCCTTAGTACCAGGTATTCCCGCGCGTACAGGAGATAAACCACTTAAAATATCGTCACCTCCACAGTGATGAGCTCCGGAGGCTCCACGTGTCCAGCAGGGGCCTGGTCTCCCTTTTCCGCAGAGGCGGGCTCCGGTTGTGCCGCGTGTCAGGCGGGCGGGACCTCCCCTCTCCTCGGAGGTGAGCTCCACGTGCGCCACGTGTCCTGGCAGGCGGGACCTCCCCTCTTTCCAGAGACGAGCTCTGCGTATGCCATGTGTCAGTGCCGGACCTCCTCTCTCTTCGGAGGTGAGCTCCGATAGTGCCACGTGTCCTAGCAGCGCCGAATCTTCCTTTCTCCTCAGAGACGAGTTCCAAGGTCGACACGTGTCCATCAGCGTCGGACCTCCCAGAGGTGAGCTCCGAGGTCGACACGTGTCCAACAGTGTTGGACCTCCCGGAGGTGAGCTCCGGAGGTGACACGTGTCCAATAGGACCGGACCTCCCGGAGGTAAGCTCCGGAGGTGACACGTGTCCAATAGGACCGGACCTCCCGGAGGAAAGCTCCAGAGGTGACACGTGTCCCGCGTGGCTGCGCCTTTCTTCTCCGCAGTGTCTAGCTCCGAATGTGACACGTGTCCTGTGGGGCTGGCCTCGCTCCTCCACAGAGGCTAGCTCCGGGGGCAACACATGTCCCACGGGGTCGGACCTCGCCCCTTTCACAGAGGCAAGCTCCGAGCCTTCCACGTAGCCAGTTTAGCGGCGGACCTCTCCCCCTTTGCGGGGATGAGCTCCAAACACGCCATGTTGCCAGCAGGCGCAGGAAGTGTCTATAGCGCTCCTCGGTGAACTGGAACTGGCTCTTTTTAGCTATCTTTTTTATTCCTTCTCTGTTTCTACTTATTTTAAAATGTTTCTCTATATGAAATATGAATGCATGCATGATTACAAAATTGAGGGTGTCACAAAAACATGCAAGAACACGTACAAACTGGTCTAATAAAACAGCATCATAGGATTTGCACCATTGCATATTGAGTAAAGTTTGTGCATGATGTTTGATTGCTATGATTTTGTATGTGCGTGGTCATAAGTAGAAGGACAAGCTCAGGAAGCCATCTACGAAGGACTACAGCACCAAGACTTCGAGGCACGTGAGCAACAAAAGCCACAGGAGCAAGGCAAGTGCCCCTTGACCATATTGATCCCAAGTTTTGAAACTGTTTTGTTTGCGAAAACGTGTTTGCTTGAGTCAACTTGATGGGACGTCATTTTATAGGAGTTTACTAGTTTTGTTAACCATCCTTGTCGCCGGGAAAGTTGATGAGTCGGGTATGGTCGTTTTTCCTTTTTGCTTCGCTTAAGCTACGGGATACGGGAAGGCGAAGTAGGACATGTCTAAGTACTGCACTCATATGAATGATGATGATGAGAACTTGATGATAATAATGAGCATAGAATCAGGGGAGATCTAGACAAGTTTGGTTCGTGGATGTGGTAGAATGAGATGGTGGTTTACTTGCCGTAGATCTAAGGACCGGTTCATGCCAGCACATGCCAGGAAAACAGTGCCACCACAAGGCCAAATATGGGTGCGGCTTAGCTAACTAATTAGGTAAGTTGCTAGATTTTTATGGACCGTGGAAGGCGCGGGGAATGGGAGTCGAGAGAGGACTGCCCTGGGAACTGCATGGCACAAGAGTGGACCCGTAGGTGGGAGAATGGTGATTCGAGCCTGCTGGTGAAACCTTATTGAGTACATACATCTAGTAGCCCCTTTGTAAAGGCTATTTTGTGATCTCTTGGCCATACACCGACGGTTGTGTACTGGTATAATGGAGGTTCTGCAGTCGCTGACGGGTAACGAAATCACAAACTTGTGGGTAAAGTGGTGCCACCTCTTAAGAGTGTAAAACTATCATGATAGCCGTGCTTACAGTCACAAGCGCCTGGCCAACTCACATGATTAGATGGGAAGAACTTGGGATGGTTATTCGGTTATGGTTATGGTATGGTTATTGGGATTGATTTTGGGACTGTTGAGTCATGACAATGAGTTTGGTCTTCGGTTATATGATTATGAGATGGATATGAACATGAGATGGTTATTATGAGCATGAGATAAAGTTGAGAAAGATTATTGGTTGGTTGAGACATGAAAAGTGGTGAAGGAGGTATGTAATATATGTTGGGATTAAATTCACTTAAAAATAGTTGCTGTTTTTATCATGTTTGTGAAATAAACTTTTCTTTCTGCAATGAGCCTTTTTATTTCCTACCTTGCTGTAAGCTACATGTCATACTTTTCCCGCACTTGCTGAGTACGACATGTACTCACCCTTGCATTATCATACAATCATCAGCAACAGGAGAAGAGTACTTCGAAGATCATGTGGAGTACTAGGCGTGCGAACTACCATCAACTTGCCTGTGGAGTTAGAGATGGAGCCGCTGCTGTTTAGTTTTGCTTCCGCTATCGTTTAGAGACTTCCGCTGCTAGAATAAGTTTAGAGACTTCCGCTGCAATAATAAGTTAGAGATTGATGTAATAATGTACTTAAACCCTATTATTCGTGGTTATATTCTGAATTCAGTTTGTGGATTACATGTGTATGTGGGATGAACATCCTAGGCACACATATGCATTAGCTGGGTTCCGTGTTTTATGGGACCGAGTGTCACAGGTAGGTGTGGCCCTCATGTTGGGGAGCACCTACCACTGGATGAGGCAGGACGTCCGCATCGGGCCCTCTAGGAGGTCCGAATTGCCAAGGACCTGTGCGGACCTGCAGTCATTGTAGGAAAATGGAGTAGTCGTACTCTCTGGTCACTCTTCCTTGTCTGCTAGCCTTCCTGTGGCTTACGGTCCTTAGTTAAGATACGTGGCTTGGGTAATTCGATGCAGGTCTCCCGGGTTTTGGTCAAAGCCTTGCCCAAAGGTATGAGCCATCCGGTTCCCCGGTACCGAGCTGTAGTGCTGGAGAGGCAGGGTACGCACGCTAAGGGTACGGAACCAGGTATAGCAGGCTACGCCCCTGGACCTCCCTCGGGCGTAAGCTTTTCAGGGGTGGGCCGTTAGGTGCCATAGGGCCCCTAGGCAATGAGATAAACAAAGATCCCTTAAGTTACGGTCAAGAATTTGCTCGGGGGTATGAGCCATCCGGCTCCCCGGTACCGAGCTGTAGCGCTGGAGAGGCAGGGTACGCACGCTAAGGGTACGGAACCAGGCATAGCAGGCTACGCCCCTAGACCTCCTGCGGGCGTAAGATTTTTGGGGGAGGGACCATTCGGCGCCAAAAGGCCCCCGAGCAATGAGACAACCGCAGGATCCCCGGGTACGCCACAGGTACTTCAATTAGACCCGCCAGTGCAAGGATAGCACAGCTCTTGCTACGGTTGGACACAAGAAAAAATGAATGGCCACACAGCCGGAGTGGTATGGAAAGAAAGCACGAAAGGTATGGGGGCAATGTACAGGGTCCGGTCTAACTTCTCTTATCTGTAGGCGTGTTGTTTCTGGCCCCCAAGTACTCAGTTGTAGCGTTGGGGAGGCAGGATGTGCACGCTGAGGGTACGAAACCAGGCATAGCAGGCTACACACCCTGGAACACCCGCGGGCGTTAACCTTTCAGCGAGGAGACCTTCGAGTGGCACAGGACCTGGGACAAGTGTGTAGGACAGGCTCCGTACATGCCTTTTACAGTTGATATGCATGAATTAGCACAAACTGTAAATAAAGTGTGCAGGGTAGGATAAATTTTTCTTATTTTTCACTTCCTTCAGGTAATAGGAGGTAACAGGCCATGTAAGAAGGCAGCGACCCGCCCCGGATGACAAGAGTAGCTGGACCCACCCGGGACTTAGTTGTTTTAAGCGCTGCTCCTAGACACTATGACGCCCTTACAAGAAAGAGAAAAAGAAAAAATATCCTACTACTGCGCTAAGGGTAGAACTTACAGAGGTGTTCTATGTCCAGTGGTCTGGGTAGAGATACCCATCCCCTGCAGCCAGGTGGGCGCACCTGGAGCGGCATACTTGTACTGGTCGGGAGGGGCCCTCCCAGCTGGGGGGAGGATTTGTCACCCCTCCTCGAGAAAGCATTGGCCGAGGCACCAGGTGGCCCTACCTTGGGCTGCCTACTCTGCACATACCATTGCCGAAGTGTTTTGTGGTGTAGCGCATTTCGAGCAGCCTTTAGCCATGTTGCCTCGTCGACGAGGTTGATTTCTTCATGCATAAGCTGATTCTGCGTGGCTTCGCCGTATGTATGGACGTCGGATGATCCCTCAGTGTGTTCTGAGGGGAGGGCGGCCTTGACCCCCTAAACCAGTGTAAGAGGGTGTTTTCCCTTGTTGCACGACGGAGGGGGAGAACGCCTGCTCAGGTGTGGAGCGTTTTGTGTCGCTCGCTGTGATAGCTGGAGTCGGAGTGGCTGTAGATGGCTTTCAACACCCTCTCGGCGTCTTGATACTCAATACCCTTCTCAGCGTCGGCCTCAGGTTTGGCCTTTTGTTTGCCCTCCCGCTGGCGGGAGGGTGCACAGTATTGGCGCGGCCGCTGCTGTTGCAGCTCGCGGAAGCGTTCCGCGAGCTTCTTGATCTCACGGCAGTCGTTAGCGCCGTGGCTGCCGGTGTTGTGCACCGGGCATCACTGGCCGTCGTCGCCAGCAGACGACGGTCAGGGGCGCTTGTCTGGGCACGGGGCTCTGCCCCCCACTGGCCGCTGCTAGGGCTGCAGCGGGTGCCCCGGCCAGAGGGTTTGTCCTGCCTCCGGTCTTGTTCTTCTTGCTGCCGCCCGAAGCTGCAGCCTCTCCGGCACTCCCCACCGTGGAGGCGGGTCGTGAGTGCTAGTCTCGGCCTTTCGCTGCCCTGGCACATTTTTTGGCCAGGCTAAAGAGCTCAGAGACGTCTTGCACATTATGTGTGGCTAACTTCTCGAGCATCTTCTTGTCGCGGATGCCTTGCCAGAAGGCAACGACGACGGAGGCATTGGAGATGCAGGGGATGGTGTTCCTGACCTAGGAAAACCGCTGGATGAAGGATCGCAGCGACTCCCTATCGCGCTGACGCACGGCATGGAGTTCGAGCTCGGTGCCGGGGCGCGTGTAGGAACTCCCAAAGTTGGCTGTGAATCTATAGCACAACTCTTCCAAGAATGTGATGGATTCCAGGGGAAGGTTCATGAGCCATGACCTGGTTGTGCCGGTCAAACCCACGGGGAAGTAGTTGGCCATGACGGCCTCATCCCCTCCTGCAGCCAAGTAGTACCACGCTCGGAGAGCGGTACCCTTCTTCGAGGTTGTGACGCCTCTCGTGGCCTTGCTCGATGGTGGTGCGACCATCCTCGCTTGCGAGACGATGGTTCAACTTGACCCTGAGTGTAACATCCTCAATTTCGTATCCACGCATGCCTACATATTTCATATAGACAAAACATTTTAAAAGAAGCAGAAACGGAGAAAGAATGTGGAAGATAGCCAAAAACAGCCAATTCCAGTTTGCCGAGGAGCGCTGCAGGCACTTCCCGTGGCCGGCTGGCCATGTGGCGCCTTCGGAGCTCATCCCTGCGAAAGGGGTGAGGTCCGGCACCAACTGGCTACGTGGCAGGCTCGGAGCTTGCCTCTGCAGAAGGGGCGAGGTCCGACCCCGTGGGACACATGTTGCCACCGGAGCTAGCCTCTGCGGAGAAGCGAGGCCAGCCCTGTAGGACGCGTGTCGCCTTCGGAGCTAGTCACTGCGGAAAAGCAAGGTCCGCCCCACGGGACACGTGTCGCTCTCGGAGCTCACCTCCGAGAGATCCGCCCCACGGGACACGTATCTCTCTCGGAGCTCACCTCCGAGAGGTTCGCCCCACAGGACACGTGTCGCTCTCGGAGCTCACCTCCGAGAGGTCCGCCCCACGGGACACGTGTCAACCTCGGAGCTCGTCTCCGAGAGGTCCAACACTGTTGGACATGTGTCATCCTCGGAGCTCACCTCCGAGGAGAAGGCATTACTGGACACGTGTTGACCTCGTAGCTCATCTCTGAGTAGAAAGGAGATCTGGCGCTGTCGGACACGTGGCACTCTCGGAGCCCACCTCCGAAGAGAGGGGAGGTCCGACACTGACACGTGGCACTCTCGGAGCCACCTCTGAAGAGAGGGGAGGTCGGAAACTGACACGTGGCATACGAGGAACTCGCCTCTGGAGAGAGGGGAGGTCCCGACTCACCAGACACGTGGCGCACGTGGAGCTCGCCTCTGAGGGAGAGGGAGGTTCCCGCCTGCCAGACACGTGGCGCACGCGGAGCTTGCCTCTAAGGGAGAGGGAGGTCCCGCCCGCCTGACACACGGCACAACCGGAGCCCACCCCTGAGGAAAAGGGAGTCCCAGGACCCCGCTGGACACGTGGAGCCTCCGGAGCTTATCCCTGGGGGAGGACGAGATCCTTAAGCGGTTTTCCCCTGTACGCGAGCACCCGGTACTGAGGAAACCGACACGAATTCTTCCACATTGAATACTGTAACCAAATCGATTGGAGATAAGTTGTTAAGTTAAAAAACAATTTGAATAGGACTCTTATTTGAAATCCAATTGGAGTAGGACTCTTCCTTATCCCCTTATAAATAGAACCCAAAACACCCCATTGGCCGTAACACCTTTTCAAGTCGATGACATAGAGGCCCTAGCCCCCAACTCGCCGAGTTAACCCCCTTCGTTGGAGTTCAGCCACCGGTGAGATCGCCGACTAGCCCCGTCACGTTCGCCGTCGCCGGAAGAGAACCGACGAACTGTCTTGCTGCCATTGCTAGGAGGAAGGCCGAGGTAGGTCTTTGTAACCACCTTACGACATCACCGTGGTTTTCTTCGCATCTGTTTTCTTTGAACAGAAGCTTTTTCGTGTGGACATATCACGTGTTGATCGGTTTTTAACGGTGGAATTGATCTAGATCTTGAATCGAGATCATCACCACGTCCACATTTCATCCTTACACCTTTGTTCATCGTAAAACCCATGCAAGCCATTAAAACATGCAAGAACACGTACAAACTGATCTAATAAAAACAGTACCATAGGATTGGCATGCATATGCACCGTTGCATCTTAAGTAAAGTTTGTGCATGATGTTTGATTGCTGTAAATCTTGTATGTGCGTGATCGTGAGTAGAAGGACAAGCTCAGGGAGCTATCTACGAAGGATTTCAACACCAAGACTTTGAGATCCGTGAGCAACAGAAGCCACAGGAACAAGGCAAGTGCCCCTTGACCATATTGATCCCATGTTTTGGAAACTGTTTTGTTTGCGAAAATGTGTATGCTTGAGTCAACCTGATGGAAACCCTTTTATAGGAGTTTACTAGTTTTGTTAACCACCCTTGTCGCCGGGAAAGTTGATGAGTCGGGTATGGTCGTTTTGCTTTTTGCTTCGCTTAGCTTACGGGATATGGGAAGCGAGATAGAATGTGTCTAGCTACTGCACTCATATGAGCGATGATAATAAGAACTTGATGTTGATAATGAACATGAATCAGGGGGGAGATCTAGGGAAGCTTGGTTTGTGGATGTGGTAGAATGAGATGGTGGTTTACTTGTCATAGATCTAAGGACCGGTTCATGCCAGGAAAACAGTGCCACCACAAGGCCAAATATGGGTGCGGCTTAGCTGACTAATTAGGTAAGTTGCTAGATTGTTATGGACCGTGGAAGGCGCGGGGAATGGGAGTCGAGAGAGGACTGCCCTGGGAACCGCATGGCACAAGAGGGGGCCCGTAGGTGGGAGAATGGTGATTCGAGCCTGCTGGTGAAACCTTAGTGAGTCCATACATCTCGTAACCCCTTTGTAAAGGCTATTTTGTGATATCTTGACCATACACCGACGGTTGTGTACTGGTAAAATAGAGGTTCTGCAGTCGCCGATGGGTGACGAAATCACAAACTTGTGGGTAAAGTTGTGCAAACTCTGCAGAGTGTAAAACTATCATGATAGCCATGCTTCCGGTCACAAGCGCCTGGCCAACTCACATGATTAGATGGGGTGGTTTTTGGGATGGATGTTGGGTATGGTTATTGGGATGGTCATTGGTTTTGATATGGGTTGATCGTTGAGGTTTGGTTTCAAGACTGTTGAGTCTTGGTAATGAGATTGGGACTGTTGAGTCACGATAATGAGCTTTGATCTCGGTTATGAGATGGAACTGAATGTGTGATAAGATGGTTATGAATATGAGATGGTATTCATGAGCATGAGAAAAAAAATTGAGAAAGATAAACGTCTGGACGATACGTGAAAAGTGGAGAATCACAAAGGAGGTATGTTGATGATTTAATTGGATATAAGTTGGGATTAAATTGACTTAAAGATAGTTGCTGTTTTATCGTGTTTGTGAGCTACCTTGCTGTGAGCTACATATCATATTTTCCGCACTTGTTGAGTACATCATGTACTCAAACTTGCATTATACTTCATCATCAGCAACAGGAGAAGAGTACTTCGAAGACCATGTGGAGTACTAGGCGAGTGATCTACCGTCAACTTGCCTGTGGAGTAGGAGATGGAGCCGCTGCTGCTGCTTAGTTGCTTCCGCTGTCGTTTAGAGACTTCCGCTGCTAGAATAAGACTTATGCTGCTAGAATGAGTTAGAGATTCATGAGATATTGTAATGAAACCCTATTATTCATGGTTATATTCTGAATTCAGTTTGTGGATTACATGTGTATGTTTGATGAACATTCTGGGCACACATATGCATCAGCTGGGTTCCGTTTTCACGGGACCGGGCGTCACACCGAGGTCGAGCGTGGCCGTAGTGCGCGGGGCTGCTACCCCGCGGGCCACCGTCGGCATACGCGACTGGGCCAGCGAGGGTCCAGCCGATTGTCTCTTGTAGGCAGGAGATTTCATGGCGGCGGCGATGAGATGGTCGACGTCGTGCCGCCACTACTCTGCCGCCTCGAGGGTGGCACCCTCACCCGGAGGGTTGGGGAGCAGAGCGCATGCTGCAGCCAGCACACTCTCCGGGCTCGGCCGTGGCGGTGTTGTCTCCACTACCGGGGAAGAGGGTGGCCGAGAGGAAGTGATCACTGGCGGTGTGAACACCGACAGCGCACCATCCGCGTGGTTGCCAGTCCGTCACGACCTGGGCACCGTGGGTGCTTTAGGGGCTCCAGCGTTCTGGTAGCCGGTTCGACCGGATTTGGGCGCTTGGGCCGCCGGTGGCACGCCGGTCGTCTAACCGCCGGCCTGTCCAGACCTGTCCGCCCTGAATCGGGAGGTAGCTTTGTCGTTGCGATGCCCGGTCCCGTAAAACACGGCACCTAGCTAATGCATATGTGTGCTCAGGATGTTCATCACATATACACATGTAATCCACAAACTGAATCCAGAATATAACCACGAATAATAGGGTTGAAGTACTTTATTACATCAATCTCTAACTTATTCTTGCAGCAGAAGTCTATAACTTATTCTAGCAGTGAAAGTCTCTAAACGATAGCGGAAGCAACTGAACAGCAGCGGCTCCATCTCCAACACCACAGGCAAGTTGACGGTAGTTCGCACGCCTAGTACTCCACATGGTCCTCGAAGTACTCTTCTCCTGTTGCTGGTGTTTATGTAATAATGCAAGGATGAGTACATGACGTACTCAGCAAGTGCGGGAAAAGTATGACATGTAGCTTACAACAAGGTATGGAATAAAAAGGCTCATTGCAGCAAGCAAATTTTATTTCACAAACATGGTAAAAACAGCAGCTATGTCTAGGTGAATTTAATCCCAACATATATCCAAGTAAAACAGCAACATACCTCCATCATAGTTCACCATTTATCAAGTCTCAACATTCTTTCATCATAAGTCACCTTTTCTCAAGTCTCAACCAGTCATTGATCTTTCTCAAGTTTATCTCATGCTCGTAACCATCTCATGTTCATATAACCAAAACCAAACTCATTTCCAAGACTCAACCAGTCCCGAGACCAATCCCAATGACCATACCAAATAACCGTCCCAAGTTTTCCCTTCTAATCATGTGAGTTAGCCAGGTGCTTGTGACCGTAAGCACGGCTATCATGATAGCTTTACACTCTGCAGAGGTGGCACCACTTTACCCACAAGTTTGTGATTTCGTCACCTGTTGGCGACTACAAAACCTCCATTATACCAGTACACAACCGTCGGTGTATGGCCAATAGATCACAAAATAGCCTTTACAAAGGGGCTACTAGATGTATGGACTCACTAAGGTTTCACCAGCAGGCTCGAATCACCATTCTCCCACCTACGGGCCCCCTCTTGTGCCATGCAGTTCCTAGGGCAGTCCTCTCTCGACGCCCGTTCCCCGCGCCTTCCACGGTCCATAACAATCTAGCAACTTACCTAATTAGTCAGCTAAGCCACACTCATATTTGGCCTTGTGGTGGCACTGTTTTCCTGAAATGTGCTGGCATGAACCGGTCCTTAGATCTATGACAAGCAAACTACCATCTCATTCTACCACATCCAGGAACCAAGCTTGCATTGTAGTGCTGAAGCAATCTAAGCAGCAGCGGAAGTCTAAATCTAGCAGCGGAAGTCTAAATCTAGCAGCGGAAGTCTTTATTCTAGTGCGGAAGCAATCTAAGCAGCAGCAGTGGCTCCATCTCTACTCCATCCCCACAGGCAAGGTTGAGGATAGACTACACACCTAATGCTCCACCTGGTCTTCATAGTATTCTTCTCCTGTTGCTGATGATGAAGTAATAATGCAAGTTTGAGTACAATGATGTACTCAGCAAGTGTGGGAAAATTTGATATGTAGCTCACAACAAGGAAGGTATAAAAAGGCTCATTGCAAAAAGCAAAGTTATTTCTCAAATCCACGATAAAACAACAACTTAGCTTTAAGTGAATGTAATCCCAACATGTATTAGAATACCAACATACCTCCATTATGTTTCATCACTTTCCATGTCTCAACCAGACATTAATCTTTCTTAACTTTGCTCACGAATACCTTATTGTATTCGCTACCATCTCACGAATACCATCTCGTATTCGCTACCATTTCATCTCATAAACAGTTCCGTCTCACACCGAGACCAATCTAGTTGCCACGACTCAACAGTCATGCAACCAATCTTATCACCCGAACTCAACAGTCCCCAAAACCAGACCATAACCAAAACCATCCAAAAATCCATAACCATCCCAACTAATCGTGGAATTTGGCCAGGCGCTCGTGACCGTAAGCTCGGCTATCATGATAGTTTTAAGACTGCAGAGTTTGCACCTCTTTACCCAAAAGTTTGTGATTTCGTCACCCGTCGGCGACTGCAGAACCTCCATTATACCAGTACACAATCGTTGGTGTATGGTCAAGAGATCACAAAATAGCCTTTACAAAGGGGTTACTAGATGTATGGACTCACTAAGATTTCACCGGCAGGCTAGAATCTCCAATTCAACCACCCACGGGCCCCCTCTTGTGCCATGCAGTTCCCAGGGCAGTCCTCACTCGACTCCCATTCCCTGCGCCTTCCACGGTCCATAACAATCTAGCAACTTACCTAATTACTCAGCTAAGCTGCACCCATACTTGGCCTTGTGGTGGCACTGTTATCCTGGCTTGTGCTCGCATGAACCGGTCCTTAGATCTACGGCAAGTAAAATCACCATCTCATTCTACCTCATTCACAAAACCAGGCTTGCCTAGATCTCCCTCCGATCCATGTTCATTAACAACATTAGTTTCTCATTATTCTTACGAGTGCAGTTAGCTAGACACATCTATCTCGCTTCCCAATCCCATGGACTCAGCAAAGAATAAAAGCAAAAACCATACCCGACTCATAAACTTCCCTGGCGACAAGGGTGTCTAACAAAACTAGTAAACTCCTATGAAAGGGTTTCCCATCATATTGACTCAAGCACTCACACCTTTTCGCAACAAAACAGTTTTCAAAAACATAGGATCAATATGGTCAAAGAGCACTTGCCTTGTTCTTGCGGTTCCTATTGCTCTTGGATGTCGAAACCTTATTGTTGCAGCTCATCGTAAACAGCTCCCTGAGCTTGTCCTTCTATACACGATCACGCACATACAAGATTCATAACAATCAATACCATGCACAAACTTTAACCAGATGTGATGATGCATATGCATGCAATTCCTATGATGTTGTTTTTATTAGATCGGTTTGTACGTGTTTTTGCATGTTTGCATGGCTTTTATGATGAAAAGAGGTATAAAGATCAATTGTGGACGTGGCGATGATCTTGACTTTAGATCAAACCGATCAACACGTGATCTTTCCAAGAAAAAGCTTCTGTTCGAAAGGAACAAAGAATAGATGCAAAGAAACGCGATGATGTCGTAAGGTGGTATTGGAGACCTACCTTACGTTCTTCTAGGTCCTTCTCCTAGCAAGACATATCGTCGGGGCTCTCTTCCGGCGATCTCTGGCGACTGAACTCCAGCGAAGGGGTTTACTCGGCGAGCTAGGGCTAGGGCTCTAAGTTGTCGGCTCAAGAGGTGGAAAAGAAGTTCATGGTTGCGGCCAAAGGTTTTTGGTTCTATGTATAAGAGGAAAACGGAGAATCCTCCTCTGATCGGAATTCGAACAAGAGTCCTATTCAAATTGTTCTTGAATCTTAACAACTTATCTTAGATTGATTCGGTGCGGTAGCAATGTGGAACTCGTGTCGGTTTCCTCAGTACCGGGGATTTCCACGCGTACAGAAACAAAAACCGCTTCAGAACTCGTTACCTCCGCGGTGGTGAGCTCTAGAAGCACCACGTGTCCTGCGGGAATCTGGGCTCCCTTTCCGCAGAGACAATCTCCGGTTGTGCCGTGTGTCAGGCAGGCAAGACCTCCCTCTTCCTCAGAGGTGAGCTCCGCGTGCACCACTCGTCCTGGCGGGCGGGACCTCCCTCTCTCCAGAGGCGAGCTCCGTGTGCGCCACATGTCTGGTGGGTCGGGACCTCCCCTCTCAACAGAGGCTAGCTCCACGAACGCTACATGTCAGTTCAGGACCTCCCCTTTTCTTCGGAGGTGGCTCCGGGTGTGCCATGTGTCAATTCCGGACATCCCCTCTTCTTCAGAGGTGGCTCCTGATGTACCACGTGTCCTAACAGCCCCAAACTTCCTTTCTCCTTAGAGACGAGCTCCGAGGTTGACATGTGTCCAACAATGTCGGACCTCTCGGGGATGAGCTCCGGAAGTGACACGTGTCCAGTAGTGTCGGACCTCCCGGAGGTGAGCTCCGGAGGTGACACGTGTCCAATAGGACCGGACCTCTCGGAGGCGAGCCCCGAGAGAGACACATGTCTGGCGGGTCTGGTCCTCTCGGAGGTGAGCTCCGAGAGCGACACGTGTCTCGCGCGGCAGGTCCTCTCTTTTCCGTAGTGACTAGCTCCGCAGCCGACACGTGTCCTTCAGGACTGGCCTCCCTCCTCTGTAGAGGCTAGCTCCGGGGGCAACACGTGTCCCCCAGGGGCGGACCTCTCCCCCTTTGCGGGGATGAGCTCCGAACACGCCACGTGGCCAGCGAGCCGCGGGAGTTGTCTTCGGCGATCTCTGTGAACTGGATTTGGCTCTTTTTGGCTATTTTTTCAATATTTTCTCTGTTTCTACTTATTTTAAAAGTGTTTTTCTACATGAAACATGAATATATGCAAAACCCGAAAATGAAGGTGTCACACAAACCCTTTTCCCTAACCAAAGCGTGCCTTTCTCGTCTTCCTTGAAATCCTTTTCTATGCCTTGTCGGATTCTTTCCTTGATTTTCTCATCCGTTGCTTGGCCATCTCCTATCTCTTGTTCCAGCGAAGAGTTGAGTTCTATCACTTCCATCTCGTTTAAGAACCCGAGATGTAACCGTTCGAACTCCTTGCGCAGCTCGGGCGGTAGCTCCCGAACCGTGAGTTGGTGACATGCTCTCTTTCGGCTCAATGCATCAGCTACTACATTGGCCTTTCCGGGGTGATAATTGATTCCAAAATCATAATCCTTGATGAGTTCCAACCAACGACGTTGCCTCACATTTAGATCCGTTTGTGTGAATATATACTTGAGGCTTTTGTGATCCGTATAGATCTCACATTGGTGGCCAAGGATATAATGCCTCTAAATCTTCAAGGCATGTACCACGGCTGCGAGCTCCAAGTCATGTGTGGGGTAATTCAGCTCGTGTTTCTTTAGTTGTCTCGACATATAGGCTACCACTTGTCCTTCTTGCATGAGCACACATCCAAGCCCTTGTCTTTATGTGTCACAATATATATCGAAACTCTTGCTCACATCCGGCAATACCGAAACAGGCGCTGTGGTTAGTCTTTTCTTGAGCTCCTCAAAGCTTTCTTGGCACACTGGTGTCCACTGAAATGCTTTTCCCTTCATTAGCAATTCAGTCATAGGCTTCGCTATTTTGGAGAAATCCTTGATGAACCGTCGGTAATATCCAGCCATCCCAAGGAAACTCCGAATATCCCTCACATTCTGCGGTTGGTTCCACTTCAGAACATCTCCCACTTTTCCGGGATCAACCGATACTCCGCTCTCGGGAGATGATGTGGCCTAGGAACGATATCTCCTTTATCCAAAATTGGCACTTGCTAAACTTGGCATACAATTGATGCTCTCGCAGTTTCTGCAATGTCAATCTCAAATATTCTTCATGTTCTTCCTCGCTTTTTGAATACACCATGATATCGTCGATGAAAACCACAACGAACTTATCCAAGTACTCCATGAAGACCTTATTTATGAGGTACATAAAATATGCGGGTGCATTTGTTAACCCAAAAGACATAACAGTATATTCATACGAACCATACCGTGTTCAAAATGTAGTCTTGGGTATGTCAGAGGGCTTAATCTTCAGCTGGAAGTGTCCCGACCGAAGATTAATCTTGGAGAAAATTCGGGCACCTTTCATTTGGTCGAATAGGTCCTCTATACAGTGCAGCGGGTATTTATTCTTGATCGTCACCTCATTGAGAGACCTATAATCCACACACATCCTTTGGGTCCCATCCTTCTTGTCTACGAAGAGCACGGGGGCTCCCCCCGGTGACGAGCTTGGGCGCATAAAACCCTTTCCTAGTTGCTCCTGAATTTGCTTCTTAAATTCCACTAGTACATTAACGGGCATCCTATATGGCCTCTTCGCTATAGGTGCAGTTCCAGGTACTAAATCAATGGCAAATTCAATGTCCCGGTCAGGTGGCATACCAGGAAGTTCTTCCGGGAATATATATGAAAATTCTTGAACCACCGGAATGCTTTCCAATGTTGTTTCTTCGACGTGGTTCAACGCTGCCTTCTCGGT
Organism: Neostapfia colusana; assembly: GCA_030760725.1. NCBI lineage: Eukaryota > Viridiplantae > Streptophyta > Magnoliopsida > Poales > Poaceae > Neostapfia > Neostapfia colusana. The sequence goes on from JASWHV010000010.1 coordinate 22,954,807, forward strand.
TGCCGGTTGGACTGACTCGAACTCAATACAAGTACCGTGCTCATTTGTCAACTGCACGCTCCTCTCAGCACATTGAATTACTCCGTTGTACTTGCTTAACCAATTCTTCCCAAGTATTATATCAGTCCCTTGGGAATCTAAGACAATAAGGTTGGCAAGTAAGTCTACCCCCCTTATTTTAAGGTTTACTTTCGGACATACTATATTAGTCCTCATCTCTCCACCGGGAGAATTAACCAACATAGTGTGTTTCATGTGTGATATGGGCAGATTATACTTGGCAACATACTTGGATGATATAAATGAATGCGATGCTCCGGAATCAAATAAAACAGTGGCTGGGTTGGAGTTGGCAAGGAACATACCAATCATGACGTCCTCAGCCTGTTGCGCTTCCTCCGCGGTGTGACGCCCTCAATTCTATGGAAAGCCATGGAAACCGAGGACTGATGCATATGTGTAGCCAGGATGTTCATCACACATATACACATCATCCACAAACTGAATTTCAGAATATATATGACCACGAATAACAGAGTTTATTACAATGTTTCATGAGTCTTGGACTCATGCTCACAGTGGAAATCTTAATCTAACAGCGGAAGTCTTTATTCTAATGCGAAAGCAATCTAAGCAACAGCAGCGGCTCCATTTTCTACTCCATTCTCCCACAGGCAAGGTTGAGGACAGATTACACGCCTAATGCTCCACCTGGCCTTCATAGTAATCTTCTGCTGTTGGTGATGATGGAATAATAATGCAAGTTTGGGTACAATGATGTACTCAGCAAGTGCGGGAAAATATGATATGCAGCTCACGGCAAGGTAGGTATAAAAAGGCTCATTGCAGAAAAGCAAAGTTATTTATCAAAAACCATGATAAAACAGCAACTTATCTTTAAGTGAATGTAATCCCAACATGTAATAAAATACCAATCATACCTCCATTTTGTTTATTACCTTCCATGTCCCAATCAGATATTAATCATTCTCATTCTTGCTCACGAATACCTTCTTGTATTTGCTACCATCTCACGAATACCATCTCGTATTCGCTACCATTTCTTCTCATAAACAACTCCGTCTCACATCGAGACCAATCTCGTTGCCATGACTCAACAGTCATGCGACCAATCTTATCACCCGGACCCAATAGTCCCGAAAACAAAACCAAAACCAAACCATCCAAAACCACAACCAATAACCATAGCCAATAACCATCCCAACTAATCATGGAAGTTGGCCAGGCGCTCGTGACCGTAATCTCGGCTATCATGATAGTTTTAAGACTCTGCAGAGTTTGCACCTCTTTACCCACAAGTTTGTGATTTTGTCACCCGTCGGCGACTGCAGAACCTCCATTATACCAGTAACCGTCGGTGTATGGCCAAGAGATCACAAAATAGCCTTTACAAAGGGGCTACTAGATGTATGGACTTACTAAGGTTTCACCGGCAGGCTAGAATCTCCTATTCTCCCACCCACGGGCCCCTTCTTGTGCCATGCAGTTCCCAGGGCAGTCCTCACTCGACTCCCATTTCCCGCGCCTTCCACAGTCCATAACAATCTAGCAACTTACCTAATTACTCAGCTAAGCCGCACCCATACTTGGCCTTGTGGTGGCACTGTTATCCTGGCATGTGCTCGCATGAACCGGTCCTTAGATCTACGGCAAGTAAACCACCATCTCATCCTACCTCATTCACAAACCAGGCTTGCCTAGATCTCCCTCCGATCCATGTTCATTAACAACATCAGTTTCTTATTATCATTACGAGTGCAGTTAGCTAGACACATCTATCTCGCTTTCCAATCCCATGGACTCAGCGAAGCATAAATGTAAAACCATACCCGACTCGTAAACATCCCTGGCGACAAGGGTGGTTTAACCAAAACTAGTCAACTCCTATAAAAGGGTTTCCCATCATGTTTGACTCAGCACCCACACCTTTTTACAAAACAAAACAGTTTCCCAAAACATAGGATCAATATGGTCAAGGGGCACTTGCCTTGTTCTTGCTGTTCCGGTTGCTCTTGGATCTCGAAACCTTGTTGTGGCAGCTCGCCGTAAACGGCTCCCTGAGTTTGTCCTTCTATACGCGATCACAAACATACAAGATTCAACAATCAATATCATGCACAAACTTTAACTAGATGCGATGATGCATATGCATGGTATCCTATGATCAGTTTTCTTTAGATCAGGTTGTATGTGTTCTTGCATGGTTTGTATGGGTTTTATGATGAACAGGGATGTTCGGATCGAATGTGGACGTGACAATGATCTTGTCTCTAGATCAGACCGATCAACACGTGATCTGTCCACGAAAAAGCTTCTGTTCGAAAGGAATCAAAGAACAGATGCAAAGAAAACGCGATGATGTCGTAAGGTAGTATTGGAGACCTACCTTATGTTCTTCTTGGTCTCGGGATCCTTCTCTTAGCAAGACAGATCGTTGGGGCTCTCTTCCGGCGATCTTCCTCGACTGAACTCCGGCGAAGGGTTCACTCGGCGAGCTGGGGCTAGGGCTCTAAGTCGTCGGCTCAGGAGTTGGAAAAGAAGTTTGTGGTTTCGGCCAAAGGTTTTGGGTTCTATTTATAATCGGGAAGAAAGAGTTCTAATCAGATTGGACTTCGAATAAGAGTCCTATTCAAATTGTCGTTGAATCTTAACAACCTATCTTTAGTTGATTTGGTGCGGTAACATTGTGGAATTAATGTCGGTTTCCTCCCGTACCGGTATTCCCACGCGTACAAAATCCAAAACCGCTCCAGAACTCGTTACTTCTACGGTGATGAGCTCCGGAAGCTCCACGTGTCCACCGGGGCCTGTTCTCCCCCTTTCCGCAGGGACGAGCTCCGGTTGTGCCGCGTGTCAAGTGAGAGAGACCTCCCTCTCCTTCGGAGGTGAGTTTCGTGTGTGCCACGTATCCTGGCGGTCAGAACCTCCTCTCTATTTGAAGGTGGCTCCGCGCACGCCACGTGTCAGTGCCGGACCTTCCTTTCTTCTCAGAGACGATCTCCGAGGTTAACACGTGTCCAACAGTGATGGACCTCCCGGAGATAAGCTCCGGCGGTGACACGTGTCCTGCGGGGTGGACCTCTCCCCATTTGCGGAGATGAGTCCCGAGCCTGCCACGTAGCCAGTTTTAGCGGTGGACCTCTCCCCATTTGCGGAGATGAGCTCCGAAGGCGCCATGTGGCTAGCTTCGCGGGAGTTGTCTTCGGCACTCTTGGTGAACTGGATTTTGCTCTTTTTGGCTATCTTTTTAATTCTTTCTCTGTCCCCTCTTCTTTTAAAATGTTTTCTCTATATGAAACATGAATACATGCAGAAACCAAAAATGAGGGTGTCACAAATCTACCCCCCTTAAATTGAATCTCGCCCTCGAGATTCATTAGTAGAGAATAGATGAGGGAATTCTGCCTTGATGTCTTCTTCACGCTCCCATGTGGCTTCGGCTTTGGTGTGATGGCTCCATTGTACCTTGCACCATCGGATCACTTTGTTCCTTATGACCCTTTCCGTTACGTCCAAAATTCGGACAGGGTGCTCCGCATAAGTCAGGTCCTCTTGAAGTTCAAGCTCTTCCATTGGTACTTGCTCCTCTGGTACTCTCAAGCACTTCTTGAGCTGGAATACATGAAACACGTCATGTACGTTGGAGAGATATGTTGGGAGCTCTAGTTGATAGGCTACTTCTCCTCGCTTGTCCAAAATCTCAAATGGTACGATGTAGCGAGATGCTAGCTTGCCTTTGATGTTGAAACGTCGTTGGCCACGGATAGGTGATACCTTAAGGTATACGAAGTCTCCTACTTAAAAAGTCAACTTCCTTCGCCTATTGTTCGCATAGCCTTTCTGTCGTGACTGAGCAGCCTTTAAGTTCTCCCGTATCATTTGGACTTGCTTTTCAGCTTCTTGTAGCACTTCGGGTCCAAACACCTGGTTCTCTCCGGTTTCGTTCCAGAACAGTGGTGTTCTACACCGTCTACCGTACAATGCTTCGAAAGGCGACATCTTCAAGCTAGCTTGATAGCTGTTGTTATAGGAGAATTCGGCGTACTGTAAACTCCTATCCCAATTACGCCCACGTTTAAAGGCGCAAGCTCTCAACATGTCTTCCAAAATTTGGTTTGTCCTTTCGGTTTGTCCATCGGTTTGTGGGTGATAGGCGGAGCTAAAATCCAGTCGTGTACCCATAGCTTTCTGCAGCTTCCTCCAAAATCTAGAGGTAAGCTGAGAACCTCGATCTGAGACTATCCTCCTCGGGACTCCATGACGGCACACGATCTGCTCCATGTACAACTCGGCTAATTGTGCAACGTTATACTTGGCCCTTACAGAGAGAAAATGGGCTATTTTCGTTAATCGGTCTACGATAACCCAGATGGAGTCATAACCTGACTGAGTACATGGCAATCTGACGATGAAATCCATGCTAATGTCTTCCCACTTCCACTCGGGTACCTTCAAGGGTTGCAACAATCCAGCGGGTCTTTGATGTTCGGCCTTCACCCGTTGGCATGTGTCGCATAGGGCAACGTATTCGGCTATGTTCCTTTTCATACCATCCCACCAATAACAAGTCTTCAAGTCCTTGTACATTTTGGTACTTCCGGGATGTATGGAATAGGGTGAATCATGTGCCTCTTTTAATATCATGTCGCGGATGTGCTTCACGTTAGGCACACAAATCCTTTTTCCTAACCAAAGCGTACCCTTCTCATCTTCTTTGAAATCCTTCTCTATTCCTTGTCGGATTCTTTCCTTGATCTCCTTGATCTCATCATCCGTTGCTTGGCCATCTCTTATCTCTTGCTCCAATGAAGAGCGGATCTCCATCACTTCCATGTTGTTCAAGAATCCGAGGTGTAACCGTTCGAACTCCTTACGTAGTTCGGGTGGTAGCTCCCGAACCCTGAGTTGGTGACATGCTCCCTTCTGGCTCAATGCATCAGCTACTACATCCGCCCTTCCAGGGTGGTAGTTGATTCCAACATCGTAATCCTTGATGAGTTCCAACCATCGACGTTGCCTCAAATTCAAGTTCGTTTGTGTAAATATGTACTTGTGGCTTTTATGATCCGTATAGATCTCGCAACGAATGACCAAGGATATAATGTCTCCAAATCTTCAATGCATTCACTACTGCTGCTAGCTCCAAGTCGTGTGTAGGATAATTAAGCTCGTGCTTCTTTAATTGTCGTGAGGCATAGGCTACCACTTGTCCTTCTTGCATGAGAACACATCCGTGCCCTTGTCTAGATGCGTCACAATATATGTCGAAGCTCTTGCTTACGTCCGGCAATACCAAAACCGGCGTTGTGGTTAGCCTTTTCTTTAGTTCCTCAAAGCTCTCTTGGCACGTTGATGTCCACTGGAACGTTTTTCCATTCGTTAGCAACTCCGTCATATGTTTTGCTATCATAGAGAAGTCCTTGATGAAGTGTCGGTAGTATCCAGCCATACCAAGAAAACTCCGAATGTCCTTCACGTTTTGCAGTTGGTTCCACGTCAGAACATCTCCCACTTTCCTGGGATCAACCGATACTCCTTCCTCGGAGATAATGTGGCCTAGGAACGATATCTCCTTTAGCCAAAATTGACACTTGTTAAGCTTGGCATACAATTAATGCTCACGCATTTTCTGCAAGGTCAATTTCAAATGTTCTTCATGCTCCTCCTCACTTTTTGAATACACCATAATGTCGTCGATGAAAACCACGATGAACTTATCCAAGTACTCCATGAAAACCTTGTTCATAAGGTACATGAAGTACGCGGATGCATTTGTTAACCCACATGACGGTATATTCATATGAATCATACCGTGTTTGAAAGGCAGTCTTGGGTATATCGGAGGGCTTAATCTTCAGCTGGAAGTATCCCGACCGAAGATCAATCTTGGAGAACACTCGGGCTCCTTTCATTTGGTCGAATAGGCCTTCTATATGGGGCAGAGGGTATTTGTTATTGATTGTCACCTCGTTGAGAGACCTATAGTCCACGCACATCCTTTGGGTCCCATCCTTCTTGTCTACGAAGAGCACGGGGGCTCCCCATGGTGACGAGCTTGGACGTATAAAACCCTTCTCCAACTGCTCCTGAATTTGCTTCTTGAGTTCCACTAGTTCATTGGTGGGCATCCTATAGGGTCTCTTTGCTATGGGTGCAGTTCCAGGTACCAAATCAATGGCAAAACTCAATGTCCCGGTCAGGTGGCATACCTGGAAGCTCCTCTGGAAACACATCCATGAATTCCTGAACCACTGGAATGCTGTCCAATGTTGCTCCTTCGACGTGGTTCAAAATTGCCCTTTCGGTAGTTTGTTGGGCTGACTCAAACTTGACACGAATACCGTGCTTGTTTGTCAACTGCACGCTTCTTTCAGCACATTGGATTACCCCGTTGTGCTTGTTTAACCAATCCATCCCGAGTATTATGTCAAGCCCTTGGGAATCCAAGACAATGAGGTTGGCAAGGAAGTCTACCCCCTTATTTTAAGGCTTACTTTCGGACATACTATATTAGTCCTCATCTCTCCACCGGGAGATTTAACTAACATAGCGCATTTAATTGTGATATGGGTAGATTATGCTTGGCAACATAGTTGGATGATATGAAGGAATGCGATGCTCCAGAATCAAATAAAATGGTGGCTGGGTTGGAATTGGCAAGGAACATACCAATTACGATGTCCTCAGCCTGTTGTGCTTCCTCAGCATAGTACTGCTGTCCACTGTTTCCTTGATTGTCCCCTCCGTTCGGTCGCAGGTTCTGCTTGGGCACATTGCCTTGCTGTCCAAGGCCTCTCCTCGGGCACTGGCTCGCGAAGTGTCCTGTTTCCCCGCATGCCAAGCATGCCCTGTTGCCTACGGCAGAAGGTACGTTGGGGCGGGTGTTTTTAACAGGAGCGCCCATGTTGGGTCGGGGCACAAGAGGCAAGGGCACACGAGGTGCTTGTGCAACGGGTCGTTGCTGTGGTGGTTGATTAGGACGGTATGCAGGAGCGGTCGATCCATACTGCGGTGCAACTGGTGGCATGTACCCTTGAGGCTGGTATGGCATCTTCCTCTTGCACTCTCGCTTGATCTCTCGGATCTTGCTTTCAACTACTATAGCCTTGTCAACCAGCTTCTGGAAGCTCGCGTAGTCATTGTTGAGGAGCTGAACCTGGATCTCATTGTTCAACCCTCTCATGAACAGGTACTGCTTCCTTTGGTCCGAATTGACGTCTTCGGGGGCGTACCGGGACAGTTGCGTGAACTTGTTGAGATACTCATTCACGCTTCTCTGTCCTTGGCGGAGACCTTCAAACTCCTGTCTTTTGAGCATCATTACACCAGCAGGGATGTAATGAGAGCGAAAACTCTCCTTGAACTCAGTCCAAGTGATAGTCTGCGGGTCGACATGAGCGTTGCATAGAGCATCCCACCAGTCAGCGGCAGCTCCCATGAGTTGGTGTGACGCAAAAAGAACCTTCTCTCAGTCATTGCACTGCACTTATGGCAAGCTCCTTCTCCATGGATATCAACTAGTCGTCGGCCTCCATGGGGTCGTTAGCTTGAGAAAAGGTGGGTGGTCGAGTCCTCATGAACTCTCCCAGTCTGTTATGAGCCGACGGTGGTGGTGGCGGTGGTGCCGGAACGGGGTTGTTGTTATTGGTCTGCAACTGACCCAAAGTTTGGATCATGGTTTGCATAAGTTGATTCTGCATGGCCATCAACCGTTCCAGGTTATTCTCACCATCTCCGGGGTTAACAGGAACTTCATCATGGCCATCCTTTTGGTTGTCACAGATGTTCCTCCGGCCAGCGTTTCCTCTCACCATCTGTGAGAGAGAACAAAATAGAATAGAAGGTTAGAAGGTTAGATGGATCCCCTAACTATATGCATCAACGTGGCTTGGACTATATATATTAGCCCATATGAGGATGTGAACAAGTGCCAAAGCATCTCACACCTCCTTCTACTTATGTGTGGACATGGACAACGCTTTGAGATGTCCCATGACTCACACTAAGCACAAAATCACAAACAATCATCACAAGGGCTCACACAACTCCTATTCAAGGATTGTTCAATGGGGGTCCTATATGGCTTAGCGTGTTTCCAATCTGTGATCCAACTATGGCCTTTCCTAGGCTTGTATCCTATGTCAAGGTAGTTTCAAGGCCAATCTATGCATCCTAGGCTTGCATCATATGGTCAGCGTGGCTTAGCTCATCCGTGTCTGATACCAATTTGTGATATATCTAAGCGTGTAACCTACCGTCAACCCGTGGCTCTGATACCAATCTGTGACGCCCTCAATTCTGTGGAAAACCACGGAAACCGAGGACTGATGCATATGTGTGCCCAGGATGTTCGTCACACATATACACATCATCCACAAACTGAATTTCAGAATATATATATGACCACGAATAACAGAGTTTATTACAATGTTTGATGAGTCTTGGACTCATGCTCACAGCGGAAATTTTAATCTAACAGCGGAAGTCTTTATTGTAATGCGGAAGCAATCTAAGCAACAGCAGCGGCTCCATTTTCTACTCCATTCTCCCACAGGCAAGGTTGAGGACAGATTACACGCTTAATGCTCCACCTGGCCTTCATAGTAATCTTCTCCTATTACTGATGATAAAATAATAATGCAAGTTTGAGTACAATGATGTACTCAGCAAGTGTGGGAAAATATGATATGCAGCTCACAGCAAGGTAGGTATAAAAAGGCTCATTGCAGAAAAGCAAAGTTATTTATCAAAAACAATGATAAAACAGTAACTTATCTTTAAGTGAATGTAATCCCAACATGTAATAAGATACCAATCATACCTCCATTTTGTTTATTACCTTCCATGTCCCAATCAGACATTAATCAACCTCATTCTTGCTCACGAATACCTTCTTGTATTCGCTACCATCTCACGAATACCATCTCGTATTCGCTACCATTTCTTCTCATAAACAACTCCGTCTCACATCGAGACCAATCTCGTTGCCATGACTCAACAGTCATGCAACCAATCTTATCTCCCGGACTCAATAGTCCCGAAAACAAAACCAAAACCAAACCATCCAAAACCACAACCAATAACCATATCAAATAACCATCCCCACTAATCATGGAAGTTGGCCAGGCGCTCGTGACTGTAAGCTCGGCTATCATGATAGTTTTAAGACTGCGGAGTTTGCACCACTTTACCCACAAGTTTGTGATTTCGTCACCCGTCAGCGACTGCAGAACCTCCTTTATACCAGTACACAACCGTCGATGTATGGCCAAGAGATTACAAAATAACCTTTACAAAGGGGCTACTAGATGTATGGACTCACTAAGGTTTCACCAGCAGGCTAGAATCTCCAATTCTCTCACCCATGGGCCCCCTCTTGTGCCATGCAGTTCCCAGGGCAGTTCTCACTCGACTCCCATTCCCTGCGCCTTCCACGGTCCATAACAATCCAGTAACTTACCTAATTACTCAGCTAAGCCGCACCCATACTTGGCCTTGTGGTGGCACTGTTATCCTGGCATGGCTCGCATGAACCGGTCCTTAGATCTACGGCAAGTACAACCACCATCTCATTCTACCTCATTCACAAACCCAGTCTTGCCTAGATCTCCCTCCGATCCATTAACAACATTAGTTTCTCATTATCATTACGAGTGCAGTTAGCTAGACACATCTATCTCGCTTCCCAATCCCATGGACTCAGCGAAGCATAAAAGCAAAACCATACCCGACTCGTAAACATCCCTAGCGACAAAGGTGGTTTAACCAAAACTAGTAAACTCCTATGAAAGGGTTTCCCATCATGTTTGACTCAGCACACACACCTTTTTGCAAAACAAAACAGTTTCCCAAAACATAGGATCAATATGGTCAAGGGGCACTTGTCTTGTTCTTGCGGTTCCGGTTGCTCTTGGATCTCGAAACCTTGTTGTGGCAGCTCACCGTAAACGGCTCCCTGAGCTTGTCCTTCTATACGCGATCACACACATACAAGATTCAACAATCAATATCATGCACAAACTTTAACTAGATGCGATGATGCATATGCATGGTATCCTATGATCAGTTTTCTTTAGATCAGGTTGTATGTGTTCTTGCATGGTTTGTATGAGTTTTATGATGAACAGGGGTGTTCGGATCAAATGTGGACGTGGCGATTATGTTGTCTCTAGATCAGACCGATCAACACGTGATCTGTCTATGAAAAAGCTTCTGTTCGAAAGGAATCGAAGAACAGATGCAAAGAAAACGCGATGATGTCGTAAGGTAATATTGGAGACCTACCTTACGTTCTTCTTGGTCTCGAGGTCCTTCTCTTAGCAAGACAGATCATTGGGGCTCTCTTCCGGCGATCTTCCTCGACTGAACTCAGGTGAAGGGTTCACTCAGCGAGCTGGGGCTAGGGCTCTAATTCGTCAGCTCAGGAGTTGGAAAAGAAGTTCGTGGTTTCGGCCAAAGGTTCTGGGTTCTATTTATAATCGGGAAGAAAGAGTTCTAATCGGATTGGACTTCGAATAAGAGTCCTATTCAAATTGTCGTTGAATCTTAACAACCTATCTTTAGTTGATTTGGAACAGTAACATTGTGGAATTCATGTCGGTTTCCTCTTGTACCGGTATTCCCACGCGTACAGAATCCAAAACCACTCCAGAACTCGTTACTTCTGCGGTGATGAGCTCCGGAAGCTCCACGGGTCCACCTGGGCCTGGTCTCCCCCTTTCCACATGGACGAGCTCCGGTTGTGTCGCGTGTCAAGCGAGCGAGACCTCCCTCTCCTTCAGAGGTGAGCTCCGTGTGCACCACGTATCCTGGCGGTCGGAACCTCCTCTCTATTCGGAGGTGGCTCCGCGCACGCCACGTGTCAGTGCTGGACCTTCCTTTCTTCTCAGAGACGAGCTCCAAGGTTAACACGTGTCCAACAGTGACAGACCTCCCAGAGATAAGCTCCGGCGGTGACACGTGTCCTGCGGGGTGGACCTCTCCCCATTTGCGGAGATGAGTCACGAGCCTGCCACGTAGCCAGTTTTAGCGGTGGACCTCTCCCCATTTGCCGAGATGAGCTCCGAAGGCGCCATGTGGCCAGCGGGCTGCGGGACTTGTCTTCGTCACTCTTGGTGAACTGGATTTTGCTCTTTTTGGCTATCTTTTTAATTCTTTCTCTGTCCCCTCTTGTTTTAAAATGTTTTCTCTACATGAAACATGAATACATGCAGAAACCAAAAATGAGGGTGTCACACGCGGAGACATGATTCACGTTGCCACGAGTATAGTTCTGCTACCCACGGTTACCTTGCATAGCTCCTCCATTCGGCCGTGGGTTCTGCTTTGGTGCATTGGTCGACTGTCCAAGGCATTTCCTCGAGCATTGACTTGCAAAGTGTCCCGTCCCTCCGCATGAAAAATATGCCTTGTTGCCCAAGTCAGCAGGAACGTTGGGGCGAGGATGGTTTTGAGCATATGCGCCCATGTTGGGACGGGGCGCAGAAGGCAAAGGCACACGAGGTGCTTGAACAAAAGGACGTTGCTGCGGTGGTGGATTAGGGCGAGGTGGGTTTGCGGAGCAGAAAGTAGAAGCGGACGAGCCATACTGTGGTGCAGCTGGGGGCATGAAACGGGGACGTACATTGCTCCCTTGTGGCTGGTATGGCATCTTCCTCTTGCCCTATTTCTCGATCTCACGGATCTTGCTCTCAACCACTATAGCTTTGTCAACAAGCTTCTGGAAGTTTGCATAGTCGTTGTTGAGCATCTGAACTTGGATCCCATTGTTCAACCCTCTCAGGAACAAGTATTGCTTCCTTTGATCCGAGTTGATTTCTTCTGGAGCATACCTTGAAAGCTGCGTGAACTTGTTGAGGTACTCATTCACGCTCTTCTTTCCTTGGCGGAGACCTTCGAACTCTTGCCTTTTAAGCATCATGACTCCAGCAGGGATGTAATGAGAGCGGAAACTCTCTTTGAACTCAGCCCATGTGATAGTCTCCTGGTTGTCATGAGCATTGCAAAGAGCGTCCCACCAGTCAGCGGCGCTCCCATAAGTTGGTGCGATGCGAAGAGAACTTTCTCCCGATCATTGCACTGAACAATAGCAAGCTTCTTTTCCATGGATTTCAACCAATCGTCGGCCTCCATGGGATCATTAGCTTGTGCAAAAGTAGGTGGTCGAGTCCTCATGAACTCTCCCAATCTGTTGTGAGCCGGCGGTGGTGGCGGTGGTGGTGCAGGAACGGGTTTAGGATTGTTGTTGTTGTTGTTGGCTTGCAGCTGACCCAAAGTTTTGGATCATAGTTTGCATGAGATGGTTCTGCATAGCCATCAACCGTTCAAGGTTGTTTGCACCAGCCCCGGGGTTGGCATTTTTAGGAACTTCAACGTTGCCATCCTCTTGGGGTTCATGGTTGCCACGAACATTCCTCCTTTGACGACTGGCATTTTCCCTCACCATCTGTGAGAGAGAGTTGGGTAGAATAGAAAAGAGAAGTTTAGATTGATCCCCCAACTATATGCATCAAGGGTAGGAACTAAATATCTTCTTTTATTAATTTCAGCCTATATGAGGATATGAACACATGCCGAAGCATCTCACATCTCTCTACTATGTGTGGATGTGGACATTCGTAGAAGTGTCCCACAACTCACACTCAAGCACACAAACACAAGCAATCATCACAAAAATTCAACACGCCACTCCTACTCAAGCTACTATGATTTAACGTTCCTATTACAGCTTATTTAATGGGAATCCTAAACTTAATCATGTGAACTGGTGCTTTTCCTGCCGTGTGATGGGGGTAGTCCATCGGACACCTCAATGGGATTAAGTGCATTCCCACGTGGTGGTGAACGAGTACTCGTGCTCCAGATCACCGGCATCTATAAATAGGACATGAGAAACTTTAGAGGAGAAAGATAATACTTCAAAACTTCAGAAGTTATGAAGCAAGAGAGCAAAAGTGTTGTTGTCCAAAAGAGAGAAAAGAGGGACTGAAGATAGCACTTTGCGGTGGCTGAATTGACAAGGAGAGTGCAGCAGCAAGCAATTTTCAAAAATAGCAGTTTAGAGGAGTGTTCCTATATGTTCTAGAGTGTCCATTCTACCTAGGCTTGCGTCCTAAGGTCAACGTGGCTCTGATACCAATCAGCGATGCCCGGTCCCGTAAAACACGGAACCTAGCTAATGCATATGTGTGCCCAAGATGATCATCACACATACACATGTAATCCACAAACTGAATTCAGAATATAACCACGAATAATAGGGTTTAAGTACTTTATTACATCAATCTCCAACTTACTCTTGCAGCAGAAGTCTCTAACTTATTCTAGAAGCGGAAGTCTCTAAACGATAGCGGAAGCAACTAAACAGCAGCGGCTCCATCTCCAACATCACAGGCAAGTTGACGGTAGTTCACACGCCTAGTACTCCACATGGTCCTCGAAGTACTTTTCTCCTGTTGCTGATGTTTATGTAATAATGCAAGGATGAGTACATGATGTACTCAGCAAGTGCGGGAAAAGTATGACATTTAGCTTACAACAAGGTATGGAATAAAAAGGCTCATTGCACCAAGCAAATTTTATTTCACAAACATGATAAAAACAGCAGCTATGTCTAGGTGGATTTAATCCCAACATATATCCAAGTAAAACAGCAACATACCTACATCATAATTCACCATTTATCAAGTCTCAACATTCTTTCATCATAAGTCACCTTTTCTCAAGTCTCAACCATCCATTGATCTTTCTCAAGTTTATCTCATGCTCGTAACCATCTCATGTTCATATAACCAAAACCAAACTCATTGCCAAGACTCAACCAGTCCCGAGACCAATCCCCAATGACCATACCAAGACCATACCATGACCATACCAAATAACCATCCCAAGTTTTCCCTTCTAATCATGTGAGTTGGCCAGGTGCTTGTGACCGTAAGCACGGCTATCATGATAGTTTTACACTCTGTAGAGGTGGCACCACTTTACCCACAAGTTTGTGATTTTGTCACTTGTTGGCGACTGCAAAACCTCCATTATACCAGTACACAACCGTCCGTGTATGGCCAAGAGATCACAAAATAGCCTTTACAAAGGGGCTACTACATGTATGGACTCACTAAGGTTTCACCAGCAGGCTCGAATCACCATTCTCCCACCTACGGGCCCCCTCTTATGTCATGCAGTTCCCAGGGCAGTCCTCTCTCGACTCCATTTCCCCGCGCCTTCCACGGTCCATAACAATCTAGCAACTTACCTAATTAGTCAGCTAAGCCGCACCCATATTTGGCCTTGTGGTGGCACTGTTTTCCTGGCATGTGCTGGCATGAACCGGTCCTTAGATATACGGCAAGTAAACCACCATCTCATTCTACCACATCCACGAACAAAGCTTGCCTAGATCTCAACCGATTCTATGCTCATTATTATCATCAAGTTCTCATCATCATTATTCATATGAGTGCGGTACTTAGACATATTCTACTTCGCCTTCCCGTATCTCGTAGCTTAAGCGAAGCAAAAAGGAAAAACGACCATATCCGACTCATCAACTTTCCTAGCAACAAGGATGGTCAACAAAACTAGTAAACTCCTATAAAAGGGTTTCCCATCAAGTTGACTCAAGCATACACATTTTCGCAAACAAAACAGTTTTCAAAATATGGGATCAATATGGTCAAGGGACACTTGCCTTGCCACTGTGGCTTTTGTTGCTCATGTGTCTCGAAGTCTTGGTGTTGTAGTCCTTCGTAGATGGCTTCCTGAGCTTGTCCTTCTACTCACGACCACACATATACAAGATTTACAGCAATCAATCATCATGCACAAACTCTACTCAAGATGCAATGGTGCAAATCCTATGGTGTTGTTTTATTAACGCAGTTTGTACGTGTTCTTGCAAGTTTTAATGGTTTTCATGGGGTTTTATGATGAACAAGGGTATAAGGATCTAGTGTGGACGTGGTGATGATATTGACTCGAGATCTAGATCAATTCCACCAACAAAGACCGATCAAGACGTGATCTGTCCACACGAAAAAGGTTCTGTCCAAGGAAACGAAGAAAACGGTTGTAACGATGTCGTAAGATGGGTAACGAAGACCTACCTCACTTCTCTTATGATCGTCGGCTCTTTTCCGGCGATGGCGAGGTGTGACGGGGCTCGTCGGCGGCTCACCAGCGACTGAACTCCGGCGAAGGGGCTAACTCGGCGAGTTGGAAGCTAGGGCCTCCAAGTCATCGACTCGGGTGGTGGAAAATAGGTACGTGGTTGCGGC
This sequence comes from Neostapfia colusana, assembly GCA_030760725.1. NCBI lineage: Eukaryota > Viridiplantae > Streptophyta > Magnoliopsida > Poales > Poaceae > Neostapfia > Neostapfia colusana. The sequence continues at coordinate 22,970,103 of JASWHV010000010.1, forward strand.
CAGGGGGTTTTGGGTTCTATTTATAAGGGTTGAAAGAAGAGTCCTACTCCAATTAGAGCTCAAATAAGAGTCCTAATTTGTTTTTTGGATCTTATCAAACCTATATCCAATTGATTTGGTGTGGCAGCAACGTGGGGGAAATTGTGTCGGTATCCTCCGTACCGGGTACTCCCGCGCACAGGAGGAAAAAAACCGCCTAAGGACCTCACATCTCCGCAGTGGTGAGCTCCGGAGACGCCACGTGTCCAGCGGGGGGCGGTCCTTGCTTCTCCTCAGAGGCAAGCTCTGGACCTGCCACGCGTCCAGCGGGGCGGGGCCTCCCTTTTTCTCAGAGGCAAGCTTCGCGTGCGCTACGTGTCTGGCTGGGCGGGGCCTCCCCTCTCTACAGAGGTGAGCTCCAGTGGCAACACGTGTCCAACAGCGTCGGACCTCCCTTCTCCTCGGAGGTGAGCTCCGAGGATGACACGTGTCCAGCAGTATCGGACCTCCCTTCTCCTCGGAGGTAAGCTCCGAGGACGACAAGTATCCAGCAGTATCGGACCTCCCTTCTCCTCAGAGGTGAGCTCCGAGGACGACACGTGTCCAGCAGTGTCGGACCTCCCTTCTCCTCGGAGGTGAGCTCCGAGGATGACATGTGTCCAGCGGGCCGGACCTCTCAGAGGCAAGCTCCGAGAGTGACACGTCTCCAGTGGGGTCGGACCTCTCGGAGGCGAGCTCCGAGGGTGACACGTGTCCAGCGGGCCAGACCTCTCGGAGGCGAGCTCCGAGAGTGACACGTGTCCCGCGGGGCCGGGCCTCATCTCTTCCGCAGGGGTGAGTTCTGCAGTCGACACGTGTCTGGCGGGGCCGGACCTCATCCCTTCCGCAGGGGTGTGCTCCGAATGCGCCACGTGTCCCGCGGCCCGGGAAAGTGTCGACAACGCACCTCGGCAAACTGGAATTGGCTCTTCTCAGCTATCTTTTTCCCATTCCTACTTCTTTTATAATGTTTCTCTATATGAAAAATGTATGCATGCAGGAAGCGAATTTGAGGGTGTTACAGTCGTCACCCGTCTGTAGACAACAGCGAGGTGGGCGAGAAGGCTCGCCATGAGAAGTGATGTTCACCATGGTCCCGAGGAGAGTGCGGAAAGCCCCCTACCTGGCGCGCCAAATGTTGAAGTGTGAGCTGCGACACTCCTCCAGGCCTGCTCGGAAGCAGCCTGCGAGGTTTATTTTTTCCGGAGGGGGCTTGACGCCCTTCGCGACTTGGACTCGAGGGAGCGTATGAACACAAGGATTTACGTGGTTCGGGCCACCAGAGCATAATACCATACGTCCACGAGTGTGCTTGTTCTATTGCTTGAGCGCGAGCGCTTTTGCGTTGTGTGATCTAGAGGGTGTGGAATCGGAACCCTTTGTCGGGTGGTCACCCCGGCCCTTTTATAGTTCAAGGCCGGGGTGGTTACATTGAGGCCTTGGGCCTGACAGGTGGCCCCAAAGCTTTGAGTATCCTATACGCAATCTAGGGCTTCGTCCTCTATGTAGAGTGGCCGGCGGGTGAGTTAAGTCCCTCTGTACGGCGCGCCGAGCGCATCTGACCGCATGTCAGGTGATGATGAAAATGATGTCTTGTCATCGCGTCTCCTTGCCTTGTTTGGGCGGCTTAGTGCCATTGGACGGCACTGTACTGTTGTCATGCCCCACCGTCCTGTTTTGTCACCGTAATGGCGAACGGGCAAGGGACGGAGGCGTGCGTAGTGCGCCATGCTTGGGGAAGGCGCGAGCTTTGAATGCAAATCCTGACAGCGCACTTCTCTTCTTGACTTCGTCGACCCGTGACCCACAAAGTATCGTGGGACACGCGGCGGCTCTAGACCTCTTATCGACGGCCTTGGAGTCCGGGGACACGTGGCGGCTCCGGACCTTACCTTAGCGAGAAGGCTCGGACCGGAGCCCGGGGAACGTGTCGGTACCGAAGCTATCCTCAGCGGGGAGGCGGCTCGGAGCTAGGGTACACGTGTCAGCTCCGGACCTCTCCTCAGCAGGGAGGCTCGGACCAGAACCCATAGCATGTGTCAGCACCGGAGCTGTCCTCAGCGGGGAGGCGGCTCGGAGCCGAAGGACACGTGTCAGCTCTAGACCTCTCCTCAGCGGGGAGGCTTAGGTCGGAGCTCGGAACACGTGCTAGCTCTGGTACTGTCCTCTTCGGAGAGGTGGCTCGGAGCCGGGGACACGTGACAGCTACGGACCTCACCTTAACGGGGAGGCTTAGGCCGGAGCACAGGGCACGCTTAAGCTCCGGAGCTCAAGCGCACGCGGTAGCCCCAGGGCTGACCATGGGGCCCAAAGCACGTGGCTTATGCTAGGGCCTGCCTCAGCAGGGAGGCGGCGCCCAGGATGTCTTTTACCCACAACGCGGAGGTACCCGGTCTGCAAAGCACCGACAGCTACTTATACACATTTGTTTTTATATACATCACTAATATTATATTAGACACTCTATATAGAACTGCACCCCTTTACACAGAGTAATGGACACGTGCATGAAGCATATGCCACCGAGGACATGTACGGTGAAACATATGCCACCGAGAACATGTACGTAGAGGGGAGGACCATGGCCAAACTCTTGTCCTTCGGGCATATTTCCCACCATATGCAAATCTGGACAGAATCCGCTTCGCACACGGCTTCATTCAAATGAAATACCTTAATTTTATTTTTCAAATAGATGGAAGAAATTCTGTTCTCGGGAAAATTTTCGCAACAAATAAGTACAACAACAACAACAGCAACAAAGCCTTGTCTCAAGCACGTTGAGGTAGTTCATATCCATAGAAATGGCTGGTTTTGATATTGGCTCGCCAAGCCTATCACAACTCTCCTCCTTTACCCGGGCTTGGGACCCGCTATACCTAGAAAGTCATAGGCGGAGTTGCATTTTTACAACAAATAAGTGAAACGAATAATGGAAAAAAAGGAAATAACAGAAGGGAAATTAGTGCGGGCAATTTATTGGTCATATCTACAGCGTTCGGCGTACAAAGATATATGCATAGATGCATGTGCATGACTGGAACAGACGGTGGGTGATATTTCTATCTCACATAAATGAGAATATAATCTCCAGATCGGTGATGTTGTTGATTTTTTAAAAATATAATGGAGCGAAATTCCAGCTTCTACTTTTTTGAAGGTAAATTCAAAGCTATCCAGTACATCAACAAGCCTAGGTGATGATACGAGAAATAAATTACTTGTATTGTGGCTAGATTTATTTTATTGTCTTTCGGCTATGTGCATCCTAGAACATGAATTTGAGTAACAGGTGTAATAAATTGTTTTATTTAGATAGCAGAAGAATATTAGCACCTTATTAATACCGTATCGTTTAGGCATAGAATCAGGTATCCCTTGAAACGTGAGTAATTCATTCCAAATCACGCATCAAAATGATCTCATTCCTTTTTGCAAATGCGGACATGGAGTACCTCTACTATTTAAGTGCCCTCTCCTTCCCTGATCCAGGCCACACCACAGCACCAGGCAAACCAATCGAGCCGCTAGCCATGAGGGCCTGCAGCATCATTGTCGCCACCGTCGTCCTCGCCTACGCCGCGACCACCGCGGCGACCACCTGTCCGTGGCTGCCGGTGTCGGACATCGGCGGTTTCGACCCAACCATCATATTCTATGGCTGGTGGGCGGTGAAGCAGCAGGAGGTGCTCTACTTCGACAAGGTGGAGAGCGCCAAGGTGCAGGCCGTCGGTGATGACTGCCAGAACTACACCAACCGCAACTATGAGCTCATCGTCGACGCGAAGAGCCGCGCCGGACCCGGAGACGATAGGTACAAGGCGGTGGTGTACGTGGAGGGGAGGACCATAGCGAAACTCCTGTCCTTCAGGTCATATTTCCCGCCGTCTGCAAACTGAACCCGTCACTGGACAGAATCTGCCTCGCGTGTGGCTTCAGTCAAATGAAATGCCTTAATTTTGTTTTTCAAAACAGACGGAAGGAATTCTGTTGTCTCGGGAATTTTTTGCAACAGATAAGTGAAATAAATAATAGAAAAAAAGAAAATAACGGAAGAGAAATTAGCGTGGGTAATTCATTTGTCATATATCTCTACAACATTCGGTGTACTGAGACCTATTTGTGGATGCATGTACACGACTGGAATAGGCCGCGAGGGATACTTTCACGTAGATGACGATGTAACCTACGGATCGTTTCTATTAGGTGTTGTTTTTAAAAAAATAATGGAACCAAGTTCCAACTACTTTTTCGAAGGTAAATACGCAGCTATCCAGTACATCATCAAGCCTTAGGCTGCTCCCACCGATATACGGGATGGACTACTGAACTGAGAATCTGGCGTACCCTTCTGGAGAAGCTGCTGCACCGACGTACTGGCAGAGCTGCGCCAACTGACAGCACGGTAAAAAATAGCGCTATTTCTCCGGTAGCAAATTGCTACTGGCAGTGCTCCAGCCGTTGGCGTACGCATGGGAGGGTGTATTGGTGCATGGGAGAAAGGAAAAATTCGTGGAAAGAAGGAAAAGGAAAAAAAGGAAAGGAAAAGAGAGTGAAAAGAAAAGAAAATGTAAGAAAGAGAAAATGGATGGAAAAAGGAGCACGCCGAATTTTTAATGCATACCACAAACAAATACATATTTACTGACCAGACAGACACACCAAGAAAATAGAAGGAAAAAATATAAGAAATAAAGAAAAGAAAATAAAGATAAGGAAAATGGGAATAGAAGAAAATTAATGGTTCTTGTCGGTACCCACGATATGGGGAACCTCCGCGCACAGGGGAAAATGCCTAAGGATCTCGCCCTTCTCCGCAGGGAGAGCTCCGAAGGCGCCACGTGTCCAACGGGGCCGGACCTCCCTCTCCTCAGACGAGAGCTCCGGGCCCGCCACGTGGACGACAGAAGCCGGACCTCCCCCCTCCGCGGGGAGAGGTCCGAAGGCTCCATGTGTCTCGCGGGGCCGGACCTCCCTCTCCTCAGAGGAGAGCTCCGGGCCCGCCACGTGGCCGACAGAAGCCGGACCTCCCCCCTCCACGGGGAGAGGTCCGAAGGCTCCACGTGTCCCGCGGGGCCGGACCTCCCTCTCCTCAGAGGAGAGCTCTGGGCCCGCCACGTGGCTAGCAGGACGGCGCTGCCAGCCCCCGCGCGGTAGGCAGCAAGTGTAAAGACGCACCATACCTTGCCCGTACAAGGTATTCAAGACTCGCGCCTTCCCAAGACGCGAAGACGCGGAGCATGCCTCTGTTAGGTGCCGTTGCGCCTAGTCGCATCACAGACTGGCGCGCTGTGTCAGAGCCTGCCAACCAATAAACACAGCGACAGGACATCCCCTCCCGCCCGTGCCGTCATCAACCACTACGACTAGCTTGCAGCATGGGCAGGGCGGCAGAACGAAGAGTCCGAAGCCTTCGCTAGAGACAACCACCGACATAACTGCAGATACGATAGTCGGCAGGCAATCTCCCCGGGACCACCTGTCGGATCCCGGGCCCCTCCTTGTAAGCCGATCGAGCCTTGGACTATAAAAGGCTCGGGTAGGCAACGTTAGCAAGGGTTCGAACTCTGTGAACTCGCTTCCTAGGCATCACTCACCCTCAAGCTCAGGACTCCGGTTCTGAGCAACAAGCAATACAGCGAGCACCTCGCTCACCGTGGACGTAGGGTTTTACGCTCCAGCGGCCCGAACCACGTAAAACTCGCCGTGTCAAGCTTCTCCCTCACTCGTCCCTAACGCTGAAGCGCTCCGCAAGCGACTAGCCCCTCCGAAAAAGAACCTCCGCGGGCTGCCCAGAGCAGGTCCGGGGGAAGTGTCAACCACACACTTCGACATTTGGCGCGCCAGGTAGGGGGCTTTTCCCTTGCGCGACGAGCTTCTGCCAACGAAGATGACGAAGCTTCCTTCAGCGGCAAGCTCTCCTCCCCCGCGTTCATGACGGACCGTGACTAGCGGGGAATACGTGTCGACACACTCAGGACGGAGTGTGTCGGCGCAAGCTGGAAGCCAGCAACCGACTCCGGCAACGCCGACTCCGGCAATGCAGGCTCCACCTAGCGTGAGATCTTCTGCGACGCTGAGCTTTCCCCACGGGGGCGCGCTAGCTGCAGCAAGAGCGCTACTGCGCAATCCACCTGCTGGGGACGCGCCTCAGGCAGCGACCCAACAGTGGATTCGCGAAGTAGACCGTCTTGTCGTCGCCGCCGCAAACCCTCGACTTCAGCGGGGACGACGCCCCGGCCAACCGGCTGTGTCGCTGACGCGCACGCCAACGGTTGACGGGCAAACGGCGGACTCCATCTTCACCAGGCTCCCATCGACGGACCTGAGGACAGAGCTGGAACGATATCACTTGGGCTAAGATGCCCGAGTGTTCCTCGAGCGACGACGAGAAAGACGTCGCAACCAAGAGGCCAGCGACAGCATGACGTCAGCCTCGACCCTGCCTGAGGCGCAGACCTTCGCCATGCGATCTCTGCCCTAGGCATACGCCAGGCAGCATATGCCACAGCCATATGCCCTGCAAACGGCGCCCCCGGTCTATGGCGCAGCCTTGCCCATACCGGGGTACACAGTGCCAGCAGCGAACCAAGCGTTCGCGGCACCAACGCCTGCAGCAACAGGAGCAGGATGTGCGGCCCTGGCGCCCCACCTTCGCTTCGCGAGGTGGCCGCGCAAGTTTCGGCCGCACCTGCCCGAGAAGTACGACGGCAGCGTGAACCCGGCGGAGTTCCTCCAGATCTACTCCACCGCCGTCCTTGCTGCAGGAGGGGACGAGGCCGTCATGGCCAACTACTTCCCCATCGCCTTGACCAGCCCAGCCCGGTCTTGGCTCATGAACCTCCCCCAGGGTTCCATAACTTCCTGGGGAGAGCTCTGCCGGCAGTTCACCGCGAACTTTGGAAGCTCCTACACCCGGCCTCGCACGGATCTCGACCTCCACGCCATCCAGCAACAACCTGGGGAATCGCTGCACTCTTTCATCCAGCGGTTCTCCCAGGTATGGAACACCATCCCACACATTCAAAGTGCTTCTGTGGTGGTGGCGTTCCGGCAGGGTGTCCGGGACGAGAAGATGCTTGAGAAGCTCGCGACCAGAGAGGTTCGCGACGTCTCAGAGCTTTCTAGCCTGGCGGACAAATGCGCCAGGGCAGCAGAGGGGCGGAACTGGCACTCCCTGCCAGCCTCCGGGTCAGGAGGACAGCCCGGATCTAGCGTTGCTTCCTATGGAAGCAACAAGAAGATCAAGAACCGGGGCGGTGGCAAGATGAAGCCACCGGCCACGGCTTCCGTTGCCGCAGCAGTGGCACCTAGTGGGGCTCGGGGGCCGCGCCCCGACAAAAGGCAGCGACAGTCACCAGCCCCAGATGGTGACCAAGGCAAGCTATGCCCCATGCATGGCACCAGCAATCATACTGCTGCCTAATGCTGGGACATCAAGAGGCTCGCAGAGCGCTTCCGCAAAGGGAGGCAACTAAGAGCTGATGCTCCGCCCCTCCCTCAGAGGGAGGGCAAGCAGAAGGTCGACGCCTCAGTCAGCGTCGGGCACCAGGTGGGGTTTCAGGAGCCTCAACGCGTCATAAAGACGGTGCACAACGGTGAGGACTCCAGCTCCGGTGATGACGAGCCGGGGCAGTAGCCAACTACGGCCGCCCCGGAAAGTCCGTGGAGACTGCATTGCTGCGATATCAACCTTGGAGAAGTTCCAAGTAGTTGCAGCAGCCCAAGCACCAGCCCCGACGGTGCAGAACCGAGCCAGCTCCACCCGAGTGCACGTCTCTGTGCCTCGGCCATACCTCCTGGGGGCCGCCCAGGGTCTGTCAACCTCTTGAAGGCCTTAGCTAGAAGGGGAAAGACGCCTGGGGTCTCCCAAGAAGAGTCCGGGTCCTCCTACCCCTTGAAGGCCTTAGCCAGAAGGGGAGGGTACCCCGGGGGTCCCAGGAGAAGCCGCGCAGGACCCGCTCTAGCGTGAAGATGACGACCTCGTCGGCGAGGCCCGACTGCAGGTGACACCCCACAACTCACGGCCTCGGCTGGTGCTCTAGCACTACCGCCAAAGGACCAAGCGCGTCAGGGACCTGCAAGAAGGCGACCTGGTGCCGCGGCACACACTTTCCCGTGAAGGACCTATAAACTCTCCCCCATCCGGGAAGGTCCCTTCCGAGTCACGAAAGTTGCCGTCCCAGGTACACATGCCTTTCAACCAAGGATGGGATCCGTTCCCAAGCCCTTGGCATGGAACAACACTGTAAGTCATACCTCCTGAGCGTTAGTAGAACAGGGCCATACCCTTCTGTAATAAATCCCATAGAGTCTAGGAACATCGCTAGGGGTAGCTAAGTCTCAGGGGACGGTCCAGGACTACGTCCAGCTTGGCCTGGTTCCGACCCTAAGCGCGTAGAGTCTTGCTTCCCTTCTTAATGAGGCGGGTCATTGCCTCCATGTACAGCCTGACTTCCCCCTATGGGCATTTACTCAGAATCCTGTTCTACTTCGCTCTCTCTCATGTGCTCATTTAAATTACGTATTAGTTTTTATGACCGCACTTCCTATGTATGCTCACCGTACATTTAGCTCCCCTTTTCCTGCGCTCATCCATAGTCAGCATTTGCTATCCTACCGAAGGCGGTTGCACTTGAGGCACCTGCCGATGGCCAGGGGGTCCTCTCGGGCCTCCCCCAGTCAGGTGTTGCGGTGCCAGTTGGTCACCTCCAGGAAAAGCCGGCGCCGTGCATGGGGGGTCTAGGGTGCGTATCCCACTTAGCCGGCTCTGTACCCAAAGCGTGCGCACCCTGCCCTCCGGAGGTCCAAGGGAGTACAACCGCTTTGCCTGGTTCTGTACCCAAAGCTTGTGCACTCTCCTTCCCTGGCGTACGGTCCGGTACAAGGGGCCGGACGATCGTACCCGGACCTTGGAGGGAGCCGGAGCCCCGGTGCCTCACGCACAGAATTGCCCAAGTCCCAACTACCGGACTAGGACCATAAACCGAATAAGACTAAGAGACGGGAAAGGGAGGACCCCCCCCAAGGAGAATCACGTTTCCTCTACCTGTGTGCAGGACCTCCAGGTTATAGCAACAGGAGCTACATGAGGTGGGGGCAAGGAGCCATCGACTACTCCAGCGTCGGACCGGAAGGTCCGGGTTTCGCCCCTTCAACAGGGACGGGGCCCGAAGGCCCCACGTGTCTAGCGGGGCCGGAGCTCCAGCCTCCTCAGGAGGGGCTCCGGACCCTCCACGTGGCCGGCAGAAGCCGGACCTCCCCCTCTGGGGGGGGGGGGGGAGCTCCGAAGGCCCCACGTGTCCAGCGGCGCCGGAGCTCCCGCCTCCTCAGGAGGGGCTCCGGATCCGCCACGTGGCCGGCGGAAGCTGGACCTCCCCCTCCGGGGGGGGGGGGGGGCTCCGAAGGCTCCACGTGTCCCGCGGGGCCGAACCTCCCTCTCCTTAGAGGGGAGCTCCAGGCCCGCCACGTGGCCGACAGATCCGGACCCACCCCCCCATCCTCAAGGGGTGAGCTCCGGAGACCTCCGGGGCCCTTAATACAGTAAGGACCCGGGGAAGGTGTCTGTGCAGAGCTTCGAGATTGGTGAAGGCCTCTGAGTACCTTGCGGAGCTAAGGGCTCAACCAGGCAAAACCAAGAAGAAGACAAAAGCATCACAGGCACAAAGGTTCAAAAGGGTCTATTTATTCATGGCTCCATGAGCTGGACTACAGACTCGATAAAAAGAAAGAAGCAAGTCCTAGGGTCCTCCTGGCTCACGCCGGAACCTAGAGGCTACAAGGGCGGCCACATCCCCGACCTCAGCCCTGGCAGTCTCCTCCCGCTCCGTGGCAGGGCCCTCTCTCGCTGGCTCCAGTGAGAAAGAAGGGTCCCGGCTCCCGAAGCATGCCAACACATGCGTGGCAACCTCCAAGGCCAGGCCCCGTCCCTCTGCCTCAAGCTCGCTGGCGACCACCGCGTCTAGCCTGTTTAGCTTGGCGCCGATTGACTCCAGCACGGGGATCACCTCGGCCACCTTCAGTGAAAGAGCCGCCGCCTTTACCAGGCTAAAGCCAAGAGGGACCAAGGCGGACCCCGCCTGATCGACGAAGCTCGAGACCGCACGCGCCTCGGAGGACCGCAAGGCCAAGAGCTCCTCTACCTCGCGGCGGGCCGCCTGCAGGGCGTCATGGTTTCCCTCGGAGAATTCCTTCTCCTTGACCGCCAGGGAGCTTTCCCGAAGGCGGAGAGTCTAGGCGAGCCGCTCCAACTCAGAAGCCCGGAAGTCGGCAGCCAACTCCTGATCCAGGATCGCCTGGCGTTCCCGGGAGACCTGCTCTTCCCTCGTGGCGAGGTCAGCCTTTTGGGCCTCTAGCTCCCTGGCCCGAGCGCGCAGGTCGCCCTCGCCCGCCGCCAGCCGCGCAGCGACCCTCTCCGCCTCGGCTGCCACGGAACGCTCCTGGTCCTCAACGGCGCGCTTACGGCGCTCCAGCTTCTGCCATATCTCTTCCACGGAAGAGAGGCTCTCCTCGGCCTGAGCATGCGCCTCAAGTGCCTCCCTGTGGAGCCGCCGCGTCTCGGAGTCCAGACGGTCAACCGCCCGCTTCTGTCGGTCGAGGAGCGCTCCAATGATGTCAAGAGACTCCCGCCTGGAGTCGAGCTCGCCCTTGACCTTCGCTGTCCGCTCCCGCAAAAGGTTCCCCCAGATGAGGAGGTGATCCCTCTCAACCGCATGCTCCTCTCGCTCACGACCAAGCACGACCAGGACCTGCCGGACGCTCGCTTGGGCGAGCACGAAGGCATCCGCCAGGGGCAGTGGGGCAGCATAGGCCGGAGCGGCACCCCCGATCTCCTCCATCACATCATCCTCAAGAAAAGACGACGCGCCGGGGGCCGGGATGAGACGCCGGTCAGGAGAAGCCGGCACTAGGACCTCGACAGCAGGACCCGCCGAACCCTCACTGACAGCTGGCCCCTCAGCCGGTGGAGATGGACGAGTGGAAGGAATTGGCGCTGACATAGAATCCAGGCAGACCGGAACAGGATGAACTCACGCTGGCTTGGGGGCCACGGCAGCTGTCTCGGTTTCCGAGCGCAACGACGCAGACTCCCCATCAGTCGGGGACGGCCGAGAAGCGCGAGCACTCCAACGGGCCCTGAACCCCGACTTCCGAGCCGGGGTAGGACCCCTAGAGCCTGCCGTCGCCACCGACGGCCGCTCCGTAGTCGCCTGGACTGACGGAGCAGGGGACGCTCTAGAAGCTCCACTCGACGCATCAACAGGTTCCCTGGAGACTCCACTGCTTGAGGAGGGAGGGCGCAACGTCCGGGAACCTTCGGCCTGTTGTCGCTTAAGAGGAGTCCCGTCGGGATGATGAGCCCGGGACCTCTTGGGGTCGCCACCGAACGGAGCGCCATCTCCAGAAGCAGGAGGTGCAGGCACCCTGTTTCCCTGACTTGGCACGGATGCTGCCACCGGAGGAGATCGAGCGCGCTTCTTCTCTGGGGGCGGGTTGGAAGCCATGACAGGGGAGAGCTCAAGGACAGGGAAGACAAGGGCGCAAGAATCCAAGGAAAAGCGCTGGGAAGTGCGAAGGGAAGCCGTGATGTGGGTAAGATCCCCTTTTTAAAACTTCCCGGGTGCGATTCGAAGCGATTCAAAACTCTTCGAATACACCCCATGGGCAACCGCTTCGGCTCCAAGACCGAGCGCTGATGACAGGTGAACCCAAGCCATCCAGCTGAAGCGGTGGGTCAAGGAGTCAGTCTCCCAAGAAGACGAGCCGACAAGGCGCTTTGGCGGTTCCCCAAGAAAGCGCCGCAACATGCAGAAGTGGCAGCCTTGGGAACCGCCGCAGTAAAAGCAACCATCAAGTGGGCGCACGCTCCCACGATCCCGCGACTGTTCGTGCTCCGACAGCGGTCAATGCGGGACTTAGAGAAAGTGCGGAACAGAAGAGACGGAGGCCCCACCTTGGGCTCTCTATCTCCCGTGAGATAGGCCCGGGGGCCACTGTCGGTACCCACGATATGGGGTACCCCCGCGCGCAGGGGAAAATGCCTAAGGATCTCGCCCTTCTCCGCAAGGAGAGCTCCGAAGGCGCCACGTGTCCAGCGGGGCCGGACCTCCCTCTCCTCAGAGGAGAGCTCCAGGGCCGCCACGTGGCCAGCAGCAGCCGGACCTTCCCCTCTGCGGGGAGAGCTCCGAAGGCGCCACGTGTCCCGCGGGGCCAGACCACCCTCTCCTCAGAGGAGAGCTCCGAGCCCGCCACGTGGCCGACAGAAGCCGGACCTCCCCCCTCCACGGGGAGAGGTCCGAAGGCTCCATGTGTCCCGCGGGGCCGGACCTCCCTCTCCTCAGAGGAGAGCTCCGGGCCCGCCACGTGGACGACAGAAGCCGGACCTCCCCCCTCCGCGGGGAGAGGTCCGAAGGCTCCACGTGTCCCGCGGGGCCGGACCTCCCTCTCCTCAGAGGAGAGCTCTGGGCCCGCCACGTGGCCAGTAGGACGGCGCTGCCAGCCCCCGCGCGGTAGGCAGCAGGCGTAAAGATGCACCATACCTTGCCCGTACAAGGTATTCAAGGCCCGCGCCTTCCCAAGACGCGAAGACGCGGAGCACGCCTGTGTCAGGTGTCATTGCGCCCAGTCGCATCGCAGACTGGCGCGCCGTGTCAGAGCCTGCCAGCCAATAAACACAGCGATAGGACATCCCCTGCCGCCCCCGTCGTCATCAACCACTACGACTAGCTTGCGGCATGGGCAGGGCGGCAGAACAAAGACTCCGAAGCCTTCGCTAGAGACAACTACCGACATAACTGCAGATACGATAGTCGGCAGGCAATCTCCCCGGACCACCTGTCGGGTCCTAGGCCCCTCCTTGTAAGCCGCTCGAGCCTTGGACTATAAAAGGCTCGGGTAGGCAACGTTAGCAAGGGTTCGAACTCTGTGAACTCGCATCCTAGGCATCACTCACCCTCAAGCTCGGGACTCCGGTTCTGAGCAACAAGCAATACAGCGAGCACCTCTGCTCACCGTGGACGTAGGGTTTTACGCTCCGGCGGCCCGAACCACGTAAAACTCGCCGTGTCAAGCTTCTCCCTCACTCGTCCCTAACGCTGAAGCTCTCCGCAAGCAACTAGCCCCTCCGAAAAAGAACCTCCGCGGGCTGCCCAGAGCAGGTCCGGGGGAAGTGTCGACCACACACTTCGACAGTTCTACTCTTCGAAAATCCAAATGTGAGTTAAGTAAATTGGGCGTATTTGGAAGCTGGAACAAAAGGAAAGAAAATAAAAGAAAAATAAGAGAGAAAAGGAAAAAAATAGAAATAGAGGGTGGAAAGGAAAGAAAAGAAAGGAAATAAAGAGGGGGGAAAGGAAAGAAAAAGGATGGAAAGAATTATTACATAATATATGATAGTTGACATAGATTATATTTAGGGAGTACGATGAGTGCGAAAGCACGTGCTGGAAAATGGGAAATCTTTTGGAGTGTGTTGAAAAGGTTAGAGAATATTCGTTTGGAGTAGATTTTTAGAGCACATGAGTGCAGATAGCCTTAAGTGATGTTATGAGAAATAAATTGCTTGTATTATTCCTAGATTTATTTTATTTTGCCTTCCTGCTATGTGCATCTTAGATCATGAATTTGAGCGACAGGTGTAACAAAATCATGAGTTTGTATCTCATATCACGAATTACAGTTTAATTGAGTTAAAAATGTCTACTAGCAAATTGCAGAGGTAGAGAGACATTAGATCTGACGGATAGCAAACCTTTAAAAATCCACTGTTGTCTTTCGGATGCAATGTGCCGTGGGATACCCATATGATGCTTTATAACGCCATTGGGTCGCGCCGCTCGATTTACGGTGTGTTTGGTTCAGCTGTGGATTCTTGAAAATCTGATTCTAGCTGTGAGCTATGAGAAAGTTGCTGTGAGTTGAGAGCTGCGGTGAAGCTGAAATCTGTTTGACTCAAACCAACTATTAACTGTGGATCATATAATAAATGTGTGTTATAAAAATAACGTTTGTTTGTGTAATCAGTGGCATGGTGAATAATTTCAGTGAGAAGCTGGAACAGGAATCTGGAAAATCTGAAGTTCTGGCAGATTTCTATTTGCACTAGTAAAATCTATAGATTCTGAAAAATCTGATTCTTATGTGAACCCCTTTGTTTCAGATTTCTAATTTTTTATAAAGAATCTGATTAGTGCAGCTAAAGCAAACATACCCTTAGAGCGACCAGCACTAAGTCGGGTTGGGCTAGCAGGCCGGAACGTGGCCCAAGAGGCCCTGGGCGTTTCCCTTTCTATGAACGATTGTTTTCATCTTCTCTTTTGTATGTACTTTCTCGAATGTTTTTCATCCAGTACTTTGGTCCTATTTTGAAATCACATGTGTAGCCTTCTACAAACAAGGTGATTTGATTCCCCAATGAACACTCAAAACACACAATTAACAAGCAATTGTACAGTAACACCGGGAACTTTGTATATGCACATCATGCGCTCCCGCAAGAAAAAAAAAGTGTACAATACTATACTTGACATTTGAACGTGCAAAGGGGCAACATAATTTGTTTGAAGCAGCAAGCAGTATTTTTCCAAACTTTCAAACGGAACATACAGAAGGATAGAGAATGTCACTCATCAGGAGTAGCAAAATCACAGATGTTTTAGGAAGTGAGAATATAATTGCACCTATGCTTTTGTAAATAGTCACTGGTACCGTAATACACATTGCTTTCATAGAGCCATATTTGCGATTACAATGCTATGTGCTACAAAACTTTGTATGGGCTGGCATTCTATACCTTGGCAGCCACTCCAACAGCTCAAACACGAACTCAATTATCTACTTCAGGCTTGTATACACCAACTCTATCGTTTGTGTTTACGTCTCAACAGAGGGGATAGGTTTCATATCGACTAATACATTATGTTGTTAGCTTTGAGAGATAAGGGGCCGACCAGGGATCAGGATGATAATCGGAGTGCTATCTCGTGGAGGAGCAATCTCTTCTGGGTAGCATCAATCACACCATTGCACTCAGCATTGACAAGGACCTCGCTCATGATTGCAGCGGCATGCTCTGTGGGCTCTTCTGATGTCCTCCTCAACATGAACATCTGCACGCAATGACGCAGACTCATTAAGCCATGTGTATTTCACTTACGCTAAAACCAGTCCCACATCTAGTCTACTATCATATTCAACATTGACAAAAGTTGTGACAACTTTAAAACAAAAAATTTATAATACAGGCATTGTAAATATTAATGTGCTTAAGATCCATTAATGAAAGTTACAACTTCTAAGGCTCAAAAAAAGTCGCAACTTCTAGAGACCCTGAATAAGTCACAAAATGTGATAAATTTTGCCTCGGACTAAATGAGGAAGCATCTTATGCACAAACAAAAATAAATGAAAAAATTTCACCATGCAGATCCATTGTTCCTAGAGTGCCAGTACCTGTCCACGATGAGAAATCTCCAAGCATCCAGGTGGCTGGATCCATGGCTCACCATCAACCTGAACAGGGAAGGAACTGTGGAGGTGCAATTTTATAAGTTTTCCTTGGGCTAAACGGTGTGCCTTTGAAAGTCCTACCTATATATCATAGAAAAACAATTGCAATTTAATCAACAACAACAACCAAGCCTTTATCCCAAGCATGTTGGGGTCGGCTAGACATGAAACCCAATATCAATGAAATAAAAGAGAGGAAGAGATATAAGAACAAGAAAAAAAAGAAAAAGAAAAAAAAAGAAAAAAGAAAAAAGAAAGAAAAACAAAAAAGACAAAAAAGAAAAAAAGAAAAAAAGAAAGGAAAGAAAAAAAAGAAAGAAAAAATAAAAAAAAGGAAACAAGACTAAGGTTCTGGCACATGAATTGCTACTTTCCATGCGGTCCTATCATGAGCTAAGTCTCTAGATACATTCCAATCTCTCAAATCTCGTTTTACCGCCTCCTCCCAGGTCAACCTTGGTCGTCCTCTACCCCTCCTAATATTTTCTCTACCTCTTAAAATCTCACTGTTAACCGGTGCTTCTGGAGGCCTTCGCTGGATATGTCCAAACCACCTAAGTCGATGTTGGACCAACTTCTCTTCAATCGGCGTCACCCCTACCTTATCACGAATCACCTCATTCCTTATTCGGTCTCTTCTCGTGTGCCCGCACATCCACCGTAACATGCGCATCTCTGCGACACTCATTTGTTGGACATGTTGCCTTTTAGTTGGCCAACATTCCACCCCATAAAGCATCACGGGTCTGACCACCGTCCTATAGAACTTCCCTTTTAGCTTTTGTGGGACCTTCTTATAACATAGGATTCCAGAGGCTTGTCGTAATTTCATCCACCCTACCTTGATCCTATGGCAAACATCCTCATCAATATCGCCATTGCTTTGTAACATTGATCCTAAGTATCGGAAAGAGTCCCTTGTATTATTTGTCCTTGTAGACTAACATTTCACTCTTCACGAGCAACACCACTAAAGTCACACCTCATATACCCGATCTTGGTCCTACTAAGTCTAAACCCCTTGGACTCTAAGGTTTGTCTCCATAACTCTAATTTCTTATCCACACCATCCCTAGTTTCATCTACCAGCACTACATCATCGGTAAAGAGCATGCACCAAGGGATATCCCCTTGTATATCCTTCGACACCTCATCCATCACCAAGGAAAAGATGTATGGGCTCAAAGCTGATCCTTGATGTAGTCCTACCGTGATAGGAAATGCATCAGTCTCACTATCACTTACGCGCACACTTGTTCTAACATTATTGTACATATCCTTGATAAGGGTAATATACTTTGTTGGCAATTTATGTTTCTCTAGTGCCCACCACATGACTGCCCTTGGTATCTTATCGTACGCCTTCTCCAAGTCAATGAACACCATATGCAAGTCCTTCTTCTGCTCCCTATATCTCTCTATAAGGTGACGAAGCAAGAAAATCGCCTCCATTGTAGATCTCCCAGGCATAAAACCAAACTGATTTTTAGTGACATTGGTCACTTTCCTCAGGCGGTGTTCAATCACTCTTTCCCAAAGCTTCATAGTATGACTCATAAGCTTAATCCCTCGATAATTAGTACAACTTTGAATATCTCCTTTATTTTTAAAGATAGGTACTAATATACTTTTCCTCCATTCTTCAGACATCTTGTTTGACTGAAAAATGTGGTTGAATAGCTTTGTGAGCCATACTATTGCCACGTCCCCAAGGCATCTCCACACCTCAATAGGGATATCATCAGGGCCGAGAGCCTTTCCTCCTTTCATCCTTTTTAAGGCCTCCTTAACCTCAAACTCGTGTATCCTCCGCACGAACCGCCTGTTGGAGTCATCAAAGGAGTCATCCAACTCAACCATAGTGCTCTCATTCCCATCATTGAATAGCCCATTAAAGTAATCCCACCATCTATTCTTAATCTCTTCATCCTTCACTAGAATGCGGTCAGTCTCATCCTTGATGCATTTAACTTGATTGAAATCCCTCATCTTTCTCTCGCGGATTTTTGCTATCTTGTATATGTCCTTTTCACCTTCTTTTGTCTCTAGTCTCTCATATAACTCATCATAGTCCTGTCCTCTTGCCTTACTCACAGCCCGCCTTGCATTTTTCTTGGTCTCTTTATACTTAAGCATGTTGCTTGCACTTCTATCATTATGCCAACTCTTGAAACACTCCTCCTTAATAGCTTTTTGTACATCCTCATTCCACCACCAAGTGTCTTTATCTACAAGTTTCCTTCCTTTTGTCACCCCGAACACCTCACTAGTTACCTTCCTAATGCAAGTTGCCATCTTCACCCACATACTATCCGCATCTCTATTTTTTGCCCAGGGTCCTTCTGTGATCACCCTATTTTTAAAGGATTCTTGTGGTTCTCCTTTCAACTTCCACCACTTTGTTCTTGTGATTTTGACACCTTTGTCCCGTAAAGAACATGTATGGAAGCGAAAGTCAACTACCACAAGTTTATATTGTGTCACAACACACTCCTCGGGGATCACCTTACAATCTAGACACTCCCGTCTATCCCTTCTCCTAGTGAGGACAAAGTCAATCTGGCTAGAGTGTTGGGCACTACTAAAGGTCACTAGCTGAGATTGCCTCTTTCTAAAGAGGGTGTTAGCTACTAACAGATCATAGGCTACGGCAAAGTCTAGGATGTCCTTGCCCTCTTGATTTCTATCGCCGCATCCAAAGCCTCCATGTACTTCCTCAAATTCTAGGTTAGTTGCACCCACATGACCATTGAGATCTCCTCCTATGAGGAGTTTCTCGGTTATCGGTACACTACTAAACATATCCTCCAAGTCCTCACAAAATTGCCTCTTAGCACTCACGTTGAGCCCAACTTGTGGGGCATAAGCACTAATGACGTTCAAGACAATGTCCCCAATTACTATCTTGATTAAGATGATACTATCTCCTCGTCTTCGAACATCCACTACTCCATCCTTAAGACTATTATCTATTAGAACACCTACGCCATTTCTAGTCCCAGCCGATCCAGAATATCAAAGCTTGAAACCGGTATTCTCTACTTCTCTTGCCTTTTGACCCGCCTATCTAGTCTCTTGTACACAAAGGATATTTACTCGTCTCCTAATGGCAACATCTACTAACTCACGTAGCTTCCCCGTCAAGGATCCTACATTCTAACTACCCACCCGAAATCTATGTTCCTCGGCTAGCATCCTTACGCCTTGCACCCGTCGAGTAAGATGCAAAGACCCTTGCTCACTTATCACTACATCCAGGCGATGATGTAGCGCGCCACTAAGGTGGTGGCGATCCGACCCTTGCTCATTTAACACCATATCCGGGTTCCGATATGGCGCGCCACTAAGGCGGTGGCGACCCGGCCCTTGCCCACTTAACACCATACCCGGGTTCCGATATGGTGCGTCGCTAAGAGGGTTACGCCCAACGAATTTCTATTGGGTTTCATTTCCATGAGATGGCTAAGTGTAGTTGTTGGCTCGCCAAGCCTATCACAACCCCTCCTCCTTTACTCGGGCTTGGGACCAGCTATGTTATTACAGCATAGGCGGAGTTAAAAACAATTGCAATTTAATACCACAACATTATTACTAAAGACTAAACTACTATGTTACAGGAAAGAATTAAACACTGAGAGTAAGGAGCTTATCTGCACCTGCAGCTTTCCTAGATGCCATGTCCCTGATATACATACCACCTCAAGCATTTTGTCATGCATTGATTGCAAACAAAAATCATCATCATGTTCATTATTATTTTGCCAAAGATCAACACCACCCATGTAGCTGGCAATATTCATAACAATCACACCTTCCGCATCCTGATGAGAATACCATATATATAACCTCCTCCAAAGATAAGTCACAAGGTGCAGATATATGGAAGATAAAAAAGAAGGTTACCTCTGGAATTTCAATACTCTTTCCATCCACATCAAGGCTAACATGCCATGGTAAATCAGAACACGACCTATCCATCATATCCTTAGCACCTTCTCTAGCATATATCAGCTTGTTAACAAACTGCATGCAGAAAACTAATGCATTCATTTATTTTGCTGACAAAAAGCATTAGCACAGAATCTAATATATATAAGATCAAATATGTTTACAATCCAGAGATTCTATCACTGATAGAATTGGATTGGATATAATGTATAATGAATGTATTGCATTGTGCCTCTCAGCCAGAATATATAGAGCACAAGAGACTTGGAGGCGAAGGAAGCTCCCCGATACATATGGCAGTCTACGATCCTCTAATATCTAGCCTACCAAATATCTTCCGATATATATAGCAGTCTATCTAACCTATCAAACATATTTCGGATATATATGCTCTCCGGACTCGGGGGCTACCATGAGGGTAGGGTCGTCAGGAGCTGCTTCAACTCCTGGAATGTTTCTTCTGCTTCGTCGGTCCAAGCAAAAGGACCGGATTTGCGCAAGAGCTTAAAGAAGGGAAGTACCCGCTCTGCTAGCCTCGGTATAAACCGACTCAGCGCAGCTAAGCATCCCGTGAGTTTCTGGACATCCTTGACGCGGGCGGGAGGCCGCATCAGATCGATGGCCTTGATCTTCTCTGAGTTGGCTTCGATCCCTCGGTGTGAGACTAGGAACCCTAAGAGCTTCCCAGAGGATACGCCGAACACACATTTATCTGGTTTCAGCTTAGTGCGCGTGGAGCGCAATTTGTCAAAGACTAGAGCTAGATTATCTAACAAGGATGAGTTATGCCTGACTTTGACAACGATGTCATCGACATACACCTCAACTAAGCCTCTTATTAGCTCTCCAAATGTTTTGTACATAGCACGCACAAAGGTGGGAAGAGCATTCTTTAGTCTGTAAGACATAGAGACATAACAATACAGGTCGTCTACTGTGATAAAAGAAGTGTGTTCTTCATCTTCTCTAGACATAGGGATTTGGTGAAAGCCTGAGGAGGCGTCTAGGAAGCACAACAAATCACAGCCTGATGTAGAGTCTACTATTTGATCTATCCTAGGGAGAGGGAATGGATCTTTGGGACATGCATTATTGACAGTGGTGTAGTCGATGCAATCCGGAACTTCCCGCCGGCCTTTGGGACAACGACGGGGTTCGCCAACCACCGGGGGTGGTGGACTTCCCGTATGAAGCCAGCGTCCAGCAGCTTCTTGATTTCTTCACGTATGAAGTTCTGCCGCTCGATAGACTACTTGCGGGGCTTCTGTTGGACTAGCCGGGCATCGGAGAAGATCTTCAGATGGTGGTCGATCACCTCCCTAGGGATCCCCGGCATCTGCGACGGTTGCCATGCAAATACGTCGACGTTGTGCCAGAGGAAGGTGATGAGCGCGCCTTCCTATTTGCTGTCCAGGCCCCCAGCTATCCGGGTGGTCTGGGCAGCATCGGCGCCGACTTGGACGACCTTCAAGGGGATGTCGCCCTCATCGAGGGGTTGCAGGCGGGGTGCTGAGGTCGAGGCACGGTGGCGTGCACTCGGGTGGAGCTGGCCCGGTGCTACACCGCTAGGGGCTGGTGCTCGGGCTGCTGCAAGTGCTTGGAGCTTCTCCAAGGCTGACACTGCAGCAGTGCGGTCTCCACAGATCTTGAGGACGCCTGTTGGTGTAGGCACCTTCAAGACGAGGTAGCCGTAGTGGGCTACTGCCATGAACCGATACAGGGTCGGCCTGCCGATGATGGCGTTGAAGGGGAGGTCGATCTCCGCCACATCGAACAGAATGTATTCTGTCTGGTAGCTGTCCGGTGCCCCGAAGGTGACCGGAAGGCTGATGTTGCCGTAGGGGACGACTTGTCCCGGCCCTACCCCTGAGAACGGGCTCGAGGGGGTGAGCTTGGCCATCGGGATTTGCAGCTTCTGGAAAGCTATGCGGCTGATGAGGTTCAGGCCGGCCCCGCCATCTACCAGAACGTGGTACATCTTCACGTTGGCGATGGTGGGAGCTACCAAGAGCGGTAGCTGCCCGGCCCCAGCCATGTTCTTGGGGCAGTCGGTGGCGTCGAAGCTGATGGGGGTCCCCATCCACTTGAAGTGCGGCGCTGCGCTTCAGACAGGAGCCACCGACGCCACTGCTCGGCGCGGAGTCTTGACTGCACTCCGAGACGAGGGGTCAGAGGACCCGCCGTAGATGACATAGAGCGCCTTCCGGCGCTCGTTGTCGCTGGAGCTGGAGCCCTCGTGGTCGTGCACCGCCTTTACAGCGCGCTGGGGCTCCTGGAACTCCATCTGGTGGTGGTCGACGTTGTCGCGGGCGTTGACCTTCTGCTTGCCCTCCCTCTGACGGAAGGGAGAGGCGTCTGCTCGCGGTTGCTTCCCCTTGCGGAAGCGCTCCGCGAGTTTCTGGATTTCCCGGCACTCAGCAGCAGTGTGGCTGCTGGTGTTGTGCACGGGGCACGGCTCGCGTGGTCACCGTCTCGGGCTGGTGACTGTCGCGGCCTCTTGTCGGGGCGTGGCCCCTGAGCTCCGGTAGGTGCTGTACCAGCAGCAACGGGAGCTCCGGTCGGCAGCATGATCTTGCCGCCGGCCTTCTTGACCTTCTTGTCGCTCCTATGGGGAGCAGCGTTTGCTCCGGGCTGTCCTCCGGCTTCGGAGGCTGGCTGTTAGTGCCAGTTGCGCCCTTCTGCTGCCCTGGCGCACTTGTCCGCCAGGCTGAAGAGCTCCGAGACGTCACGCACTTCTCTGGTCGCGAGCTTCTCGAACATCTTCTTGTCCGTTACCCCTGTCGGAACGTCACCACCACAGAAGCATTTTGGATATGGGGGATGGTGTTCCGTACCTGGGAGAACCGCTGGATGAAGGAGCGCAGCGACTCTCCAGGTTGTTGTTGGATGGTGTGGAGGTCGAGCTCCGTGCCAGACCGGGTGTAGCAGCTGCCGAAGTTCGCAGTAAACTGCCGGCAGAGCTCTCCCCAGGAGGTTATGGAACCCTGGGGGAGATTCATGAGCCAAGACCGTGCTGGGCCGGTCAAGGCGACGGGGAAGTAGTTGGCCATGACGACCTCATCCCCTCCTGCAGCAAGGATGGCGGTGGAGTAGATCTGGAGAAACTCCGCCGGGTTGACGCTGCTGTCGTACTTCTCTGGCAGGTGTGACCGGAACTTGCGTGGCCACTTCGCGAAGCGAAGGTGCAGCGCCAAAGCTGCACACCCTGGCCCTGTTGCTGCAGGTGTTGGTGCCGCGAACGTCTGCGGCCCAGGTTGGGTCGAGGCGGTCGACATGCTGTCGCCGGCCTCTTGGTTGCGACGCCTTTCTCGCCGTCGCTCGATGGCCACACGGGCATCTTCGCCCAGGTGACGTCGTTCCAGCTCCGACCTCAGGTCCGCCAATGGGAGCCTAGTGGAGCGGGAGTCTGCCGTCTGCCCATCAACCGCTGGCGTGCGCGACAGCGACACATCCGGTTGACTGGGGTGTCGTCCCCACCGAAGCTAAGGGTTGGCGGCGGCGACGACAAGACAATCTACGTCGCGAATCCACTGCTGGGTCGTTGTCTGAGGCGCGTCCCCAGCAGGTGGATTGTGAGAGGGCCCGACCTCGATCACGGGGCCGTGCCGCCTCGCCCGAGGAATCGCATTGGGTGGTGCCGTGTTATGCGACACCCAACAGCACACATATAAGGAACACAGTATTACATAAATCAAAAGCGGAAGCTTACAATTATTCTTTGTAAATAATTTACATAAAATAGCAACAGCGGAAGTCTATAAACAACTCACGATGAATATCTAAGAAGCACTCGAGAAGAGATCCAGCTCGCGGACTCCTCTCGCTAGCAACACGAAGACATGGCAGCGGCTAGGTTCTCCAAGTGTGACATGACTCGGAAGTTCCCGAGTCTCACCGGACAACCTTCTTTATAGCGTTGAGGGTTACCTGCAAAACCACTTATATAGCAAGGGTGAGCACAAAGACTCAGCAAGACTTAACCGTCTCTCCTAAGACATGAAACTCTACATGAAATTAACCTAAGACTTAAAGCTGTCATTTGCGAAAAGACTCACCTACGAGTTCATCCTTAACTTTCAGATTTTAGCCATAAAAGTAGTGACCTTGCGCCTAGCAACATTGGAACTCCACAATCAAACAAGAAACACTTCTGTCGAAGTGTTCGGTCGACACTTCCCCCGGGCCTGCACTGGGCAGCCCGCGGAGGTTCTTTTTTCGGAGGGGCTAGTTCCTAGCGGAGAGCTTGCGCAGATGGACGAGTTAGTGAGAGCTTGACACAGAGAGTTTTACGTGGTTCAGGCCGCCGGAGCGTAAAACCCTACGTCCACGGCGAGCTATGGAGCTCGTTGTATTGCTTGCTGCTCAGGGCCGGGGGGCCTGAGCTTGGGGGTGAGTTACGGCTTGAGAGTGTATGGCTAGCGTATGAGTTGCAAAATGCGAACCCTTGCTATCGACGCCTACCCGAGCCTTTTATAGTCCAAGACTCGAGCGGCTTACAAGGGGAGCCGGGACCCGACAGGTGGTCCCGGGAAGATTGCTTGTTATCTACCGTATCTGTAGTTACGTCGGTAGTTGCCTCTGGTCGAAGGCTTCTGAGTCTTCATCTTGCCGCCCTGCCCATGCCGCGTGCTAGTCGTAGTGGTTGATGACGGCGCAGGCGGCGTGGGATGTCCTGTCGCAGCATTTATTGGCTGGCAGGTTCTGACACCGCGCGCCAGTCTGTGATGCGACTGGGCGCAACGGCACCTGACAGACGCGTGCTCCGCGTTTCCGCGTCTTGGGAAGACGCGAGCCTTGAATACCTTGTACGGGCAAGGTGAGGAGCGCCTTTACGCCCGCCGCCTACCGCTCGGGGGCAGGCAGCACCGTTCTTCTGGCCACGTGGCGGATCCGGAGCCCTTCTCTGAGGTGAGAAGGGCCCGGCCTGCGGGGCACGTGGAGCCTCCGGACCTCTCCCCGCGGAGGGGGAGGTCCGGCCTCTGTATGCCACGTGCGGCCCGGAGCTCTCCTTTGTGGAGAGGGAGGTCCGGCCCCGCTGGACGCGTGGCGTCTTCGGACCTCTCTCCCGCGGAGGGGGAAGTCCGGCTTCTGTATGCCACGTGGCGGGCCCGGAGCTCTCCTCTGAGGAGAGGGAGGTCCGGCCCCGCCGGACGCGTGGCGCCTTCGGAGCTCTCCCTGCGGAGAAGGGCGAGTACCTTAGGCATTTTACCCTGTGCGCGGGGGTACCCCATATCTCAGGTACCGACAGTGGCCCCCGGGCCCATCTCGGGGGAGATAGCGAGCCCGAGGTGGGACCTCCGTCTCTTCCGATCCGCGCACTTTCTTTAAGTCCCGAATTGGCCGCTGCCGGAGCACGAACGGCCGCGGGGTCGTGAGAGCGTGCGCTCACTTGATGATTGCTTTTACTGTGGCGGTTCCCAAGGCTGCCACTTCTGCACGTTGCGGCGCTTTCTTCGGGAACCGCCGAAGTGCCTTGCCGGCTCATCTTCTCAGGAGACTGACTCCTTGACCCCACCGCTTTAGTTAAGCGGCTTGGGCCCACCCGTCATCGGCTCTCGGTCTAGGAACCTAAGCAGTTGCGGGTGCGGGGTATTCGAAGAGTTCCGAATCGCTTGGAACTGCACCGGGAAGCTTTTTAGAGGGGGTCTTACCCTCATTGCAGCTTCCCTTCGCACTTCTCTGCGTTTCCTCCCGGACTCTTGTGCTTTTGCTCTCTTGCCTTTGAGTTCTCCCTTGCCATGGCTTCCAACCCGCTGCCAGAGAAGAAACGCGCTCGATCTCCTCCAGCAACGGCGTCGGTGCCAAGTCGGGATTCTGGGGTGCCTGACACTCCCTCCGGTGGCGACTCGAAGAGGCCCCGGGCTGATGCGCTGGGGGAAGCCTCTGGGGCGTCCCCTGTTCCGCCAGTCCAAGCGACTGCGGAGCGGCCGTCAGAGACGGTAGCGGGCTCTGGAAATCCTACCCCGGCTCGGAAGTCGGGGTTCAGAGCCCGCTGGAGTGTCCGCGCTTCTCGGCCTTCCCCGTCTTGCGGGGAATCTGTGCCGATGCGCTCGGAGCCAGGGGCAACTGCCGCGGCCCCCAGGCCAGCGGGACTTCTCCTGTTCCGGCGTGCCCGGACTCCGCGGCAGCGTCGTCTCTTCCTGCCGAGACGGCCACCGCGGCCCTCGAGCCAGCTCAGGTTGATCCTGCGCTAGGCGGCCTGGCTTCTTCTCCTGCACCGCCTTCCCCGGCTCGTCCCTCTCCTCAGGTCAAGGAGCCAGAAGCTAAAAAGAGCCCGGCTGGCCTGGCTGCCAGAGCCGCGGAGCCAGCTTCTCCTGATCGGCGTCTCGTCTCGGCTGCTGGTGCGTCGGCTCCTCCTGAGGACGAGGTAATGGAGGAGGTCGGAGGGGCTGCCCCAGCCTCTGTTGCTCCATTGCCTCTGGCGGACGCCTTCGCGCTTGCCGAGTCGAGCGTCCGGCAGGTCTTGACTGCGCTAGGGCGCGAGCGGGAGGAGTATACGGTTGAACGGGACCGCCTCCTCATCTGGGGGAACCTTTTGCGGGAGATTACCACGAAGGTTAAGAGCGAGCACGACTCTAGGCGGGAGTTGCTCGACTTCAGGGAAGCGCTCGTCGACCGGATGAAGCGGGCTGTTGACCGCATGGACACCCAGTCGCGGCGGATCAACAGGGAGGCCCTAGAGGCACACGCCCGGGCCGAAGAGAGCCTCTCTCGCCGTTGAGGAGCGGGAGCGTTCCGTGGCAGCTGAGGCAGAGAGGGTCGCCGCGCAGCTGGCCGCGGGCGAGGATGACCTCCGAGCTCGGATGGAGGAGCTAGAGATTCTGAAGGCAGACCTTGACTTGAGGGAGGAACAGGTCTCCCATGATCGCCGAGCGGTCTTGGACCGGGAGTTGACTGCCGGCTTCAAGGCCGCTGAGTTGGAGCGGCTAGCCGAGACTCTCCGCCTTCGGGAGAGTTCCCTGGCGGCCAAGGAGAAGGAATTCTCCGAGAGGAACCTGGAGGCTCTGCAGGCGGCCCGCCGTGAGGTGGAGGAGCTCTCAGCCTTGCGGTCCTCCGAGGCCCTTGCGGTCTCAAGCTTCGTGGATCGAGCGGGGTCCGCCCTGATCCCTCTTGGCTTCAGTCCGGTGAGGGCCGCAACTCCCGCATTGAAGGTGGCAGAGGTGATCCCTGCATTGGAGTCGATCGGCGCCAAGCTGGACAGACTCGACTCGGTGGTCGCCAGTGAGCTTGAAGCCGAGGGCCGCGGCTTAGCTTTAGAGGTCGCCTCGCATGTGCTGGCATGCTTCAAGAGCCGCGACCCCTCTTTCTCGCTGGAGCCAGCAAGAGAGGGCCCAGCCGCGGAGCGGGAGGAAGCTGCCAGGGCTGAAGTCGAGGGTGTGGCCGCCCTTGTAGCCGCAAGGTTCCGGCGAGAGCCGGGAGGTCCTTAGGACTTGTTTCTCCCTTTTTTATCGAGTCTGTAGTCCAGCTCATGGAGCCTTGCTTAATTTGACTCTCTTGGATACTTGTGTCTGTGATGCCTTTTCCCTCCTTCTTGGCTTTGCCTGGCTGAGTCCTTAGCTCCGCAAGGTACTCAGAGGCCATTTCCAATCTCGGAGCTTCGCACAGACACCCTCCCCGGGTCCTAACCGTGTTAGGGGCCCCCGGAGGTCTCCGAACCTCGCCCTATGGGGGGCTCCAAATCTGCCGGCCACGTGGTGGGTCCGGAGCTCCTCCTCAAGAGACGGGAGCTCCGGTCATGTTGAACACGTAGGGCTTTCGGAGCCCTCCCGCTGAGGGGGGAGGTCCGGTTCCTGCCTGCCACGTGGCGAGCCCGGAGCCCTCCTCAAGGAAGGAGAGAGTTCCGGGCCTGCTGGACACGTGGGGCCCCAGGGCCCCGCCCCTGCTGGAGGGGCAGGTCCCGGTCCTTCCAGTCCCAGGCCGGTGTAGCTGGTAGCTCCTTTCCCCCCGCTTCATGCAGTCCCTGTTGCCGTAACCTGAAGGTCCTGCACATAGGTAGAGGAAACGTAATTCTCCTCGGGGGGTCCTCCCCTCCCGTCTCCTAGTCTTATCCGTCTTATGGTCCTGACCCGCTATACGGGGCTTGGGCAATTCTGTGCACGAGGCGCCGGAGCTCCGGCTCCCTCCGAGGTCCGGGTACGGCCGTCCGATCCCTAGTACCGGGCCATGCGCTGGGGAAGCAGAGTGCACGCGCTTTGGGTTCATGACCAGGCAAAGCGGACGTACTCCCCTGGACCTTCGGAGAGCAGGATGCGCATGTTTTGGGCTCTGGGCCGGCTAAGCTGGATACGCACCCTGGACCCCCCATGCACAACGCTGACCTTTCCTGGAGGTGACCAACTGGCACCGCAACACCTGACTGGGGGAGGCCCGAGAGACTCACTCGGCCATCGGCAGGTGCCTCAAGCGCAGCCGCCTTCGGGAGGATAGCAAATGCCGACTATGGATGAGCGCAGGAGAGGGGGAGCTAGATGTACGATGAACATACAGAGATAGTGCGATCATAAAAATCAATGCATAATTTAAATGAACGCATGAGAGAGAGCTAAGTAGAACAGGTCTCTGTATTCGTACCCATAGGTGGAATTCTGGCTGTACATGGAGGCAATGTTCCGCCTCGTCTACAAGGGAAGCAAGACTCTACGCGCTTAGGGTCGGAACCAGGCTAAACTGGACGTAGTCCTGTACCGTCCCTTGAGACTCAGTTACCCCAAGCTCTGTTCCTAAGTTCTATGGGGTCTATTACAGAAGTGAATAACCCTGTTCTACCGATGCTCAGTAAGTAGGACTTACAGTGTTGCTTCATGGCAAGGATTTTTTTTTGGGAATGGATCCCACTCTCGGTTGAAAGGCATGTGTACCTGGGGCGGCAGCTTTCATGATTCGGAAGGGACCTTCCCTGCTGGGGGAGAGCTTATCAGTCCTTCTTGGAATATAGCGTGCCGCTTCACCAGGTTGCCCTCTTGCGGGCCCCCGTCGCGTTTGGTTCTTTGGCGGTAGTGCTTAGAGCATTAGCCGAGACCGTGCGTTGTGGGGTGTTCCCTGCAAGCCGAGTCTTGTCGAAGTTGTTATCTTCACGCTGGATCAGGTCCTGCGTGGCTTCTCTCGGGGGCCCCCGGGGAGTTCTCCCCTTCTGGCTAATGCATTCAAGGGGTAGGTGGACCCGGGCTCGCCTTGGATGACCTAAGGCGTCTTCCCCTTCTAGCAAGGCCTTCAAGGGGTTGACGGACCTTAGGCGGCTCCCGAGAGGTATGTCCGAGGCACGGAGGCGTGCTGCAGTTGGCTAACGCCCAGGCCCGTCACCGTCGGAACCGGAGTCCTCACCGCCATGCACTGTCTTTATGACACGCTGAGGCTCCTGGAACCCCACCTGGTGGGCAGCGGTGACTGGGGCGTCGGCCTTCTGTTTGCCATCCCTCTGAGGGTAGGGCGGTGCCTCAGCCCTCTACTGTCTTCCCTTGCGGAAGCGCTCTGCGAGCCTCTGGATCTCCCAGCACTCGGCAGCTGTATGGTTGCAGGCGCCATGCACGGGGCACAGCCCGCCTTGGTCACTGTCTGGGGCCGGTGACTGCCGCTGCCTTTTGTCAGGGCGTGGCCCCCGAGCTCCACTGGTCGTCGCAGCTGCGGCGACGGGGGCCGTGAATGGTGACTTCATCTTGCCACCCCCCGGTTCTTGGTCTTCTTGCCACCCCCATAGGCTGCAGCTCCGGACCCGGGCTGCCCTCCTGACTCGGAGGTCGGCAGTGCGTGCCAGTTCCGCCCTTCAGCTGCTCTGGCGCACTTGTCCGCCAGGCTGAAGAGCTCCGAGACATCGCGGACCTCTCTGGTCGCGAGCTTCTCGAGCATTTTCTCGTCCCGGACACCCTGTCGGAACGCCACCACCACAGAGGCGCTTTGGATATGTGGGATGGTGTTGCGCACCTGAGAGAACCGCTGGATGAAAGAGCGCAGCGACTCCCCAGGTTGTTGTTTGACGGCGTGGAGGTCGAGCTCCGTGCCGGGACGAGTGTAGGAGCTGCCGAAGTTGGCGACGAACTGCCGGCAGAGCTCACCCCAGGAGACCGGGGCCGCTACTTGCGGCGCATATGGTTGTGGCATATGCTGCGCAGCATATGCCTGTGGCGGGGCTCGCACGGCGAAGACCTGCCCTTCTGGTTGTGTCGAGGCCGACGACATGCTGTCGCCTGCCTCCTGGTTGCGACGCCTTTCTCGGCGTCGCTCGAGGTACACCCGGGCGTCCTGCCCCAAGTGGCACCGTTCCAGTTCTCTTCGCAGGTCCGTCGACAGGAGCCTGGAGGAGCTGGAATCCACCGTTAGCCCGTCAACCGTGGGTGTGCGCGCCAGCGACACAGCCGGTTGCCCTGGGCGTCGTCCTCGCCGAAACCGAGGGTTCGCGGCGGCGACGACGAGGCGGTCCACCTCGCGAACCCATTGTTGGGTCGCTGAATGGGGCGCATCCCCCGCAGGTGGGTTGCGCAGCATCGCTCTTGCTGCAGCTAGCGCACCTCCATGGTGTACGCTCAGCGCTGCAGAAGACCTCACACTGGTTGGGGCCTGCATAGCCGGGGCCGGCGTCGCCGGAGTCGGCTGCTGGCTACCCGCTTGTGCCGACACACTCCGTCCTGAGTGTGTCGACATGTAATCCCCAGTGGTCACAGTCCGCCGTGAACGCGGGGGAGGAGAGTTTGCCGCTGAGGGAAGCTTGGCCATCTTCGTCGGCGGAAACTCGTCGCGCTAGGGGAAAAGCCCCCTACCTGGCGCGCCAAATGTCGAAGTGTTCGGTCGACACTTCCCCCGGGCCTGCACTGGGCAGCCCGCGGAGGTTCTTTTTTCGGAGGGGCTAGTTCCTAGCGGAGAGCTTGCGCAGCTGGACGAGTTAGTGAGAGCTTGACACAGAGAGTTTTACGTGGTTCAGGCCGCCGGAGCGTAAAACCCTACGTCCACGGCGAGCTATGGAGCTCGCTGTATTGCTTGCTGCTCAGGGCCGGGGGGCCTGAGCTTGGGGTGAGTTACGGCTTGAGAGTGTATGGCTAGCGTATGAGTTGCAAAATGCGAACCCTTGCTATCGACGCCTACCCGAGCCTTTTATAGTCCAAGACTCGGGTGGCTTACAAGGGGAGCCGGGACCCGACAGGTGGTCCCGGGAAGATTGCTTGTTATCTACGTATCTGTAGTTACGCCGGTAGTTGCCTCTGGTCGAAGGCTTCTGAGTCTTCATCTTGCCGCCCTGCCCATGCCGCGTGCTAGTCGTAGTGGTTGATGACGGCGCAGGCGGCGTGGGATGTCTTGTCGCAGCGTTTATTGGCTGGCAGGTTCTGACACACCGCGCCAGTCTGTGATGCGACTGGGCGCAACGGCACCTGACAGACGCGTGCTCCGCGTTTCCGCGTCTTGGGAAGACGCGGGCCTTGAATACCTTGTACGGGCAAGGTGAGGAGCGCCTTTACGCCCGCCGCCTACCGCTCGGGGGTAGGCAGCACCGTTCTTCTGGCCACGTGGCGGATCCGGAGCCCTTCTCTGAGGTGAGAAGGGCCCGGCCTGCGGGGCACGTGGAGCCTCCGGACCTCTCCCCGCGGAGGGGGAGGTCCGGCCTCTGTATGCCACGTGGCGGTCCCGGAGCTCTCCTCTGTGGAGAGGGAGGTCCGGCCCCGCTAGACGCGTGGCGTCTTCGGACCTCTCTCCCGCGGAGGGGGAGGTCCGGCTTCTGTATGCCACGTGGCGGGCCCGGAGCTCTCCTCTGAGGAGAGGGAGGTCCGGCCCCGCCGGACGCGTGGCGCCTTCGGAGCTCTCCCTGCGGAGAAGGGCGAGTACCTTAGGCATTTTACCCTGTGCGCGGGGGTACCCCATATCACAGGTACCGACAGCTTCATTCCAATGTTACTTGTCCCAAGGTGAAAAATAAATTTAGTTTGCTCTATCCCTACCTCAAACAAGGTTCTCATGCAGTTTAACATAATCATAGCAGCAATTATACTTTGGCAAACTGTTCCCACACAACTTGCTTACTACGTCACAACACAGTGAGCAAGCGGTACTCATAACCGCGAGTGACGGTGATTCGAATCAAACACTATCCGGATAACTCGACACATACGCCCGCCTCTGAAGACCCAACTCTGGCGTCCTTCATTACGTCGTATGTGGCAACCTTTCTGAGGACACTAGACTGTAGAACCGGTCGCGCCGTCTCGGGCTCATAGGTCTAACGAGACGATGTGGTATGCCTCTACAACCCAGTGAACCTGGTACATCGGTTTTCTGGTTCCCATATATCAGTAAGCATCCGGTACACAACTCAAAACTTGCTCAGCGGGGCTGCACACGCTTCGGTCCTTAACCGACACAGGCAGAGCTACTCGACCAAGACCTCGTCTTGTCGCTGCCTAACCCCGCGGCCCGGTCTCATCTTTAGAAATGTAAACTTTAGTTTGCTTCATTCCCCAACCACACTTATGATATTCTGAACTATAGCTCGCGAGTAGATTCTAACTACTCGTCTTCTACCGGATGCCCTAGTCTATTTAGCATGGCCTTATTCTACAGCGATGACACAATTCTACCCTTGACCTCAGGGTTCATGTTTGGTTATGCAAGTGGAGTATAAAACATCCTTGACCTAATGCACATACAAACTTTGACCAATAGTAGTGAACAAAGGAAAACTTTAAAAACAATTTAAGTGCAAACCGGGGCTTGCCTTGGTTTTACAGGTGACTAAAGTCAGATGATTATGAAGTTAGTTGTTGCTGCCTTGAAGCTGAATCACTGTCTTCTTGCTTCTTGCTCCAAGCTCAACTCCTCCTTCTTCACTTTCCACGTTGTCGGTACCCTCAATACCGGGTACCACCGCGCACAGAGTAAAACTTCCTAAGGACCTCGCTCCGTCTGCAGGGGCGAGGTTTGAAGGCGCCACGTGTCCAGCGGGGCCAGAGCTCCCCTCCCCACGGAGGATAGCTCCGAGCCTGCCACGTGGCCTAGGAGGTCGGACCTCGCCCCCTCTGCAGGGGCGAGCTCCGGAGGCGCCACGTGTCCGGCAGGGTCGGGGCTCTCCTCTCCTCAAAGGATAGCTCTGGGTCTGCCACGTGGCCCGGAAGACCGGACCCCGCCCCCCTCCGCGGGGGTGAGCTCCGAAGGCTCCACGTGTCCAGTGGAGCCAAAGCTCCCCCTCTCCTTAGAGGTGAGCTCCGGGTCCGACACGTGGCCAGCAGAGCAGTGCTGCCGCCCGGCGCAGTAGGCAGCAGGAGTAAAGGCGCGCCATGCCTTTACCGTACAAGG
The DNA here is from genome assembly GCA_030760725.1 of Neostapfia colusana. Lineage (NCBI taxonomy): Eukaryota > Viridiplantae > Streptophyta > Magnoliopsida > Poales > Poaceae > Neostapfia > Neostapfia colusana. The sequence continues at coordinate 23,002,848 of JASWHV010000010.1, forward strand.
TATTCAAGGCCCGCGCCTTCCCAAGACGCGGAGACGCGGAGCACGCCTCTGTTAGGTGCCGTTGCGTCCAGTCGCATCACAGACTGGTGCACCGTGTCAGAACTTGTCAGCCAATAAACACAGCGACAAGACATCCCCTGCCGCCCCCGCCGTTATCAACCACTACGACTAGCTTGCGGCATGGGCAGGGCGGCAGAACGAATGCTTGGAAGCCTTCGCCAGAGACAACAACCAACATAACTGCGGATACGATAGTCGGCAGGAAATCTCCCCGGGACCACCTGTCGGGTCCTAGGCCCCCCTTGTAAGCCACACGAGCTTTGGACTATAAAAGGCTCGGGTAGGCAACGTTAGCAAGGGTTTGCACTCCAGCAACTCACACCCTAGGCATAACTCATCCTCAAGCTCAGGACTCCGGTTCTGAGCAACAAGCAATACAGCGAGCACCTCAGGTCACCGTGGACGTAGGGTTTTACGCTCCGACGGCCCGAACCACGTAAAACTCGCCGTGTCAAGCTCCTCCCTAACTCGTCCCTACGCTTAAGCTCTCCACAAGCGATTAGCCCCTCCGAAAAAGAACCTCCGCAGGCTGCCCAGAGCAGGTCTAGGGGAAGTGTCGACCACACACTTCGACATTTGGCGCGCCAGGAAGGGGGGCTTTTCCCTTGCGCGACGAGTTTCTGCCGACGAAGATGACGAAGCTTCCTTCAACGGCAAGCTCTCCTCCCCCGCGTTCACGGCGGACCGTGACTAGCGGGGAATACGTGTCGACACACTCAGGACGGAGTGTGTTGGCGCAAGATGGAAGCCAGCAGCCGACTCTGGCAACGCCGACTCCGGCAATGCAGGCTCCAACTAGCGTGAGATCTTCTGTAGCGCTGAGCGTTCCCCACGAGGGCGCGCTAGCTGCGGCAAGAGCGCTACTGCGCAATCCACCTGCTAGGGACGCGCCTCAGGCAGCGACCCGGCAGTGGATTCGTGAAGTAGACCGTCTTGTCGTCGCCGCCGCAAACCCTCGACTTCAGCGGGGACGACGCCCCGGCCAACCGGCTGTGTCGCTGACGCGCACGCCAACGGTTGACGGACAGACGGCGGACTCCAGCTCCACCAGGCTCCCATCGACGGACCTGAGGACAGAGCTGGAACGATGCCACTTAGGCCAAGACGACCGAGTGTTCCTCGAGCAACGACGAGAAAGGCGTCACAACCAAGAGGCTGGCGACAGCATGACGTCAGCCTCGACCCTGCCTGAGGCGCAGACTTTCGCCACGCAAACTCTGCCCCAGGCATACGCCACGCAGCATATGCCACAACCATATGCCCTGCAAACGGTGCCCCCGATCTGTGGCGCAGCCTTGCCCATACCGGGGTACACTGTGCCAGCAGCGAACCAAGCGTTCGCGGCACCAACGCCTGCAGCAACAGGGGCAGGATGTGCGGCCCTAGCGCCCCACCTTCGCTTCGCGAGGTGGCCGCGCAAGTTTCGACCGCACCTGTCCGAAAAGTACGACAACAGCGTCAACCCGGCGGAGTTCCACCAGATCTACTCCACCGCCGTCCTTGCTGCAGGAGGGGATGAGGCCGTCATGGCCAACTACTTCCCCGTCGCCTTGACCGGCCCAGCCCGGTCTTGGCTCATGAACCTCCCCCAGGGTTCGATAACTTCCTGGGGAGAGCTCTATCGGCAGTTCATCGCTAACTTCGGCAGCTCCTACACCCGGCCTGGCACGGAGCTCGACCTCCACGCCGTCAAGCAACAACCTGGAGAATCGCTACGCTCCTTCATCCAGCGGTTCTCCCAGATACGCAACACCATCCCCCACATCCCGAATGCATCAGCGGTGGTCGCGTTCCGACAAGGTGTGTGGGACAAGAAGATGCTCGAGAAGTTGGCCACCAGGGAGGTGCAAGACATCTCGGAGCTCTTCAGCCTGGCGGACAAGTGCGCCAGAGCAGAAGACGGGCGTCATTGGCACTCACTGCCAGCCTCCGATGCCGGAAGACAGCCCGAAGACGGCGGAGTTCAAGCTGAGCTCCCGACCACGCCAGACAGTCAAGAGCCAAGCACTGGCTGACTTCGTGGCTAAGTGGACGCAAACGAAGGCTGACCCAGGAGGCCACGAAGACGGTGAACCAAAGCACCGAGCTCCGGTCTTCACCGGGCCTCACTGGACGCTCTTCTTCGACGGCTTCTCGCGAAAGCAGGGGGCCGGTGCCGGCGTACTGCTTCTCATGCCATCGGGGGAGCAGTTTGGGTACATGGTGCGCCTCAAATTCAAGGCAACCAACAACTTGGCAGAGTATGAAGCACTCATCTTTGGCCTAAAGACAGTTCTGTCTCTGGACGCTCGCCAGTTGTTGGCGCAGGGCGACTCCCAGCTAGTTATCAAGCAAGTTAAGGGTGAATGCCCCTGCAATGACCCACAGCTAGCTGCTTATCTGCTCCACGTGCGGATGTTGGAGAAAGACTTCCTCGCCTTGACCTGCGCCATGTACCGTGCGCTGGCAATGCCGCAGCTGACGACCTCTCAATGAAGGCCTCCACCGGAGCCCCTGTGCCCGAAGGAGTCTTCGAGAGGACGTTGCTGCGGCCCACAGCCCAACCCGCCGAGCCGGGCGAAGGGGGCTGGACCAGCACGTCGAAGCTGGCGGTCCCGACGGCCCTGCAACCATGGACGCCGCCAAGGGTCGTAAGCGTCACTGGGGACTCCGTGCAACCCAGCGCTCAAGATCCAGAAGCTCAAGTAGTCCCGATGCATGGACCACGGAGGTCCGGGACTCCTTGAAGGACATCCTTCCTGATGAACGTGCATTCGCTGAACGGATTGTGCGGATGGCTAAGTGCTACGCGCTGGTATCTTTACTGGCGTGGTGCCACGGCATCCTATTGCGGTGCATAATCCAGGAGGAAGGCTGCGGCCAGCTCGCAGTAGTCCACGGAGGCGAGTGCTGGGAACGCTCATCGTCCGCACGCTAGTCGGTTAAGCCACCAGGCATGGCTCCTACTGACCGAGAGCCACCTGGACGCCGTCAAATCGGTTAGGAGATGCAATGCGTGCCAGGTCCACGCCAAGCAGACCCACACCCCCGGTGCAGACGCGCACCCAAAGCCGTCGGGAGATACCGGCTCCTCTATGTCGAGGGTCAGCCGGACTTCCCAGGGCCGGGTCACGGGAACTACCCTTCTACATGGTATGCGGGGCCGAATCCATGCTTCCCCCTGAGATCGCCATGGGGGCCCCCCCGTGTCCGAGCGTACGACGAAGCCACGCATGACCCGCTCTGCGTGAGGACATGGCGCTCCGACGCTACCCCAGTAAGTTCACCATGCTTACTTAGGTGTTTATTTAAATTACTCATTAATTTATATGATCACCTCCCCACGCTCTAGACAGTGTGCATCCACTGTACACTCGGTTCCTCTTTCCTGCTCTCATGCATAGTCGATATTTGTCGTCCTGCCAAAGGCGGTAGTGCTTGGGGTACCTGCCAGAGGCCCGGGGGCCTTTTGGACCTCCCCCTGTAAGGGTGCTGTACCGCCAGTTGGTCTCCTCCACAGTCTTTTTGAGGCGTCGCCTAGGCGACGCCTAGGTGCCGCCTAGGCGTCCAGTCGGTCCGGGCCGGACGCCTGGCTTGCTCGCCTCGCCTGGAGCTGCCATGGCGCCCGCCCAAGACGCCCGGCCGACGCCTGGGCGCCTAGGCGTCGTCCCAGGCGGACGCCCAGGGCGCCTAGAGTCGGGAAACCCTATTCTTTAAAAGGCTCGGCCCACTTTTCTTTTTTCTTCTTCCTCCACTCCATTCCAGCCGCCGCTCGACAGAACCCGACCTGAGTCCCGGCCGCTGCCCCCCGTCCGCCGCCCCGACCTCCGGCCCAGGACGCCGCCGGAGCTCCCGACCCCGAACGCCGCCCGGAGCTCCCGACCCCGTACGCCGCCCGCCCAGAGCCCCCGACCCACCGCCCGGAGCTCCCGACCCCGGACCCGGACGCCGCCCGCCCAGAGCCCCCGACCGCCCGCCCGGAGCTCCCAACCTGCGGCCCCTCAGCCCCTGACGCCTGCGCTCCGGCCACCCATTGCTCCGGTAGGTCTCTACCTCTCTCTGCTCCGTCTCCGTGCTCCGGTGCTGCTGAGATGGTGTGTGTGCTGCTGCTGTGCTGTGATATGTGAAGTAATGAATCAATTGTTACCTTTGTTTAGGCCTTAGGGATGGATCAATCAGTTGAGAGTCAACATGATGATGTACAGCGCAGCAGCAAACTGACGGTCCATCAAATGAATATGATCCATCTAAGGATCCAAAGAGGAAGGTAAAGTCCAAAGATCCAGGGTGAAAATATGGTTTCTGGCCGGATTTAACAAAGATTTGGTGCAATGTTGTCTTTGTGGGAAGCAAGTGCACTCCGGCATAAAGAGGTTAAAGCAACATTTAGCCGCTGGTTTTGGGGATGTTGAGAAGTGTCCAAAAACAACCACAGCACTAATGAGAGAGATGCAAGAATATATCAAGAAGACTGCAAGGTCTGTGAAAATTATTTTAGATGATGTTAAGGAGGATGAGGAAGAAAGGGATGACGTTGAGGTTCGAAAGGATACTAGAGATGCATCATCTAAAGCTTCCTCTTGTCACTCTTCAGTTCCCAGCTCCGGGACAGCGGCTAAGAGAAAGCAAGCTGCTCTTTGCTTCAAACCTGTTGTTAAAGATAAAGAGGTGAAGACTGTTTCATCCATGCTAAAGAACACACCAGAAGAGGTGGTAGAAGAAAGACACTCAAAACAGCCATCTCAATCTTCTATAGAGCGATGCATGAGGACAAAGGAAGAATGGGAGACCACACATGAGCATGTCTCGCATTTCTTTTATGAGTGTGGTATACCCTTTAATGCGGTAAATGATAGGAGTTTTGAAATCATGTTGGAGTCTGTTGGACAGTTTGGTCATGGATACAAGCCTCCTTCTATACACCAATTAAGGATGCCACTACTTGCTAAGGCAAAAGCTAAGATTGAGGCTCGTGTCATGAAGCTTCAAGTTGAATGGAAAAAATATGGTTGCACCATAATGTGTGATGGTTGTACTGACATGAGGAGGAGACATTTGATTAATTTTCTTGTTAACTGTCCAGAAGGTACATGTTTCATGGAATCCATAGATGCCTCTTCACAAATTGCTGATGCAAAAATGCTAGCAGCTTTGCTAGAGCGGAAGATTGCGGAGGTGGGTGTGGATAATGTGGTCCAAATAGTAACCGATAATGGTTCAAACTTTAAGGCAGCATGTAAAATCATTATGGATAAATATCCTACTATTTTCTAGACCCCTTGTGCTGCACATTGCTTGAATTTGATGCTGCAAGATATTGGTAACAACATAGCACCATTCAAGAAGTCTATCAATCAAGCCAAACTTGTCACAAACTTCATATACAGACACGGGAGGATTCTAGATGCTATGAGGCAAAAGACGAGAGGAAGAGATTTGGTGAGACCCGCAGCCACTAGGTTTGCCACTTCTTTCCTCACTTTGCAGTGTTTGTACAAGTTTAAGGATGCTTTGAGACAGCTATTTTGAGCGAAGATTGGAGTAGGTGCAAATTGTCTTCGACAGAGGCGGGGAAAAAGGTTTGTGATTGTTTGCTCTCTTTACAATTCTGAAATGCAGTGGAGGATTGTATAAGAGCATCACAACCTTTGCTAGTTGCATTAAGAATTGCTGATGGGGATGAGATCCCAGCCATGCTGGAGATTGTTGCAGCTATGGATCTTGCAGCAAAACCAGCTTTGCTTAAGAGAATAATGGACATTGTTGAGAAGAGATGGGTCCATCAGATGGAGCAAAAATTATATGGTGCTGCATTGTTTCTTAATCCAAATAAATTCTGACGTAAGACAAAATGATGTTGAGTATGTTTCTAGACTCCGAATTCAATTCAATGATGTGCTTGAGAAGATGGTGCCTGACAATGATGATTTGCTTGCTAAGATAAGTGATCAGGTGGATGACTATGAGAAAATGAGGAGGAGTTTTGGAAAGCAACTTGCAATGAAACAACAAAAAACAAAGAATCCTTGTAAGTGTTTGTTATCACATTTCATTTCAATAGACTTTAATAAGGAGCTAACATGGATATTGGATACGATTACAGTGGATTGGTGGGATGCTTTTGGTGACCTTAATAGAGAGCTCCAAAATCTTGCAAGGCGTATATTAGGCCTTTGTTGCTCGGCATCCGGTTGTGAGCGTAATTGGAGCGTCTTTAAATTTGTAAGCAACTAAACTATAGTGCCTTTTATACTACATACATGAACTTTACTCATTGGTTTTATTGTTTGTAATGCTTAGTTCCATACGGAGAGGCGAAACCGATTGGAGCATCAAAGATTGAGTGATTTGGTGTACATCCAATACAACATGAAAATCATGGATAAATTTAGAAAAGGTTACAACCCTTTGATCTTAGAGGATTTTCAATGGGATAATGAATGGGTTCAAATGAATAATGATGAAATTCATGCCGGGGAAGATCTTCTATGGTCTCATGTTGATGAAGTCATTGGTGCATCGCGTTCACTTGAAGGACGTCATTTGCCAAGACCTACCGCAACATATAAACGTCAGCGCTTTGTAGCTTCAACCTCAAGGGCCTCTACTAATGATGAAGAAGAGCAAAGTTTGGGAGAGGAGGAAGATATTGATCAAGACAATGTATTTGCGTCCGATGATTTAGAGATTGAGGATGATTTTGGTCAACCACCACCACTTCCTTCTAATGATAGCTCCGAAGATGAAGAAAATGAAGGCGGCCCAAATGATATTGAGCTTGATATTGACTAGACGATGTCTCATGGTTATGGTTGAACTTGTCATGGACTCATGGTTGTTTTTATCTATGTTGAAGACTTGAAGTTCAACTTCATGGACTTGGATTTATGTAGCTATGTTGAACTTGTTGCCTTGTTGGCTTATTGCCTATGTTGAACTTTTTGGATTGTTGAACACTACTTGAACTTGTTGGATTTATGAATTATGTACTTGCAGTTCCAATTCTACAGTTCTACTATTCTTAGTGTTCTACAGTAGTACAGTATCTACACTACAGACTACACTTAGCCAAAAAAACAGCAGTGAACTGGTCGCATGGCGGACGCCTAGGCGGGCGCCTAGGCGTCCAGGCGCCAGTTCACAACACTGCTCCTCCAAGAAAAGAACTACGCTAGACCGGGGGGTCAGGAGCCTTCCTTTGTCCGATCCTGCATCCAAAGCATGCGCACTCTGCCCCCCAACGCTACGGTCTGAGTACTAGGGGGCCGGACGGTTACACCCTGAATGGGGCTGGGGGCTAGACCTCCGGGACTAAGTGCACTGGATTACCCAATCCCCGTATTCCGGCCCGGGACAGTAAGCCAAATGAGACTAAGGGACAAGAAAGGGAGGACCTCTGAGCTCCGATGACCTCCGGACCTCACGCCCTTCGCTGGCCTGAGCTCCGACGACTTTCGGACCTCCACCCCCACAGCTGGGCCGAGCTCCGAGGCCAGCCCTCGCCCTCCTTTTAGAGGCGAGTGGTGATGCCGGACCTCACGCCCTTCGCTGGCCTGAGCTCCGATGACTTCCGAACCTCGGCCCCCCGTAGCTGGGCCGAGCTCCGAGGCCAGCCCTCGCCCTCCTTTCAGAGGCAAGCGCTGATGTCGGACCTCACGCCCTTCGCTGGCCTGAGCTCCGATGACTTCCGGACCTCCGCCCCCCGCAGCTGGGTCGAGCTCTGAGGCCAGCCCTCGCCCTCCTTTCAGAGGCGAGCGTTGATGCCGGACCTCACGCCCTTCGCTGGTCTGAGCTCCGATGACCTCACGCCCTTCGATGGCCTGAGCTCCAATGACTTCCGGACCTCCGCCCCTGCAGCTGGGCCGAGCTCCGAGGCCAGCCCTCACCCTCCTTTCAGAGGCGAGTGCTGATGCCGGACCTCACGCCCTTCGCTGGCCTGAGCTCCGATGACTTCCGGACCTCCGCCCCCCGTAGCTGGGCCGAGCTCCGAGGCCAGCCCTCGCCCTCCTTTCAGAGGCGAGCGCTGATGTCGGACCTCACGCCCTTCGCTGGCCTGAGCTCCGATGACCTCCGGACCTCACACCCTTCGCTGGCCTGAGCTCCGATGACTTCCGAACCTCCGCCCCGCAGCTGGGCCGAGCTCCGAGGCCAGCCCTCGCCCACCTTTCAGAGGCGAACGCTGATGCCGGACCTCTCGCCCTTCGCTGGCCAGAGCTCCGATGACCTCCGGACCTCACGCCCTTCGCTGGCTTGAGCCCCGGTGACTTCCGGACCTCTGCCCCCACAGCTGGGCCGAGCTCCGATGCCAGGCTTCACCCTCTCCTCAGAGGCTGAACTCCGAAGCCGTCAGGACCCTGCCAGCACAGGGAGTACTCAAGACAAGAAAGTGCGCGGATAGGAGAAGGCCCCACCTCGGGCTCATTACCTCCCCCGAGGTGAGCCCGGGGGCCACTGTCGGTACCCTCAATACCGGGTACCCCCGCGCGCAGCGCAAAACTTCCTAAGGACCTCGCTCCCTCTGTAGGGGCGAGGTTTGAAGGCGCCACGTGTCCAGCGGGGCCGGAGCTCCCCTCCTCACGGAGGATAGCTCCGAGCCTGCCACGTGGGCAGGAGGTCGGACCTCGCCCCCTCTACAGGGGCAAGCTCCGGAGGCGCCACGTGTCCGGCAGGGCCGGGGCTCTCCTCTCCTCAAAGGATAGCTCCGGGCCTGCCACGTGGCCCGAAAGACCGGACCTCGCCCCCCTCCGCGGGGGTGAGCTCCAAAGGCTCCACGTGTCCAGTGGAGCCGAAGCTCCCCCTCTCCTTAGAGGAGAGCTCCGGGTCCGACACGTGGCCAGCAGAGCAGTGCTGCCGCCCGGCGCGGTAGGCAGCAGGAGTAAAGGCGCGCCATGCCTTTACCGTACAAGGTATTCAAGGCCCGCGCCTTCCCAATACGCGGAGACGCGGAGCACGCCTCTGTCAGGTGCCGTTGCGTCCAGTCGCATCACAGACTAGCGCACCGTGTCAGAACCTGCCAGCCAATAAACACAGCGACAAGACTCAGAAGCCTTCGCCAGATACAACTACCGGCATAACTGCAGATACGATAGTCGGCAGGCAATCTCACCGGGACCACCTGTCGGGTCCCGGGCCCCCCTTGTAAGCCACACGAGCCTTGGACTATAAAAGGCTCGGGTAGGCAACGTTAGCGAGGGTTGGCACTCTAGCCATTCGCACCCTGGTTCGCACTCCAGCAACTCATACCCTAGGCATAACTCATCCTCAAGCTCAGGACTCCGGTTCTAAGCAGCAAGCAATACAGCGAGCACCTCAACTCACCGTGGACGTAGGATTTTACGCTCCGGCGGCCCGAACCACGTAAAACTCGCCGCGTCAAGCTCTTCCCTAACTCGTCCCTACGCTTAAGCTCTCTGCAAGCGACTAGCCCCTCCGAAAAAGAACCTCCGCGGGCTGCCCAGAGCAGGCCCGGGAGAAGTGTCGACCACACACTTCAACATTTGGCGCGCTAGGAAGGGGAAAGACGCCTTGGGTCTCCCAAGAAGAGTCCGTGTCCTCCTACCCCTTGACGGCCTTAGCCAGAAGGGGAGGGTACCCCGGGGCTCCCAGGAGAAGCCGCGTAGAAGATAATGACCTCGTCGACGAGGCCCGGTTGCAGGTGACACCCCACAACGCACAGCCTCGGCTGGTGCCCAAGCACTACCTGGTGCCGCGGCACACACTTTCTCGCGAAGGGCCTGTAAACTCTCCCCCAGCCAGGAAGGTCCCTTCCGAGCCACGAAAGTTGCCGTCCCGGGTACACATGCGTTTCAACCGGGTATGGGATCCGTACCCAAATCCTTGGCAAGGAACAACACTTTAAGTCCTACCCCCTGAGCGTTAGTAGAACAGGGCCATACCTTTCTGTAATAAATCCTATAGAGTCTAGGAACAGCGCTTGGGGCAGCTAAGTCTCAGAAGAAGGTCCAGGACTACGTTCAGCTTGGCCTGGTTCCGACCCTAAGCGCGTAGAGTCTTGCTTCCCTTCTTAATGAGGCGGGTCGTTGCCCCCATGTACAGCCTGACTTCCCTCTATGGGCATTTACACAGAAACCTGTTCTACTTCACTCTCTCTCATGTGCTCATTTAAATTACGCATTAATTTTTATGATCGCACTCTCTATGTATGCTCATCGTACATCTAGCTCCCTCTCTCCCGCGCTCATCCATAGTCAGCATTTGCTATCCTACCGAAGGCGGTTGCGCTTGAGGCACCTACCGATGGCCAGGTGGGTCTCTCGGTCCTCCCCCAGTCAGGTGTTGCGGTGCCAGTTGGTCACCTCCAGGAAAGACCTACGCCGTGCATGGGGGGTCCAGGGTGCGTATCCCGCTTAGCCGGCTCTGTGCCCAAAGCATGCGCACCCTGCCCTCCGGAGGTCCAGGATAGTACAGCCGCTTTGCCTGGTTCCGTACCCAAAGCCTGTGCACTCTGCTTCCCCGGCGCACGGTCCGGTACTAGGGATCGGACGGTCGTACCCGGACCTTGGAGGGAGCCGGAGCCCCGGTGCCTCGTGCACAGAATTACCCAAGCCCCGTATACCGGATCAGGATCGTAAGCCGAATAAGACTAAGAGACGGGAGGGGAGGACCCCCCGAGGAGAATTACGTTTCCTCTAACTGCGTGCAGCACCTCCAGGTTACAGCAACGGGGCTGCATGAAGCAGGGGGCAAGGAGCTACCAACTACTCCAGCACAGGACCGGAAGGTCCGGGTCCCACCCCTTCAACAGGGGGCGAGGCCCGAAGGCCCCACGTGTTAAGCGGGCCCGGGGCTCCTGCCTACCCAAGGGGGCTCCGGATCCGTCACGTGGTTGGCAGAAGCCGGACCTCCCCCTCTGGGGGGGGGGAGCTCCGAAGGCCCCACGTGTACAACGGGGCCAGAGCTCCCGCCTCCTCAAGAGGGGCTCCAGACCCGCCGCGTGGCCGGCAGAAGCCGGACCTCCCTCTCTGGGGGGAGGAGCCCAGAAGGCTCCACGTGTCCCGCGGGGCCGGACCTCCTATGCCTTAGAAGGGAGTTCCGGGCCCGCCACGTGGCCATCCGGACCTCCCCATTCTCATGGGGGCGAGCTCCGAAGACCTCCGAGGCCCTAAATACAGTTAAGACCCGGGGAAGGTGTTTGTGCAGAGCTTCGAGATTGGTGAAGGCCTCTGAGTACCTTGCGGAGCTGAGGGCTCGGCCAGGCAAAACCAAGATGAAGACAAAAAGCATCACAGGCACAAACATTCAAGAGAGTCTATTTATTCATGGCTCCATGAGTTGGTCTACAGACTCGATAAAAAGAAAGATGCGAGTCCTAGGGGCCTCCTGGCTCGCGCCGGAACCTAGAGGCTACAAGGGCGCCACATCCCTGACTTCGGCCCTGGCCATCTCCTCCCGCTCTGCGGCAGGCCGTCTTTCGCTGGCTCCAGTGAGAAGGAAGGGTCCCGGCTCTTGACGCATGCCAGCACATGCGTGGCAACCTCCAAGGACAGGCCCCGTCCCTCTGCCTCAAGCTCGCTGGCAACCACCGAGTCCAGCCTGCTCAGCTTGGCGCCAAGTGACTCCAGCGCGGGGATCACTTCAGCCACCTTCAACGCAGGAGTCACCGCCTTCACCGGGCTGAAGCCAAAGAGAGACCAAGGCGGACCCCGCCTGGTCGACGAAGCTCGAAACTGCGCGGGCCTCGGAGGACCACGAAGCCAAGAGCTCCTCTACCTTGCGGCGGGCTGCTCGCAGGGCGTCGCGGCTTCCCTCAGAGGATTCCTTCTCCTTGGCCGCCAGGAACCTGTTCCTCCCTCATGGCCAGGTCTGCCTCCCGGGCCTCTAGCTCCCTGGCCCGAGTTCGCAGATCGGCTTCGCCCGCCGCCAGCCGCGCGGCGACCCTCTCCGCCTCGGCTGCCATAGAGCGCTCCTGGTCCTCAATGGCGAGCTTGCGGCGTTCCAGCCTCTGGCGTATCTCCTCCACAGCAGAGAGTCTCTCCTCGGCCCGGGCACGTGCCTCAAGGGCCTCCCTGTGAAGCCGCCGCGTTTCGGCGTCCAGACGGTCGACAGACCGCTTCAACCGGTCGAGGAGCGCTTCCCTGAAGTCAAGCGACTCCCGCCTGGAATCGAGCTCACCCTTGACCTTCGCGGTCCGCTTCCGCAAAAGGTTCCCCCAGATGAGGAGGCAATCCCTTTCAACCGTATGCTCCTCTCGCTCACGGCCAAGTGCGGCCAAGACCTGCCGAACGCTCGCTTGGGCGAGCATGAGGGCATCTGCCAGGGAAAGTGGGGCAGCAGAGGCCGGAGCAGCACCCCCGACCTCCTCCATCACATCATCCTCAAGAAAAGGTGATGTGCAAGGGACCGGGATGAGACGCCGGTCAAGAGAGGCCGGCGCCGGGACTTCGACAGCCGGACCCGCCGGACTCTCACTAACTTCTGGCTCCTTGGCCCGTGGAGAGGGACGAGCGGGGGAAGTCGACGCTGAAATAGAAGCCGGACCGCCTGGTACAGGGTCGACCTGCGCTGGCTTGGGGGCCGCGGCAGCCGTCTCAGCAGGAGGTGATGACGCTACCGTGGAATCCGGGCACACCGGAGCAGGAGAAACTCGCGCTGGCTTGGGGGCCGCGGCAGCCGTCCCGGTTTCCGAGCGCAACGGCGCAGACTCCCCACCAGTCGGGGACGGCCACGAAGCGCGAACACTCCAACGGGCCCTGAACCCCGACTTCCGAGCCGGGGTAGGATTCCCAGAGCACGCCGTCGTCACTGACGGCCGCTCCGCAGTCTCCTGGACTGACGGAGCAGGGGATGCTCCAGAAGCTCCCCTCGACGAATCAGCCCGGGACCTCTTTGTGTCGCCACCGGAAGGAGTGCCATCTCCAGAAGCAGGAGGTGCAGGCACCCCGGATCCCCGGCTTGGCACAGATGCCGCCACTGGAGGAGATCGAGCGCGCTTCTTCTCTGGGGGCGGGTTGGAAGCCATGGCGAGGGAGGGCTCAAGGACAAGAAGACAATGGCACAAGAGTCCAAGGAAAAGCGCTGGGAAGTGCGAAGGGAAGCCGCAATGCGGGTAAGATGCCCTTTTAAAACTTCCCAGATGCGATTCCAAACAACCCGAAACTCTTCGAATACGCCGCATCGGCAACCGCATCGGCTCCAAGACCGAGCGCCAGCGACAGGTGGGCCCAAGCTGCCCAGCTGAAGCGGTGAGTCAAGGAGTCAGCCTCCCAAGAAGACGAGCCGACGAGGCACTCCGGCGGTTCCCGAAGAAAGCGCCGCAACGTGTAGAAGTGGCAGTCTTGGGAACCGCCGCAGTAAAGGCAACCATCAAGTGGACGCACGCTCCCACGATGCCATGACTGTTCGTGCTCCGGCAGCGGTCAATGCGGGACTTAGAGAAAGTGCGCGGGACAGGAGAGACGGAGGTCCCACCTCGGGCTCGCTATCTCCCCCGAGATGGGCCCGGGGGCCACTGTCGGTACCCGCGATATGGGGTACCCCCGCGCACAAGGGAAAATGCCTGAGGATCTCGCCCTTCTCCGCAGGGAGAGCTCCGAAGGCGCCACGCGTCCAGCGGGGCCGGACCTCCCTCTCCTCAGAGGAGAGCTTCGGGCTCGCCACGTGGCCTGCAGAAGCCGGACCTCCCCCCTCCGCGGGGGAGAGGTCCGAAGGCGCCATGTGTCCAGCGGGGCCGGACCTCCCTCTCCTCAGAGGAGAGCTCCGGGCCCGCCACGTGGCCGACAGAAGCCGGACCTCCCCCTCCGCGAGGAGAGGTCCGAGGGCTCCACGTGTCCTGCGGGGCCAGACCTCCCTCTCCTCTTAGGAGGGCTCCGGGCCCGCCACGTGTCCAGCAGAACAGCGCTGCCTGCCCCCGAGCGGTAGGCAGCGGGCGTAAAGACGCCCCATACCTTGCCCGTACAAGGTATTCAAGGCCCGCGCCTTCCCAAGACGCGGAAACGCGGAGCACGCCTCTGTCAGGTGTCGTTGCACCCAGTCGCATCACAGACTGGCGCGCGGTGTCAGAACCTGCCAGCCAATAAACACAGCGACAAGACATCCCCTGCCGCACCCGCCGTCATCAACCACTACGACTAGCATGCGGCATGGGCAGGGCGGCAAGATGAAGACTCAGAAGCCTTCGCCAGAGACAACTACCGACATAACTGGAGATACGATAGTCGGCAGGCAATCTCCCCGGGACCACCTGTCGGGTCCCGGGCCCCCCTTGTAAGCCACACGAGCCTTGGACTATAAAAGGCTCGGGTAGGCGACGTTAGCAAGGGTTCGCACTCCAGCAACTTAAGCTCTCCGCAAGCGACTAGCCCCTCCGAAAAAGAACCTCCGCGGGTTGCCCAGAGCAGGCCCGGGGGAAGTGTCTGTTAGACACTGTAATTAGGGGTGTGACACAGGGGTATATTAGTCATTAGAGAGGGATTAGGGTGAGGGGTAGTTTAGTCTTTTCTGCCCTCCTAATCCCTCTATATAATCACACCTGTACTCCAGCTTTTCCATCATCTCAATACAATTATCATTAGCCCTCTTTCATGGTATCATTAGCTAGGAATAATCAGGATTAGGGCTAACCCTAATCCTAATGGGCCAGCCGCTGCCGCAGCCCTGGGCGCACGCCGCCGCCACCCCACCCTGGGCCAGAACCACCGCCGCCCCTGGTGCGCCGCCAGCCGCCGGATCTGGGCTGCGCAAGCGGGGGGGGGGGGGGGGGGGGGGGCGCCTCCTCTGGAGGACAGCGCGCGGAGGCAGGAGCCGCCGCCACCCCACACTGGGCGCGGGGAGGGGCCGCCGCCACCTCCGGATCCGGGGCCGCCGCGCCTTGGATCGGGGCGGCTCCGCCCGGATTCGGGCCGCCCCCACCCGGATGGGGGCCGTGCGCGCACGGGGGGGGGGGGGGGGGGGAGGGGGTCACCTCCCCTGTCTGGCCGCCGCCGCCCCTGGGGTGTCCGCCGGCCCCCCTGGAGGGAGCGCCGCCCCCTGGCCTGCCTGGGCCGCCGCCGCCCCTGGGGGGTCCGCCAGCCCCACTGGAGGGGGCGCCACCCTCTGGACTGCTGAAACTGGAGGAACAGCAGCCTCTGGAGGGGGCGCCGCCTTCTTAGGAGGAGCCACAGCCCCCAGGCCCCTCGCTGCTGGTTCTGCAGCCACCCCCTCCTCGAGAACCGGTCCAGCCGCCGGTGAACCCCTCGTCGGTACCTCCAGCAACCCCGCCACTGTTGTTACCTTCATGGCAGGTACCTCCGCGCTACGGGACGCCACCGGCCTCGACATCGACGGGAGCACCACGGCGATCCCGCCGATTCTGTTCCCAGCCGCCGGTACTACTGTGGACAACACAGCTTCTTCCTACGGCACCGACACTGCGGAGACATCTGACATCGCCGCAGCACTGGCCGCCTCTCGCGAGCGCGAGCAGGCACTCGCCCTTGCCCTAGAGGAGCGTGCCTCCGTGGCATCACTATCCCACCAACTTGAGGAGAGTGATCGCCGATCAACGAGTGCTGTCCATGAGCCTCCCTCGGACGCTGGTACGAACTCGACTTCGCTTGTGGCCGCTCTTCATGCACAGGCCGCAGGGATTCAGAACATCCGGATGCTCGTGCCGGTTATTCTCAGTTTCGAGTCCACCTCATATGCCCGGTGGCGTGATATGGTGCTCCTCACGCTGAGGCGCTACTGCCTCGATGACCACGTCCTCCAGGACGAGTCTTCAGTACAGGTGTCCTGGATCAGCATGGACAGCCTGGTACTATCCTGTATCCTTGGCTCCCTGACAGAGGAGCTACAGGACATCGTCAGGCAGCGCGGTGGCGGTACTGCTCGACAGGCCTGGCTAGTCCTCGAGCAACGGTTTCTAGGGAACCGTGCGACTCGAGCCCTCCACATCAGCACTCGGTTCCAGAACACCGTCCAGGGTGATCATTCCATCTCCACCTATTGTCGGGAGATGAAGGGCATGGCGGATGCCCTACATGACCTTGGTGAGCCGGTCACCGACAGCGCTCTTGTCCTTCGGGTCCTTCAGGGCCTGAACGAGCGCTATTGTCACCTACGGACATGGCTACTTCGACTGGAGCCACTACCTACCTTCGAGAAGGTATGGTCTGATCTTGAACTTGAAGAGATCACTGCAGGAGGCTCTACTGGCTCTGGATCTGCCACAGTTTTCTATGGCTCCGGGCAGTCCCCTCGTCCACCCTTACCAGCGGTTGGTGGACCGCCGTCACGTCCACCTTCTACTCCTACCAGTACAGGAGGTGGAAACCGTCGTCGCCGAGGAAAGAACGGCGGCCGTGGTGGCAGCAGTGCAGGCAGCACCCCCACGGCTTCGACTACTGGAAGTAGTGGTGGTACCGGCCAGGGAGGTGCACCCTGGCCGATAACCTACAATACGTGGACTGGCCAGATCTACATGTGGCCTGGACCGTCCCCAGGTTCTCAGCCTCCACGACCACCGCGTCCTCAGCCGGCGTTCACGGCTACCCCCGGCTACAGTGGACCAGCCCACAATGCTGGTAGGCCGACAGCTCAGGCCTATAGTGGGCCTGGATACTCTTCAGGCGGACAGTCAGCCCCGACCTACGGAGGCACTGACTACCCTGTTGGGAACTCGGAGCCATCGGCACCCCTTCAGGAGCCACCGTCGACGTGGGATCGACAGTCGCTTGCTTCCTCCTTCAGCACCATGCACCTTACACCACCTGGTGTCGACTGGGTAGTTGATTCCGGAGCATCATACCATACCACTCCTAATTCCGGTATACTCTCTTCCACCCATCCTCCCAATCCCTCTTTTCCTTCATCTATCGTTGTTGGAAATGGGTCCGTTCTTCCGGTCACCTCAGTAGGTGATTCCGGTCATCCGGGTACTTTCCAGCTTAAAAACATTCTTGTTGCTCCGGATATCATTCAGAACTTACTTTCTGTTCGCCGTTTTACCACTGACAACAATGTTTCCATTGAATTTGATCCTTTTGGTTTGTCTGTGAAGGATCTTTCCACCCGGCGACCTCTTTTCCGATGTGATAGCTCGGGGCCCCTATACACACTTCGGCTTCCTACTTCCGCTGCATCACCGCCATTTGCTTTGACTACGACAGCTTCATCTACCATCTGGCATCGCCGGCTTGGCCACCCTGGTGCAGATGCTATGTCGAAGCTGTCCAGTAGCTCAGTTATCTCGTGTTCTAGGGGTACACATGACTCCCTATGTCATGCCTGTCAACTTGGTCGCCATATTCGCCTCCCTTTTCCCACATCTGTGACTCATGTTGAGCACTCATTCGATCTTATACATTGTGATTTGTGGACATCTCTTATTTCCAGTATATCGGGCTTTAATTACTATTTGGTGATAATTGATGATTTTTCTCACTTCTCCTGGACTTTTCCATTACGATTGAAGTCTAAAACTTTCGTCACTCTTTCTCACTTCTTCGTTTGGATTTCTACTCAATTCGGGCGTACCATTCGAGCTGTCCAGTGCGATAACGGACGAGAGTTTGATAACTCTGCGTTTCGTAATTTTCTCTCCGCACATGGGGTACAGCTACGCATGTCTTGTCCGTATACCTCTCCTCAAAACGGCAAGGCAGAGCGCATGATTCGCACCATTAATGATGTCATACGCTCCCTGATGTTCCAGGCATCTATTCCAGCCCAATACTGGGTGGAGGCTCTTCATACCGCCACACTTCTGATCAATCGTCTTCCCACCAAAGCGATTCGTGCCTCCACCCCCTACTTTGCTCTATATGGCACTAATCCTCTTTATGATCACCTTCGAGTTTTCGGATGCGCTTGCTAACCTAATCTTTCCGCCACCGCCCCACATAAGCTTGCCCCCCGCTCGACACGGTGTGTTTTTCTCGGGTATTCCCTTTATCATAAGGGTTATCGATGCTTAGATCTCACTACCCACCGTCTTTTGATCTCTTGGCACGTCGTCTTCGACGAGTCATCTTTTCCTTTTTCCACCACCTCTTCTGATTCCACCACAGAGTTGGACTCCCTTTTTCCTACTGACCCCGAGGCTGCCTCCCAGTTGCCTTGGCCTATTTCTTCTGCAGGATCGACACGAGCTACGTCCCAGACGCCCTCGACACCGATTGCTGCACCTCGTGTGGCATCAATGTCTCAGGCGTCACCCGTTACACCCCGTGTGGCATCGACGCCTCCGACGTCACCTGCTGCGCCACGCACGGCCTCGGCTTCCCCGACACCATCTACTGTACCCCAGGTGCCCTCGGCGTCTCCAGCTGTACCACGTACGGCACCAGCGGCATCACCAGCTACCTCCCCGACGTCACCTGCAGCGAGCACGACGCCACCAGCCGCGCCACGCGCGGCACCGACGACGTCTTCTCGTTTTGCTGACCCCGCACTTGTCTACCAGCGACGAGCGCGGGGAGAGGCTCCTGCTCCGACGACGCCACGCGCGGCATCGAGACCCACTCTCGTCTACCCACGACGAGAGAAGATGGTTGTACCCGACCGGCTGGTGTACAACCCCCCTCTACTTCACAGGGATCCTGGTCACGTCCACCCGATGGTGACTCGACATGCGTCCGGGAGTCTTCGACCAGTGGAGCGGTTCGATAGTGCCGCTTTCTCGTCGACGACAACTCTACCGACCGAGCCTTCTTCGATCTCGCCCATACCTACTTCCGTGTGTAGCGCCCTCGCCGACCCTAACTGGCGCCGTGCTATGGAGGAAGAGTATGACGCCTTGCTTGCCAACCGGACCTGGGACCTGGTTCCCCGTCCTGGTCGTGGCAATGTTGTCACAGGCAAGTAGATATTCACGCATAAGAAGAAGGCGGATGGCACCTTGGAGAGATACAAGGCTCGTTGGGTACTCCGGGGCTTCACTCGGCGCCCTGGAGTAGACTACGACGAGACTTTCAGCCCGGTGGTGAAGCCGGCGACAGTTCGTACCGTACTGTAGCTAGCTCTCTCACGTTCTTGGCCTGTCCACCAGTTGGACGTCAAGAACGCCTTCCTCCACGATACACTGACCGAGACGGTGTACTGCAGTCAGCCGGCAGGATTTGTAGATTCAGCTCACCCAGACATGGTCTGTAAGCTGAACAAATCCCTGTACGGACTGAAGCAGGCACCGCGAGCCTGATACAGCCGGTTCGCCTCTTTCTTGGTCCCACTGGGCTTTGTTGAAGCTAAGTCGAACACTTCGCTGTTTGTCTATCGACGGGGCAGTGACACAGCTTACCTCTTACTGTACGTCGATGACATTGTACTAACAGCATCTAGTCCGACTCTGCTTCAGCGAACCATTTCTGCCTTACAGCGGGAGTTCGCTATGAAGGACCTGGGCCGTCTCCACCACTTCCTGGGTATTAAGGTCGAGGACCGACTAGGCGGCCTATTCCTTCACCAGCGACAGTACTGTCTGGATATCCTCCAGCGGGCGAGCATGGCTGATTGCAAGCCGTGCTCCACTCCAGTGGATACTCAGGGGAAGCTCTCCGCCACCGACGGGACACTGTCTCTGACCCCACTTCTTACAGGAGTCTTGCAGGTGCTCTCCAGTACCTAACCTTCACCAGGCTGGATATCTCATATGCGGTCCAGCAGGTATGCCTCCACATGCATGACCCGAGGGAACCGCATCACACCGCTGTCAAGCGGATTCTTCGGTACCTACGAGGCACCCTCGACTACGGCCTCCTTCTTCGGCGTGACACGGCCTCCGAGCTGGTCGTGTACACAGACGCTGACTGGGCAGGCTGCCCGGACACACGACGCTCTACTTCTGGGTACGTCGTCTTCCTGGGCGTCAACCTTGTCTCCTGGTCCTCGAAGCGACAACCCGTAGTGTCGCGCTCGAGTGCAGAGGCGGAGTATCGCGTCGTGGCTAACGGCGTAGCTGAGGCCTCCTGGCTTCAGCAGCTACTTCAGGAGCTCCACACTCCCGTCATCAAAAGCACCCTCATCTACTGCGACAACATCAGCGCTGTCGGTACCTGAGATATGGGGTACCCCCGCGCACGGGGTAAAATGCCTAAGGTGCTCGCCCTTCTCCGTAGAGAGAGCTCCGAAGGCGCCACGCGTCTGGCAGGGCCGGACCTCCCTCTCCTCAGAGGAGAGCTCCGGGCCCGACACGTGGCATACAGAAGCCGGACCTCCCCCTCCGTGGGAGAGAGGTCCGAAGACGCCTAGCGTCCAGCGAGGCCGGACCTCCCTCTCCTCAGAGGTGAGCTCCGGGTCCACCACGTGGCATGCAGAAGCCGGACCTCCCCCTCCGCGGGAGAGAGCTCCGAAGGCGCCACGCGTCTGGCAGGGCCGGACCTCCCTCTCCTCAGAGGTGAGCTCCGGGCCCGCCACGTGGCATGCAGAAGCCGGACCTCCCCCTCCGCGGGAGAGAGGTCCGAAGGCGCCACGCGTCCAGCGGGGCCGGACCTCCCTCTCCTCAGAGAAGAGCTCCGGACCTGCCACGTGGCTGGAGGAACGGTGCTGCCTGCCCCCGGGCGGTAGGCAGCGGGCGTAAAGGCGCCCCTCACCTTGCCCGTACAAGGAATTCAAGGCCCGCGTCTTCCCAAGACGCGGAAACGCGGAGCACGCGCCTGTCAGGTGCCGTTGCGTCCAGTCGCATCACAGACTGGCGCGCGGTGTCAGAGCCTGACAGGTAATAAACGCCGCGACAAGACATCCCATGCCGCCTGCGCCGTCATCAACCACTACGACTAGCGCACGGCATGGGCATGGCGGCAAAAGGAAGACTCAGAAGCCTTCGACCGGAGGCAACCACCGGCATAACTACAGATACGGTAGATAATAGACAATCTTCCCGGGACCACCTGTCGGGTCCCGGCTTCCCTTGTAAGCCGCCCGAGCCTTGGACTATAAAAGGCTCGGGCGGGCGTCGATAGCGGGGGTTCGCATTCTGCAACTCATACGCTAGCCATACACTCTCAAGCTGTAACTCACCCCCAAGCTCAGGCCCCCGGCCCTGAGCAGCAAGCAATACAGCGAGTTCCATAGCTCGCCGTGGACGTAGGGTTTTACACTCCGGCGGCCTGAACCACGTAAAACTTCCCGTGTCAAGCTCTCACTAACTCGTCCATTCGCGCAAGCTCTCCGCTAGGAACTAGCCCCTCCGAAAAAAGAACCTCCGCGGGCTGCCCAGTGCAGGCCCGAGGGAAGTGTCAATCGCACACTTCGACATTTGGCGCGCCAGGTAGGGGGCTTTTCCCCTAGCGCGACGAGTTTCCGCCAACAAAGATGACCAAGCTCCCTTCGGCGGCAAGCTCACCTCCCCCGCCTCCGCGGCGAGCCGCGGCTAGGGGGGGTACAAGCCAACACACTCAGGACGGAGTGTGTCAGTACAAGCTGGGAGCCAGCAACCGGCTCTGGCAGCGCCAACCCCGGCAATGCAGGCTCCAACCAGCGTCATATCTCCAGTAGCGCCGGACGTACCCGGAAGGGGCGCGCTAGCTGCAGCAAGAGCGCTACAGCGCAATCCGCCCGCTGGAGACGCGCCTCAGGCAGCGACCCAGCGGTGGATTCTCGAGGCAGACCGTCTTGTCGTCGCTGCCGCAAGCCCGCGACGCCGGCGGAGACGACACTCTGACCAACCGGCCGTGTCGCTGATACGCACGCCGATGGTCGACGAACAGGCGGCAGACTCCGGCTCTGCCAGCCCTCAATCGATGGATCTGAGGACAGAGCTGGAGCGGTGGCGCTCGGGTCAAGATGCCCGGGTATACCTCAAGCAACGCCGAGAAAGGGCGCTACTGCGTGACCTGCCTGCTGGGGACGCGCCTCAGGCGGCGACCCAGCAGCGGATTCGCAAAGTAGACCGATTTGACGTCGGCCTCGACCCAGCCTGAAGGACAGATCTTCGCTACGCGGGCTCTGCCCCAGGCATACGCCGCGCAGTATATGCCACAACCCTATGCCCTGCAAACGGCGTCCCCGGTCCATAGAGTGGCCTTGCCCATACCGGGGCATACTGTGCCAGCGGAGGACCAGGCGTTCGCGGCGCCGATACCTGCACTGGGAGCCAGCAACCGGCTCTGGCAGCGCCGACCCCGGCAATGCAGGCTCCGACCAGTGTCAGGTTTTCAGTAGCGCTGGGTGTACCTAGTAAGGGTGCGCTAGCTGCAACGAAGAGCGCTGCTACTCAATATGCCGCAGTCGTATGTCCTATGTGTGGCCGCCGGAAGCATGCGGTGCTCGGTGCGAACCAAGCATTCGCGACATCAGAACCTGCGGCAACAGAAGCGGGGTGTGCGGCCCTCGCGCCCCGCCTTCGCTTCACAAAATGGCCGTGCAAGTTTCGGCCACTCTCGCCTGAGAAGTGCGACGGCAGCATCAACCCGGCGGAATTCCTCCTGAGGCCGGGAAATCCAGAAGCTCGCGGGGCGCTTCCGGAAGGGGAAGCAGCCCCTAGCTGATGCCCCATCCTATAGTAAGGAAGGGCAACCAGAAGGTCGAGGCCCGAGACTGCGACGACCGCCAGGTGGATTTCCAGGAGCTCCGGCGCGCCGCAAGGGCAGCGCGCAATCATGGAAGCTCCATCTCCAGTGATGACGAGCACTGGAAGATGCCCTGTGACATCTTCGGCGGGTCCGCTGACCCCCCTGTCCAGAAGCATGGCTAAGGCCTTGCGACGAGCGGTAGCGTCGGTGGCTCCCCTCCCAGGTGCAGTACCGCGCCTCAGGTAGATGGGAAACCCCATCAGCTCCAATGACACCGACTGCCCTAGGAACATGGCTGGGGCCGGCCAACTACCGCTCATGGTGGCCCTTACCGTCGCCAACGTGAAGATGTACCACGTCTTGGTGGATGGTGGGGCTGGACAGAACCTCATCAGTCACGCAGCCTTCCAGAAGCTGCAGATCCCGATGGCCAAGCTCGCCCCATCAAGCCCGCTCTCAGGGGTAGGGCCGGGACAGGTCGTTTCCTACGGCCGCATCAGCCTCCCGGTGACCTTTGGGGCACCGGGCAGCTACCGGACGGAGTACATTCTGGTCGACGTGGCCGAGACTGACCTCCCCTTCAATGCCATAATCGGTAGGCCAGCCCTGTACCGATTCATGGCAATGGCCCACTACGGCTACCTTGTCTTGAAGATGCCTACACCAACAGGCGTCCCCAAGGTTTGTGGAGACCGTGTTGCCGCAGTATTAGCCTTGGAAAGGCTTCGGGCGCTTACAGCAACTAGAGCGCCAGCCCTCAACGGTACAAGACCAAACCAGCTCCACCCAAGTGCACGTCGCCGTGCCTCTACCGCCGCACCCCGCGTGCAACCCCTTGATGAGGACGACATCCCCACAAGGCTCATCCGAATCAGCGCCGGTGCCACCCAGACCACCCAGGTAGCCGGGGGCCAGGGTAGCATATAGGAAGGCGCGCTCGTTGCCCCCCTCCGACATGAGGTCGATGTGCTGCATGACAGCCATCACCGAGGCCAGAGATCCCCAGGGAGGTGATTGAGCATTACTTAAAGATTTTTCCCGACGTCCGGTCGTCCGACGAGACGGAGGGTCCGCCGCTCCCGGTGCTTGGCAAGCCGTGTTATTATCCCGAGGGCCGGCGAGAAGCTCCGGAAGCGCATCCACTGCACCAATCTCAATAAGGCATGTCCTAAAGACCTACTTTCTCTTTGACTGATAGAGCAAGTAGTAGACTCGATACCAGGCTGTGATATGCTGCGCTTCCCAAATGCTTGCTAGGGCCCCCATCAAACCCCTGTGTCTGAAGTAGTTGAGACTCGGCATAGCTAGGGGTCCCGCGAATTTCTGGTTTTCGCGCAATGGCTTTAACCCCATACCACAGTAACCTGTTCCGCTACCAAGAAGCAAGCGCCAGAAGACCAGACCTCGGATCCCTGACACAACCTCCCGGAGCCCCCAGGACGACAGCGGAGCTTCCCGTGAGGTCCAAAGCAGCCTGAGGACCCCCGAGTGCCGGGCACCCGGCGATCTCCCCAGGCTAAAAGCTATCCCTCGCAGCTCCATGCGACGGGCAATGCCATAGAATGGGCGGCGGAGCTACTGAAGTTTGATCTAGGTTCCCTTTCCCGTCATACAGACATTAACCGAGCATTAGTTCACTTGTGGCTGAAGTAGACGCACGCTCAGGGGGCCATGAAGACGATGAAACAGGACCCTGAGCCCTGACCTTCATCAGGACTCATCAAATGATGTTCGCCCACGGCTCCCCGCGAAAGCAGGGGGCCGATGCTAGCGTACTGTTCCTCATGCCATCGGGGGAGCAGTCTGGGTATGTGGCGCGTCTCAATTCCAAGGCAGCCAACACCATAGTAGAGTATGGAGTGCTCACCCTTCTCGCTGGTCGTTGGCTCGGGGCAATCCCCAGTCTGGTTATCAACCAAGACGGCGTAGATAAACCCCCTCGCCTTGGACCTGCATCACGTACCACACGCTAGCAAGGCCGCAGCTGACGACCTTTCAACGAGGGCCCCCACTGCCACCGGAGCCACTGTGCCTGAAGGGGGCCTCGAGAGGACGTTGCCGCGACCCACAGCCCGGCACGCCGAGCCGGGCGAAGGGGGCTAGACCAGCACCTCGAAGCTGGCGGTCCCGGCGGCCATGAGCGCCGCCAAGGATCATAAGCGTCACTGGGGACTCCATGCAACCCAGCGCTCAAGATCCAGATGCTCAAGTCAGACCCGATGCATGGATCACGGAGGTCCGGGACTACTTGAAAGACAATATCCTCCCTGATGAATGTGTATCCGCTGAACGGATTGCGCGTATGGCTAAGAGACACATGGCGGTAGAGGGGGATCTCTACCAACGTGGCGCCAACCACATCCTATTGCGGTGCACAACCTAGGGGGAAGGCTGCGACTTGTTCGCTGAGATCCATGGAGGCGAATGTGGGAGTCATTTTTCCTCACGCACACTTGTCGGTAAAGCCTTTCGGCATGGCTTCTACTAGCCGGCAACACTCCAGGATGCCGTCGAGCTGGTCGAGAGCTGCTAGGCATGCCTGTTCCATGCCAAGCAGATCCATACACCGGCTTGGACGGTACGGGTGATCCAGCCCGCATGGCCATTTGCCGTACTAGGGCTGGACATCCCGGGCCTAGGACCATTCCCCAGAACCGAGGACAGGGACCCGCTCCCGAACCTTCGGAACACGGAACACCGCTGTAAGTTCTACCCCTAGAGCAACAATCAGGCAGGCCCTTCTTTTCATAGTAATTTCCATAAAAGTCCGTGAACCGGGCTTGGAGCAACTAAGCCTCAGGGGACGGTCCAGGACTACGTTCAGCTTCGCCTGGTTCCGACCCCAAGCGCGTAGAGTCTTGCTTCCCTTGAGGTGGGTCGTGGCCTACATATGCGGCCCTCCTTCCCCCGTATGGAAATTTATATGAAAAGAAGCCCACCCTACGTTGCTCTTCTTTGGTACTCATTTAATTTACTTATTAAATTTCTATGATTACCCTACTAACGCGTGCTCACTATGCGTTCAACTCCCTCTTCTCATTTTCATCTTTAGTCGGAATTTGCTGCAGATATGACTAAGGAATAGAGGGGGGAGCCCCCAAGGAGAATTACTTTTTACTTATGTGCAGGGTTTCTCAGCCTCAGCTCCCCGCAGGAGTATGGTAGGCGCATCCACCCAATAGAACGCACCTAACAGGGGGCCGCTACGGGATCGCGGTAGGCCAAAAACCCTAAGGTAAGATCAAAGGGCTAGCCCTCGCAGGGGTAGGGTCCGGAGGCCCCACGTGTTCGGCAGGGCCGGACCTCCCACCTCTTCGAGGGGAGCTCCGAGACCGCCGCGTGGTCTACAAAAGTCGGACCTCCCCCCCCCTCCCTCTGCGGGGAGAGGCCCGGGACCTCCACGTGCCTTGCGAGCCCGGACCTCCTCCCAGGCAGGAGCTCCAGGCTCGGACCCCCCTCTGATCTCGTGAGGCAGGTCCTGGAGACCTCCGGAACCCTTGGTATACAGTGGGGACCCGGACAAGGTGTCTATGCAGAGCTTCGAGATTGGTCAAGGCCTCCGAGCCTTTGCGGAGCTAAGGGCTCGGTCAGGAAAGGCCAAGAAGAAGACTAGGGCATGCAGACACAGAGAGAAACAGGAGTCTGTTCATACAAAGGCTCCACGAGTTGGGCTACAGACTCAACAAAAATAAAGAAAGGAAGTACAGGGCCTTGTGGACACAAGGGCGGGGGCCTAGGGGTCCCCGGACTCCCGATGAAACCTAGAGGCCACGAGGGCAGCTAAGTCCTCGACTTCGGCCCTGGCAGCTTCCTCCTGGTCGGCGATGGGTCCTAAACGGGCCGGCCCCAGGGAAAAGGAAGGGTCTCGGCTAACAAAGCACGACAGAACGTGCATCACAACCTCCTTCGCAAGGCCCCGACCTTCCGCTTCCAGCTCGTCGGCGATCACTGATTCAAGCCGACCTAGCTCGTCGCCGAGAGACTCAAGGGCTGGGGCCGCTTCGGACACCGGAAGTACTAGGGTCTCCACCTGCACAGGGCTAAAACCAAGAGGAGCCAAGGCGGATCCCGCCTTAGCAATGAAGCTCCAGACCGCCTGGGCCTCGGCAGTCCGCAGGGACTGGAGCCTCTCTACCTCTTGGCGGGCCGCTAGCTCGCAATCCATCGCCGCCTAAAGCTCCTTGGAAGACTGCTCCTCCTCGCGGCGACAGCCGACTCACGGAGCTCCAACGCCTCAGTCCGAGCCCTTAGCTCCTCCACCTTGACCCTCAGCCGAGCGGTGGTCTTCTCCTCCTCGTCCGCAGCAGCGCGTTCCCGATCAGCGACGGCATGCTCCCGACGGGCTACCTGCAGCTGCAACTCCTCCGCGGCGGCGGAACACTCCTTGGCTTTGGCTTCAGCTTTGGCCAGAGCCTCGCGGTAGGTGGCACGAACCCGCTGGGCCTCTAGCTCCAAGCGGCTAATGGCCTTCTTCTGGGCGCCAAGCAGAGCACTCATGGCCTCAAGCCTTGACTGCCTTGAGTCAAGGTCCGCCCGGGCCCGCTGCTGCCAGCTGAGAAGGCGGTCTCTCTCGCCGGCCAATGCCTTCCGCTCCTGCTCAAAGGCAGATTGGAGCTGCCGGGAGCTGGTCTGGGCACGCTCCATGGCGTCCCACACGGGCACCGGAGCAGGGGGAGCAGGAGTCGCGCCGCTGGACCCCCCGGACGAGTCCAAGACCGGCGGGAGCGCCGGCGCCTCGGCAGCTACGGGGGGGCGCTGTCCTAAGCAGGTCAGGGGGCCGGCAGGCACACCTACAGTGGCCCTCCCGGTCTCAAGACCTGGCTTCTGGGCTGGTGAAGGAGGGTGGGTAGGAGCAGATGCGGCCACCGAGGCCACTGCCCCCGTTGATTTGGGAGCTATGAGGGCCGCCGCGGCCCCCAGGGGCCGAGGCGCGGAGCCCCCGCTGGTTGAAGGCGGCCGGATAAGAGGCCCGCCCTTGGCAGCCGGTTGGTCCCTGCAAAGAAGAAGAAGCCCTCAGAATAAGAGAAGGGACAGGAGCTCTGCTCCTATAAGTCAGAAAGAATAACACTTACTGAGCGGCGTGAGCGCTCCAGCGAGCTTGCTGCACTGGCCTCCGGGCTGTAGCTGAACTACCAGGACCAGCGGCAGGAACGGTCGCGGAATGGGATGCCTGGACCTCCGGCGCGCTCACCGGCGTCGCCCCACCAACATCCGTCCTGGGAGCCCCGCCACTCGAGGGAGGATGGCGAGATACTTGGGCTGATTCGGACGGCTGCTGTCTAGGGAGAGACCCGCCGGGGAGACACACTCGGGACCTCTTCGGGTCGCCACCCGATGGACCAGCATCTCCGGGAGATGGAAGCAAGGTAGCTCCGGCACCCTGGATTGGCACAGGCGGCACCCTTGGAGGAGACCGAGCGCGTTTTTTCTCTAGATGCCCGGGGGCCGGCTCTTTACCTTTCCCTTTATCGGCGGCTTGGGTTCCGTCGGCTCTGCGGGAAGGTTTGGCAGCAGTGGATGCCTCATGCCCTGATTCGGGGTGCTCGGTTCCTAGAATGGTGGTGCCCCGGAAGGCATCCCCGACCTGACGAACAGCAATCCCGATATCATCAAGGTTCGGCATCTTCCGCAAGAGCTCTGACCTCCTTTGAGGCTCCAAGAAGAGGGGAGTGGCAGAAGGCGGAAGGACGGGGACGCCGCTGGGAATATAGTCACCGCTCACCTTGCTCACCATCTCCTCCAGCTCCTCGTCGGAAGGGACAGAGTCGGGGCCTCTCTCCAGCCTGGTACAGTCCTGCTCACCGGTGTAGTACCACGCTGGGCGGCTGCGTTGCTGCAAGGGAGCAATGCGGCGTGACACAAAGTCCATCAGCACCATCAGAGATGTCAGCCCCTCGTTGGCCAAGAACCGGATCCGCTCCAAGACCGGAGTGTACTCCTGCTCCAGCTCAGGGATCTCCTCCCAGAAGCGGCGATCGGTGGTTGGGCTGGCGGTTAGGAGTTGTAGGCGATCGTGCTCATCGGTCTGCACTACCACCCAGCTCTCCCTCCAGTTCTCCCACCTTGATGCGCTGAAGGGCAGAAGGTATCCGGAGACCTTGGGGTCTTTGCAGCGATGCTGGAAGTAATACGCCCCCATCTGAGTCTTTGAGCCGCGTCCGGTCGTACGCAGCACAAAGAAGTGGCGGAAGAGCGTCACGGAGGCGTGCACCCCCACGAACATCTCGCAGAAGTGAACAAAAACTGCCGCCATTGCGAGGGAGTTGGGGGAGAGATGGTGGAGTTGGAGACCGTATGTCTCCAGCAGGGTGACGAAGAAGGAAGAAATCGGCGGAACGAACCCCGCCAGAGCATAAGCGGTAAAGAAGACCATCTCCCCCTTTCCCAGGACCAGGGGGAGAGATCCTCCGCGGAGCCGATGCTTCTGCTCTTCCGAGCGCCAGCCCAGCAGCCTGCGCACTGGCCCGAGCTCGGAGGAACGAACGAGGCGCGTCGGAAGCAAGTTGGAAGCCATAGCGAAAGAAGGCGCAAGGGCAGGAGAGCCGGGGCGCAAGAGTTCAAGGGAAGTACGAGCGCAATGCGAAGGGAAGCCGCGATGCGGGTGAGATCACCTTTTAAAACTTTCCAGGGATGGTTCGAAGTAATTTGAAAACCTCCGGAAACATCGCATCGGCGACCTCGCCGGCTCCGAGACTGGGCGCCAATGAAAGCTGGGCCCAAGCCGCTTAGCTAAAGCGGTGGGGTCAAGGAGTCAGTCTCCTAAGAAGATGAGCCGGCAAGGCCCTTCGGCGGTTCCCGAAGAAAGCGCCGCAACGTGCAGAAGTGGCAGCCTTGGGAACCACCGCAGTAAAAGCAATCATCAAGTGGGCGCACTCTCTCACGACCCCGCGGCCGTTCGTGCTCCAGCAGCGGTCAAGTCGGGACTTAGAGAAAGTGCGCGGATCGGAAGAGACGGAGGTCCCACCTCGGGCTCGCTATCTCCCCCGAGATGGGCCCGGGGGCCACTGTCAGTACCTGAGATATGGGGTACCCCCGCGCACGGGGTAAAATGCCTAAGGTGCTCGCCCTTCTCCGTAGGGAGAGCTCCGAAGGCGCCACGCGTCTGGCGGGGCCGGACCTCCCTCTCCTCAGAGGAGAGCTCCGGGCCCGACACGTGGCATACAGAAGCCGGACCTCCCCCTCCGTGGGAGAGAGGTCCGAAGACGCCACGCGTCTAGCGAGGCCGGACCTCCCTCTCCTCAGAGGTGAGCTCCGGGCCCGCCACGTGGCATGCAGAAGCCGGACCTCCCCCTCCGCGGGAGAGAGCTCCGAAGGCGCCACGCGTCTGGCGGGGCCGGACCTCCCTCTCCTCAGAGGTGAGCTCCGGGCCCGCCACGTGGCATGCAGAAGCCGGACCTCCCCCTCCGCGGGAGAGAGGTCCGAAGGCGCCACGCGTCCAGCGGGGCCGGACCTCCCTCTCCTCAGAGAAGAGCTCCGGACCTGCAACGTGGCTAGAGGAATGGTGCTGCCTGCCCCCGGGCGGTAGGCAGCGGGCGTAAAGGCACCCCTCACCTTGCCCGTACAAGGAATTCAAGGCCCGCGTCTTCCCAAGACGCGGAAACGTGGAGCACGCGTCTGTCAGGTGCCGTTGCGTCCAGTCGCATCACAGACTGGCGCGCGGTGCCAGAGCCTGACAGGTAATAAACGCCGCGACAAGACATCCCATGCCGCCTGCGCCGTCATCAACCACTACGACTAGCGCACGGCATGGGCAGGGCGGCAAAAGGAAGACTCAGAAGCCTTCGACCGGAGGCAACCACCGGCATAACTACAGATACGGTAGATAATAGACAATCTTCCCGGGACCACCTGTCGGGTCCCGGCTTCCCTTGTAAGCCGCCCGAGCCTTGGACTATAAAAGGCTCGGGCGGGCGTCGATAGCGGGGGTTCGCATTCTGCAACTCATACGCTAGCCATACACTCAAGCTGTAACTCACCCCCAAGCTCAGGCCCCCAGCCCTGAGCAGCAAGCAATACAGCGAGCTCCATAGCTCGCCGTAGACGTAGGGTTTTACGCTCCGACGGCCTGAACAACGTAAAACTTCCCGTGTCAAGCTCTCACTAACTCGTCCATTCGCGCAAGCTCTCCGCTAGGAACTAGCCCCTCCGAAAAAAGAACCTCCGCGGGCTGCCCAGTGCAGGCCCGGGGGAAGTGTCGATCGCACACTTCGACAAGCGCCATGTACCTCTCCACCAACCCGGTCTAGCATCAGCGCACGAAGCATGTGGAGATTGACCTTCATTTTGTTCGTGAGCGGGTTGCACGGGGCGGGGTCCGGGTACACCATGTCTCGACGACGACGCAGTTCGCCGATATCTTCACGAAGGGCTTCCCGTCGTCGCTGTTCTCCGAGTTTCGGTCCAGTCTCAACATCTGCAGCGGCTAGATGTTGTGACTGCGAGGGGGGGTGTTAGACACTGTAATTAGGGGTGTGACACAGGGGTATATTAGTCATTAGAGAGGGATTAGGGTTAGGGGTAGTTTAGTCTTTTCTCCCCTCCTAATCCCTCTATATAATCACACCTGTACTCCAGCTTTTCCATCATCTCAATACAATTATCATTAGCCCTCTTTCAGTGTCGACTACACACTTCGACAGTACCTGTCGAAACTTCCCCCGGGCCTGCACTGGGCAGCCCGCGGAGGTTCTTTTTCGGAGGGGCTAGTCCCTCACGGAGAGCTTAAGCGTTAGGGACGATGGAAGGAGAAGGTTGACACAGAGATTTTTTACGTGGTTCAGTCCGCCGGAGCGTAAAACCCTACGTCCACGGTGAGCGAAGGCGCTTGTTGTATTGCTTGGTGCTCAGAACCGGAGTTCTGAGCTTGAGGGTGAGCTGAGTGCTAGAATGCTAAATCAGGGTGTTGAGCCAAAAATGCCGAACCCTTTGCAACGTTGCCTACTCGATCCTTTTATAGTCCAAGGCTCGGGCGGCTTACAAGGTGGGCTCGGGACCCGACAGGTGGTCCCGGGGAGATTGCCTGCCATCTACCGTATCCTGCAGTTACGCCGGTAGTTGTCTCTGACGAGGGCTTCTGAGTCTTTGTCTTGCCGCCCTGCCCACGCCGCAAGCTAGGCGTAGTGGTTGATGACGGCAGGGGCGGCAGGAGATGTCTTGTCGCTGTGTTTATTGGTGCAGAGCTTCTGACGCGGCGTGCCAGTCTTCACTGCGATGCGACTGGGCGCAACGGCACCTGACAGCGGCGTACTCCGCGTCTCCGCGCCTTGGGAAGGCGCGGGTCTTGAATACCTTGTACGGACAAGGTATGGCATGTCTTTACTCTTGCTGCTTACCGCGCGGGAGCAGGTAGCGCTGTTCTGCTGGCCACGTGGCGGGCCCGGAGCTCTCCTCTGAGGAGAGGGAGGTCCGGCCCTGCTGGACACGTGGAGCCTTCGGAGCTCTCCCCGCGGAGGGGGGGGGGTCCGGCTCTGCTGGCCACGTGGCGGGCCCGGAGTTCTCCTCTGAGGAGAGGGAGGTCCGGCCCCGCTGGACACGTGGAGCCTTCAGAGCTCTCCCTGCAGAAGGGAGGTCCGGCTCTGCCGGCCACGTGACGGGCCCGGAGCCCTCTGAGAGGGAGGTCCGGCACCGCAGGACACGTGGGGCTTTCTGAGTTTGCCCCTGCTGAGGGGCAAAGTCCTCAGGCGATTTCCCTTGTGCGCGGGGTACCCCATATTGAGGGTACCAACAGTCTCAATGCCTTATGGTCTAAAAAAACGCTCTCCCTACCTTTGTATGTGCCATGCACAAAACCTATGGAGAACTAATAAGAGACTTAGTTGAGGTGTATGTCGATGACATCTGTCTGTACCCTCAATATGGGGTACCCCCGCTGTCGAAGTGTGTAGCCGACACTTCCCCCGTGCCTGCTCTGGGCAGCCCGCGGAGGTTCTTTTTCGGAGGGGCTAGTCACTCACGGAGAGCTCACGCGTTAGGGACAATGGAGGGAGAAGCTTGACACAGAGATTTTTACGTGGTTCAGGCCGCCGGAGCGTAAAACCCTACGTCCACGGTGAGCAGAGATGCTCGTTGTATTGCTTGGTGCTCAGAACCGGAGTTCTGAGCTTGAGGATGACCTAAGCGCTCGGATACTGGAGCGTAAGTGTGCCAAGAGTCGAACCCTAGGTGAGAGTGGGTCAAATGCCGAACCCTGCGTGAGAGTGTGCAAAAGGCCGAACCCTTGCTAATGTCGCCTACCCGAGCCTTTTTTAGTCCAAGGCTCGGGCGGCTTACAAGGTGGGCCCGGGACCCGACAGGTGGTTCCGGGAAGATTGCCTACCATCTACCGTATCTGCAGTTACGCCGGCAGTTGTCTCTGACGAGGTCTTCTAAGTCTTCGCTCTGCCGCCCTGCCCATGCCGCAAGCTAGTCGTAGTGGTTGATGATGGCAGGGGCGGCAGGGATGTCTTGTCGCTGTGTTTATTGGCGTACAATCTCTGACGCGGCGCGCCAGTCTTCCCTACGATGTGATTGGGCGCAACGGCACCTGACAGAGGCGTGCTCCGCGTCTCCGCGCCTTGGAAAGGCGCGGGTCTTGAATACCTTGTACGGACAAGGTATGGCGCGTCTTTACTCTTGCTGCCTACCGCACAGGGGCAAGCAGCGCTGTTCCGCTGGCCACGTGGCGGGCCCGAAGCCCTCCTCTAAGGAGAGGGAGGTCCGGCCCCGCTGGACACGTGGAGCCTTCGGAGCTCTCCCCGCGGAGGGGGGGGAGGTCCGGCTCTGCTGGCCACGTGGCGGGCCTGGAGCTCTCCTCTGAGGAGAGGGAGGTCCGGCCCCGCTGGACACGTGGAGCCTTCGGAGCTCTCCCCGCGGAGGGGGGAGGTCCGGCTCTGCCCGCCACGTGGCGGGCCCGGAGCTCTCCTCCGAGGAGAGGGAGGTCCGGCCCCGCTGGACACGTGGAGCCTTCGGAGCTTCTCCCCGCGGAGGGGGAAGGCCCGGTTCTGTTGGCCACGTGGCGGGCCCGGAGCTCTCCTCTGAGGAGAGGGAGGTCCGGCCCCGCTGGACACGTGGCGCCTTCGGAGCTCTCCCTGCGGAGAAGGGCGGGGTCCTTAGGCAGTTTCCCCTGTGCACGGGGGTACCACATATTGAGGGTACCGACAACCTCCGTAAGTTCTATCCCTAGAGCATTGGTAGCACAGGTCTTTTCCTTTCTGTAATAGATCCCATAGAGTCTAGGAATAGCGCTCGGAGCAACTAAGTCCCATGGGACGGTTCAGGACTACGTTTCAGCTTGGCCTGGTTCCGACCCTAAGCGCGTAGGATCTTGCTTCCCTTCTTAATGGGGCGGGTCGTTGCCTCCATGTTTAGCCTACCTTCCTCCTATGGGCATTTATACAGAGAGAATCATGTTCTACCACGCTCTTACTTATGTGTTCATTTAAATTACGCACTAATTTTTATGATCACTTCAACCTAGTGTATGCTCATCGTACACTTAGCTCTCTCTTCCCACTCTCATTCCTAGTCGGCATTTGCTATCCTACCGAACACGGTCGCGCTTGAGGTACCTGCCGATGGCCAGGGGGCCTCTCGGGCCTCCCCCAGTCAGGTGTTGCGACGCCAGTTGGTCACCTCCAGGAAAAACCTGCGCTGTGCATGGGGGGTCCAGGGTCCGTAGCCTGCTTTGCCTGGTTCCAACCCAAAGCGTGCGCACCCTGCCCTTCAGAGGTCCAGGGGAGTACAGCCTGCTTTGCCTGGTTCCGTACCGAAAACCTGTGCACTCTGCCTCCCCAGCGTTACGGTCCAGTACAAGGGGCCGGACGGTCGTACCCTGACCTCGGAGGGAGCCGGACCCCCGGCGCCGGGCGCACTGAATTGCCCAAGCCCCGTATACCGGACCAGGACCGTAAGCCAAATAAGACTAAGAGACAGGGAAGGAAGAGCCCCCGAGGAGAATTACGGTTCCCCTACTTGTGTGCAGGACCTCCTGGCCTTAGTTCCCCTGCAGAATATGGTAGGTGTGCCCAAACAATTGGCCACACCTACCAGGGGCCACTACAAGGACCGCGCAAGGAAGGACCGGAGCTCCCGACTACTCCAACTCAAGACCGGAGGAGCCGGACCCCGCACCCTCTGTAGAGGCGGGCTCCGAAGGCCCCACGTGTCCGGCGAAGCCGGAGCTCCCCTCTCCTCAAAGGATAGCCCCGGGCTCGCCACGTGGCCGGCAGAGCCGGATCTCGCCCCCTCCGCAGGTGCGAGCTCCAAAGGCTCCACGTGTCCCGCGGGGCCGGACCTCCCTCTCCTCAGAGGAGAGCTCCGAGCCCGCCACGTGGCCAGCAGATCCGGACCTCTTCCCGTCCTCACGGGGCGAGCTCCGAAGACCCCTTGGGTCCTTAAGTCAGCAAGGACCTAAGGAAGGTGTCTGTGCAAAGCTTCAAGATCGGTGAAAGACCCCCCGAAGCCCTTGCGGAGCTAAGGGCTCGGGCAGGCCAAGCCAAAAAGAAGTCAAGAGCACAAGACACACAAAAAATAACAAGAGTCCATTCATTAGTCAAGGGCTCCAAGAGCTGGACTACAGACTCAACAAAAACAAAAAGATACAAGCCCTTCAGCTACAAGGGCGGACGCCTAGGAGTCCCCGGACTCCCGCTCGAACCTAGAGGCAACAAGGGCGGCGATGTCTCCGACTCCGGCCCTGGCGACTTCCTCCTGCTCGACGACGGGGCCCCGAACCACCGGCTCCAGTGAGATGGAGGAATCCCAGCTCCGGAAGCACGCCAGCACGTGTGTGGCAACCTCCCTCGCCAAGGTCCTCCCCTCGGTTTCGAGCTCGTCGGCGACCACAGCTTCGAGCCTCGCCAGCTTGGCGCAGATAGACTCGAGCGTCGGGATCGCCTCGACCACCTCTCGAGCCGGAGTCCCCGTCCTCACAGGGCTGAAGCCGAGAGGCACCAGGGCGGACTCCGCCTGACCGACAAATTCCCAGACCGCTCAGGCCTCGACGGTCCGCGAAGCGTGGAGCCCCTCCACCTCCTGGTGAGCCGCCAGCAGAGCGCCGGGACCTTCCTCGGCAAACCTCTTCTCCTTCGCCGCGAAGTCCCGCGTGAGCCTCTCCAGCTCCGACGCCCAAAAGTCGGCAGCAAGCTCCCGGTCTAACACCCCCTGGCGATCCCGGGCAACCTGCTCCTCCCTCTCGGCCAGAGCCACCTCCCGAAGCTCCAGCTCTCCAGCCCGGGCCTTCAAGTCGCCCTCACCGGCCTCCATCTTCTCGGCGACCTTCTTCTCCTCGATCGCCACGACGCACTCACGACGCGCCAGCTGCAGCCGCAGCTCCTCCAGAGCATCGGAGCGGGCCTCGGCCCTGGCATGAGCTTCGCGGATCTCCTGGAAGAGCCGCCAGGTCTTGGAGTCCAGGCGGTCGATGGCCTTTTTCTGAAGGTCAAGGAGCGCCTCCATGGCATCGAGCCTCGACCGCCTCGCGTCGAGCTCCGCCTTAACCTCCTGGGTCCGCTACATCAGGAGCTCTCCCCAGCTCAGGAGGCGGTCCCTCTCCTCCGCTAGCGCCTCCCGCTCACGATCGAGCGCGGCCAGGACCTGCCGGACGCTCGCCTGGGCAAGCTCCAAGGCATCCGCCAGGGGCAGCGGGGCAGCAGAGGCCGAAGCCGCGCCAACGACCTCCTCCATCACGTCGTCGTCCGATGGAGGAGACGCCGACATCTCGGCGACCGGGATGAGGCGCCGATCTGGAGAAGCCGGAGGGCCTGCAGCTGCTCCTCCCGCCTCAGCACCGGAGGGTCGGACGCCACCAGCCGGCTCCGCCGAGCCCTCGACAACCGTCGGCTTCCGAGCTGGCGAAGGGGGACGAACGGGCGATGCCGCCGCCGCAGGAATTGATCCAGCCGGCCCCGCCGAGCCCTCGACAACCGCCGGCTTGGGGGCCGGCGAAGCCGCCGCAGCTTCCGGACGCTGCGGCGCAGATCCTCCACCAGCCGGAGATGGCCGGGGAACAGACTCGTTCCTGACAGCCGATGAGTCCCTGCCAGCATGGGAAGCTCTCAGGCTAAGAAAAGAAGAAAAGAACACAAGTTCTAAAATCCGGTAAGAACAACACTTACCGAGGGACGCGAACGCTCCAACGAGCATGGAGCCCCGGCTTCCGAGCCGGGACAGAGCCACCGGAGCCTGCCGTCACCGCCGGGGCTTGCGCCGCAGGCACCCGGACTGGTGGAACAGGGGGTGCTCCCGGAACCCCCCTAGGAGGCGGAGCAGTAGGGCTCCCGCCGGCAGCGCCTCTGGCGTCGCTCGCCGATCCAGCTCTTGAAGCCCGGGGCACCTGCGCCCCCGGATGAGTCCCAGCGCTGCTCCTTCCGGCGTCACCGCATGCCGAGCCTACAGCCGGGACGCTCGCTGGCCGGGGCGCCTGAGCCCTCGGCTCGCCCCCGGGCATCGCAGCACTGGCGTCCCCCCTTGGAGCTCCTCCGCCTAAGGAAGGAGCGCGGGACGCCCGGGGCCCCTCAGACCGCCGCTGTCCGAGAGGAGTCCCGTCGGACCGAAAGACCCGAGGCCTCTTAGGGTCGCCGCCCGACGAACCGACGCCCCCTGAAGACGGGCGCAGGGGTACCCAGGTCCCCTGACTTGGCGCAAACGACGCCCTCGGAGGGGACCGGGCGCGCTTCTTATCCGGCAACCCGGAGGCCGGCTCCTTCCCCTTCCCCTTCCCCTTGTCGACGGTCCGAGCTTCGTCGACCTTCGGCGCGCAGGATGGGCAGCAGGCGACGCCTCGCGCTCCCCTCCGGGGCGCTCAACCTCGGGTATCGAGATTCCCCGGAAGGCGTCTCCAACCTGACGCATGGCGATCCCGATGTCGTCCAGATTCGGTATCTTCCGCAGCAACTCCGCCCTCCACTGCGGCTCCAAGAAGAGTGGGATGTAGGAAGTTGGAACAGTGAGGGCGCCGCCATCGATGAAGTCGCCGCTCACCCTTGCCACCATCTCGTACAGCAGCTCCTCAGACGGGTCGGAACCGAGACCCGCCTCCAACCTAGTGCAGTCTTGCTCGCCGGTGTAGTACCATGCCGGACGACTACGCTGCTGTAGGGGCGCAATACGGCGTGATAGGAAATCTGCCAGCACCATCAGGGACGTCAGCCCCTGGTTGGCCAGAAATCGGATCCGCTCCAAGACTGGCACGTACTCCGGCTCCAGCTCCGGGATCTCCTCCCAGAAGCGACGCTCGGTGGTCGGGCCATCAGTTGGCAGCTGAAGGCGATCATGGTCGTCGATCTTCACGATCACCCAGTCCTCCCTCCAGCCTTCCCACCTTGCCGCGCTGAAAGGCAGAAGGTACCCAGAGACCTTCGGGTCCTTGCAGCGATGCTGGAAGTAGTATGCCCTTAGCTGGTTCTTCGAGCCGCGTCCGGTCGTCCGCAGCACGAAGAAGTAGCGGAAGAGCGTCTCTGAAGCGCGCACTCCCACGAACATTTCGCAGAAGTGCACAAAGACGGCGGCCATCGCGAAGGAATTGGGGGAGAGGTGATGAAGCTGGAGACCGTACGTCTCCAGCAATGTCAAGAAGAAAGAGGAGATCGGTGGGACGAACCCCGCCAAGGCGTAGGCGGTGAAGAAGACCACCTCCCCCTTCTCCAAGAACAGGGGGAGAGATCCCCGCCGGAGCAAGCGTTTCTGCTCCTCCGCGTGCCAGCCCAGCAGCTTGCGCACTGGCCCAAGCTCAGCCGATCGGGTAAAGCGCGACGGAGGCAGGTTGGAAGCCATCGGCGGCGGAAGCACAAGACCTAGAAGGCGAAGACGCAAGAGCTCGAAGAGACAAAGAGGGCTCGGGCACAGGGAAGTTTGCAAAGGGGAACCTGCGATGCAGATGAGATCTCCTTTTAAAACTTCCCAGAAGCGATTCAAAACGCTTCGTTTGCGCCGCTCAGAGCAACCGCCTCGGGGCCAAGCCCTGGAGTCCATGACAAGCAGGCCCAGGCCGCCCTAGAGAAGCGGTGGACCGGGAAGTCAGCCCCCCAGGCGGAGAACCCGGCGGTTCCTAACAAGGCGCTGCGACGTGCAGTAGTGGCAGCCTTGGGAACCGCCGCAGTAAAAGCAGCCATCAAGCAGGGCTCACGCCCCCACGATCCCACGACCGTTCGAACTCCAGCAACGGTCAAATGGAGTCACCGAGAAGGTGCGCGGGGTAGAAGAGATGGAGGCCCCACCTCGGGCTCGCTATCTCCCCCGAGATGGGCCCGAGGGCCACTGTCGGTACCCTCAATATGGGGTACCCCCGCGCACAGGGGAAAATCGTCTAAAGACTTCGCCCCTTCCGCAGGGGCGAACTCCTAAGGCATCCAAACCGGACCTCCCTTCTTCGCAGGGAGAGCTCCGAAGGCTCCACGTGTCCAGCGGGGCAGGACCTCCCTCTCCTTAGAGGAGAGCTCCGGGCCCGCCACGTGGCCAGCAGAGCCGGACCTCCCCCCTCCGCGGGGAGAGCTCCGAAGGCTCCACGTGTCCTGCGGGGCCGGACCTCCCTCTCCTCAGAGGAGAGCTCCGGGCCCGCCACGTGGCCAGCAGAGCCGGACCTACCCCCTCCGCAGGAAGAGCTCCGAAGGCTCCACGTGTCCAGCGGGGCTAGACCTCCCTCTCCTTAGAGGAGAGCTCCGGGCCCGCCACGTGGCAGCAAGCAGCGATGTCTACCCGGCGCGGTAGGCAGCAGGAGTAAAGCCTGTGGGTTGATCTGCCCCTGACCCAGGCCGGCCCCTCCCTGGCCCAGGGCGGCTAGAATAGATTAAAAGATCCTTTGTAACAGATTAGGACTCTTGTAAGGGGGGGCTATATATACAAGCCAAAAACACCCCAAATTGAGAGAGATCAATACAGAAAATTTTCCTCCACTTTTCTAACCCTAGCCGCCTCTCTCCCTCCTGCCCTAGCCGCCGGCCTAGCCTCTGCCCTAGCCGCCGCCCAGCTCCTGCCCTAGCCGTCGCCTCTCTC
This sequence comes from Neostapfia colusana, assembly GCA_030760725.1. NCBI lineage: Eukaryota > Viridiplantae > Streptophyta > Magnoliopsida > Poales > Poaceae > Neostapfia > Neostapfia colusana. The sequence goes on from JASWHV010000010.1 coordinate 23,042,300, forward strand.
TGCAGCCCTAGCCGCCACCAGGGGCTAGAACCAGCCGCCGCCCTGTTTCCCCCTCTGTTCTGCGTCTCTTCAACACCAGAACAGATCGGGCACCACCTGATCTCTCCCCTGATCTGTTCTCCCAAGAACAGAATCAATCTGCTCAGTTTTTCTGCACCAGAACTGTTCTTCTCCTTGCTGTTATTTCTCTGTTGTTGGCTGAAGAATTTTTCTGGTCTGTCTTCAGGGAAGACAGATCGATCTGCTAGGGCAGATCGGTTTATTCAGCAAAAACAGAGACAGTTTCAGCGCCGGAATTGCAACAAAGCCGCACCATGTCTTGCTCGTACAAGGTATTCAAGACCCGCGCCTTCCCAAGACGCAGTATTGAAGACCCGCGCCTTCCCAAGACGCGGGGCACGCCCCTGCCAGGAGGCGTTGCGCCGAGTCACATCACAGTGAAGACAGGCACGCAATGACAAAAGCTGTACACCAATAAACGCAGCGACAAGACATCCCCTGCCGCCCCTGCCATCATCAACCACTACGCCTAGCTTGCGGCATGGGGAGGGCGGCAGGTCGGAGGCTCAGAAGCCCTCGCCATAGACAACTACCGGCGTTATTGCGGATACGGTAGATGGCAGAGACCACCCCGGGACCACCTGTCAGGTCCCGGGGCCCACTTTGTAAGTAGCCCGAGCCTTGGACTATAAAAGGCTCGGGTAGGCAACGTTACAAAGGGTTCCCAGTTCGCACTTCAGCGGCTTGACCCCTTTAGCATTCAACACTTAGCTAGCACTCAGCTCACCTTCAAGCTCAGGACTTCGGTTCTGAGCCTCAAACAATACAACGAGCACCTCTGCTCACCGTGGACGTAGGGTATTACGCTCCGGCGGCCTGAACCACGTAAAAAACCCTAGTGTTCATTTGTTTCCTTCGTCCAGTACAGCGAGACTCACGCAGGGGGACTAGCCCCTCCGAAAAAGAACCTCCGCGGGCTGCCCAATGCAGGCCCGGGGGAAGTGTCGACAGCTACACTTCGACAGCGACGCAATCCTGATTAGTGATAGGGTAAAAGTGAAAATGACAGCAGCAGCATATCACAAATCTTTGTGTAGGTCAACGGGTGAGCATAGCCTTGCCCACCCTTGTCTTCTTTTGCCATGGTTAACCGTGGCACATGAAGAAGGGAGAGGGATGACGGGTGCAGCCCCGTGGAGATCGGCCACTTGCAGACTTCATGTTTTGTTGTCTAGGGACCTCCCAGCAGCACGACATGTTCCTGCATCTCCTCCATGGGTTTGACACGGCCTGACACAACGCTCATCAGCCTAGAGTCGCGGTCTCCATCTCCATCGACTTTGATTGCCTTGCCTTACGATGATGACGACCTATAAGAACATGAAGATTCCATCTGCTATGCTGCTTGACACGCTAAAGCGATGACGGCAGCCAGATCAATCGATCTGCCGTAAAAACAAGGGTGTTGCCCCCGGTAGAGATTGAGGTCTCCCTAGGGGCGGCGCGACGAGGAGCCGAAAGCTTAGGTCTTAGGAACTGTAACCTAAAACTCGTGATACCATAATAGAATTGGATTGGATATATTTTATAATGGATGTATTACATTTACAATGTGTCTGTCGAAGTGTGTAGCCGACACTTTCCCTGAGCCTGCTCTTGGCAGCTCGCGGAGGTTCTTTTTCGGAGGGGCTAGTCACTCGCGGAGAGCTTCAGCGTTAGGGACGATCGAGGGAGAAACTTGACACGGCGGTTTTTACGTGGTTCAGGCCGCCGGAGCGTAAAACCCTACGTCCACGGTGAGCAGAGTTGCTCGCTGTATTGCTTGCTGCTCAGAACCAGAGTCCTGAGCTTGAGGGTGAGAGATGTCCAATGGCTAGAGTGCGAGGGTGCGTAAGAGGTGAACCGAACAGAGTTCGAACCCTTGCTAACGTCGCCTACCCGAGCCTTTTATAGTCCAAGGCTCGTGCGGCTTACAAGGTGGGCCCGGGACCCAACAGGTGGTCCCGGGGAGATTTCCTGTCATCTACCGTATCTGCAGTTATGCCGGTAGTTGTCTCTGGCGAAGGCTTCCGAGTCTTTGCTATGTCGCCCTGCCCAATGCCGCAAGCTAGTCGTAGTGGTTGATGATGGCAGGGGCGGCAGGGGATGTCTTGTCGCTGTGTTTATTGGCGGGCAGGCTCTGACACGGCGCGCCAGTCTGCGATGTGACTAGGCGCAACGGCACCTGACAAAGGCGTGCTCCGCGTCTCCGCGCCTTGGGAAGGCGCGATTCTTGAATACCTTGTGCGGGCAAGGTATGGCGCGTCTTTACTCTTGCCGCCTACCGCGCGGGAGCAGGCAGCGCGGCTGCTGCTGACCACGTGGCGGGCCCAGAGCTCTCCTCTAAGGAGAGGGAGGTCCGGCCCCGCAGGACACGTGGAGCCTTCGGAGCTCTCCCCGCGGAGGGGGGAGGTCCGGCTTCTGCTGGCCACGTGGCGGGCCCGGAGCTCTCCTCTGAGGAGAGGGAGGTTCGGCCCCGCAGGACATGTGGAGCCTTCGGGGGTCTCCCCGCGGAGGGGGGATGTCGGTACCCGCGATATGGGGTACCCCAGCGCACAGGGGAAAATGCCTAAGGATCTCACCCTTCTCCGCAGGGAGAGCTCCGAGGGCGCCACGCGTCCAGCGGGGCCGGACCTCCCTCTCCTCAGAGGAGAGCTTCGGGCTCGCCACGTGGCCTGCATAAGCCGGACCTCCCCCTCCACCGGGGAGAGGTCCGAAAGCGCCGCGTGTCCAGCGGGGCCGGACCTCCCTCTCCCCAGAGGAGAGCTCCGGGCCCGCCACGTGGCCAACAGAAGCCGAACCTCCCCCTCCGCGGGGAGAGGTCCGAAGGCTCCACGTGCCCTGCGGGACCGGACCTCCCCCTCCTCTGAGGAGGGCTCTGGGCCCGCCACGTGTCCAGCAGAAGAGCGCTGCCTGCACCCGAGCGGTAGGCAACGGGCGTAAAGACGCCACATACCTTGCCCGTACAAGGTATTCAAGGCCCGCGCCTTCCCAAGACGCGGAGACGCGGAGCACGCCTCTGTCAGGTGCCGTTGCGCCCAGTCGCATCACAGACTGGCGCGCGGTGTCAGAACCTGCCAGCCAATAAACACAGCGACAAGACATCTCCTGCCTCTCCCGCCGTCATCAACCACTACGACTAGCAGGTGGCATGGGCAGGGTGGCAAGACGAAGACTCAGAAGCCTTCGCCAGAGACAACTACCGACATAACTGCAGATACGATAGTCAGCAGGCAATCTCCCCGGGACCACTTGTCGGGTCCCGGGCCCCCTTTGTAAGCCACACGAGCCTTCGACTATAAAAGGCTCGGGTAGGCAACGTTAGCGTGGGTCCGCACTCTAGCCATTTGCACCCTGGGTTCGCACTCCAGCAACTCATACCCTAGGCGTAACTCATCCTCAAGCTCAGGACTCCGGTTCTGAGCAACAAGTAATACAGCGAGCACCTCAGCTCACCGTGGACGTAGGGTTTTACGCTCCGCCGGCTCGAACCACGTACAACTCGTCGTGTCAAGCTCCTCCCTAACTCGTCCCTACGCTCAAGCTCTCCGCAAGTGACTAGCCCCTCCGAAAAAGAACCTCCGCGGGCTGCCCAGTGTAGGTCCGGGGGAAGTGTCGACCACACACTTCGACAGGGGAGGTCCGGCTTAGTTGGCCACGTGGCGGGTCCGAAGCTCTCCTCTGAGGAGAGGGAGGTCCGGCCCCGCTGGACACGTGGCGCCTTCGGAGCTCTCCCTGCGGAGAAGGGCGAGGTCCTTAGGCATTTCCTCCTGTGGGCAGGGGTACCCCGTATCGAGGGTACCGACAATGGCCCCCGGGCCGATCTCGGGGGAGATAGCGAGCCCGAGGTGGGGCCTCCGTCTCTTCCATTCCGCGCACCTTCTCTAAGTCCCGCATTGACCGTTGCCGGAGCACGAACAGTCGCGGGATCGTGGGAGCGTGTGCCCACTTGATGGTTGCTTTTACTGCGGCGGTTCCCAAGGCTGCCACTTCTGCACGTCGTAGCGCTTTTTTCGGGAACCGCCGAAGCGTCTTGCCGGCTCGTCTCCTTGGGAGACTGACTTCTTGGCCCACCGCTTCAGCTGGACGACTTGGGTCCACTTGTCATCGACAATTGGTCTTGGAGCCGAAGCGGTTGCACAAGCGGCGTATTCGAAGAGTTTCGAATCGCTTTGAATCGCACCTGGGAAGTTTTAAAAGGAGATCTTACCCGCATCGCGGCTTCCCTTCGCACTTCCCAGCGCTTGCACCTTCCTTGAGTTCTTGCGCCTTTGCCTTCCCTGTTCTTGAGGTCTCTCGTGCCATGGCTTCCAATCTGCCTCCGTCGCGTCTCGCTCGGTCGGCCGAGCTCGGACCAGTGCGCAGGCTGCTAGGCTAGCACGCGGAGGAGCAGAAACGCCGGCTCCGCCAGGGATCTCTCCCCCTGCTCCTGGAGAAGGGGGAGATGGTCTTCTTCACTGCCTACGCCATGGCGGGGTTTGTCCCGCCAATTTCTTCCTTCTTTGTCACGCTGCTGGAGACGTACGGTCTCTAGCTCCACCACCTTTCCCCCAACTCCTTCGCGATGGCCGCCGTCTTCGTACATTTCTGCGAGATGTTCGTGGGGGTGCACGCTTCAGCGATGCTCTTCCGCTACTTCTTCGTGTTGCGGACGACCGGGCGCAGCTCGAAGACTCAGCTGGGCGCGTACTACTTCTAGCATCGCTGCAAGGACCCGAAGGCCTCTGGGTACCTTCTGCCTTTCGGTGCGTCGAGGTGGGAAAACTGGAGGGAGAACTGGGTGATCGTGCAAACCGACGAGCACGACCGCCTGCAGCTCCCAACTGCCGGCCCAACCACCGAGCGTCGCTTCTGGGAGGAGGTCCCGGAGCTGGAGCAGGAGTACGCACCAGTCTTGGAGCGGATCCGGTTCCTGGCCAACGAGGGGCTGACGTCCCTGATGGTGCTAGTGGATTTCTTGTCGCGTCGTATTGCGCCCTTACAGCAGCGCAACCGCCTGGCATGGTACTACACCGGCGAGCTCGACTGCACCAGGTTGGAGAGGGGTCTCGGCTCTGATCCTTCCGATGAGGAGCTATACGAGATGGTGGCCAAGGTGAGCAGCGACTACGTCACCGGTGGCGACCTCGCCTTCCCGGCGTCTGGCACTCCCCTCTTCTTGGAGCCGCAGAGGAGGTCGGAGCTGCTGCGGAAGATGTCGAATCTCGACGACATTGGGATCGTCGTTCGTCAGGTTGGGGATGCCCTCCGGGGCGTCTCGATCCCTGGGACCGAGCGCTCCGGATCGGAGCGCGAGGCGTCTGTCGCTGTCCAACCCGCACCGAGGGCCAGCGGAACTCAGGCCGCTGACAAGGGGAAGGGGAAGGAGCCGGCCCCCGGGCAGCAAGAGAAGAAACGTACCCGGTCTCCTCCGAGGGCGTCACTTAAGCCGAGCCAGGGGGCCGGGGCACCCTTGCGCCCATCTCCCGGAGGCGCTGGTTCGTTGAGTGGCGACCCAAAGAGACCCCGGGTATCCCACTCTAGCGGGTCTCTTCCGGGACAGCGGCGGTCCGAGGAACCCCAAGCGTCTCGCCACTCTTCCTCAGGCGGAGGGGCTTCCAGGAAGGACGCCGGTGGGGCGACGCTCGGGAGTGTGCCGGGCTCAGATGCCACAGCCAGTGAGCGTTCCGGCTACAGGTCCTGGCGGTTCTGCCCCGGCCCAGAGGTCGGGGCTCCAAGCCCGTTGGAGCGCTCACGCCGCCCAGTAAGTGTTGCTCTTTCTGGCTTGTACAAGTAGCGTTCCCTTCTCCTCTCTTAGCCTGAGAGCTTCCTTTGCCTGCAGGGACTCACCGGCTGCCGGGGGCGAGCCTATTCCCCGGCCATCTCCAGTTGGCGGAGGCTCTGCGCCGCAGCATCCGGGAACTGCGGTGGTTCCGACGGCCCCCAAGTCGGCGGGGGCTTCTTCTGTGCCGGCGGGTTCGCCCTCTGTGGTGGCTGCGACAGCACCTGCTCGTCCTCCTTCGCCAGCCCGGAAGTCTGGTGCTGAGGCTGGAGGGGCTGCTGCAGGCGTAGATGTTGGCTCCCTGGCTCCCCCGGGTCAGCGTCTTGCCCCAGTTGCCGAGGCACCAGCACCTTCACCGGTCATGGACGCGACGGGGGAGGTCAGGGGCGCGACTCCTGCCCCCGCCGCCCCGTTGCCCATATGGGATGCCTTGGGGCGTGCTCAGGTTGGCGTCCGACAGATCCAGGCCGCCTTTGAGCGAGAGCAGGGGGTGCTGGCTAGAGAGAGGGAGCGCCTCCTTAGCTGGGAGGATCTCTTGCAGCAGCGGACCCAGGAGGCTAGGGCAGAGCTCGACTCGAGGCAGTCGAGGCTTGACGCCATGGGTGCTCTGCTCGATGCTCAGAAGAAAGCCGCCGGCCGCCTGGACTCAGAGACCCGGCGGCTCCGCGCTACCTTCCGCGAAGCCCAGGCCAAGGCCAAAGCGCGCTCTACTGCCGTGGAGGAGTTGCGGCTGCAGGTAGTTCGCCGAGAGTGCGCCGTGCGAACGGAGGCTCCAGCGCAGGAGGTGTCTAGGGCAATCCCGGCGCTTGAGTCCATCGGCGCCAAGCTGGGCCGGCTCGAAGCGGTGATCGCCGACGAGCTTGAGGCGGAGGGCCGAGGCCTGGCGAAGGAGGTCGCCACGCATGTGCTGGCGTGCTTTCGGAGCCAAGACCCTTCCTTCTCTCTGGAGCCAGTCCGACTAGGGCCCGCCATCAAGCGGGAAGAAGCTACCAGGGCCGAGGTCGGGGACATGGCCGCCCTCGTGGCCTCTAGGTTCCAGCGGGAGTCCGGAGACTCTTAGGCAGCCGCCCCTGTGGCCAAAAAGGTCATGTATCTCTTTCCCTTTTCTCTTTACTTTTGTTGAGTTTGTAGTCCAGCTCATGGAGCCTTGAATGGATAGACTCTTGTTATTTTCTGCGTCTGTGTGCTTTCGTCTTCTTCTTGGCTTGGCGTGACCGAGCCCTTAGCTCCGCAAGGCACTCAGAGGCCTTCACCGGTCTTGAAGCCCTGCACAGACACCTTCCCCGGGTCCTTATTGTGTTAAGGGCCCCGGAGGTCTCCGGAACTTGCCCCGTGAGAACAGGGAGGTCCGGATCTGCCGACCACGTGGCGGGCCCGGGGCTCTCCACTGAGAAGTAGGAGGTCCGACCCTGCGGGACACGTGGGGCCTTCTGAGCTCACCCCTGCAGAAGGAGCAAGGCCCGGCTCTGCCGGCCACGTGGCGGGCCCGGAGCTACCTGCTGAGGAGAGGGGGGCTCCGACCCCGCCGGACACGTGGGGCCTCCGGAGCCCGCCCCTACGGAGGGGGCGAGGTCCGGATCCTTCGGTCTTGCATTGGAGCTCCGGTCTTGTGCGGTCCCGTAGTGGCCCCCTGGTAGGTGTGGCCAATTGTTTGGGCGCTCCTATCATACTCCTGCGGGGAGCTAAGGCCGGGAGGTCCTGCACACAAATAAGGGAAACGTAATTCTCTTTGGGGCTCCCCCTCCCCTATCTCATAGTCTTATTTGGCTTACGATCCTGATCCGGTGTACGGTGCTTGGGAACTTCAGTGCGCGAAATGCCGGGAGATCGAGGCCGCCTGGCCATCGGCAGGTACCTCAAACGCGACCGCCTTTGGTAGGATAGCAAATGTCGACTAGAGGTGAGAATGGGAAAAGGAAGCTGAGTGCATGGTGAGCATACACAGGAAGTGCGGTCATAAAAATTAATACGTAATTTAAATGAGCACAAGGGAAGAGCAAAGTAGGACAGGTTTCTTTCCATATAAATTTCCATAGGAGGAAGGCAGGCTAAACATGGAGGCAACGACCCGCCCCATTAAGAAGGGAAGCAAGACTCTACGCGCTTAGGGTCGGAACCAGGCCAAGCTGAACGTAGTCCTGGACCGTCCCCTGAGACTTAGCTGCTCCGAGCACTGTTCCTGGACTCTATGGAATCTATTACAAAAACAAGAGACTGTCCTACTATTGCTCTAGGGGTAGAACTTACGGAGGTGTTCTATGTTCCAAGGGTTCGGGAGTGGGTCCCCATCCTCGGTGGAAAGGCGTACGCACCCGGGGCGGCACACTTTTGTGACTCGGAAGGGACCTTCCAAGCTGGGGGAGAGTTTGTCGGTCCCTTCGCGAGAAAGTATGCGCCGCAACACCAGGTCGCCTTCCTGCAGCTCCCGGACACGCACAGACCTTTGGTGGTAGCGCCGGAGCGCTTGTCGGTACCGTGCGTTGCGGAGTGCTGCATGTAATCGAGCCTCGTCGACAAGGTCGATGTCTTCACGCCAGAGGTTATCCTGCGCGGCTTCGTCGTAAGCTCGGACACGGAGGGAGCCCATGGTGATCTCTGGAGGAAGCACAGCCTCCGCCCCGTATACCATGAAGAAGGGTGTCTCTCCAGTGGCCCGGCTCTGGGATGTACGGTTAGCCCATAGTGTGCTCGGAAGCTCATCCACCCACTTGGCGTCATGTTTCTTCAAGCCGGCATAGGTGCGGGTCTTGAGGCCGCGAAGAATCTCGGCGTTGGCCCTCTCAACTTGTCCATTGCTCTTTGGGTGAGCAACGGAGGCATAGCACACCTGGATGCCGAGGTCTTCGCAGTATTCTTGGAGCGTTGCGCTGGTGAACTGGGTTCCGTTGTCAGTGATGATTCTGTTCGGGACCCCGAACCGGCAGACGATCGACTTGATGAACTTTACTGCGGATTGCTTGTTGATGGTGACGACGGGTGTGGCTTCCGGGCACTTGGTGAACTTGTCGATGGCGACGTAGAGGTACCGGAATCCCCCGACGGCTCTGGAGAATGGTCCCAGGATGTCCAACCCCCATACGGCGAACGGCCATGAGGGCGGGATCATCTGAACCGCCTGAGCTGGTGTATGGATCTGCTTGGCGTGGAACTGGCACGCCTTGCAGCTCTCGACCAGCTTGACGGCATCCTGGAGTGCTGTCGGCTAGTAGAAGCCATGCCGGAAGGCTTTACCGACAAGCGTGCGTGAGGAAGAGTGACTCCCACATTCGCCTCCATGGATCTCAGCGAGCAAGTCGTAGCCTTCCCCCTGGGTTATGCATCGCAATAGGACGTGGTTGGCGCCACGCCGGTAGAGATCCCCTTCTACCAGCGGGTACCTCTTAGCCATGCGCACGATCCGTTCAGCGGATACACGTTCATTAGAGAGGATGTTGTCTTTCAAGTAGTCCTGGATCTCCGTGATCCATGCATCGGGTCTGACTTGAGCTTCTGGATCTTGAGCGCTGGGTTGCACGGAGTCCCCAGTGACGCTTACGATCCTTGGCGGCGTCCATGGCTACAGGGCCGCCGAGACCGCCAGCTTCGAGGTGCTGGTCCAGCCCCCTTCGCCCGACTCGGCAGGTCGGGTTGTGGGCCGTAGCAACGTCCTCTCAAAGACTCCTTCGGGCACAGGGGCTCCGGTGGAGGCCTTCGTTGAGAGGTCGTCAGCTGCGGCATTGCCAGCACGCGGTACATGGCGCAGGTCCAAGGCGAGGAAGTCTTTCTCCAACATCTGCACGTGGAGCAGATAAGCAGCTAGCTGTGGGTCATTGCAGGAGCATTCACCCTTAACTTGCTTGATGACTAGCTGGGAGTCGCCCTGTGCCAACAACTGGCGAGCGCCCAGAGACAGGGCTGTCTTTAGGCCAAAGATGAGTGCTTCATACTCTACCATGTTGTTGGTTGCCTTGAAGTTGAGACGCACCATGTACCCAACCTGCTCCCCCGATGGCATGAGAAGCAGTACGCCGGCACCGGCCCCCTGCTTTCGCGAGGAGCCGTCAAAGAAGAGCGTCCAGTGAGGCCCGGTGAAGACCAGAGCTCGATGCTTCAGTTCACCGTCTTCGTGGCCCCCTGGGTCAGCCTTCGTTGGCGTCCACTCAGCCACGAAGTCAGCCAGTGCTTGGCTCTTGACTGCATGGCGAGGAAGGAAGTCCAACTCAAACTCCGCCAGTTCCGCTGCCCATTTAGCGACATTGTCGGTCGTGTGAGGGCTGTGAAGGATCGCTTTCAGCGGATAGGAGGTGACCACCGAGATCCGGTGGGCTTGAAAGTAGTGGCGGAACTTCCTGGATGCCACGAGCACTTCATATAGCAGCTTGTGGACCTCCAGGTACCTTGTCTTGGCGTCGTGGAGGACTTCGCTGATATAGTAGACAGGCCTCTGGATGGTCCGGACCCTCCCTCCCGGGCCAGAGATGTCTTCATCCATTGGCTCAGAACTACCAGAGGTAGGTGGGTCCGGGGGAGCTTCCAGGAGCTGGGACTCGAAGGCTCCTAGGCCGCCTTGGATCTCCGAGACATCCCGTTGGTTTTCCGGGAGCTCCGGGAGGTCCCGTTGGACCCCCTGGAGGCCGTCTTGGAGGTCCGGGAGGCCGTCTTGGACCTCCGAGGTCTCTTGGCGCTTGTCTTCTGCTATCGGAGCAGGCTGTGGTGACGAGAGGTCCGGCCGCTCTGCGACGAGGACCATGCTCACCACTTCAGTTGTTGCCGCGATGTAGATTAACAAATGTTCTTCGGGCTCGGGGGCTACCATGATGGGTAGGGTCGTCAGGAGTTGCTTCAACTCCTGGAAAGCTTCTTCTGCTTCGTTGGTCCAAGCAAATGGACCGGATTTACGCAGGAGCTTAAAGAAGGGGAGCGCTCGCTCTGCTAGTCTCGGTATAAACCGACTCACCGCGGCTAGGCATCCCGTGAGTTTCTGGACTTCTTTGATGCGGGCAGGAGGCCGCATCAGGTCGATGGCCTTGATCTTCTCTAGGTTGGCCTCAATTCCTCGGTGTGAGACCAGGAATCCTAAGAGCTTTACAGAGGATACGCCGAACACACACTTGTCGGGGTTCAGCTTAGTGCGCGTGGAGCGCAGTTTGTCAAAGACTAAGGCCAGGTTATCTAACAAGGATGAACTCTGCCTGACCTTGACAACGATGTCATCGACATACACCTCGACTAGGTCTCTTATTAACTCTCCAAAAGTTGTGTGCATTGCACGTACAAAGGTGGGAAGAGCATTCTTTAGGCCATAAGGCATAGAGACATAACAATACAGGCCGTCTACTGTGATGAAAGAGGTGTGCTCTTCATCTTCTCTAGACATAGGGATCTGATGGAAACCCGAGTAGGCGTCTAGGAAGCACAGCATATCACAGCCTGATGTCGAGTCTACTATTTGATCTATTCTAGGGAGAGGGAATGGATCTTTGGGACATGCCTTATTGAGACTGGTGTAGTCGATGCACATCCGGAGCTTCCCGCCGGCCTTCGGGACAACGACGGGGTTCGCCAACCACCGGGGGTGGTGGACTTCCCGTATGAAGCCAGCGTCCAGCAGCTTCTTGATTTCTTCTCGGATGAAGTTTTGCCGCTCGATGGACTGCTTGCGAGGCTTCTGTTGGACTAGACGGGCGTCGGGGAAGACCTTCAAGTGGTGCTCGATCACCTCCCTAGGGATCCTCGGCATCTGTGACGGCTGCCATGCAAACATGTCGACGTTGTGTCGGAGGAAGGTGATGAGCGCGCCTTCCTATTTGCTATCCAGGCCCCCGGCTATCCGGGTGGTCTGGCAGCATCAGCGCCGACTTGGACGACCTTCAGGGGGACGTCGCCCTCGTCGAGGGGTTGCACACGGGGTGTTGCGGTAGAGGCACGGTGGCGTGCACTCGGGTGGAGCCGGTCCGGTTCTGCACTGCCAGGGGCTGGTGCTCGAGCTGTTGCAAGTGCTTGGAGCTTTTCCAAGGCTGACATTGCAGCAGCGCGGTCTCCACGAATCCTGAGGACGCCTGTTGGTGTAGGCATCTTCAAGACGAGGTAGCCGTAGTGGGCTACTGCCATGAATCGGTACATGGCTGGCCTGCCGATTATGGCGTTGAAGGGGAGGTCGATCTCCGCCACGCCGATTATGGCGGTGGAGTAGATTTGGAGGAACTCCGCCGGGTTGACACTGCCGTCGTACTTCTCGGGCAGGTGCGGCCGAAACTTGCGCGGCCACCTCGCGAAGCGAAGGTGTGGCCCAGGGCCGCACATCCTGCTCCTGTTGCTGCAGGCATTGGTGCCGGGAACGCTTGGTTCGCTGCTGGCACTGTGTACCCCGGTATGGGCAAGGCTGCGCCATAGACCGGGGGCACCATTTGCAAGGCATATGGCTGGGGCATATGCTGCGTGGCGTATGCCTGGGGCAGAGATCGCGTGGCGAACGTCTGCGCCTCAGGCTGGGTTGAGGCAGTCGACATGCTGTCGCCGGCCTCCTAGTTGCGACGCCTTTCTCGTCGTCGCTCAATGAACACTCGGGCATCTTTGCCCAAGTGGCATCGTTCCAGCTCCGTCCTCAGGTCCGTCGATGGGAGCCTGGTGGAGCGGGAATCCGCCGTCTGCCCGTCAACCGTTGGCGTGCGCGTCAGCGACGCAGCCGGTTGGTCGGGACGTCGTCCCCGCCGAAGTCGAGGGTTTGCGGTGGCGACGACGAGACGGTCTACCTCGCGAATCCACTGTTGGGTCGCTGACTGAGGCACGTCCCCGGCAGGTGGACTGCGCAGTAGCGCTCTTGCTGCAGCTAGCGCGCCCCCGTGGGAGACGCTCAGAGCTGCAGAGGATCTCACGCTCGCTAGAGCCTGCGTTTCCGGAGTCAGCGCTGCCGGAGTCGGCTGCTGGCTTCCAGCTTGCGCCGACACACTCGAGACGTAGTCCCCGCTAGTCACCGTTCGTCGTGAACATGGGGGAGGAGAGCTTGCCGCTGAAGGAAGCTTCGTCATCTTCGCCGGCAGAAGCTCGTCGCGCAAGGGAAAAGCCCCCTACCTGGCGCGCCAAATGTCGAAGTGTGTAGCCGACACTTCCCCCGGGCTTGCTCTGGGCAGCCCGCAAAGGTTCTTTTTCGGAGGGGCTAGTCACTCGCGGAGAGCTTCAGCGTTAGGGACGATCGAGGGAGAAGCTTGACACGGGGGTTTTTACGTGGTTCAGGTCGCCGGAGCGTAAAACTCTACGTCCACGGTGAGCAGAGCTGCTCGCTGTATTGCTTGCTGCTCAAAACCGGGGTCCTGAGCTTGAGGGTGAGAGATGTCCAATGGCTAGAGTGCGAGGGTGCGTAAGAGGCGAACCGAACAGAGTTCGAACCCTTGCTAACGTCGCCTACCCGAGCCTTTTATAGTCCAAAGCTCGTGCGGCTTACAAGGTGGGCCCGGGACCCGACAGGTGGTCCCGGGGAGATTTCCTGCCATCTACCGTATCTGCAGTTATGCCGGTAGTTGTCTCTGGCGAAGGCTTCCGAGTCTTCGTTCTGCCGCCTTGCCCATGCCGCAAGCTAGTCGTAGTGGGTGATGATGGCAGGGGCGGCAGGGGATGTCTTGTCGCTGTGTTTATTGGCGGGCAAGCTCTGACACGGCGCGCTAGTCTGCGATGTGACTAGGCGCAACGGCACCTGACAGAGACGTGCTCCGCGTCTCCGCGCCTTGGGAAGGCGCGAGTCTTGAATACCTTGTACGGGCAAGGTATGGCGCGTCTTTACTCTTGCCGCCTACCGCGCGGGAGCAGGCAGCGCGGCTGCTCCTGACCACGTGGCGGGCCCGGAGCTCTCCTCTGAGGAGAGGGAGGTCCGGCCCCGCAGGACACGTGGAGCCTTCAGAGCTCTCCCCGCGGAGGGGGGAGGTCCGGCTTCTGCTGGCCACGTGGCGGGCCCGGAGCTCTCCTCTAAGGAGAGGGAGGTCCGGCCCCGCAGGACACGTGGAGCCTCCGGAGGTCTCCCCGCGGAGGGGGGAGGTCCGGCTTAGTTGGCAACGTGGCGGGTCCGGAGCTCTCCTCTGAGGAGAGGGAGGTCTGGCCCCGCTGGACACGTGGCACCTTCGGAGCTCTCCCTGCGGAGAAGGGTGAGGTCCTTAGGCATTTCCTCTTGTGCGCTGGGGTACCCCGTATCGAGGGTACCGACAGTGTCGATCTGTCGGAATATATAGAGCAAAGCAAACTTTGTGGTCAGGGCGACTCCACGATACATATGGCAGCATATGATACTAATATCTAGCCTGTCAAGTATAGTTCCGATATATATGACAGTCTATCTAGCCTACCAGATATACTTCGGATATATATAGCAATACACGATATAAATATTTAGTCTACCAAATATATTCTAACACTCACTACTCTCAAAGAATCTACAATAAATAGTTCATCTCTTATAGACAGTGGCGAGCTAGAAAGAATCTGATGGTGGTGCACAACATGCAATACATTTGTAATTTGCAAGTAAATTGTTCGTTTTAGCTGGTTAAAATGAGCTACTTAAGAGTAATTTTTCTTCCTACCCTGGTGCCAGTGCACCAGGGAAGCTCAATGTGGCTTCGCCACCAGCGTTTTCACGGCGTCGCCTAGGCGTCCCGTCGGTGCGGCCCCGACGCCTGGGCAGGTTGCCTCGCCTGGAGGCCGCCACCGCTGTCGGTCGCCGTGCCCCTCGCCGCCGATCGCCATGCCGCCGCCGCCATCGGTGGAGAGGAGAGTGAGGGTGAGAAGAGAGTGAGGGTGAGAAGAATTCTGTTTAGGGTTAGGGTGGGGTGCTATTTTATATCTGCTGATGTGGAAAGAGCACCGTAGGATTAGATCGGACGGTTCAAAGAGCCAGCCCGTTGCCTCCGCCTCCGCTGCGCCCACCGCCACCGCCGCGCCCGCCGCCTCCGCCCGCCCACCTCCGCCGCGCCCACCGCCGCCGCCGCGCCCGCCGCCGCCGCGCGCCGCTGCCGCCGCCCTTCTAGCCGGCCGCCTAGGCGCCTAGGCGGGCGCCTGGGCGTCCAGGCGTCAATTCAAAAGCTTGTTCGCCACTGCTTATAGAGTATGAGAACATTCTCATTACCCTACCTGACTGCAAAATTTATCCGGCCTTTCTTCCCTTGTGGTGTGGAAGTCATAAGCAACCTTTGCATCACATCCAATTCCTAATGGAATAAAACAAAATAAAATAAATTCAGCATCTTCTGACTGCAGTGATATGCAATTATGTATAGAAAAAAATTGCTGGGTAGTATGGTGGGACTTCAAGGATTTAATGTACCTAAATAATTAGTCATAAATTTTACTTGCTTGGTGCATTGACCTTCTGTTCCATTCTTCTGTTTGATGGCTACATTCCAGCGATCAAGCACTGTAACAGCTGCATGGTCCACATCATTTAGAAGTGCACATATTCCTCCTTGTCGTTCGACAGAAGATAGACCCCCACCCCAGCGCATAACCCGCGACAGATCATTGCCCATTCCTAGTGGAACAATGGCAACAGGGGGAGGAGATTCGTAGTTCTGCTTTTCAATGGCATCAAGAACCCAGGCAACTGTTCCATCCCCACCACAAACGAGGATTCTGAAGTGCTTAACATTGTGGAATAGTTGCATTCCAACTTCAGGTCCCTGAGACGCACTTAGCTCAAAAATCTGGAGTAAGAATTAAAATTCAGTTCAATGTATAAATTTATAGGAATGCTAAATGGCAACCAGCGTTCCAAAAGGCGTTTCTAGGCGCCTCAGCGCTCCGCGCTGGGGTTCCGCCTTGCCTCGGGGGTGAGGCGGCTGTGAGGCGTCGGGGAGGGGGGGGGTGGAGATCGCAGGCCGCGTGGAGAGGCGGCAGCAGGGCAGCAAGCCAATTCTGGGGCGGGGGAGGATTGCAAGCTCGCATGGAGGGGCGGAGGCAGGGGGGCCGATTCAGCAGCATCACAAGCAGGGGCGGCGGCGGGGGGAGCCGATCCGGGGATGGGCGGACCGTGGACGCGAGATGAGATCCGTGACCAGATCCAGGTGGAGTACGTGGGAGCCGGAGGGCGCGTGGGGCAGATACAGGCGGAGCGGGGGGCAACATGTTGCGTGGTGGCGGCGGGGAGCAGATCCAGGAAGAGGGAGGGGGCGGGCAGGGGTAGGAGAGCAGTGTCGGGAGGCGGCTGAGCCCTTGGTTCCTTGCGCTGAGGGGGCACGGGGAAGAGCGGTTGGGGGGTTGGGCTGGGTTGCGCAAAGGCACCAAAAGGCTGCTTGGGCTGAATGCTGCGCGGGAGGGAGAGGGAAACAGAGAGGAGACCGGAGGTTGCCTGTGAAAAATTAGCCCACGACATATGTATATACTTCTATATTTTCAAAAAAAAAAGAGTATACAATACAGTACATAATGCCTAGGCGCCGCCTAAAAACGCCTAGGCTCTAGGCGGAGGGTCACCGCCCGCCTAGCGCCTAGCGCCTTTTGGGACACTGATGGCAACTATAAAATTAACAGATGACAAAAAGGAAAGCTTATAGGAATGTCAAAAGAGCAAATCTATAACCTTTTTCAGTTAGGATAATCGTACTATACATCAAGAGATCAAGAACATCTACATTGATTGTTATGATATTTCAGAAAGTATGTTCATTAGGGTCTGGAATAACTTGCAAAAGGGATTATTACTTACATCATCAACTGAAAGTAATGACCTTTTTTTCTATTTTTCTAAATGTAGTCAGGAAAAAAGGGAAAGTACCTGTACGGGATTGAGAAACACGTTCAATCTTCTTCTAAGAGAATGTCCATTTTGACCTCCACTTTTGCCATTTACGAAAACAAGCAGTGGTCTTGAATCATGTGGCAGATCAATGATTTCATACTTCTTTTTTGCTCCATTAGGAATACCAGATCCAAACGTTTGCTTGAGAGAATTTTCAAGCGACTTAGGCTTTGCCAGTGCATGCTTTCCATTCACCCCCTGCAGTCTAGCAAATCCTTCAAGAAATGAATCAAGAATTGAGCTGTCTGTGGAAATTGGATTTGTCTTGCCACAGGGAAGGTTATTCATGCGCTTCTTGCTGCGTGACCTCCTAACCCTACTCTTAACTGATGAAGTGACAAAACCTTCCTTGATTGAGTTGAGAACTCCACTGATTGCCGAGGCCTGACCAATTTCTCTCGCTGACTGGGGAGGCACAATAAGCCTCCTGAGAAGACCAAGGTCGCAAGCGTTCCCCGTTTCCTTCAACAGCTTTGCATGACAATCGACATGGATCTGCCGTTGGCACCACAGGCATCGCCATATAGGAGAGACACCAAGAAAAGGCACACCGCACGGCTCATCGCAGTAGTAACAGAAGGAGGATATCTCTGGGTTGTCGTCCAGCTCCACCCACCTCTCAGACCAGTGGTGTAGCAACAACGAGGTGCCAGCCTGCGCAACGCACTTGCAGTCCTTCTCAGCGCCCCGTGAACAATACCAGTGTGCTGCCACCCCACACACAGAGCAGCGGTGAACCATGTCGGCCTCAGCGCCCCTCAAGCCCACCACCCCCTGTGCCAACCCGAGTGGCGAGAGGCACACGCAGCATGTCGAAGGCTGCCTGCCACGGATGTAGTCCTCAGCCCAGGTGTGGCTGGAGCTCGGGCACCGCAGTGCCTTCCAGGCAGCCCGCTTCTCCCTGGCTGCCGCCTTGGTCCAGTACAGCGACGCCTCCCTCTGCAGCCTGAGGAGGGCGTAGATGAGCACGGCGAGGCCGAAGGAGCCCGCGGTGATGAGCCACCCGAAGAAATGGAGCCCCGAGGGGTGGTCAACAAAGCCCGCCATGCTCAGCAGCAACGGTCCCACCAGGTCCATCCCGGCTCGCCAGGCTTGCAGTCTCTCAAAACAACAAGAACCTGCAGCAAGCAAACAAAAGCAAGAACCAGCCGTGAATTCCCCTGTTCCTCGCACAAGAAACACCCCTCACCTAGCTGGAACACAGAACAAGAATCCTAGAGCTGGAAGCCTGAAACGCGTGGTACTGCATATCCTACAGAACGACGGGCTGCTCAGGGATTCCTTTTGGTGTGCTCCGGAAATGCGAAGGAGCGTTTGGACGGAAAGCAATCTCCGCCGTGTTCCCCTTGTGCAAGAAACGTCACCGGTCCCCGACGGGTCACGCACGCGAGGGAAAGGAAACAGCACCGAGCTCTTCCATTCCGCCGGTGGTAGAACCACCTCCCGCGACCCTAATCCGGCGGATAGAGGCCCCTCCGATTCCGGCGGACGGAAAAAGCCAGACCACCGACCGATCCCCAGGAAAAACGGACGGAAGGAAGGAAGGAAGGCGCGAATCCAGAAGCAAACCAAGCGGCGGCGGCACGGAGTGGATCCTCCGAGCCCGCGCGTGACCCCCCGCCCCCGCCGGGATCCAGCATTCCCAGACGATTCGACCCCCCCCCCCCCCCCCCGCCGCGTTCCAGAAAGAAGAAGGCGGGACCCCCCCCCCCCCACCCACCCACCCACCGCGCGCACACACACACACGGATTGCGAAGTACCATCAAGGGCGCTCACCTCGGGCGGTCGGGGTGAGCAAACCCTAGCTCCGCTCGGCTTGGCTTGCGGGTCGTTCGCTTCGCGTCGCCGTGCCGTGCGGTCTGCAGAGGAGAGACCGAGAGACGGCAGGGGAGGAGAACACCAAGACGGGGGTGGGGGCGTGTGTGTCGTGCGTGGAGGTGGAGCCCAGTGAGTCGGCGTTTTTAAAAACAGGGGATCGGGCTCAAGCACGCCACAACGCAGCCGGGAAAGCGGAGGAAGCGCGTCCTGCCTGCGATCGCCGTGTTCCCGGGTGCTCCGGCCGGCAGCTTACGTCAACACTACACATCTTTTTTCTTTTGCGCAGCCCGTCTCCTCCTCCTCCCGGTTTCCGGTTCTCTCTGGTCGTGTCGATGATGGCTTGTTAATTAACTACAGCGAGTACTAGTAGCGCTGCTAGCTAGCCAGCTACCGCCGTGATCAGCTGGCGGTTGTTTGCTTTCCGTGTGGCAGCGTGTCCGTTTCGATGGGATCAAAGCGTAGTACGGATTACCGTCAACTTAGGTCCTGTTCCGATCGGTTTTATTTTCTTAAAATGATCACCGTCAGCGAGTACTCTGTAATTATTTAATTCATGATTGTTCAAGGAGTGCGTTAACTAGCTACTAGCGAATGCCTCGGCGCCACTAGCTCTGATGTTTTTTTGACCATGCGAGAGACTAATTCGGCCCGCCGGGAAGGTGAAAGGATCAGATATTTTCTTGCAAAGAAAAAAAGGTAAATGATCTGAGATGAATTTAACTAATTTTGGTGTTCACTTCAAGCTGTTGATTACCATCAACACTCAAATATTAAGAGAAGCATCAATCGTCCCCTGAATAAAAACTTACTAGTATTGAACACAACTTCTATTTCCCCTTTAAAGGGCAATATGTATATATAACAGCTTTCGTACAGGTGAAACAAAGTACATATGGCGCACACACGACATTAGAGAATTTCTGTTTGCAAGCAATGAACACCAATCATTTAACATCATGCATGCAAGGTTCTTCCCGTACCCACTTTATGAATATCAAGATCACTCAACCGAACCTCTAGTTGGCACTCATAAGGCTGTCCGCACCGGGCTCGGCCCCGGGCCGGCAAATGTGCAGCTCTTATCGGCAGAGCCACTCCGCAGCGGGAGATTTACAGGGGACCGGAAAACAACGGTGTGTACAGACCACCTCTAACCTTAGCGGAACGCTGTAGCAGCCGGAAGAAGAGAGAGAGAGGGAGGAAAAGGAAAGAGAGAATGAAGAAAAGAAAGAAAAATAAAAGAAAAGTGGAAAAAAAGAAAAAAAAGGAGGAAAAGGGAGAAAAGAAAGAAAAAAAAGAAGAGAGGGAAAAAAGAGAAAAGAAAAATAAGAAGAAAATAGATTAAAAGGGGAATGAAAATTAAGTTTGGTAATTTTATATAATTCTAAATATAATATTATGAACAAAAATAGTTATATAAAATATAATGTAGTTGTATTATATAATATAAAATAGGTGATAGTTAATATAGAGGTCTGATTTAGAGGTGAACGAGTGCAGAGAATTGAACTGTAAAGTGAGGAATCTTTTAGAGGTGACTGTAAAAAGCTAAGAATATTCTTTTAAAGATCCGATATAGAGATACACGAGTGCGATCAGTCTAAGGATAGGGTGTGTGCGCGGTCATAGTGACTACTCGTGCGTGTGTGTACCATTGTCTACATTTGTACTATATTTATAAATAAATAAAAAAAGAATTCAATGACTATCAGACTTGGTAGACATGTCAATCCGGAAAAAATATCAAAAGCGATCGTGGCGTACTGGTGTGGGCATTAACCATGAAAAGATCTCGCTAACTTCATAATCAAAGCAGGTCTTAACTTCACGCCACATCCACTTGATTATGCACGATGTATCCGCCTAACCACCCACACGGACACATCTGAAAAACTGAATTTCTTGCTGAAACAAGAGATACGAGATGGTCAAACAAAGGATGAGGAAATCAAGAAAATCAAGTAAAGAATCCGACAAAGCATATAAAAGGATTTCAATGAAGACGAGAAAGACACGTTTTGGTTACGAAAAAGGATTTGTGTGCTTAAAGTGAAGCACATCCGTGACACGATACTAAAGGAGACACATGACTCACCTTATTCCATATATCCCTGTACAAAGATGTACAACGACCTGAATACTTGCTATTGGTGGAATGGTATGAAAAGAGACATAACTGAATATGTTGCCTTATGCGACACGTGCCAACGAGTGAAGGCCGAGCATAAAGGACCTGCTAGATTGTTGCAGACATTGAAAGTACTCGAGTGGAAGTGAGAAGACATCAGCATTGATTTCGTATTCGGATTGCCACGTACTCAGTCGGGTTACGACTCTATTTGGGTTATTGTGGACCGATTGACGAAAACAACCCATTTCCTTCCTGTTAGAACCAAGTACACCGTCGCCCAACTAGCCGAGCTGTATATGGAGCAAATCGTATGTCGCCATGGAGTTCCAAAGAGGATAGTTTTAGATCGAGGTTCTCAATTTACCTCTAGGTTCTGGAAGTAGTTGCATGAAGCAATGGGTACACGGCTGAATTTTAGCTCCGCTTATCACCCGCAAACCGACGGACAAACTGAGAGGACAAATCAAATTTTGAAAGACATGTTGAGAGCATGCGCCTTGAAATATGGGCGTAGTTGGGATAGGAGTTTGCCATATGTTGAATTCTCATACAATAACAGCTACCAAGCCAGTCTAAAGATATCACCTTTCGAAGCATTGTATGGTAGATGGTGTAGAACACCGCTGTTCTGGAATGAGACTGGAGAAAGCCAAGTGTTTGAACCCGAAGTGCTGCAAGACGATGAAAAGCAAGTCCAAAAAAGATACGAGAAAACTTGAAGGCTGCTCAGTCACGACAAAAAGGTTATGCGGACAATAGGTGAAGAAGATTAACCTTCGAAGTAGGACACTTTGTGTATCTTAAAGTATCGCCTATCTGAGGCCAACGACGGTTCAAAGTCAAAGGCAAATTAGCACCTCGCTACATCGGGTCATTCAAGATTTTGGGCAAGCGAGGAGAAGTAGCCTATCAACTAGAGCTGCCAACGCATCTCTCCGACGTGCACGACGTATTTCACGTATCCCAACTCAAGAAGTGCTTAAGAGTATCGGAAGAACAAGTATCGATGGATGAGCTCGAACTTCAAGAGGATCTGACCTACGCGGAAGCCCAAACTACATGGGAGCGTGAAGAAAAGGGTCACGAGGAATAAAGTGATCCGTTGGTGCAAGGTACAATGGAGCCATCACACGGAAGCCCAAACTACATGGGAGTGTGAGGAAGATCTCAAGGCAGAATTCCCTCATCTATTCTCCACTCTACCGAATCTCGAGGTGTGACACCATCAATTTTGATTTCTGCATATATTCATATTTTATATAGAGAAAACATTTCAAAAGAAGTGGAAACAGAGAAGAGATCAAAAAGATAGCCGAAAAGAGCTAATTCCAGTTCGCCTAGAACGCTGTAGGCATTTCCCGCGGCCCGCTGGCCACGTGGCGTGTTCAGAGCTCATCCCCGCGAAAGGGGAGAGGTCCGCCGCTAAATTGGCTACGTGGCAGGCTCAGAGCTAGCCTCTACGGAGGAGCGAGGCCTACCCCGCAGAACACGTGTCGCCTTCGGAGCTAGACACTGTGGAGAAGAAAGGCCCATCCGCGTGGGACACGTGTCGCTCCCGGAGCTCACCTCCGAGAGGTCCGACCTTGCCAGACACGTGTCGCTCTCGGAGCTCACCTCCGGGAGGTCCGATACTACTGGACACGTGTCGACCTCGGAGCTCGTCTCCGAGAAGTAAGGAAGATCGATGCTACTTGACACGGGGCACCCACAGAGCTTGCCTCCGAAGAGAGGGGAGGTCTGGAATCGACACATGGCACATTCAGAGCCAGCTCCGAAGAGAGGTGAGGTCCGGCACTGACACGTGGCGTCCGCGGAGCTCCTGACCCGCCAAGATGCGTGGCGCACGCGGAGCTTGCCTCTGAGGAGAGGGGAGGTCCTGCCCACCTGACACGCGGTACAACCAGAGCTCGTCTCTGTGGAAAAGGGAGACCAGGCCCCCGCTGGACACGTGGAGTCTCCGGAGCTCACTGCCGCGAAGGTAACAAGATTTGAAGCGGGTTTTTCTTCTGTACGCGTGGGAATCCCCGGTACTGAGGAAACCGACACGAATTCCACGTTGCTACCACACCAAATCAATTGAGGATAAGTTATTAAGATTCAAAAACAATTTGAATAGGACTCTTATTCGAAATCCAATCAGATAGGACTCTTCTTTTCCCCGTTATAAATAGATCCGAAAACCTTTGGCCAAAACCACAAACTTATTTTCCACCTCCTGAGTCGACGACTTGGAGCCCTAGCCCCCAACTCGCCGAGCTAACCACCTTCGCCGGAGTTTAGTCGCCGGAGAGCCGCCGACGAGCCCGACACGATCGCCGGAGGAGAGCCGACGATCTGTTTCGCTGCCATTGCTAGGAGGAATGACCCGAAGAGAGTAAGGTAGGTCTCCATTACCACCTTACGACATCATCGCGGTTTTCTTTGCATATTGAAAGCATCTAGGCCCCCGTGAGATATGGTTTTGGTGATTAATGACAACCGTTCGTTATTACTAATGAGTTTGTGGATGCGAGGTTTCACATATATCACATCAACCGTTAATGAACTATCTATTCACACCATCTACTGCTCATTGGATACAAATGGAGACCCCTCAATGATCCATTCTAAGGGGTTATTCGATAATTCATAAAAACTAAATGAAGAAATCATACAACGACTCTACTTTATCAAAATTGGCAACACAAGGAGCTCACACCTCATCGTAATATCATCTCAAACAAGTATCAAAGAGGTCACTCGAAGAGGATTCTAAAAGATCAACTCAAAACAACTCGAAGCAAACAAGTTGCATTCACCGGATCATCCGATGTCTTGCAAAAAGACTACATCGGTCGAGTTTGAGTTAGCAGAAGAAGAAGACCTTAGAGCCCAGTACACACCGGATCATCCGATGTGAAGGGAGTGGCACATCGGTTGAGTTCACCCGAAGGATGATATCTGAGTTACTCTGAAGATATACACACCGGATCATCCGATGATGAAATAAGTGTACATCGGTCAAATTCAACAGAGACAATATTTCTGACCCAATTCTGAAGATCAACTCACCGGATCATCCGATGATGAAATAAGTGTACATCGGTCAAATTCAACAGAGACAATATTTCTGACCCAATTCTGAAGATCAACTCACCGGATCATCCGATGATAAATTGAAGTAACATCGGTCGATTAAAAGATCCAACGGTTATATCCAACGGTCACATCTGACACGTGACATCAGCTAATTTGGAATTCGACCGATGATCATATAAAGGGGTGCATCGGAGGATCCGATGTTAACTGACAAAGTCTGCCCACTTTTCCAACGGCTATCTCGTGTGGGCTGGCTATAAATACCCCTCCAACCGGCCATTTCGATAAGTCTTGATCTCCTGAGCCTCACTACACATTCTCAAGCATTCAAGACCAAGAGCTACCACTTCCACACTTCAAAACCTCTTGTAATCCAACTATAGGTTATATCTAGCTAGAGAGAAGCTTGTGTGCGTCCATTCTTGGTGATTGGAATCTCTAGACTAGTGAGAGAGAGTGTCTTGGTGACTTCTCTCACCTTGTAAACGTTGGAGGAAGAAGAGATCACTCCGGAGCTTACCAAGGTGTTTGTGGAAGCCCGGAGGATCACCGTTGTACAAGGCTTGAGCTCCACCTTGCCGGAGAGGGCGAACGGAGAAAGATAGTGGATTCCCTTGTCTTGGTGACTTGGGAGTGGCCATACCCTTTGGTGGGTGCCACAACGTGGATGTAGGAAGATTTTTATGATCTTACCGAACCACGGGAAAAATCGCCGTGTCTCCGAGTCTCCGCGGGAGTTTGCATTTCTCTCCTCACACCTTACTATTACGCTTTTACTATTCCGCACTTAACTCTCTTACTTGCGTACTTAGTTTGCATAGGGAATTGGGCTTCAACCATTAAAGTTTTAAATTGCTCTAAAATTTTAAAAAGCCCAATTCACCCCCCCCCCCTCTTGGGCGTTTCGATCCTTACAATTGGTATCAGAGCTTGGTTGCTCATTGGATCATTCTAGCTTCACCGCTAGAGAGCAAAAATGGCCAAGAATGGGGGTTCGGTTCCTACCTTCGAGGGCAAGAATTTTGCTTATTGGAAAGCACGCATGCGCGCTTACCTTGAGGCAATTGCTCCCGAAGTGTGGGAAGCGACCCATGCGGGGTTTGGAAATCTTGACTATGTTGGAGACCAATTAAAATGGGATGCTAAGGCTAGAAATGCCATATATGAATGCATTAGTCAAGATGTTTTTGCTAGGATTGCTAGCAAGGAAAAAGCATGTGAAATTTGGGCATGTCTAGTTGAAATACATGAGGGCTCATCTCGTGTCAAAGAACTCAAATATCACATGCTTAAATCAAAATATGATGAATTTAAGATGCTTCCTCATGAAAACGTTAATCAAATGTTTTCTCGTTTAAATGTGCTCATTGAGGAAATTAACGCACTTGATATTGCTTCTCTTGGCAAGGGACTTATAAATCGCAAGATCCTCATGCTTCTACCCAAGCCCAAGTACAACATTATCAATTCAATGCTCCAAAAAGAGTCACTAGACAACATTGAAGTTTCGGAGCTCATTGGAGAAATTCATGCTCATGAAATGAGCGTACTTGGAATGATGGAGGAGTCATCATCAAAAACCATTGCTCTCAAGGCGTCAACCAAGAAGACAACTCCCAAGAAGAAGAAAATGGTTGAGCCTAGCTCAAGTGAAGAAGAGCAAGAAACAAGTGAAGATGATGATGATGAGCTTGCTTTGATGATGAGAAAATTCTCACGCCTCAACTCTAAGATTGCAAAGAAGGGATACTCTTTTGATCCCAAAAAGAAAGCCTTCTTGCCAAGAAAAGATGAAAACAAGACGTGCTACAATTGTGGTGATCTAGGCCACATATCATATGACTGCCCAAGACCGGACAAAAGAAAGGAAATTGGCAAGCATCACAAGCTAGAAGAAAGTGATGATGAAGAGGAGGTCAATCCCAAGCGCTCCTTTGGAAAGAAGAAATTTGACAAAGGCAAGAAAACCAAGCTCTTTCCAAAGAAAAGAAGAGGGCCTCAAAAGGTCTTCATGTGTGAAGCAAATGAGTGGATCACGGATGAAGAGTCAAGCGACGAAGATAGTGAAAATGAAGAAAACTTGGCGGGCCTCGCCATCGTCAACAAGAATGACTCCCCTCTTCGTCCACCTCCTATGTGCCTAATGGCGAAAGGTAACTCAAAGGTATGTGAAGACTCTAGCGATGATGATGAGGAGCTTTCACCCGATGAATTAGCATCCATGATTAGTGAATATCATGCCATGATAAAAAGGGAAAAGGCTAAGGTTAAGGCTCTTGAGCTAGCTCGTGCTAAGCTTGAAAGTGCTAACCTCGATTTGCATGACAAGTATGTAACCATACTTAAAGAGCATGACACGCTCAAATTAAATGTCAAACAAATCGAGGATGAAAATGCTACAATCAAGCTTAAGTATCATGAGCTTGACTTAGCTAACTTAGCACTCTTGGCAAAGCACAATGAGTTGATTCAAGAACATGAAGTGCTTAACCGTGCTTATGAAGCTATTAAACTTAAATTGAAAAACACAAAGAAAGAAACCCTTGATGGCAAAATATCATCT
The DNA here is from genome assembly GCA_030760725.1 of Neostapfia colusana. Classification (NCBI taxonomy): domain Eukaryota; kingdom Viridiplantae; phylum Streptophyta; class Magnoliopsida; order Poales; family Poaceae; genus Neostapfia; species Neostapfia colusana. The sequence continues at coordinate 23,068,450 of JASWHV010000010.1, forward strand.
AATTCACATGCCACTAATGTTTTGGATAAGTCTTTGCCTTTGAAAGCAAGCCCTAGGGAGAAGGAGCTAATGGACGAAATTGAAAGTCTTCGCACTAGTGTGGCAAGACTCTCTAAGGGGGAGGATAAGCACAAGGAAATCCTCTACCAACAAGCGAAAAGCTTCAACAAGAGAGGACTTGGATCCTTCCCGGTACCCAACAAAGGAAAGGTGCCCTCACCGGAGCTTAGGACAAGCTTCATCAAGAAAGTTGGGTCATATTGCCAACATTGTGAGGTCACCGGACATCACACGAGGGAGTGTCCTCTTCCCAACCGTCCTTCTCCCAAATTGCCTCCTAACTACAAATCTACTTTCAATGATTATCACTATCTATTGAGCAAAGTAGGTGGAAAGGTGAAGGCAAGGTTCATCGGCAAAGACATCAAGGGCATGAAGGGGAAGGGTTAGCTCAGTTCTAGGGGGAGTGTCTATGTCTACACTTTTGCTACTATATCTGAGATTGTCCTTTTGCTACTTTATTTGAGATTGATCGTTATTATTATTTGCTATTATTGTACTCCGGGTGCTACTCTGTGCTCTTACGCCTTATCATTTATTATTTGAGCCTTCGAGCCACTTGTGTTGCAAATTTGTACCTGTTATATTTCTTTTTGGAGCATTGTGTTTTAATTCAATTATATGCTCTACTCGTTGTGTTGTCATCAATCACCAAAAAGGGGGAGATTGAAAGCATCTAGGCCCCCGTGAGATATGGTTTTGGTGATTAATGACAACCGTTCGTTATTACTAATGAGTTTGTGGATGCGAGGTTTCACATATATCACATCAACCGTTAATGAACTATCTATTCACACCATCTACTGCTCATTGGATACAAATGGAGACCCCTCAATGATCCATTCTAAGGGGTTATTCGATAATTCATAAAAACTAAATGAAGAAATCATACAACGACTCTACTTTATCAAAATTGGCAACACAAGGAGCTCACACCTCATCGTAATATCATCTCAAACAAGTATCAAAGAGGTCACTCGAAGAGGATTCTAAAAGATCAACTCAAAACAACTCGAAGCAAACAAGTTGCATTCACCGGATCATCCGATGTCTTGCAAAAAGACTACATCGGTCGAGTTTGAGTTAGCAGAAGAAGAAGACCTTAGAGCCCAGTACACACCGGATCATCCGATGTGAAGGGAGTGGCACATCGGTTGAGTTCACCCGAAGGATGATATCTGAGTTACTCTGAAGATATACACACCGGATCATCCGATGATGAAATAAGTGTACATCGGTCAAATTCAACAGAGACAATATTTCTGACCCAATTCTGAAGATCAACTCACCGGATCATCCGATGATGAAATAAGTGTACATCGGTCAAATTCAACAGAGACAATATTTCTGACCCAATTCTGAAGATCAACTCACCGGATCATCCGATGATAAATTGAAGTAACATCGGTCGATTAAAAGATCCAACGGTTATATCCAACGGTCACATCTGACACGTGACATCAGCTAATTTGGAATTCGACCGATGATCATATAAAGGGGTGCATCGGAGGATCCGATGTTAACTGACAAAGTCTGCCCACTTTTCCAACGGCTATCTCGTGTGGGCTGGCTATAAATACCCCTCCAACCGGCCATTTCGATAAGTCTTGATCTCCTGAGCCTCACTACACATTCTCAAGCATTCAAGACCAAGAGCTACCACTTCCACACTTCAAAACCTCTTGTAATCCAACTATAGGTTATATCTAGCTAGAGAGAAGCTTGTGTGCGTCCATTCTTGGTGATTGGAATCTCTAGACTAGTGAGAGAGAGTGTCTTGGTGACTTCTCTCACCTTGTAAACGTTGGAGGAAGAAGAGATCACTCCGGAGCTTACCAAGGTGTTTGTGGAAGCCCGGAGGATCACCGTTGTACAAGGCTTGAGCTCCACCTTGCCGGAGAGGGCGAACGGAGAAAGATAGTGGATTCCCTTGTCTTGGTGACTTGGGAGTGGCCATACCCTTTGGTGGGTGCCACAACGTGGATGTAGGAAGATTTTTATGATCTTACCGAACCACGGGAAAAATCGCCGTGTCTCCGAGTCTCCGCGGGAGTTTGCATTTCTCTCCTCACACCTTACTATTACGCTTTTACTATTCCGCACTTAACTCTCTTACTTGCGTACTTAGTTTGCATAGGGAATTGGGCTTCAACCATTAAAGTTTTAAATTGCTCTAAAATTTTAAAAAGCCCAATTCACCCCCCCCTCTTGGGCGTTTCGATCCTTACACATATGTTCTTTCGATCTCTTTGAACAGAAGCTTTTTCGTGGACAGATCACGTGTTGATCGGTTTGATCCGGATCTTGAGTCCAAATCATCACCACGTCTGCATTTGATCTATACATCTCTGTTCATCGTAAAACCCTCATGCAAGCCATGCAAGAACACGTACAAACTGATATAATAAAACTGCACCATAGAATCAACATGCATATGCATCATTGCATCTTGAGTGAAGTTTGTGCATGATAATTTTCGAAGGGTCTGCGGTCGACACTTCCCTCGGGCCTGCTCTGGGAAGCCCGCGGAGGTTCTTTTTCGGAGGGGCCAGTCCTCTCGCGAGGGTCTATGCGTAGGTCGAACGAAGGAAGGAGATGATGGTGGATTGACACAGGGATTTTTTACGTGGTTCGGGCCGCCGGAGCGTAAAACCCTACGTCCACGGGAGTGCTTGGAGCATTGGTTTCCTTGAGTATGAGGATGGGTGGCGAACTGCCGAACCCTTGGCCTAGAGGGAGCTTGAATCCTAAAATGCTCGAACCGTTTGTAACGTTGCCTACCCGAGCCTTTTATAGTACAAGGCTCGGGCGGCTTACAAGGTGGGCCCCAGGGCCCGACAGGTGGCCCCGCGGTGATTTCCTACCAGCTACTTTGTCTTGGCGCTGGCTTCGAGGTCTTCGTCCTGCCGCCCTGCCCTCGTCGCATGCTATGCGTAGTGGTTGATGATGGCAGGGGCGGCAGGGCATGTCTTGTCGTAGCATTTATTGGTCTGCTGCTCCTGACACTGTGCGCGTGTCTTGACTGTGACTGGTCACAGTGGCGCCTGACAGGCGTGTGCCGCGCCTCTTCGTCTTGGGAAGGTGCAAGTCTTGAATGCCTTATACGGTAAAGGCTTGGTGCGCCTTTACTCCTGCTACCTACCGCGCCAGGGCGGGCAGCGCTGCACATGGCCATGTGGCAGGCCTGGAGCTATCCTCCGAGGGGAGGGGAGCTCCGGCCCTACTGGACACGTGGTGCCCTCGGAGCTTGCCCCTGCGGAGGGGCGAGGTCCGACCTTCTGGGCCATGTGGCAGGCCCTGAGCTATCCTCCGAGGGGAGGGCAGCTCCGGCCCTACTAGACACGTGGCTCCTTCGGAGCTCGCCCCTGTAGAGGGGCGAGGTCTGGCCTTCTGGGCCACATGGCAGGCCCGGGGCTATCCTTCGAGGGGAGGGGAGCTCCGGCCCTACTGGACACGTGGCGCCTTCGGAGCTCGCCCCTGCGGAGGGGGCGAGGTCCTTAGGAGGTTTCACCCTGTGCGCGGGGGTACCCGGTATTGAGGGTACCGACAGTGGCCCCCGGGCCCATCTCGGGGGAGGTAACGATCTCGGGGTAGGGCCTTCCCCTTGTCTTCCCCACGCACCTTCTTGATTGCTCTCTGTGTTTGTAGGGTCTTGCCCTCTTCGGAGGTCAGCCTTGTGGAGGGGTGAGGTACGGCATCGGAGCTCGCCTCTGGGGAGAGGGAGGGGTCCGGCTTCGGAGCTTGCCTCTGAGGAGAGGTAAAGGTACGGCTTCGGAGCTTGCCTCTAAGGAGGGGCAAAGGTCCGGCTTCGGTGTTCACCCCTACTGAGGGGGTAAAGACCGACATCAGAGGTCATTCCTGCTGGGGGGGGTGAGGTCTGGCATCGGAGCTCAGCCCTGTGGAAGGCGTGAGGTCCGGCATTAGGGATCGCCTCTGGGAAGAGGGTGAGGGCTGGCATCGGAGCTCGGACCTGCTGTGGGGGCGGAGGTCTGGAGGTCATCGGAGCTCAGGCCAGTGGAGGGCGTGAGGTCTGGAGGTCATCGGAGCTCAGGCCAACGGAGGGCGTGAGGTCCGAAGGTCATCGGAGCTAAGGCCAACGGAGGGCGTGAGGTCCGTAGGTCATCGGAGCTCAGGCCAGCAGAGGGCGTGAGGTCCGAAGGTCATCGGAGCTCAGACCGACGGAGGGCGTGAGGTCCGGAGGTCATCGGAGCTCAGGCCAGCGAATGGCGTGAGGTCCGGAGGTCATCGGAGCTCACGCCAGCGAAGGGCATGAGGTTCGGAGGTCATCGGAGCTCAAGCCAGCGGAGGGCGTGAGGTCTGGAGGTCATCGGAGCTCAGGCCAGCGGAGGACGTGAGGTCCGGAGGTCATCGGAGCTCAGGCCAGCAGAGGGCGTGAGGTCCGGAGGTCATCGGAGCTCAGGCTAGCGGGGGTGTGAGGTCCGGCATCAGGGCTCGCCTCTGAGAAGAGGGCGAGGGCTGGCATCGGAGCTCAGGCCTAAGGGGCGCGTGAGGTCCGGCTTCATAGCTCGCCTCTAAGGAGAGGGAGACGAGGTCCGGCTTCAGAGCTCGCCCCTGCTGAGGGGGTGAGGTCCGGCACTGCTCAGAGGTCCTCCTTTCTCTGTCTCTTAGTCTTATTTGGCTTACAGTCCTGGGCCGGTGTACGGGGCTCGGGCAATCTAGTGCCTTTGGTCCCGGAGGTCTGGCTTCCGCCGTAGTCAGGGTGTAACCGTCCGGCCCCTAGTACTCAGACCGTAGCGCTGGGGAGGCAGAGTGCGCATGCTTTGGGTGCAGGACAAGGCAAAGCAAGGCTCTTGGACCTCCCGCTCTAGCGTAGGTCCTTTCCTGGAGGAGACCGACTGGCGTCACAGTACCTTGACTAGGGGCGGTCCGAGATGCCCTTGGGCCTTTGGCAGGTACCCAAAGCGCTACCGCCTCCGGCAGGATGGCAAATGTCGACTAGGCATGGGAGCAGGAAAGGAGAGCCGAGTGTACGGTGGGTGTACACTGTCTAAAGCTCAGGAAGGTGATCATATAAATTAACGCATAATTTAAATGAACACCTAAGAAAGTGTGGTAGGACTTACAGAGGTAGGGCCAGAGCGCCTGCCTTGTGCTCCCATGCGTGGATCCGCGGTTGTAGCGCTGGAGCTCCCGCCGGGACCGTGCGATCCGGAGCGTTGCTTGCCATCTTGCCTCGTCGACGAGGTAGATGTTCTCACGCAGAGCAGGTATTGCGTGGCTTCGTCGTACACTCGGCCACGGGGGGACCCCCATGGCGAACTCAGGGGGAAGCACGGCTTCGGCACCACATACCATGTAGAAGGGTAGTTCCCGTGACCCGGCTCGGGGATGTCCCGCTGGCCCCCAACGTTATCGGTACCCTCAATATGGGGTACCCCCGCGCACAGTGGAAATTGCCTAAGGACTTTGCCCCCTCCGCAGGGGCAAGCTCAGAAAGTGTAACACCCCAAATTTTGATTCAAAACCCTAAACCATGTTCAGAGGGGAATTTAAAAATTTTTGGACGTGTTGCATGTTTTGCAAAAATTCAAATTCAAACTGGAATTCAAATTATACTCAAAACAAAAAAGAAATGGAAAAAGAAAAAGAGAAACGGGAAAAAAACCGGCCAGTGGGCCGAAACCCGCCAACCGGCCCAGTATCCCCGCGCCAGCCCGCCCCCGCGCGCGCCGCGCTGCCTCTCACCGACGGGTAGGACCCACATGTCATCCCTAACCCTGAGCCCCCGCGACCCCGGACTTTTCCCCCGAGCGCGCGCGATCGCAACCGACCGGAAACCGCGTCCAGCCGGCCGAATTCTGGTCCCAGAGGACTCCAACTCGATCGCAACAGACCCACCGCCCTCCCCCGGCTATAAAAACCCCCGATCCGATCAGTTTTTCCCACGCGATCGCCGATTTTCACTCCGGTGAGCACCGAGACTTCGCCGGTGAATTCTGGCCGATCTAAGCTCGGAAACTTTGATCTAACTCGCTGGTCTTGATCCACCGCCTCCGGGGAACTTTGCAGGTGCAGAAAACCCGAAGACTTACGGTGTAAACCCAGCGCCGATGAGCTTCGCCGTGGTTTTGCCTCGGACCTCGCCGCCGATCACTTTCCAGGACCCCTGAGCTCGAGAAAACCCCCGAGGTGAGATCCCTGACCTCCCCTCTACCGATCTAGGCCATAAGATCACAGTTCTAGGCAGAATTCTCGAGGATCCGAAACTTTTCGGCGAGATCGCCGCTTCCCGCCGCCGTGCGCCGCCGGCAGCGCCGCCCGCGCTCGATCAGAGCGACGTGGCCGCTTGTGCGCCGTTTATTTTAAATCGCACGGTAGACTTTAAAACCCCGCGTACCGGTTCGATGTTATAATCTCAGCCGTCGGTTTAAAATCGGACGGTCCACGTCAGCCCCGCATTATAAAGACTGGAATTCTTACGTGCTACCCCCTGGGGTTCTCTGGAATTGAGAGCTAGCCCCGGAAACTTCAGATCTAGCCCCTGGAACTCCAGAAAATCATGTAAATTCATTTAAAAATCAGTTTTAGCCCCTGGACTTAATAAAAATTAGGAAAAACACCTCTGATAAGTGTAGCTAGACCCCTGGAAACTATAAAAATAATATTATAGACCCTGTAATGGGGTGAATTCATTATTTTAACCCTGTTTAGTAATTAATTTAGAAAATTGAATATGTAACTAGTGTTTAAAAATTAAAAAGTGGGACAAACATAATTGTCAAAATTAATTAAAAACTTTCTCAGTACTTAGAAAACTTTGGAGTGAGATAAAAATATATTTTTGGGTTGAAATAAATCTGTTTCATCTATTATTCACCTTTATTAGTATAGGGACACATTTTTAAGTAAAGAATAGTTATAGAAAAATAGGGAAAATAATTATGAAATAGTCTATATCAGAAGTCAAGGTCAAAAGATGTTATTAAATCATTTAGGACCAGAACCTATACTGTTTAGATGATGTGTATTACTAATTTCATAATAAAATACACAATTATGCATAGAAATATAAATCTGAAAATATAGCAACTAGTAAATGATAAATGGAGTTTCTAAAATACAAAGAATTCAGTTTAGGGTTGGTAGAAATTCTGAAGGCACATATGGAGAAGAAAAATACTTTTCATACACATATAAATAAAAGTGTATGCAAGCCATAGATCAACACACAAAGTAACCACAACACATATAATGGTGAATGAATTTCATAAATATGAATGTGTGGTTTGTATGAAGTAGAAGTGTGAACTATGTCTTATGATTGTTGTTTTTCTTTTGCTATGTGTGATGGTATGAAGTAGAACCTGTTCAAGAGCAAGTTATTTATTTCCAAGATCAGGACTACCCATTTCAAGAGCAGCAAGAAGGAGGCAAGTGTCCTTGACCACTTCGATCCCATGCTAGGATGTGTAGATAGAATTATTTGCATTGTCAAGTTAAATATGAAACCCATGCTAGGAAGTTTCCCTAGAATTGCATTACCTTGTTTCCTTGAAGCTTGGGTTGGGATTTATTTTGTCATGTCATTTATTTACATGCATATGCTTAGCCATGCTTAGAATGGGATATTTGGGATATGAGATCATCAGTTTATTATACCATACTCTTGAATGAGTTATTGTGAGTTATGTAGAGGTAGGGATCAAGGCAAGTTGGATGTTTTGGTTGTGTGCTGGGTGCACGAGACTTGGGTTTGTGTTTAGTACTTGCCTGGATCCTAAGGACCGGTTCATGGAGCATGTAACCCGGCTTTACAGTGCCAACCACATGCTGAGATGGGGCAGCTTGGCCAATTAATTAGGTGTATCCCCGGCGTAGTATGGGTGTGTTGGATGGTGCGGGGAATAGGTGTCAGCTGGACTACCATATGAACCGCAAGGCTCAAGAGGGGGCCACTGCAGCGGGGTTGGAGCCTCTTGTATGCTGTTAGGGGTGAAACCTCAGTGGGCCCACGCTCGTCGGGAATCCCTTTGTAAAGGCTTCGTAGTGATCTCCTGGCTACACACCTGGGAAGTGTGAATGTGGAACGTAGCCACTGGCATAATGGAGGTTCTTTTAGTCCACCCGGCAACGGGGGATGAAATCACTACTTGTGGGTACAGTGGTACAAACTCTGCAGAGTCAAAACTGTCTTGACAGCAGTGCTCACGGTTAAGAGCGGCCTGGACTTATTCATGATTAGAGGATTGATGGTTTTGGAAGTTAAGCGGGGAGCTTAACATTGGTAATGATGTTATGATTATTGGATTACAATGATGGGATGGGAGATTGGGACCATTTCACCTGTGTAGTAATGTAGGTGCTTAATAAGCTAAGGTGATAGGTATTAATTGCGTAGTGCTTTAACCATGAGTTCAACCTCTCCTTGTTCTGGCCATGCATGATAAAATTTTCCCACACTTGCTGAGTACCATTGGTACTCAACCTTGCATATTTGTTGGTTTATATTGCTGCTAAGGTCAAGATAATGAGGTGGTGTATAATGACCAAGACTTTGGACCCGAAGAAGGTTTCTAGGTTCATGGAGACCCCGGGCAACGCCTGTGATGGAGCCCTAAAGAATAATATTCCGCTGCTAGTTTATTTACTTGTGATGAAGCAATTAGTGTCCATTGAGACATTTGCGATGTAAGACTTATTTATATTCGACACCTGGCTTGTAATAAATGATGCTTCACTATTTGTCATCACATGTATGAGAAAATGATCCTGGCATACATGTGATATTCACTTGGTTGTTTCTTCGGAAAAACCGGGTGTGACAGAGGTGGTATCAGAGCCAAGGTTGCCCGTAGGAACGTGGACCTAGGAAGAAATGGACGTATTTAAGGGCCCTATTTTCTTAAAAACTATTTTCCAAGGTGTGGGTGGAAAAGTGTTTTAAAGGAGTCATTTTCTTCATCTTACCCCAACTTTCATTCAAAATACGATTTTTGTTTGAGAATTTATCTAACCTAATTTTAAATTCTTTTGTTTTAGATGGTTCGCATGATTTGCACCGCTCGTAAGTCCACAGGAGGGAGAGTTCCCGTAGTTGCCCTTGCCGAAAGAGAGGAGAGTCGTCCAGTGACGTACCTTTCCTATGGATTGGCAGTAGGCGATTTGTTGCGCCGTCTTCGACGTATGCTCGAAGCCGCCGGCAATACGGGCAAGCTAATCATCCACTATAACTCCACCAGGACCATCCGTGAGAAGAGGGAAGAATGGAGTTCGGAGATGAGGATTATACACGAGAATCAGCTGCTTAAGATTCACCACTCCCCAGCTTGTCGAGCAACACAAGTTGATGCGGAGAAAGATGTCACCTGGGAGGCCATCACCTGCCAGAGTCACATCTATCGTCGCCACTTGGACAAAACTGAGTACATGTATGTCCTCCAACGTGAGAGTGGTACCACGGAGTACAAGTACCCACCGGTGCAGCAAGGGACTTCCCATGAGCACATGGACTTGTGCTTGGAGGATGCTGCTATGCTCAGCACTCGACTGCAGGAGTGTCAACAAGAGCTTCAGGATGTCCGAGACACCCTGAAGGAAACGGAGGCGTTGCTGCGAGCTTGCTTAAAGGCGAGAGAAAGAGGAGATGGGAATGAACTGTGTGTCACTGTGAGTGATCCATGGACTCCTGACTCCCCGGATCGCCGAGCAATCAGGCGTCGTCGCACTTCTCCACCAGCAGCCTCCCCACCCAAAGCAGAGTCAGAAGGTAGCCGAAATGAGGAGGAAGATCCCGAGGAGCCAGCTCAAGAGGACGAGTAGTGTAGAGTCTTTCCCCTAGCTAGCAAGAGGTCGAGTAGTCGAGTCGTTGCGTAGTTAATGGTGTGATAATGCTTGGTGTGTGACGTGAGTTGTGGAAGCAATGAGCAATTGTCCACAGCCTCGTCTTCAGATTGTTTTGCTTTGGTGTGTGAATCCACAGGAAATAATAGTGCATTTATTTGGTGTGAGATATGAACCCTCGTAAAAGCATAACAAAGCCTCAACACTTCAAAGTACAAACGAATGAAAGTAGTAAGATGATGCTAAATGATTTCAAATTAACATTGGTTGATTCTGCCAGATGGCCGGAAGAGGAAAAGGACGTGCTGCCAACCCCGCCAACAACAATGATGAGGCATGCAACCCTCATCTTTCTGGAGGCCAGGACCGGGGTGGTCGCCGTGAAGAAGTTGATCCTCTCCACCAAATGCTGGAGAATCAAAATCAGCTTATCCAGAACTTGACTCAAGTGGTGGCCAACTTGCATCAAGTTCCACCTCCACAAGCTGCACCACGCCAACCAAGGTTGAGTGAGTTTCTAGGAACTCAACCTCCAAAGTTTGCAAGTGCTGCTGAACCTCTGGAGGCAGATGATTGGCTGAAGACCATTGAAAGCAAGATGAGGATCATACAGTGCCAAGGATATGAAAGGGTGATGTTTGCCTCTCATCAATTGCAAGGACCTGCTGCTGATTGGTGGACCGCCTACGTGGCCGCCCATCATGACCCTGAGAACATCACTTGGGAAGAGTTCAAGCGTAGCTTACGCAACCACTACATCCCAAGAGGTGAACTCAAAAACAAGAGGAAGGAGTTTCTGGGACTGCAGCAGGGAAACATGACGGTGAGGGAATACCTCACTAAATTTACTCAACTATCCCGTTATGCTCCACGAGACATAGAGACTGATGAGCAGAAACAAGATTGTTTCGTGGAAGGACTTACCGTAGAGATGCAGTGTGCCATGTCCTCCAATGAGTATGAAAGTTTTCAAAAGATGGTGGACAGAGCGTTTGTGGTGGAAAGGAAGCTAAAGGCCCTGGAAAATGAGAATAAGAGGAAGGCTGGGTGGTCACATGAGGCCTCAGGGAGCAACACCCGCCCACGTATGATGCAGCAACCTACGGGGCAGACGAGCCGTGCTGCGGTACCCTATTCAGCACCATGAGGGTACAACCCAAACTACAGGCCTCCCGCAGCACCAGCACAGCCGCAACGTCAGTTTGTGCAGCAGCCTCGCCCCGCATATCCACCTCGACCAGCAGTGCAAGGACCCCCAAACCAACCCCAAGACAACAAGGGCCAGGCATCTAAGATTGGGGTGCAATGTTTCAGCTGTGGTGAAGTGGGGCACTATGCCCATAAGTGCCCAAAGAAGAAGCCCGCGCAGCCACAACAGCAGAATGTAATGAGAGGACGGGTGAACCACGTCACTATGGAGGAAGCACAAGATGCACCCGACGTGGTAGTTGGTAAGTTTCCTGCCAATTTACACCTTGCAACTCTGCTGTTTGATTCTGGTGCTACCCACTCGTTCATTGCTCAAGGGTTTGTTAAGAAGCATGACCTAGCAACCACACAAATGAACCATATGCTAGCTGTAAATTCTCCAGGTGGAGAAATAAGGACAAGACAAGTGTGTCCCAAAGTGAATCTAGACATTAATGGGGTAGTATTTACTGCTAACCTCATAGTGATAGATTCACAAGGGATAGATATTATTTTGGGTATGGATTGGTTGACCAAACATAAAGGAATTATCCATTGTTCGACCAGAACGGTGGAACTAACTCACCCCAGTGGCACCCGAGTAAAGTTCATAACCATACACGAGCCTAGGAGGGACATTAAATTAAATCAAGTGGAGGTGAAAGTTGAGGAAATCAGGACTATCAGGGAATATCCAGATGTTTTTCCGGAGGAGTTGCCAGGTATGCCTCCCGACCATGACGTGGAATTCGCAATTGAGCTAGTACCGGGAACAGCCCCGATATACAAGAGACCTTATCGAATGGACTCCAAGCAGCTAGAAGAGCTCAAGGATCATTTGAGAGAACTGACGGAGAAGGGGTATATTCGCCCTAGTTCCTCACCATGGGGAGCTCCGGTGATATTTGTGCCTAAGAAAGACGGAACCCAAAGGTTATGCGTGGATTACCGTGCTTTGAATGAGGTAACCATCAAGAACAAGTACCCATTGCCCTGCATTGAAGACTTGTTTGATCAGTTGAGGGGAGCTTGTGTGTTCTCGAAAATTGATCTCAGGTCGGGATACCACCAACTCAAGATAAGGCAATCTGATATTCCCAAGACAGCTTTCGTATCTCGGTACGGACTGTATGAATACACTGTCATGCCTTTCGGGCTAACCAATGCCCCGGCATATTTCATGTATCTCATGAACAAGGTATTCATGGAATATCTGGACAAATTTGTGGTGGTTTTCATAGATGATATTCTCGTCTTCTCCAAAAATGAAGAAGAACATGAGAAACATCTAAGGTTGGTGTTACAGAGGCTGAGAGAACACCAACTATATGCCAAGTTGAGCAAGTGTGAGTTTTGGCTGAAGAGAGTTCCCTTTTTAGGACATATAATCTCGGAGGGAGGAATCTCCGTAGATCCCGCCAAAATCGAGGATATCCAGAAGTGGAAAACCCCTGAAAATGTCGGGGAAGTTCGAAGCTTTTTGGGATTGGCTGGATACTATCGACGGTTTATTGAGGGATTCTCCAAGATCTCGAGACCTCTCACCAAACTGTTGGATAAGGGAATCACATTCACCTGGACGCCACAGTGCGAGACGAGATTTCAAGAGCTAAAGAAGAGATTGACAACAGCCCCAGTGTTGGTTATGCCAGATATGCAGAAGAATTTCACAGTGTACTGCGATGCCTCTGGAAATGGGTTGGGATGTGTTCTCATGCAAGAAGGACATGTCGTGGCATATGCATCCCGGCAGCTTCGGAAGCACGAGAAGAACTATCCTACACATGACCTAGAACTAGCTGCAGTGGTACACGCGTTGAAAATTTGGCGGCACTATTTGATGGGGAATAGGACAGAGATATATACGGATCACAAGAGTTTGAAGTACATATTCACACAGCCAGATCTCAACCTCAGACAAAGGAGATGGTTAGAGCTAATCAATGACTTTGATGTGGGCATCAACTATCATCCCGGGAAAGCAAACGTCGTGGCCGATGCTTTGAGTCGGAAAGTGCAGGTCAATAAGTTGAGTTTGAAGGACATGCCTGCAGAATTGAAGGACGAGGTTATAAGACTCAATCTATGTCTAGTAAATAGTGGTGAAGCCATCGCCATGGAAGTGGACTCCACACTCGAGCGAGACATACGCGAGGGCCAAAAGAATGATGAGAAGATACAAGAGATCAGACAGCTCATCAAGGAAAATAAAGCTCCTGGTTTTAGAGAGGATGAACAGGGAACGGTGTGGCACGGGAAAAGGATTTGTGTGCCAGAAGTAAAGGAGATCCGTGAGTTAATTTTGAAGGAGGCTCACGATTCTGACTATTCAATTCATCCTGGGAGTACGAAGATGTACCAGGACCTCAAGAGCAGGTATTGGTGGTATGGCATGAAGCGAGATGTCGCGGAACATGTTGCCCTATGTGACACATGTCAGTTGGTGAAAGCAGAACATCAACGACCCGCGGGATTATTGCAACCACTCAAAGTACCTGAATGGAAGTGGGAAGAAATCAGCATGGATTTTGTCGTGGGATTGCCTAGGACCCAATCCGGGTATGATTCAATATGGGTCATTATTGATAGGCTAACCAAGGTAGCTCATTTCATCCCTGTGAAAGAAAGCTACAGCGGATCCAAATTGGCAGAATTGTACATATCAAGGATTGTGTGTTACCATGGAGTGCCAAAGAAGATAGTGTCGGACCGAGGGACACAGTTCACCTCGAGGTTTTGGCAAAAGTTGCATGAAACCATGGGAACCCATCTGAACTTCAGCTCTGCCTATCATCCCCAAACTGACGGGCAGACGGAGAGAACCAATCAGATCCTTGAAGATATGTTAAGGGCATGTGCACTCAAAAACAACCGGAGTTGGGACAAGAACTTACCGTATGCGGAGTTTTCCTATAACAACAGTTATCAAGCTAGTATGAAGATGTCACCGTTTAAAGCTTTGTATGGAAGGAAGTGCAGAACTCCCCTATTTTGGAACCAAACAGGAGAAAGTAAGGTGTTTGGTCCAGAAGTGCTACAAGAAGCCGAAGCAAAGGTGAGGGAGATTCGCAACAACTTGAGGATAGCACAAACACGCCAGAAGAGTTATGCTGATGTACGAAGAAGAGAACTCGTTTTCAACGTGGGAGACTATGTTTATCTCAAGGTGTCCCCTATCAGAGGACTTCGTCGGTTCAAGGTGAAAGGGAAGTTGTCGCCTCGATACATCGGACCCTTTCAAGTTTTGGAAAGAAAAGGCGAAGTGGCGTACCAACTAGATTTACCGGTTCATTTATCGGACGTGCACGATGTATTCCATGTGTCACAACTCAAGAAATGCCTGAGGACGCCTGAGGAGGTGTTACCCATGAATGAAGTGGATGTAGCTGAAGATTTGTCTTATGCCGAGCAACCATACAAGATTTTGGAGACAATGGAACGCCTCACCAGAAATAAAAAGAATCCGGATGTGCAAGGTGCAGTGGAAGCATCACTCAGAAGAGGAAGCAACCTGGGAACGGGAAGATGAGCTCAAGGCATAATTTCCGGAATTGTTTTCTTAGAAACCCCAATCTCGAGGACGAGATTTCTTTTAAGGGGGGTAGAGCTGTAACACCCCAAATTTTGATTCAAAACCCTAAACCATGTTCAGAGGGGAATTTAAAATTTTTTGGACGTGTTGCATGTTTTGCAAAAATTCAAATTCAAACTGGAATTCAAATTATACTCAAAACAGAAAAGAAATGGAAAAAGAAAAAGAGAAACGGGAAAAAAACCGGCCAGTGGGCCGAAACCCGCCAGCCGGCCCAGTATCCCCGCGCCAGCCCGCCCCCGCGCGCGCCGCGCTGCCTCTCACCGACGGGTGGGACCCACATGTCATCCCTAACCCTGAGCCCCCGCGACCCTGGACTTTTCCCCCGAGCGCGCGCGATCGCAACCGACCGGAAACCGCGTCCAGCCGGCCGAATTCTGGTCCAGAGGACTCCAACTCGATCGCAACAGACCCACCGCCCTCCCCCGGCTATAAAAACCCCCGATCCGATCAGTTTTTCCCACGCGATCGCCGATTTTCACTCCGGTGAGCACCGAGACTTCGCCGGTGAATTCTGGCCGATCTAAGCTCGGAAACTTTGATCTAACTCGCTGGTCTTGATCCACCACCTCCGGGGAACTTTGCAGGTGCAGAAAACCCGAAGACTTACGGTGTAAACCCAGCGCCGACGAGCTTCGCCGTGGTTTTGCCTCGGACCTCGCCGCCGATCACTTTCCAGGACCCCCGAGCTCGAGAAAACCCCCGAGGTGAGATCCCTGACCTCCCCTCTACCGATCTAGGCCATAAGATCACAGTTCTAGGCAGAATTCTCGAGGATCCAAAACTTTCCGGCGAGATCGCCGCTTCCCGCCGCCGTGCGCCGCCGGCAGCGCCGCCCGCGCTCGATCAGAGCGACGTGGCCGCTTGTGCGCCGTTTATTTTAAATCGCAAGGTAGACTTTAAAACCCCGCGTACCGGTTCGATGTTATAATCTCAGCCGTCGGTTTAAAATCGGACGGTCCACGTCAGCCCCGCATTATAAAGACTGGAATTCTTACGTGCTACCCCCTGGGGTTCTCTGGAATTGAGAGCTAGCCCCGGAAACTTCAGATCTAGCCCCTGGAACTCCAGAAAATCATGTAAATTCATTTAAAAATCAGTTTTAGCCCCTGGACTTAATAAAAATTAGGAAAAACACCTCTGATAAGTGTAGCTAGACCCCTGGAAACTATGAAAATAATATTATAGACCCTGTAATGGGGTGAATTCATTATTTTAACCCTGTTTAGTAATTAATTTAGAAAATTGAATATGTAACTAGTGTTTAAAAATTAAAAAGTGGGACAAACATAATTGTCAAAATTAATTAAAAACTTTCTCAGTACTTAGAAAACTTTGGAGTGAGATAAAAATATATTTTTGGGTTGAAATAAATCTGTTTCATCTATTATTCACCTTTATTAGTATAGGGACACATTTTTAAGTAAAGAATAGTTTTAGAAAAATAGGGAAAATAATTATGAAATAGTCTATATCAGAAGTCAAGGTCAAAAGATGTTATTAAATCATTTAGGACCAGAACCTATACTGTTTAGATGATGTGTATTACTAATTTCATAATAAAATACACAATTATGCATAGGAATATAAATCTGAAAATATAGCAACTAGTAAATGATAAATGGAGTTTCTAAAATACAAAGAATTCAGTTTAGGGTTGGTAGAAATTCTGAAGGCACATATGGAGAAGAAAAATACTTTTCATACACATATAAATAAAAGTGTATGCAAGCCATAGATCAACACACAAAGTAACCACAACACATATAATGGTGAATGAATTTCATAAATATGAATGTGTGGTTTGTATGAAGTAGAAGTGTGAACTATGCCTTATGATTGTTGTTTTTCTTTTGCTATGTGTGATGGTATGAAGTAGAACCTGTTCAAGAGCAAGTTATTTCTTTCCAAGATCAGGACTACCCATTTCAAGAGCAGCAAGAAGGAGGCAAGTGTCCTTGACCACTTTGATCCCATGCTCGGATGTGTAGATAGAATTATTTGCATTGTCAAGTTAAATATGAAACCCATGCTAGGAAGTTTCCCTAGAATTGCATTACCTTGTTTCCTTGAAGCTTGGGTTGGGATTTATTTTGTCATGTCATTTATTTACATGCATATGCTTAGCCATGCTTAGAATGGGATATTTGGGATATGAGATCATCAGTTTATTATACCATACTCTTGAATGAGTTATTGTGAGTTATGTAGAGGTAGGGATCAAGGCAAGTTGGATGTTTTGGTTGTGTGCTGGGTGCACGAGACTTGGGTTTGTGTTTAGTACTTGCTGAGTACCATTGGTACTCAACCTTGCATATTTGTTGGTTTATATTGCTACTCAGGTCAAGATAATGAGGTGGTGTATAATGACCAAAACTTTGGACCCGAAGAAGGTTTCTAGGTTCATGGAGACCACGGGCAAGCCTGTGATGGAGCCCTAAAGAATAATATTCCGCTGCTAGTTTATTTACTTGTGATGAAGCAATTAGTGTCCATTGAGACATTTGCGATGTAAGACTTATTTATATTCGACACCTGGCTTGTAATAAATGATGCTTCACTATTTGTCATCAAATGTTGAGAAAATGATCCTGGCATACATGTGATATTCACTTGGTTGTTTCTTCGGAAAAACCGGGTGTGACAGAGGTGGTATCAGAGCCAAGGTTGCCCGTAGGAACGTGGACCTAGGAAGAAATGGACGTATTTAAGGGGGGTGGATTGTGTGATATCTTGACTCCCAGCTTAATAGGATTGATAGAGTACTCATACCACCAAGGTATACCTTCTTTTCCGGAAGCCCACCTGTAAAGAACTCCGGGGTTAAGCGTGGTTGGCCCGGAGGAATTTGGGGATGGGTGACCGACCGGGAAGTCTTCCCGGGTGCGCCCGAGTGAGGACAAAGTGCGCAGAAAAGACGAGTGGTGGTATGTGGGGACAGTCTATGATCCTAGAGAGCCATCACAAATGGTATCAGAGCCGACCCTCGCAGTTTCACGGGTGCGTACGGGTCAGTGAGAAGGATACGGTAGCGTACGGGTCAGGGACGTGGGTACGTACGCATGACGCGTGGGTCCTCTGTGTGGGACACGGTATGGTACGTATGCTGCTAACCGGACGTACGGTATGCGTATGCCAGTACTGAACGTACCAACGTGGCTAAGAGGGGACGTTCCTGTCTGGGCGTTGACCGACGAGGACGTCGGTCTCCTAAGGGGGGTGGATTGTGTGATATCCTGACTCCCAGCTTAATAGGATTGATAGAGTACTCATACCACCAAGGTATACCTTCTTTTCCGGAAGCCCACCTGTAAAGAACTCCGGGGTTAAGCGTGCTTGGCCCGGAGGAATTTGGGGATGGGTGACCGACCGGGAAGTCTTCCCGGGTGCGCACGAGTGAGGACAAAGTGCGCAGAAAAGACGAGTGGTGGTATGTGGGGACAGTCTATGATCCTAGAGAGCCATCACAGAAAGCCCCACGTGTCCTGCGGGGCCGGACCTCCCTCTCCTCAGAGGAGGGCTCCGGGTCCGCCACATGGCCGACAGAGCCGGACCTCCCTTCTCCGCAGGGAGAGCTCCGAAGGCTTCACATGTCCAGCGGGGCCGGACCTCCCTCTCCTCAGAGGAGAGCTCCGGGCCCGCCATGTGGCCAGCAGAGCCGGATCTCCCCCCCTCCGCGGGGAGAGCTCCGAAGGCTCCACGTGTCCAACGGGGCCGGACCTCCCTCTTTTCAGAGGAGAGCTCCGGGCCCGCCACGTGGCCAGCAGAGCCGGACCTCCCCCCTCCGCAGGGAGAGCTCCGAAGGCCCCACGTGTCCTGCGGGGCCAGACCTCCCTCTCCTCAGAGGAGAGCTCCGGGCCCGCCATGTGGCCGCAGAACAGCGCTACCTGCCCCCGCGCGGTAGGCAGCAAGAGTAAAGACGCGCCATACCTTGTCCGTACAAGGTATTCAAGACCCGCGCTTTCCCAAGACGCGGAGACGCAGAGCACGCCACTGTCAGGTGCCGTTGTGCCTAGTCACATCGCAGTGAAGACTGGCACGCTGCATCAGTAGCTGTACACCAATAAACACAGCGACAAGACATCCCCTGCCGCCCCTGCCGTTGTAAAAGTCCCAAAACTTGTAAAGGGAAAACTTTAGTGATGAATAAAGTTGAGTTTAAATCCAAGAAATGGGACTTGCAAAAACTTTTGTTTAATCATATAAGTGTTGGGATGTGCAATAGGACTTTAAATTCAGTTTGAACTAAAGGGTTCACTTCGAATAAAGGAAGGCCATTTCCAAAAAGGAAATTCAAACTGTTGTTTAAAATGTTGTAATTACAGTGGCCAACTTGAAGATCAGATGACATAATTGAACTCTTCAGGTCCAAATTATGAGGAAGACAAATTTTGAGAAAATTTGGAGGTGCTTTGATATGTATATCAAAGATACTTGTGAATTCCATTGAAATTTGAATTCAAATTTGAAACTGAGGTAAAACTTGTCGAATTCCCAAATGGATTTTTGATTTGAGTTTCTCATAGCTGAAGTTGCAATGTGCCAAAAATTTGGAGATATTTGGAAGAGGGGAGCTGTGGGACCCATTGTCATTGAGAGGGGGGGTGACTTACTGCCTAAGTTTCAGCTCTTTGTATCGGTTCACACCCGAGCTGCCGAGCGAGCTCCAGGCGCCACCGAGAGCAAAGCTGCTGCCACCTCCTCACCAAATTAGCAGCGCTAGAGAGCTGCTCGTGGCTCCCTTACCCCTCGATGTGATCCCTTCCAGCGATCGAGCCACGGTTCAGTGCTTTCCCCTTGCGCAAGAACGGCAATCGGCAGCTCGCCGCCACCTCTAAAAAATGGCCGGGAACTGGTGAAACTTCGCGTTCACCTTCACTCCGGGCTGCAACACAGCCAGGCGCGCTGGTCCTTCTCTCCCTCAGCACAAGAACAGCCCGAGTTACGGGTCCCCTAGTCAAAGAACGGCTCCTCCGCGACGACTTGAAACAAAACCGACATCGGGCTCTCGTGGGCAGCTCACCACCGTGGGTTTCAATCTCAAGCAATGACGCTCAGGGGTGCACCATACCACCGTGGTGCTTCTCCCCGGAGCTCAGCTCAAACGGTGAACCCTAGCGTCCGAATTCAAAGTTTTTCTTCCGGAGCATGACCACAGACCCTCTGGTAAAGATTTATCAAATTCGCGCTTAATTTGCACTTAGAGGTCACCAAACCGTGAACAAATGATCTAGACTCGACGGTGATCCGATCCCCTTCACAACTCTAGCTAGAAACCCCGTGTTAGCGGCTAATTTCAAGCTTCCCGATTGGCGGCCATGACGGAGACGCGCGGGCGCACGGTGACAACCGGATTGCCGCCGTTTCCGAGCCACGTTGAGGCCTTGCCGAGCTAGCCTGACCTCCACTGTTGCTTTAGAGCGAATCCTCCGAACCTTTGGCGGGCTAGGGTGCTCGGACCACGGCGTTGAAGCTTCACCGAGGTGTGCGCACATCGCCGACCGATTTCCGGTCACTGGCAGCCCGAGAGCACCGCACCAATGAATTTCTCGTAGCTGGAAACCCCCAGGTGGCGAGTACCGAGCCGAAAGGCGGCCGGGAAGCCGACTCCGGCGAGCTCCGATGAGATTCCGGCGAGGGGGCAGCGCGGGAGAGGAAAACGGCCCGAGGAGGAAGAAGGTCGGGCGGGCCCCGCGTGTCAGCAACGGAAAATTTAATTTGCTGATCGGCTGTGGCTCCGGGATCCGGTGTGGCTGCGTGGGAAGAATTCAGTGACTCCGTGTGGCTCAGTTCCAGCAGCTGACACGTGTATGATGGACCCACAGTCAGAGTTTGAACATTTCCCGAATTATTTGGATTTCCAGATTCAATTCAAACTTTAGAACCTCATAACTTTTGCTAGGAAGCTCCAAATTTAGTGATTCAAATTGGGTTGGATTCAGGATGAAAAGCTCTACGAAATATGCAACCCAATTTGTATGAAAACCAATAGAAAAGTCTGGAAAATTCTTTAAAGCTTTTCAGCAAAAGAATTTTAGAGGAAGTTTGGTTCATCCAAAAATCCTCAAATTTTGCCATAATATTCTTTATGATATTAGTGAACTTCTGTAAAAGTTTCAGCTCATTTGGAGTTGATTTAGTGAGGGTAATTCTGGTTTTAAGCTTCTGCGTTCAAATGAATACAAAAACAATTTCAGAGAATTTCCAAAACTTGGAAATTCAGTTCTAGGCATTCCTTAGCTCCAAAAATCCTAGGAAAATTCAGGCATACTCTCTGAACTATGTTTGAAATTGTAGTTCACTTGAATTTGCATGAAAGTGCAAATTTATTCAGAATTAATTCCTTTTTTGCCTAAATGCTTAAAGAATTGTTCTGAGTGATCTACTCAGTGAAAAATTCTAAATTTTGGTCCAGATGAATTTCTTGTGACAAGGAACTCACAACAAAATCTTCAGCTCCATTGGAGTCCTGGATCAGTACTATCCTGTTTAACCTCTTAGGTAATCAACCCACAAGTGAGGAAACACACATCTCACTTGGGCATAGTGCTAACCCAAACCACTAGCACCCATGTCATTTTAAATTCTTAAACAGAGTTCCAGTTTTAAACTTGCCTATAGAACTTGTTAACAAAAGTTTCATAATTAAACATGTATGCATATTCATAACGTGTAGTGATTATAACGTGTAGTGATTAAACGTGGAGAAGTGAAGAAGTTCAGCTTGGATCAAGGAGCAAGAAAGGCAGGGATTTAGCTTCAAGTCATCAGCAACTAACTTTAAAATTTTCTGACTTTAGTCACCTGCAAAATCAAGGCAAGCTCCGGTTTGCATTTAAGTTGTTTTATAAAGTTTTTACTTTGTTCACTACCATGGGTTAAAGTTTGTATGTGCATTAGGTCAAGGATGTTTTACACTCCACTTGCATAACCAAAATGAACCCTGAGGTCAAGGGTAGAAAGGTGTCATCGCTGTAGAATAAGGTCGTGCTAAATAGGCTAGGACATCCGGTAGAAGACGAGTAGTTGGAATCTACTCGCGAGTTGTAGTTGAGGATTTTATAAGTGTGGATGGAAGAGAGAGGCAAACTAAAGTTTACATTTCTAAAGATGAGACCGGGCAGGAGGGTTAGGCAGCGACAAGACGGGGTCTTGGTCGAGTAGCTCTGCCTGTGTCGGTTAAGGACCGATGCGTGTGCCGCATCTAGGAGCAAGTATTGAGTTGTGTACCGGATGCTTACTGCTATATGGACCCAGGAAACCGATGTACCAGGTTAACTGGATTGTAGAGGCATACTGTCGGTACCTGAGATATGGGGTATCCCCGCGCACAGGGGAAATGCCTAAGGAACTCGCCCTTCTCCGCAGGGAGAGCTCCGAAGGCGCCACGCGTCCGGCGGAGCCGGACCTCCCTCTCCTCAGAGGAGAGCTCCGGGCCCGCCACGTGGCATACAGAAGCCGGACCTCCCCCTCCGCGGGAGAGAGGTCTGAAGGCGCCACGCGTCCGGCGGGGCCGGACCTCCCCCTCCTCAGAGAAGAGCTCCGGGCCCGCCACGTGGCCGACAGAAGCCGGACCTCCCCCTCCGCGGGGAGAGGTCCGGAGGCTCCACGTGCCCCGCAGGCCGGACCCTCCTCTCCTCTGATAAGGGCTCCGGGCCCGCCACGTGGCCAGAAGAACGGTGCTGCCTGCCCCCGAGAGATAGGCAGCGGGCGTAAAGACGCCCCATACCTTGCCCGTACAAGGTATTCAAGGCCCGCATCTTCCCAAGACGCGGAGACGCGGAGCACGCCTCTGTCAGGTGCCGTTGCGCCCAGTCGCATCACAGACTGGCACGCAGTGTCAGAACCTGCCAGCCAATAAACACCGCGACAAGACATCCCATGCCGCCTGCGCCGTCATCAACCACTACGACTAGCATGCGGCATGGGCAGGGCGGCAGGATGAAGACTCAGAAGCCTTCGACCAGAGACAACTACCGGCATAACTGCAGATATGGTAGATAATAGACAATCTTCCCGGGACCACCTGTCGGGTCCTGGCCCCCCTTGTAAGCTGCCCGAGTCTTGGACTATAAAAGGCTCGGGTAGGCGATGATAGCAAGGGTTCGCACTTTGCAACTCATACGCTAGCCATACACTCCCAAGCTGTAACTCACCCCCAAGCTCAGGACTCCGGCCCTGAGCAGCAAGCAATACAGCGAGCTCCATAGCTCGCCGTGGACGTAGGGTTTTACGCTCCGGCGGCCTGAACCACGTAAAACTCACCGCGTCAAGCTGTTACTAACTCGTCCATCCGCGCAAGCTCTCCGCAAGGGACTAGCCCCACCGAAAAAAGAACCTCCGCGGGCTTCCCAGTGCAAGCCCGGGGGAAGTGTCGACCGAACACTTCGACACATACTGTCACACCCGGATTGTCCCCAAAGAACAACCGAATGAATATCACATGTATGCCAGGATCTTTCTCTCATACATGTGATGACAAATAGTGAAGCATCATTTATTACAAGCCAAGTGTTCGAATATAAATAAGTCTTACATAGCACGTGTCTCGATGGACGATAGTATGTTCATTACATGTAAATAAACTAGCAGCGGAATGTTACTCTTGTGGGCTCCATCACAGGCATTGCCCGGGGGACTCCATGAACCTAGAATCCTTCTTTGGGTCCGAAGTCTTGGTCATTGAACACCACATCATCCCCTTGACCTGAGCAGCAATTCAAACCAACGAATATGCAAGTTTGAGTACCGTGGGTACTCAACAAGTGTGGGAAAGTTATGTCATGCATGGCTAGAGCAAGGAGAGGTTGAAGCCGGCGACAGTTCGTACCGTACTGTCGCTAGCTCTCTCACGTTCTTGGCCTGTCCACCAGTTGGACATCAAGAACGCCTTCCTCCATGATACACTGACCGAGACGGTGTACTGCAGTCACCCGGCAGGATTTGTAGATTCAGCTCACCCAGACATGGTCTGTAAGCTGAACAAATCCCTGTACGGACTGAAGCTGGCACCGCGAGCCTGATACAGCCGGTTCGCCTCTTTCTTGGTCCCACTGGGCTTTGTTGAAGCTAAGGCGGACACTTCGCTGTTTGTCTATCGACGGGGCAGTGACACAGCTTACCTCTTACTGTACGTCGATGACATTGTACTAACAGCATCTAGTCCGACTCTGCTTCAGCGAACCATTTCTGCCTTACAGCGGGAGTTCGCTATGAAGGACCTGGGCCGTCTCCACCACTTCCTGGGTATTAAGGTCGAGGACCGACTAGGCGGCCTATTCCTTCACCAGCGACAGTACTGTCTGGATATCCTCCAGCGGGCGAGCATGGCTGATTGCAAGCCGTGCTCCACTCCAGTGGATACTCAGGCGAAGCTCTCCGCCACCGACGGGACACCCGTCTCTGACCCCACTTCTTACAGGAGTCTTGCAGGTGCTCTCCAGTACCTAACCTTCACCAGGCTGGATATCTCATATGCGGTCCAGCAGGTATGCCTCCACATGCATGACCCGAGGGAACCGCATCTCACCGCTGTCAAGCGGATTCTTCGGTACCTACGAGGCACCCTCGACTACGGCCTCCTTCTTCGGCGTGACACGGCCTCCGAGTTGGTCGTGTACACAGACGCTGACTGGGCAGGCTGCCCGGACACACGACACTCTACTTCTGGGTACGTCGTCTTCCTGGGCGGCAACCTTGTCTCCTGGTCCTCGAAGCGACAGCCCGTAGTGTCGCGCTCGAGTGCAGAGGCGGAGTATCGCGCCGTGGCTAATGGCGTAGCTGAGGCCTCCTGGCTTCTGCAGCTACTTCAGGAGCTCCACACCCCCGTCATCAAAAGCACCCTCATCTACTGCGACAACGTCAGCGCCATGTACCTCTCCACCAACCCGGTCTAGCATCAGCGCAAGAAGCATGTGGAGATTGACCTTCATTTTGTTCGTGAGCGGGTTGCACGGGGCGAGGTTCGGGTACACCATGTCTCGACGACGACGCAGTTCGCCGACATCTTCACGAAGGGCTTCCCGTCGTCGCTGTTCTCCGAGTTTCGGTCCAGTCTCAACATCTGCAGCGGCTAGATGTTGTGACTGCGGGGGGGGGGGGGTGTTAGACACTGTAATTAGGGGTGTGACACAGGGGTATATTAGTCATTAGAGAGGGATTAGGGTTAGGGGTAGTTTAGTCTTTTCTCCCCTCCTAATCCCTCTATATAATCACACCTGTACTCCAGCTTTTCCATCATCTCAATACAATTATCATTAGCCCTCTTTCAGTGTCGACTACACACTTCGACAGTACCTGTCGACACTTCCCCCGGGCCTGCATTGGGCAGCCCGCGGAGGTTCTTTTTCGGAGGGGCTAGTCCCTCACGGAGAGCTTAAGCGTTAGGGACGATGGAAGGAGAAGGTTGACACAGAGATTTTTTACGTGGTTCAGGCCGCCGGAGCGTAAAACCCTACGTCCACGGTGAGCGGAGGCGCTTGTTGTATTGCTTGGTGCTCAGAACCGGAGTTCTGAGCTTGAGGGTGAGCTGAGTGCTAGAATGCTAAATCAGGGTGTTGAGCCAAAAATGCCGAACCCTTTGCAACGTTGCCTACTCGAGCCTTTTATAGTCCAAGGCTCGGGCGGCTTACAAGGTGGGCCCGGGACCCGACAGGTGGTCCCGGGGAGATTGCCTGCCATCTACTGTATCCTGCAGTTACGCCGGTAGTTGTCTCTGACGAGGGCTTCTGAGTCTTTGTCTTGCCGCCCTGCCCACGCCGCAAGCTAGGCGTAGTGGTTGATGACGGCAGGGGCGGCAGGAGATGTCTTGTCCCTGTGTTTATTGGTGGAGAGCTTCTGACGCGGTGTGCCAGTCTTCACTGCGATGCGACTGGGCGCAACGGCACCTGACAGCGGCGTACTCCGCGTTTCCGCGCCTTGGGAAGGCGCGGGTCTTGAATACCTTGTACGGACAAGGTATGGCATGTCTTTACTCTTGCTGCTTACCGCGCGGGAGCAGGTAGCGCTGTTCTGCTGGCCACGTGGCGGGCCCGGAGCTCTCCTCTGAGGAGAGGGAGGTCCGGCCCTGCTGGACACGTGGAGCCTTCAGAGCTCTCCCCGCGGAGGGGGGAGGTCCGGCTCTGCTGGCCACGTGGCGGGCCCGGAGCTCTCCTCTGAGGAGAGGGAGGTCCGGCCCCGCTGGACACGTGGAGCCTTCGGAGCTCTCCCTGCAGAAGGGAGGTCCGGCTCTGCCGGCCATGTGACGGGCCCGGAGCCCTCTGAGAGGGAGGTCCGACACCGCAGGACACGTGGGGCTTTCTGAGTTTGCCCGTGCTGAGGAGCAAAGTCCTCAGGCGATTTCCCCTATGCGCGGGGTACCCCATATTGAGGGTACCAACAGTCTCCATGCCTTATGGTCTAAAAAAACGCTCTCCCTACCTTTGTATGTGCCATGCACAAAACCTATGGAGAACTAATAAGAGAATTAGTTGAGGTGTATGTCGATGACATCTGTCTGTACCCTCAATATGGGGTACCCCCGCTGTCGAAGTGTGTAGCCGACACTTCCCCCGCGCCTGCTCTGGGCAGCCCGCGGAGGTTCTTTTTTGGAGGGGCTAGTCACTCACGGAGAGCTCACGCGTTAGGGACAATGGAGGGAGAAGCTTGACACAAAGATTTTTACGTGGTTAAGGCCGCCGGAGCGTAAAACCCTACGTCCACGGTGAGCAGAGATGCTCGTTGTATTGCTTGGTGCTCAGAACCGGAGTTCTGAGCTTGAGGATGACCTAAGCGCTCGGATACTGGAGCGTAAGTGTGCCAAGAGTCGAACCCTAGGTGAGAGTGGGTCAAATGCTGAACCCTGCGTGAGAGTGTCCAAAAGGCCGAACCCTTGCTAATGTCGCCTACCCGAGCCTTTTTTAGTCCAAGGCTCGGGCGGCTTACAAGGTGGGCCCGGGACCCGACAGGTGGTTCCGGGAAGATTGCCTACCATCTACCATATCTGCAGTTACGCCGGCAGTTGTCTCTGACGAGGTCTTCTAAGTCTTCGCTCTGCCGCCCTGCCCATGCCGCAAGCTAGTCGTAGTGGTTGATGATGGCAGGGGCGGCAGGGATGTCTTGTCGCTGTGTTTATTGGCGTACAATCTCTGACGCGGCGCGCCAGTCTTCACTACGATGTGATTGGGCGCAACGGCACCTGACAGAGGCGTGCTCCGCGTCTCCGCGCCTTGGAAAGGCGCGGGTCTTGAATACCTTGTACGGACAAGGTAGGTGACACGACCCCACTGGTCCTGTCGAGCCAGGATCACGCTGAGGGGTGCTGCGTTGCACAACACCGTATAACACACGTCAAAGGTACAAAGCGGAAGCGGAAGCTTTATTACATAAACAAGTTTATTAACATGTTTACATCAAAATAAGTTTAGTCCACACTCGCGGGCGTAGACTAAGCATCAAGTGCACGTTCAGCCCTCGAACGTGTCCTTGCTAGCACACTCGCACACTAACTCTGCGGCGTGCACGACTCCCACTCGACGGGGTTCCCCTCCTGGGGTTCCGTCTCCTCTTCGGGAGTCCCTTCCTCATAGAACCCTGCAAAAGCTTCAAACACAAGCAGTGAGCACGAAGGCTCAGCAAGTCTGACCCGTCTCACCTAAACATGAAACTTCTACATGAGGGTGATGGGTTGCATGAGGTAAAAATCATTTGCAAGGACTCGCCTAATTAGTAGAACCTTACTTTCAAGTTTTAGCAGCAGGTTGTGGAGAACTTTACGCTAAGGCACATGAGAGAGCCGCAATCAAACAAGAAACGCATTTCTCTCATGTACTTTGCCCAAAGTTGAAAAGAACTTTAGTTAGCACTAAGCTACAACATATCATTAACAATCAATATCCAACTTTCAATCAGCAACATTTTAACATGTAACTAGCCTGTTCTTTCTACGTCACGGTACAGTGAACAAGTGGTACTCACTGACCGCGAGGGACGGCGATTATAATCGATTTACACCTGCAGGGTTACCCGAACAACCCGTCACGTACGCCCGTACTCGATGTTGCCTACAACAACCATCACGGACGCCGTACGCGACTACCTTTCACCCGTTAGCCAAATATTGAACCGGTCCCATCGTCCCGAGCAAGAGGTCCCTGCACGCGCATCTCTGTGCCGCCAGCTGATTTACACCTCGAGCTCTCAACCTACCCTCTGAACGACGGGCAATGCCTCAATACCCAGCTACCCGAGTTACATCAGTTTCCCGGTTCCCATATAGCCGGTAGGTCTTCGGTACTGTTCTAGCTTGTTCAACAGGCCCGCACACGGCTCGGTCCTCAATCGACACAAGCGGAGCTACAGCACACAGGCCCCAAAGTCCTGCTGCCCTTACTCTCCGCTCGGTCTCATTTTCTTGCCATGTGTATCATGTGCTATCTCTACCCGAGCAATGTGCCTCTAGCCTATTCTCGCGAGTAGTTCCAACTACTCGACTTGTACCGAATCCTACTCTATCCTAGCAATGCAGTGGCTAACGGGGTTTGCAATCCTAAACCCCAACCCATGGTTTTCTTGGCTATGCAGTGGGGTTTCCAAACAAGACTCTGATGCACAACATAAAGAAAACAAGTATGTGCTCAAAACAATAAAAATTTATAAAATGGTTAATGCAAACCGGGGCTTGCCTTGCTGCTCTTGGTCGTAGGCTAGCTGTTCCTCCGGAGTAACGAAGTCTAGGACTTCGGGTTCCTCCTCGACCTTAGCGACTACATGATAAGAACAATGTATGTATTAATTAAATGCTTTTGTATTAACTTTGAAGTTGTGAAGTCTATAACCTATACTAGATAGACCTAATGACTGTGAAACTTTTACTGTGGCTTGGTTACAACCTAAACAGAGACTTGGTCAAGTTTTAGTTGCAGCAAAGCTCATTTGAGCCCTCCACAAATAATTATGTCCTTGACCTTAATTAAAGGCTTTTAGGGTGTTCTAGGTATTTTCATGAAACAAACTATGACTTTCTGAAAACTAGATTTTCAGAGGGTTCTAATGGAATTGGTCTCACTTAATTTGGAAGTCTCTAACTAAAGATATGAGCTAAACAATTTCAGAGAAAATTCTGAAAATGTTTCTGAACATTTTCTATTTTCTCTGGAACAGTTTTACTAATCACACCATTAGGTGGACTAAATGAGCTCAAATGGATCTGAAATTTTTATGGTAGTTCAAGGATATTTTGGTGAACATCTCAGCAAAATTTCAGGATTTTCCTCCAAATGATTCTCCAGTTAAAATTCCTAACAGTTTAAACTTTAAGGAATTAATTCTGGAGAATTAAGGAATCTCATGAAGTGACACTTGATTTTCTGGAAAGTACTCAAAGAGCTGAATCCAGCAAAATTTGGTTCACTCAATTTGGAGCTTTCTAGCCAAAGTTATAAGGATTTGAAGTTTGAAGGAAATCTGAAAATCGGGGAAAAGTTTAAACTCGCGCGTGGGCCCAGGAGACACGCGTCGCACGCCGAAGCGACAGCACACCGCGGCCCACAAGGCTTTTGCGCGCCAGCACACCCGATCCCGGCCGCAGCCGGATCCCGATTCAAAATATCGGCCGCTGACAGCTGGGGTCCACCCCCTTCTTCAACCTCGCGACACCCGCGCTCCGCCGCCGAGGGACCTCGCCGGAGAGCTCGCCGCCGGCTGCTGTACAGCTTCAAACTTCTTGATTCTGGCCGCCCCTGCCTACTTTTACTTGGGGAACATGATCCGAGGGTCAGCTGCTCATGACAACGGCCGGAGCATGGTCGGCGACGAGCCGCCATATCGGAACGACTTCGGCCATGTCGGCTGATGCTCCTAGTGCCTCAGCTACTTGGGAAACCGGTCGGGGAGCATCAGTGGACCTCAGAGAAGGTCGACATGAACTCGGGGCAGCTCGGGGAAGGCCCGAAATAGGTCCTCACCGTGCGCCCGATACCCCCCGTGCGTTCCGCCATTAGTAGACCTTGAATTACGCCGGGCACAGAAGTTCTCCGGCCCAGAGTTGTGAAGGCAACTTGTGCGTCACCGTGTCTAGTTCGTGTGGGAGTGGCCTGAGGCCCTCTAATCCTTTCTAGAGCACGAATTAAACAGAATCGTACCCGAGGGTCGTTCTGCACACAGAAAGGGGAAAAGTGGAAATTCGCCGCCGGTGAGCAACCACTCGAGCTGTGGCTCGGGGATGAGCAGCACCGATCACTTGCGCGTCCAAGGGTGCCTTGGCTCGGGCGTGACAACGCCCAGGTTGGGCTGTCCACGAGAGCCCGAGGTGCGGCGGTTTCCAGTTCCGAGTTTGATCTTTCGGCACAGCCGATATCACTCGGTTTCAATCGATTTCTATCAATGGGAAGGATGGAGGATGGTTGCTAGTACCTTGCTGGGACCTTGGAATGGAAAGAGGGAGCTGCGATCGGCTTGATCAAGCAGGAACTCGAGCGGCGGCGATGGCAGTGGGAAAAGCAGTCGCGCACGTCGGTAGCTCGGGGAAATGGTGACTGAGGCACGCCGGGGAGGGAATAAATAGCTCGGCCGGCTGGCCTCCGGCTTGGGGCACGCAGCAGGAGCTGGCGCCGGCCGGCCCCTTCGGTGGCGCGCGCGCACAACAGCCGGGAACCGACTGAACTGTGGTTCAGTCGGTTTGCTTTGAGGCTGAGGCTGACATGTGGGTCCCACTCCTCTTTTAACCTCTGAAATTTATTCCTAACAGCTGTGGTAAACAGTGAACCCTATTCTACCCTTGACAACTCAAATTATTCACCCAAGAGCCATTTGAATTGATCAAAGTTCAAATGAGGTTTGGTTTGAATGAATTTCAGCACAAGTGCAGTTTGAAATTCAAATAAAGTTTGAATTTCTCCCCCTTAGCTCATGTCAAGATCAACTCCAAATGGAGTGAAAATTGGTGTGTGAGCTCACAAAAATGTGCTGAGCAAGAATATGCCTTCCACTTTTAAATTCAGTGGGTGAAAACAGTTTGAATTTGAATATGTTTTCAAACTGCCCCTTTCCTATCTACACCCAAGATGACCTCAAAAATGTTTTGAATTTGGGTGAAACTTGGCATGGACATCCTTGGCAAAGTGTAGGAGTTTTCATATGTCCAGCCCATCTATATCACATGTGGGAAGTACCACTTTTGCAATGTGTGAGTTTGTTCCCTAATGAGCATGTTGATAATTGTTACTTGCTCTTTATTTGTGTTCATCATTTTTCCTCAAATGAGGTGTGTGGTGTGGGGATGAACACTGCAAATGGGTGTCAAAAACTGAGGCCCTTACATTCCTCCCTCCTTAAAAGAATCTCGTCCCGAGATTATAAGGTGAAAATGAGAGAGAGGACGGTGGAAAAATTACCGGATATGCGACGTGAGAAAGTCGGGGTAGTTAGTGCGAAGGAATTCTTCGCTCTCCCATGTCGCTTCATCCATGGAGTGATTACTCCACAGAACCTTGTAGAACCACAACGTACGGTTGCGTGTGGTTCGGGCCTTTTCATCAATAATCTGCACCGGTTCCTCCCGATAGGTGAGATCCGGTTGCAGTTCTTCAATGTCTTCCAGCTGAACGGTAGTTGATAGCTTGAGACACTTCCTCAGCTGGGAAATGTGAAAGACGTCGTGCACACCGGAAAGTGCTTCTGGTAATCTTAGCCGGTATGCCACCGATCCACATCTTTCGGTAATCTGGAATGGACCGATGAATCGGGGTGCTAACTTTCCTCTCACCCCAAATCTGTTTACGCCCTTCATTGGAGACACTCGTAGATATACGTGGTCTCCAGCTTCGAATTGTAACGGACGCCTTCTCCGGTCCGCATACTGTTTCTGTCGGGATTGAGCGGCTTTTAGGTTCGCTTGAATTAATCGAACCTTTTCTTCCGCGTTGTTGACAAGATCAATCCCGAAGGTAACCCTCTCGCCAGACTCACACCAATTCAATGGTGTGCGGCATTTTCTCCCGTATAGCGCCTCGTAGGGCGCCATCTTGATGCTGGCTTGGTACCCATTGTTGTACGAGAACTCGGCTAACGGCAAGTGATCATCCCAGTTCTTGCCGTGGTCGATAGCGCAAGCTCGTAGCATGTCTTCTAAGATTTGATTTACCCGCTCCGTTTGCCCATCCGTCTGCGGGTGGTAGGCTGAACTACGGATCAGCTTCGTCCCCAAGGCAGCGTGGAGCTGCTCCCAAAAACGGGACACAAATAAAGTGCCCCGGTCCGATACGATAGTACGGGGTACGCCGTATAAGCATAGGATCCGTGAGATGTACAGTTCAGCGTACTTCTTGGCGTTGTAGTTGGTGTTGACCGGGATGAAATGGGCAACTTTGGTGAGCCGATCGACGATCACCCACACAGAATCATGTTTCTGTAAGGTGGTGGGTAAACCGACGACGAAATCCATGCTCACGTCCTCCCACTTCCAGGCAGGAATGCCCAGTGGTTGCAGCAGTCCCGGTTTCCGCATGTGGTCTGCCTTCACCCGTCGACATGTATCACACTCGGACACGTATTTTGCAGTCTCTCGCTTCATCCGTGTCCACCAAAACTTGCTTCTGAGTTCTTGATACATCTTGTTGCTGCCGGGGTGAATAGAAAACTTTGATAAGTGAGCCTCATCAAAGATTTTCTTCCGTAACTCCGGGTTTCGGGGTACGACGATCCGGTCCTTGAACCATAGGACGCCGTCTCCGTCCTTCCGGAAACATTTCAACTCCCCACTGTCTACACGTCTCCGCAAATGTGATATGCCCTTGTCATTCTTCTGGGCTGCCGCTATCTCTTCACGGATGGTGGGGATCAAAGCTAGGTTGTAGAGAGCTCCATGTGGAATCACATGTAGTGGTGGTTCGCTCTCTTCCAACGGTGTGATGGTCAGATTATTGACGTGTGACTTGCGGCTTAGCGCGTCTGCCACAACGTTTGCCTTGCCCGGATGATAATGGATCTCTATCTCGTAATCCTTTATCAGTTCTAACCATCTTCGTTGCCTCATGTTCAGCTCCTTCTGAGTGAATATGTACTTGAGGCTTTTGTGGTCGGTATATAAATGTACGAGGTTACCGAGTAGGTAGTGCCTCCACATTTTCAGTGCAAGTACCACGGCAGCGAGCTCCAAGTCGTGAGTTGGATAATTTTGCTCATGATTCCTAAGCTGCCGTGACCCATACGCGACCACCCTTCGGTCTTGCATCAACACACATCCGAGCCCAATGCCGGATGCATCGCAGTACACATCGAACGGTTTTGTTGTGTCTGGCTGCGCCAAAACCGGTGCTGATGTCAGGTGCTTGACTAAAGCCTTGAATGCTGCTTCACATGCTGGACTCCAAACATATTTGGTAGCCTTCTTCAGCAGCTCTGTCATTGGCTTGGCAATCTTCGAGAAGTTCGGAATGAACCTCCGATAATATCCCGCGAGTCCGAGGAAACTCCGTACCTCATGAACAGTTCTCGGGGATTTCCAATTCAGCACTTGCGTGATTTTGCTCGGGTCCACAGCGATACCCTCCGCTGAGATGATATGCCCGAGGAAAGGCACTTGCGATATCCAAAACTCGCATTTGCTGAACTTTGCGTATAACTTGTGATCCCGCAGCCGTTGCAAGACTATACGCAGATGTTTCTTGTGATCTTCCTCCGACTTGGAATATACCAGGATGTCGTCGATGAAGACCACGACAAACTTGTCCAGCTCCGGCATGAACACCGAGTTCATTAAGTACATGAAGTGAGCTGGAGCATTGGTGAGGCCAAAGGACATGACCAGGTACTCATAAAGTCCGTACCTTGTCGAAAAAGCTGTCTTTGGAATGTCCTCAGCCCTGATCTTAATCTGATGGTACCCGGATCTTAAATCCATCTTGGAAAAGACCTTTGCTTCGACCAACTGATCAAACAACATGTCGATCCGTGGCAACGGGTACTTGTTCTTGATGGTTACGGCATTTAATGGACGGTAGTCCACGCAAAGCCGCAACGTTTCATCCTTCTTTTTGACAAATAATGCCGAACAGCCCCATGGCGAGGAGCTCGGCCTAATAAAACCCTTCTCCAGAAGGTCCGTGAGCTGAGTCTTCAGTTCAGCCAACTCCTTGGGCGCCATCTTGTACGGCCTTCGGGATATTGGCATGGTTCCCGGTGCAAGTTCAATCTTGAACTCCACCTCTCTATCGGGTGGCATCCCCGGCAAATCATCCGGGAATACATCAGGGAATTCTCGGACCACTGGAATGTCTTCCAATCTGATGGTTGTGGCTTGATAGACACTTGGAAGTTTTATTTCTGGACTGTCCAGAAATAATGAGTGAGAACCGTGCACTCCTGAGTTTAAGTGCACGACTCGGAGGACGGTGTCTAAAACAGCGCCGTGGCGGTTTAACCACGACATCCCTAGGATGACATCGACCTTCTGTCCCTCTAAGATAATGAGAGACGTGGGGTACACTCTACCCGCTAAGCATAATGGTGCTTTGGAGACCATTACGCTTGCTGAAATCTTCCCACCCGGTGAACAAATTAAATATGGACTATCGGTGGGTAGTATTGGCAAGCTGTGTTTAGCAATGAAAGCTTGGCTAATAAAATTATGCGTGGCGCCTGAATCAAATAGTACTATAGCGGGATGCTGGTGGAGTTGGAACATACCCGCAAGGATTGGCTCGCCCTCCGGCACGTCCTCAATGGCAAGCTGGTGGACAGTACCGGGCCTAGGGTTTGCCCGCCGCGCATTAGTAGGGTTCCGGGGTTGATTCCTCCCCGGAAACTGTGGTACCACTCCGCCGCCTTGCCTCTCCGGGCAACTGCTCGCGAAGTGTCCTGGACGACCACACTTGTAACATGTGGCCGCTGCTGGTGGAGTACTTGGTGGACGAAAGCCCGGCATGCGTTGCGGAGGTGCAAACGCACGCGGCATCGCCCGCTGCTGCTGTTGTTGTTGCGGTGGTGCTGGCAGTGCCGGCCGGAATGCCGGTGAAGAATACGGCCGACCGCGGAACGGCATCGACCGCTGTGGTGGCTGCCAGCGCGGACCTGATGGTGGGCGATTCACCATCCGAAACTTCTGAGAAGGACCGCCTCCTTCTCCGCTGCTCTGCGGCGCGCTTCGCTTTCGCTCTGCCGCCGCCAACTCCTTGCCGGAGTCTTCCTGAACAATCGCAGCATCAATTATGTCGTTGAGGCTGCCGCGATTGAACATCGCCAGCTTGTCCTTCAGGAGCGGGTTAAGCCCCTGGTAAAAGTGGTCCCGCCGCTTCTCGTCCGTATCTGCGTGATACGACGCGTAGAGTGCGAGATCGTTGAACGCTCTGGAGTACTCCAGCGCGTTCCGGCTCCCTTGTTGCAGGTGTAGGAATTCCTGCGTCTTCCTCTTCATCAAACCGGGCGGTATATGATAGGCCCGGAAGGCCGTCCGGAACTCCGCCCAGGTCATCACTCGGTCGGTGGGTTGTGAAGCACAAAAGTTGGCCCACCACGCGCTCGCGGATCCTTGGAGCTGCTGGACCGCGAACTGAGTCTTGCGCTGCTCGCTGATTTGGAGCAGCCCGAACTTCATCTCTATGGCGCGGAGCCAGTTGTCCGCGTCAAGTGGTTCATCCGCCCTTGAGAATACAGGGGGATGAGTCGCCAGGAAGTCAGAGTAGGAGCTCTGTTGGCGCTCCTCACGATCTTGACGTCTCTCTGGGCGAGACGTATTCGCAATTAACGTTTGCAGCAGCTCTGTATGCTGCTGATGTGAACCCGCCATTGCCGCGACAATGTCGGCCAATGTAACCGTTGGCAGTGGCGGTGGCGGTGTTTGCTGTTGCTGTTGCTGCTGCTGTCCCGAGGAGTCCTCGGGAGGTGGTTGGGAGGTCTCTCCCCCTTGGCTAGTACCTCCAACATCGGGGTTGGCACGAGTACGCGTCATTCTGAAATTCAACACAGCAGCAATTAGCACATGTCTTACTCAAAATTCCATAAACAGGAGTAAGTATTGAAGCGACGCATGATTAACTTGCACAACATTCACATATATTGATAAAGCATAAACTTTATACAAGATACATTATTCTCGGATCTCCGAGAAGTCGTGCTCATGTCGTCACTACCTATACATACGCTACTGTCTACACGACATGTCACCGATTACAAAAGTTGGGTTACGCTACCCTAGCTGCCCTACTTGGCAACCGTAACCCCCTACTCGGAGTAGAACTCGACCTCCTGTGGGTCGTCCTCCTCCGGTACCTCTGCTGGTGGCTCGGGGTCTACCACCTCTTCTCCCATTCCAGGTTCTCCCATGGCTGGAAGACCCAAGACTACCGGTACGCCCAATACCGGGGGCACGAGGTCCTGCAATGCATGCACCTCGTCCATAGCCTGGTTGTAGTCCTCTTCCCAGCCTTGTCCTTCCTCAATAGCGTCGTCCCGCTCTTGAGCAAGGTCCTCATTCTGCTGGGTTAGGGTCTGCACCAGCTCTTGCAACGCCGCAATGTCAACACGGCTCTTCTTCTTTGCCTTCTTCAGACGACGCAACTGATTGTGTTGTTCATTCAGTCGCTTGATCGTCGGAAGGAGCACATTGCGGAGTGCACTGTGAGCACTCTCAAAATGATCTCCACGGCTTGTGCTTTCCTTGAGCTTGGTGGCGAGATGCTCCGTATGAACAGCTTGGCTGTCCATCACAGCGTTTCCCGCCCTCATTTGGAGGCTGAGATTTGCCTCCGCGGGGTTGTACCTTGGGCAACTCGGGTTTGTTGCCTCTAGGTACCTCTCTTCCCACACATGCTGAGCTCGTCCCTCCACCGGAACGAGTGCGTATGGAGTTCCCTCCATAGCCTGTACGTGTAGTTGGCAGAAACGTGACATAGTGTCACGGGCTGCCACTTGCCACATCCCTTCCGGTTGTCTTCCTCTCACCGTGACGGTGAATGGCACCCAACCGGGTGGCGTAGGCCCTGCAGGAACCTCGACATGGATCGTCCACGTCTTGTTCCCCTCTTCGCCTTCTTCCTTGGCGAAGTATTGCGGCATCTGGTTGTACCCGAAATATTGGAGCATTAGCCACAATGCTCCCGGGTAGCCGCTACGGTCAGAGCAGTGGGAAACTACCCACCCGTTCTCCAACCGTTTATCTGCTGCCATCTGTAAAAATATATTTGAGAAATGTCAAATATTTATTTAAACAGTAAACCATTGAGTTATAACATAAGATATGTCATTGAACCCTTAACACTTGGAAACATAGTTCAAATTTTTAAACAAATTTGACTGCTGATCTGCTGTTCCCATGACAGCCCTGACCAGTTTCCATATCAATCTGATTTAGGCCAGGTTAAAAGCAAAACCAGTCCTGGAGCTCAACATCAAAGTTAAAGTTAACTTCAATAGCTTTCCAGAAAGTATTTGGTTGGCCTAAGATCTGCTCTGGTTCAAAAGTTATGAGATGTCAAAGTTAACAGAATTTCTGGGAACAATTGGACAGCACCTCCCTGCCTTAGGTACTGATTTGATCCAAGAATTCCAGTTAATTCTGTTCCTAATCTGACAAAACTTTCTGTTACAAAGTTGTAACCCATCTCATAAGCTTCCCAGAACCACCTCATTTTCTATTTTTGGATTTTTATGCAGGAAGTTATGCTTAATTTACAGAGAGTCTACAGAGAGTCTTTGCTCCGTCCTGTTTTCTGGACAGTTTCAACTCTACTGCATTTTTCGAGTGGTTAAGGGATGAAACACCTCTGGAACTCAACAGAAAAGTTGTAAAGCTCCTCCAAAGCTTTCCAGAAATGTATCATACGACCCCAACCTCGAAAGAACTCAACCTCTAACCTCTGATTAACTTCAGCCTTGATTTAGCTGAAAACAGAGTGCTCTGTCCTTAACATCCTATAAGTTGAAAATTTATTAACTTTGAATATCCTGTTCAAGGGAAGGAGTTACATCAAGTTTTACTACTTTGGATCAAAACCTTCAAGTTTTTAAATGAAGTTGTTCATTTAGTTGGGTGTGACGTCGAGGCGTCACCAGATTATGTCGGTACTACGTCCTCACAAAGGAAAAACCTATACCGGATTTAGCCGGCTTCGTTAGTTCAGTGGCACTACTCGTCACTCGCACACGGATGCTACACGTCTACCGTTTCGTGGTAAGGCTACCTGCAGAAACTCAAACAATCATCAGACTCGGCTGCACACCGAGCCCGGAATCCATACAGTTTGTACACCCGGCCGTCATCACTCGCCCGGATGTTCTCAAGCCAAACACGCCTTGAGTTACGTGTTCACGTTTCAGACCACGTGACGGGGTCTCCCATGTTGCACCACGCACGCCAGGGACAGACGTTGCTCGAATACCCCAAACGACATGAAGAGTCGTAGAGGATATCAAAGCGGGTCGGGTTACCTGCCACCCGTGGGGCTCCACCCTTCAGCTTGTGCGCACTGGTGGACAGCGCTTACGTGCACCCCCCAAGACATGAACGTCCCGAGATGCACGATTTTCCGACATAACAAATAAGTTAATAAGCCACTTTCTATATACTAATAACATCCTTATACGGGCTACTAACTCGTTCCTCACTGGATTTTTGAAAAAGAAGACCTTTGTACTGTGTTAAACCTCAAGCGAGCTCTGATACCACGCTGACACGACCCCACTGGTCCTGTCGAGCCAGGATCACGCTGAGGGGTGCTGCGTTGCACAACACCGTATAACACACGTCAAAGGTACAAAGCGGAAGCGGAAGCTTTATTACATAAACAAGTTTATTAACATGTTTACATCAAAATAAGTTTAGTCCACACTCGCGGGCGTAGACTAAGCATCAAGTGCACGTTCAGCCCTCGAACGTGTCCTTGCTAGCACACTCGCACACTAACTCTGCGGCGTGCACGACTCCCACTCGACGGGGTTCCCCTCCTGGGGTTCCGTCTCCTCTTCGGGAGTCCCTTCCTCATAGAACCCTGCAAAAGCTTCAAACACAAGCAGTGAGCACGAAGGCTCAGCAAGTCTGACCCGTCTCACCTAAACATGAAACTTCTACATGAGGGTGATGGGTTGCATGAGGTAAAAATCATTTGCAAGGACTCGCCTAATTAGTAGAACCTTACTTTCAAGTTTTAGCAGCAGGTTGTGGAGAACTTTACGCTAAGGCACATGAGAGAGCCGCAATCAAACAAGAAACGCATTTCTCTCATGTACTTTGCCCAAAGTTGAAAAGAACTTTAGTTAGCACTAAGCTACAACATATCATTAACAATCAATATCCAACTTTCAATCAGCAACATTTTAACATGTAACTAGCCTGTTCTTTCTACGTCACGGTACAGTGAACAAGTGGTACTCACTGACCGCGAGGGACGGCGATTATAATCGATTTACACCTGCAGGGTTACCCGAACAACCCGTCACGTACGCCCGTACTCGATGTTGCCTACAACAACCATCACGGACGCCGTACGCGACTACCTTTCACCCGTTAGCCAAATATTGAACCGGTCCCATCGTCCCGAGCAAGAGGTCCCTGCACGCGCATCTCTGTGCCGCCAGCTGATTTACACCTCGAGCTCTCAGCCTACCCTCTGAACGACGGGCAATGCCTCAATACCCAGCTACCCGAGTTACATCAGTTTCCCGGTTCCCATATAGCCGGTAGGTCTTCGGTACTGTTCTAGCTTGTTCAACAGGCCCGCACACGGCTCGGTCCTCAATCGACACAAGCGGAGCTACAGCACACAGGCCCCAAAGTCCTGCTGCCCTTACTCTCCGCTCGGTCTCATTTTCTTGCCATGTGTATCATGTGCTATCTCTACCCGAGCAATGTGCCTCTAGCCTATTCTCGCGAGTAGTTCCAACTACTCGACTTGTACCGAATCCTACTCTATCCTAGCAATGCAGTGGCTAACGGGGTTTGCAATCCTAAACCCCAACCCATGGTTTTCTTGGCTATGCAGTGGGGTTTCCAAACAAGACTCTGATGCACAACATAAAGAAAACAAGTATGTGCTCAAAACAATAAAAATTTATAAAATGGTTAATGCAAACCGGGGCTTGCCTTGCTGCTCTTGGTCGTAGGCTAGCTGTTCCTCCGGAGTAACGAAGTCTAGGACTTCGGGTTCCTCCTCGACCTTAGCGACTACATGATAAGAACAATGTATGTATTAATTAAATGCTTTTGTATTAACTTTGAAGTTGTGAAGTCTATAACCTATACTAGATAGACCTAATGACTGTGAAACTTTTACTGTGGCTTGGTTACAACCTAAACAGAGACTTGGTCAAGTTTTAGTTGCAGCAAAGCTCATTTGAGCCCTCCACAAATAATTATGTCCTTGACCTTAATTAAAGGCTTTTAGGGTGTTCTAGGTATTTTCATGAAACAAACTATGACTTTCTGAAAACTAGATTTTCAGAGGGTTCTAATGGAATTGGTCTCACTTAATTTGGAAGTCTCTAACTAAAGATATGAGCTAAACAATTTCAGAGAAAATTCTGAAAATGTTTCTGAACATTTTCTATTTTCTCTGGAACAGTTTTACTAATCACACCATTAGGTGGACTAAATGAGCTCAAATGGATCTGAAATTTTTATGGTAGTTCAAGGATATTTTGGTGAACATCTCAGCAAAATTTCAGGATTTTCCTCCAAATGATTCTCCAGTTAAAATTCCTAACAGTTTAAACTTTAAGGAATTAATTCTGGAGAATTAAGGAATCTCATGAAGTGACACTTGATTTTCTGGAAAGTACTCAAAGAGCTGAATCCAGCAAAATTTGGTTCACTCAATTTGGAGCTTTCTAGCCAAAGTTATAAGGATTTGAAGTTTGAAGGAAATCTGAAAATCGGGGAAAAGTTTAAACTCGCGCGTGGGCCCAGGAGACACGCGTCGCACGCCGAAGCGACAGCACACCGCGGCCCACAAGGCTTTTGCGCGCCAGCACACCCGATCCCGGCCGCAGCCGGATCCCGATTCAAAATATCGGCCGCTGACAGCTGGGGTCCACCCCCTTCTTCAACCTCGCGACACCCGCGCTCCGCCGCCGAGGGACCTCGCCGGAGAGCTCGCCGCCGGCTGCTGTACAGCTTCAAACTTCTTGATTCTGGCCGCCCCTGCCTACTTTTACTTGGGGAACATGATCCGAGGGTCAGCTGCTCATGACAACGGCCGGAGCATGGTCGGCGACGAGCCGCCATATCGGAACGACTTCGGCCATGTCGGCTGATGCTCCTAGTGCCTCAGCTACTTGGGAAACCGGTCGGGGAGCATCAGTGGACCTCAGAGAAGGTCGACATGAACTCGGGGCAGCTCGGGGAAGGCCCGAAATAGGTCCTCACCGTGCGCCCGATACCCCCCGTGCGTTCCGCCATTAGTAGACCTTGAATTACGCCGGGCACAGAAGTTCTCCGGCCCAGAGTTGTGAAGGCAACTTGTGCGTCACCGTGTCTAGTTCGTGTGGGAGTGGCCTGAGGCCCTCTAATCCTTTCTAGAGCACGAATTAAACAGAATCGTACCCGAGGGTCGTTCTGCACACAGAAAGGGGAAAAGTGGAAATTCGCCGCCGGTGAGCAACCACTCGAGCTGTGGCTCGGGGATGAGCAGCACCGATCACTTGCGCGTCCAAGGGTGCCTTGGCTCGGGCGTGACAACGCCCAGGTTGGGCTGTCCACGAGAGCCCGAGGTGCGGCGGTTTCCAGTTCCGAGTTTGATCTTTCGGCACAGCCGATATCACTCGGTTTCAATCGATTTCTATCAATGGGAAGGATGGAGGATGGTTGCTAGTACCTTGCTGGGACCTTGGAATGGAAAGAGGGAGCTGCGATCGGCTTGATCAAGCAGGAACTCGAGCGGCGGCGATGGCAGTGGGAAAAGCAGTCGCGCATGTCGGTAGCTCGGGGAAATGGTGACTGAGGCACGCCGGGGAGGGAATAAATAGCTCGGCCGGCTGGCCTCCGGCTTGGGGCACGCAGCAGGAGCTGGCGCCGGCCGGCCCCTTCGGTGGCGCGCGCGCACAACAGCCGGGAACCGACTGAACTGTGGTTCAGTCGGTTTGCTTTGAGGCTGAGGCTGACATGTGGGTCCCACTCCTCTTTTAACCTCTGAAATTTATTCCTAACAGCTGTGGTAAACAGTGAACCCTATTCTACCCTTGGCAACTCAAATTATTCACCCAAGAGCCATTTGAATTGATCAAAGTTCAAATGAGGTTTGGTTTGAATGAATTTCAGCACAAGTGCAGTTTGAAATTCAAATAAAGTTTGAATTTCTCCCCCTTAGCTCATGTCAAGATCAACTCCAAATGGAGTGAAAATTGGTGTGTGAGCTCACAAAAATGTGCTGAGCAAGAATATGCCTTCCACTTTTAAATTCAGTGGGTGAAAACAGTTTGAATTTGAATATGTTTTCAAACTGCCCCTTTCCTATCTACACCCAAGATGACCTCAAAAATGTTTTGAATTTGGGTGAAACTTGGCATGGACATCCTTGGCAAAGTGTAGGAGTTTTCATATGTCCAGCCCATCTATATCACATGTGGGAAGTACCACTTTTGCAATGTGTGAGTTTGTTCCCTAATGAGCATGTTGATAATTGTTACTTGCTCTTTATTTGTGTTCATCATTTTTCCTCAAATGAGGTGTGTGGTGTGGGGATGAACACTGCAAATGGGTGTCAAAAACTGAGGCCCTTACAGTAGGTCTCCGCTGCCTACCGCACAGGGGCAAGCAGCGCTGTTCCGCTGGCCACGTGGCGGGCCCGGAGCCCTCCTCTAAGGAGAGGGAGGTCCGGCCCCGCTGGACACGTGGAGCCTTCGGAGCTCTCCCCGCGGAGGGGGGAGGTCCGGCTCTGCTGGCCACGTGGCGGGCCCGGAGCTCTCCTCTGAGGAGAGGGAGGTCCGGCCCCGCTGGACACGTGGAGCCTTCGGAGCTCTCCTCGCAGAGGGGGGAGGTCCGGCTCTGCCCGCCACGTGGCGGGCCCGGAGCTCTCCTCCGAGGAGAGGGAGGTCCGGCCCCGCTGGACACGTGGAGCCTTCGGAGCTTCTCCCCGCGGAGTGGGAAGGCCCGGTTCTGTTGGCTACGTGGCGGGCCCGGAGCTCTCCTCTGAGGAGAGGGAGGTCCGGCTCCGCTGGACACGTGGCGCCTTCGGAGCTCTCCCTGCGGAGAAGGGCGGGGTCCTTAGGCAGTTTCCCCTGTGCACGGGGGTACCACATATTGAGGGTACCGACAACCTCCGTAAGTTCTATCCCTAGAGCATTGGTAGCACAGGTCTTTTCCTTTCTGTAATAGATCCCATAGAGTCTAGGAATAGCGCTCGGAGCAACTAAGTCCCAGGGGACGGTTCAGGACTACGTTTCAGCTTGGCCTGGTTCCGACCCTAAGCGCGTAGGATCTTGCTTCCCTTCTTAATGGGGCAGGTCGTTGCCTCCATGTTTAGCCTGCCTTCCTCCTATGGGCATTTATACAGAGAGAATCATGTTCTACCACGCTCTTACTTATGTGTTCATTTAAATTACGCACTAATTTTTATGATCACTTCAACCTAGTGTATGCTCATCGTACACTTAGCTCTCTCTTCCCACTCTCATTCCTAGTCGGCATTTGCTATCCTACCGAACACGGTCGCGCTTGAGGTACCTGCCGATGGCCAGGGGGCCTCTCGGGCCTCCCCCAGTCAGGTGTTGCGACGCCAGTTGGTCACCTCCAGGAAAAACCTGCGCTGTGCATGGGGGGTCCAGGGTCCGTAGCCTGCTTTGCCTGGTTCCGACCCAAAGCGTGCGCACCCTGCCCTTCAGAGGTCCAGGGGAGTACAGCCTGCTTTGCCTGGTTCCGTACCGAAAACCTGTGCACTCTGCCTCCCCAGCGTTACGGTCCAGTACAAGGGGCCGGACGGTTGTACCCTGACCTCGGAGGGAGCCGGACCCCCGGCGCCGGGCGCACTGAATTGCCCAAGCCCCGTATACCGGACCAGGACCGTAAGCCAAATAAGACTAAGAGACAGGGAAGGAAGAGCCCCCGAGGAGAATTACGGTTCCCCTACTTGTGTGCAGGACCTCCTGGCCTTAGTTCCCCTGCAGAATATGGTAGGTGTGCCCAAACAATTGGCCACACCTACCAGGGGCCACTACGAGGACCGCGCAAGGAAGGACCGGAGCTCCCGACTACTCCAACTCAAGACCGGAGGAGCCGGACCCCGCACCCTCTGTAGAGGCGGGCTCCGAAGGCCCCACGTGTCCGGCGAAGCCGGAGCTCCCCTCTCCTCAAAGGATAGCCCCGGGCTCGCCACGTGGCCGGCAGAGCCGGATCTCGCCCCCTCCGCAGGTGCGAGCTCCAAAGGCTCCACGTGTCCCGCGGGGCCGGACCACCCTCTCCTCAGAGGAGAGCTCCGAGCCCGCCACGTGGCCAGCAGATCCGGACCTCCCCCCGTCCTCACGGGGCGAGCTCCGAATACCCCTTGGGTCCTTAAGTCAGCAAGGACCTAAGGAAGGTGTCTGTGCAAAGCTTCAAGATCGGTGAAAGACCCCCCGAAGCCCTTGCGGAGCTAAGGGCTCGGGCAGGCCAAGCCAAAAAGAAGTCAAGAGCATAAGACACACAAAAAATAACAAGAGTCCATTCATTAGTCAAGGGCTCCAAGAGCTGGACTACAGACTCAACAAAAACAAAAAGATACAAGCCCTTCAGCTACAAGGGCGGACGCCTAGGAGTCCCCGAACTCCCGCTCGAACCTAGAGGCAACAAGGGCGGCGATGTCTCCGACTCTGGCCCTGGCGACTTCCTCCTGCTCGACGACGGGGCCCCGAACCACCGGCTCCAGTGAGATGGAGGAATCCCAGCTCCGGAAGCACGCCAGCACGTGTGTGGCAACCTCCGTCGACAAGGTCCTACCCTCGGTTTCGAGCTCGTCGGCGACCACAGCTTCGAGCCTCGCCAGCTTGGCGCAGATAGACTCGAGCGTCGGGATCGCCTCGACCACCTCTCGAGCCGGAGTCCCCGTCCTCACAGGGCTGAAGCCGAGAGGCACCAGGGCGGACTCCGCCTGACCGACAAATTCCCAGACCGCTCAGGCCTCGACGGTCCGCGAAGCGTGGAGCCCCTCCA
Source organism: Neostapfia colusana (assembly GCA_030760725.1). NCBI lineage: Eukaryota > Viridiplantae > Streptophyta > Magnoliopsida > Poales > Poaceae > Neostapfia > Neostapfia colusana. The sequence continues at coordinate 23,113,179 of JASWHV010000010.1, forward strand.
CCTCCTGGCAAGCCGCCAGCAGAGCGCCGGGACCTTCCTCGGCAAACCTCTTCTCCTTCGCCGCGAAGTCCCGGGTGAGCCTCTCCAGCTCCGACGCCCAAAAGTCGACAGCGAGCTCCCGGTCTAACACCCCCTGGCGATCCCGGGCAACCTGCTCCTCCCACTCGGCCAGAGCCACCTCCCGAAGCTCCAGCTCTCCAGCCCGGGCCTTCAAGTCGCCCTCACCGGCCTCCATCTTCTCGGCGACCTTCTTCTCCTCGATCGCCACGGCGCACTCACGACGCGCCAGCTGCAGCCGCAGCTCCTCCAGAGCATCGGAGCGCGCCTCGGCCCTGGCATGAGCTTCGCGGATCTCCTGGAAGAGCCGCCAGGTCTTGGAGTCCAGGCGGTCGATGGCCTTCTTCTGAAGGTCAAGGAGCGCCTCCATGGCATTGAGCCTCGACCGCCTCGCGTCGAGCTCCGCCTTAACCTCCTGGGTCCGCTACATCAGGAGCTCTCCCCAGCTCAGGAGGCGGTCCCTCTCCTACGCCAGCGCCTCCCGCTCACGATTGAGCGCGGCCAGGACCTGCCGGACGCTCGCCTGGGCAAGCTCCAAGGCATCCGCCAGGGGCAGCGGGGCGGCAGAGGCCGAAGCCGCGCCAACGACCTCCTCCATCACGTCGTCGTCCGATGGAGGAGACGCCGGCATCTCGGCGACCGGGATGAGGCGCCGATCTGGAGAAGCCGGAGGGCCTGCAGCTGCTCCTCTCGCCTCAGCACCGGAGGGTCGGACGCCGCCAGTCGGCTCCGCCGAGCCCTCGACAACCGTCGGCTTCCGAGCTGGCGAAGGGGGACGAACGGGTGATGCCGCCGCCGCAGGAATTGATCCAGCCGGCCCCGCCGAGCCCTCGACAACCGCCGGCTTGGGGGCCGGCGAAGCCGCCGCAGCTTCCGGACGCTGCGGCGCAGATCCTCCGCCAGCCAGAGATGGCTGGGGAACAGACTCGTTCCTGACAGCCGATGAGTCCCTGCCAGCATGGGAAGCTCTCAGGCTAAGAAAAGAAGAAAAGAACACAAGTTCTAAAATCCGGTAAGAACAACACTTACCGAGGGACGCGAACGCTCCAACGGGCATGGAGCCCCGACTTCCGAGCCGGGACAGAGCCACCAGAGCCTGCCGTCACCGCCGGGGCTTGCGCCGCAGGCACCCGGACTGGTGGAACAGGGGGTGCTCCCGGAACCCCATTAGGAGGCGGAGCAGTAGGGCTCCCGCCGGCAGCGCCTCTGGCGTCGCTCGCCGATCCAGCTCTTGAAGCCCGGGGCACCTGCGCCCCCGGATGAGTCCCAGCGCTGCTCCTTCCGGCGCCACCGCATGCCGAGCCTACAGCCGGGACGCTCGCTGGCCGGGGCGCCTGAGCCCTCGGCTCGCCCCCGGGCATCGCAGCACTGGCATCCCCCCTTGGAGCTCCTCCGCCTAAGGAAGGAGCGCGGGACGCCCGGGGCCCCTCAGACCACCGCTGTCCGAGAGGAGTCCCGTCGGACCGGAAGACCCGAGGCCTCTTAGGGTCGCCGCCCGACGAACCGACGCCCCCTGAAGACGGGCGCAGGGGTACCCAGGTCCCTTGACTTGGCGCAAACGACGCCCTCGGAGGGGACCGGGCGCGCTTCTTATCCGGCAACCCGGAGGCCGGCTCCTTCCCCTTCCCCTTGTCGACGGTCCGAGTTTCGTCGACCTTCGGCGCGCAGGATGGGCAGCAGGCGACGCCTCGCGCTCCCCTCCGGGGCGCTCAACCTCGGGTATCGAGATTCCCCGGAAGGCGTCTCCAACCTGACGCATGGCGATCCCGATGTCGTCCAGATTCGGTATCTTCCGCAGCAACTCCGCCCTCCACTGCGGCTCCAAGAAGAGTGGGATGTAGGAAGTTGGAACAGTGAGGGCGCCGCCATCGATGAAGTCGCCGCTCACCCTTGCCACCATCTCATACAGCAGCTCCTCAGACGGGTCGGAACCGAGACCCGCCTCCAACCTAGTGCAGTCTTGCTCGCCGGTGTAGTACCATGCCGGACGACTACGCTGCTGTAGGGGCGCAATACGGCGTGATAGGAAATCTGCCAGCACCATCAGGGACGTCAGCCCCTGGTTGGCCAGAAATCGGATCCGCTCCAAGACTGGCACGTACTCCGGCTCCAGCTCTGGGATCTCCTCCCAGAAGAGACGCTCGGTGGTCGGGCCGTCAGTTGGCAGCTGAAGGCGATCATGCTCGTCGATCTTCACGATCACCCAGTCCTCCCTCCAGCCTTCCCACCTTGCCGCGCTGAAAGGCAGAAGGTACCCAGAGACCTTCGGGTCCTTGCAGCGATGCTGGAAGTAGTATGCCCTTAGCTGGTTCTTCGAGCTGCGTCCGGTCGTCCGCAGCACGAAGAAGTAGCGGAAGAGCGTCTCTGAAGCGCGCACTCCCACGAACATTTCACAGAAGTGCACAAAGACGGCGACCATCGCGAAGGAATTGGGGGAGAGGTGATGAAGCTGGAGACCGTACGTCTCCAGCAATGTCAAGAAGAAAGAGGAGATCAGTGGGACGAACCCCGCCAAGGCGTAGGCGGTGAAGAAGACCACCTCCCCCTTCTCCAAGAACAGGGGGAGAGATCCCCGCCGGAGCCAGCGTTTCTGCTCCTCCGCGTGCCAGCCCAGCAGCTTGCGCACTGGCCCAAGCTCAGCCGATCGGGTAAAGCGCGACGGAGGCAGGTTGGAAGCCATCGGCGGCGGAAGCACAAGACCTAGAAGGCGAAGACGCAAGAGCTCGAAGAGACAAAGAGGGCTCGGGCACAGGGAAGTTTGCAAAGGGGAACCTGCGATGCAGATGAGATCTCCTTTTAAAACTTCCCAGAAGCGATTCAAAACGCTTCGTTTGCGCCGCTCAGAGCAACCGCCTCGGGGCCAAGCCCTGGAGTCCATGACAAGCAGGCCCAGGCCGCCCTACAGAAGCGGTGGACCGGGTAGTCAGCCCCCCAGGCGGAGAACCCGGCGGTTCCTAACAAGGCGCTGCGACGTGCAGTAGTGGCAGCCTTGGGAACCGCCGCAGTAAAAGCAGCCATCAAGCAGGGCTCACGCCCCCACGATCCCACGACCGTTCGAACTCCAGCAACGGTCAAATGGAGTCGCCGAGAAGGTGCGCGGGGTAGAAGAGATGGAGGCCCCACCTCGGGCTCGCTATCTCCCCCGAGATGGGCCCGAGGGCCACTGTCGGTACCCTCAATATGGGGTACCCCCGCGCACAGGGGAAAATCGTCTAAAGACTTCGCCCCTTCCGCAGGGGCGAACTCCTAAGGCATCCAAACCGGACCTCCCTTCTCCGCAGGGAGAGCTCCGAAGGCTCCACGTGTCCAGCGGGGCAGGACCTCCCTCTCCTTAGAGGAGAGCTCCGGGCCCGCCACGTGGCCAGCAGAGCCGGACCTCCCCCCCTCCGCGGGGAGAGCTCCGAAGGCTCCACGTGTCCTGCGGGGCCGGACCTCCCTCTCCTCAGAGGAGAGCTCCGGGCCCGCCACGTGGCCAGCAGAGCCGGACCTACCCCCTCCGCAGGATGAGCTCCGAAGGCTCCACGTGTCCAGCGGGGCTAGACCTCCCTCTCCTTAGAGGAGAGCTCCGGGCCCGCCACGTGGCAGCAAGCAGCGATGTCTACCCGGCGCGGTAGGCAGCAGGAGTAAAGCCTGTGGGCTGATCTGCCCCTGGCCCAGGGCGGCCAGAATTTTTCTGGTCTGTCTTCAGGGAAGACAGATCGATCTGCTAGGGCAGATCGGTTTATTCAGCAAAAACAGAGACAGTTTCAGCGCCGGAATTGCAACAAAGCCGCACCATGTCTTGCTCGTACAAGGTATTCAAGACCCGCACCTTCCCAAGACGCAGTATTGAAGACCCGCGCCTTCCCAAGACGCGGGGCACGCCCCTGCCAGGAGGCGTTGCGCCCAGTCACATCACAGTGAAGACAGGCACGCAATGATAAAAGCTGTACACCAATAAACGCAGCGACAAGACATCCCCTGCCGCCCCTGCCATCATCAACCACTACGCCTAGCTTGCGGCATGGGGAGGGTGGCAGGTCGGAGGCTCAGAAGCCCTCGCCATAGACAACTACCGGCGTTATTGCGGATACGGTAGATGGCAGAGACCACCCCGGGACCACCTGTCAGGTCCCGGGGCCCACTTTGTAAGTAGCCCGAGCCTTGGACTATAAAAGGCTCGGGTAGGCAACGTTACAAAGGGTTCCCAGTTCGCACTTCAGCGGCTTGACCCCTTTAGCATTCAACACTTAGCTAGCACTCAGCTCACCTTCAAGCTCAGGACTTCGGTTCTGAGCCTCAAACAATACAACGAGCACCTCTGCTCACCGTGGACGTAGGGTATTACGCTCCGGCGGCCTGAACCACGTAAAAAACCCTAGTGTTCATCTGTTTCCTTCGTCCAGTACAGCGAGACTCACGCAGGGGGACTAGCCCCTCCGAAAAAGAACCTCCGCGGGCTGCCCAATGCAGGCCCGGGGGAAGTGTCGATAGCTACACTTCGACAGCGACGCAATCCTGATTAGTGATAGGGTAAAAGTGAAAATGACAGCAGCAGCATATCACAAATCTTTGTGTAGGTCAACGGGTGTGCATAGCCTTGCCCACCCTTGTCTTCTTTTGCCATGGTTAACCGTGGCACATGAAGAAGGGAGAGGGATGACGGGTGCAGCCCCGTGGAGATCGGCCACTTGCAGACTTCATGTTTTGTTGTCTAGGGACCTCCCAGCAGCACGACATGTTCCTGCATCTCCTCCATGGGTTTGACACGGCCTGACACAACGCTCATCAGCCTAGAGTCGCAGTCTCCATCTCCATCGACTTTGATTGCCTTGCCTTACGATGATGACGACCTATAAGAACATGAAGATTCCATCTGCTATGCTGTTTGACACGCTAAAGCGATGACGGCAGCCAGATCAATCGATCTGCCGTAAAAACAAGGGTGTTGCCCCCGGTAGAGATTGAGGTCTCCCTAGGGGCGGCGCGACGAGGAGCGGAAAGCTTAGGTCTTAGGAACTGTAACCTAAAACTCGTGATACCATAATAGAATTGGATTGGATATATTTTATAATGGATGCATTACATTTACAATGTGTCTGTCGAAGTGTGTAGCCGACACTTTCCCTGAGCCTGCTCTGGGCAGCTCGCGGAGGTTCTTTTTCGGAGGGGCAGCTCGCGGAGTGCCGGCCGGAATGCCGGTGAAGAGTACGGCCGACTGCGGAACGGCATCGACCGCTGTGGTGGTTGCCAGCGTGGGCCTGATGGTGAGCGATTCACCATCCGAAACTTCTGAGAAGGACCGCATCCTTCTCCACTGCTCTGCGGCGCGCTTCGCTTTCTCTCCGCCGCCGCTAACTCCTTGCCGGAGTCCTCCTGAACAATCGCAGCATCAATGATGTCGTTGAGGCTGCCGCGATTGAACATCGCCAATTTATCCTTCAGGAGCGGGTTAAGCCCCTGATAAAAATGGTCTCGCCGCTTCTCGTCTGTATCCGCGTGATACGACGCGTAGAGCGCGAGATCGTTGAATGCTCTGGAGTATTCCAGCGCGTTCCGGCTCCCTTGTTGCAGGTGTAGGAACTCCTGCGTCTTCCTCTTCATCAAACCAGGCGGTATATGATAGGCCCTGAAGGCCGTCCGGAACTCCGCCCAGGTCATCACTCGGTCGGTGGGTTGTGAAGCACAAAAGTTGGCCCACCACGCGCTCGCGGATCCTTGGAGCTGCTGGACCGCGAACTGAGTCTTGCGCTGCTCGCTGATTTGGAGCAGCCCGAACTTCATCTCTATGGCGCGGAGCCAGTTGTCCGCGTCAAGTGGTTCATCCGCCCTTGAGAAGACAGGGGGATGAGTCGCCAGGAAGTCGGAGTAGGAGCTCTGTTGGCGCTCCTCACGATCTTGACGTCTCTCTGGGCGAGACGTATTAGCGATGAGAGTCTGCAGCAACTCTGTGTGCTGCTGATGCGAGCCCGCCATTGCCGCGACAATGTCGGCCAATGTAACCATTGGCAGTGGCGGTGGTGGTGTTTGCTGTTGCCGTTGCTGCTGCTGTCCCGAGGAGTCCTCGGGAGGTGGTTGGGAGGTCTCTCCCCCTTGGCTAGTACCTCCAACATCAGGGTTGGCACGAGTACGCGTCATTCTGAAATTCAACACAGCAGCAATTAGCACATGTCTTACTCAAAATTCCATAAACAGCAGTAGGTATTGAAGCGACGCATGATTAACTTGCACAACATTCACATATATTGATAAAGCATAAACTTTATACAAGATACATTATTCTCGGATCTCCGAGAAGTCGTGCTCATGTCGTCACTACCTATACATACGCTACTGTCTACACAACATGTCACCGATTACAAAAGTTGGGTTACGCTACCCTAGTGTAACACCCCAAATTTTGATTCAAAACTCTAAACCATGCTCAGAGGGGAATTTAAAATTTTTTGGACGTATTGCATGTTTTGCAAAAATTCAAATTCAAACTGGAATTCAAATTATACTCAAAACAGAAAAGAAATGGAAAAAGAAAAAAGAAAAACGGGAAAAAACCGGCCAGTGGGCCGAAACCCGCCAGCCGGCCCAGCTTCCCCGCGCCAGCCCGCCCCCGCGCGCGCCGCGCTGCCTCTCACAGACGGGTGGGACCCGCCTGTCATCCCTAACCCCGCGACCCCGGACTTTTCCCCGAGCGCTCGCGATCTTAACCGATCGGAAAACCCGTCCCGCAGCTCGAATTCCGGTCCCAGAAGAATCCAACTCGATCACAACTGACCCACCGCCCTCCCCCGGCTATAAAAACCCCAGCCCCGATCGGTTTTTCTCACGCGATCGCCGATTTTCACTCCGGTGAGCACCGAGACTTCGCCGGTGAATTCTGGCCGATCTAAGCTCGGAAACTCTGATCTAACTCGCTGGTCTTGATCCACCGCCTCCGGGGAACTTTGCAGGTGCAGAAAACCCGAAGACTTACGGTGTAAACCCAGCGCCGACGAGCTTCGCCGTGGTTTTGCCTCGGACCTCGCCGCCGATCACTTTCCAGGACCCCCGAGCTCGAGAAAACCCCCGAGGTGAGATCCCTGACCTCCCCTCTACCGATCTAGGCCATAAGATCACAGTTCTAGGCAGAATTCTCGAGGATCCGAAACTTTCCGGCGAGATCGCCGCTTCCCGCCGCCGTGCGCCGCCGGCAGCGCCGCCCGCGCTCGATCAGAGTGACGTGGCCGCTTGTGCGCCGTTTATTTTAAATCGCACGGTAGGGTTTAAATCCCCGCGTACCGGTTCGATGTTATAATCTCAGCCGTCGGTTTAAAATCGGACGGTCCACGTCAGCCCCGCATTATAAAGACTGGAATTCTTACGTGCTACCCCCTGGGGTTCTCTGGAATTGAGAGCTAGCCCCGGAAACTTCAGATCTAGCCCCTGGAACTCCAGAAAATCATGTAAATTCATTTAAAAATCAGTTTTAGCCCCTGGACTTAATAAAAATTAGGAAAAACACCTATGATAAGTGTAGCTAGACCCCTGGAAATTCTGAAAATAATATTATAGACCCTATAATGGGGTGAGTTTACTTTTTAACCATGTTTAGTATTTAATTTAGAAAATTGGATATGTAACTAGTGTTTAAAAATTAAAAAGTGGGACAAACATATTGTCAAAATTAAGTTAAAGACTTTCTCAGTGTTTAGAAAATTTTGGAGTGAGATAAAAACATATTTTGGACAGAATTGAATCTGTTTAATTTATTATTCACATTTAGGGACACATTTTTAAGTAAAGAATAGTTATAGAAAATAGGTAAAATAATTATAAAATAGTTTACATCAGAGGCAAAGGTCAAAATATGTTATTAAATTATTTAGGACCAGAACCTATTCTGTTTAGATGATGTGTATTACTAATTTCATAATAAAATACACATTTATGCATAGGAGAATAAATCTGAAAATATAGCAACTAGCAAATGATAAATGGAGTTTCTAAAATACAAAAGAATTCAGTTTAGGGTTGGTAGAAATTCTGAAGGCACATATGGAGAAGAAAAATACTTTTCATACATACTTGGTAGTGAAAAGGTGTAGTAGTTTAGTATAAGGAATTTATTTAAAACTAAAACACACATATATATACATATAAATAGTATGTAAGTATAAATATGAACACCAAAGTAGGAATCATATACACATGGTTAAAAGTGCATGCAAGCCATAACTCAACACACATAAAGTAACCACAACACATAAAATGGTAAAGAAATTTTATAAATGTGAATGTGTGATTTGTATGAAGTAAGAAGTGTGGACTATGTCTTATGATTGTTGTTTTTCTTTTGCTATGTGTGATGGTATGAAGTAGAACCTGTTCAAGAGCAAGTTATCCCTTTCCAAGATCAGGACTACCCATTTCAAGAGCAGCAAGAAGGAGGCAAGTGTCCTTGACCACTTTGATCCTATGCTAGGATGTGTAGATAGAGTTATTTGCATTGTCAAATGAAATGTGAAACCCATGCTAGGAAAGTTTCCCTAGAATTGCATTACCTTGTTTCCTTGTAGCTTGGGTTGGGATTTATTTTGTCATTTATTTACATGCATTTGCTTAGCCATGCTTAGAATGGGATATTTGGGAAAATGAGATCATCAGTTTATTTTACCATACTCTTGAATGAGCTATTGTGAGTTATGTAGAGGTAGGGATCAAGGCAAGTTGGATGTTTTGGTTGTGTTCTGGGTGCACGAGACTTGGGTTTGTGTTTAGTACTTGCCTGGATCCTAAGGACCGGTTTATGGAGCATGTAACCCGGCTTTACAGTGCCAACCACATGCTGAGATGGGGCAGCTTGGCCAATTAATTAGGTGTATCCCCGGCGTAGTATGGGTGTGTTGGATGGTGCGGGGAATAGGTGTCAGCTGGACTACCATATGAACCGCAAGGCTCAAGAGGGGGCCACTACAGCGGGGTTGGAGCCTCTTGTATGCTGTTAGGGGTGAAACCTCAGTGGGCCCACGCTCGTCGGGAATCCCTTTGTAAAGGCTTCGTAGTGATCTCCTGGCCGCACACCTGGGAAGTGTGAATGTGGAACGTAGCCACTGGCATAATGGAGGTTCTTTTAGTCCACCTGGCAACGGGGGATGAAATCACTACTTGTGGGTACAGTGGTACAAACTCTGCAGAGTTAAAACTGTCTTGACAGCCGTGCTCACGGTTAAGAGCGGCCTGGACTTATTCATGATTAGAGGATTGATGGTTTTGGAAGTTAAGCGGGGAGCTTAACATTGGAAATGATGTTATGGTTATTGGATTATGATGATGGGATGGGAGATTTGGACCATTTCACCTGTGTAGTAATGTAGGTGCTTAATAAGCTAAGGTGATAGGTATTAATTGCGTAGTGCTTTAACCATGAGTTCAACCTCTCCTTGTTCTAGCCATGCATGAAATTTTTCCCACACTTGCTGAGTACCATTGGTACTCAACCTTGCATATTTGTTGGTTTATATTGCTGCTCAGGTCAAGATAATGAGGTGGTGTATAATGACCAAGATTTTGGACCCGAGGAAGGTTTTTAGGTTCATGAAGACCCCCGGGCAACGCCTGTAATGGAGCCCTAAAGAATAATATTCCGCTGCTAGTTTATTTACTTGTGATGAAGCATTAGTGTCCATTGAGACATTTGCGATGTAAGACTTATTTATATTCGACATCTGGCTTGTAATAAATGATGCTTCACTATTTGTCATCACATGCATGAGAAAATGATCCTGGCATACATGTGATATTCACTTGGTTGTTCTTCGGAAAAACCGGGTGTGACAGAGGTGGTATCAGAGCCAAGGTTGCCCGTAGGAACGTGGACCTAGGTAGAAATGGACGTATTTAAGGGCCCTATTTTCTTAAAAACTATTTTCCAAGGTGTGGGTGGAAAAGTGTTATTAAAGGAGTCATTTTCTTCATCTTACCCCAACTTTCATTCAAAATAGGATTTTTGTTTGAGAATTTATCTAACCTAATTTTAAATTCTTTTGTTTTAGATGGTTCGCATAATTCGCACCGCTCGTAAGTCCACAGGAGGGAGAGTTCCCGTAGTTGCCCTTGCCGAAAGAGAGGAGAGTCGTCCAGTGATGTACCTTTCCTACGGATTGGCAGTAGGAGATTTGTTGCGCCGTCTTCGACGTATGCTCGAAGCCACCGGCAATACGGGCAAGCTAATCATCCACTATAACTCCACCAGGACCATCCGTGAGAAGAGGGAAGAATGGAGTTCGGAGATGAGGATTATACACGAGAATCAATTGCTTAAGATTCACCACTCTCCAGCTTGTCGAGCAACACAAGTTGACGCGGAGAAAGATGTCACCTGGGAGGCCATCACCTGCCAGAGTCACATCTATCGTCGCCACTTGGACAAAACTGAGTACATGTATGTCCTCCAACGTGAGAGTGGTACCACGGAATACAAGTACCCACCGGTGCAGCAAGGGACTTCCCATGAGCACATGGACTTGTGCTTGGAGGATGCTGCTATGCTCAGCACTCGATTACAGGAGTGTCAACAAGAGCTTCAGGATGTCCGAGACACCCTGAAGGAAACGGAGGCGTTGCTGCGAGCTTGCTTAAAGGCGAGAGAAAGAGGAGATGGGAATGAACTGCGTGTCACTGTGAATGATACATGGACTCCTGACTCCCCGGATCGCCGAGCGATCAAGCATCGTCGCACTTCTCCACCAGCAGCCTCCCCACCCAAAGCAGAGTCAGAAGGTAGCCGAAATGAGGAGGAAGATCCCGAGGAGCCAGCTCAAGAGAACGAGTAGTGTAGAGTCTTTCCCTTAGCTAGCAAGAGGTCGAGTAGTCGAGTCGTTACGTAGTTAATGGTGTGATGATGCTTGGTGTGTGACGTGAGTTGTGGAAGCCATGAGCAATTGTCCACAGCCTCGTCTTCAGATTGTTTGCTTTGGTGTGTGAACCCACAGGAAATAATAGTGCATTTATTTGGTGTGAGATATAAACCCTCGTAAAATTTTAACAAAGCCTCAACATCTCAAAGTACCAACAAATGAAAGTAGTAGGATGATACTAAATGGTATCAAATTAACATTTGTTGATTCTGCCAGATGGTCGGAAGAGGAAAAGGACGTGCTGCCAACCCCGCCAACAACAATGATGAGGCATGCAACCCTCATCTTTCTGGAGGCCAGGACCGGGGTGGTCGCCGTGAAGAAGTTGATCCTCTCCACCAAATGCTGGAGAATCAAAATCAGCTTATCCAGAACTTGACTCAAGTGGTGGCCAACTTGCATCAAGTTCCACCTCCACAAGCTGCACCACGCCAACCAAGGTTGAGTGAGTTTCTAGGAACTCAACCTCCAAAGTTTGCAAGTGCTGCTGAACCTCTGGAGGCAGATGATTGGCTGAAGACCATTGAAAGTAAGATGAGGATTATACAATGCCAAGGGTATGAGAGGGTGCTGTTTGCCTCTCATCAATTGCAGGGACCTGCTGCTGATTGGTGGACCGCCTACGTGGCCGCCCATCATGACCCTGAGAACATCACTTGGGAAGAGTTCAAGCGTAGCTTCCGCAACCATTACATCCCAAGAGGTGAACTCAAAAACAAGAGGAAGGAATTTTTGGGACTGCAGCAGGGAAACATGACTGTGAGGGAATACCTCACTAAATTTACTCAACTATCCCGTTATGCTCCACGAGACATAGAGACCGATGAGCAGAAACAAGATTGTTTCGTGGAAGGACTTACCGCAGAGATGCAGTGTGCAATGTCCTCCAATGAGTATGAAAGCTTTCAAAAGATGGTGGACAGAGCGTTTGTGGTGGAAAGGAAGCTAAAGGCCCTGGAAAATGAGAATAAGAGGAAGGCTGGGTGGTCACATCAGGCCTCAGGGAGCAACACCCGCCCACGTATGATGCAACAGCCTACGGGGCAGACAAGCCGTGCTGCGGTACCCTATTCAGCACCAAGAGGGTACAACCCAAACTACAGGCCTCCCGCAGCACCAGCACAGACTCAACGTCAGTTTGTGCAACAGCCTCGCCCCGCATATCCACCTCGACCAGCAGTGCAAGGACCCCCGAACCAACCCCAAGACAACAAAGGCCAAGCACCTAAGGTTGGGGTGCAATGTTTTAGCTGTGGTGAAGTGGGGCACTACGCCCATAAATGCCCAAAGAAGAAGCCTGCGCCGCCACAACAGCAGAATGTAATGAGAGGACGAGTGAACCACGTCACTATGGAGGAAGCACAAGAGGCACCCGACGTGGTAGTTGGTAAGTTTCCTGCCAATTTACACCTTGCCACTCTGCTGTTTGATTCTGGTGCTACCCACTCATTCATTGCTCAAGGGTTTGTTAAGAAGCATGACCTAGCAACCACACAAATGAACCATATGCTAGCGGTAAACTCTCCAGGTGGAGAAATAAGGACAAGACAAGTGTGTCCCAAAGTGAGCCTAGACATTAATGGGGTAGTATTTTCGGCTAACCTCATAGTGATAGATTCACAAGGGATAGATATTATTTTGGGTATGGATTGGTTGACCAAACATAAAGGAATTATCCATTGTTCGACCAGAACGGTGGAACTAACTCACCCCAGTGGCACCCGAGTAAAGTTCATAACCAAACACGAGCCTAGGAGGGACATTAAATTAAATCAAGTGGAGGTGAAAGTTGAGGAAATCAGGACTATCAGGGAATATCCAGATGTTTTTCCGGAGGAATTGCCAGGTATGCCTCCCGACCGTGACGTGGAATTCGCAATTGAGCTAGTACCGGGAACAGCCCCGATATACAAGAGACCTTATCGAATGGACTCCAAGCAGCTAGAAGAGCTCAAGGATCATTTGAGAGAATTGACGGAGAAGGGGTATATTCGCCCTAGTTCCTCACCATGGGGAGCTCCGGTGATATTTGTGCCTAAGAAAGACGGAACCCAAAGGTTATGCGTGGATTACCGTGCCTTGAATGAGGTAACCATCAAAAACAAGTACCCATTGCCTCGCATTGAAGACTTGTTTGATCAGTTGAGGGGAGCTTGTGTGTTCTCGAAAATTGATCTCAGGTCGGGGTACCACCAACTCAAGATAAGGCAATCAGATATTCCCAAGACAGCTTTCGTATCTCGATACAGACTGTATGAATACACTGTCATGCCTTTCGGGCTAACCAATGCCCCGGCATATTTCATGTACCTCATGAACAAGGTATTCATGAAATATCTGGACAAATTTGTGGTGGTTTTCATAGATGATATTCTCGTCTTCTCCAAAGATGAAGAAGAACATGAGAAACATCTAAGGTTGGTGTTACAGAGGCTGAGAGAACACCAACTATATGCCAAGTTGAGCAAGTGTGAGTTTTGGCTGAAGAGAGTTCCCTTTTTAGGGCATATAATCTCGGAGGGAGGAATCTCCGTAGATCCCGCCAAAATCGAAGATATCCAGAAGTGGAAGACCCCTGAAAATGTCGGGGAAGTTCGAAGCTTTTTGGGATTGGCTGGATACTATCGACGGTTTATTGAGGGATTCTCCAAGATCTCGAGACCTCTCACCAAACTGTTGGAAAAGGGAATCACATTCACCTGGACGCCACAGTGCGATACGAGCTTTCAGGAGCTAAAGAAAAGATTGACAACAGCCCCAGTGCTGGTTATGCCAGATATGTAGAAGAATTTCACAGTGTACTGCGATGCCTCTGGAAATGGGTTGGGATGTGTTCTCATGCAAGAAGGACATGTCGTGGCTTATGCATCCCGGCAGCTTCGGAAGCACGAGAAGAACTATCCTACACATGACCTAGAACTAGCTGCAGTGGTACACGCGTTGAAAATTTGGCGGCACTATTTGATGGGGAAGAGGACAGAGATATATACGGATCATAAGAGTTTGAAGTACATATTCACACAACCAGATCTCAACCTTAGACAAAGGAGATGGTTAGAGCTAATCAATGACTTTGATGTGGGCATCAACTATCATCCCGGGAAAGCGAACGTCGTGGCCGATGCTTTGAGTCGGAAAGTGCAGGTCAATAAGTTGAGCTTGAAGGACATGCCCGCAGAATTGAAGGACGAAGTTATAAGGCTCAATCTATGTCTAGTAAATAGTGGTGAAGCCATCGCCATGGAAGTGGACTCCACACTCGAGCAAGACATACGCGAGGGCCAAAAGAATGATGAGAAGATACAAGAGATCAGACAGCTCATCAAGGAAAATAAAGCTCCTGGTTTTAGAGAGGATGAACAAGGAACGGTGTGGCACGGGAATAGAATCTGTGTGCCAGAAGTAAAGGAGATCCGTGAATTGATTTTAAAGGAGGCCCATGATTCTGACTATTCCATTCATCCTGGGAGTACGAAGATGTACCAGGACCTCAAAGGCAGGTATTGGTGGTATGGCATGAAGCGAGATGTCGCGGAACATGTTGCCCTATGTGACACATGTCAGTTGGTGAAAGCAGAACATCAACGACCCGCGGGATTATTGCAACCACTCAAAGTGCCTGAATGGAAGTGGGAAGAAATCAGCATGGATTTTGTCGTGGGATTGCCTAGTACCCAATCCGGGTATGATTCAATATGGGTCATTATTGATAGGCTAACCAAGGTAGCTCATTTCATCCCTGTGAAAGAAAGCTACAGCGGATCCAAATTGGCAGAATTGTACATGTCAAGGATTGTGTGTTATCATGGAGTGCCAAAGAAGATAGTGTCGGACCGAGGGACACAGTTCACCTCGAGGTTTTGGCAAAAGTTGCATGAAACCATGGGAACCCATCTGAATTTCAGCTCTGCCTATCATCCCCAAACTGACGGGCAAACGGAGAGAACCAATCAGATCCTTGAAGATATGTTAAGGGCATGTGCACTCAAAATTAATAGGAGTTGGGACAAGAACTTACCGTATGCGGAGATTTCCTATAACAACAGTTATCAAGCTAGTATGAAGATGTCACCGTTTGAAGCTTTGTATGGAAGGAAGTGCAGAACTCCCCTATTTTGGAACCAAACCGGAGAAAGCAAAGTGTTTGGTCCAGAAGTGCTACAAGAAGCTGAGGCGAAGGTGAGGGAGATTCGCAACAACTTGAGGATAGCACAAACACGCCAGAAGAGTTATGCTGATGTACGAAGAAGAGAACTCGTTTTCAACGTGGGAGACTATGTTTATCTCAAGGTGTCCCCTATTAGAGGACTTCGTCGGTTCAAGGTGAAAGGGAAGTTGTCACCTCGATACATCGGACCCTTTCAAGTTTTGGAAAGAAAAGGCGAGGTGGCGTACCAACTAGAGTTACCGGTCCATCTATGAGATGTACACGATGTATTCCATGTGTCACAACTCAAGAAATGTCTGAGGACGCCTGAAGAGGTGTTACCCATGAATGAAGTGGATGTAGCTCAAGATTTGTCTTATGCCGAGCAACCATACAAGATTTTGGAGACGATGGAACGCCTCACCAGAAACAAGAGAATCCGGATGTGCAAGGTGCAGTGGAAGCATCACTCAGAAGAGGAAGCCACCTGGGAACGGGAAGATGAGCTCAAGGCACAATTTCCGGAATTGTTTTCTTAGAAACACCAATCTCGAGGACGAGATTTCTTTTAAGGGGGGTAGAGCTGTAACACCCCAAATTTTGATTCAAAATTCTAAACCATGCTCAGAGGGGAATTTAAAAATTTTTGGACGTATTGCATGTTTTGCAAAAATTCAAATTCAAACTGGAATTCAAATTATACTCAAAACAGAAAAGAAATGGAAAAAGGAAAAAGAAAAACGGGAAAAAAACCGGCCAGTGGGTCGAAACCCGCCAGCCGGCCCAGCTTCCCCGCGCCAGCCCGCCCCCGCGCGCGCCGCGCTGCCTCTCACAGACGGGTGGGACCCGCCTGTCATCCCTAACCCCGCGACCCCGGACTTTTCCCCGAGCGCGCGCGATCTTAACCGATCGGAAAACCCATCCCGCAGCTCGAATTCCGGTCCCAGAAGAATCCAACTCGATCACAACTGACCCACCGCCCTCCCCCGGCTATAAAAACCCCAGCCCCGATCGGTTTTTCTCACGCGATCGCCGATTTTCACTCCGGTGAGCACCGAGACTTCGCCGGTGAATTCTGGCCGATCTAAGCTCGGAAACTCTGACCTAACTCGCTGGTCTTGATCCACCGCCTCCGGGGAACTTTGCAGGTGCAGAAAACCCGAAGACTTACGGTGTAAACCCAGCGCCGACGAGCTTCGCCGTGGTTTTGCCTCGGACCTCGCCGCCGATCACTTTCCAGGACCCCCGAGCTCGAGAAAACCCCCGAGGTGAGATCCCTGACCTCCCCTCTACCGATCTAGGCCATAAGATCACAGTTCTAGGCAGAATTCTCTAGGATCCGAAACTTTCCGGCGAGATCGCCGCTTCCCGCCGCCGTGCGCCGCCGGCAGCGCCGCCCGCGCTCGATCAGAGTGACGTGGCCGCTTGTGCGCCGTTTATTTTAAATCGCACGGTAGGGTTTAAATCCCCGCGTACCGGTTCGATGTTATAATCTCAGCCGTCGGTTTAAAATCGGACGGTCCACGTCAGCCCCGCATTATAAAGACTGGAATTCTTACGTGCTACCCCCTGGGGTTCTCTGGAATTGAGAGCTAGCCCCGGAAACTTCAGATCTAGCCCCTGGAACTCCAGAAAATCATGTAAATTCATTTAAAAATCAGTTTTAGCCCCTGGACTTAATAAAAATTAGGAAAAACACCTATGATAAGTGTAGCTAGACCCCTGGAAATTCTGAAAATAATATTATAGACCCTGTAATGGGGTGAGTTTACTTTTTAACCATGTTTAGTATTTAATTTAGAAAATTGGATATGTAACTAGTGTTTAAAAATTAAAAAGTGGGACAAACATATTGTCAAAATTAAGTTAAAGACTTTCTCAGTGTTTAGAAAATTTTGGAGTGAGATAAAAACATATTTTGGACAGAATTGAATCTGTTTAATTTATTATTCACATTTAGGGACACATTTTTAAGTAAAGAATAGTTATAGAAAATAGGTAAAATAATTATAAAATAGTTTACATCAGAGGCAAAGGTCAAAATATGTTATTAAATTATTTAGGACCAGAACCTATTCTGTTTAGATGATGTGTATTACTAATTTCATAATAAAATACACATTTATGCATAGGAGAATAAATCTGAAAATATAGCAACTAGCAAATGATAAATGGAGTTTCTAAAATCCAAAAGAATTCAGTTTAGGGTTGGTAGAAATTCTGAAGGCACATATGGAGAAGAAAAATACTTTTCATACATACTTGGTAGAGAAAAGGTGTAGTAGTTTAGTATAAGGAATTTATTTAAAACTAAAACACACATATATATACATATAAATAGTATGTAAGTATAAATATGAACACCAAAGTAGGAATCATATACACATGGTTAAAAGTGCATGCAAGCCATAACTCAACACACATAAAGTAACCACAACACATATAATGGTAAAGAACTTTTATAAATGTGAATGTGTGGTTTGTATGAAGTAAGAAGTGTGGACTATGTCTTATGATTGTTGTTTTTGTTTTGCTATGTGTGATGGTATGAAGTAGAACCTGTTCAAGAGCAAGTTATCCCTTTCCAAGATCAGGACTACCCATTTCAAGAGCAGCAAGAAGGAGGCAAGTGTCCTTGACCACTTTGATCCTATGCTAGGATGTGTAGATAGAGTTATTTGCATTGTCAAATGAAATATGAAACGCATGCTAGGAAAGTTTCCCTAGAATTGCATTACCTTGTTTCCTTGTAGCTTGGGTTGGGATTTATTTTGTCATTTATTTACATGCATTTGCTTAGCCATGCTTAGAATGGGATATTTGGGAAAATGAGATCATCAGTTTATTTTACCATACTCTTGAATGAGCTATTGTGAGTTATGTAGAGGTAGGGATCAAGGCAAGTTGGATGTTTTGGTTGTGTGCTGGGTGCACGAGACTTGGGTTTGTGTTTAGTACTTGCCTGGATCCTAAGGACCGGTTCATGGAGCATGTAACCCGGCTTTACAGTGCCAACCACATGCTGAGATGGGGCAGCTTGGCCAATTAATTAGGTGTATCCCCGGCGTAGTATGGGTGTGTTGGATGGTGCGGGGAATAGGTGTCAGCTGGACTACCATATGAACCGCAAGGCTCAAGAGGGGGCCACTGCAGCGGGGTTGGAGCCTCTTGTATGCTGTTAGGGGTGAAACCTCAGTGGGCCCACGCTCGTCGGGAATCCCTTTGTAAAGGCTTCGTAGTGATCTCCTGGCCGCACACCTGGGAAGTGTGAATGTGGAACGTAGCCACTGGCATAATGGAGGTTCTTTTAGTCCACCTGGCAACGGGGGATGAAATCACTACTTGTGGGTACAGTGGTACAAACTCTGCAGAGTTAAAACTGTCTTGACAGCCGTGCTCACGGTTAAGAGCGGCCTGGACTTATTCATGATTAGAGGATTGATGGTTTTGGAAGTTAAGCGGGGAGCTTAACATTGGAAATGATGTTATGGTTATTGGATTATGATGATGGGATGGGAGATTTGGACCATTTCACCTGTGTAGTAATGTAGGTGCTTAATAAGCTAAGGTGATAGGTATTAATTGCGTAGTGCTTTAACCATGAGTTCAACCTCTCCTTGTTCTAGCCATGCATGAAATTTTTCCCACACTTGCTGAGTACCATTGGTACTCAACCTTGCATATTTGTTGGTTTATATTGCTGCTCAGGTCAAGATAATGAGGTGGTGTATAATGACCAAGATTTTGGACCCGAGGAAGGTTTTTAGGTTCATGAAGACCCCCGGGCAACGCCTGTGATGGAGCCCTAAAGAATAATATTCCGCTGCTAGTTTATTTACTTGTGATGAAGCATTAGTGTCCATTGAGACATTTGCGATGTAAGACTTATTTATATTCGACACCTGGCTTGTAATAAATGATGCTTCACTATTTGTCATCACATGCATGAGAAAATGATCCTGGCATACATGTGATATTCACTTGGTTGTTCTTCGGAAAAACCGGGTGTGACACCTAGCTGCCCTACTTGGCAACCGTAACCCCCTACTCGGAGTAGAACTCGACCTCCTGTGGGTCGTCCTCCTCCGGTACCTCTGCTGGTGGCTCGGGGTCTACCACCTCTTCTCCCATTCCGGGTTCTCCCATGGCTGGAAGACCCAAGACTACCGGTACGCCCAATACCGGGGCACGAGGTCCTGCAATGCATGCACCTCGTCCATAGCCTGGTTGTAGTCCTCTTCCCAGCCTTGTCCTTCCTCAATAGCGTCGTCCCGCTCTTGAGCAAGGTCCTCATTCTGCTGGGTTAGGGTCTGCACCAGCACTTGCAACGCCGCGATGTCAACACGGCTCTTCTTCCTTGCCTTCTTCAGACGACGCAACTGATTGTGTTGTTCATTAAGACGCTTGATCGTCGGAAGGAGCACATTGCGGAGTGCGCTGTGAGCACTCTCAAAATGTCCCTCATGTTCTTCTTCATCTTTGGAGAAGACGAGAATGTCATCAATGAAAACCACCACAAATTTGTCTAGATATTCCATGAATACCTTGTTCATGAGATACATGAAGTATGCCGGGGCATTAGTTAGCCCGAACGGCATGACAGTGTATTCATACAGCCCGTACCGAGATACGAAAGCTGTATTTGGGATGTCGGTTTGCCTTATCTTAAGTTGGTGGTATCCCGACCTGAGATCAATTTTTGAGAACACACAAGCTCCCCTCAACTGATCAAATAAGTGTTCAATGCGGGGTAATGGGTACTTGTTCTTGATGGTTACTTCATTCAACGCACGGTAGTCTACGCATAACCTTTGGGTCCCGTCCTTCTTGGGCACAAATATCACTGGAGCTCCCCATGGTGAGGAACTAGGACAAATGTACCACTTCTCTGTCAATTCTCTTAAATGTTCCTTGAGTTCTTCCAGCTGTTTGGAGTCCATCCGATAAGGCCTCTTTTATATTGGAGCTGTTCCAGGCACTAGCTCAATCGCGAATTCCACTTCACGATCGGGAGGCATACCTGGCAACTCCTCCGGAAAAACATTTGGATATTCCTTGATAATCCTTATCTCTCCCACTTCCACCTCAACTTTATTGAGTTTAATGTCCCTCCTAGGCTCTTGCACGGCTATGAACTTCACTTTTGTGCCACTAGTGTGAGTTAGTTCCACCGTTCTGGTCGAACAGTGGATGATACCTTTATGTTTGGTCAACCAATCCATACCCAAAATAATATCTATCCCTTGGGAGTCTATCACTATGAGGTTTGCAGTAAATACTACCCCATTAATGTCTAGATTCACCTTGGGACACACTTGTCTTGTTCTTATTTCTCCCCCGGGAGAGTTCACTGCTAGCATATGGTTCATTTGTGTTGTTGCTAGATCATGCTTCTTAACAAACCCTTGAGCAATGAACGAGTGGGTAGCACCAGAATCGAACAACAGGGTTGCAATGTGTAAATTGGCAGGAAACTTACCAATTACCACGTCAGGTGCCTCTTGCGCTTCCTCCATGGTCACGTGGTTCACCCGTCCTCGCATCACATTCTGCTGTTGTGGCTGCATGGGCTTCTTCTTTGGGCACTTATGGGGGTAGTGCCCCACTTCAGCATAGTTGAAGCATTGCACCCCAACCTTAGGTGCCTGGCCTTTGTTATCTTGGGGTTGGTTTGGTGGTCCTTGTCCTGCTGGTCGAGGTTGATATGTGGGGCGAGGCTGCTGTACAAACTGACGCTGCGACTGTGCTAGTGTAGACGGAGGCCTGAAATTCAGGTTGTACCCTCTTGGTGCTGAGTAGGGTACCACAGCACGGCTCGTCTGCCCTGCGGGTTGCTGCATCAGACGTGGAGGTGTGTTGCTACCTGAGGCTTGGTGTGACCATCCTGCCTTCCTCTTGTTTTAATTCTCCAAGGCCTTCAGCTTCCTCTCCACGACAAATGCTCTGTCTACCATCTTTTGGAAGCTTTCATACTCGTTGGAGGACATTGCACATTGCATTTCCATAGTAAGTCCTTCCACAAAACAATCCTGTTTTTGCTCATCAGTTTCGATGTCCCGTGGTGCATAACTGGATAGTTGGGTGAACTTGGTGAGGTATTCCCTCACAGTCATGTTTCCTTGCTGCAGTCCCAAGAACTCCTTCCTCTTGTTTTTGAGTTCACCCCTTGGTATGTAATGGTTGCGGAAACTGCGCTTGAACTCTTCCCAAGTGATGTTCTCGGGGTCATGATGGGCTGCCACGTAAGCGGTCCACCAATCAGCAGCAGGTCCATGCAATTGGTGAGAGGCAAACAACACCCTCTCATACCCTTGGCATTGTATGATCCTCATCTTGCTCTCAATGGTATTTAGCCAGTCATCTGCCTCCAGAGGTTCAGCAGCACTTGCAAACTTTGGAGGTTGAGTCCCCAGAAACTCACTCAACCTTGGTTGACGTGGTGCAGCTTGTGGGGGTGGAGCTTGGTGCAAGCTGGCCACCACTTGAGTTAGGCTCTGGATGAGCTGATTCTGATTTTCAAGCATTTGGTGGATAGGATCAGCTCCCTCACGGCGACCACCCCTGTTTTGTCCTCCAGAAAGATGAGGGTTGCCAGCCTCATCGTTGTTGTTGGTGGGGTTGGCACCACGACCCTTTCCTCTTCCAGCCATCTATCATGATCAACCAAATGTTAACTTAAAGCATTACGTATTAAGTTCCCAAATTGCTTGTTTAAACTTAAACTTTTGAGGCTTTAATATATTAAACATTTTCTGAGGGTTTCACGTAGATTTTTGGGAGTCACGTCTCACACAAAAATAAATGCACTCTTAATTCATAGGGGTTCACACATCAAAGCAAAGCAACCTAAAGACGAGGTTGTGGACAAATGCCCATGGCTTCCACAACTCACGTCACACACCAAACATTAACACACAAATAACTAAAGTATTGACTCGACTACTCGATAACCTGCTAAAATAAGGGAAAGGACTCTAAACGACTCGTATCACTGAGCTGGCTCTTCGGGGTCTTCCTCATTATTGTGGCTGCCCTCTGATTCCGCTTTGGGTGGGGAAGCTGCTGGTGGAGAAGTGCGGCGACGCCTGCGCGCCCGGCGGTCTGGGGAGTCAGGAGTCCACGTGTCATTCATGGTGACACACAGTTCATTCCCATCTCCTTTTTCTCTCGCCCTCAAGCTGGCACGAAGCAATGCCTCAGTCTCCTTCAGGGTGTCACGAACATCCTGAAGCTCCTGCTGTCACTCCTGCAGTCGAGTGCTGAGCATAGCTGCATCCTCCAAGCACAGGTCCATGTGCTCATGGGAAGTCCCCTGCTGCACTGGCGGGTACTTGTACTCCGCGGTGCCACTCTCACGCTGGAGGACATACATGTAATCAGTCCTGTCCAGGTGACGATGGTTGATGTAACTCTGGCAGGTGATGGCCTCCCAGGTGACATCCTTCTCAGAATCGGCCTGAGTCGCTAGACAAGCTGGAGAGCGGTGGATCTTGAGCAGCTGATTTTCATGGATAATCCTCATCTCTGAGCTCCATTCTTCCCGCTTCTCACGGATGGTCCTGGTGGAGCTGTAGTGTATGATCAGCTTGCCCACATTGCCGGCGGCGTGGAGCATACGCCGAAGACGACGCAACAAGCCTCCTACTGCCAACCCGTAGGAGTGGTACGTCACCGGACGGTTCTCCTCTCTCAAGGCAAGGGCAACTACGGGAACTCTCCCTCCGGTGGACTTGCGGGCGGTGCGTATCATGCAAACCATCTAAAACATAAAGCATTTAAAATCAAGTTAGATAAGAGTTAAATAAAAATTGTATTTTGAATAAAAGTTGGGGCAAGATGAATAAAGTGACCCTATTAAATAACACGTTCAACCCACACCTTTGTAAAATAGTTTTTTAAGAAAATAGGGTCCTTAAATACGTCCATTTCTACCTAGGTCCACGTTCCTACGGGCAACCTTGGCTCTAATACCACTTCTGTCACACCCGGTTTGTCCCCAAAGAACAACCGAATGAATATCACATGTATGCAAGGATCTTTCTCTCATACATGTGATGACAAATAGTGAATCATCATTTATTACAAGCCAAGTGTTCGAATATAAATAAGTCTTACATAGCACTTGTCTCGATGGATGATAATATGTTCATAACATGTAAACAAAGCAGCAGCGGAATATAAATCTTGTGGGCTCCGTCACAGGCGTTGCCCGGGGGACTCCGTGAACCTAGATACCTTCTTCGGGTCCGAAGTCTTGGTCATTGAACACCACATCGTCCCATTGACCTGAGCAGCAATTTAAACCAACAAATATGCAAGTTTGAGTACCGTTGGTACTCAGCAAGTGTGGGAAAGTTATGTCATGCATGGCCAGAGCAAGGAGAGGTTGAACTCATGGTTAAAGCACTATGCAATTAATACCTATCACCTTAGCTTATTAAGCACCTACATTACTACATAGGTGAAATGGTCCCAAATCTCCCAACCCATCACCAGAATCAAAAAACCATATTATCAATCCCAATGTTAAGCTCCCCGCTTAACATCCTCAACATACAAAACCATCATCCTCTAATCATGAATAAGTCCAAGCTGCTCTTGACCGTGAGCACGACTGTCATGATAATTTTTGACTCTGCAGAGTTTGCATCACTGTACCCACATGTAGTGATTTCATCCCCCGTTGTCGGGTGGACTAAAAGAACCTCCATTATGCCAGTGGCCGCGAACCACATCCACACTTCCCAGGTGTGTAGCCAGGAGATCACTACGAAGCCTTTACAAAGGGATTCCCGACGAGCGTGGGCCCACTGAGGTTTCACCCCTAACAGCATACAAGAGGCTTCAACCCCGCTGCCGGAGCACGAACGGCCACGGGGTCGTGAGAGCGTGCGCCCACTTGATGATTGCTTTTACTGCGGCGGTTCCCAAGACTGCCACTTCTGCACGTTGCGGCGCTTTCTTCGGGAACCGCCGAAGTGCCTTGCCGGCTCATCTTCTTAGGAGACTGACTCCTTGCCCCCACCGCTTCAGTTAGGCGGCTTGGGCCACCCGTCATCGGCATTCGGTCTAGGAACCGAAGCGGTTGCCGGTGCGGGATATTCGAAGAGTTCCGAATCGCTTGGAATTGCACCGGGAAGCTTTTTAGAGGGGGTCTTACCCACATTGCAGCTTCCCTTCGCACTTGTCAGCGTTTCTTCTCGGACTCTTGTGCTTTTGCTCTCTTGCTTTTGAGTTCTCCCTTGCCATGGCTTCCAACCCGCTGCCAGAGAAGAAACGCGCTCGATCTCCCCCAGCAACGGCGTCGGTGCCAAGTCAGGATTCCGGGGTGCCTGACACTCCCTCCGGTGGCGACTCGAAGAGGCCCCGGGTTGACGCGCTGGGGGAAGCTTCTGGGGCGTCCCCTGTTCCGCCAGTCCAAGCGACTGCGGAGCAGCCGTCAGTGACGATAGCGGGCTCTGGGAGTCCTACCCCGGCTCGGAAGTCGGGGTTCAGAGCTCGCTGGAGCGTCCGTGCTTCCCGGCCTTCCCCGTCTTGTGGGGAATCTGTGCCGCAGCGTTCGGAGCCAGGGGCAACTGCCGCGGCCCCCAGGCCAGCGCGAACTTCTCCTGTTCTGGTGTGCCCGGACTCCGTGGCGGCGTCGTCTCTTCCTGCCGAGACGGCCACCGCGGCCCCCAAGCCGGCGCAGGTCGACCCTGCACTAGGCGGGCCGGCCTTTTCTCCAGCACCGCCTTCCCCGGTTCGCCCCTCTCCTCAGATCAAGGAGCCAGAAGCTGAAGAGGGCCCGGCAGGCCTAGCTGCCAGAGCCTCGGAGCCAGCTTCACCTGATCGGCGTCTCGTCTCAGTTGCTGGTGCGCCGACTCTTCCTGAGGAAGAGGTAATGGAGGAGGTCGGGGGGACTGCCCCGGCCTCTGTTGCTCCATTGCCTCTGGCAGATGCCTTCGCGCTTGCCGAGACAAGCGTTCGGCAGATCTTGGCTGCATTACGGCGCGAGCGGGAGGAGTATACGGTTGAACGGGATCGCCTCCTTACCTGGGGGAACCTTTTGCGGGAGAGGACCGCAAAGGTTAAGAGTGAGCTCGACTTCAGGCAGGAGTTGCTCGACTTCAGGGAAGCGCTCGTCGACCGGATGAAGCGGGCTGTTGACCGCATGGACACCCAGTCGCAGCGGATCAACAGGGAGGCCCTGGAGGCACACGCCCGGGCCGAAGAGAGCCTCTCTGCTGCTGTGGAAATACGGCAGCGGTTGGAGCGTCGTGAACTCGCCGTTGAGGAGCGGGGGCGTTCCGTGGCAGCTGAGGCAGAGAGGGTTGCCGCGCAGCTGGCCGTGGGCGAGGATGACCTCCGAGCTCGGATGGAGGAGCCGGAGATTCTGAAGGCAGACCTCGACTTGAGGGAGGAACAGGTCTCCCATGATCGCCGGGCGGTCTTGGACCGGGAGTTGACTGCCGGCTTCAAGGCCGCTGAGTTGGAGCGGCTAGCCAAGACTCTCCACCTTCGGGAGAGTTCCCTGGCGGCCAAGGAGAAGGAATTCTCCGAGAGGAACCTGGAGGCTCTGCAGGCGGCCCGCCGCGAGGTGGAGGAGCTCTCAGCCTTGCGGTCCTCCGAGGCTCTTGCGGTCTCAAGCTTCGTGGATCGAGCGGGGTCCGCCCTGATCCCTCTTGGCTTCAGTCCGGTGAGGGCCGCAACTCCCGCATTGAAGGTGGCAGAGGTGATCCCTGCGTTGGAGTCGATCGGCGCCAAGCTGGACAGACTCGACTCGGTGGTCGCCAGCGAGCTTGAGGCCGAGGGCCGCGGCTTAGCTTTAGAGGTCGCCTCGCATGTGCTGGCATGCTTCAAGAGCCGCGACCCCTCTTTTTCGCTAGAGCCAGCGAGAGAGGGCCCAGCCGCGGAGCGGGAGGAAGCTGACAGGGCTGAAGTCGAGGATGTGGCCGCCCTTGTAGCCGCAAGGTTCCGGCGAGAACCGGGAGGTCCTTAGGACTTGTTTCTCCCTTTTTTATCGAGTCTGTAGTCCAGCTCATGGAGCCTTGCTTAATTTGACTCTCTTGGATACTTGTGTCTGTGATGCTTTTTCTCTCCTTCTTGGCTTTGCCTGGCTGAGTCCTTAGCTCCGCAAGGTACTCAGAGGCCATTTCCAATCTCGGAGCTTCGCACAGACACCCTCCCCGGGTCCTAACCGTGTTAGGGGCCCCCGGAGGTCTCCGAACCTCGCCCTATGGGGGGCTCCAAATCTGCCTGCCACGTGGCGGGTCCGGAGCTCCTCCTCAAGAGACGGGAGCTCCGGCCATGTTGGACACGTAGGGCTTTCGGAGCCCTCCCGCTGAGGGGGGAGGTCCGGTTCCTGCCTGCCACGTGGCGAGCCCGGAGCCCTCCTCAAGGAAGGAGAGAGTTCCGGGCCCGCTGGACACGTGGGGCCCCCGGGCCCCGCCCCTGCTGGAGGGGCAGGTCCCGGTCCTTCCAGTCCCTGGCCGGAGTAGCTGGTAGCTCCTTTCCCCCCGCTTCATGTAGTCCCTGTTGCCGTAACCTGGAGGTCCTGCACACAGGCAGAGGAAACGTAATTCTCCTCGGGGGGGGGGGGGGGGGTCCTCCCCTCCCGTCTCCTAGTCTTATCCGTCTTATGGTCCTAACCCGCTATACGGGGCTTGGACAATTCTGTGCACAAGGCGCCGGAGCTCCGGCTCCCTCCGAGGTCCGGGTACGGCCGTCCGATCCCTAGTACCGGGCCATGCGCTGGGGAAGAAGAGTGCACGTGCTTTGGGTTGATGACCAGGCAAAGCGGACGTACTCCCCTGGACCTCCGGAGGGCAGGATGCGCATGCTTTGGGCTCTGGGCCGGCTAAGCTGGATACGCATCCTGGACCCCCCATGCACAACGCTGGCCTTTCCTGGAGGTAACCAACTGGCACCGCAACACCTGACTGGGGGAGGCCCGAGAGACTCACTCGGCCATCGGCAGGTGCCTCAAGCGCAGCCGCCTTCGGTAGGATAGCAAATGCCGACTCTGGATGAGCGCAGGAGAGGGGGAGCTAGATGTACGATGAACATACAGAGATAGTGTGATCATAAAAATTAATGCATAATTTAAATGAGCGCATGAGAGAGAGCTAAGTAGAACAGGTCTCTGTATTCGTGCCCATAGGTGGAATTCTGGCTGTACATGGGGGCAATGTTCCGCCTCGTCTACAAGGGAAGCAAGACTCTACGCGCTTAGGGTCGGAACCAGGCTAAACTGGACGTAGTCCTGTACCGTCCCTTGAGACTTAGCTACCCCAAGCTTTGTTCCTAAATTCTATGGGGTCTATTACAGAAGTGAATAACCCTATTCTACCGATGCTCATTAAGTAGGACTTACAGTGTTGCTTCATGGAAAGGATTTTTTTGGGAATGGATCCCACTCTCGGTTGAAAGGCATGTGTACTTGGGGCGGCAGCTTTCATGATTCGGAAGGGACCTTCCCTGCTGGGGGAGAGCTTATGGGTCCTTCTTGGAATATAGCGTGCCGCTTCACCAGGTTGCCCTCTTACGGGCCCCCGTCGCGTTTGGTTCTTTGGCGGTAGTGCTTAGAGCATTAGCCGAGACCGTGCGTTGTGGGGTGTTCCCTGCAAGCCGAGTCTTGTCGAGGTTGTTATCTTCACGCTGGATCAGGTCCTGCACGGCTTCTCTCGGGGGCCCCCAGGGAGTTCTCCCCTTCTGGCTAAGGCCTTCAAGGGGTAGGTGGACCCGGGCTCGCCTTGGATGACCTAAGGCGTCTTCCCCTTCTGGCAAGGCCTTCAAGGGGTTGACGGACCTTAGGCGGCCCCCGAGAGGTATGTTCGAGGCACGGAGGCGTGCCGTAGCTGGCTAACGCCCTGGCCCGTCACCGTCGGAACTGGAGTCCTCACCGTCATGCACTGTCTTTATGACACGCTGAGGCTCCTGGAACCCCACCTGGTGGGCAGCGGTAACTGGGGCATCGGCCTTCTGTTTGCCATCCCTCTGAGGGTAGGGCGGTGCTTCAGCCCTCTGCTGTCTTCCTTTGCGGAAGCGCTCTGCAAGCTTCTGGATCTCCCAGCACTCGGCGGCAGTATGGTTGCCGGTGCTATGCACAGGGCATAGCCCGCCCTGGTCACTTTTAGGGACCGGTGATTGCCGTTGCCTTTTGTTGGGATGTGGCCCCCGAGCTCCACTGGTCGTCGCAGCTGCGGCAATGGGGGCCGTGAATGGTGACTTCATCTTGCCACTCCCCCGGTTCTTGATCTTCTTGCCACCCCCATAGGCAGCAGCACCGGACCCGGGCTGTCCTCCTGACTCAGAGGTCGGCAGAGCGTGCCAGTTACGCCCTTCGGTTGCTCTGGCGCACTTGTCCGCTAGGCTGAAGAGCTACGAGACGTCGCGGACCTCTCTGGTCACGAGCTTCTCAAGCATTTTCTCGTCCCGGACACCCTGTCGGAACACCACCACCACAGAGGCGCTTTGGATATGTGGGATGGTGTTGCGCACCTGAGAGAACCGCTGGATGAAAGAGCGCAGCGACTCCCCAGGTTGTTGTTTGACGGCGTGGAGGTCGAGCTCCGTGCCGGGACAGGTGTAGGAGCTGCCGAAGTTGGCGACGAACTGCCGGCAGAGCTCCCCCCAGGAGGTTATGGACCCCTGAGGTAGGTTCATGAGCCAAGACCGAGCTGGGCCGGTCAAGGCGACGGGGAAGTAGTTGGCCATGACAGCCTCGTCCCCTCCTGTGGCAAGTACAGCGGTGGAGTAGATCTGGAGGAACTCCGCCGGGTTGACGCTGCCGTCGTACTTCTCGGGCAGGTGTGGCCGAAACTTGCGCGGCCATTTTGCAAAGCGAAGATGGGGCGCGAGGGCTGCACACCCTGCTTCTGTCACCGCAGGTTCTGGTGCCGCGAACGCTGGGTTCGCACTAGGCACAGTGTACCCCGGTACGGGCAAGGATGCACCATAGGCCGGGGGCGCCATCTGCAGTACATATGACTGTGGCATATTCTGCACGGCGCAGGCCTGGGGCAGAGATCGCATGGCGAAGGTCTGCTCTTCAGGCTGGGTCGAGGCCGACGTCATGCTGTCGTCAGACTCTTGGTAGCGACGCCTTTCTCGGCGTTGCTCGAGGTATACCCGGGCATCTTGACCCGAGCGACACCGCTCCAGCTCTGTCCTCAGATCCATCGATTGAGGGCTGGCAGAGCTGGAGTCTGCCGTTTGTTCGTCAACCATCGGCGTGCGTACCAGCGACACGGCCGGTTGGTCAGAGTGTCGTCTCCGCCGGAGTCGCGGGCTTGCGGCAGCGACGACAAGACGGTCTACCTCGAGAATCCACCGCTGGGTCGCTGCCTGAGGCGCGTCCCCAGTGGGTGGATTGTGCAGTAGCGCTCTTGCTGCAGCTAGCGCACCCCCTCCGGGTACGCCCGGCGCTACTGAAGATCTGACGCTGGTTGGAGCCTGCATTGCCGGGGTCGGCGCTGCCAGAGCCGGTTGCTGGCTCCCAGCTTGTACTGACACACTCCGTCCCGAGTGTGTTGAATTGTACTCCCCCCTGGTCGAGGTTCGCGGCGGAGGCGGGGGAGGTGAGCTTGCCACCGAAGGGAGCTTGGTCATCTTCGTCGGCGGAAACTCGTCGCGCTAGGGGAAAAGCCCCCTACCTGGCGCGCCAAATGTCGAAGTGTTCGGTCGATACTTCCCCCGGGCCTGCACTGGGCAGCCCGCGGAGGTTCTTTTTTCAGAGGGGCTAGTTCCTAGCGGAGAGCTTGCGCAGATGGACGAGTTAGTGAGAGCTTGACACGGCGAGTTTTACGTGGTTTAGGCCGCCGGAGCGTAAAACCCTACGTCCACGGCGAGCTATGGAGCTCGCTGTATTGCTTGCTGCTCAGGGCCGGGGGCCTGAGCTTGGGGGTGAGTTACAGCTTGAGAGTGTATGGCTAGCGTATGGGTTGCAAAATGCGAACCCTTGCTATCGACGCCTACCCGAGCCTTTTATAGTCCAAGACTCGGGTGGCTTACAAGGGGAGCCGGGTCCCGACAGGTGGTCCCGGGAAGATTGTCTATTATCTACCGTATCTGTAGTTATGCCGGTAGTTGCCTCTGGTCAGAGGCTTCTGAGTCTCCATCTTGCCGCCCTGCCCATGCCGCATGCTAGTCGTAGTGGTTGATGACGGCGCAGGCGGCATGGGATGTCTTGCCGCGGCGTTTATTAGCTGGCAGGTTCTGACACCGCGCGCCAGTCTGTGATGCGACTGGGCGCAATGGCACCTGACAGACGCGTGCTCCGCGTTTCCGCGTCTTGGTAAGACGCGGGCCTTGAATACCTTGTACGGGCAAGGTGTGGGGCGCCTTTACGCCCGCTGCCTACCGCTCGGGGGCAGGCAACACCGTTCTTCTGGCCACGTGGCGGGTCCGGAGCCCTTCTCTGAGGCGAGAAGGGTCCGGCCTGCGGGGCACGTGGAGCCTCCGGACCTCTGCCCGCGGAGGGGGAGGTCCAGCTTCTGTATGCCACGTGGCGGGCCCAGAGCTCTCCTCTGCGGAGAGGGAGGTCCAGCCCCGCTGGACGCGTGGCGTCTTCGGACCTCTCTCCCGCGGAGGGGGAGGTTCGGCTTCTGTATGCCACGTGGCGGGCCCAGAGCTCTCCTCTGAGGAGAGGGAGGTCCGGCCCCGCCGGACGCGTGGCGCCTTCGGAGCTCTCCCTGCGGAGAAGGGCGAGTACCTTAGGCATTTTACCCTGTGCGCGGGGGTACCCCATATCTCAGGTACCGACAAAGAGTAAGGTAAACAAGTTGATGATCTCATATCCCACTTATCCCGTTCTAAGCATGGCTAAGCATAAGTAATATGAATGAATGACATAATGAAACAAATCCCAACCCAAGCTACAAGGAAACAAGATAATGCAATTCTAGGGAAACTTCCTAGCATGGGTTTCATATTTCAATTGACAATGCAAATAATTTTACCTACACCTCCTAGTATAGGATCAAAGTGGTCAAGGACACTTGCCTTCTTCCTGCTGCTCTGGGAATGGAAAGTCTTGATTTTGAAAGGTGAGAAATTGCTCTGGGGCAGGTTCTACTCATGCCAATACACATAGCAAAAGAAAACAACAACCCATAAGCCATAGTCCACACTTTCACTCATGCAACCCACACATACATACATATTAAAGTCATTCATATGTTTAAGTGTTGTGGTTACCCTAGATGTGTTGATTTTAGGCCTACATGCACTTTTAAACATATATATATATATATATATATTATTTCTAACTTTTGTATTCAGATTTCTATTTGCACACTATATATTAATTTCCAATTTGAACAAATTCTCTATATTTAATTAATACACTCCTTAGCCACAAAATTTGCATGAAAGAAAGTTTCCTACTCCAAATAGGTTTTTAGATCTTCTACAAAATCTTAATTGGAAGTTTTTGAAAATAAAGACCTCATTTAACATTCTCTACTTATGCATACTTATTTTCCTATATTTTCAGATTTATTTTCTATGCCTAAAAGTGAATTTTAATATTAAAATAGTAAGACATATCATCTAAACAGAATAGGTTCTGATCTAAAATGTTCAATAATATATTTTTTTGAACTTCCTCTCTGATGTGAACCAAATTTAAATTTATTTTATCAGTTTTCAGAATTATTTCCTAGCCTAAAAATATGTTTCTAGAAACAATAAAAATGAGCAACACTTAGGCAGATCTCATTTCAGCCTAAAATAAATTCTTAACTCATTCTAAAGGTTTTCCAAGTGCTAGGAGAGTTTAAATTTGCATTTACACATGTGTTTGCCTCACCTTTTAAATTTAAATCCTAGTCACATATTCAAATTTCTGAATTTAATATCCTACACGGTCTAAAAGGCAAATCCACCCTACTACATGGTTTAATTTACTATTTCCTAAATTTTCAGGGGCCTAGTTACACATAATAGAGGGGTTTTTCCTAATTTTTATTAAGTCCAGGGGCTTTAACTGATTTTTAAATGAATTTACATGAATTTCTGAAGGTCCAGGGGCTAGATCAGAAGTTTGCGGGGCTAGCTCGTGTTTTCCGAGATCCCCAGGGGGTAGCGCGTAAGAATCCCGGCCTTTATAATGCGGGGCCGACGTGGACCGTCCGATTTAAAACAGACGGCTGAGATTATAACGCGAAGCGGTACGGGTTAGATCTAATAGGAACCGCACGATTTAAAATGGACGGGCCTCAGGGGGCCACGTCGCCCTGGCCGTGCGCGGGCGGCGCTGCCCGGCGGCGCGCGGCGGCGGGAGGCGGCGATCTCGCCGGAGATCTTCGGGTTTTCGTCTATACTTCCTAAAACTTGGATTTCTTGGCATAGAACGGAAGAGGGGAGGTAGGGGATCTCACCTCGGGTTTTTTCTTGAGCTCGGGGGCCCTGGAACGCGGTCGGCGACGAGGTTCGAGGTGAAAACGCAGCGGTGCTCGCCGGAGCTGTGTCCAGAGCGCACAACACCAGGTTTCCTTCACCTGCGAGACTCCTCGGAGGCAGTGGAACATGATCAGCATGTTAGATCAGGAAATTCGAGTGAGGATTGAAGGAACTCGGTGGTAGAAGCTTTGGTTCTCACCGAAGAGAAAAAAGGGAGCGGCGCTGGGGTATTCGGCGAGTTTCCTTGCGTGGAATGCACGAGGAGAGGCGGCGGAGGATCGGTTTGGATAAGTATCAGCGTCCGGGGCCGAAGATCAGGCTGGGGGCGCGGGTTTCCGGAGGTTGGTTTTGATTCGCGTGCGAGAGAGGGCCGGGGTCGGTTGGGGCGCGCGCGAGGAGAGGGATGACACGCGGGCCCCGTGTGTCAGAGAGAGGGAGAGAGGGGGGGCGTGGGTTTGGGCTGGCTGATGCGCGGTCTTGGGCCGGCAGAGCAGTTTTCGGCCCACTGGCCATTTTCTTTTTCCTTTTCTTTTTCTGTTTTGATTTGAATTTGAATTCCAGTTTGAATTTGAATTGCTTCATCACATGCATTATGTCCAAAAATTTTTAAATTCCCCTCTTTAGCAGGTTTTGGGGTGTTACACATACCACATTGTCTTGTTAGACCTATGAGTCCGAGACGGCGCGACCGGTTCTACAGTCGAGTGTCCTGCGAAAGGTTGCCACATACGACGTAATGAAGGACGCCAGATTTGGGTCTTCATAGGCGGGCGTATGTGTCGAGCTATCCGGGCAGTGTTTGATTTGAATCACCGTCCCTCGCGGTTATTGAGTACCGCTTGCTCCCATGTTGTGACGTAGTAATCAACTTGTGTGGCAACAGTTTACAAAGTTTTAATTGCTGCTATGATTATCGTAAATTGCATGAAAACCCTGTTTGAAGTAGAGATAGAGCCAATTAAAGTTATTTTCCACCTTGGGACAAGTAACATTGGGATGAAGCGTTTCTTGTTTGATTATGGAGTTCCAATGTTGCTGGGCGCAAGGTCACTACTATTATGGCTAAAATCTGAAAGTTAGGGATGAACTCGTAGGCGAGTCTTTTTGCAACTTATATGTTGAGGTCTTAAGTTACTTTCATGTAGAGTTGCATGTCTTAGGAGAGACGGTTAAGTCTTGCTGAGCCTTTGTGCTCACTCTTGCTATATGAGTGGTTTTGCAGGTTAAGACGATGCTCATAGAAGATTGTCCAGTGAGACTTGGAAACGTCTGAGTCGGTTAACACATGGAGGACCTAGCCGCTGCAATGTCTTCGTGTTGCTAGCGAGACGAGTCCGCGGGCTGGACCTCTTCTCGGATGCTTCTTAGTTATTCGACGTGAGCTGTT
Source organism: Neostapfia colusana (assembly GCA_030760725.1). Lineage (NCBI taxonomy): Eukaryota > Viridiplantae > Streptophyta > Magnoliopsida > Poales > Poaceae > Neostapfia > Neostapfia colusana. The sequence continues at coordinate 23,147,023 of JASWHV010000010.1, forward strand.
TATAGACTTCCGCTGTAGCTAATTTATGTAAATCATTTACAAAGAACATTTGTAAGCTTCCGCTTTTGATTTATGTAATACAGTTTTCCTTATATGTGTGCTATTGGGTGCCGCATAACACGGCACAACCCAATGCGATTCGCGGGCAAGGTGCCCCGTCCCCATAATCGGGACGGCGGGCCCTCTCAGCGTGGTATCGGAGCCGCATTGGTAATAGCGCACGGAATAAGGATTGTATTACGACAAAAACTTAGGATACGGTGAGGAAATGGTATTAGGCCCACATAAGGACTATAGTAGTATAGTTACTTAAGTGGCATGACTAACATACTTGTTATAATTCTGAACTTTGATTATGTAATGACGCACCTACGTCAGGTAAGAATGGTAAGGAACGCCACCGAAAGCGTTTCAATTTCGGTTAGCTCCCCTGACGAGGAAAGTGGTTCAGGGATAGGTCTCACAGCTTGGTGTGAGACGTTAATATGAAACTCTTGGACTCTTCATGTTCCTGAGTTCATATGGAACGCTGATCCCTAGCGTGCATTAGGCAAATAAGTGGAGACCCCATCGTGTGGTCAGTAACGCGATAGTGTGTTCGTCTGAAAATAGCCCAGGAGGACATACGCAGCGCTTGCCATCGGCGTGCCCTGCAGGGCAGTAGGTGGTATCCGTTGGGTTGATAACATTCCCAACCGTGACGAACCGTTCATGATATACTTGGGTTCACCGTCGTGTGGTGGTAAAACACGATCACGTACCTTGAGACGTGGCTTAACTCAAGGACGACCGTATGGCAATGATACGGGCGTTTGTATTTACTTTCAAATATGGAACTGCCTAAAATGAAACAACCTTTGAGTGCACCACTATTGAGTGTTCTTCTGCAGGTACTAATCACGTACGTATCCCATGTAGTACACATGTGCGAGGGACCGTCTTAGTGCCACTTATAATACGTATATGCCGGTGTAATCCGGTTAGGATTTTTCTTTTGGTGAGGCAACGTAGTACTGACATGTTTCTTACGGTGCATCAACACCGTACTACACTTAATAACCTTTTCCATATTAAGAAATGATTCATGAACTTACTTCCAACTAAAAATGGAAGTTTGAAACAAATATTATTTACTGAACTATTATTTTGAGCTAAGATTCAAATGAGAGAAGGTCTAAGTTTCAAAGATTTCAAAAACAGAGTGCTCTGTTTTCTGGCAGGAATTATTGCTGGACTTTAACAGAGCATAACTATGAGTAGCTTGACCCAATTAAGGTGTATGATACAGTTCCATAAAGATTTTTAATTGCTCTACAACTTCTTTGTAGACCTCCAGAGCAAAATCATACGTTAAGTTGGTGAAAAGTCCAGTTGAAGGCAAACTGTTCAGAACCAAGACAGTAGCAAAAACCTGTCTGGAGCTTTCTGTTTTTAAGCCATAACTTCCTGTAGAAAAATCCTTAAGGAGCCTATGATACACCGTTGGAAAGGTTATGAAATATGCAACATTGTTGTAGTTCAAAGTTTGATCAGATTCTTATTGTATTCACATATACAACTGTGATAGAGGTAGCCACATACAAAGGAGATGCTGGCAAATTTTATCCAGGAATTCTGTCAACTTTGAGCAATAATAACTTTTGTTCCAGAGATTATCTAGAGTCCTATGAGTACTCATTGGAATGATACTGAAGTTTACTAAAACTTTGGTATTGAACGCAAGTCAAGAATCTGCAGTTAACTTGAGTAAAGTTGGGAGTTTGTGTGAACTGGTCAGGGTAGTCCTGCTGATTAGTTTAGCGTACTTAAGATTTGTTTAAACATGAATGTGGTTATGCTTTCATAAAGTTCATGACATGTTCATGTTCTAATTATCTTTACTTACTACTTAGATAGAATTTTGATTAACTCAAAATTTTGTTTCGTGCAGTATGGTACGCACACATTCTCAAATGGAGCTTGGAGGTTCAAGTCGAGGTGGGAATGACTCGACTTCATCACGAGAGCCATCGCCAACCGGATTGGCTGAAATTATGGTGAAGATGAATGAAACTCTCCAAAATCTAGTTCAGCAAGGCATAAATAGAGAAGCTCAGCATCCCATGCAACCCCGAGCACTTATCTGGATTTCTTGGCGACACAACCGCCGGTATTCTCAGAAGCGGCTGACCATTGTGAAGCAAAACACTGGTTACGTGTCATTGAGTCCAAGTTTGGGGCAATCTCAAATTATCATAGAGAAATGTTATGATTTCGGTATTGATCAAAAGGTGCTGGGACCTTAGGTTGATTCACTGTGATGACTTCTAGAAGACACTATATGCTGCTCAGCAGCTTCACGGCTTTGCTGGAGCATGGTGGGCAGAATACCTTGCTGCCCAACCAGCAGGGCATAGTGTCACATGGGCGGAGTTCCAGGATGCATTTCGTGCTCATTTCATTCCTGCGGGCATAATGCAAACAAGTCATGAGGAATTCTGGAATTTAAAGCAAGGGGAAAGAGTGTTATTGAGTATGCGAAGGAATTCAATCGGTTGGCTCAATATGTCCCTGACTATGTGAAATCACCATCGTTGAAGGGTTATCATTTTTACCGAGGGCTGACCGCTAGGCTGCGATGTGAGTTGGCTCAAGTTAGCCAAGAGAATTTTGATGAGTTTGTGAGCTGTGCTATCACTCAGGAATACTATTCCAATCTCTACCTTAAAGAAAAGAGGGAGAGGGACTGTCGAAGTGTGTAGCCGACACTTCCCCCGGGCCTGCCCTTGGCAGCCCATGGAGGTTCTTTTTCGGAGGGGCTAGTCACTCGTGGAGAGCTTCAGCGTTAGGGACGATTGAAGGAGAAGCTTGACACGGGGAGTTTTACGTGGTTCAGGCCGCCGGAGCGTAAAACCCTACGTCCACGGTGAGCAGAGTTGCTCGCTGTATTGCTTGCTGCTCAGAACCGGAGTCCTGAGCTTGAGGGTGAGAGATGTCGAATCTAAGGGTGCGAATGGCTGTAGTGCGAACCCTTGCTAATGTTGCCTACCCGAGCCTTTTATAGTCCAAGGCTCGTGTGGTTTACAAGGTGGGGCCGGGACCCGACAGGTGGTCCTGGGGAGATTTCCTGCCATCTAACATATTTGGAGTTATGCCGGTAATTGTCTCTGGCGAAGGCTTCCGAGTCTTCGTTCTGCCGCCCTGCCCATGCTGCAAGCTAGTCGTAGTGGTTGATGATGGCAGGGGCAGCAGGGGATGTCTTGTCGCTGCGTTTATTGGCGGGCAGGCTCTGACACGGCGTGCCAGTCTGCGATGTGACTGGGCACAACGGCACCTGACAGAGGCGTGCTCCGCATCTCCGCGCCTTGGGAAGGCGCGGGCCTTGAATACCTTGTACGGGCAAGGTATGGCGCGTCTTTACTCCTGCTGCCTACCGCGCGGGGGCAGGCAGCGTTGCTCTGCTGGCCACATGGCGGGCCCGGAGCTCTTCTCTGAGGAGAGGGAGGTCCGGCCCTGCGGGACACGTGGAGCCTTCGGAGCTCTCCCCGCGGAGGGGGAAGTCCGGCTGCTGCTGGCCACGTGGCGGGCCCGGAGCTCTCCTCTGAGGAGAGGGAGGTCCGGCCCCGCAGGACATGTGGAGCCTTCGGAGCTCTCCCCACGGAGGGGGGAGGTCCGGCTCAGTTGGCCACGTGGCGGGTCCGGAGCTCTCGTCTGAGGAGAGGGAGGTCCATCCCCGCTGGACACGTGGCGCCTTCGGAGCTCTCCCTGTGGAGAAGGGCGAGGTCCTTAGGCATTTTCCCCTATGCGCGGGGGTACCCCATATCGAGGGTACCGACAGTGGCCCCTGGGCCCATCTCGGGGGAGATAGCGAGCCCGAGGTGGGGCCTCCATCCCTTCCATTCCGCGCACTTTCTCTAATTCCCGCATTGACCGTTGCCGGAGCACGAACAGTCGCGGGATCATGGGAGCGTGCGCTCACTTGATGGTTGCTTTTACTGCGGCGGTTCCCAAGGCTACCACTTCTGCATGTCGCAGCGCTTTTTTCGGGAACCGCCAAAGCGCCTTGCCAGCTCGTCTCCTTGGGAGACTGACTTGTTGGCCCACCGCTTCAGCTGGACGACTTGGGTCCACTTGTCATCGATGCTTGGTCTTGGAGCCGAAGCGGTTGCACAAGCGGCGTATTCGAAGAGTTTCGAATCGCTTTGAATCACACCTGGGAAGTTTTAAAAGGGGATCTTACCCGCATCGCGGCTTCCCTTCGCACTTCCCAGCGCTTGCACCTTCCTTGAGTTCTTGCGCCTTTGTCTTCCCTGTTCTTGAGCTCTCTCCTGCCATGGCTTCGAACCTGCTTCCATCGCGTCTCGCTCGGTCGGCCGAGCTCGGACCAGTGCGCAGGCTGCTGGGATGGCACGCGGAGGAGCAGAAACGCCGGCTCCGTCAGGGATCTCCCCCCTGCTCCTGAAAAAGGGGGAGATGGTCTTCTTCACTGCCTACGCCATGGCGGAGTTTTTCCCACCAATTTCTTCTTTCTTCGTCACGCTGCTGGAGACGTACGGTCTCCAGCTCCACCACCTTTCCCCCAACTCCTTCGAGATGGCTGCCGTCTTCGTCCATTTCTGCGAAATGTTCGTGGGGGTGCACGCTTCAGTGACACTCTTCCGCTACTTCTTCGTGTTGCGGACGACCGGGCGCAGCTCGAAGACCCAGCTAGGCGCGTACCACTTCCAGCATCGCTGCTAGGATCCGAAGGTGTCGGTACCCTCGATATGGGGTACCCCCGCGCACAGGGGAAAATGCCTAAGGACCTCGTCCTTCTCCGCAGGGAGAGCTCCGAAGGCGCCACGTGTCCAGCAGGGCCGGACCTCCCTCTCCTTAGAGGAGAGCTCCGGACTCGCCACGTGGCCAACTGAGCCGGACCTCTCCCCTCCGTGGGGAAAGCTCCGAAGGCTCCACGTGTCCTGCGGGGCCGGGCCTCCCTCTCCTCAGAGGAGAGCTCCGGGCTCGCCACGTGGACAGCAGAAGCCGGATCTCCCCCCTCCGCGGGGAGAGCTCCGAGGACTCCACGTGTCCCGCGGGGCCGGACCTCCCTCTTCTTAGAGGAGAGCTCCGGGCCCGCCACGTGGACAGCAGAACAACGCTGCCTGCCCCCGCGCGGTAGGCAGCGGGCGTAAAGACGCGCCATACCTTGCCCGTACAAGGTATTCAAGGTCCGCGCCTTCCCAAGAAGCGGAGACGCGGAGCACGCTTCTGTCAGGTGCCCTTGCGCCCAGTCACATCGCAGACTGGCGCGCCGTGTTAGAGCCTGCCCGCCAATAAACACAACGACAAGACATCCCCTGCCGCCCCTGCCATCATCAACCACTACGACTAGCTTGCAGCATGGGCAGGACAGCAGAACGAAGACTCGGAAGCCTTCACCAGAGACAACTACCGGCATAACTGCAGATATGGTAGTCGGCAGGCAATCTCCCCGGGACCACCTGTCGGGTCTCGGGACCACCTTGTAAGCCACTCGAGCCTTGGACTATAAAAGGCTCGGGTAGGAAACGTTAGCAAGGGTTCAAACTCTGTGAACTCGCACCCTAGACATCACTCACCCTCAAGCTCAGGACTCCGGTTCTGAGCAACAAGCAATACAACGAGCACCTCTCCTCACCGTGGACATAGGGTTTTATGCTCCGGTGGCCTGAACCACGTAAAACTCCCCGTGTCAAGCTTCTCCATCACTCGTCCCTAACGCTGAAGCTCTCCGCAAGTGTCTAGCCCTTCCGAAAAAGAACCTCCGTGGGCTGCCCAGAGCAGGTCCGGGGGAAGTGTCGACCACACACTTCGACATTTGGCGTGCCAGGTAGGGGGCTTTTCCCTTGCGCGACGAGCTTTTGCCGGCGAAGATGACCAAGCTTCCTTCAGCGGCAAGCTCTCCTCCCCCGCGTTCACGACGCACCGTGACTAGCGGGGACTAAGTCTCGACACACTCTGGACGGAGTGTGTCGGTGCAAGCTGGAAGCCAGCAGCCGACTCCGGTAGCGCCAACTCCGGCAACGCAGGCTCCAGCGAGCGTGAGATCCTCTGCAGCACTGAGCGTCCCCCACGGGGGCGCGCTAGCTGCAGCAAGAGTGCTACTGCACAATCCGCCTGCTGGGGACGCGCCTCAGTCAGCGACCCAGCAGTGTATTCGTGAGGTAGACCGTCTCATCGTCGCCGCCGCAAACCCTCGACTTAGGCGGGGACGACGCCCCGGCCAACCGGCTGTGTCGCTGACGCACACGCCAACGGTTGACGGGCAGACGGCAGATTCCAGCTCCACCAGGCTCCAATCGACGGACCTGAGGCAGAGCTGGAACGATGCCACTTGGGCCAAGATGCCCGAGTGTTCGTCGAGCGACGACGAGAAAGGCGTCACAACCAAGAGGCCGGCGATCGCATGACGTCTGCCTCAACCCTGCCTGAGGCGTAGACTTTCGCCACACGATCTCTGCCCCAGGCATACGCCACGCAGCATATGCCACATCCATATGCCCTACAAACGGCGCCCCGGTCTATGGCGCAGCCTTACCCATACCGGGGTACACTGTGCCAGCAGCGAACCAAGCGTTCGCGGCATCAACACCTGCGGCAACAGGAGCAGGATGTGCGGCCCTTGCGCCCCACCTTCGCTTCGCGAGGTGGCCGCGCAAGTTTCGGCCGCACCTGCCCGAGAAGTACGACGACAGCATCAACCCAGCGGAGTTCCTCCAGATCTACTCCACTGCCGTCCTTGCTGCAGGAGGGGACGAGGCTGTCATGGCCAACTACTTCCCCGTCGCCCTGACCGGCCCAGCCCGGTCTTGGCTCATGAACCTCCCCCAGGGCTCCATAACCTCCTTGGGAGAGCTCTGCCGACAGTTTACTGCTAACTTCGACAGCTCCTACACCCGGCCTGGCACGGAGCTCGACCTCCACGCCATCCAGCAACAACGTGGAGAATCGCTGCGCTCCTTCATCCAGCGGTTCTCCCAGGTACGGAACACCATTCCACATATCCAAAATGCTTCTGTGGTGGTAGTGTTCCGGCAGGGCGTCTGGGACAAGAAGATGCTTGAGAAGCTCGTGACCAGAGAGGTCCGCGACATCTCAGAGCTCTTCAGCCTGGCGGACAAGTGCGCCAGAGCAGCAGAAGGGCGGAACTGGCACTCTCTGCCAGCCTCCGAGTCAGGAGGACAGCCCGGATCTGGCGCTGCTTCCTATGGAAGCGGCAAGAAGATCAAGAACCGGGGCGGTGGCAAGATGAAGCCACCGGCCGCTGCTCCCGTTTCCGCAGCAGCGACACCTAGTGGAGCTCGGGGGCCACGCCTCGACAAAAGGCAGCGATAGTCACCAGCTCCAGATGGTGACCAAGGCGAGCTATGCCCCGTGCACGACACCAGTTACCATACTGCTGCCGAGTGCCGGGAGATCCAGAAGCTCGCAGAGCGCTTCCGGAAAGGGAAGCAGCTTCGAACTGATGCCCCACCCTTCCGTCAAAGGGAGGGCAAGCAGAAGGTCGACGCCCCAGACAACGTCGACCACCATGTGGAGTTTCAGGAGCCTCAGCGCGCCGTGAAGGCGGTGCGCAACCATGAGGACTCCAGCTCCAATGATGACGAGCGCCGGTAGATGCTCTACGTCATCTACGGTGGGTCCACTGACCCCTCGTCCCGAAGCGCAGTCAAGACCCTGCGCCGAGCGGTAGCGTCAGTGGCTCCCCTCCCAAGTGCCGCGCCGCACCTCAAGTGGATGGGAACCCCCATCAGCTTTGATGCCACCGACTGCCCCAGGAACATGGCTGGGGCCGGCCAACTACTGCTCTTGGTAGCGCCCACCATCGCCAACGTAAGGATGTACCACGTTCTGGTAGATGGCGGGGCTGGGCTGAACCTCATCAGCCGTGCAACTTTCCAGAAGCTGCAGATCCCGATGGCCAAGCTCACCCCATCGAGCCCATTCTCAGGGGTAGGGCCGGGACAAGTCGTTCCCTACGACAACATCAGCCTTCTAGTGACCTTTGGGGCACCGGACAGCTATCAGATAGGGTACATTCTGTTCGATGTGGCGGAGATCGACCTCCCCTTCAACGCCATAATTGGCAGGCAACCCTGTACCGATTCATGGCAGTAGCCCACTATGGCTACCTCGTCTTGAAGATGCCTACACCAACAGGCGTCCTCAGGATTCGTGGAGACCGCACTGCTGCAGTGTCAGCCTTGGAAAAGCTCCAGGCACTTGCAACAGCTCGAGCACCAGCCCCTAGCAGTGCAGAACCGGACCGGCTCCATCCGAGTGCACGCCACCGTGCCTCTACCGCAGCACCTCGTGTCCAACCCCTCGACGAGGGCGACGTCCCCCTGAAGGTCGTCCGAGTCGGCGCCAATGCTACCCAGACCACCCGGGTAGCCGGGGGACTGGATAGCAAATAGGAAGGTGCGCTCGTCACCTTCCTCCGGCACAACGTCGACGTGTTTGCATGGCAGCCGTCGCAGATGCTGGGGATCCCTAGGGAGGTGATCGAGCACCACTTGAAGGTCTTCCCCGACGCCCGACCAGTCCAACAGAAGCCTCGCAAGCAGTCCATCGAGCGGCAAAACTTCATCCCGAAAGAAATCAAGAAGCTGTTGGACGCTGGCTTCATACGGGAAGTCCACCACCCCCGGTGGTTGGCGAACCCCGTTGTTGTCCCGAAGGCCAGCGGGAAGCTCCGGATGTGCATCGACTACACCAGTCTCAATAAGGCATGTCCCAAAGATCCATTCCCTCTCCCTAGAATAGATCAAATAGTAGACTCGACATCAGGCTGTGATATGCTGTGTTTCCTAGATGCCTACTCGGGTTTCCATTAGATCCCTATGTCTAGAGAAGACGAAGAGCACACCTCTTTCATCACAGTAGACGACATGTATTGTTATGTCTCTATGCCTTATGGCCTAAAGAATGCTCTTCCCACCTTTGTACGTGCAATGCACAAAACCTTTGGAGAGTTAATAAGAGACTTAGTTGAGGTGTATGTCGATGACATCGTTGTCAAGGTAGGGCAGAGTTCATCCTTGTTAGATAACCTGGCCTTAGTCTTTGACAAACTGCGCTCCACGCGCACTAAGCTGAACACCGACAAGTGTGTGTTCAGCATATCCTCTGGAAAACTCTTAGGATTCCTGGTCTCACACTGAGGAATTGAGGCCAACCCAGAGAAGATCAAGGCCATTGACTTGATGCGGCCTCCCGCCCGCATCAAAGAAGTCCAGAAACTCACGGGATGCCTAGCCGCGCTGAGTCGGTTTATACCGAGGCTAGCAGAGCGAGCGCTCCCCTTCTTTAAGCTCCTGCACAAATCCGGTCCATTTGCTAGGACCGACAAAGCAGAAGAAGCTTTCCAGGAGTTGAAGCAACTCCTGACGACCCTACCCATCATGGTAGCCCCCTAGCCCGAAGAGCATTTGTTGCTCTACATCACGGCGACAACTGAAGTGGTGAGTATGGTCCTCGTCGCAGAGCAGCCGAACCTCTCGTCACCACAGCCTGCTCAGGTAGCAGGAGACAGGCACTAGGAAACCCAGAGGTCCAATACGGCCTCCCGGATCTCCAAGACAATCTCCCGGAGGTCCAACACGGACCCCTGGACCTCCACGACAACCTCCAGGAGGCCCAACGGGACCTCCCGGAGGTCCAACCGGACCTCCCGGAGATCCAACGGGACCTCCCGGAAAACCAGCGGGACCTCCCGTAGGTCCAAGGCCCGGAGCTCTCGGAAAACCAGCGGGACCTCCCGGAGGTCCAAGGCAGCTTAGGAGCCTTCGAGTCCCAGCTCCCGGAAGCCCCCCTGGACCCACCCACCTCCGGTAGGCCTGAGCCAATGGATGAAGACATCTCTGGCCTGGGAGGGAGGGTCCGGACCATCCAGAGGCCTGTCTACTACATCAGCGAAGTCCTCCATGACGCCAAGACAAGGTACCTGGAGGTCCACAAGCTGCTGTATGCAGTGCTCGTGGCGTCCAGGAAGCTCCGCCACTACTTTCAAGCCCACCGGGTCTCGGTGGTCACCTCCTATCCGCTGAAGGCGATCCTTCACAGCCCCCATGCGACTGGCAATATCGCTAAATGGACAGCGGAACTGGCGGAGTTTGATCTGGACTTCCTTCCTCGCGATGCAGTCAAGAGACAAGCACTGGCAAACTTCATGGCTGAGTGGATGCCAACGAAGGCAGACCCAGGGGGCCACGAAGACGGTGAACCAGAGCACTGAGCTCCGGTCTTCACCGGGCCTCACTAGACGCTCTTCTTCGACGGCTCCTCGCGAAAGCAGGGGGCCGGTGCCGGCGTACTGCTTCTCATGCCATCGTGGGAGCAGTTTGGGTACATGGTGCGTCTCAATTTCAAGGCAACCAACAACATGGCAGAGTATGAAGCACTCATCTTTGGCCTAAAGACAGCCCTGTCTTTGGGCGCTCGCCAGTTGTTGGCACAGGGCAACTCCCAGCTAGTTATCACGCAACTTAAGGGTGAATGCTCCTGCAATGACCCACAGCTAGCTGCTTATCTGCTCCACGTGCAGATGTTGGAGAAAGACTTCCTCGCCTTGGACCTGCGTCATGTACCGCGCGCTGGCAATGCCGCAGCTGACGACCCCTCAACGAAGACATCCACCGGAGCCCCTGTGCCCGAAGGAGTCTTCGAGAGGACGTTGCTGCGGCCCACAGCCCGACCTGCCGAGCCGGGCGAAGGGGGCTGGACCAGCACCTCGAAGCTGGCGGTCCCGGCGGCCCTGCAGCCATGGACGCCGCCAAGGATCGTAAGCGTCACTAGGGACTCCGTGCAACCCAGCGCTCAAGATCCAGAAGCTCAAGTCAGACCCGATGCATGGATCACGGAGATCCAGGACTACTTGAAAGATAACATCCTCCCTGATGAACGTGTATCCGCTGAACGGATCGTGCGCATGGCTAAGAGGTACGCGCTGGTAGAAGGGTATCTCTACCGGCGTGGCACCAACCACGTCCTATTGCGGTGCATAACCCAGGGGGAAGGCTGCGACTTGCTCGCTGAGATCCATGGAGGCGAATGTGGGAGTCACTCTTCTTTACGCACGCCTGTCGGTAAAGCCTTCCGGCATGGCTTCTACTGGCCGACAGCACTCCAGGATGCTGTCAAGCTGGTCGAGAGCTGCAAGGCGTGCCAGTTCCACGCCAAGCAGATCCATACACCGGCTCAGGCAGTACAGATGATCCCGCCCTCATGGCCGTTTGTCGTATGGGGGTTGGACATCCTGGGACCATTCCCCAGAGCCGTCGGGGGGATTCCCGTACCTCTACGTCGCCATCGACAAGTTCACCAAGTGGCCAGAAGCCACACCCGTCGTCACCATCAACAAGCAATCCGCAGTAAAATTCATCAAGTCGATCGTCTGCCGGTTCCGGGTCCCGAACAGAATCATTACTGACAACGGGACCCAGTTCACTAGCGCAGCATTCCAAGAATACTGCGAAGACCTCGGCATCCAGGTGTGCTATGCCTCCGTGGCTCATCCAAAGAGAAATGGACAAGTTGACAGGGCCAATGCCGAGATTCTTCGGGGCCTCAAGACCCGCACCGATGCCGGCTTGAAGAAACATGGCGCCAAGTGGGTGGACGAGCTTCCGAGCACACTATGGGCTAACCGGACATCCCAGAGCCGGGCCACCGGAGAGACACCCTTCTTCATGGTGTACGGGGCCTAGGCCGTGCTTCCCCTAGAGATCACCATGAAGTCCCTCCTTGTCCGAGCTTACGACGAAGCCGCGCAGGACAACCTCCAGCGTGAAGACATCGACCTTGTCGACGAGGCTCGATTACATGCGGCACTCCGCAACGAACGGTACCGACAGGCGCTCTTACGCTACCACCAAAGGTCTGTGCGTGCCTGGGAGCTGCAGGAAGGCGACCTGGTGTTGCGGCACATACTTTCTCGCGAAGGGACCCACAAACTCTCCCCTAGCTGGGAAGGTCCTTTCTGAGGCACAAAAGTGTGCCGTCCCAGGTGCGTACGCCTTTCCACCGAGGATGGGGATCCGCTCCCGCACCCTTGGAACATAGAACACCTCCGTAAGTTCTACCCCTAGAGCAATAGTAGGACAGTCTCTTCCTTTTGTAATAGATTCCATAGAGTCCAGGAACAGCATGAGCAGCTAAGTCTCAGGGGACGGTCCAGGACTACGTTCAGCTTGGCCTGGTTCCGACCCTAAGCGCGTAGAGTCTTGCTTCCCTTCTTAATGGGGCGGGTCATTGCCTCCATGTTTAGCCTGCCTTCCTCCTATGGAAATATATATGAAAAGAAACCTGTCCTACTTTGCTCTTCCCTTGTGCTCATTTAAATTACGTATAAATTTTTATGACCGCACTTCCGGTGTATGCTCACCATGCACTCAGCTCCCTTTTCTCATTCTCACCTCTAGTCGGCATTTGCTGCCCTACCGAAGGTGGTTGCGTTTGAGGTTCCTGCCGATGGCCAGGGGGCCCCGAGCTCCCGGCACTTTGCGCACAGTAGTTCCCAAGCACCGTACAAATGGATAGGGACCGTAAGCCAAATAAGACTATGAGATAAGGAAGGGGGAGCCCCAAGGAGAATTACGTTTCCCTTACTTGTGTGCAGGATCTCTCGGCCTTAGCTCCCCGTAGGAGTATGGTAGGAGCACCCAACCAATGGGCCACACCTACGAGGGGGCCGCTACGGGATCGCGCGAGACCGGAGCTCCAAGGCAAGACCGAAGGATCCGGACCTCTCCCCCTCCGCAGGGGCGAGCCCCGAAGGCCCCACGTGTCCAGCGGGGCCGGAGCTCCCCTCTCCTCAGGGGAGGGGGGCTCCGGGCCCGCCACGTGGCCGGCAGAAGCCAGACCTCTCCCTCCGAGGGGAGAGCTTCGAAGCCTCCACGTGTCCCACGGGGCCGGGCCTCCCTCTCCTCAGAAGGGAGCTCCGGGCCCGCCACGTGGCCAGCAGATCCGGACCTCCCCATTCTCATGGGGCGAGTTCCGGAGACCTCCGGGGCCCTTAATACAATAAGGACCCGGGGAAGGTGTCTGTGCAGAGCTTCGAGATTGGTGAAGGCCTATGAGTACCTTGCGGAGCTAAGGGATCGGCCAGGCAAAACCAAGAAGAAGACTAAAACACACAGGCACAGAAGATAACAAGAGTCTATTCATCCAAGGCTCCATGAGCTGTGCTACAGACTCAACAAAAATAATAAAAAAAGAAGGTACAGGGCCTTTTGGCCACGGGGGCGGATGCCTAAGAGTCCCCGGACTCCCGTTGGAACCTAGAGGCCACAAGGGCGGCCACGTCCTCGACCTCGGCCCTAGCAGCTTCCTCCCGCTCAGCGGCGGGCCCTAGACGGACTGGCTCCAGAGAGAAGGAAGGGTCTTGGCTCCGGAAGCACGCCAGCACATGCGTAGCGACCTCCTTCGCCAGGCCTCGTCCCTCCACCTCAAGCTCGTTGGCAATCACCGCTTCGAGCCGGCCCAGCTTGCCACCGATGGACTCAAGCGCCGGGATTGCCTCAGACACCTCCTGTGCTGGAGCCTCCGTCCGCACCGGGCTGAAACCAAGAGGAACCAAGGCGGACCCCACCTCGGTAACAAAGCACCAGACCGCCTGGGCCTCGACAGACCGCGAAGCCTGGAGCTTCTCTACCTCTTGGCGGGCCACAAACTCGCGATCCAGCGCCGCCTGGCGCTCCCGGGAGGATTGCTCCTCCCTCGCAGCAGCAGCCGACTCGCGGAGCTCCAGCTCCTCGGCCCGAGCCCTCAGCTCGCCCTCTCTGGCCTTCAGTCGGTGCGGTAACCTTCTCCTCCTCGGCCGCCATGGCACGCTCCCGATCGGCGACGGCGCACTCTCGACGAACTACCTGCAGCCTCAACTCCTCCGCGGCAGCAGAGCGCGCCTCGGCCTTGGCTTCGGCTTGGGCCAGAGCTTCGCGGAAGGAAGCACGGAGCCGCCGGGTCTGTGAGTCCAGGCGGCCGACGGCTTTCTTCTGAGCGTCGAGCAGAGCACCCATGGCCTCAAGCCTCGACTGCCTCGAGTCGAGCTCTACCTTAGCCTCCTGGGTCTGTTGCTGCAGGAGGTGCTCCCAACTAAGAAGGCGCTCCCTCTCTCCAGCCAGCACCCCCCGCTCCCACTCAAAGGTGGCCTCGAACTGTCGGGCGCCAGTCTGAACACGCCCCAAGGCATCTCACATGGGCACCGGGACAACGGGGGCAGGAGTCGTGCCCCTGACCTCCCCTGTCGCGTCTACGACCGGCGAAGGTGCTGGTGCCTCAGCAACTGAATCAAGACGCTGACCCGCGGGAGCCAGGGAGCCAGCAACTGCACCTACAGCAGCCTTTCCAACCACAGCACCGGACTTCCAGGCTGGTGAAGGAGGACGAACAGGTGCTTCCGCAGCCACTGCAGAGGGCAAACCCGCCGGCACAGAAGAAGCCCCCGCCGACTTGGGGGCTGTTGGAACCACCGCAGTTCCCGGAGGCTGGGGCGCGGAGCCTCCGCCAACTGGAGATGGCCGGGGAATAGGCTCGCCCCCGGCAGCCGGTGAGTCCCTGCAGGCAAAGAAAGCTCTCAGGCTAAGAGAGGAGAAGGGAACGCTACTCCTACAAGCCAGAAAGAGCAACACTTACTGGGCGACGTGAGCGCTCCACCGGGCTTGTAGCCCCGACCTCTGGGCCGGGGTAGAACCTCCAGGACCTGCGGCCGGAACATTCACGGGCTGTGGCGTCTGGGCCCCCGGCGCACTCCCCGGCGTCGCCCCACCGGTGTCCTTCCTAGAAGCCCCTCCGCCTGAGGAAGGGTGGCGGGACGCTTGGGGTTCCTCGGACTGCCGCTGTCCGGGAAGAGACCCGCCGGAGTGGGACACCCGGGGTCTCTTTGGGTCGCCACTCGATGGACCAGCGCCTCCGGGAGATGGGCGCAAGGGTGCCCTGGCCCCCTGACTTGGCTCAAGCGGCGCCCTTGGAGGAGACCGGGCACGTTTCTTCTCTGGCTGCCCGGGGGCCGGCTCCTTCCCCTTCCCCTTGTCGGCGGCTTGAGTTCTACCGGCCCTCGGGGCGGGTTGGGCGGCGACAGACGCCTTGTGCTCCGATCTGGAGCGCTCGGTCCCAGGTATCGAGATGCCCCGGAGGGTATCCCCAACCTGACGAACGGCGATCCCGATGTCGTCGAGGTTCGGCATCTTCCGCAGTAGCTCTGCCCTCCTCTGTGGCTCTAAGAAGAGGGGAGTGGCAGAGGACGGGAAGGCGAGGTCGCCATCGGGGACATAGTCACCGCTCACCTTGCCCACCATCTCGTACATCTCCTCATCGGAAAGATCAGAGCCGAGACCCCTCTCCAACCTGGTGCAGTCCTGCTCACCAGTGTAGTACCATGCCGGTGGGTGGGAGAATATGAGATTCTAGCCTGCCGGTGAAACCTTAGTGAGTCCATACATCTAGTAACCCCTTTGTAGAGGCTATTTTGTGATCTCTTGACCATACACCGACGGTTGTGTACTGGTATAATGGAGGTTCTGCAATCGCCGACAGGTGACGAAATCACAAACTTGTGAGTAAAGAGGTGCAAACTCTGCAGAGTTATTAAAACTATCATGATAGCCGAGCTTACGGACACAAGCACCTGGCTAAACTGCCATGATTAGTTGGGATGGTTATTGGGAAGGTTCTTGGTTATGGTTAATGAGTTTGTTATGGTTTGGTTGTTGTGACTGTTGAGTCCGGGTGATGATATGGTTGCATGATTGTTGAGTCGTGACATAAGATTGGTCTCGGTGCGAGAAGGAGTTGTTTTATGAGATGGGATGGTAGCGAATACGGGAAGGTATTTGTGAGATGGTAGCGAATACGAGGAGGTATTCGTGAGCATGAATAAAGGTTGGTTAATGTTCGGATGGAACACGGAAAAGGATGAAGGTAGGTTGGTAATTTAATTCATGTTGGGATTACATTCATTTAAAG
The DNA here is from genome assembly GCA_030760725.1 of Neostapfia colusana. Classification (NCBI taxonomy): domain Eukaryota; kingdom Viridiplantae; phylum Streptophyta; class Magnoliopsida; order Poales; family Poaceae; genus Neostapfia; species Neostapfia colusana. The sequence continues at coordinate 23,162,983 of JASWHV010000010.1, forward strand.
TTAAGTTGCTGTTTTATCATGATTTTATAAATTTGTTTTCCTGCAAATAAGGCTTTTTATGTCTACCTTGTTATGAGCTGCATATCATGTGTTTTCCCACACTTGCTGAGTACATCATTGTACTCAAACTTGCATTATTATTTCATCATCAGCAGCAGGAGAAGCCTACTATGAAGACCAAGTGGAGCATTACGGCGTGTGATCTGTTCTCAACCTTGCCTGTGGAGGGAGTAGGGATAGAGCCACTTCTGCTTAGATTTGCTTCCCCATTAGATAAATCGCTTCCACATTAGAAATAAGACTTCCGCTGCATAGAGATAAGACTTCCGCTGTGAGCATGAGTTCGAGACTCATGAGATATTGTAATAAACTCTGTTAATCATGGTAATATATATTCTGAATTCAGTTTGTGGATCATATGTGTATGTGTGGAGAACATCCTGGGCACACATATGCATTAGTTCTCGGTTCCGTGGTTTTCCACAGAATTGAGGGCGTCACAGCCCGGCATGGTACTACACCGGCGAGCTCGGCTGCACTAGGTTGGAGAGTGGTCTCGGCTCTGATCCTTCCGATGAGGAGCTGTACGAGATGGTGGCCAAGGTGAGCAGCGACTACGTCACCGGTGGTGACCTCGCCTTCCCGGCCTCTGGCACTCCCCTCTTCTTGGAGCCGCAGAGGAGGTCAGAGCTGCTGCAGAAGATGCCGAACCTCGACGACATTGGGATCGCCGTTCGTCAGGTTGGGGATGCCCTCCGGGGTATCTCGATCCCTGGGAACGAGCGCTCCGGATCGGAGCACGAGGCGTCTGTCGCTGTCCAACCCGCACCGAGGGCCGGCAGAACTCAGGCCGCCGACAAGGGGAAGGGGAAGGAGCCGGCCCCCGGGCAGCCAGAGAAGAAACGTGCCCGGTCTCCTCCGAGGGCGTCGCTTGCGCCGAGCCATGGGGCCGGGGCACCCTTGCGCCCATCTCCCGGAGGCGCTGGTCAGTCGAGTGGCGACCCAAAGAGACCCCGGGTGTCCCACTCCGGCGGGTCTCTTCTTGTACAGCGGCAGTACGAGGAACCGCAAGCGTCCCACCACTCTTCCTCAGGCGGAGGGGCTTCCAGGAAGGACGCCAGTGGGGTGACGCCCGGGAGTGTGCTGGGGGCTCAGACGCCACAGCCAGCGAGCGTTCCGGCTGCAGGTCCTGGCGGTTCTGCCCCGGCCCAGAGGCCAGGGCTCCAAGCCCGTTGGAGCACTCATGTCACCCAGTAAGTGTTGCTCTTTCTGGCTTGTAGGAGTAGCGTTCCCTTCTCCTCTCTTAGCCTGAGAGCTTTCTTTGCCTGCAGGGACTCACCGGCTGCCGGGGGCGAGCCTATTCCACGGCCATCTCCAGTTGGCGGAGGCTCTGTGCCGCAGCATCTGGGAACTGCGGTGGTACCGACGGCCCCCAAGTCGGCGGGGGCTTCTTCTGTGCCGGCGGGTTCGCCTTCTGCGGTGGCTGCGGCAGCACCTGCTCGTCCTCCTTCGCCAGCCCGGAAGTCCGGTGCTGAGGCTGGAGGGGCTGCTGCAGGAGCAGATGATGGCTCCCTGGCTCCCCCAGGTCAGCGTCTTGCCTCAGTTGCCGGGGCACCAGCACCTTCGCCGGTCGTGGACGCGACGGGGGAGGTCAGGGGAATGACTCCTGCCCCCGCCGCCCCGTTGCCCATATGGGAAGCCTTGGGGCGTGCTCAGGCTGGTGCCCGACAGATCCAGGACGCCTTTGAGCGGGAGCGGGGGGCGCTGGCTGGAGAGAGGGAGCGCCTCCTTAGCTGGGAGCATCTCCTGCAGCAGCGGACCCAGGAGGCTAAGGCAGAGCTCGACTCGAGGCAGTCGAGGCTTGAAGCCATGGGTGCTCTGCTCGATGCTCAGAAGAAAGCCGTCGGCCGCCTGGACTCAGAGACCCGGCGGCACCGCGCTACCTTCCGCGAAGCTCAGGCCAAGGCCGAAGTGCGCTCTGCTGCCGTGGAGGAGTTGCGGCTACAGGTAGTTCGCCGAGAGTGCGCCGTTGCCGATCGGGAACGTGCCATGGCATGTGCTGGCAGGGTCCGCCTTGGTTCCTCTTGGTTTCAGCCCGGTGCGGACGGAGGCTCCAGCGCAGGAGGTGTCTGGGGCAATCCCGGCGCTTGAGTCCATCGGTGCCAAGCTGGGCAGGCTCGAAGCGGTGATCGCCGACGAGCTTGAGATGGAGGGACGAGGCCTTGCGAAGGAGGTCGCTACGCATGTGCTGGCATGCTTCCAGAGCCAAGACTCTTCCTTCTCTCTGGAGCCAGTCCGACTAGGGCCCGCCGTCGAGCAGGAGGAAGCTGCCAGGGCCGAGGTCGGGGACATGGCCGCCCTTGTGGCCTCTAGGTTCCAGCGGGAGTCCGGGGACTCTTAGGCAGCCGCCCCCGTGACCAAAAGGCTCTGTATCTTTTCCCTTTTTTCTTTACTTTTGTTGAGCCTGTAGTCCATCTCATGGAGCCTTGAATGAATAGACTCTTGTTATCTTCTGCGCCTGTGTGCTTTAGTCTTCTTCTTGGCTTGGCCTGACCAAGCCCTTAGCTCCGCAAGGTACTTAGAGGCCTTCACCAATCTTGATGCCCTGCACAGACACCTTCCCCGGGTCCTTATTGTGTTAAGGGCCCCGGAGGTCTCCGGAACTCGCTCATGAGAACGGGGAGGTCCGGGTCTGCCAACCACGTGGCGGGCCCGGACCTCTCCTCTGAGGAGAGGGAGGTCCGGACCCGTGGGACACGTGGAGCCTTCGGAGCTCTCCCGCCGGAGGGGGGAGGTCCGGCTTCTTCCGGCCACATGGCAGGCCCGGGGCTCCTCCTGAGGAGAGGGGAGCTCCGGCCCCGCTGGACACGTGGGGCCTTTGGGGCTCGCCCCTGCGGAGGGGGCGAGGTCCGGATCCTTCGGTCTTGCATTGGAGCTCCGGTCTTGCGCGGTCCCGTAGTGGCCCCCTGGTAGGTGTGGCCAATTGTTTGAGCGCTCCTACCATACTCCTACGGGGAGCTAAGGCCGGGAGGTCCTGCACACAAGTAAGGGAAACATAATTCTCCTTGGGGCTCCCCCTTCCCTATCTCATAGCCTTATTTGGCTTACGGTCCTGATTCGATGTATGGTGCTTGGGAACTACAGTGCGCGAAGTGTCGGGAGCTCGGGGCCCCCTGGCCATCGGCAGGTACCTCAAACGTGACCGCCTTCGGTAGGATAGCAAATGCTGACTAGAGGTGAGAATGGGAAAAGTGAGCTGAGTGCATGGTGAGCATAGACAGGAAGTGCAGTCATAAAAATTAATACGTAATTTAAATGAGCACAAGGGAAGAGCAAAGTAGGACAGATTTCTTTTCATATAAATTTCCATAGGAGGAAGGCAGGCTAAACATGGAGGCAACGACCCGCCCCATTAAGAAGGGAAGCAAGACTCTACGCGCTTAGGGTCGGAACCAGGCCAAGCTAAACGTAGTCCTGGACCGTCCCCTGAGACTTAGCTGCTCCGAGCGCTGTTCCTGGACTCTATGGAATCTATTACAAAAAGAAGAGACTGTCCTATTATTGATCTAGGGGTAGAACTTACGGAGGTGTTCTATGTTCCAAGGGTTCGGGAGTGGGTCCCCATCCTTGGTGGAAAGGCGTACGCACCCGGGGCGGCATACTTTTGTGACTCGGAAGGGACCTTCCCAGCCGGGGGAGAGTTTGTCGGTCCCTTCGCGATAAAGTATGCGCCGCAACACCAGGTCGCCTTCCCGCAGCTCCCGGACACGCACAGACCTTTGGTGGTAGCGCCAGAGCGCTTCGGTACCGTGCGTTGCGGAGTGCTGCATGTAATCGAGCCTCGTCGACAAGGTCGATGTCTTCACGCTGGATGTTGTCCTGCGCGGCTTCGTCGTAAGCTCGGACATGGAGGGACCCCATGGTGATCTCTGGGGGAAGCACAGCCTCGGCCCCGTATACCATGAAGAAGGGTGTCTCTCCAGTGGCCCGGCTCTGGGATGTCAGGTTAGCCCAGAGTGTGCTCGGAAGCTCGTCCACCCACTTGGCGCCATGTTTCTTCAAGCCGGCATAGGTGCGGGTCTTGAGGCCCCGAAGAATCTCGGCGTTGGCCCTCTCAACTTGTCCATTGCTCTTTGGATGAGCAACGGAGGCATAGCACACCTGGATGCCGAGGTCTTCGCAGTATTCTTGGAACGCTGCACTGGTGAACTGGGTCCCGTTGTCAGTGATGATTCTGTTCGGAACCCCGAACCGGCAGGCGATCGACTTGATGAACTTTACTGCGGATTGCTTGTTGATGGTGACGACGGGTGTGGCTTCCGGCCACTTGGTGAACTTGTCGATGGCGACGTAGAGGTACCGGAATCCCCCAACGGCTGTGGGGAATGGTCCCAGGATGTCCAACCCCCATACGGCGAACGGCCATGAGGGCGAGATCATCTGAACCGCCTGAGCCGGTGTATGGATCTGCTTGGCGTGGAACTGGCACGCCTTGCAGCTCTCGACCAGCTTGACGGCATCCTGGAGTGCTGTCGGCCAGTAGAAGCCATGCCGGAAGGCTTTACCGACAAGCGTGCGTGAGGAAGAGTGACTCCCACATTCGCCTCCATGGATCTCAACGAGCAAGTCGCAGCCTTCCCCCTGGGTTATGCACCACAATAGGACGTGGTTGGCGCCACGCCGGTAGAGATCCCCTTCTACCAGCGCGTACCTCTTAGCCATGCGCACGATCCGTTCAGCGGATACACGTTCATCAGGGAGGATGTTGTCTTTCAAGTAGTCCCGGATCTCCGTGATCCATGCATAGGGTCTGACTTGAGCTTCTGGATCTTGAGCGCTGGGTTGCACGGAGTCCCCAGTGACGCTTACGATCCTTGGCGGCGTCCATGGCTGCAGGGCCGCGGGACCGCCAGCTTCGAGGTGCTGGTCCAGCCCCCTTCGCCCGGCTTGGCAGGCCGGGCTGTGGGCCGTAGCAACGTCCTCTCGAAGACTCCTTCGGCACAGGGGCTCCGGTGGAGGCCTTCGTTGAGAGGTCGTCAGCTGCGGCATTGCCAGCGTGTGGTACATGGCGCAGGTCCAAGGCGAGGAAGTCTTTCTCCAACATCCGCACATGGAGCAGATAAGCAGCTAGCTGTGGGTCATTGCAGGAGCATTCACCCTTAACTTGCTTCATGACTAGATGGGAGTCGCCCTGTGCCAACAACTGACGAGCGCCCAGAGACAGGGCTGTCTTTAGGCCAAAGATGAGTGCTTCATACTCTGCCATGTTGTTGGTTGCCTTGAAGTTGAGACGTACCATGTACCCAAACTGCTCCCCTGATGGCATGAGAAGCAGTACGCCGGCACCGGCCCACTGCTTTCGCGAGGAGCCGTTGAAGAAGAGCGTCTAGTGAGGCCTGGTGAAGACCGAAGCTCGGTGCTTCGGTTCACCGTCTTCGTGGCCCCCTGGGTCAGCCTTCGTTGGCGTCCACTCAGCCACGAAGTCAGCCAGTGCTTGGCTCTTCACTGCATTGTAACACCCCAAAATCCTGTCAAGAGGGGAATTTAAAATTTTTTTGGATGTGTTGCATGTGTTGCAAAAGTTCAAATTCAAACTGGAATTCAAATTAAACTCAAAACAGAAATGAAAAAGAAAAAAAGAAAAAGAAAAAACAAACCTTCCCGGCCAGTGGGCCAAAACCCACCAGCCGGCCCACTAACCACAGCGCCAGCCCGCAGCCGCGCGCCACCCCTCTCTTTCCCACTGACACGCGGGGCCCGCCAACCCTTCTTCCTCCATCGCCCGCGCTCGGCCGGCCGGACTCTTCTCACCTCCGAATCGAAACCGCCCCGGATCCTCGCGTATCCCAGCCGAATTTCGTTCGTGGACGACGCAAACTCGATCACAACCGAACGCCGCCCTCCCCCGTCTATAAAAACCCCAGCATCGTCCCATTTTCCCCCCACGATCCGCCGTTTTTCCTCCCGGTGAGAACCCGAGCTTCTCCGGCGAATTCTGCTCGATCTACGCTCGGGAATTCTGATCTAACTCGCTGGTCTTGATCCACCGCCTCCGGGGAACCTCGCAGGTGCAGAAAACTCGGTGGTTTGCGGTTCAAACACAGCGCCGACGAGCCTCGCCGTGAATTCACCTCGGACCTCGTCGCCGACCGCCTTCCAGGACCTCTGAGCTCAGGAAAACCCCCGAGGTGAGATCCCCGACCTCCCCTCTACCGATCTATGCCATAAAATCACAGTTCTAGGAAGAATTGATGAAGATCCGAAACTCTCCGGCGAGATCGCCGCCTCCCGCCGCCGCCCGCGCTCGATCAGAGCGACGTGGCCGCTTGTGCGCCGTCTATTTTAAATCGCACGGTAGAGTTTAAATCCCCGCGTACCGGTTCGATGTTATAATCTCAGCCGTCTGTTTTAAATCGGACGGTCCACGTCAGCCCCGCGTTATAAAGGCCGGGATTCTTACGTGCTACCCCCTGGGGTTCTCGGAAAATAAGAGCTAGCCCCGGAAACTTCTGATCTAGCCCCTGGAACTTCAGAAAATCATGTAAATTCATTTAAAAATCAGTTTTAGCTCCTAGACTTAATAAAAATTAGGAAAAACCCCTCTGTTAAGTGTAGTTAGACCCCTGGAAATTCTTAAAATAATATAATAGACCCTGTAGTGGGGTGAGTTTACCTTTTTAACCCTATTTGATATTAAAGTTAGGAATTTGAATATGTGACTAGTATTTAAAATTTAAAAGATGGGACAAACATATTGTCAAATTCAAATTAAAAACTTTCCCAGTATTTAGAAAACCTTGGAGTGAGATAAAAATAGATTTTTGGCTGAAATGAATCTGCTTAATTGATTATTCACATTTATTAGTTATAGGGACACATTTTTAAGTAGAGAATAATTCTGAAAATTAGTAAAATAAATGTAAAATAGTTTACATCAGAGGAGAAGTTTAAAAATATATTATTATATATTTTAGACCCAAAACCTATTCTGTTTAGATGAGGTGTCTTACTATTTTTATAATAAAGTTCACATTTAGGCATAGGAAATAAATCTGAAAATATAGCAAACTAGGTATGAATAACTAGAAAATGATAAATGAAGTTTCCAAAATCCAAAGAATTCAGTTTAGGGTTGGTAGAAGGTCTAAAGACACATATGAAGTAGGAAAATACCTTTCATGCATACTTGGTAGCTAAAATGTGTATCAATTAATTATAAGGGATTTATTTAAATTAGAAATACATATATAGTATGCCAACATGAATATGAATACAAAAGTAGAAATCATATGTACATGTTTAAAAGTGCATGTAAGCCAAAATCAACACACATAGAGTAACCACAACACATCGAATTGTGAATGGCTTTCATAAATGTGAATGTGTGGTTTGAATGAAGTGGAAGTGTGAACTATGTCTTATGACTTGTTGTTTTCTTTTGCTATGTGTGATGGTATGAGTAGAACCTGCTCCAGAGCAAGTTCTCCCTTTCCAAGATCAGGACTTCCCATTCCAAGAGCAGCAGGAAGGAGGCAAGTGTCCTTGACCACTTTGATCCTATACTAGGATGTGTAGATAGAATTTTATTTGCATTGTCAATTGAAATATGAAACCCATGCTAGGAAGTTTCCCTAGAATTGCATTACCTTGTTTTCCTTGTAGCTTGGGTTGGGATTTGTTTCATTATGTCATTCATATTACTTGTGCTTAGCCATGCTTAGAATGGGATAATGGGAATATGAGATCATCAATTAATTACCTTACTCTTGAATGAGGTATTATGAGTTATGTAGAGGTAGGGATCAAGGCAAGTTGGATGTTTTTGGTTGGTGCTGGGTGCACGAGACTCGGGTTTGTGTTTAGTACTTGCCTGGATCCTAAGGACCGGTTCATGGAGCATGTAACCTGGCTTTACCGTGCCAACCACATGCTGAGATGGGGCAGCTTGGCCAATTAATTAGGTGTATCCTCGGAGTAGTATGGGTGTGTTGGATGGTGTGGGGAATAGGTGTCAGCTGGACTACCATATGAACCGCAAGGCTCAAGAGGGGGCCACTGCAGCAGGGTTGGAGCCTCTTGTATGCTGTTAGGGGTGAAACCTCAGTGGGCCCACGCTCGTCAGGAATCCCCTTTGTAAAGGCTTCATAGTGATCTCCTGGCTACACACCTGGGAAGTGTGAATGTGGTTCGTAGCCACTGGCATAATGGAGGTTCTTTTAGTCCACCCGGCAACGGGGGATGAAATCACTACATGTGGGTACAATGGTACAAACTCTGTAGAGTCGAAACTGTCATGACATCCGTGCTCACGGTCAAGAGCGGCTTGGACTTATTCATGATTAGAGTATGATGACCTTGGAGGTTGTGAATGTTAAGCGGAGAGCTTAACATTGGAAATGATGTTCTGGTTATTTGATTATGATGATGGGATGGGAGTTTGGGACCATTTCACCTATGTAGTAATGTAGGTGTTTAATAAGCTAAGGTGATAGGTATTAATTGCGTAGTGCTTCAACCATGAGTTCAACCTCTCCTTGCTTTAGCCATGCATGACATAACTTTCCCACACTTGCTGAGTACCATCGGTACTCAACCTTGCATATTTGTTGGTTTATATTGCTGCTCAGGTCAAGATAATGAGGTGGTGTATAATGATCAAGACTTTGGACCCGAAGAAGGTTTCTAGGTTCATGGAGTCCCCCGGGCAACGCCTGTGATGGAGCCCACGAGAATAATTATTCCGCTGCTATTTTATTTACATGTTATGAACTTAATTGTCCATCGAGACAGATACTATGTAAGACTTATTTATATTTGACACCTGGCTTGTAATAAATGATGCTTCACTATTTGTCATCACATGTATGAGAAAATGATCCTGGCATACATGTGATATTCACTCGGTTGTTCTTCGGAGAAACCGGGTGTGACATGCATGGCGAGGAAGGAAGTCCAACTCAAACTACGCCAGTTCCGCTGCCCATTTAGCGACATTGCCGGTCGCGTGAGGGCTGTGAAGGATCGCCTTCAGCGGATATGAGGTGACTACCGAGATCCGGTGAGCTTGAAAGTAGTGGCGGAGCTTCCTGGATGCCACGAGCACTGCATACAACAGCTTGTGGACCTCCAGATACCTTGTCTTGGCGTCGTGGAGGACTTCGCTGATGTAGTAGACAGGCCTCTAGATGGTCCGGACCCTCCCTCCCGGGCCAGAGATGTCTTCATCCATTGGCTCAGGCCTACCGGAGGTAGGTGGGTCCGGGGAAGCTTCCGGGAGCTGGGACTCGAAGGCTCCTAGGCCGCCTTGGACCTCTGGGAGATCCCGCTGGTTTTCCGGGACCTCTGGGAGGTCCCATTGGACCTCCGGGAGGTTGTCGTGGAGGTCCGAGAGGCTGTCTTGGACCTCCGGGAGGTTATCTTGGAGGTCCGGGAGGCCATCTTGGACCTCCGGAGTCTCCTGGAGCTTGTCTTCTGCTATCGGAGCAGGCTGTGGTGACGAGAGGTCCGGCCGCTCTGCGACGAGGACCATGCTCACCACTTCGGTTGTTGCCGCGATGTAGAGCAACAAATGCTCTTTGGGCTCGGGGGCTACCATGATGGGTAGGGTCGTCAGGAGTTGCTTCAACTCTTGGAAAGCTTCTTCTGCTTCGTCGGTCCAAACAAATGGACCGGATTTGCGCAGGAGCTTAAAGAAGGGGAGCGCTTGCTCTGCTAGCCTCAGTATAAACCGACTCAGAGCGGCTAGGCATCCCGTGAGCTTCTGGACTTCTTTGATGCAGGCGGGAGGCCGCATCAGGTTGATGGCCTTGATCTTCTCTGCGTTGGCCTCAATTCCTCAGTGTGAGACCAGTAATCCTAAGAGCTTTCCAGAGGATATGCCGAACACACACTTGTCGGGGTTCAGCTTGGTGCGCGTGGAGCGCAGTTTGTCAAAGACTAAGGCCAGGTTATCTAACAAGGATGAACTCTGCCTGACCTTGACAACGATATCATCGACATACACCTCAACTAAGTCTCTTATTAACTCTCCAAAGGTTTTTTGCATTGCACGTACAAAGGTGGGAAGAACATTCTTTAGGCCATAAGGCATAGAGACATAACAATACAGGCCATCTACTGTGATGAAGGAGGTGTGCTCTTCATCTTCTCTAGACATAGGGATCTGATGGAAACCCGAGTAGGCGTCTAGGAAGCACAGCATATCACATCCTGATGTCGAGTCTACTATTTGATCTATTCTAGGGAGAGGGAATGGATCTTTGGGACATGCCTTATTGAGACTGGTGTAGTCGATGCACATCCGGAGCTTCCCGTCGGCCTTCGGGACAACGACGGGGTTCGCCAACCACCGGGTGTGGTGGACTTCCCGTATGAAGCCAGCGTCCAGCAACTTCTTGATTTCTTCTCGGATGAAGTTTTGCCGCTCGATGGACTGCTTGCGAGGCTTCTGTTGGACTGGCCGGGCGTCGGGGAAGACCTTCAAGTGGTGCTCAATCACCTCCCTAGGGACCCCCGGCATCTGTGACGGCTGCCATGCAAACACGACGACGTTGTGCCAGAGGAAGGTGACGAGCGCGCCTTCCTATTTGCTATCCAGGCCCCCGGCTACCCGGGTGGTCTGGGCAGCATCGGCGCCGACTTGGACGACCTTCAGGGGGACGTCGCCCTCGTCGAGGGGTTGCACACGGGGTGCTGCGGTAGAGGCACGGTGGTGTCCACTCAGGTGGAGCCGGTCCGGTTCTGCACTGCCAGGGGCTGGTGCTCGAGCTGTTGCAAGTGCCTGGAGCTTTTCCAAGGCTGACACTACAGCAGTGCGGTCTCCACGAATCCTGAGGACGCCTGTTGGTGTAGGCATCTTCAAGACAATGTAGCCGTAGTGGGCTACTGCCATGAATCGGTACAGGGCTGGCCTGCCGATTATGGCGTTGAAGGGGAGGTCGATCTCCGCCACGTCGAACAGAATGTACTCTGTCCGATAGCTGTCCGGTGCCCCAAAGGTCACCGGAAGGCTGATGTTGCCGTAGGGAACAACTTGTCCCGGCCCTACCCCTGAGAATGGGCTCGATGGGGTGAGCTTGGCCATTGGGATCTGCATCTTCTGGAAAGCTGCACGGCTGATGAGGTTCAGCCCAGCCCCGCCATCTACCAGAACGTGGTACATCCTCACGTTGGCGATGGTGGGCGCTACCAAGAGCGGTAGTTGGCCGGCCCCAGCCATGTTCCTGGGGCAGTCGGTGGCATCGAAGCTGATGGGGGTTCCCATCCACTTGAGGTGCGGCGCGGTACTTGGGAGGGGAGCCACCGACGCTACCGTTCGGCGCAGAGTCTTAACCGCGCTTCGGGACGAGGGGTCAGCGGACCCGCCGTAGATGACGTAGAGCATCTTCCGGCGCTCGTCATCGCTGGAGCTGGAGTCCTCATGGTTGCGCACCGCCTTCACGGCGCGCTGAGGCTCTTGGAACTCCACTTGGTGGTCGGCGTTGTCTGGGGCGTCGACCTTCTGCTTGCCCTCCCTTTGACGGAAGGGTGGGGCATCAGTTCGCAGCTGCTTCCCTTTGCGGAAGCGCTCCGCGAGCTTCTGGATCTCCCGGCACTCGGAAGCAGTATGGTAACTGGTGCCATGCACGGGGCATAGCTCGCCTTTGTCACCATCTGGAGCTGGTCACTGTCGCTGCCTTTTGTCGGGGCATGGCCCCCGAGCTCCACTGGGTGCTGCTGCTGCAGCAACGGGAACCGCGGCTGGTGGCTTCATCTTGCCACCGCCCCGGTTCTTGATATTTTTGCTGCTTCCACAGGAAGCAGCGCCAGATCCGGGCTGTCCTCCTGACTCGGAGGCTGGCAGAGAGTGCCAGTTCCGCCCTTCTGCTGCTCTGGCGCACTTGTCCGCCAGGCTGAAGAGCTCTGAGACGTCGCGAACCTCTTTGGTCGCGAGCTTCTCAAGCATCTTCTTGTCCCGTACACCCTGCCGGAACGCCACCACCACAGAAGCATTTTGGATATGCAGGATGGTGTTCCGTACCTGGGAGAACCGCTGGATGAAGGAGCGCAACATCTCTCCAGGTTGTTGCTGGACGGCGTGGGGGTCGAGCTCCGTGCCAGGCCGGGTGTAGGAGCTGCCGAAGTTAGCAGTGAACTGCCGGCAGAGCTCTCCCCAAGAGGTTATGGAACCCTGGGGAAGGTTCATGAGCCAAGACCGGGCTGGGCCGGTCAAGGCGACGGGGAAGTAGTTGGCCATGACGGCCTCGTCCCCTCCTGCAGCAAGGATGGCGGTGGAGTAGATCTGGAGGAACTCCGCCGGGTTGACACTTCCGTCGTACTTCTTGGGCCGGTGCGGCCGAAACTTGCGCGGCCACCTCGCGAAGCGAAGGTGTGGCGCCAGGGCCGCACATCCTGCTCCTGTTGCTGCAGGCGTTGGTGCCGCGAACGCTTGGTTCGCTGCTGGCACTGTGTACCCCGGTATGGGCAAGGCTGCACCATAGACCGGGGGCGCCGTTTGCAGGGCATATGGCTGGGGCATATGCTGCGTGGCGTATGCCTGGGGCAGAGATCGCGTGGCGAACGTCTGCGCCTCAGGCTGGGTCGAGGCAGTCGACATGCTGTAGCCAGCCTCCTGATTGCGACGCCTTTCTCGTCGTTGCTCAATGAACACTCGGGCATCTTTTCCCAAGTGGAATCGTTCCAGCTCCGTCCTCAGGTCCGTCGATGGGAGCCTGGTGGAGCAGGAATCCGCCGTCTGCCCATCAACCGTTGGTGTGCGCGTCAGCGACATAGCCAGTTGGCTGGGACGTCGTCCCCGCCGAAGCCGAGGGTTTGCGGCGGTGACGACGAGACGGTCTACCTCGCGAATCCACTGCTGGGTCGCTGACTGAGGCGCGTCCCCAGCAGGTGGATTAAGCAGTAGTGCTCTTGCTGCAGCTAGTGCGCCCCTGTGGGGGACGCTCAGTGCTGCAGAGGATCTCACGCTCGCTGGAGCCTGCGTTGCCGGAGTCGGCGCTGCCGGAGTCAGCTGCTGGCTTCCAGCTTGCGCCGACACACTTCGTTCAGAGTGTGTCGAGACGTAGTCCCCGCTAGTCACCATTTGTCGTGAATGTGGGGGAGGAGAGCTTGCCGCTAAAGGAAGCTTCGTCATCTTCGCCGGCAGAAGCTCATCGCGCAAGGGAAAAACCCCCTTCCTGGCGCGCCAAATGTCGAAGTGTGTAGCCGACACTTCCCCCAGGCCTACCCTGGGAAGCCCGCGGAGGTTCTTTTTCGGAGGGGCTAGTCACTCGCGGAGAGCTTCAGCGTTAGGGACAATTGAGGGAGAAGATTGACACGGGGAGTTTTACGTGGTTCAGGCTGCCGGAGCGTAAAACCCTACGTCCACGGTGCGCAGAGTTGCTCGCTGTAGGATACGGTAGATAGCAGGCAATCTCCCCGGGACCACCTGTTGGGTCCCGGGCCCACGTTTTAAGCTACCCGAGCCTTGGACTATAAAAGGCTCGGGTAGGCAACGTTACAAGGGGTTCGCACTCCAGACGGTTCACACCCCAGATGGTTCGAACTCCAGTAGACATTCTAGCACTCAGCTCATCCTCAAGCTCAGAACTCCGGTTCTGAGCACCAAGCAATACAATGAGCACCTCTGCTCACCGTGGACGTAGGGTATTACGCTCCGACGGCCCGAACCACGTAAAAAACCCTTGTGTTCATCTGTTTCCTTCGTCCAACTACGCTTAAGCTCTCCGTGGGGGACTAGCCCCTCCGAAAAAGAACCTCCGCAGGCTGCCCAGTGCAGGCCCGGGGGAAGTGTCGACGGCACACTTCGACATTTGGCGTGCCAGGTAGGGGGATTTTCCCTCGCGCGACGATCTTACACCGACGAAGATGACGAAGCTTCCTTCAACGGCAATCTCTCCTCGCCCACGTTCCCGACGAACGGTGACCAGCGAGGACTACGTCTCGACACACTCGGGACGGAGTGTGTCGGGGCAACCTGGAAGTCAGAAGCCGACTCCGGCAACACGGACTCCAGCAAGCCCAAGATCCGCTGCAGTGCCAAGTGTCTCCCATGGGAGCGCGCTAGCTGCAGGACGAGCGCTTCTGCGCAATCCACCTTCTGGGGACGCGCCTCAGGCAGCGACCCAGCAGTGGATTCGCGATGTCGACCGTCTCGTCGTCGCCGCCGCCAACCCTCAACTTCGGCAGGGACGACGTCCCAGTCAACCGGATGTGTCGCTGTCGCGCACGCCAGCGGTTGACGGGCAGACGGCAGACTCCCGCTCCACCAGGCTCCCATCGGCAGACCTGAGGTTGGAGCTGGAACGACGTCACATGGGCGAAGATGCCCGCTTGGCCATCGAGCGACGGCGAGAAAGGCGTCGCAACCAAGAGGCCGGCGACAGCATGTCGACCGCCTCGACCCAGCCTGGGCCACAGACGTTCGCTACGCGATCTCTGCCCCAGGCATACGCCACGCAGCATATGCCTCAGCCATATGCCCTGCAAATGGTGCCCTCCGTTTATGGCGCACCTTTGCCCATGCCGGGGTACACGGTGCCAACAGCGGACCAAGCGCTCGCGGCACCGACACCTGCAGCAACAGGAGCAGGGTGTGCAGCTTTGGCGCTGCACCTTCGCTTCGCGAAGTGGCCGCGCAAGTTCCGGCCACACCTGCCAGAGAAGTACGACGGCAGCGTCAACCCAGCGGAGTTCCTCCAGATCTACTCCACCACCATACTTGCTGCAGGAGGGGATGAGGCTGTCATGGCCAACTACTTCTCCGTCGCCTTGACCGGCCCAACACGGTCTTGGCTTATGAATCTCCCCCAGGGTTCCATAACCTCCTGGGGAGAGCTCTGCTGGCAGTTTACTGCAAACTTTGGCAGCTCCTACACCCGGCCTGGCACGGAGCTTGACCACCACGCCATCCAACAACAACCTGGTGAGGCAACGTAATACCGACATGTTTCTTACGGTGCATCGACACCTTACTACACTTAATAACCTCTTCCATATTAAGAAATGATTCATGAACTAACTTCCAACTAAAAATGGAAGTTTGAAACAAATATTAGTTACTGAACTCTTATTTTGAGCTAAGATTCAAATGAGAGAAGGTCTAGGTTTCAAAGATTTCAAAAAAAGAGTGCTCTGTTTTCTGGCAAGAATTATTGCTGAACTTTAACAGAGCATAACTCTGAGTAGCTTGACCCAATTAAGGTGCATGATACAGTTCCAGAAAGATTGTTTAGTGCTCTACAACTTCGTTGTAGACCTCCAGAGAAAAATCATACGTTAAGTTGGTGAAAAGTCCAGTTGAAGGCAAACTGTTCAGAATGAAGACAGTAGCAAAAACCTCTCTGGACCTTTCTGTTTTTAAGCCATAACTTCCTGTAGAAAAATCCTTAAGGAGCCTATGATACACCGTTGGAAAGGTTATGAAATATTCAACATTGTTGTAGTTCAAAGTTTGATCAGATTCTTATTGTATTCGCATATACAACTGTGATAGAGGTAGCCACATACAAAGGAGATGCTGGCAAATTTTATCCAGGAATTCTGTCAACTTTGAGCAATCATAACTTTTGATCCAGAGATTATCTACAGTCCTATGAGTACTCGTTGGAAATATACTGAAGTTTACTAAAACTTTGGTATTGAACGCAAGTCAAGAATCTGAAGTTAACTTGATTAAAGTTGGGAGTTTGTGTGAACTGGTCAGGGTAGTCCAGCTGATTAGTTTAGCGTACTTAAGATTTGTTTAAACATGAATGTGGTTATGCTTTCATAAAGTTCATGACATGTTCATATTTTACTTATCTTTACTTACTACTGAGATAGAATTTTGATTAACTCAGAATTTTGTTTCGTGCAGTATGGTACGCATGCATTCTCAAATGGAGCTTGGAGGTTCAAGTCGAGGTGGGAATGACTCGACTTCATCACGAGAGCCATCGCCAACCGGATTGGCTGAAATTATGGCGAAGATGAATGAAACTCTCCAAACTCTAGTTCAGCAAGGCATAAATAGAGAAGCTCAGCATCACGTGCAACCCCGAGCACTTATCTGGATTTCTTGGCGACACAACCGCCGGTATTCTCAGAAGTGGCTGACCATTGTGAAGCAAATCACTTTTACGTGTCATTGAGTCCAAGTTTGGGTTGATTCACTGTGATGACTTCTAGAAGACAGTATATGCCACTCAGCAGCTTCACGGCTTTGCTGGAGCATGGTGGGCAGAATACCTTGCTGCCCAACCAGCAGGGCATCGTGTCACATGGGCGGAGTTCCAGGATGCATTTCGTGCTCGTTTCATTCCTGCGGGCATAATGCAAACAAGTCATGAGGAATTCTGGAATTTAAAGCAAGGGGAAAATAGTGTTATTGAGTATGTGAAGGAATTCAATCGCTTGGCTCAATATGTCCCTGACTATGTGAAATCACCATCCTTGAAGGGTTATCATTTTTACCGAGGGCTGACCGCTAGGCTGCGATGTGAGTTGGCTCAAGTTAGCCAAGAGAATTTTGATGAGTTTGTGAGCTGTGCTATCACTCAGGAATACTATTCCAATCTCTACCTTAAAGAAAAGAGGGAGAGGGACTCATCACAGGATGAATGCAATTATCTGCCTCAGAAGTATCGGTTGGTAATCCGTTCATCTTCTGGTCGAGAGGTTCCACAAGAGGTGCAGTCATTCTGGGAGTATGACGACTCTTCTACTCCCCAGAGGTTTTATTCACCTCCACCGCAGCAGCAACTTATTTCTCATGCACCTCAGTATCAACAAGGTGCACCAGAATGCTATTTCCCTCAAGATGCTGAAAATGATCACAGTGATTTCTCAGCTGAACCGAGTAGTGTCCCACTTCATATTTACCATGAACTCAACGTCAATGAAGCAACTGAACTGAGCAGCAACATTATGTCTGCTGGTACAGTTCCAAAGAGTGATCTTGGATAGCAAAGAAAAGCCATGTCCAAAGTGGGCACAGTTAATTATGTGTCAGTCGATGATCTGCCAAAGGGAGGACCTGTTCTTGCCGGCAGGTTCACCTTAAATGACAAGCCGGTTGTCATTTTATTCGACTCTGGTGCAACACATAACTTCATTAGCAGAGTGACGGTGATCCGGGATCAGATCTCCACAACTATCACAAAAGGTTCTTACCTTATTCATTCACCAGGTGGAGACATATCGACTAATGAAGTCATTTCTCAAGCACCACTTTGTTTGGGTGGAAAAATTTATCCTACCACCCTCATTATTCTTAAAGAACAAGGAATCAATGCCATATTGGGAATATCATGGTTAACCTTCCATAAGGCTGTTCTGGACATCGAGAACAGGAGTGTTCACTTGGACTCTCCACTTCATGGGCGTCAAACATTGTATCTTGGCGAAGTGGTTTCCAAAGAACCGGAAGTATGCAATGCCGAGGCTTGCAAGTTAGTAGACATTCCGGTAGTCTGTGAATATCCGGACATGTTTCCCGAAGATCTTCCAGGCTTACCACCTGAGCGCGAGGTGGAATTCAAAATAGAGTTGATACCGGGGACCACACCGATCTCTCGGAGACCATACAAAATGGCTCCGAATGAATTAGCTGAACTGAAGGAGCAACTCAAAGATTTGATGGACAAGGGGTTCATTCGTCCAAGTTCATCACCATGGGGTTGCTCAGCTTTATTTGTGAAGAAGAAGGATGAGACGCTGAGGCTATGCGTCGATTATCGTCCTTTAAATGCTGTGACAATAAAGAACAAGTATCCACTACCAAGAATTGATATTCTTTTCGATCAGCTAGTGGGTGCTAAAGTATTCTCCAAGATGGACTTAAGGTCGGGATATCATCAAATCAAGATTCAAGCAGAAGATATCCCGAAAACAGCATTCTCGACAAGATATGGACTCTATGAGTATCTTGTCATGTCATTTGGGTTGACCAATGCCCCGGCTCACTTTATGTATCTTATGAACTCGGTGTTCATGCCGGAGTGTGACACCCTCATTTTTGGTTTCTGCATGCATTCATGTTTCATGTGGAGAAAACATTTTAAAAGAAGTGGGAACAGAGAAAGAATAAAAAATATAGCCAAAAAGAGCAAAATCTAGTTCATCAAGAGCGCCGAAGAAAAACTCTCGCGGCCCGCTGGCCACGTGGCGCCTTCGGGGCTCATCTCCGCAAATGGGGAGAGGTCCGACCCCCGTGGGACACGTGTTGCCCCCGGAGCTAGCCTCTGCGGAGAAGCGAGGCCAGTCCGCAGGACACGTGTCACCTTCAGAGCTAGTTACCACAGAAATCAGAGGACCAGTCGCGCAGGGTACGTGTCGATCTCGGAGCTTGCCTCCGAGAGGTCCGGTTCCATTGGACACGTGTCGCCACCAGAGCTTATCAATGGGAGGTCCGTCACTATTGGACACGTGTTAACCTCGGAGCTCATCTCTGAGAACAAAGAAGTCTGGCCCTGTTAGGACACGTAGCACACCTGGAGTCACCTCCGAAGAGAGGGAAGGTCCGGCACTGACACGTGGCGTACGCGGAGCCACCTCTGAATAGAGAGGAGGTCCCGACCGCCAGGATACATGGCGCACGCGGAGCTCACCTCCAAAGGAGAGGGAGGTCTCGCTCGCTTGACACGCGGCGCAACTAGAGCTCGTCTCTGCGGAAAAGGGGAGACCAGGCCCGGTGGACACGTGGAGCTTCCGGAGATCATCGCCGCAGAGGTAATGTATTCTGGAGCGGTTTTTGGATTCTGTACGCGAGGAAATACCGATACGGGAACCGACACGATTTCCACAAGATCACCACACCAAATCAATCTAAGATAAAGTTGTTAAAAATCTAGGAAACAATTTAGGACTCTTATTCGAGATCCAATCAGAATAGGACTCTGTCGGTACCTGCGATATGGGATACCCCCGCGCACAGGGGAAAATGCCTAAGGAACTCGCCCTTCTCCGTAGGAAGAGCTCCGAAGGCGCCACGCGTCCGGTGGGGCCGGACCTCCCTCTCTTCAGAGGAGAGCTCCGGGCCTGCCACGTGGCATACAGAAGCCGGACCTCCCCCTCCGCGGGAGAGAGGTCCGAAGGTGCCACGTGTCCGGCGGGGCCGGACCTCCCTATCCTCAGAGAGGAGCTCCGGGCTCGCCACGTGGCCGACAGAAGCCGAACCTCCCCCTCCGCGGGGAGAGGTCCAAAGGCTCCACGTGTCCTGCGGAGCCGGACCCCCCTCTCCTCTGAGGAGGGCTCCGGGCCCGCCACATGGCCAGCAAAACGGCGCTGCCTGCCCCCGAGCGATAGGCAGCGGGCGTAAAGATGCCCCATACCTTGCCCGTACAAGGTATTCAAGGCCCGCGTCTTCCCAAGATGCGGAGACGCGGAGCACGCCTCTGTCAGGTGCCGTTGCGCCGAGTCGCATCACAGACTGGCGCGCAGTGTCAGAGCCTGCCAGCCAATAAACGCAGCGACAAGACATCCCATGCCGCCCCCGCCGTCATCATCCACTACGACTAGCATGCTGCATGGGCAGGGCTGCAAGACGAAGACTCAGAAGCCTTCGCCAGAGACAACTACCGGCATAACTGCAGATACGGTAGATAACAGTCAATCTCCCCGGGACCACCTATCGGGTCCCGGCCCCCCCTTGTAAGCCACCCGAGTCTTGGACTATAAAAGACTCGGGTAGGCGACGATAGCAAGGGTTCGCACTCCCGCAACTCATACGCTAGCCATTCACACCCAAGCTGTAACTCATCCTCAAACTCAGGACTCCGGTCCTGAGCAACAAGCAATACAGCGAGCTCCATAGCTCGCCGTGGACGTAGGGTTTTACGCTCCGTTGGCCTGAACCACGTAAAACTCGCCGTGTCAAGCTCTTACTAACTCGTCCATACGCTCAAGCTCTCCGCAAGTGACTAGCCCCACCAAAAACAGAACCTCCGCGGGCTGCCCAGTGCAGGCCCGGGGGAAGTGTCGACCGAACACTTCGACAGACTCTTCTCTTCCAGATTATAAATAGAACCCGAAACAAACCCCTTGGTCATAACATCTTCTCTAAGCCGACAACCTAGAAGCCCTAGCCCAGCTCACCGAGTAAACCTTTCGCCGGAGTTCAGTCGAGAGAGATCATCGGAAGAGAGTCTCGACAATCTGTCTTGCTAGGAGAAGAAACCCGAGACCAAGAGGAACATAAGAAAGACAAGCTCAGGGAGCTACCTATGACGGACTACAACAGCAAGATTTTGAACAACCGGAACCGCAAGAACAAGGCAAGTGCCGCTTGACCATATTGATCCTATGTTTTGGAAAAACTGTTTTGTTTGCGAAAAGGTGTGGGTGCTGAGTCAAACATGATGGGAAACCTTTTATATGAGTTTACTAGTTTTGGTTAAACCAACCTTGTCGCCTGGGAAGTTTATGAGTCGGGTATGTTTTTTGCTTTTATGCTTCGCTGAGTCCATGGGATTACGGGAAGCGAGATAGATGTGTCGAGCTAACTGCACTCGTAATGATAATGAGAAACTGATGTTGTTAATGAACATGGATCGGAGGGAGATCTAGGCAAGCCGGGTTTGTGAATGAGGTAGCATGAGATGGTGGTTTACTTGCCGTAGATCTAAGGACCGGTTCATGCGAGCACATGCCAGGATAACAGTGCCACCACAAGGCCAAGTATGGGTGCGGCTTAGCTGAGTAATTAGGTAAGTTGCTAGATTGTTGTGGACCGTGGAAGGCACGGGGAATGAGAGTCGAGTGAGGACTGACCTGGGAACTGCATGGCACAAGAGGGGGCCTGTGGGTGAGAGAATTGGAGATTCTAGCCTGCCGGTGAAATCTTAGTGAGTCCATGCATCTAGTAGCCCCTTTGTAAAGGCTATTTTGTGATCTCTTGGCCATACACCGATGGTTGTGTACTGGTATAATGGAGGTTCTGCAGTCGCCGACGGGTGACGAAATCACAAACTTGTGGGTAAAGAGGTGCAAACTCTACAAATTCTAACACTATCATGATAGCCGAGCTTACGGTCACGAGCGCCTGGCCAACTTCCATGATTAGTTGGGATGGTTATTGGTTATGGTTTTGATTATGGTTTTGGTTTGGTTTTCGGGACTGTTAGTCCGGGTGATAAGATGGGTTGAATGACTGTTGAGTCATGGCAACGAGATTGGTCTCGGTGTGAGACGGATTTGTTTATGAGATGAACTGGTAACGAATACGAGAAGGTATTCGTGAGATGGTAGCAAAGACGAGAAGGTATTCGTGAGCAAGAATGAGGTTAATTAATGTCTGGTTGGAACATGGAAAGTGATGGAAGTATGTTGGTATTTTAATACATGTTGGGATTACATTCACTTAAGTTAAGTTGCTGTTTTATCGTGGTTTTTATAAACTTTGCTTTCTGCAATGAGCCTTTTATACCCACCTTGTTGTGAGCTACATATCATATTTTACCGCACTTGCTGAGTACATCATTGTACTCAAACTTGCATTATTATTTCATCATCAGCAACAGGAGAAGATTACTATGAAGACCAAGTGGAGCATTAGGCGTGTAATCTGTCCTCAACCTTGCCTGTGGGGATAGAGCAGAGATGGAGTTGCTACTGCTTAGATTGCTTCCGCACAAGTTAGAAGACTTCCGCTGCATAGAAATAGACTTCCGCTGAGAGCATGAGTCCAAGACTCATGAGACATTGTAATAAACTCTGTTATTCGTGGTTATATATATATATATATTCTGGATTCAGTTTGTGGAACATATGTGTATGTGTGATGAACATCCTGGGCACACATATGCATCAGTTCTCGTTTCCGTGGTTTTCCACAAAATTGAGGGCGTCACAGATTGGTATCAGAGCCATGGGTTGACAGTAGGTTACACGCTTAGATAGATCACAGATTGGTATCAGACGTAGATTGGTAGCTAAGCCACGCTGACCATAGGATGCAAGGCTAGGATGCATAGATTGGCCTTGAAACTACCTTGACATAGGATACAATCCTAGGGAAGGCCATAGTTGGATCACAGATTGGCAACACCCTAAGCCATATAGGACCCCCATTGAACAAGCCTTGAATAGGAGTTGTGTGAGCCTTGTGATGATTGTTTGTGATGGTATGCTTAGTGTGAGTTGTGGGACGTCTCAAAGCGTTGCCCATATCCACACATAAGTAGAAAGAGGTGTGAGATGCCTCAGCACTTGTTCACATCTTCATATGGGCCAATATATATAGTCCAATCCTCCTTGATGCATATAGTTAGGGGGATCCATCTAACCTTCTATTCTATTTCGTTCTCTCTCACAGATGGTGAGAGGAAACGCCGGCCGAAGGAACGTCCGTGGCAACCAAGAGGATGGCCACGATGAAGTTCCTGTTAACCCCGGAGCTAGTGAGAACAACCTAGAACGGTTGATGGCCATGCAGAACCAACTTATGCAGACCGTGATCCAAACTTTGGGTCAGTTGCAGGCTAACAACAACAATCCCATTCCGGCACCACCGCCGCCACCACCGCCGGCTCATAACAGATTGGGAGAGTTCATGAGGACTCGACCACCCACCTTTGCTCAAGTTAACGACTCCATGGAGGCCGACGACTGGTTGAAATCCATGGAGAAGAAGCTTGCCATAGTTTAGTGCAATGACCGAGAAAAGGTTCTCTTTGCGTCGCGCCAACTCATGGGAGCTGCCGCTGACTGGTGGGATGCCCTATGCAACACTCATGTCGACCCGGAGACGATCACTTGGACTGAGTTCAAGGAGAGTTTCCGCTCTCATTACATCCCTGCTGGTGTAATGATGCTCAAGAGACAGGAGTTCGAAGGTTTCTGCCAAGGACAGAGAAGCGTGAATGAGTATCTCAACAAGTTCACACAACTGTCCCGGTATGCCCCCGAAGATGTCAACTCAGACCAGAGGAAGCAATACCTGTTCATAAGAGGGTTGAACAATGAGATCCAGGTTCAGCTCCTCAATAATGACTACGCGAGCTTCCAGAAGCTGGTTGACAAGGCTATAGTCGTTGAAAGCAAGATCTGAGAGATCGAGCGAGAGTGCAAGAGGAAGATGCCATACCAGCCCGAAGGGAGCAACGTACGACCTCGGTACATGCCCCTAGCTGCACCACAGTATGGATTGACCACTCCTGCATACCGCCCTAGTCAGCCATCACAACAATGACCCGTTGCACAAGCACCTCGGGTGTCTTTGCCTCTTGCGCCCCGTCCCAACATGGGCGTCCCTGCTCAAAACCTCCGTCCCAACGTACCTGCTTCCGTGGGCAACAGGGCATGCTTTGCATGCGGGGAACCAGGACATTTTGCGAACCAGTGCTCGAAGAGAGGCCCTGGACAGCAAGGCAATGTTCCCAAGCAGAACCCGCGACCGAACGGAGGGGACAATCAAGGAAACCATGGACAGCAGTACTATGGTCGCGGCAACGTGAAACATGTCTCTGCTGAGGGAGCACAACAGGCTGAGGACGTTGTAATTGGTATGTTCCTTGCCAATTCCAACCCAGCCACCATTTTATTTGATCCTGGAGCATCACATTCCTTCATATCATCCAAGTATGTTTCCAAGCATAATCTACCCATATCACACTTAAAATGTGCTATGTTAGTAAATTCTCCCGGTGGAGAGATGAGGACTAATATAGTATGTCCGAAAGTAAGCCTTAAAATAGGGGGAGGGGGTAGACTTCCTTGCCAACCTCATTGTCTTGGATTCCCAAGGGCTTGACATAATACACAGGATGGATTGGTTAAGCAAGCACAACGGGGTAATCCAATGTGCTGAAAAGAGTTTGCAGTTGACAAACGAGCACGGTATTCGTGTCGAGTTTGAGTCAGCCCAACAAACAACTGAAAGGGCAATTTTGAACCACGTCGAAGGAACAACGTTGTATAGCGTTCCAGTGGTTCAAGAATTCTCGGACGTGTTTCCAAAAGAGCTTCTAGGTATGCCACCTGATCGGGACATTGAGTTTGCCATTGATTTGGTACCCGGAACTGCACCCATAGCAAAGAGACCCTATAGGATGCCCACCAATGAACTAGTGGAACTCAAGAAGAAAATTCAGGAGCAGCTGGAGAAGGGTTTTATACGTCCCAGTTCGTCACCATGGGGAGCCCTCGTGCTCTTTGTAGACAAGAAGGATGGGACCCAAAGGATGTGCGTGGACTATAGGTCTCTCAACGAGGTAACAATCAAGAATAAATACCCTCTGCCCCTATAGAGGACCTATTCGACCAAATGAAAGGAGCCCGAGTGTTCTCCAAGATTGATCTTCGGTCGGGATACTTCCAGCTGAAGATTAAGCCCTCCGATATACCCAAGACTGCCTTTCGAACACGGTATGGTTCATATGAATATATTGTCATGTCTTTTGGGTTAACAAATGCACCCGCATACTTTATGAACCTTATGAACAAGGTCTTCATGGAGTACTTGGATAAGTTTGTCGTGGTCTTCATCGACGACATTATGGTGTATTCAAAAAGTGAGGAGGAACATGCAGAACATTTGAGATTGACGTTGTAGAAAATGCGTGAGCATCAATTGTATGCCAAGCTTAACAAGTGTCAATTTTGGCTAAAGAAGATATCGTTCCTAGGCCACATTATCTCCAAGGAAGGAGTATCGGTTGATCCCGGAAAAGTGGGAGATGTTCTGAAGTGGAACCAACCACAAAACGTGAGGGACATTCGAAGTTTTCTTGGGATGGCTGGATACTACCAACGCTTCATCAAGGACTTCTCTAAGATAGCAAAACCTATGACGGAGTTGCTAACAAAGGGAAAATCCTTCCAATGGACACCAGCATGCCAAGAAAGTTTTGAGGAACTCAAGAAAAGGCTAACCATAGCGCCGGTTTTGGTATTGCCGGATGTGAGCAAGAGCTTCGACATATATTGTGACGCATCCAGACAAGGACTCGGATGTGTGCTCATGCAAGAAGGACATGTGGTAGCCTATGCCTCACGACAATTAAAGAAGCACGCACTTAATTATCCTACACACGACTTGGAGTTAGCAGCAATAGTGCATGCATTGAAGATTTGGAGACATTATATCCTTGGTCATCAATGTGAGATATATATAGATCATAAAAGCCTCAAGTACATATTCACACAAACGGACTTAAATTTGAGGCAACGTTGATGGTTGGAGCTCATCAAGGATTATGATGTTGGAATCAACTATCACCCCGGAAAGGCCAATGTAGTAGCTGATGCATTGAGCCGGAAGGGAGCATGTCAGCAACTCAGGGTTTGGGAGCTACCACCTGAACTACGCAAGGAGTTCGAACGGTTACACCTCGGATTCTTGAACAACATGGAAGTGATGGAACTCCACTCTTCATTGGAGCAAGAGATAAGAGATGGCCAAGCAACGGATGAGGAGATCAAGGAAAGGATCCGACAAGGAATAGAGAAAGATTTCAAGGAAGATGAGAAGGGTGTGCTTTGGTTAGGAAAAAGGATTTGTGTGCCTAACATGAAGCACATCCTCGACATGATATTAAAAGAGGCGCATGATTCACCCTATTCCATACATCCCGGAAGTACTAAAATGTACAAGGACTTGAAGACTTGTTATTGGTGGGATAGTATGAAAAGGGACATAGCCGAATACGTTGCCCTGTGTGACACATGCCAACGGGTGAAGGCCGAACATCAACGACCCGCTGGATTGTTGCAACCCTTGAAGGTACCCGAGTGGAAGTGGGAAGACATCAGCATGGACTTCATCGTCGGATTGCCGCGTACTCAGTCGGGTTATGACTCCATCTGAGTTATCGTGGACCGATTGACGAAAACAGCCCATTTTCTCCCTGTAAGGGCCAAGTACAACGTTGCACAATTAGCCGAGTTGTACATGGAGCAGATCGTGTGCCGTCATGGAGTCCCGAGGAGAATAGTCTCAGATCGAGGTTCTCAGTTTACCTCTAGATTTTGGAGGAAGCTGCAGAAAGCTGTGGGTACACGACTAGATTTTAGCTCCACCTATCATCCACAAACCGATTGACAAACCGAAAGGACAAACCAAATTTTGGAGGACATGTTAAGAGCTTGCGCCTTGAAACGTGGGCGTAGTTGGGATAGGAGTTTACCGTACGTCAAATTCTCCTATAACAACAGCTACCAAGCTAGCTTGAAGATGTCACATTTCGAAGCATTGTATGGTAGACGGTGTAGAACATCGCTGTTTTGGAACGAAACCGGAGATAACCAAGTGTTTGGACCAGAAGTGCTACAAGAAGCTGGAGAGCAAGTCCAAACGATACGGGAGAACTTAAAGACTGCTCAGTCACGACAGAAAGGCTATGCGGACAATAGGCGAAGGAAGTTGACATTCGAAGTAGGAGACTTTGTATACCTTAAGGTATCGCCTATCCGAGGCCAACGACGTTTCAACGTCAAAGGCAAGCTAGCACCTCGCTATATCGGACCGTTTAAGATTTTGGACAAGCGGGGAGAAGTAGCCTATCAACTAGAGCTCCCAAGATATCTCTCCGACGTACATGACGTGTTTCATGTATCCCAGCTCAAGAAATGCTTGAGAGTACCGGAGGAGCAAGTACCAATGGGAGAACTTGAACTTCAAGAGGTCCTGACTTATGCGGAGCACCCCGTCCGAATTTTTGACGTAAAGGAAAGGGTCATGAGGAACAAAGTGATCCGATGGTGCAAGGTACAATGGAGCCATCACACGGAAGCTGAAGCCACATGGGAGCGTGAAGAAGATATCAAGGCAGACTTCCCTCATCTATTCTCTACTAACGAATCTTGAGGGCGAGATTCAATTTAAGGGGGGTAGATTTGTGACACACTCATTTTTGGATTATGCATGTATTCATGTTTCATGTGGAGAAAACATTTTAAAAGAAGTGGGAACAGAGAAAGAATAAAAAAGATAGCCAAAAAGAGCCAAATCCAGTTCATCAAGAGCGCCGAAGAAAAACTCCCGTGGCCGCTGGCCACGTGGCGCCTTCGGGGCTCATCTCCGCAAATGGGGAGAGGTCCGGCACCCGTGGGACACGTGTTGCCCCCGGAGCTAGCCTCTGCGGGGAAGTGAGGCCAGTCTGTAGGACACGTGTCACCTTCAGAGCTAGTCACCACGGAAGTCAGAGGACCAGTCGCGCGGGGTACGTATCGATCTCGGAGCTCGCCTCCGAGAGGTCCGGTTCTATTGGACACGTGTCGCCACCGGAGCTTATCTCCAGGAGGTCCGTCAGTATTGGACACGTGTTAACCTCGGAGCTCATCTCTGAGAACAAAGAAGTCTGGCGCTGTTAGGACACGTAGCACACCTAGAGCCACCTCCGAAGAGAGGGAAGGTCCGACACTAACACGTGGAGTACGCGGAGCCACCTCTAAATAGAGAGGAGGTCCCGGCCGCCAGGATACATGGCGCACACAGAGCTCACCTCCAAAGGAGAGGGAGGTCTCGCTCGCTTGACACGCGGCGCAACTGGAGCTCATCTCTGCGGAAAAGGGGAGACCAGGCCCGGTGGACACGTGGAGCTTCCAGAGCTCATCTCCGCGGAGGTAACATATTCTGGAGCGGTTTTTGGATTCTGTACGCGAGGAAATACCGATACGGGAACCGACACGATTTCCACAAGATCACCGCACCGAATCAATCTAAGATAAAGTTGTTAAAAATCTAGGAAACAATTTAGGACTCTTATTCGAGATCCAATCAGATTAGGACTCTTCTCTTCCCGGTTATAAATAGAACCCGAAACAAACCCCTTGGTCGTAACATCTTCTCTAAGCTGACAACCTAGAAGCCCTAGCCCAGCTCGCCGAGTAAACCTTTCGCCAGAGTTCAGTCGAGAGAGAGATCATTGGAAGAGAGTCTCGACGATCTGTCTTGCTAGGAGAAGAACCCGAGACCAAGAGGAACATAAGAAAGATAAGCTCAGGGAGCTACCTACGACAGACTACAACAGCGAGATTTTGAACAATCGGAACTGCAAGAAAAGGCAAGTGCCCCTTGACCATATTGATCCTATGTTTTGGAAAAACTGTTTTGTTTGCGAAAAGGTGTGGGTGCTGAGTCAAACATGATGGGAAACCTTTTATAGGAGTTTACTAGTTTTGGTTAAACCACCCTTGTCGCCTGGGAAGTTTATGAGTCGGGTATGGTTTTTGATTTTATGCTTCGCTGAGTCCATGGGATTACGGAAAGCGAGATAGATGTGTCTAGCTAACTGCACTCGTAATGATAATGAGAAACTGATGTTGTTAATGAACATGGATCGGAGGGAGATCTAGGCAAGCCGGGTTTGTGAATGAGGTAGCATGAGATGGTGGTTTACTTGCCGTAGATCTAATGACCGGTTCATGCGAGCACATGCCAGGATAACAGTGCCACCACAATGCCAAGTATGGGTGCGGCTTAGCTGAGTAATTAGGTAAGTTGCTAGATTGTTATGGACCGTGGAAGGCACGGGGAATGGGAGTCGAGTGAGGACTTCCCTGGGAACTGCATGGCACAAGAGGGGGCCTGTGGGTGGGAGAATTGGAGATTCTAGCCTGCCGGTGAAACCTTAGTGAGTCCATACCTCTAGTAGCCCCTTTGTAAAGGCTATTTTATGATCTCTTGGCCATACACCTACGGTTGTGTACTGGTATAATGGAGGTTCTGCAGTCACCGACGGGTGACGAAATCACAAACTTGTGGGTAAAGAGGTGCAAACTCTGCAGAGTCTAAAACTATCATGATAGCCGAGCTTACGGTCACGAGCGCCTGGCCAACTTCCATGATTAGTTGGGATGGTTATTGGTTATGGTTTTGATTATGGTTTTGGTTTGGTTTTCGGGACTGTTGTGTCCGGGTGATAAGATGGGTTGCATGACTGTTGAGTCATGGCAACGAGATTGGTCTCAGTGTGAGACGGATTTGTTTATGAGAAGAAATGGTAGCGAATACGAGAAGGTATTCGTGAGATGGTAGCAAATACGAGAAGGTATTCGTGAGCAAGAATGAGGTTGATTAATGTCTGGTTGGAACATGGAAAGTGATGGAGGTATGTTGGTATTTTAATACATGTTGGGATTACATTCACTTAAAGTTATGTTGCTGTTTTATCGTGGTTTTTATAAACTTTGCTTTCTGCAATGAGCCTTTTATACCCACCTTGTTGTGAGCTACATATCATATTTTCCCGCACTTGCTGAGTACATCATTGTACTCAAACTTGCATTATTATTTCATCATCAGCAACAGGAGAAGATTACTATGAAGACCAAGTGGAGCATTAGGCGTGTAATCTGTCCTCAACCTTGCCTGTGGGGATAGAGCAGAGATGGAGTTGCTGCTGCTGCTGCTTAGATTGCTTCCGCACAAGTTAGAAGACTTCCGATGCATAGAAATAGACTTCCGCTGTTAGATTAAGACTTCCGCTGAGAGCATGAGTCCAAGGCTCATGAGACATTGTAATAAACTCTGTTATTCGTGGTTATATATATATATATATATATATATATATATATATATATATATATATATATATATATATATTCTGGATTCAGTTTGTGGAACATATGTGTATGTGTGATGAACATCCTGGGCACACATATGGATCAGTTCTCGTTTCTGTGGTTTTCCATAGAATTGAGGGCGTCACACGGAGCTAGATCAGTTCGTCGTGGTATTCATCGACGACATCTTGGTCTATTCCAAATCAGAAGAGGAAAACGCTAAACATTTGCATATTGTGCTCCAACGACTGAGAGATCACAAGCACTATGCAAAGTTTAGTAAATGTGAATTCTGGATCAACCAAGTGCAATTTCTTGGACATTTTATTTCAGCGGAAGGCATTGCTGTTGTCCAAGCAAGATTGAGCAAGTGCTGAAGTGGAAGCCTCCAACATCAGTCCATGAAGTTCGTAGCTTCTTGGGTTTGGCGGGATATTATTGGAGGTTCATCACGGGCTTCTCAAAAATCTTCAAACCTATGACGGAGCTACTGAAAAAGGGCATCAATTATGATTGGAGCAGGCCATGTGAGGAAGCTTTTCAAGCGTTGGTGAAACACCTCAAAACAGCCCCGGTTCTAGCTCAACCGGATACAACCAAGCCTTTTGATGTTTATTGTGATGCGTCCGACATCAGGCTTGGTTGTGTACTCATGCAAGGAGGACGCGTGGTCGCATATGGATCACGGCAATTACGGAATCATGAGCAACATTATCAAACTCATGATCTCGAGCTTGCTGCCGTGGTATTAGCCTTGAAGATGTGGAGACATTACCTATTGGGAAATCTGGTCCATCTCTACACCGACCACAAAAGCTTGAAGTACATATTCACTCAAAAAGAGTTGAATATGCGACAACGGCGCTGGTTGGAGCTGATCAAAGACTATGAGATTGAAATTCATTATCATCCGGGCAAGGCAAATGTGGTTGCTGATGCACTCAGCCGGAAGTCTCATATTCATAATCTGACCATTATGCCAATAGAAGAGGAAGAACCGAATCTCTACTTGGTTCCATATGGAGCTTTACATAATATGGCTCTCATACCCACAATAAGAGAGGAGGTCATGGAAGCTCAAAAGAAAGACAAGGGCATGGCTCATATCAAAAGGAGGTTCAAGGACGGGGAGATGAAATGTTTCCGGTTAGATGATGAAGATACCTTATGGTTGAAGGACCGGATAATCGTACCCCGTGATATGAGGCTGCGGAAGAAAATTTTGGATGAGGCTCACTTATCCAAATTTTCAATTCATCCTGGCAGCAACAAAATGTACCAAGATCTTCAGAAGAAGTTTTGGTGGACACGTATGAAACGTGAAGTTGCAAAATACGTTTCAGAATGTGATACGTGTCGAAAAGTTAAGGCCGACCATGTGAAGAAGTCGGGCCTGTTGCAACCGCTACAAATACCGGCATGGAAATGGGACGACTTGAGTATGGATTTCATCGCTGGGTTGCCGATGACCTCCCACCACCATGACTCAATTTGGGTAATCGTTGACCGATTAACCAAATCAGCATGTGTCACACCCGGTTTTTCCGAAGAACAACCAAGTGAATATCACATGTATGCCAGGATCATTTTCTCATACATGTGATGACAAATAGTGAAGCATCATTTATTACAAGCCAGATGTCGAATATAAATAAGTCTTACATAGCAAATGTCTCGATGGACAATAATAAGTAAATAAACTAGCAGCGGAATATTATTCTTGAGGGCTCCGTCACAGGCGTTGCCCGGGGGTCTTCATGAACCTAGAAACCTTCTTCGGGTCCAAAATCTTGGTCATTATACACCACCTCACTATCTTGACCTGAGCAGCAATATAAACAACAAATATGCAAGGTTGAGTACCGATGGTACTCAGCAAGTGTGGGAAAGTTATGTCATGCATGGCTAGAACAAGGGGAGGTTGAACTCATGGTTAAAGCACTACGCAGTTAATACCTATCACCTTAGCTTATTAAGCACCTACATTACTACATAGATGAAATGGTCCCAATCTCCCATCCCATCATCATAATCAAATAACCATAACATCATTTCCAATGTTAAGCTCCCCGCTTAACATCCACAACTTCCAAAACCATCAATCCTCTAATCATGAATAAGTCCAAGCCGCTCTTGACCGTGAGCACGGTTGTCATGACAGTTTTGACTCTGCAGAGTTTGCACCACTGTACCCACATGTAGTGATTTCATCCCCCGTTGCCGGGTGGACTAAAAGAACCTCCATTATGCCAGTGGCTACGAACCACATTCACACTTCCCAGGTGTGTAGCCAGGAGATCACTACGAAGCCTTTACAAAGGGATTCCCGACGAGTTTGGGCCCACTGAGGTTTCACCCCTAACAGCATACAAGAGGCTCCAACCCCACTGCAGTGGCCCCCTCTTGAGCCTTGCAGGTCATATGGTAGTCCAGCTGACACCTATTCCCCGCACCATCCAACACACCCATACTACGCCGGGAATACACCTAATTAATTGGCCAAGCTGCCCCATCTCAGCATGTGGTTGGCACAGTAAAGCCAGGTTACCTACTCCATGAACCGGTCCTTAGGATCCAGGCAAGTACTAAACACAAACCCGAGTCTCGTGCACCCAACACCAACCAAAACATCCAACTTGCCTTGATCCCTACCTCTACATAACTCATAATATCTCATTCAAGAGTATGGTAAAATAAACTAATGATCCCATATCCCAAATATACCATTCTAAGCATGGCTAAGCATATGCATAATAATAAATGACATGATAAAATAAATCCCAACCCAAGCTACAAGGAAACAAGGTAATGCAATTCTAGGGAAACTTCCTAGCATGGGTTTCATATTTTCAATTGACAATGCAAATAATTCTATCTACACATCCTAGTATAGGATCAAAGTGGTCAAGGACACTTGCCTCCTTCCTGCTGCTCTTGGAATGGGTAGTCCTGTTCTTGGAAAGGAAGAACTTGCTCTGGAGCAGGTTCTACATCATACCATCACACATAGCAAAAGAAAAACAACAATCCATAAGACATAGTTCACACTTCCACTTCATACAAACCACACATTCACATGTATAAAAGCCATTCACAACTTCTATGTGTTGTGTTTACTCTATGTGTGTTGACCTTTGG
Source organism: Neostapfia colusana (assembly GCA_030760725.1). Lineage (NCBI taxonomy): Eukaryota > Viridiplantae > Streptophyta > Magnoliopsida > Poales > Poaceae > Neostapfia > Neostapfia colusana. The sequence goes on from JASWHV010000010.1 coordinate 23,195,599, forward strand.
CTTACATGCACTTTTAATCATGTGTATATGATTCCTACTTTTGTATTCACATTTATACTTGCATACTATATATATGAGTTTCCAATTTAAATAAATTCCTTATATTCAATTACTACACCTTTTAGCTACCAAGTATGCATGAAAGGTATTTTCCTTCTCCATATGTGTCTTCAGAACTTCTACCAACCCTAAACTGAATTCTTTGGATTTTGGAATCTTCATTTATCATTTTCTAATTATTTATACCTAGCTTGCTATATTTTCAAATTTACTTCCTATGCTTAAATGTGTACTTTATTATGAAAATAGTAAGACACATCATCTAAAGAGAATAGGTTCTGATCCAAAATAGTTAATAATATATTTTTGATCTTTTCCTCTGATGTAAACTATTTTACATTTATTTTTCTAATTTTCAGAATTATTCTCTACTTAAAAATGTGTCCCTATAACTAATAAATGTGAATAATAAATTAAACTGCTTCATTTCAGCCAAAAATCTATTTTTATCTCACTCCAAGGTTTTCTAAGTACTGGGAAAGTTTTTAATTTGAATTTGACAGTATGTTTGCCCCACCTTTTAAATTTTAAATACTAACCACATATTCAATTTTCTAAATTTAATATCAAATAAGGTTAAAAAGGTAAACTCACCCCACTACAGGGTCTATAATATTATTTTAAGAATTTTCAGGGGTCTAGCTACACATAACAGAGGGGTTTTTCCTAATTTTTATTAAGTCCAGGGGCTAAAACTGATTTTTAAATGAATTTACATGATTTTCTGAAGTTCCAGGTGCTAGATCAGAAGTTTCCGGGGCTAGCTCTTATTTCCCGAGAACCCCAGGGGGTAGCGCGTAAAGATTCCAGTCTTTATAACGCGGGGCTGACGTGGACCATCCGATTTAAAACAGACGGCTGAGATTATAACGTCGAACCGGTACGCGGGGATTTAAACTCTACCGTGCGATTTAAAATAAACGGCGCACAAGCGGCCACGTCGCTCTGATCGAGCGCGGGCGGCGCTGCCCGGCAGCGCACGGCGGCAGGAGGCGGCGATCTCGCCGGAGAGTTTTGGATCTTCGTCAATTCTTCCTAGAACTGTGATTTTATGGCATAGATCGGTAGAGGGGAGGTCGGGGATCTCACCTTGGGGGTTTTCTTGAGCGCGGAGGTCCTGGAAGGCGGTCGGCGACGAGGTCCGAGGTGAATTCACGGCGAGGCTCGTCGGCGCTGTGTTTGAGCCGCAAACCACCGAGTTTTCTGCACCTGCGCGGTTCCCCGGAGGCGGTGGATCAAGACCAGCGAGTTAGATCAGAATTCCCGAGCGAAGATCGAGCAGAATTTGCCGGAGAAACCCGGGTTCTCACCGGAGAGAAAAACGGCGGATCGTGGGGGGAAAACGGGACGATGCTGAGGTTTTTATAGACGGGGAGGGCGGCGTGTTAGTTTAGATCGAGTTGGAGTCCTCCGGAACCAGAATTCGGGCGGAAATCCGATCGGTTAAGATCGCGCACGCGCGGGGAAACAGTCCGGGGTCGGTGCGATCGGGAGGTTGGGGATGACAGGTGGGTCCCGTCTGTCTGTGAGAGGGAAACGGCGCGCGGCTGCTGGCTGGCGCGGGGTTTGGGTGGGCCGGCTGGTGGGTTTCGGCCCACTGGCCGGGAAGGTTTGTTTTTTTCTTTTTCTTTTTCTTTTTCATTTCTGTTTTGAGTTTAATTTGAATTCCAGTTTGAATTTGAATTTTTGCAACACATGCAATACGTCCAAAAATTTTTAAATTCCCCTCTTGACAGGATTTTGGGGGTGTTACAGCATGTTTCATTCCGGTGCATACCAACTACAGCGCCAAGCAGTATGCGGAGTTATACATAGCCCGAGTCTTATGCTTGCATGGAGTTCCCCGTACCATTGTCTCCGACAGAGGATCGCTGTTCGTGTCCCGCTTCTGGGAGCAGCTACACGCATCTTTGGGAACTAAATTGATTCGAAGCTCCGCGTATCACCCTCAAACCGATGGGCAAACTGAGAGGGTGAATCAAATCCTTGAAGATATGCTAAGGGTGTGTGCCATCCACCACGGTAAGAGCTGTGATGATCACTTACCGTTGGCGGAGTTCTCGTATAACAATGGTTATCAAACGAGCATAAAAATGGCACCTTATGAAGCTCTCTACGGCCGGAAGTGCCGCACACCCTTGAACTGGTGTGAATCTGGCGAGAGGGTGATTTACGGGATTGATCTCGTAAATGAAGCTGAAGAGCGGGTACGGCTTATTCAAGTATATCTTAAAGCCGCTCAGTCCAGACAAAAGAGCTATGCGGATAGGAGACGTCGTCCTCTGGACTTCCATGTTGGGGACCACGTATACCTCCGCGTATCTCCTATGAAGGGCATTCACCGATTCAGAGTGAAAGGGAAATTAGCTCCGCGTTTTATCGGTCCCTTCGCCATCATTGAAAGGTGTGGACCCGTGGCATACTGTTTGGAGCTACAGGCAGCCTTAGCCGGAGTTCATAACATTTTCCACATATCTCAGTTGCGGAAGTGTTTGAAAGTTCCAACGGAGATTCTCACGGGAGACATAGCAGATTTGAAGCCGGACCTCACATATGTTGAGCATCCAACCCGGATAATTGATGAAAAGACTCACGAGACCAGAAACCGGACGCTGCGATTTTTCAAGGTGCTATGGGAAAATCACACGTCCGACGAAGCTACATGGGAAAGCGAGGAGTATTTGCAACGCAATCATCCGGAATTATTAGAGGCTTATGTTCAGTAGTCATCCTCCCCGCATTGTTCTTAATCATGAATCTTGGGACGATATTCTTTTTAAGGGGGGAGGAATGTAAAAGTCCCAAAACTTGTAAAGGGAAAACTTTAGTGCTGAATAAAGTTGAGTTTAAATCCAAGAAATGGGACATGCAAAAACTTTTGTTTAATCATATAAGTGTTGGCATGTGCAATAGGACTTTAAATTCAGTTTGAACTAAAGGGTTCACTTCAAAGAGAGGAAGGCCATTTCCAAAAAGGAAATTCAAACCGTTGTTTAAAAAGTTGTAATTACAGTGGCCAACTTGAAGATCAGATGGCATAATTGAACACTTCAGGTCCAAATTATGAGGAAGACAAATTTTGAGAAAATTTGGAGGTGCTTTGATATGTATATCAAAGATACTTGTGAATTCCATTGAAATTTGAATTAAAATTTGAAACTGAGGTAAAACTTGTCGAATTCCCAAATGGATTTTTGATTTGAGTTCGTCATAGCTGAAGTTGCAATGTGCCAAAAATTTGGAGATATTTGGAAGAGGGGAGCTGTGGGACCCATATTGTCATTGAGAGGGGGGGTGACTTACTGCTTAAGTTTCAGCTCTCGGTGTATCGGTTCACATCCGAGCTGCCGAGCGAGCTCCAGGCGCCACCGAGAGCAAAGCTGCTGCCACCTCCTCACTGAATTAGCAGCGCTGGAGAGCTGCTCGTGGCTCCCTTACCCCTCGACGTGATCCCTTCCAGCGACCGAGCCACGGTTGAGTGCTTTCCCCTCGCGCAAGAACGGCAATCGGCAGCTCGCCGCCGCCTCTGAAAAATGGACGGGAACTGGTGAAACTTCGCATTCACCTTCACTCCAGGCTGCAACACAGCCGGGCGGGCTGGTCCTTCTCTCCCTCAGCACAAGAACATCCCGAGTTACGGGTCCCCTAGCCAAAGAACGGCTCCTCCGCGGCGACTTGAAACAAAACCGACGTCGGGCTCTCGTGGGCAGCTCACCACCGTGGGTTTCACGCTCAAGCAATAATGCTCAGGGGTGCGCCATACCGCCGTGGTGCTTCTCCTTGGAGCTCATCTCAAACGGTGAACCCTAGCGTCCGAATTTGATGTTTTTCTTCCGGAGCACGACCACAGACCCTCTGGTAAATATTTCTCAAATTCGCGCTTAATTTGCACTTAGAGGTCACCAAACCGTGAACAAATGATCTAGACTCGACAGCGATCCGATCCCCTTCACAACCCTAGCTAGAAACCCCATGTTAGTAGCTAATTTCAAGCTTCCCGATTGGCGGCCATGACGGAGATGCGCGTTTCCGAGCCACGTTGAGGCCTTGCCGAGCTATCCTGACCTCCACTGATGCTTTAGAGCAAATCCTCTGAACCTTTGGCGGGCTAGGGTGCTCGGACCACGGCGCCGAAGCTTCACCGAGGTGTGCGCACGTCGCTGACCGATTTCCGGTCACCGGCAGCCCGAGAGCACCGCACCAATGAATTTCTCGTAGATGGAAACCCCCAGGCGGCGAGTACCTTCAATTCAGCCAGCTCATTCGGAGCCATCTTATATGGTCTCCATGATATTGGTGTAGCCCCGGGTGCAAGTTCAATCTTGAACTCAACATCCCATTCAGGTGGCATGCTCGGAAGATCATCCAGGAACACCTCGAGGTATTCTCGGACTACGGGGATGTCCTCTACTTGGGAGCTTCAGTATGATAGGCTGCTGAAACTGCCGGGACAGAGCTGTCTAATACGAGTGAATGCAGACGGTGGAGTGGATAGTTGAGGTGAACCGTCCATGATAAAGTTTCCAGGACAGCACCATGGTAGCTTAGCCATGACATTCCTAAGATTGCATCAATCTTTTGCCCCTCAAGGATAATCATAGTAGTGTGATATATCCTCCCACCCAAGCACAGTGGTGCTTTTGGAATCATCATATTTGCTGAAAGCTTACCTCCCGGTGAGCAAATCATATATGAGCACTCGGTTGGAAAGACTTGTAGTTGATGCTTAGCCACATATGATGCACTTATGAAGTTGTGGGTTGCACCAGAATCAAATAGAATGATGATTGCGTGATCGTTGAGAGTGAACGTACCCGCCAGCACATTCTCTCCTTCCAGGATGTTCTCATTGTCGAGGTAATGAATGCCCCCGGGTCGCTGACCTCCGTTCTTGGCCGGTAGTCGGTCTCCAGTGGTTCCTCTGCTTCGGTGAAAACCGGAGGATGCGTACTCATAAAATCTGAGTACATGCTGACGTGGGGCTCACGAGGCCCCCTTTCTTGACGTGTCCCTGCCTAGGATGTATTCTGGACAATCATGCGAAGCAGGTCTGTCTGCTCCTCAAGAGAGCCAACAAGCGCCGATATCACACCAGCATGCGTAAGCGGAGGCGGTGGCGGTGGTTTTTGCTGCGGGGTGTTGTCGTAGGCAGGTGGCTAGGAGTCATCACCCTCCTGTTGGCTCGAGCCCCCGACCTCGTGCGTGACCCAGGTACGAACCATCTGCAACCATAATGACAGTCTCCCCAACATACCCCATGCAGTCCATAAAATTGTAGTAAAGCATAATGACGGTAAAAATGCGACACATCTCATACATGGATAATGTAATAACTTTGCACAAGCTACCTCATTACCAGACCAAATACATAATAGTGAAAGCCAAATTGATGGACTTCCTCTTTGGAAGTTCATCTCAACTAGATTTGGTCACTACGAGACATTAATATCGATTTGTGATCACTACTACAACAAGCTTCATCTCAGGCGGCTCTAGACGTATTATCACGCGCGGTTTTCAAAACCGCCTGAAACGAAGCGCCTGTGATAATCAGCAATTTTCACAGGCGGAAACGTAAACCACCTGTGAAAAGGTTATCACAGGCGATTCTATACCTACGACTATCCGCCTGTGAAGACTCTTTATTACAGGCGGTTTGTAACGTAAGAGTATCCACCTATGAAGAACGTTTATCACAGGTGGTTTGTAACGTAAGATTATCTGCTTGTGTAACTCAATTATCACAGGCGGTTTGTAATGTAATATTATCCGTCTGTGTAACTCCATTATCACAGGCGGTTCCTTACCTACGAGTAGCCGCCTATGAAAAATGTTTATCACAGGCGGTTTGTAACGTAAAGAGTATCCGCCTGTGTAACTCTATTATCGCAGGCGGTTCTTACTAGCCGCCTGTGAAGAATCTTTATCACAGGCGGTTTATAACGTAAGAGTAGTATCCACCTGTGTAACTCTATTATCGCAGGCGGTTCTTTACCAACGACTAGCCACCTGTGAAGAATCTTTATCACAGACGGTTTGTAACGTAAGAGTAGTATCCGCATGTGTAACTCTACTATCGCAAGCGGTTCTTCATCTACGACTAGCCGCCTGTGAAGAATCTTTATTACAGGCAGTTTGTAACGTAAGATTATCCGTCTGTGTAACTCTATTATCGCAGGCGGTTCTTTACCTACGACTAGCCTGTGATATTATATATCACAGGCGATTTGTTAGGTACTACATGTTGTTATTCTGGATCAATTTCATATGCACATTCACACACGGTAGAAACAATATATTCTGACAAGCATCATCGACACAATATCACCAAAAAGTCATATACATATATGTAAGTACAATACATCTAGATTCATATACCAAGTTGATCAGTATATTAGCAAAGTTCTGGCACATCAACTATTACACCTGCGTCATCGAAGAACTACCCTTTTCGGTGGAAAATTTCTTGATGCATTAAGGTACACATTCATTTGCAATCTTCTCGGCTCCTCCACCAGGCATATCTATAGAAACCGGCCATTGTTCGGCCACATTCTTCGTGTGCTGCAATGAAACACATAACAAGGTTTACGATGTGTTGGTGATAACGATACCGTAATAGTATGAAAATGAAACTCGAAAGTAAGGAAAATACAATATTGACATTAAGGATAACTTACATCCTCACGATTCACTCTATATTCGCAGGCGGTCCGAAGATGCTCACATACATAATACCCGCATAAGACGCTCCCAGAAGGCTGCTTGGGACAAGGATAATACGTTGATATATGCAATGCATTCTTATTAGCAGGTATCTGACTGCCAAGATTTTTCGCGTGAAACCGCCAAGCGCCGTGTAACACCCCAAAATCCTATCAAGAGGGGAATTTAAAATTTTTTGGACGTATTGCATGTGTTGCAAAAATTCAAATTGGAATTCAAATTAAACTCAAAACAGAAATGAAAAAGAAAAATAAAAAAACAAACCTCCCCGGCCAGTGGGCCGAAACCCATCTGTCATCCCTAACCCCCGCTCGTCCGAACCTGGGACTCTTTCCCCCGCGCGCGCGCGATCTTAACCGACCAGATTTCCGCCCGAATTCTGGTTCCGGAGGACTCCAACTCGATCGAAACTAACACGCCGCCCTCCGCCGTCTATAAAAACCCCGGCATCGTCCCATTTTTCCCCACGATCCGCCGTTTTTCTCTCCGGTGAGAACCCGAGCTTCTCCGGTGAATTCTGCTCGATCTACGCTTGGGAATTCTGATCTAACTCGTTGGTCTTGATCCACCGCCTCCGGGGAACCTCGCAGGTGCAGAAAACTCGGTGGTTTGCGGTTCAAACACAGCGCCGACGAGCCTCGCCGTGAATTCACCTCGGACCTCGTCGCTGATCGCTTTCCAGGACCTCCGAGCTCAAGAAAACCCCCGAGGTGAGATCCCCCGATCTCCCCTCCACCGATCTATGCCATAAAATCACAGTTTTAGGAAGAATTAACGAAGATCCAAAACTCTCCGGCGAGATCGCCGCCTCCCGCCGCCGTGCGCCGCCGGGCAGCGCCGCCCGCGCTCGATCAGAGCGACGTGGCCGCTTGTGCGCCGTCTATTTTAAATCGCACGGTAGAATTTAAATCCCTGCGTACCGGTTCGACGTTTTAATCTCAGCCGTCTGTTTTAAATCGGACGGTCCATGTCAGCTCCACGTTATAAAGGCCAAGATTCTTACGTGCTACCCCCTGGGATTCTCGGAAAATAAGAGCTAGCCCCGGAAACTTCTGATCTAGCCCCTGGAACTTCATAAAATCATGTAAATTCATTTAAAAATCAGTTTTAGCCCCTGGACTTAATAAAAATTAGGAAAAACCCCTCTGTTATGTGTAGTTAGACCCCTAGAAATTCTTAAAATAATATAATAGGCCCTGTAGTGGGGTGAGTTTACCTTTTTAACTCTATGTGATATTAAATTTAGGAATTTGAATATATGTTTAGTATTTAAAATTTAAAAGATGGGACAAACACATTGTAAATTCAAATTAAAAACTTTCCTAGTAATTGGAAAACTTTGGAGTAAGATAAAAATAGATTTTTGGCTGAAATGAATCTGTTTAATTGATTATTCACATTTATTAGTAATAGGGACACATTTTTAAGTAGAGAATAATTCTGAAAATTAGTAAAATAAATGTAAAATAGTTCACATCAGAAGAGAAGTTCAAAAATATATTATTTAATATTTTAGACCCAAAACCTATTCTGTTTAGATGAGGTGTCTTACTATTTTCATAATAAAGTGCACATTTAGGCATAGGAAATAAATCTGAAAATATAGCAAGCTAGGTATAAATAACTAGAAAATGATAAATAAAGTTTCCAAAATCCAAAGAATTCAGTTTAGGGTTGGTAGAAGGTTTGAAGACACATATGAAGTAGGAAAATACCTTTCATGCATACTTGGTAGCTAAAATGTGTATCAATAAAATATAAGGGATTTATTTAAATTAGAAATTCATATATAGTATGCCAACATGAATATGAATACAAAAGTAGAAATCATATACACATGTTTAAAAGTGCATGTAAGCCAAAAATCAACACATATAGAGTAACCGCAACACATAGAATTGTGAATGGCTTTCATAAATGTGAATGTGTGGTTTGTATGAAGTGGAAGTGTGAACTATGTCTTTTGACTTGTTGTTTTCTTTTGCTATGTGTGATGGTATGAGTAGAACCTGCTCCAGAGCAAGTTCTTCCTTTCCAAGATCAGGACTAGCCATTCCAAGAGCAGCAGGAAGGAGGCAAGTGTCCTTGACCACTTTGATCCTATACTAGAATGTGTAGCTAGAATTATTTGCATTGTCAATTGAAATATGAAACCCATGTTAGGAAGTTTCCCTAGAATTGCATTACCTTGTTTCCTTGTAGCTTGGGTTGGGATTTATTTTATCATGTCATTTATTTACATGCTTATGCTTAGCCATGCTTAGAATGGGATATTTGGGATATGAGATCATCAGTTTATTTTACCATACTCTTGAATGAGATATTGTGAGTTATGTAGAGGTAGGGATCAAGGCAAGTTGGATGTTTTTGGTTGGTGCTGGGTGCACAAGACTCGGGTTTGTGTTTAGTACTTGCCTGGATCCTAAGGACCGGTTCATGGAGCATGTAACCTGGCTTTACCGTGCCAACCACATGCTGAGATGGGGCAGCTTGGCCAATTAATTAGGTGTATCCCCGGCGTAGTATGGGTGTGTTGGATGGTGCGGGGAATAGGTTTCAGCTGGACTACCATATGAACCGCAAGGCTCAAGAGGGGGCCACTGCAGCGGGGTTGGAGCCTCTTGTATGCTGTTAGGGGTGAAACCTCAGTGGGCCCACGCTCGTCGGGAATCCCTTTGTAAAGGCTTCGTAGTGATCTCCTGGCTACACACCTGGGAAATGTGTATGTGGTTCGTGGCCACTGGCATAATGGAGGTTCTTTTAGTCCACCCGGCGACAGGGGATGAAATCACTACATGTGGGTACAGTGGTGCAAACTCTGCAGAGTCAAAACTGTCATGACAGCCGTGCTCACGGTCAAGAGCGGCTTGGACTTATTCATGATTAGAGGAGTTATGGTTTTGGAAGTTAAGGATGTTAAGCGTGGAGCTTAACATTGAAAATGATGTTATGGTTATTTGATTATGATGATGGGATGGGAGATTGGGACCATTTCACCTGTGTAGTAATGTAAGTGCTTAATAAGCTAAGGTGATAGGTATTAATTGCGTAGTGCTTTAATCATGAGTTCAACCTCTCCTTGTTCTAGCCATGCATGACATAACTTTCCCACACTTGCTGAGTACCATCGGTACTCAACCTTGCATATTTGTTGGTTTAAATTGCTGCTCAGGTCAAGGGGATGATGTGGTGTTCAATGACCAAGACTTCGGACCCGAAGAAGGATTCTAGGTTCATGGAGTCCCCTCGGGCAACGCCTATAACGGAGCCCACAAGAATAATATTCCGCTGCTAGTTTATTTATTTGTAATGAACTTATTATCGTCCATCGAGACATATGCTTTGTAAGACATATTTATATTCGACACCTGGCTTGTAATAAATGATGCTTCACTATTTGTCATCACATGTATGAGAAAATGATCCTGGCATACATGTGATATTCACTTGGTTGTTCTTCGGAAAACCGGGTGTGACAGAAGTGGTATCAGAGCCAAGGTTGCCCGTAGGAACGTGGACCTAGGTAGAAATGGACGTATTTAAGGGCCCTATTTTCTTAAAAACTATTTTACAAGGTGTGTGTTGAAAAGTGTTATTTAAATGAGTCACTTTCTTCACCTTACCCCAACTTTCATTCAAAATAGGATTTTTGTTTAAAAGTTTATCTAACCTAAGTTTAAATGCTTTCTGTTTTAGATAGTTCGCATGATTCGCACCACTCGTAAGTCCACAGGAGGGAGAGTTCCCGTAGTTGCCCTTGCCCAAAGAGAGGAGAACCGTCCGGTGACGTACCTTTCCTACGGATTGGCAGTAGGAGGCTTGTTGCGCCGTCTTCGACGTATGCTCCAAGCCGCCGGCAATACGGGCAAGCTAAGCATACACTATAGCTCCACCAGGACGATCCGTGAAAAGAGGGAAGAATGGAGTTCAGAGATGAGGATTATCCATGAAAATCACCTGCTTAAGATCCACCGCTCTCCAGCTTGTCGAGCGACACAGGTCGATGCGGAGAAGGATGTCACCTGGGAGGCCATCACCTGCCAGAGTCACATCTATCGTCGACACCTGGACAGGACCGAGTACATGTATGTCCTCCAGCGCGAGAGTGGTACAACAGAGTACAAGTACCCGCTAGTGCAGCAGGGGACTTCCCATGAGCACATGGACTTGTGCTTGGAGGATGCTGCTATGCTTAGCACTCGACTGCAGGAGTGTCAGCAGGAGCTTCAGGATGTTCGGGACACCCTGAAGGAAACCGAGGCGTTGCTTCGAGCCTGCTTGAGGGCGAGAGAAAGTGGAGATGGGAATGAACTGTGTGTCACCATGAATGATACATGGACTCCTGACTCCGCAGATCGCCGGGCGATCAGGCGTCATCGCAATTCTCCACCAGCAGGCTCCCCACCCAAAGCAGAGTCAGAACGTAGCCGCAATAATGAGGAAGATCCCGAGGAGCCAGCTCAGGAATACGAGTAGCGTAGAGTCTTTCCCTTAGTTAGCAAGATGTCGAGTAGTTGAGTCGTTACCTTAGTAAATGGTGTGTTAATGCTTGGTGTGTGACGTGAGTTGTGGAAGCCATGAGCAATTGTCCACAGCCTCGTCTTCAGATTGTTTTGCTTTGGTGTGTGAACCCGCATGAAATAATAGTGCATTTATTTTTGTGAGACATGAACCCCCAGAAAGTATAACAAAGCCTCAACACTTCAAAGTAAAAACAAGTGAAAGTAGTAAGATGATACGTAATGCTTTAAATTAACATTGGTTGATCATGCCAGATGGCCGGAAGAGGAAAGGGTCGTGCTGCCAACCCCGCCAACAACAACAATGAGGCCTGCAACCCTCATCTTTCTGGGAGCCAAGACAGGGGTGGACGCCGTGAGGGAGTTGATCCCATCCACCAAATGCTTGAAAATCAAAATCAGCTCATCCAGAACCTGACTCAAGTGGTGGCCAACTTGCATCAAGTTCCACCTCCACAAGCTGCACCACGCCAACCAAGGTTGAGTGAGTTTCTGGGAACTCAACCTCCGAAGTTTGCAAGTGCTGCTGAACCTCTGGAGGCAGATGATTGGCTAAAGACCATTGAGAGCAAGATGAGGATCATACAGTGCCAAGGGTATGAGAGGGTGCTGTCTGCCTCTCATCAATTGCATGGACCTGCTACTGATTGGTGGACCGCCTACGTGGCCGCCCATCATGACCCTGAGAACATCACTTGGGAAGAGTTCAAGCGTAGCTTCCGCAACCATTACATACCAAGGGGTGAACTCAAAAACAAGAGGGAGTTCTTGGGGTTGCAGCAAGGTAACATGACTGTGAGGGAATACCTCATTAAATTTACTCAACTCTCCCGTTATGCTCCACGGGACATAGAGACTGATGAGCAGAAACAGGATTGTTTCATGGAAGGACTTACCGCAGAAATGCAGTGTGCAATGTCCTCCAACGAGTATGAAAGCTTCCAAAAGATGGTGGACAGAGCGTTTGTGGTAGAAAGGAAGTTGAAGGCCTTGGAAAATGAGAACAAGAGGAAGGCCGGGTGGTCACATCAAGCCTCAGGGAGCAACACCCGCCCACGTCTGATGCAGCAACCCGCAGGGCAAACAAACCGTGCTGCGGTACCCTACTCAGCACCAAGAGGGTACAACCCGAACTACAGGCCTCCGGCAGCACCAATACAGCCACAACGTCAGTTCGTACAGCAGCCTCGCCCTACGTATCAACCTCGACCAGCAGTGCTAGGACCTCCAAACCAACCCCAAGACAACAAAGGCCAGGCACCTAAGGTTGGGGTGCAATGTTTCAACTGTGGTGAAGTGGGGCACTACGCCCATAAGTGCCCAAAGAAGAAGCCCACGCAGCCACAACAGCAGAATGTAATGAGAGGACGGGTGAACCACGTCACCATGGAGGAAGCGCAAGAGGCACCTGACGTGGTAGTTGGTAAGTTTCCTGCCAATTTACACATTGCAACCCTGTTGTTTGATTCTGGTGCTACCCACTCATTCATTGCCCAAGGGTTTGTTAAGAAGCATGATCTAGCAACAACACAAATGAACCATATGCTAGCCGTAAACTCTCCAGGTGGAGAAATAAGGACAAGACAAGTGTGTCCCAAAGTGAACCTAGACATTAATGGGGTAGTATTTACTGCTAACCTCATAGTGATAGATTCACAAGGGATAGATATTATCTTGGGTATGGATTGGTTGACCAAACATAAAGGAATCATCCACCCTAGTGGCACAAGAGTAAAGTTCGTAACAATACATGAGCCTAGGAGGGACATTAAATTGAATCAAGTTGAGGTGAAAGTGGAGGAGATCAGGACCATGAGGGAATATCCAGATGTATGCCCCCTGATCGTGAAGTGGAATTCGCAATTGAGCTAGTGCCTGGAACAACCCCGATATACAAGAGACCTTATTGGATGGACTCCAAGCAGATGGGAGAACTCAAGGATCATTTGAGAGAATTGACGGAGAAGAGGTATATTCGTCCTAGTTCCTCACCTTGGGGAGCTCTAGTGATATTTGTGCCCAAGAAGGACGGAACCCAAAGGTTGTGCGTAGACTACCGTGCCTTGAATGAAGTGACCATCAAGAACAAGTACCCATTACCCCGCATTGAAGACTTGTTTGATCAGTTGAGGGGAGCTTGTGTGTTCTCGAAAATTGATCTCAGGTCGGGATACCACCAACTTAAGATAAGGCAAGCTGATATTCCAAAGACAACTTTCGTATCTCGGTACGGACTGTATGAATACACCGTCATGCCTTTCGGGCTAACGAATGCCCCGGCATACTTCATGTATCTCATGAACAAGGTGTTCATGGAATATCTGGACAAATTTGTGGTGGTTTTCATAGATGACATTCTCGTCTTCTCCAAAGATGAAGAAGAACATGAGAAACATCTAAGGTTGGTGTTGCAGAAGCTGAGAGAACACCAACTATATGCCAAGTTGAGCAAGTGTGAGTTTTGGCTGAAGAGAGTTCCCTTCTTAGGACATATAATCTCGGAGGGAGGAATCTCCGTAGATCCGGCCAAGATCAAGGATATACAAAAGTGGAAGACCCCTGAAAATGTCGGGGAAGTTCGAAGCTTCTTAGGATTGGCTGGATACTATCGACGGTTTATTGAGGGATTCTCTAAGATCTCGAGACCCCTCACCAACTGTTGGAGAAGGGAATCACATTCACATGGACGCCGCAGTGCGAGACGAGTTTTCAGGAGTTAAAGAAAAGATTGACAACAGCCCCAGTGCTAGTTATGCCAGATATGCAGAAGAACTTTACGGTGTACTGCTATGCCTCTGGAAACGGGTTGGGATGTGTTCTCATGCAAGAAGGGCATGTCGTGGCTTATGCATCCCAGCAGCTCCGGAAGCACGAGAAGAACTATCCTACACATGACCTAGAACTAGCCGCAGTGGTACACACGTTGAAAATTTGGCGGCACTACTTGATGGGGAAGAGGAAAGATATATATACGGATCATAAGAGTTTAAAGTACATTTTCACACAGCCAGATCTCAACCTCAGACAAAGGAGATGGTTAGAGCTAATCAATGACTTTGATGTGGGCATCAACTATCATCCTGGGAAAGCAAACATCGTGGCAGATGCTTTAAGTCGAAAAGTGCAGGTCAATAAGTTGAGCTTGAAGGACATGCCTGCAAAATTGAAGGACGAGGTTATAAGACTCAATCTATGCCTGGTGAATAGTGGGGAAGCCATCGCCATGGAAGTGGACTCCACACTAGAGCGAGACATACGCGAGGGTCAAAAGAATGACGAGAAGATACAAGAGATCAGACAACTCATCAAGGAAAATAATGCTCCTAGTTTCAGAGAGGATGAACAAGGTACGGTGTGGCACGGGAAAAGAATCTGTGTGCCTGAAGTAAAGGAGATCCGTGAATTGATTTTGAAGGAGGCTCACGATTCCGACTATTCCATTCATCCTGGGAGTACGAAGATGTACCAGGACCTCAAGAGCAGGTATTGGTGGTATGGCATGAAGCGAGATGTCACGGAACATGTTGCCCTATGTGACACATGTCAGTTGGTGAAATCAGAACATCAACGACCCGCAGGATTATTGCAACCACTCAAAGTGCCTGAATGGAAATGGGAAGAAATCGGTATGGATTTCATAGTGGGACTGCCTAGGACCCAATCAGGATATGATTCGATATGGGTCATCATCGACAGGCTAACCAAGGTAGCTCATTTCATCCCCGTGAAAGAAAGCTACAGCGGATCCAAATTGGCAGAATTGTACATGTCAAAGATCGTGTGTTACCATAGAGTGCCGAAGAAGATAGTGTCGGACCGAGGGACACAGTTCACCTCGAGGTTCTGGCAGAAGTTGCACGAAACCATGGGAACCCATCTGAGCTTTAGTTCTGCCTATCATCCTCAAACTGACGGGCAAACGGAAAGAACGAATCAGATTCTTGAGGATATGCTGAGGGCGTGTGCACTCAAAAACAACCGGAGTTGGGACAAGAACTTACCATATGCGGAGTTCTCCTATAACAACAGCTATCAGGCTAGTATGAAGATGTCACCGTTTGAAGCTTTGTACGGGAGGAAGTGCAGAATTCCCCCTATTTTGGAAACAAACAGGGGAAAGTAAAGTGTTTGGTCCTGAAGTACTACAAGAAGCCGAGGCGAAAGTGAGGGAAATTCGCAACAACTTGAGGATAGCACAGACACGGCAAAAGAGCTATGCCGATGTACGGAGAAGAGAGCTCGTTTCCAACGAGGGAGACTATGTCTATCTCAAGGTGTCCCCTATCCGAGGACTTCGTTGGTTCAAGGTGAAAGGGAAGTTGTCACCTCGATACATCGGACCCTTTCAAGTTCTGGAGAGGAAAGGCGAAGTGGTGTATCAACTAGAATTACCGGCTCGCCTTTCGGATGTGCACGATGTATTCCATGTGTTACAGCTCAAGAAATGTCTGAGAACGCCTGAAGAGGTGTTACCCATGAATGAGGTTGACATAGCTGAGGATTTGTCTTATGCCGAGCAACCATCCAAGATTTTGGAAACAATGGAACGCCTCACAAGAAATAAAAGAATCCGGATGTGCAAGGTGCAGTGGAAGCATCACTCAGAAGAGGAAGCCACCTGGGAGCGGGAAGATGAGCTTAAGGCACAATTTCCGGAATTGTTTTCTTAGAAACACCAATCTCGAGGACGAGATTTCTTTTATGGGTGGTAGAGCTGTAACACCCCAAAATCCTGTCAAGAGGGGAATTTAAAATTTTTTGGACGTATTGCATGTGTTGCAAAAATTCAAATTCAAACTGGAATTCAAATTAAACTCAAAACAGAAATGAAAAAGAAAAAGAAAAAAACAAACCTCCCCGGCCAGTGGGCTGAAACCCACCTTTCATCCCTAACCCCCGCTCGTCCGAACCCGGGACTGTTTCCCCCCCGCGCGCGCGATCTTAACCGACCGGATTTCCGCCTGAATTCTGGTTCCGGAGGACTCCAACTCGATCTAAACTAACACGCCGCCCTCCCCCGTCTATAAAAATGTAAGGGCCTCAGTTTTGGCACACATTTGAAGTGTTCATCACCACACCACACACCTCATTTGAGGAAAAATGATGAACACAAATGAAGAGCAAGTAGCCACCATCAACATGCTCATCAGATAACAAACTCACACATTGCAAAAGTGGTATTTCCCACATGTGATATAGGTGGGCTGGACATATGAAAACTCCTACACTTTGCTAAGGATGTCCATGCCAAGTTTCACCCAAATTCCAAACTTTTTTGTGGTCATGTTGGGCATAGTTAGAAAGAGGGCAGTTTGAAACCATATTCAAATTCAAACTGTTTTTATCCCATGAATTTAAAAGTGGGAGGCATATTCCTACTCAGCACAATTTTGTGAGCTCACACACCAATTTTCACTCCATTTGGAGTTGATCTTGACATGAGCTAATGGGGAAAATTCAGACTTTATTTGAATTCAAAACTGAACTTGTGCTGAAATTCACTCAACCCAAACCCAATTTGAATTCTATTCAATTCAAATGGCTCAGGGGTGAATAATTTGAATCACCAGGGGTATTATGGGGCTCACTGTTTACAACAGTGATTGGGAGTAAATTTCAGAGGTTAAAACCCCGGGTGGGACCCACATGTCATAGAGGGAAGAAGGAGAAACTTGCACCCAAAGTCAGAGTCTCGGTGGGAAATTCCACCGAGCAGCTGTCGGCTGTGCCACCGAGCAGCTACCGGCGCCACCAGCTGCTTCCCTCTCCGCGCGCTGGCACCCAGGGCAGCTTGCTCGTGCCCCCACGCGACCGGCACCGCCTCAACTGAGCAGGAGTCGGCCGGCTTTATCTTCTCGCGGGGAAACCCGAGCAGCGGCATTGTTTCTCGCCGCATCTCTCTGCTCAATCGGGAAAATCAGCAAAACCATCTCCTCCTTCGTTCCTGAGCTGCTAGACAGCCACCTGAGGTCGCGCACCACCCTCCCAACGCCTGAACCACCGGGTTTCGGCCCCTGTTCCCATGATCAACGACGACCGCCGCAGTTTAGCTGAAGGACGGCGATCGGTCTCACGCGGGCAGCACACTGCAACCACTTCGCCGGCCGAGCAAGGGCGGCAACAGGAGCGCACGGACTCCACGTTGCTTCCACCTGAAGCTCAAGCCACGCCGTGAACTCTCGCCGGTGAATTCTCAGTTTTTGCTCCGGCAACCTTAAACTGAGCTTCCGGTACGGTTTCTTTAAATTCTCGCTCTATGATCTTTCGGAGGTCATCAAATCTTGCACATAGACGCTGGACTAGCCGGCGATCAAGTTCTTTTCTGCATCCGTAGCGTGAAACTGTCTAGGAGTGACGAATTTCGAGCTCGATCGAGGGCGGTCATGGCGGGCACGATCGGTCACACGGTGCCGACCAACTTGCCGCCATCCCTGAACCCTTTTGACACCTTGTCGAGCTTCCTAGAGGTACGCTGATGCAGTAAGGCCGTTTGTTCGAGGTGTTGGCGGGTTTAGAAACCATGGTCGACGGTGCCTAACCTCAACCGAGGGCGCGGCACGTCGCCGAGCTATTTCCGGTCACCCCCAGCCCAACCTGACACCACCGACGTGTTCCTCGATGTCGACAACCCCGTGGCGGCGAGTTTCAGACCATGGGAGGTCCGGCAGCGGCGAGCCGGCGAGCCCGAGTCTGCTCCGGCGAGGTCGGCGGCGCGGGTGCAAGAGAACGGCGGGAGGAAGACGAAGCCGGCTGGCCCACGTGTCAGCGGCTGAAGAATTTAAATCGGGATCGGGTGTGGCCGGGGATCGGCTGTGCTGGCGCGCAAATACCCTGTGAGCTCCGGTGTGCCGGACACCTCCGCGCTCGACACGTGTGGTATCTCCGGTGTGCCGGACACCTCCGCGCTCGACACGTGTCCCCGCGGGCCCCCGAGAGTTTAAACTTTTCCCCCGATTTTCAGAATTATTCCAAACTTCAAATCCTCATAACTTTGGCTAGAAAGATCCAAATCGAGTGAACCAAATTTTGCTGGATTCAGCTCTTTGAGCACTTTCCAGTAAATCAAGTTTCACTTCATGAAAACCCTTAATTCTCTGGAATTAATTCCTCAAAGTTTAAACTGTTTGGAATTTTAACTGGAGAATCCTTTAGAGGGAGATCCTGAAATTTTGCTGGGATGTTCACCAAAATATCCCTGAACTACCATAAAATTTCAGACCCATTGGAGCTCATTTAATCCACCTAATGGTGTGATTAGTGAAACTGTTCCAGGGAAAATAGAAAATGTTCAGAAACATTTTCAGAATTTTCTCTGCAATTGTTTAGCTCATATCTTTAGTTAGGAACTTCCAAATTAAGTGAGACCAACTCCATTAGAACCCTCTAAAAATCTAGTTTTCAGAAAGTCATAGTTTGTTTCATGAAAATCCTTAGAGCACCCTAAGAGTTCCAATTAAGGTCAAGGACATAATTAATTGTGGAGGGCTCAAATGAGCTTTGCTGCAACTAAAACTTGACCAAGTCTCTGTTTAGGTTGTAACCAAGCCACAGTAAAAGTTTCACAGTCATAGAGTCTGTCTAGTGGGACTTATAAGCTTCACAAGTTTAAAACTTAATACAAACACATTTAAATTGATACATATGTTTCTTCTAACATGTAGTCGCTAAGGTCAAGGAGGAACCCGAAGTCCTAGACTTCGTTACTCCGGAGGAGCAGTTAGCCTACGACCAAGAGCAGCAAGGCAAGCTCCGGTTTGCATTAACATTTTTACAAGTTTTTATTGTTTTGAGCACATACTTGAATACCTTATTCTTTGCATTAGAGTCTTGTTTGAAAACCCAATTGCATAACCAAGAATACCATGGGTTGGGTTTAGGATTGCAAAGCCCGTTAGCTACTGCAATGCTAAGATAGTGTAGGATTTGGTACAAGTCGAGTAGTTGGAACTACTCGCGAGCATAGGCTAGAGGCACTCGACTCGGGTAGTGTTAGCACATGAAACACATGGCAAGAAAATGAGACCAAGCGGAGAGTAAGGGCAGCAGGACTTTGGGGCCTGTGTGCTGTAGCTCCGCTTGTGTCGATTGAGGACCGAGCCGTGTGTGGGCCTGTTGAACAAGCTAGAACAGTACTGAAGACCTACCGGCTATATGGGAACCGGGAAACTGATGTAACTCGGGTAGCTGGGTGTTGAGGCATAGCTGGTCGTTCAGAGGGTAGATTGAGAGCTTGAGGTGTAAATCGGCTGGCGGCACTGAGATGCGCGTGCAGAGACCTCTTGCTCGGGACGATTGGACTGGTTCAACATTTGGCTAACGGGTGAAAGGTAGTCGCGTACGACGTCCGTGATGGTTGTTGTAGGCAACATCGAGTATGGGCGTACGTGACGGGTTGTTCGGGTAACCCTGCAGGTGTAAATCGATTATAATCGCCGTCCCTCGCGGTCAGTGAGTACCACTTGTTCACTGTACCATGACGTAGAAAGAACAGGCTAGCTACATGTTAAAATGTTGCTGATTGAAAGATGGACTTGATTGCTAATGATTTTCTGTAGTTTAGAGCTAACTAAAATTCATTTCAACTTTGGGCAAAGTACATGAGAGAAATGCATTTCTTGTTTGATTGTGGCTCTCTCATGTGCCTTAGCATGAGGTTCTCCACAAACTGCTGCTAAAACTTGAAAGTAAGGTTCCACTAATTAGGCGAGTCCTTTGCAAATGATTTTTACCTCATGTAACCCATTACCCCTCATGTAGAAGTTCCATGTTTAGGTGAGACGGGTCAGACTTGCTGAGCCTTCGTGCTCACTGCTTGTGTTTGAAGCTTTTGCAGGGTTCTATGAGGAAGGGACTCCCGAGGAGGAGACGGAACCCCAGGAGGGGAACCCCGTCGAGTGGGAGTCGTGCACACCGCAGAGTTAGTGTGCGTGTGTGCTAGCAAGGACACGTTCAAGGGCTGAACGTGGACTTGATGCGTAGTCTACGCCCGCGAGTGTAGACTGAACTTATTTTGATGTAAACATGTTCATAAACCTGTTTATGTAATATAAAATTTCGCTTCCGCTTTGTACCTTTGACGTGTGTTATATGGTGCTGTGCAACGCAGCACCCCTCAGCGTGATCCTGGCTCGACAAGACCGTGGGGTCGTGTCAGCGTTCGTATCAGAGCTCGCTTGAGGTTTAACGCACTACAAAGGTCATCTTTTTCAAAAATCCAGTGAGGAACGAGTTATTAGCCCGTATAAGGATGTTTAGCATATAGAAAGTGGCATATTAACCTATTTGTTTATGTCAGAAAATCGTGTATCTCGGGACGTTTATGTTTTGGGGGGTACACGTAAGCGCTGTCCACCAGTGCGCACAAGCTGAAGGGTGGAGCCCCACGGGTGGCAGGTAACCCGACCCGCTTTGATATCCTCTACGACTCTTCATGTCGTTTGGGGTATTCGAGCAACGTCTGTCCCTGTCATGCGTGGTGCAATTTGGGATACCCCGTCACGTGGTCTGAAACGTGAACACGTAACTCAAGGCGTGTTTGGCTTGAGAACATCCGGGCGAGTGATGACGGCCGGGTGTACTAACTATATGGATTCGGGGCTCGGTGTGCAGCCGAGTCTGATGATTGTTTGAGTTTTTGCAGGTAGCCTGACCACGAAACGGTAGACGTGTAGCATCCGTGTGCGAGTGACGTTTAGTGCCACTGAAATAACGAAGCCGGCTAAGTCCGGTATAGGTTTTTCTTTGTGAGGACGTAGTACCGACATAATCTGGGGACGCATCGACGTCACACCCCAACTAAATGAACAACTTCATTTAAAACTTGAAGGTTTTGATCCAAAGCAGTAAAACTTGATGTAACTCCTTCCCTTAAACAGGATATTCAAAGTTATCAAGTTTTCAACTTATAGGTTGTTAAGGACAGAGCACTCTGTTTTCAGCTGAATCAAGGCTGAAGTTGATCAGAGGTTAGAGGGTGCGTTCTTTCGAGGTTGGGGTCATATGATACATTTCTGGAAAGCTTTGGAAGAGCTTTACAACTCTTCTGTTGAGTTCCAGAGGTGGTTCATCCCTTAATCACTCGAAAAATGCAGTAGAGTCGAAACTGTCCAGAAAACAGGACAGAGTAAAGACTCTCTGTAAATTAAGCATAACTTCCTGCATAAAAATCCAAAAATCGATAATGAGGTAGTTCTGGAAAGCTTATGAGATGGGTTACAACTTTGTAACAGAAAGTTTTGTCAGATTAGGAACAGAATTAACTGGAATTCTTGGATTAAATCAGTATCTAAAGCAGGGAGGTGCTGTCCAATTTTCTCCAGAAATTCTGTTAACTTTGACATCTCATAACTTTTGAACCAGGACAGATCTTAGGCCAAGCAAATACTTTCTGGAAAGCTATTGAAGTTAGCTTTAACTTTTATGTTGAGCCCCAGAATTGGTTTTGCTTTAGCATGGCCTAAATCAGGTTGAAATGGAAACTGGTCAGGGCTGTCATGGGAACAGCAGATCAGCAGTCAAATTTGTTTAAAAATTTGAACTGGGGTTTCCAAGTTTTATGAGTTCAATGACATGTCTTATGTTACAAATCAATGGTTTACTGTTTAAATAAATATTTGACATTTTTCAAATATATTTTTACAGATGACAGCAGATAAACAATTGGAGAACGGGTGGGTGGTTTCCCACTGTTCTCACCGTAGCGGCTACCCGGAAGCATTGTGGCAAATGCTCCAATATTTCGGGTACAACCAGATGCCGCAGTACTTCGCCAAGCAAGAAGGCGAAGAGGGGAACAAGACGTGGATGACCCATGTCGAAGTCCCTGTAGGACCAACACCCCCCGGTTGGGTGTCGTTCACCGTCACGGTGAGAGGAAGACAACAGGAAGGGATGTGGCAAGTGGCAGCCCGTGACACCATGTCACGTTTCTGCCAACTACACGTGCAGGCTATGGAGGGCACTCCATACGCGCTCGTTCCGGTGGAGGGACGGGCTCAGCATGTGTGGGAAGAAAGGTACCTGGAGGCAACGGACTTGAGTTGCCCAAGGTACAATGTCACACCCAGTTTATCCGAAGAACAACCAAGTGAATATCACATGTATGCCAGGATCATTTTCTCATACATGTGATGAAAAATAGTGAAGCATCATTTATTATAAGACAAGTGTCGAATATAAATAAGTCTTACATAGCAAATGTCTAGATGGACAATAATAAGTTCATCACAAGTAAATAAACTAGCAGCGGAAAATTTATTCTTGTGGGCTCCGTCACAGGCGTTGCCCAGGGGTCTCCATGAACCTAGAAACCTTCTTCGGGTCCAAAGTCTTGGTCATTATACACCACCTCATTATCTTGACCTGAGCAGCATTATAAACCAACAAAATATGCAAGGTTGAGTACCAATGGTACTCAGCGTGGGAAAATTATATCATGCGTGGCTAGAACAAGGAGAGGTTGAACTCATGGTTAAAGCACTACGCAATTAATACCTATCACCTTAGCTTATTAAGCACCTACATTACTACACAGGTGAAATGGTCCCAATCTCCCATCCCATCATCATAATCCAATAACCATAACATCATTTCTAATGTTAAGCTCCCCGCTTAACATCCTTAACTTCCAAAACCATCACTCCTCTAATCATGAATAAGTCCAAGCCGCTCTTGACCGTGAGCACGGCTGTCATGACAGTTTTGACTCTGTAGAGTTTGTACCACTGTACCTACATGTAGTGATTTCATCCCCCGTTGCCGGGTGGACTAAAAGAACCTCCATTATGCCAGTGGCTACGAACCACATTCACACTTCCCAGGTGTGTAGCCAGGAGATCACTACGAAGCCTTTACAAAGGGATTCCCGACGAGCCTGGGCCCACTGAGGTTTCACCCCTAACAGCATACAAGAGGCTCCAACCCCGCTGCAGTGGCCCCCTCTTGAGCCTTGCGGTTCATATGGTAGTCCAGCTGACACCTACTCCCCGCACCATCCAACACACCCATACTACGCCGGGGATACACCTAATTAATTGGCCAAACTGCCCCATCTCAGCATGTCGTTGGCACGGTAAAGCCAGGTTACATGCTCCATGAACCGGTCCTTAGGATCCAGCCAAGTACTAAACACAAACCCGAGTCTCGTGCACCCAGCACACAACCAAAACATCCAAACTTGCCTTGATCCCTACCTCTACATAACTCACAATATCTCATTCAAGAGTATGGTAAAATAAACTGATGATCTCATATCCCAAATATCCCATTCTAAGCATGGCTAAGCATATGCATAATAATAAATGACATGATAAAATAAATCCCACCCAAGCTACAAGGAAACAAGGTATTTTCCTACTCTATATGTGTCTTCAGAATTTCTACCAACCCTAAACTGAATTCTTTGGATTTTAGAAACTTCATTTATAATTTACTAGTTGCTATATTTTCAGATTTATTTCCTATGCCTAAATGTGAACTTTATTATGAAAATAACAAAACACATCATCTAAACAGAATAGGTTCTGATCTAAAATATTTAATAATATATTTTTGACCTTTTCCTCTGATGTAAACTATTTTACATTTATTTTCCCTATTTTCAGAACTATTCTTTACTTAAAAATGTGTCCCTATAACTAATAAATGTGAATAATAAATTAAACAGATTCATTTCAGCCCAAAAATCTATTTTTATCTCAATCCAAAGTTTTCTAAGTACTGAGAAAGTTTTTAATTTAATTTTGACAATATGTTTGTCCCACTTTTTAAATTTTAAATACTAGCCACATATTCAATTTCCTAAATTAAATATCAAACAGGGTTAAAAAGGTAAACTCAACCCACTACAGGGTCTATAATATTATTTTAACAATTTTCAGGGGTCTAGCTACTCATAACAGAGGAGTTTTTCCTAATTTTATTAAGTCCAGGGCTAAAACTGATTTTTAAATGAATTTACATGATTTTCTGAAGTTCTAGGGGCTAGATCAGAAGTTTCCGGGGCTAGCTCTTATTTCCCGAGAACCCCAGGGGGTAGCACGTAAGATTTCCAGTCTTTATAACGCGGGGCTGACGTGGCCCGTCCGATTTAAAACAGACGGCTGAGATAATAACGTCGAACCAGTACGCGGGGATTTAAACTGTACCGTGCGATTTAAAATAAACGGCGCACAAGCGGCCACGTCGCTCTGATCGAGCGCGGGCAGCGCTGCCGGCGGCGGGAGGCGGCGATCTCGCCGGAGAGTTTCGGATCTTCGGGAATTCTTCCTAGAACTGTGATTTTATGGCATAGATCGGTGGAGGGGAGGTCGGGGATCTCACCTCGGGGGTTTTCTTGAGCTCGGAGGTCCTGGAAAGCGATCAACGACGAGGTCCGAGGTGAATTCACGGCGAGGCTCGTCGGTGCTGTGTTTGAGCCGCAAACCACCGAGTTTTCTGCACCTGCGAGGTTCCCCGGAGGCGGTGGATCAAGACCAGCGAGTTAGATCAAAATTCCCGAGCGTAGATCGGGCAGAATTCGCCGGAGGTGCTCGGGTTCTCACCGGAGTAAAATCGGCGGATCGCGTGGGAAAAACGGGACAAGGCTGGGGTTTTTATAGATGGGGGAGGGCGGCCGGTTGGTTTAGATCGAGCTGGAGTCTTCGGGGTCCGGAAATCGGCTGGGATACGCGAGAATTCCGGATCGGTTTTGATTCGGGTGAGAGAGTCCGGCCGATCGCGGCGCGGGCGCGAGGAAGAAGAAAAGCTGGCGGGCCCCGCCTGTCAGTGGGAGGAAGGGGGCGCGCGCGGCCGCGGGCTGGCGCAGAGCAGGGTGGGCCGGCTGGTGGGTTTCGGCCCACTGGCCGGTTTTTTTTTCTGTTTTCCTTTTTCTTTTTCTATTTCTTTTCTGTTTTGAGTTTAAATTGAATTCCAGTTTGAATTTAAATTGTTGCAAAACATGCAACACGTCCAAAATTTTTTAAATTCCCCTCTTAACAGGATTTTGGGGTGTTACAGCTCTACCCCCCTTAAAAGAAATCCCGTCCTCGAGATTGGTGGTTCTAAGAAAACAATTCCGGAAATTGTGCCTTGAGCTCATCTTCCCGCTCCCAGGTGGCTTCCTCTTCTGAGTGATGCTTCCATTGCACCTTGCACATCCGGATTCTTTTATTTCTGGTGAGGCGTTCCATTGTCTCCAAAATCTTGTATGGTTGCTCGGCATAAGACAAATCCTCAGCTACGTCCACTTCATTCATGGGTAACACCTCTTCAGTCGTTCTCAGGCATTTCTTGAGTTGTGACACATGGAATACATCGTGCACATCCGATAGACGAGCCGGTAACTCTAGTTGATACGCCACTTCGCCTTTCCTTTCCAGAACTTGAAAGGGTCCAATGTATCGAGGTGACAACTTCCCTTTCACCTTGAACCGACGAAGTCCTCTGATAGGGGACACCTTGAGATAGACATAGTCTCCCACGTTGAAAACGAGCTCTCTTCTTCGTACATCGGCATAGCTCTTTTGGCGTGTCTGTGCTATCCTCAAATTGTTGCGAATTTCCCTCACCTTCGCCTCGGCTTCTTGTAGTACTTCTGGACCAAACACTTTACTTTCCCCCGTTTGGTTCCAAAATAGGGGAGTTCTGCACTTCCTCCCGTACAAAGCTTCAAACGGTGACATCTTCATACTAGCTTGATACCTGTTGTTATAGGAAAACTCCGCATACGGTAAGTTCTTATCCCAACTCCGATTGTTTTTGAGTGCACATGCCCTCAGCATATCTTCAAGAATCTGATTGGTTCTTTCCGTCTGCCCAGCAGTTTGGGGATGATAAGCAGAACTAAAGTTCAGATGGGTTCCCATGGTTTCGTGCAACCTCTGCCAGAACCTTGAGGTGAACTGTGTCCCTCAATCCGACACAATCTTCTTTGGCACTCCATGGTAACACACGATCCTTGACATGTACAACTCTGCCAATTTGGATCCGCTGTAGCTTTCTTTCACGGGGATGAAATGAGCTACCTTGGTTAGCCTGTCGATGATGACCCATATCGAATATATCCTGATTGGGTCCTAGGCAGTCCTACTATGAAATCCATACCGATTTCTTCCCATTTCCATTCAGGCACTTTGAGTGGTTGCAATAATCCCGCGGGTCGTTGATGTTCTTCTTTCACCAACTGACATGTGTCACATAGGGCAACATGTTCCGCGACATCTCGTTTCATGCCAGACCACCAATACCTGCTCTTGAGGTCCTAGTACATCTTCGTACTCCCAGGATGAATGGAATAGTCAGAATCATGAGCCTCCTTCAGAATCAATTCACGGATCTCCTTTACTTCTGGCACATAGATTCTTTTCCCGTGCCACACCGTTCCTTGTTCATCCTTTCTAAAACCAGGAGCTTTATTTTCCTTGATGAGTTGTCTGATCTCTTGTATCTTCTCGTCATTCTTTTGACCCTCGCGTATGTCTCGCTCGAGTGTGGAGTCCACTTCCATGGCGATGGATTCACCACTATTTACCAGGCATAGATTGAGCCTTATAACCTCGTCCTTCAATTCTGCAGGCATGTCCTTCAAGCTCAACTTATTGACCTACACTTTCCGACTTAAAGCATCGGCCACGACGTTTGCTTTCCCAGGATGATAGTTGATGCCCACATCAAGGTCATTGATTAGCTCTAACCATCTCCTTTGTCTGAGGTTGAGATCTGGCTGTGTAAAAATGTACTTCAAACTCTTATGATCCGTATATATCTCTGTCCTCTTCCCCATCAAATAGTGTCACCAAATTTTCAACGCATGTACCACTGCGACTAGTTCTAGGTCATGTGTAGGATAGTTTTTCTCGTGCTTCCGGAGTTGTCGGGATGCATAAGCCACAACATGCCCTTCTTGCATGAGAACACATCCCAACCCGTTTCCAGAGGCATCGCAGTACACCGTAAAGTTCTTCTGCATATCTGGCATAACGAGCACTGGGGCTGTTGTCAATCTTTTCTTTAACTCCTGAAAACTCGTTTCTCACTGTGGCGTCCATGTGAATGTGATTCCCTTCTCCAACAGTTTGGTAATGGGTCTCGAGATCTTAGAGAATCCCTCAATAAACCGTCGATAGTATCCAGCCAATCCCAAAAAGCTTCGAACTTCCCCAACATTTTCAGGGGTCTTCCACTTCTGTATATCCTCGATTTTGGCGGGATCTACGGAGATTCCTCCCTCCGAGATTATATGTCCTAAGAAGGGAACTCTCTTCAGCCAAAACTCACACTTGCTCAAGTTGGCATATAGTTGGTGTTCTCTCAGCCTCTGCAACACCAACCTTAGATGTTTCTCATGTTCTTCTTCATCTTTGGAGAAGACGAGAATGTCATCTATGAAAACCACCACAAATTTGTCCAGATATTCCATGAATACCTTGTTCATGAGATACATGAAGTATGCCGGGGCATTAGTTAGCTCGAAAGGCATGACAGTGTATTCATACAGTCCGTACCGAGATACGAAAGCTGTCTTGGGAATATCAGATTGCCTTATCTTGAGTTGGTGGTATCCCGACCTGAGATCAATTTTCGAGAAACACAAGCGCCCCCAATTGATCAAACAAGTCTTCAATGCGGGGTAATGGGTACTTGTTCTTGATGGTTACCTCATTCAAGGCATGGTAATCCACGCATAACCTTTGGGTTCCGTCCTTCTTGGGCACAAATATCACCGGAGCTCCCCATGGTGAGGAACTAGGACGAATATACCCCTTCTCCGTCAATTCTCTCAAATGATCCTTGAGTTCTCCCAGCTGCTTGGAGTCCATCCGATAAGGTCTCTTGTATATCGGGGCTGTTCCAGGTACTAGCTCAATTGCGAATTCCACTTCACGATCGGGAGGCATACCTGGCAAATCCTCTGGAAACACATCTGGATATTCCCTGATGGTCCTGATCTCCTCCAATTTCACCTCAACTTGATTCATTGTCCCTCCTAGGCTCGTGTATTGTTACGAACTTTACTCTTGTGCCACTAGGGTGAGTTAGTTCCACCGTTCTGGTCGAACAATGGATAATCTCTTTATGTTTGGTCAACCAATCCATACCCAAGATAATATCTATCCCTTGTGAATCCATCACTATGAGGTTAGCAGTAAATACTACCCCATTAATGTCTAGGTTCACCTTGGGGCACACTTGTCTTGTCCTTATTTCTCCACCTGGAGAGTTTACGGCTAGCATATGGTTCATTTGTGTGGTTGCTAGGTCATGCTTCTTAACAAACCCTTGAGCAATGAACGAGTGGGTAGCACCAGAATCAAACACCAGGGTTGCAATGTGTAAATTTGCAGGAAACTTACCAACTACCACGTCGGGTGCCTCTTGTGCTTCCTCCATAGTGACGTGGTTCACCCGTCCTGTCATTACATTCTGCTGTTGTGGCTGCGTGGGCTTCTTCTTTGGGCACTTATGGGCGTAGTGCCCCACTTCACCACAATTAAAACATTGCACCCCAACCTTAGGTGCTTTGCCTTTATTGTCTTGGGGTTGGTTTGGGGGTCCTTGCACTGCTGGTCGAGGTGGATATGCGGGGCGAGACTGCTGTACAAACTGACGTTGCGGCTGTGCTGGTGCTGCCGGAGGCCTGTAGTTCGGGTTGTACCCTCTTGGTGCTGAGTAGGGTACCACAGCACGGTTCGTCTGCCCTGCAGGTTGCTGCATCAGACGTGGGCGGGTGTTGCTCCCTGAGGCTTGATGTGACCACCCAGCCTTCCTCTTATTCTCATTTTCCAAGGCCTTCAGTTTCCTTTCCACCACAAACGCTCTGTCAACCATCTTTTGGAAGCTTTCATACTCATTTGAGGACATTGCACACTGCATTTCTGCGGTAAGTCCCTCCACGAAACAATCTTGTTTCTGCTCATCAGTCTCTATGTCCCGTGGGGCATAACGGGATAGTTGAGTAAATTTAGTGAGGTATTCCCTCACCGTCATGTTTCCCTACTGCAGTCCCAAGAACTCCTTCCTCTTGTTTTTGAGTTCACCTCTTGGGATGTAATGGTTGCGGAAGCTACGCTTGAACTCTTCCCAAGTGATGTTCTCAGGGTCATGATGGGCGGCCACGTAGGCGGTCCACCAATCAGCAGCAGGTCCATGCAATAGATGAGAGGCAAACAGCACCCTCTCATACCCTTGGCACTGTATGATCCTCATCTTGCTTTCAATTCTCTTTAGCCAATCATCTGCCTCCAGAGGTTCAGCAGCACTTGCAAACTTTGGAGGTTGAGTTCCTAGAAACTCACTCAACCTTGGTTGGCGTGGTGCAGCTTGTGGAGGTGGAACTTGATGCAAGTTGGCCACCACTTGAGTCAAGTTCTGGATGAGCTGATTTTGATTCTCCAGCATTTGGTGGAGGGGATCAACTCCATGGCGTCCACCCCCGTCTTGGCCTCCAGAAAGATGAGGGTTGCAGGCCTCATCGTTGTTGTTGGCGGGGTTGGCAGCACGACCTTTTCCTCTTCCGGCCATCTAGCATGATCAACCAAATGTTAATTTAAAGTATTACGTATTATCTTACTACTTTCACTTGTTTGTACTTTGAAGTGTTGAAGCTTTGTTATACTTTTCTGAGGGTTTATATCTCACACAAAAATAACTGCAATATTATTTCATGTGGGTTCACACACCAAAGCAAAACAATCTGAAGACGAGGCTGTGGACAATTGCTCATGGCTTCCACAACTCACGTCACACACCAAGCATTAACACACCATTAACTAACGTAACGACTCGACTACTCGACATCCTTCTAATTTAAGGGAAAGGCTCTACGCTACTCGTTTTCTTGAGCTGGCTCCTCGGGATCTTCCTCATCATTTCAGTTGCCTTCTGACTCTTCTTTGGGTGGGGAGGCTGCTGGTGGAGAAGTGCGACGACGCCTGATCGCTCGGCGATCTGGGGAGTCAGGAGTCCATGTATCGTTCACGGTGACACATAGTTCATTCCCATCTCCTCTTTCTCTCGCCCTCAAGCAGGCTCGAAGCAACGCCTCGGTTTCCTTTAGGGTGTCACAAACATCCTGAAGCTCCTGCTGACACTCCTGCAATCGAGTGCTAAGCATGGCAGCATCCTCTAAGCACAAATCCATGTGCTCATGGGAAGTCCATTGCTGCACTGGCGGGTACTTATACTCCGAGGTACCACTCTCACGCTGGAGGACATACATGTACTCAGTCCTGTCCAGGTGTCGACGATAGATGTGACTCTGGCAGGTGATGGCCTCCCAGGTGACATCCTTCTCCGCATCGACCTGTGTCGCTCTACAAGCTGGAGAGCGGTGGATCTTAAGCAGCTGGTTTTCGTGTATAATCCTCATCTCTGAACTCCATTCTTCCCTCTTCTCACGGATGGTCCTGGTGGAGTTATAGTGGACGATTAGCTTGCCCGTATTGCTGGCGGCTTCGAGCATACGTCGAAGACGGCGCAACAAGCCTCCTACCGCCAGTCCGTAGGAAAGGTACGTCACCGGACGGCTCTCCTCTCTTTCGGCAAGGGCAACTACTGGAACTCTCCCTCCTGTGGACTTGCGAGCGGTGCGAATCATGCGAACCATCTAAAAACAAAAAGCATTTAAACTTAGGTTAGATAAAATTTTTAAACAAAAATCCTATTTTGAATGAAAATTGGGGTAAGATAAAGAAAGTGACTCATTAAATAACACTTTTCAACACACATCTTGTAAAAATAGTTTTTAAGAAAATAGGGCCCTTAAATACGTCCATTTCTACCTAGGTCCATGTTCCTAGGGGCAACCTTGGCTCTGATACCACTTCTATCACACCCGGTTTATCCGAAGAACAACCAAGTGAATATCACATGTATGCCAGGATCATTTTCTCATACATGTGATGACAAATAGTGAAGCATCATTTATTACAAGCCAGGTGTCGAATATAAATAAGTCTTACATAGCAAATGTCTCGATGGACAATAATAAATTCATTACAAGTAAATAAACTAGCAGCGGAATATTATTCTTGAGGGCTCTGTCACAGGCGTTGCCCGGGGATCTTCATGAACCTAGAAACCTTCTTCGGGTCCAAAGTCTTGGTCATTATACACCACCTCATTATCTTGACCTGAGCAGCAATATAAACCAACAAAATATGCAAGGTTGAGTACCGATGGTACTCAGCAAGTGTGAGAAAGTTATGTCATGCATGGCTAGAACAAGGGGAGATTGAACTCATGGTTAAAGCACTACGCAATTAATACCTATTACCTTAGCTTATTAAGCACCTACATTACTACACAGGTGAAATGGTCCCAATCTCCCATCCCATCATCATAATCAAATAACCATAACATCATATCCAATGTTAAGCTCCCTGCTTAACATCCACAACTTCCAAAACCATCAATCCTCTAATCATGAATAAGTCCAAGCCGCTCTTGACCGTGACCACGGCTGTCATGACAGTTTTGACTCTGCAGAGTTTGCACCACTGTACCCACATGTAGTGATTTCATCTGTAAGGGCCTCAGTTTTTGACACTCATTTGCAGTGTTCATCACCACACCACACACCTCATTTGAGGAAAAATGATGAACACAAATAAAGAGCAAGTAACAATTATCAACATGCTCATTAGGGAACAAACTCACACATTGCAAAAGTGGTACTTCCCACATGTGATATAGATGGGCTGGACATATGAAAACTCCTACACTTTGCCAAGGATGTCCATGCCAAGTTTCACCCAAATTCAAAACATTTTTGAGGTCATCTTGGGTGTAGATAGGAAAGGGGCAGTTTGAAAACATATTCAAATTCAAACTGTTTTCACCCACTGAATTTAAAAGTGGAAGGCATATTCTTGCTCAGCACATTTTTGTGAGCTCACACACCAATTTTCACTCCATTTGGAGTTGATCTTGACATGAGCTAAGGGGGAGAAATTCAAACTTTATTTGAATTTCAAACTGCACTTGTGCTGAAATTCATTCAAACCAAACCTCATTTGAACTTTGATCAATTCAAATGGCTCTTGGGTGAATAATTTGAGTTGCCAAGGGTAGAATAGGGTTCACTGTTTACCACAGCTGTTAGGAATAAATTTCAGAGGTTAAAAGAGGAGTGGGACCCACATGTCAGCCTCAGCCTCAAAGCAAACCGACTGAACCACAGTTCAGTCGGTTCCCGGCTGTTGTGCGCGCGCGCCACCGAAGGGGCCGGCCGGCGCCAGCTCCTGCTGCGTGCCCCAAGCCGGAGGCCAGCCGGCCGAGCTATTTATTCCCTCCCCGGCGTGCCTCAGTCACCATTTCCCCGAGCTACCGACGTGCGCGACTGCTTTTCCCACTGCCATCGCCGCCGCTCGAGTTCCTGCTTGATCAAGCCGATCGCAGCTCCCTCTTTCCATTCCAAGGTCCCAGCAAGGTACTAGCAACCATCCTCCATCCTTCCCATTGATAGAAATCGATTGAAACCGAGTGATATCGGCTGTGCCGAAAGATCAAACTCGGAACTGGAAACCGCCGCACCTCGGGCTCTCGTGGACAGCCCAACCTGGGCGTTGTCACGCCCGAGCCAAGGCACCCTTGGACGCGCAAGTGATCGGTGCTGCTCATCCCCGAGCCACAGCTCGAGTGGTTGCTCACCGGCGGCGAATTTCCACTTTTCCCCTTTCTGTGTGCAGAACGACCCTCGGGTACGATTCTGTTTAATTCGTGCTCTAGAAAGGATTAGAGGGCCTCAGGCCACTCCCACACGAACTAGACACGGTGACGCACAAGTTGCCTTCACAACTCTGGGCCGGAGAACTTCTGTGCCCGGCGTAATTCAAGGTCTACTAATGGCGGAACGCACGGGGGGTATCGGGCGCACGGTGAGGACCTATTTCGGGCCTTCCCCGAGCTGCCCCGAGTTCATGTCGACCTTCTCTGAGGTCCACTGATGCTCCCCGACCGGTTTCCCAAGTAGCTGAGGCACTAGGAGCATCAGCCGACATGGCCGAAGTCGTTCCGATATGGCGGCTCGTCGCCGACCATGCTCCGGCCGTTGTCATGAGCAGCTGACCCTCGGATCATGTTCCCCAAGTAAAAGTAGGCAGGGGCGGCCAGAATCAAGAAGTTTGGAGCGGTACAGCAGCCAGCGGCGAGCTCTCCGGCGAGGTCCCTCGGCGGCGGAGCGCGGGTGTCGCGAGGTTGAAGAAGGGGGTGGACCCCAGCTGTCAGCGGCCGATATTTTGAATCGGGATCCGGCTGCGGCCGGGATCGGGTGTGCTGGCGCGCAAAAGCCTTGTGGGCCGCGGTGTGCTGTCGCTTCGGCGTGCGACGCGTGTCTCCTGGGCCCACGCGCGAGTTTAAACTTTTCCCCGATTTTCAGATTTCCTTCAAACTTCAAATCCTTATAACTTTGGCTAGAAAGCTCCAAATTGAGTGAACCAAATTTTGCTGGATTCAGCTCTTTGAGTAATTTCCAGAAAATCAAGTGTCACTTCATGAGATTCCTTAATTCTCCAGAATTAATTCCTTAAAGTTTAAACTGTTAGGAATTTTAACTGGAGAATCATTTGGAGGAAAATCCTGAAATTTTGCTGAGATGTTCACCAAAATATCCTTGAACTACCATAAAAATTTCAGATCCATTTGAGCTCATTTAGTCCACCTAATGGTGTGATTAGTAAAACTGTTCCAGAGAAAATAGAAAATGTTCAGAAACATTTTCAGAATTTTCTCTGAAATTGTTTAGCTCATATCTTTAGTTAGAGACTTCCAAATTAAGTGAGACCAATTCCATTAGAACCCTCTGAAAATCTAGTTTTCAGAAAGTCATAGTTTGTTTCATGAAAATACCTAGAACACCCTAAAAGCCTTTAATTAAGGTCAAGGACATAATTATTTGTGGAGGGCTCAAATGAGCTTTGCTGCAACTAAAACTTGACCAAGTCTCTGTTTAGGTTGTAACCAAGCCACAGTAAAAGTTTCACAGTCATTAGGTCTATCTAGTAAAGGTTATAGACTTCACAACTTCAAAGTTAATACAAAGGCATTTAATTAATACATACATTGTTCTTATCATGTAGTCGCTAAGGTCGAGGAGGAACCCGAAGTCCTAGACTTCGTTACTCCGGAGGAACAGCTAGCCTACGACCAAGAGCAGCAAGGCAAGCCCCGGTTTGCATTAACCATTTTATAAATTTTTATTGTTTTGAGCACATACTTGTTTTCTTTATGTTGTGCATCAGAGTCTTGTTTGGAAACCCCACTGCATAGCCAAGAAAACCATGGGTTGGGGTTTAGGATTGCAAACCCCGTTAGCCACTGCATTGCTAGGATAGAGTAGGATTCGGTACAAGTCGAGTAGTTGGAACTACTCGCGAGAATAGGCTAGAGGCACATTGCTCGGGTAGAGATAGCACATGATACACATGGCAAGAAAATGAGACCGAGCGGAGAGTAAGGGCAGCAGGACTTTGGGGCCTGTGTGCTGTAGCTCCGCTTGTGTCGATTGAGGACCGAGCCGTGTGCGGGCCTGTTGAACAAGCTAGAACAGTACCGAAGACCTACCGGCTATATGGGAACCGGGAAACTGATGTAACTCGGGTAGCTGGGTATTGAGGCATTGCCCGTCGTTCAGAGGGTAGGTTGAGAGCTCGAGGTGTAAATCAGCTGGCGGCACAGAGATGCGCGTGCAGGGACCTCTTGCTCGGGACGATGGGACCGGTTCAATATTTGGCTAACGGGTGAAAGGTAGTCGCGTACGGCGTCCGTGATGGTTGTTGTAGGCAACATCGAGTACGGGCGTACGTGACGGGTTGTTCGGGTAACCCTGCAGGTGTAAATCGATTATAATCGCCGTCCCTCGCGGTCAGTGAGTACCACTTGTTCACTGTACCGTGACGTAGAAAGAACAGGCTAGTTACATGTTAAAATGTTGCTGATTGAAAGTTGGATATTGATTGTTAATGATATGTTGTAGCTTAGTGCTAATTAAAGTTCTTTTCAACTTTGGGCAAAGTACATGAGAGAAATGCGTTTCTTGTTTGATTGCGGATCTCTCATGTGCCTTAGCGTAAAGTTCTCCACAACCTGCTGCTAAAACTTGAAAGTAAGGTTCTACTAATTAGGCGAGTCCTTGCAAATGATTTTTACCTCATGCAACCCATCACCCTCATGTAGAAGTTTCATGTTTAGGTGAGACGGGTCAGACTTGCTGAGCCTTCGTGCTCACTGCTTGTGTTTGAAGCTTTTGCAGGGTTCTATGAGGAAGGGACTCCCGAAGAGGAGACGGAACCCCAGGAGGGGAACCCCGTCGAGTGGGAGTCGTGCACGCCGCAAAGTTAGTGTGCGTGTGTGCTAGCAAGGACACGTTCGAGGGCTGAACGTGCACTTGATGCTTAGTCTACGCCCGCGAGTGTGGACTAAACTTATTTTGATGTAAACATGTTAATAAACTTGTTTATGTAATAAAGCTTCCGCTTCCGCTTTGCACCTTTGACGTGTGTTATACGGTGCTGTGCAACGCAGCACCCCTCAGCGTGATCCTGGCTCGACAGGACCAATGGGGTCGTGTCAGCGTGGTATCAGAGCTCGCTTGAGGTTTAACACAGTACAAAGGTCTTCTTTTTCAAAAATCCAGTGAGGAACGAGTTAGTAGCCCGTATAAGGATGTTATTAGTATATAGAAAGTGGCTTATTAACTTATTTGTTATGTCGGAAAATCGTGCATCTCGGGACGTTCATGTCTTGGGGGGTGCACGTAAGCGCTGTCCACCAGTGCGCACAAGCTGAAGGGTGGAGCCCCACGGGTGGCAGGTAACCCGACCCGCTTTGATATCCTCTACGACTCTTCATGTCGTTTGGGGTATTCGAGCAACGTCTGTCCCTGGCGTGCGTGGTGCAACATGGGAGACCCCGTCACGTGGTCTGAAACGTGAACACGTAACTCAAGGCGTGTTTGGCTTGAGAACATCCGGGCGAGTGATGACGGCCGGGTGTACAAACTGTATGGATTCCGGGCTCGGTGTGCAGCCGAGTCTGATGATTGTTTGAGTTTCTGCAGGTAGCCTTACCACGAAACGGTAGACGTGTAGCATCCGTGTGCGAGTGACGAGTAGTGCCACTGAACTAACGAAGCCGGCTAAATCCGGTATAGGTTTTTCCTTTGTGAGGACGTAGTACCGACATGATCTGGTGACGCCTCGACGTCACACCCAACTAAATGAACAACTTCATTTAAAAACTTGAAGGTTTTGATCCAAAGTAGTAAAACTTGATGTAACTCCTTCCCTTGAACAGGATATTCAAAGTTAATAAATTTTCAACTTATAGGATGTTAAGGACAGAGCACTCTGTTTTCAGCTAAATCAAGGCTGAAGTTAATCAGAGGTTAGAGGTTGAGTTCTTTCGAGGTTGGGGTCGTATGATACATTTCTGGAAAGCTTTGGAGGAGCTTTACAACTTTTCTGTTGAGTTCCAGAGGTGTTTCATCCCTTAACCACTCGAAAAATGCAGTAGAGTTGAAACTGTCCAGAAAACAGGACGGAGCAAAGACTCTCTGTAGACTCTCTGTAAATTAAGCATAACTTCCTGCATAAAAATCCAAAAATAGAAAATGAGGTGGTTCTGGGAAGCTTATGAGATGGGTTACAACTTTGTAACAGAAAGTTTTGTCAGATTAGGAACAGAATTAACTGGAATTCTTGGATCAAATCAGTACCTAAGGCAGGGAGGTGCTGTCCAATTGTTCCCAGAAATTCTGTTAACTTTGACATCTCATAACTTTTGAACCAGAGCAGATCTTAGGCCAACCAAATACTTTCTGGAAAGCTATTGAAGTTAACTTTAACTTTGATGTTGAGCTCCAGGACTGGTTTTGCTTTTAACCTGGCCTAAATCAGATTGATATGGAAACTGGTCAGGGCTGTCATGGGAACAGCAGATCAGCAGTCAAATTTGTTTAAAAATTTGAACTATGTTTCCAAGTGTTAAGGGTTCAATGACATATCTTATGTTATAACTCAATGGTTTACTGTTTAAATAAATATTTGACATTTCTCAAATATATTTTTACAGATGGCAGCAGATAAACGGTTGGAGAACGGGTGGGTAGTTTCCCACTGCTCTGACCGTAGCGGCTACCCGGGAGCATTGTGGCTAATGCTCCAATATTTCGGGTACAACCAGATGCCGCAATACTTCGCCAAGGAAGAAGGCGAAGAGGGGAACAAGACGTGGACGATCCATGTCGAGGTTCCTGCAGGGCCTACGCCACCCGGTTGGGTGCCATTCACCGTCACGGTGAGAGGAAGACAACCGGAAGGGATGTGGCAAGTGGCAGCCCGTGACACTATGTCACGTTTCTGCCAACTACACGTACAGGCTATGGAGGGAACTCCATACGCACTCGTTCCGGTGGAGGGACGAGCTCAGCATGTGTGGGAAGAGAGGTACCTAGAGGCAACAAACCCGAGTTGCCCAAGGTACAACCCCGCGGAGGCAAATCTCAGCCTCCAAATGAGGGCGGGAAACGCTGTGATGGACAGCCAAGCTGTTCATACGGAGCATCTCGCCACCAAGCTCAAGGAGAGCACAAGCCGTGGAGATCATTTTGAGAGTGCTCACAGTGCACTCCGCAATGTGCTCCTTCCGACGATCAAGCGACTGAATGAACAACACAATCAGTTGCGTCGTCTGAAGAAGGCAAAGAAGAAGAGCCGTGTTGACATTGCGGCGTTGCAAGAGCTGGTGCAGACCCTAACCCAGCAGAATGAGGACCTTGCTCAAGAGCGGGACGACGCTATTGAGGAAGGACAAGGCTGGGAAGAGGACTACAACCAGGCTATGGACGAGGTGCATGCATTGCAGGACCTCGTGCCCCCGGTATTGGGCGTACCGGTAGTCTTGGGTCTTCCAGCCATGGGAGAACCTGGAATGGGAGAAGAGGTGGTAGACCCCGAGCCACCAGCAGAGGTACCGGAGGAGGACGACCCACAGGAGGTCGAGTTCTACTCCGAGTAGGGGGTTACGGTTGCCAAGTAGGGCAGCTAGGGTAGCGTAACCCAACTTTTGTAATCGGTGACATGTCGTGTAGACAGTAGCGTATGTATAGGTAGTGACGACATGAGCACGACTTCTCGGAGATCCGAGAATAATGTATCTTGTATAAAGTTTATGCTTTATCAATATATGTGAATGTTGTGCAAGTTAATCATGCGTCGCTTCAATACTTACTCCTGTTTATGGAATTTTGAGTAAGACATGTGCTAATTGCTGCTGTGTTGAATTTCAGAATGACGCGTACTCGTGCCAACCCCGATGTTGGAGGTACTAGCCAAGGGGGAGAGACCTCCCAACCACCTCCCGAGGACTCCTCGGGACAGCAGCAGCAACAGCAACAGCAAACACCGCCACCGCCACTGCCAACGGTTACATTGGCCGACATTGTCGCGGCAATGGCGGGTTCACATCAGCAGCATACAGAGCTGCTGCAAACGTTAATTGCGAATACGTCTCGCCCAGAGAGACGTCAAGATCGTGAGGAGCGCCAACAGAGCTCCTACTCTGACTTCCTGGCGACTCATCCCCCTGTATTCTCAAGGGCGGATGAACCACTTGACGCGGACAACTGGCTCCGCGCCATAGAGATGAAGTTCGGGCTGCTCCAAATCAGCGAGCAGCGCAAGACTCAGTTCGCGGTCCAGCAGCTCCAAGGATCCGCGAGCGCGTGGTGGGCCAACTTTTGTGCTTCACAACCCACCGACCGAGTGATGACCTGGGCGGAGTTCCGGACGGCCTTCCGGGCCTATCATATACCGCCCGGTTTGATGAAGAGGAAGACGCAGGAATTCCTACACCTGCAACAAGGGAGCCGGAACGCGCTGGAGTACTCCAGAGCGTTCAACGATCTCGCACTCTACGCGTCGTATCACGCAGATACGGACGAGAAGCGGCGGGACCACTTTTACCAGGGGCTTAACCCGCTCCTGAAGGACAAGCTGGCGATGTTCAATCGCGGCAGCCTCAACGACATAATTGATGCTGCGATTGTTCAGGAAGACTCCGGCAAGGAGTTGGCGGCGGCAGAGCGAAAGCGAAGCGCGCCGCAGAGCAGCGGAGAAGGAGGCGGTCCTTCTCAGAAGTTTCGGATGGTGAATCGCCCACCATCAGGTCCGCGCTGGCAGCCACCACAGCGGTCGATGCCGTTCCGCGGTCGGCCGTATTCTTCACCGGCATTCCGGCCGGCACTGCCAGCACCACCGCAACAACAACAGCAGCAGCGGGCGATGCCGCGTGCGTTTGCACCTCCGCAACGCATGCCGGGCTTTCGTCCACCAAGTACTCCACCAGCAGCGGCCACATGTTACAAGTGTGGTCGTCCAGGACACTTCGCGAGCAGTTGCCCGGAGAGGCAAGGCGGCGGAGTGGTACCACAGTTTCCGGGGAGGAATCAACCCCGGAACCCTACTAATGCGCGGCGGGCAAACCCTAGGCCCGGTACTGTCCACCAGCTTGCCATTGAGGACGTGCCGGAGGGCGAGCCAATCCTTGCGGGTATGTTCCAACTCCACCAGCATCCCGCTATAGTACTATTTGATTCAGGCGCCACGCATAATTTTATTAGCCAAGCTTTCATTGCTAAACACAGCTTGCCAATACTACCCACCGATAGTCCATATTTAATTTGTTCACCGGGTGGGAAGATTTCAGCAAGCGTAATGGTCTCCAAAGCACCATTATGCTTAGCGGGTAGAGTGTACCCCACGTCTCTCATTATCTTAGAGGGACAGAAGGTCGATGTCATCCTAGGGATGTCGTGGTTAAACCGCCACGGCGCTGTTTTAGACACCGTCCTCCGAGTCGTGCACTTAAACTCAGGAGTGCACGGTTCTCACTCATTATTTCTGGACAGTCCAGAAATAAAACTTCCAAGTGTCTATCAAGCCACAACCATCAGATTGGAAGACATTCCAGTGGTCCGAGAATTCCCTGATGTATTCCCGGATGATTTGCCGGGGATGCCACCCGATAGAGAGGTGGAGTTCAAGATTGAACTTGCACCGGGAACCATGCCAATATCCCGAAGGCCGTACAAGATGGCGCCCAAGGAGTTGGCTGAACTGAAGACTCAGCTCACGGACCTTCTGGAGAAGGGTTTTATTAGGCCGAGCTCCTCGCCATGGGGCTGTTCGGCATTATTTGTCAAAAAGAAGGATGAAACGTTGCGGCTTTGCGTGGACTACCGTCCATTAAATGCCGTAACCATCAAGAACAAGTACCCGTTGCCACGGATCGACATGTTGTTTGATCAGTTGGTCGAAGCAAAGGTCTTTTCCAAGATGGATTTAAGATCCGGGTACCATCAGATTAAGATCAGGGCTGAGGACATTCCAAAGACAGCTTTTTCGACAAGGTACGGACTTTATGAGTACCTGGTCATGTCCTTTGGCCTCACCAATGCTCCAGCTCACTTCATGTACTTAATGAACTCGGTGTTCATGCCGGAGCTGGACAAGTTTGTCGTGGTCTTCATCGACGACATCCTGGTATATTCCAAGTCGGAGGAAGATCACAAGAAACATCTGCGTATAGTCTTGCAACGGCTGCGGGATCACAAGTTATACGCAAAGTTCAGCAAATGCGAGTTTTGGATATCGCAAGTGCCTTTCCTCGGGCATATCATCTCAGCGGAGGGTATCGCTGTGGACCCGAGCAAAATCACGCAAGTGCTGAATTGGAAATCCCCGAGAACTGTTCATGAGGTACGGAGTTTCCTCGGACTCGCGGGATATTATCGGAGGTTCATTCCGAACTTCTCGAAGATTGCCAAGCCAATGACAGAGCTGCTGAAGAAGGCTACCAAATATGTTTGGAGTCCAGCATGTGAAGCAGCATTCAAGGCTTTAGTCAAGCACCTGACATCAGCACCGGTTTTGGCGCAGCCAGACACAACAAAACCGTTCGATGTGTACTGCGATGCATCCGGCATTGGGCTCGGATGTGTGTTGATGCAAGACCGAAGGGTGGTCGCGTATGGGTCACGGCAGCTTAGGAATCATGAGCAAAATTATCCAACTCACGACTTGGAGCTCGCTGCCGTGGTACTTGCACTGAAAATGTGGAGGCACTACCTACTCGGTAACCTCGTACATTTATATACCGACCACAAAAGCCTCAAGTACATATTCACTCAGAAGGAGCTGAACATGAGGCAACGAAGATGGTTAGAACTGATAAAGGATTACGAGATAGAGATCCATTATCATCCGGGCAAGGCAAACGTTGTGGCAGACGCGCTAAGCCGCAAGTCACACGTCAATAATCTGACCATCACACCGTTGGAAGAGAGCGAACCACCACTACATGTGATTCCACATGGAGCTCTCTACAACCTAGCTTTGATCCCCACCATCCGTGAAGAGATAGCGGCAGCCCAGAAGAATGACAAGGGCATATCACATTTGCGGAGACGTGTAGACAGTGGGGAGTTGAAATGTTTCCGGAAGGACGGAGACGGCGTCCTATGGTTCAAGGACCGGATCGTCGTACCCCGAAACCCGGAGTTACGGAAGAAAATCTTTGATGAGGCTCACTTATCAAAGTTTTCTATTCACCCCGGCAGCAACAAGATGTATCAAGAACTCAGAAGCAAGTTTTGGTGGACACGGATGAAGCGAGAGACTGCAAAATACGTGTCCGAGTGTGATACATGTCGACGGGTGAAGGCAGACCACATGCGGAAACCGGGACTGCTGCAACCACTGGGCATTCCTGCCTGGAAGTGGGAGGACGTGAGCATGGATTTCGTCGTCGGTTTACCCACCACCTTACAGAAACATGATTCTGTGTGGGTGATCGTCGATCGGCTCACCAAAGTTGCCCATTTCATCCCGGTCAACACCAACTACAA
Organism: Neostapfia colusana; assembly: GCA_030760725.1. NCBI lineage: Eukaryota > Viridiplantae > Streptophyta > Magnoliopsida > Poales > Poaceae > Neostapfia > Neostapfia colusana. Next base: position 23,237,785 of record JASWHV010000010.1, read on the forward strand.
CGCCAAGAAGTACGCTGAACTGTACATCTCACGGATCCTATGCTTATACGGCGTACCCCGTACTATCGTATCGGACCGGGGCACTTTATTTGTGTCCCGTTTTTGGGAGCAGCTCCACGCTGCCTTGGGGACGAAGCTGATCCGTAGTTCAGCCTACCACCCGCAGACGGATGGGCAAACGGAGCGGGTAAATCAAATCTTAGAAGACATGCTACGAGCTTGCGCTATCGACCACGGCAAGAACTGGGATGATCACTTGCCGTTAGCCGAGTTCTCGTACAACAATGGGTACCAAGCCAGCATCAAGATGGCGCCCTACGAGGCGCTATACGGGAGAAAATGCCGCACACCATTGAATTGGTGTGAGTCTGGCGAGAGGGTTACCTTCGGGATTGATCTTGTCAACAACGCGGAAGAAAAGGTTCGATTAATTCAAGCGAACCTAAAAGCCGCTCAATCCCGACAGAAACAGTATGCGGACCGGAGGAGGCGCCCATTACAATTCGAAGTTGGAGATCACGTATACCTACGAGTGTCTCCAATGAAGGGCGTAAACAGATTTGGGGTGAGAGGAAAGTTAGCACCCCGATTCATCGGTCCATTCCAGATTACCGAAAGATGTGGATCGGTGGCATACCGGCTAAGATTACCAGAAGCACTTTCCGGTGTGCACGACGTCTTTCACATTTCCCAGCTGAGGAAGTGTCTCAAGCTATCAACTACCGTTCAGCTGGAAGACATTGAAGAACTGCAACCGGATCTCACCTATCGGGAGGAACCGGTGCAGATTATTGATGAAAAGGCCCGAACCACACGCAACCGTACGTTGTGGTTCTACAAGGTTCTATGGAGTAATCACTCCATGGACGAAGCGACATGGGAGAGCAAAGAATTCCTTCGCACTAACTACCCCGACTTTTTCACGTCGCATATTCGGTAATTTTCCACCGTCCTCTCTCTCATTTCACCTTATAATCTCGGGACGAGATTCTTTTAAGGGGGGAGGAATGTAAGGGCCTCAGTTTTTGACACTCATTTGCAGTGTTCATCACCACACCACACACCTCATTTGAGGAAAAATGATGAACACAAATAAAGAGCAAGTAACAATTATCAACATGCTCATTAGGGAACAAACTCACACATTGCAAAAGTGGTACTTCCCACATGTGATATAGATGGGCTGGACATATGAAAACTCCTACACTTTGCCAAGGATGTCCATGCCAAGTTTCACCCAAATTCAAAACATTTTTGAGGTCATCTTGGGTGTAGATAGGAAAGGGGCAGTTTGAAAACATATTCAAATTCAAACTGTTTTCACCCACTGAATTTAAAAGTGGAAGGCATATTCTTGCTCAGCACATTTTTGTGAGCTCACACACCAATTTTCACTCCATTTGGAGTTGATCTTGACATGAGCTAAGGGGGAGAAATTCAAACTTTATTTGAATTTCAAACTGCACTTGTGCTGAAATTCATTCAAACCAAACCTCATTTGAACTTTGATCAATTCAAATGGCTCTTGGGTGAATAATTTGAGTTGCCAAGGGTAGAATAGGGTTCACTGTTTACCACAGCTGTTAGGAATAAATTTCAGAGGTTAAAAGAGGAGTGGGACCCACATGTCAGCCTCAGCCTCAAAGCAAACCGACTGAACCACAGTTCAGTCGGTTCCCGGCTGTTGTGCGCGCGCGCCACCGAAGGGGCCGGCCGGCGCCAGCTCCTGCTGCGTGCCCCAAGCCGGAGGCCAGCCGGCCGAGCTATTTATTCCCTCCCCGGCGTGCCTCAGTCACCATTTCCCCGAGCTACCGACGTGCGCGACTGCTTTTCCCACTGCCATCGCCGCCGCTCGAGTTCCTGCTTGATCAAGCCGATCGCAGCTCCCTCTTTCCATTCCAAGGTCCCAGCAAGGTACTAGCAACCATCCTCCATCCTTCCCATTGATAGAAATCGATTGAAACCGAGTGATATCGGCTGTGCCGAAAGATCAAACTCGGAACTGGAAACCGCCGCACCTCGGGCTCTCGTGGACAGCCCAACCTGGGCGTTGTCACGCCCGAGCCAAGGCACCCTTGGACGCGCAAGTGATCGGTGCTGCTCATCCCCGAGCCACAGCTCGAGTGGTTGCTCACCGGCGGCGAATTTCCACTTTTCCCCTTTCTGTGTGCAGAACGACCCTCGGGTACGATTCTGTTTAATTCGTGCTCTAGAAAGGATTAGAGGGCCTCAGGCCACTCCCACACGAACTAGACACGGTGACGCACAAGTTGCCTTCACAACTCTGGGCCGGAGAACTTCTGTGCCCGGCGTAATTCAAGGTCTACTAATGGCGGAACGCACGGGGGGTATCGGGCGCACGGTGAGGACCTATTTCGGGCCTTCCCCGAGCTGCCCCGAGTTCATGTCGACCTTCTCTGAGGTCCACTGATGCTCCCCGACCGGTTTCCCAAGTAGCTGAGGCACTAGGAGCATCAGCCGACATGGCCGAAGTCGTTCCGATATGGCGGCTCGTCGCCGACCATGCTCCGGCCGTTGTCATGAGCAGCTGACCCTCGGATCATGTTCCCCAAGTAAAAGTAGGCAGGGGCGGCCAGAATCAAGAAGTTTGGAGCGGTACAGCAGCCAGCGGCGAGCTCTCCGGCGAGGTCCCTCGGCGGCGGAGCGCGGGTGTCGCGAGGTTGAAGAAGGGGGTGGACCCCAGCTGTCAGCGGCCGATATTTTGAATCGGGATCCGGCTGCGGCCGGGATCGGGTGTGCTGGCGCGCAAAAGCCTTGTGGGCCGCGGTGTGCTGTCGCTTCGGCGTGCGACGCGTGTCTCCTGGGCCCACGCGCGAGTTTAAACTTTTCCCCGATTTTCAGATTTCCTTCAAACTTCAAATCCTTATAACTTTGGCTAGAAAGCTCCAAATTGAGTGAACCAAATTTTGCTGGATTCAGCTCTTTGAGTACTTTCCAGAAAATCAAGTGTCACTTCATGAGATTCCTTAATTCTCCAGAATTAATTCCTTAAAGTTTAAACTGTTAGGAATTTTAACTGGAGAATCATTTGGAGGAAAATCCTGAAATTTTGCTGAGATGTTCACCAAAATATCCTTGAACTACCATAAAAATTTCAGATCCATTTGAGCTCATTTAGTCCACCTAATGGTGTGATTAGTAAAACTGTTCCAGAGAAAATAGAAAATGTTCAGAAACATTTTCAGAATTTTCTCTGAAATTGTTTAGCTCATATCTTTAGTTAGAGACTTCCAAATTAAGTGAGACCAATTCCATTAGAACCCTCTGAAAATCTAGTTTTCAGAAAGTCATAGTTTGTTTCATGAAAATACCTAGAACACCCTAAAAGCCTTTAATTAAGGTCAAGGACATAATTATTTGTGGAGGGCTCAAATGAGCTTTGCTGCAACTAAAACTTGACCAAGTCTCTGTTTAGGTTGTAACCAAGCCACAGTAAAAGTTTCACAGTCATTAGGTCTATCTAGTAAAGGTTATAGACTTCACAACTTCAAAGTTAATACAAAGGCATTTAATTAATACATACATTGTTCTTATCATGTAGTCGCTAAGGTCGAGGAGGAACCCGAAGTCCTAGACTTCGTTACTCCGGAGGAACAGCTAGCCTACGACCAAGAGCAGCAAGGCAAGCCCCGGTTTGCATTAACCATTTTATAAATTTTTATTGTTTTGAGCACATACTTGTTTTCTTTATGTTGTGCATCAGAGTCTTGTTTGGAAACCCCACTGCATAGCCAAGAAAACCATGGGTTGGGGTTTAGGATTGCAAACCCCGTTAGCCACTGCATTGCTAGGATAGAGTAGGATTCGGTACAAGTCGAGTAGTTGGAACTACTCGCGAGAATAGGCTAGAGGCACATTGCTCGGGTAGAGATAGCACATGATACACATGGCAAGAAAATGAGACCGAGCGGAGAGTAAGGGCAGCAGGACTTTGGGGCCTGTGTGCTGTAGCTCCGCTTGTGTCGATTGAGGACCGAGCCGTGTGCGGGCCTGTTGAACAAGCTAGAACAGTACCGAAGACCTACCGGCTATATGGGAACCGGGAAACTGATGTAACTCGGGTAGCTGGGTATTGAGGCATTGCCCGTCGTTCAGAGGGTAGGTTGAGAGCTCGAGGTGTAAATCAGCTGGCGGCACAGAGATGCGCGTGCAGGGACCTCTTGCTCGGGACGATGGGACCGGTTCAATATTTGGCTAACGGGTGAAAGGTAGTCGCGTACGGCGTCCGTGATGGTTGTTGTAGGCAACATCGAGTACGGGCGTACGTGACGGGTTGTTCGGGTAACCCTGCAGGTGTAAATCGATTATAATCGCCGTCCCTCGCGGTCAGTGAGTACCACTTGTTCACTGTACCGTGACGTAGAAAGAACAGGCTAGTTACATGTTAAAATGTTGCTGATTGAAAGTTGGATATTGATTGTTAATGATATGTTGTAGCTTAGTGCTAATTAAAGTTCTTTTCAACTTTGGGCAAAGTACATGAGAGAAATGCGTTTCTTGTTTGATTGCGGATCTCTCATGTGCCTTAGCGTAAAGTTCTCCACAACCTGCTGCTAAAACTTGAAAGTAAGGTTCTACTAATTAGGCGAGTCCTTGCAAATGATTTTTACCTCATGCAACCCATCACCCTCATGTAGAAGTTTCATGTTTAGGTGAGACGGGTCAGACTTGCTGAGCCTTCGTGCTCACTGCTTGTGTTTGAAGCTTTTGCAGGGTTCTATGAGGAAGGGACTCCCGAAGAGGAGACGGAACCCCAGGAGGGGAACCCCGTCGAGTGGGAGTCGTGCACGCCGCAAAGTTAGTGTGCGTGTGTGCTAGCAAGGACACGTTCGAGGGCTGAACGTGCACTTGATGCTTAGTCTACGCCCGCGAGTGTGGACTAAACTTATTTTGATGTAAACATGTTAATAAACTTGTTTATGTAATAAAGCTTCCGCTTCCGCTTTGCACCTTTGACGTGTGTTATACGGTGCTGTGCAACGCAGCACCCCTCAGCGTGATCCTGGCTCGACAGGACCAATGGGGTCGTGTCATCATCCCCCGTTGCCGGGTGGACTAAAAGAACCTCCATTATGCCAGTGGCTATGAACCACATTCACACTTCCCAGGTGTGTAGCCAGGAGATCACTACGAAGCCTTTACAAAGGGATTCCTGATGAGCGTGGGCCCACTGAGGTTTCACCCCTAACAGCATACAAGAGGCTCCAACCCCGCTGCAGTGGCCCCCTCTTGAGCCTTGCGGTTCATATGGTAGTCCAGCTGCCACCTATTCCCCGCACCATCCAACACACCCATGCTACGCCGGGGATACACCTAATTAATTGGCCAAGCTGCCCCATCTCAGCATGTGGTTGGCACGGTAAAGCCAGGTTACATGCTCCATGAACCGGTCCTTAGGATCCAGGCAAGTACTAAACACAAACCCGAGTCTCGTGCACCCAGCACACAACCAAAACATCCAACTTGCCTTGATCCCTACCTCTACATAACTCACAATATCTCATTCAAGAGTGTGGTAAAATAAACTGATGATCTCATATCCCAAATATCCCATTCTAAGCATGGCTAAGCATATGCATAATAATAAATGACATGATAAAATAAATCCCAACCCAAGCTACAAGGAGACAAGGTAATGCAATTCTAGGGAAACTTCCTAGCATGGGTTTCATATTTAACTTGACAATGCAATAATTCTATCTAAACATCCTAGTATAGGATCAAAGTGGTCAAGGACACTTGCCTCCTTCCTGCTGATCTTGGAATGGGTAGTCCTGATCTTGGAAAGGGAGAACTTGCTCTGGAGCAGGTTCTACATCATACCATCACACATAGCAAAAGAAAAACAACAATCCATAAGACATAGTTCACACTTCCACTTCAAACAAACCACAATTCACATTTATGAAAGTCATTCATAATTATATGTGTTGTGGTTACTCTATGTGTGTTGATCTTTGGCTTACATATACTTTTAATCATGTGTATATGATTCCTACTTTTGTATTCACATTTATGTTTACATACTATATATTTGAGTTTCCAATTTAAATAAATTCCTTATATTTAATTACTACACCTTTTAGCTACCAAGTATGCATGAAAGGTATTTTCCTACTCCATATGTGTCTTCAGAATTTCTACCAACCCTAAACTGAATTCTTTGGATTTTTTAGAAACTTCATTTATCATTTACTAGTTGCTATATTTTCAGATTTATTTCCTATGCCTAAATGTGAACTTTATTATGAAAATAACAAGACACATCATCTAAACAGAATAGGTTCTGATCTAAAATATTTAATAATATATTTTTGACCTTTTTCTCTGATGTAAACTATTTTACATTTATTTTCCCTATTTTCAGAACTATTCTTTACTTAAAAATGTGTCCCTATAACTAATAAATGTGAATAATAAATTAAACAGATTCATTTCAGCCCAAAAATCTATTTTTATCTCACTCCAAAGTTTTCTAAGTACTGAGAAAGTTTTTAATTTAATTTTGACAATATGTTTGTCCCACTTTTTAAATTTTAAATACTAGCCACATATTCAATTTCCTAAATTAAATATCAAACAGGGTTAAAAAGGTAAACTTACCCCACTACAGGGTCTATAATATTATTTTAACAATTTTCAGGGGTCTAGCTACTCATAACAGAGGAGTTTTTCCTAATTTTTATTAAGTCCAGGGCTAAAACTGATTTTTAAATGAATTTACATGATTTTCTGAAGTTCTAGGGGCTAGATCAGAAGTTTCCGGGGCTAGCTCTTATTTCCCGAGAACCCCAGGGGGTAGCACGTAAGATTTCCAGTCTTTATAACGCGGGGCTGACATGGACCGTCCGATTTAAAACAGACGGCTGAGATAATAACGTCGAACCAGTACGCGGGGATTTAAACTGTACCGTGCGATTTAAAATAAACGGCACAAGCGGCCACGTCGCTCTGATCGAGCGCGGGCAGCGCTGCCGGCGGCGGGAGGCGGCGATCTCGCCGGAGAGTTTCGGATCTTCGGGAATTCTTCCTAGAACTGTGATTTTATGGCATAGATCGGTGGAGGGGAGGTCGGGGATCTCACCTCGGGGGTTTTCTTGAGCTCGGAGGTCCTGGAAAGCGATCAACGACGAGGTCCGAGGTGAATTCACGGCGAGGCTCGTCGGCGCTGTGTTTGAGCCGCAAACCACCGAGTTTTCTGCACCTGCGAGGTTCCCCGGAGGCGGTGGATCAAGACCAGCGAGTTAGATCAGAATTCCCGAGCGTAGATCGGGCAGAATTCGCCGGAGGTGCTCGGGTTCTCACCGGAGTAAAATCGGCGGATCGCGTGGGAAAAACGGGACAAGGCCGGGGTTTTTATAGATGGGGGAGGGCGGCGGGTTGGTTTAGATCGAGCTGGAGTCTTCGGGGTCCGGAAATCGGCTGGGATACGCGAGAATTCCGGATCGGTTTTGATTCGGGTGAGAGAGTCCGGCCGATCACGGCGCGGGCGCGAGGAAGAAGAAAAGCTGGCAGGCCCCGCCTGTCAGTGGGAGGAAGGGGGCGCGCGCGGCCGCGGGCTGGCACAGAGCAGGGTGGGCCGGCTGGTGGGTTTCGGCCCACTGCCCGGTTTTTTTCTGTTTTCCTTTTTCTTTTTCTATTTCTTTTCTGTTTTGAGTTTAAATTGAATTCCAATTTGAATTTAAATTGTTGCAAAACATGCAGCACGTCCAAAAATTTTTAAATTCCCCTCTTAACAGGATTTTGGGGTGTTACATACAACCCCGCGGAGGCAAACCTTAGCCTCCAGATGAGGGCGGGAAATGCCGTGATGGACAGCCAAGCTGTTCATACGGAGCATCTCGCCACGAATCTCAAGGAGAGCACGAGCCGTGGAGACCACTTCGAGAGTGCTCACAGCGCACTCCGCAATGTGCTCCTTCCGACGATCAAGCGACTGAATGAACAACATAATCAGTTGCATCGTCTGAAGAAGGCGAAGAGAAAAAGCCATGTTGACATCGCGGCATTGCAAGAACTGGTACAGAATCTGACCCAGCAGAACAAGGAACTTACTCAAGAGCGGGACGACGCTATTGAGGAAGGGCAAGGCTGGGAAGAAGATTACAACCAGGCTATGGACGAGGTGCATGCTTTGCAAGACCTCATACCTCCGGTATTGGGCATACCGGTGGTCTTGGGTCTTCCAGCAATGGGAGAACCCGGAATGGGAGAAGAGGTGGTAGATCCAGAGCCACCAGCGGAGGTACCGGAGGAGGACGACCCACAGGAGGTCAAGTTCTACTCCGAGTAGGGGGTTACAGTTGCCATGTAGGGCAGCCAGGGTAGTGTAGCCCAAATTTTGTAATCGGTGACATGTCGAGTAGACAGTGGTGTATGTATAGGTAGTGACGACATGAGCACGACTTCTCAGAGACCCGAGAATAATGTATCTTGTATAAAGTTTATGCTTTATCAATATATGTGAATGTTGTGCAAATCAATCATGTATCACTTCAATACCTACTGTTGCTTATGGAATTTTAAGTAAGACATGTGCTAATTGTTGCTGTGTTGAATTTCAGAATGACGCGTACTCGTGCCAACCCTGATGTTGGGGGTACTAGCCAAGGGGGAGAGACCTCCCAACCACCTCCCGAGGACTCCTCGGGACAGCAGCAGCAACAGCAACAGCAAACACCGCCACCGCCACTGCCAACAGTTACATTGGCCGACATCGTCGCGGCAATGGCGGGTTCACATCAGCAGCACACGGAGTTGCTGCAAACTCTTATTGCCAATACGTCTCGCCCAGAGAGACGTCAAGATCGTGAGGAGCGCCAACAGAGCTCCTACTCCAACTTCCTGGCTACTCATCCACCGGTATTCTCAAGGGCGGATGAACCACTTGACGCGGACAACTGGCTCCACGGCATAGAGATGAAGTTCGGGCTGCTCCAGATCAGCGAGCAGCGCAAGACTCAGTTCGCGGTCCAGCAGCTTCAAGGATCCGCGAGCGCGTGGTGGGCCAACTTCTGTGCTTCACAGCCCACCGACCGACTGATGACCTGGACGGAGTTTCGGACGGCCTTCAGGGCTTATCATATACCGCCAGGTTTGATGAAGAGGAAGACGCAGGAGTTCCTGCACCTGCAGCAAGGGAGCCGGAACGCGCTGGAATACTCCAGGGCGTTTAACGATCTCGCGCTATATGCGTCGTATCATGCCGATACCGACGAGAAGCGGCGGGACCATTTTTACCAGGGGCTTAACCCGCTCCTGAAGGACAAGTTGGCGATGTTCAATCGCGGCAGCCTCAACGACATCATTGATGCTGCGATTGTTCAGGAGGACTCCAGCAAGGAGTTGGCGGTGGCAGAGCGAAAGCGAAGCGAGCCGCAGAGCAGCGGAGAAGGAGGCGGTCCTTCTCAGAAGTTTCGGATGGTGAATCGCCCAGCATCGGGTCCACGCTGGCAGCCACCACAGCGGTCGATGCCGTTCCGCAGTCGGCCGTACTCGTCACCGGCATTCAGGACGGCACTGCCAGTACCACCGCAACAACAACAGCAGCAGCGGGCGATGCCGCGTGCGTTTGCACCTCAGCAACGCATGCCAGGCTTTCGTCCACCGAGCACTCCACCAGCAGCGGCCACATGTTACAAGTGTGGTCGTCCAGGACACTTCGCGAGCAGTTGCCCGGAGAGGCAAGGCGGCAGAGTGGCACCACAGTCTCCAGGGAGGAATCAATCCCGGAACCCTACTAATGCGCGGCGGGCAAACCCTAGGCCCGGCACCGTCCACCAGCTTGCCATTGAAGACGTGCCGGAGGGCGAGCCAATCCTTGTGGATATGTTCCAACTCCACCAGCATCTCGCTATAGTACTATTTGATTCAGGCGCCACGCATAGCTTCATTAGCCAAGCTTTCATTGATAAACATAGCTTGCAAATACTACCCACTGATAGTCCTTATGTGATCTGTTCACCGGGTGGGAAAATTTCAGCAAGCATGATGGTCCCAAAAGCACCATTGTGCTTAGAGGGTAGAGTTTACCCTACGTCTCTCATAATTTTAGATGGACAAAATGTCGATGTCATCTTAGGGATGTCATGGTTAACCCGCCACGGCGCTGTTTTAGACACCGTCCTCCGAGTCGTGCACTTGAACTCAGAAGTGCACGAGTCTCACTCTTTATTTCTGGACAGTTCAGAAATAAAACTTCCAAGTGTCTATCAAGCCACAACCATCAGATTGGAGGATATTCCAGTGGTCCGAGAGTTCCCTGATGTATTTCCGGACGATTTGCTGGGGATGCCACCCGATAGAGAGGTGGAGTTCAAGATTGAACTTGCACCGGGAACCATGCCAATATCCCGAAGGCCGTACAAGATGGCGCCCAAGGAATTGGCTGAACTGAAGACTCAGCTCACGGATCTTCTGGAAAAGGGTTTTATTAGGCCGAGCTCCTCACCATGGGGCTGTTCGGCATTATTTGTCAAGAAGAAGGATGAGACGTTGCGGCTTTGCGTGGACTATCGTCCATTAAATGCCGTAACCATCAAGAACAAGTACCCGTTGCCACGGATCAACATGTTGTTTGATCAGTTGGTTGAAGCAAAGATCTTTTCCAAGATGGATTCAAGATCCGGGTACCATCAGATTAAGATAAGGACTGAGGACATTCCAAAGACAGCTTTCTCGACAAGGTACGGACTTTATGAGTACCTGGTCATGTCCTTCGGCCTCACCAATGCTCCAGCTCACTTCACGTACTTGATGAACTCGGTATTCATGCCGGAGTTGGACAAGTTTGTCGTGGTCTTCATCGACGACATCCAGGTATATTCCAAGTCGGAAGAAGATCACAAGAAGCATCTGCGTATAGTCTTGCAACGGCTGCGGGATCACAAGTTATACGCGAAATTCAGCAAATGCGAGTTTTGGATATCGCAAGTGCCTTTTCTCGGGCATATCATCTCAGCGGAGGGTATCTCTGTAGACCCGAGCAAAATCACTCAAGTGCTGAATTGGAAATCCCCGAGAACTGTTCATGAGGTACGGAGTTTCCTCGGACTCACGGGATATTATCGGAGGTTCATTCCGAACTTCTCGAAGATTGCCAAGCCAATGACAGAGCTGCTGAAGAAGGCTACCAGATATGTTTGGAGTCCAACATGTGAAGCAGCATTCAAGGCTTTAGTCAAGCACCTGACATCAGCACCGGTTTTGGCGCAGCCAGACACAACAAAACTGTTCGATGTGTACTGTGATGCATCCGGCATTGGGCTCGAATGTGTGCTGATGCAAGACCGAAGAGTGGTCGCGTATGGATCACGGCAGCTTAGAAACCACGAGCGAAATTATCCAACCCACGATTTGGAGCACGCTGCCGTGGTACTCGCACTCAAAATGTGGAGGCACTACCTACTCGGTAACCTCGTACATTTATATACCGACCACAAAAGCCTCAAGTACATATTCACTCAGAAGGAGCTGAACATGAGGCAACGAAGATGGTTAGAATTGATAAAGGATTATGAAATAGAGATCCATTATCATCCGGGCAAGGCAAACGTAGTGGCAGATGCGCTGAGCCGCAAGTCACACGTCAACAATCTGACCATCACACCGTTGGAAGAGAGCGAACCACCACTACATGTGATTCCACACGGAGCTCTCTACAACCTAGCTTTGATCCCCACCATCCGTGAAGAGATAGCGGCAGCTCAGAAACATGACAAGGGCATGTCGCATTTGCGGAGGCGTGTAGATAATGGGGAGCTGAAATGTTTCCGGAAGGACGGAGACGGCGTCCTATGGTTCAAGGACCGGATCGTCGTACCCCGTAACCCGGAATTACGGAAGAAAATTTTTCATGAGGCTCACTTATCAAAATTTTCTATTCACCCCGGCAGAAACAAGATGTATCAAGAACTCAGAAGCAAGTTTTGGTGGACACGAATGAAGCGAGAGACTGCAAAATACGTGTCCGAGTGTGATACATGTCGAAGGGTGAAGGCAGACCACATGCAGAAACCGGGACTGCTGCAACCACTGGTCATTCCTGCCTGGAAGTGGGAGGACGTGAGCATGGACTTCATAGTCGGTTTACCCACCACCTTGCAGAAACATGATTCTGTGTGGGTGATCGTCGATTGGCTCACCAATTTCATCCCGGTCAACACCAATTACAACGCCAAGAAGTACGCTGAACTGTACATCTCACGGATCCTATGCTTGTACGGCATACCCCGTACTATCATATCGGATCGGGGCACTTTGTTTGTGTCCCGTTTTTGGGAGCAGCTGCACGCTGCCTTGGGGACGAAGCTGATCCGTAGTTCAGCATACCACCCGCAGACGTATGGGCAAACGGAACGGGTAAATCAGATCTTGGAAGACATGCTACGAGCTTGCGCTATCAACCACGGCAAGAATTGGGATGATCACTTGCCGTTAGCCGAGTTCTCGTACAATAATGGGTACCAAGCCAGCATCAAGATAGCACCTTACGAGGCGCTATACAGTAGGAAGTGCCGCACACCATTGAACTGGTGTGAGTCTGGTGAAAGGGTTACCTTCGGGATTGACCTCGTCAACAACGCGGAACAAAAGGTTCGACTGATTCAAGCAAACCTAAAAGCCGCTCAATCCCGTCAAAAACAGTATGCGGACCGGAGAAGGCGCCCCTTACAATTCGAAGTTGGAGATCACGTATACCTACGGGTGTCTCCAATGAAGGGCGTAAACAGATTTGGGGTGAGAGGAAAGTTGGCACCCCGATTCTTCGGTCCATTCCAGATTACCGAAAGATGTGGATCAGTGGCATACCGGCTGAAATTACCAGAAGCACTTTCCGGTGTGCACGACGTCTTTCACGTTGCCCAGCTGAGGAAGTGTCTTAAGCTATCAACTACCGTTCAGCTGGAGGATATTGAAGAATTGCAACCGGATCTCACCTATCGGGAGGAACCGGTGCAGATTATCGATGAAAAGGCCCGAACCACACGCAACTGTACATTGTGGTCCTACAAGGTTCTATGGAGTAATCACTCCATGGATGAAGCGACATGGGAGAGCGAAGAATTT